>JALAZF010000158.1:7138333-8535000 GCA_022829125.1 Lathyrus tuberosus | reverse complement strand
GTCTAATTGCTTTTGTGAGAGAAGTCTTTATTATGTGTGTGAGATTATTTTTATGATTTTGGAAAGGGTAAAATTGTAAATTCACCCAGGGATTGTAACACCCCAAATTTATTAGAATATTTATTTAATTTATTTAAATATAATATTTGTGAATTTTTGGTGAATTTTGGTGGTTTGTGTTGACGTTGACATTTTTGTGGAGTTGTGGTTATTTAATTAAATAATAGTATATAATATGAATATATTAGTATTATTATTAATTTAAATAATATTAGAGGAATTAAGAGTAAGATGGACTTTTGAGGAGGATTAGTGAGGGTATTATGGGGAAAGCCCATTTTGAGAGCTCAAGGGTTTAACAAAAAGGAATTGGGAAGAATAGGATTTATTTTGTTAGATCGTGAAAAGAAGGGAAAAGTGCAGAGCTCTGAGGAAAGAAGGAAAAGGCGAGGATTCGAGAAGGTTTCCGAAGAATCAGTAGAGAAAACTCTGGAACGACAATCTAAGGTATGGAGAGTATTGCCTTTCATTGTTTTCAATAAAGGAAGTGATGTGTTTAATGTGGATCTTGAGGTTTTTGGGGTTTTTGAAGGGTTTATGAGTTATTGATGATTTAGGGGTATTTCTGAGGATCGATGATGGATTATTAAGGGTTGAATTGATTCGGGTAAAAATAGGCCTTCGAGGCAAAACCTTTTGATGATATGTGGGATCTTGTATGAGAAAGGGATTTATGGGGTTTATGGGAACCTTGAGAGTTTGTGAAGGTTTAGGTGATTTTGAGTTAGAATAGTGGAATTAACCGACCTAATAGTCGTAGGTTTTATGCCTTTGATTGCCTTGATGTTTCAGGACTGTTTTGGGAGTGTTTTCGGGTGATTTGAGGTTAGAATCGTAAAGGTTTTTGGGCCTGGGATGCTACTCGTGCGTAGCAGCAATTGCAGGAATCGCTGGTTCGCAAAGCGAACAAATCATTCGCAAGGAAAATGTTTGCCCAGACTCGCAAAGCGAGTAGCGCAGCGAATGCGCGATAAATTGTGTGATGATACTGAAATGAATTATGAGATTGATTTTGTGGGCTCGCACAGCGAATGTCCCAGCGAAGGGCTTTGTACAGCGAATAGAGGAGCGAGGAGATGCAGAATGGGGAACTCTCTGGTTTTTGTATGGGATTGGGGCTTCGCTGCCAGCTTCGCAAAGCGAAGGTCCCAGCGATCAGGTTCGCACAACGAACTCATTAGTGAACTCCTGCTGTTTGTGAAATTTTGTTTATGATTTCTATGATGTTCTGATGTTTGACGCTGTGATCTTTCTGATGGCTTACTGTGATTTTACTGATGATTATGAGATGATGATTTGTGAGGTTTTAATGAATATATGATGACATGATTAACATGATGCTTTGGTGAATGATGATGCACATAATGATATTTTTGATGATGATGATTATTGACGTTGTGTATCATGCATTCATAGCATACTTTGATGATGATGTTGGGACTTCGGTCCAGTGATGATGAGGTTAGACTTCGGTCTATTGTGGCTTCCATTCCATTGTGTGGATGTGAAGTGGTTTATGACGTGCTTCAGTTCTTGTGTGGAACCAATCCTATTGACGGGGATCTTTGGAGGGTGATGGCCTAAGTGTCCATCGATTGTGACGATTGGTACCACATGCATGAGTCCTGTTGTGCATTGCATTTATGATGACGTGTGTTTATGTTTGCCTTGTGATGACTCTGATGATGTTGTATATGATGATGACGCCATTTTTATGCATATCTTATTTTATATTGATTATAATGAATTGTATTACTCATCCTGCCTGTTTGAATGTTGCCTCCACTTGGGTAACGTGCAGGTGATCAGGATTAGCTGTGGATGCTTTTGAGGACTTTTGAAGTTATTTGCATTTTGGTCGATGTAGAGGGTGCTGCTTTGATAGTGTAACATCGGGTTGGGTCGTTGAGTCGAACCATGTTGAGTTTTATTTGGCTGTTATTTTATTGATTATTTGATGACTATGGTTTATTTTAATAAACCCTTTTGTGGATTTTGTGGTTATGGTGGTTCTGCTGCCCTTTGAAGGCATTCTGAGTTATTTTGAGGAAAACCCGTTGTTTACGGAGTAATTTTGTTGATTTGAATTTATTGAGATATGTGCACCCTTTGAGGTGATTCTGATTTTACTATGATTTTATGTTTATTCCGCTGCGATAATTGTGGGGTAGAAAAGGGTGTTACAGGGACCCTTTTGTATACACTTTGGTTGAATGCTGTCCATTTAGGATTTTTTTTTTGTTAAAAGTTAAACCCATAAAAATATTTTTTTGTTTGGGATTGTGTGATTCAGTCCTAGTTTAGGTTGGAGATCAGCCCGTGATAAAATCTCACCGGTTCTTGGTCAACCCGATGTTAAAACCAAGATAGGTTGAAGTTTAGCCTGGTATTAAAAGCTTCACAGGTTCGAGATCATCCCAGTGTTAAAATCTCATAGGTTTTTTGTTATCCCGTGTAAAACCAAGGTATTTAGCTCAAAGGTTTTGGAACTTGAAGACTAATCGTTCCAAGGTCCATGTTTATGGAGAGAAGACTAAAGGCGAGATGTAGTGGGGGCGTGCGGTTGAGGCCATCGGGAGGGAGTCTGGTTGGCTGTGTTCATCAACAGAGGCGGGGCGTGAGGTTTGTTCTCAAACGTGGTTCCGATCTTCCTCTTCCTTTTTCCAATTTTTTGGTATTGTATTTTGTAGATTTGTTGTTTGTGTGATGTTTATTTTGTGGAATGTTTATGTTTTGAAAGTGGTGAAAGTTTACTTTGATGAAGAGTTGTAGACTATGTAGTGGTTTAAGGTGATTGAGGTTTGGTTGTTATTGGTGTTGGTATGAGAATGATGTTGTTTTGAAAGGTGATGATGTTGGAAGAATATGATGGTGTTAATTTGAGTTTTTTTGAAGAAAAATACGTGAGGGGAGAGAGATTGGGATTAGACTTTTCGTTTGGTGGAATTCTTGTACCATTGTCTAAAAGTTGACCCATATTTACAGTAAAATGAAATAGGTTAACATAAAAGGAAATTATCAAATTATGACAAAATATGACCAATAAAAAATAAGAACCAAATAAACATTTTCCTAGTAGGAACAATGCTTGTCCAGTGTCATGATCTCTCAACACGAGCTCTGGATTACTAGAGCCTCTTTTCTCTAGGAACCAAAGTGTGAATGCCAAAAAATAAAGATGACAATAAATCAAATAATATTAACATATATATTTTTTTTGTATTTTTTGTAATTTAAAAAATCAAAATAAAAACAAATCAAATCAGTATTTTTTTGTATTTTTTAATTTAAAAAATCAAAATAAAATAAATCAAATCAAAATATTTTTTTTGTATTTTTTGTATTATTAAAAAATAAGAATAAAAAAAAACTCAAATCAAAATATTTTTATTTTTAAAAGAAAAATATGCAAAATTAATACAACCATTCTTGTTATTTATATTTTAAGGAAATTAAATAAATTATTAAACAAAACATTACTAAAACAATTATTTATTATAATTTATTTAGCAATAAAAGTAAAAATTAACTAAATCAAATTAAAATAAAAATTAAAAAGAAAAATCTGACAAAATTTGGGTACGACAATGTGCTTCAGGCAGTACGTGAGCAAATGAGGATGAAGCTAGATGATCGAAGTCAAGCCATGATACTCATAAGTTATCATTCAACTGGTGCATACAAGTTGTATTCAGCAAATGATGATATACTTATGATCGGTATGGATGTTCTGGTGGACGCAAGCAAAGGGTGGAATTGGACTAAGGGGTCAGTTCAACATGAGCAAGAGACAATTACAACTGTGCTTGAAGCAGACCAACAAGATGAAGCCACAATCGCTCAAAATGAAGAACTACTCGAGCATAATGTTAGAAGATCGACTAGAACAAGAACCGAGTCGACAAGGCTACCTAGATATGAGAGATTTCCATATCAAGCAATTGATGCAGACGGCGACCTCATAGAAGAAGTGACGATGATGGCTAAATCATAACCAATTAATTTGGATCAAGCCATAAATGATTCAAGTTTGTTGGCATTCATGAAAGAAGAACTCAGGGTAATTGAGAAGAACAAGACATGGGAGCTTGTCGAAAGATCAAGCAAAAAACCTGATCTTACCTGATCAGAAAGAATCCAGTGGCCAGCAATGTCGTGCGATCAGCAACTCCAGTGATGGTGAAACGACGCGGGAGGGGGGGGGGAGGGGGTACATGCAAGGTACTTCGATGCCAAAGGCAGGAAAAGGGAGTAAGCAAGTACAGAAAAGCAAAGGGTGAGTTAGAGAATATTATGTAACCTGAACCTCTCAAATGAGAGGGTATTTATAGGATACCCCCAGCGAGGGACCAACGGTCTCCTGCACTGGGCTAGATTGCCAAGCCCAATCCGATGACTGCCAGGGATTACGTGGCGTAGGGAAGACCAGCACGTGGTCTTCGCCCTGGGGTAACGGTCCTAAGATCTCCAGAAGGTGGGCAGACCGGCTCCTTCATAGGTGGGAGGTTACAAGATGACGTGTTCCTCGCGGTGAGGAGAACGTGGAGGTGAAGGAGAGGTGTTCTCCTAGGTTCGACGCCTCTACTCGATAGTGTATGTCCGACACGTTCCTGACGATGAGAGAGGTCTGGACGTGCTCGACACCGGATGAGCATGGACTTTATTGGGCAGTATCAGTATTGGGCTGGGCCTGCCCGATGGATGGGCAGGCGCCTGCCCAGTTTGGAACAGGAGCCCCCCAAGTCGTTGCTCCGAAGTGTCGGAGTAATGACTTAAGAGTCATCTAGGATGTCGAGGAGGTTCGTTACGTGTAACAACAATTTGGTGACGATGTCAGGGAGCAACCGCGAGGAGTGTTCGACGGGTAGGGGGCCCGGGGACCATGAGCTGATGATGCCAGGTGTTGGGGAGATGAAAGGAAATGGCTGAGTATTTCGCGCGGGTGCATGCGGGAGTGTTAAAGACGTGCGTGGGCATCTGGGTGCCACGTGTCACCCGCCATCAATGCTTAGGGGCGGCTAGGCCTAGGGCACTCAAGAGCCTAGGGACGCCTCGAGTCCCGTGAGAGGCCTATAAAAAGGGTTTAAGTTCATGACATTCGCACGTTCCCACCTTTTTAGCTCTGATCCTCTTTCCCTTTTTCCCACTACCGTCGCTGCTCTTCCACCGTACACCGCCACACGCCGCCGCTCCCACCGTACCGGACCGTTCGCAACCACCGTTTCAAGTAAGCTTCTGGCCTTCTTCTTTTCCTATTTTACTTTCCTACGGTGGTTTCTCCAACGAACTGATGAAGTTCACGGGGAGGCTACGGAGTTTCCGGCGAGAACGACAGAACTTCTTTAGGGTTCCGATTGATTTAACGGGGATTTGGGATAAATATCCCGAGGATCTGATGAATGTCTCGAGGACGTGGGATGAATGTCCCGGGGACGTGGGACGAAAGAGCCGGAGACCTGACGAAGGTCCATGGCCGTCCGATAGGTGCCTCGAGAACGTGGGTGAACGGGATGAAGGTACCGGACAGTTCCTTGTTGCCCCGAGCAGCTCCCGCACTTTTTCTTTGCCCTTTCACTTGATCCCGACCATCAAATTCACCAATTTCCTCTGCTTTTCAGGTAAAAATGGTCGTGAGGATCGCGGGTATTATCTAGATAGACACCGAACCCGACCTGCCTGAGCCCGTACAGCTCCCCGGGGAGGAGCCCCTTCGTCCACCCGCGGATTGGATTGGCAAAGAGCCTTTACGAATTCGGTCGCAGTTCGCCCTTGATGACACGGATTCCTTCGCAGTCGTCGAGGATTCCTTCACTGTGGGCAAGCGAACAAACTGGACGGTCTTTCAACCCAGGGAGCACCACCGGATATGTTCGAATTGCCGGGGGTTAAGGTTCTCTATATACGAGTTCGCGTTTAAGGAAGCCGACATTCGTCTCCCCTTCAACAACTTCTAGCTGGGGGTGTTCAATTGGTTGAACCTGGCGCCTTTTTAGCTCCACCCCAACGCGCTTGCCTTCATACGGGTGTTCAAGCTCGTGTGCGACTACCTCAGTGTCGGGACCACTCTTCCCCTCTTCTTTCGCATTTTCCACCTTCAACAGACAACTGATCGTGGGCGACACAATTGGGTCACCCTCAAGCAGCCGAGGAAGTTGTTCAAGGCGTACTCGGATTCTGTCCAGAATTTCAAGGACATATTTTATTACATTATGCTGTCGACGCACGAGGTCGTGGGCGCGCTTTACAATATCATGACCAACAAGGCCAGGGAAGAAAGATTTGCGTCCAAGTGCCCCTGGAGTGGGAGGAGGCGCACTTCAGGAGTGAAACATATGCCTACATCGTGAAACACAATGAATTGTCCGTTGAAGATAATGAGACGTTCGCAAAGCTGGTCACGTATGTCGCCGGCTTCAACTGTGCAGAATGTATAACTAGGGACGGGAAGTCTCTCCTCGACGTGCGGGGACGGGTCGTGACTGCAGCCTGTTACATCAACACCATGGCTCTCCTTGAGTGCAAGTCCTCAGATGAAGCCAAGAGGTTCCTAGGTAGTAGCCCATTGTTTTGCTCGGGCGTTCACCTTGTTTTGTTTTCTTGTGCTGATTTTTTTTCATGTTTTCCATTGTAGGTCAAATGTCGAATGCCACCGAGCGTATTATGAAGCTGGCCGCTGACCGGGCACCCAAGCGAACTAAGGGTCGGATTCGCGAAGTAATTCAGACAGCGGTTTCAATCAGGGGAGCAAGCGGCTCTTTTTCTCCGTAGTGTAGTCAGTCCCTCCTCTAGAGGGCACCTCCGCCAAGAGGCCGAGGACCGAGGGACCCATCCTTGTGGATCTCGAGGGCCCTGTCCCAACGGAGAAGTTCATGTTGCCCGCCTGTCACCTTCAGCAGGACTTCTTCGGAGGGAGCCCCCCTCCACTCCCCCCCCCCCCCCCCCCCCCCCCCCCCGTTGTTGCCGAGGCCGAGGTGAAGGAGGTCTTGGGGATGGACATATCGGCCAGGAAGAAGGCGCTTGTCGAGGATATGGCGGCCATGAATCTTTGAGACTGCCTTGGTCTTGAACGAGGACACCTCCCATGCTTCCTAGCTGCAAAAGCTAAAGGATGAATACACTGCCCTCGAGAAGGAGAAGGACATGATTGAGGGTGGCCTGCAAGAGGCCCAGTCTAAGTGCGAGAACTACGCAAACGTCCTCCACGAGCTGAACGAGACTAATACTGAGATGAAGACAACTCAGGAGGAGCGGGATCGCCTCTAAACCAGGGTTGCTGAGCTGGAAGCTGTTGCCCGTCCTGCCGAGGATGAGGCAGCAGAAGAGAAAGGTTTTCTCAATCGTGGTGCCCTGATCGCTATGATTCGGGAGCTTCAGCAGGACTGTTTGGAGGGCCTCTAAGTGGGCTTCAAAAGTGTTGTGGCACAAATCGAGGCTGAGAATTTGGACGTCTAACTTGTACTTGATAGGATTAGCATGTTCCTTCGTGTGGTCGACGGTAAGCTGGTCGTACCAGAGGAGGAGGACGGCTGTGACAGGGAGACTAATGACCTGATCAAGGAAGAGATCGTTGTCTAGTTCTTTTGTTTGCTCGGCCTGCGCGCCATTTTTCTTTTGATCTTGTTTTGTTTGGCCTGCGCACCATTTTTTGTAATGACTTTTGCCCGGCATGCGTGCTAGGGGCCTGATGACATCTTTGTAATATTTGCACAATGGGCTTCTGCCCAGTTTAATGCTTTGACTTTTGCTTATTTGTGTGTGTAATGCTTGTATGCTTGATATACTTATTGTTTTTGTCTAAGTAATTTGGGGTTTTGCTCGACTTTGTTGGTCCTCGACTCTGTGGGGAACTGGTCGAGTGGTCAGAGATGTAGTCCGACCCTTGACAAGGCTAAGAGCTCGGTCGAGGTTTTAGCTTCGTGGAGTGAACTTCCCATCGCGAGCTGGGTGTTCTACCTGATTGGTACGGCGATGACGGAACTCGGTCGAGGTATCCTCTTCGGATCAAAGGTCCTCGCGCACACATAACGCGGTCCTTGATCTTCGTGCGTCGTGGAGGGGAGTCGCGCTTGTACCTTAGTGCGCCCCCGTAATCGCGATGTTTCTATGTCGCGGGCAGTGTTTAACTGTAGTATTGCTTAAGCTTCTCAGCATTCCATGGTCGAGCAAGTTCCTCCCCGCGTAGATTTTTGGGGTAGTAGGCTCCTGTCTCCGTTTTCGCGCGGACGCGATAGGGGCCCTCGCAGTTCGCGGCGAGCTTGCCTTCTCGCGAATCTTTCTGGTTCCTTCGTAGGACGAGGGTACCTACTCGAAAATCACGTTTGATAACTTTGTTGTTATAACGTAGAGTTATTTTCTGTTTAAGTGAGGCTTGGATGGATGCGCCCGACCTTATCTCCTCAACAAAGTCGAGCTCTTCTCTTAGGGCCTCGTTGTTCATCTCCTCGTCGAGAGGAGACTCCGTTCTCCTCGAGGGTTCCCTAATTTCCACAGGGATCACCGCTTCTATTCCGTAAGTCAAGCGAAAGGGGGTCTCCCCGGTCGTGGAATGTGGGGTTGTTCGGTAGACCCAGAGGATGCTGTGTAGTTCCTCGACCCACCTTTTCTTGGCGTTGCCTAGTCGGCGCTTTAATCCTCGCAGGATTACTCTGTTCGCCGCTTCAGCTTACCCATTCGTTTGAGGGTGCTCGACCGATGTGAAGTGCTGCTTCGTGCCCAGTTTGATGATGAAGTCTTAGAAGTTCTTGTCGGTGAACTGTGTCTCGTTGTCAGTGACAATCACTTGGGGTACGCCGAACTGGGCAAGTATGTTTCTCTTGTAGAAACGTAGTATGTTGTGAGCGGAGATTTTGGCCAGGGCTTCCGCCTCGATCCACTTCGTGAAATAATCCACGCCGACGATCAGGTATTTGTTTTGATATGACCCCACGACGAAGGGCCCGAGGATATCCATTCCTCACCACGCAAACGGCCACGGGGACGACAATGTTTTGAGCTCGCTGGGTGGGGCCAGGTGCATGTCCCTGTGTCATTGGCATCTGTCGCACTTCTTGACGTGCTCCTTGGCGTCCTGTAGCATGGTGGGCCAGTAGTATCCTGCTCGCAACGCCTTGTGGGCTAAGGACCGTCTGCCGAGGTGTTGTGCATTGATACCCTCGTGGATTTCCTGGAGTATACCGGGGACCTTGGTCTCTTCGATGCACCTGAGGAAGGGGATCGAAAAGCCATGTCGGTATAGTTTGTCTTCGACAATTATGTACGAGCACGTTCGTCACTTAACCACCCCGACCTCCTTGGGATCGTCGGGAAGCTTGCCAGTGGTGAGATACTCATATACCGGGTTCATCCAGCAGTTGTTGTCCCCGATGGCGTTCACGTCAGTCGCAGGGATGGGTTTATCGATGCTTGTGCGCGAAAGCACTTCTTGTATAACATATTTGTTCCCGCCCTTCTTTTTCGTGCTCGCCAGCTTGGACAGGACATCTGCTCGAGTGTTGTGCTCGCGCGGGATGTGGGTTACTTCAGCTGAGGTAAAGTTCTTCATATTTTCCTTTACCAGGGTCAAGTACTCGAAGAGGCTGTCGTTCTTGGCTTGGTACTCTCCTCGTACATGGGAGGCCACGAGATGGGAGTCGGTGAAAATTTTGACTTCTTTAGCACCGAGGTCCTCAGCCAGCCGTAGCCCGGTGAGGAAAGCCTCGTATTCAGCCTGGTTATTCGATGTCGGGAAAGACAATGTGAAGGAAACTTCGATCATGATGCCTTCCTCGTTTTCGAGGAAGATGCCCGCCCCGCTACCCTTCGAGTTGGATTCCCCGTCGACGTAGATCGTCCATGTTTGTGATTCGTTGATCGGAGATTTCGGGAGGGTCATTTCTGCCATGAAGTCGGCCAGCACCTGAGCCTTTAGGGCCTTTCTTCCCTCATATTGGATGTTGAACTCGGCAAGTTCGAGCGACCATCTGTGCATCCTCCCTGCCATGTCTAGTCGACCGAGGATTTGTCTTATGGGCTGCTCGGTCCTTACCACGACCGTGTGTGCCAAGAAGTAGTGTCATAGCCTTCTGGCCGCTGTGACGAGGGCCAAGGCGACTTTCTCGATCTATTGATACCTGAGCTCGAGGCCTTGGAGAGCCTTGCTGGTGAAGTAAATCGGCTTTTACCCATCGGGGGTTTCCCGGATAAGGACAGCGCTGACGGCTTCACTCGTGATGGCGATGTACAGGAACAGCGTCTCCCCGTGCTGTGGTCGGGAGAGAACCGACGGTTGTGATAGGACTCGTTTGAGGTGGAGGAGCGCTTTCTTACATTCCTCGGTCTATTCGAACGTGGCTTTCGATCGTAGAAGCTTGAAAAATGGGAGTGTGTGCTGTGCAGATTTGGCGACGAAACGGGAAAGTGCGGTCAACATCCTATTTAGCGATTGTATCGACTTCTTCGAGTTCGGGGTCGGAATCTCAGAGAAGGCCCTACACTTGTCGGGGTTTGCCTTGATTCCCCGCTCCGTGAGGTAGAAACCGAGGAACTTGCCCGCCCGAACGCCGAAGGTGAATTTGTCGGGGTTGAACCTCATCCGACATCTCCTCGATGTGTCGAAGACTTTCTTGAGATGGGCGGCATGGTCGACTTCTTTCGGGGATTTGACGATCATGTCGTCCATGTAGACCTCGAGCATGTCGCCGATCTCTCCCCAGAAGACTTTGTTAATCATCCATTGGTAGGTCGCGCCGGCATTCTTCAGGCCGAAGGGCATTACGTTGTAGTAGTAATTGCCCGATTCGGTCATGAAGGCAGTGTGCTGCTTGTCGGTCTTAGCCATGGGGATTTGGTTGTACCCTGAGTAGGCGTCCATGAAGGACAATAGTTTGAAACCTGCAGAGTTGTCGACCAGCTGGTCGATGTTAGGCAAAGGATAAGAATCTTTCGGGCATGCCCAGTTAAGGTCGGTATAGTCAACACACATCCTCCATTTTCCATTATTCTTTTTTACAAGTACAACGTTGGACAGCCAGGTTGTGTACCTGGCCTCCGAAATGAAATTTGCCTCTAAGAGGTCTTTTACAACTTTTTCAGCAGCCTCCGCTTTTTCGGGAGACTGCCTACGTCTACGTTGTATGATGGCCCTAGCTGCCAGATCTACGGTGAGCTGATGGCAGGCCACCTCTGGTTCGAGGCCATGCATCTCAGATGTGCTCCATGCGAACAGGTCAGTGTTCTCCCTGAGACATGCCTTGAGCTGCTTCTTCGCCAGGTCGGAGAGTACGGTGTCAACCTTTACGCTCCGATCTGGATCGTCTCCGAGGACGACGAGCTCGAAGGCTCCGTCTGGGATGGGGCGCGTTGGGTGGAGAGGTTGCTCGTTGCCTTTGGCTAGGAGATCATGGTCAGTTGCTCCTCCTTCCTCCTGCTCGCCGGGGAACCTGCTGTCGAGGTCGACCGTGTTGACGCGCGAGAGTGGCTTCTGCACAGCGTCCGGGGATGGCTTCGCTCCGGCCTTGGGTTTGGTGTTGATGGAACTCAGGCCTTTGGTTGCAGCGTCGAAACACCTTCTGGCCGCTTCAATGTCCCCGTGCATAGTGACGATCCGACCTCTGGCCGTGTAGTACTTCATCTTCAGATGGACTGTAGACGGTACTGCCGTGAATTCGGCCAGAGTGGTCCTTCCCAGGATGCAATTGTAGATGGACGGGCATTCGACCACCAGGAAGCAGGTCTTGACTTGTCGGGCAGTGTCCTTGCTCCCGAAAGTGACCATTAGTTCAACATAGCCCCACGGTCTGGTGGTGGTACCGTTGAATCCTTGTAAATCCGAGCCCACGTAAGGGGTCAAATGTTTCTCGTCGAGCTGGAGGGTCTCGAAGAGGTGGGCGTACATTATGTCCACCGAGCTCCCTTGGTCGACCAAGATCCTGCGGACGTCAAAATTTGCCTTCTGCGCCCGGATTAAGAGGGGGTGGTGGCATTGGGCGCTCCTCCTGGCAGCTCCTCGAGGTAGATGGTGATGGGGTTTGATCTCCTTTACACCTTCTCGAAAGTGGTGGTCTTCGCCGAGGTCGCAGACTCTAGATCATCAAATTTCTGCTTGATCCACCCAACAGAGGCCTTCTCAAAGCCTCCGCCGGATATGACCATCGTTGTGGGGAAGTTCTCCCACGTGCTGCGGGCAGTGACGGGGTCTTCAGGAGGGAAGCTCGCCCACATGCTGCGAACTGCCTCGGGGTCCTCGATTCCCCTTGGGATGTAAAAGTCCTTGGGTCGGGTGACGCTGAGGGCGAGTTGCAGTCGGTTCTCCCCGGAGGGAGGTGTTGTCTCCTCGATGCTTTGAGTGTCTCGGGCATCCAACCGAGGAGTGTCGTTCCTCTTGGCGTACTGCTTTAGATGCCCTTCTTTGATCAGAATCTCTATTGCATCCTTGAGGTGGATGCAATCTTCTCTGACATGTCCATGGCTCCGGTGGAACCTGTAGTACTTGGACTTGTCTGTGTTTGATTTAGGGGGTGTCGGTTTTGGAAAACGGACACCCCCTTTTTAAAACTCTGAGTTGGCGCACTTGGAGAGGATTCGCTCGCGAGGAGCATTGAGTGACGTGTATTCCGTAAATCGGCCAGTTGGCCCCCTCGACTCGCGGGAGTCCTTGGGACGGCCTTCACGTCTTTTCTCTCCCCCACGCCGGGGGCATGAGAGTCTTCATCTCTCTGGCCGCGGGGGTCGTCCCGACGTCGTGAGTCGAGGGCGATTTGGGCGGCCTCTGAATCCTTGAACTCGATGTACGATTGAGCTCGGTGGAGGAGGTCTTCCAAGTTACGGGGCCTATGGATGCCCACAGACTTGGCAAACTCGGTCCCGAGACATAGTCCTTACACGATCAGGAACTTCTTCATGTCGTCGGTTGTGTGGACCTCGACAGCTTCTCGGTTGAATCTCTCGATGTAGTCTCTGAGAGACTCGTTCCTCCCTTGGAAGATGCCTTCCAATGAGGCCAGCGTCTTTGGATGGCGACGAGACGTAGTGAAATGTTTGGAGAAACGTCCCTTCAGTTGCTTCTAGGACGTGATGGAATTTGGTGCAAGGCTTTTGTACCAAGTCATGGCACCTTTCCTGAGGGTGGTTGGGAAAAACCTGCACTTAATAGCCCCCCAGACGTTCCTATAGTCAAGCATGGCTTCGAAGCTCTCGACATGGTTGTCGGGGTCGGCGATGCCGTCGTAGGTCCATAAGGTTGAAGGCTTTTCCATCCCTACGGGGATAGGGGTGTCCATAATCTCCCTGGACAGAGGGGTCCTCTGGTCGTCCTCATCACTTCTGACTGGTGACCGTGATGAGGAGTGATGGCCTTGACCAGGTCCATGTCGTCGCGGAGAGTTCCTGGAACGGCTCTTCGGCTTCTCGCCATCAGCTTTGCTCCTCTTCTTGGTCGAGGAGTGTCGTGGCTTGTCCTGCAGAGGGGAGCGAGGGCGCTTCTGGGCGACCACAGACCGGGTTCGTTCCAGGCGCGGTCGGCGGCCCGCAGATTGCGGAGAAGGGATGCGAGAGTCCGCCGGGGGTGTCCTTCGCGGGGAAGGGGACCTGCGGGGAGAAAGTGGGTGACAATGTCTTTGCGGGGAAGAGCGTCGTGGTCACCCCCTCTCGAGGGCTTCGATCCTCACGTTCTGCTGGGCGATCAATTGGTTGGTCTGGTTGATCAAGGCGAACAGGACCACCGTGCCCGGATCAACGTCTAGTGGCACGACGATCGGCTGGTAAAAAACTGGAGGGTTGTCCTGTTAGGCGACGTCGTACGCCGCGTCGTCAGAGAAATGGGAGGCAATCTGCCCTTCCCTTACGTTGCCTTCTTCGACGTGGACGGTCGCATTGTCCTTGCGGTGGTCTCCGTTGTCGTACTGCACGAAGGCGGTGTCCGGAGTCTTGTTCCCAGGCTGGGAGCTGACCATGGTTGTCAGAAAAGTAGAGATTGCTTTGGTTTTACGGTGAGGAAAATGGGGAAGCAAGTGTTCCCACAGACGACACCACTGATCTTACCTGATAAAAAAGAATCCAGTGGCCAACAACATCGTACGATCAACAACTCCAGTAATGGTGAAACAGAGGGGGGGGGGGAGGGGTGTACCTCTGTCATACCCCAAATTTTGACCACTAAGATTTCCCATCATTGTGCAAATCATCAGCACAATATGGATGGACCATCATACCTCATTAGTCTCCCCAAAGGTGGGTGAGCATTCACTACAAACAGGATTTAGGGTTTCAAGCCCTCGCAGAGCTCTTAGACAAAGGATCAATCAAGGAATGACATGGTCTTCAACTTGTCTAGCCTCTCAAATATCCACAATGGATCAAAAGGACTCCCACTTCAAGGATTAAGCACAAGTTTGCTCCCTTCTAGGTGGATCAAGCCTCAGGATCGCCAGTGTCACCAAATTAGGGTTTGGTCGACTAGGGCCTCCAGATGGAAATTTTCCTCTGGGCATGAGTCAATGCTTCAAAGCATAACCTAAAATGCTCCATGAAACATCATAAACCCCATCATCAAGTCAATTTAGCCTCAGGGGATGCATACATCGATAATTAGGAATTAGGGTTTCTTGACCTAATTTACCCCTAAGTTGACTTTTGAGACAAATCATGAGCCAAGACCTCAAGACATGATTTGAGGGTCTCCAACATACCACGTTGATCCATTTGCAACAATGGATTGACCCAAGAAGCTTGAGTAACAAGTTTCAATTTCATCTGAACCACAGTTGGGGTTTCGCGGGAAAAGTCAACTGTAGCTTTGACTTTTGACCAGGACATGCTCCCAAGCCGTGGGACACGATTAAATACACCCTATAACACCCATGGAACATGTCGATCAATTTTGATTTAGGTCAAGGACATGATTTCCTGAAGAATCGCACGGTTTGGAATTCATCTGATAAAAAGTCAACTGTGCACAAAAGTCAAACTTTGACTTTTTGAGATTTTTCATAAAAATAGTTTTTTAACCCTAAAATGATGTTAATGTGTGATTGGAATCATCATTCATCAAGAAAAATCAAAGAAAGTGGGATAACTTGTAAAAGGGGTAACCATAAAAACTTAGAAATTTTTCTAAGTTATGAAAAAAAGTGGCAAGGGTACCAACTTTGGAGGATCATAACTCCTAAACCACAAAGCCATTTTTCCCCATCCAAAGCTTGATTTGTAGCCCTCATTACCCTCTACAAAAACTTCAACTAGACCTAAGTCCAATTCATTAAGGATTTTGAGTTATGCTTGGATCAAAATGGCTAAAAAGTTAAAATTGACATTTTTCAGCACAATGTCCCAACTTCAAGGCTGTTTTTCTCCATGATCCAAGTTGAACCAGGTCTAATGTTAAACATCAAAATTGAAGTACGTCATCTAAGCTTTCCGAAAAGTCCTAAAACGTCCATATAGCATACTCGAGCAGGGAGTTATGGATCTTACAAAATGGCTTGCTGAAGCTGAATTTTTCAAGGCAGATTTGCACATTTTTTGTGCCACACGAATTTTCAAGCCTTGTCATCAGTTTGGACACATCTAAGGATCAAATCTAAGTGGGATGATCTGATCCATGAACCTCCCAAGTCCAAGGAACAAAGAAAAGCATGCCAAAGCCTAGAAATCCCTAAAAGAGGGACAAAACTCCAATTTTGGTTTGGAGCATTTAATGGATGCTTAGAGGTGGCATGTACTGAGCCATTCTCATCTGAAATTAGTCAAGACTTATCCAAGACCAAGGGAACCAGCAGCCTGTGCCCTAACCTCTAGTCAATGGCTAGAGGAGACTTGGATTTCCATTGGCCAACATGGAACAAACACCTGCTGCAGCCACCATTCACTGTGGATCCCAAAACAAACTTGCTCCACTATAAATAGAGCTCATTTGTGCTCAGTTTGAGTACACCAAAGCCATCAAACAGATGCTTTCCTCAAATTCTCTCTTTCACTCCAAAATGCCTTCATTAGTAAGGAAATTCTGAGTTTTTGAGCTAGAGAGCAATTCCACTCAAACTAATCACACACACACACCTCATATATATCATATGTAAGCTGTGCAAACCATCAAAAGTGACCTGTAATCACAACATCACAAAGTCACCTCTCAAAACCTCAAAATGACACTTTTTTGCATTTTTCAAGCCATGTCTTGATTCAGTCACTTTCCAAACCAGATAAAACCTCAAACACACTCTAAATATCATCCTTGAACTATCCCAAATGGTGCCACATATCTGGAACACCATTAGAGAGAGTTGGCATTTTGGCCGTTTTTGACCATTTCGCGAGAAAGTGCACAAACTTGCTCCAGAGGTTTCCAGCCAATTCCAACCATCCTAAAAGCTTCTAAGAGGTCATTTGAGGTTGTCCAAAGCATCAAATCATTTCTGGAACAAAGCACTTGGAAGGTTGTCCAAAATCTCCAAAAAAGAGGTAAAATCCACAACTTGAATTCTTTGAATCATGCTTTTCTTTGTTGTCCACATACATGCATCATATTGAACAATTCTTGAGGTAAAAATGTAGTTCTTAATTTGTATGTTGTGATCCTCCCACTGTTTGCATTTTGACATGTTTTTATGTGGAATTTTGGTTGTTTAGAAAACATGTACAGTTCTGTCTTGTTTTCATTGGTGTGTTCTATACATTAAGTTTTAGTTTGCATGAGTAACACCATTGGATTCCTTGCGAAAAATCGGTCAAGATAGGTTTTTACGGATTTCAATTCCGATGAAAATTGAGAGAGTTACGCGCGTTGGAAATTTTACGCTAAACGGCGTCGAATTAACGATAGCGGTTCTATTTTTTTCGCTTTGTACAGTAAGTTTCCGAGTGCGTGAATAATACCATTGGATTCCTTGCGAAAAATCGGTCAAGATAGGTTTATACGGATTTTAATTCCGATGAAAATTGAGAGAGTTACGCGCGTTGGAAATTTAACGCGAAACGGCGTCGAAAACTTTACGCGAAACGGCGTCGAAAACAACGATAGCAGTTTTTGTTTTTTAATTTCTGCGTTTTGTGTGTCGATTTTCCGTGTGCGTGAGTGATACCATTGAATTCCTTGCGAAAAATCGGTCAAGATAGACTCTTGCGGATCTTGATTCGGTTAAAAATCGAGAGAGTTACGCGAGTTGGAAATTTTACGCGAAACGATGTTTTTAACAACTCAGCAGCTCTGGTTTTTTTATCGCTGCATTTTGTACGTTGAGTTTCGGCGTGCGTGAGCGATACCATTGGATTCCTTGCGAAAAATCGATCAGGATAGGCTTTTGCGGATCTTGATTCGGTTAAAAATCGAGAGAGTTACGCGTGTTTGAAATTCTACGCGGAACGATGTTTTTAATCGATAGCAGTTTTTGTTTTTTAATTTCTGCATTTTATACGTTGATTTTCCGCGTACGTGAGTAATACCATCGGATTCCTTGCGAAAAATCGGTCAGGTAGGTACTTCCGGATTTTGATTCCGATAAAAATCGAGAGAGTTACGCGTGTTGGAAATTCGGCGCGGAACGATATTTTCAAAACGATAGCAGTTTTTTCTGTATTTTGTGCGTCAATTTTCCATGCGCGTGAGTAATACCATCGGATTCCTTGCGAAAAATCGGTCAGGTAGGTACTTTCGGATTTTGATTCCGATAAAAATTGAGAGAGTTATGAGTGTTTGAAATTTGATAAAAACGTGTTGAAAATTAAAGTTTCGGTACTCGTTTTTACCCCAAAAAAATGTCGGAGATGATATTTTGATATCTTTCTTCTTTTTCTTACTTTTTATTTTCAAAACTCAACCAATTTTTTTCACATAGCAAAAAATCATCATTTTCCAATTCGTACCCCGTAATATTTTAATCCAAAAAAATCACAAAAAAAGTATTATTTTAATATATTTAAAAATAGTGTTTTAAATTGTTTTAAATGCTTTTAAAATGATTTCTTTTTTTTCTTGATTTTTAAAACAAAAATGATTTTAAATATTTATGTTGATAAAATATTTTTTTTCATAAACTTTAATAATTATTTAATGATTTTATTTGATATTTTTATCATTTTTTACGTAATTTTTCTTGAAAAAATGCCTAGAAAATGAAATTGGGGTTTTCTTTGATATTCATTCTAACAAATCTTTTTTAAACACTTGGGCCTCTAATCGAGTGTAAGACCCAATCCTTTTTTGACCAAATCATTTTTGGGTCTCATTCATTGTATAAGCCCGATACCGTAACAAACAAACGGCGCGATCGTCGTCTTTTTAAGAAATAACCTTGGGCCTCTCCTCGAGCTATAAGACTCATTTAAAACTTTTGGGCCTCTATTAGAGTGTAAGACCCAACCCCCTTTTAACCAAAATAATTTGGGCCTCACTTATTGTATAAGTCCCTCTGCGTTAAAAGAAAACTTTGGCGCGATCGCCATTTTCAAACGAAAATCAACTGGGCTTCTCTTTGAGCTGTAAGTCCCATTTCTTTTCATTTTTTAACACCTTGGACCTCTATTAGAGTGTAAGACCCAACCCTTTTTTTTACGAAACAATTTTGGGCCTCAGCTATTGTATAAGTCCCGATACGTTAAAAATCTCGGCGCGATCGCCATTGTCAAACTGAAAATATTTTGGGCCTCTCCCTGAGTTGTAAGCCCCATCTCTTGTACAAAAATACACTTTGGGCCTCTAATAGAGTGTAAGACCCAACCCCTCTTTTTTATATTTTCTTATTATTTTTTAATAATTTGGAAAATTAATAACTCCTTCAATTTTGATTATTTTTGATTGGTTCTTTTTCTGAAAAATCACAAAAATAGTAAAATATTTTATTCTACAAAAAAGTCAAATTTATATTATTTATTTAATATAGTTGGTATTTTTGTGAATAAATTCATTTTTAATTGTTTTTAAGCATTTTAAAAGTGAATATTCATCTTGAAAATAAAGACTATGGGCCTCCCCTCGTGTTGTAAGCCCCATTTCTTTTCTTTAAACTCTTTGGGCCTCTAATAGAGTGTAAGACCCAATCCCTTTGTAAATACCAAAATTTTGGGCCTCAGTCACTTGTATAAGTCCCACAGTGTTTACAAAACCTCGGCGCGACCGTCGCCCTTTTCAAAATTAACCATTGGGCCTACCCTCGAGTAGTAAGACCCATTTCTTTTCTTAAAACTCACTTGGGCCTCTTGATAGAGTGTAAGACCCATCCCTTTGTACAGAAAACCTTTCTTGGGCCTCAGTCACTTGTATAAGTCTCTCTGTACAAATTCAACAGTGCGCTCACTGATAAAACCCTGGGCCTCTCCTTGAGCTGTAAGCCCCAAATCTTTCTTTTTCAAAGAACTTTCTCCTTTCATTTTGAATATACTGTTGTTTTCAATCTTTCTTTGTTGAACAACTAACCAAACAGCATGGAAGCTCTACAACCGAGTAAGTGTTTACCCGCTTTCATTTACCGCTTTCATATGTATATAACTGTATTGTGGGGCTGTTTCACTGTAATTCTCCTTTCACAAACTCATATATATATATATAACTGTATTGTGGGGCTGTTTCGTTGTAAGTCTTCTTTCGTAAACTCATATCAATTGTGTAATAATAGTATAGATATTTAGAGTTTCCCCGGCAACTACGTCTAGAACTAGGTGACGCCGTTTCGTTTATTCGTAGAAATAGACAACTAGATCCCCAATAGGATCACCAGATACAGTCTTCTCTTCGGCTGTCCTCATTAGGAATTGTCAAGAAACTCTACTCCCCAAGATGAATGTCTTCTCCATGAATGGCATCTTTGAGTTTCTTCCAAATTCTCGAACTTTCCTGACTTTGATCTATTCTCGGTGAATAGCATTGCCTTGAATTTCTCGGGGTTTGGGGACCCACGGGCTTCTTAAAAGCATCGGCCTCCTCTTAGGCATCGTACAAGGTCCCACAGGCTTCCTAAAAGCAACCCCGCCTCCTCTTGGGCTTCGTACAAGGACCCTACGGCTTCTTAGAAGTATTCACAGCCTCCTCTTAGGCTTCGTATAATGATCTCTTCCTTCGAGAATGATAGCCTCCTCTTGGGCTTAGTACAAAGACCCGTCGTCTTCTTAAAAGTTTTCAGCCTCCTCTTGGGCTTCGTACAAATTGTCCCGACGACCTCCTAGAGGTATAGGAACAGAACCTAGTCATTCTCATAGAACAGTCCTTTCATAGAGTCTACTACTGTTTCTCAAAGCATAGTACAAAAGATAAAACTCTAGACATGGACAGTCTAACTTCCTTGAGTCTCAAAGACATTCTCAAGTGACCCCTTCGTTAAATAGGAAGGAAACCCGTAGACTCGGACAGTCTCAATACCCTTTGGGATTTCCCGTTTCCTCAAAGAGAAGGAAATATCCCTGATCCTCAAATCAAATCCCTGAGTACAGTGTTGCTCATATAAGAACTGATTTTCTCTTTTAAAATCAGTATATTGGATCTGTCACTCAACTGAAACAATTACAATAGCCTCCATCTCGGGCTTCGTACGAGATACAAAGACTCTCTTGTTGAGTCAAACAACGTTTAGCCTCTCTCTCGGGCTTTGTACGAGACACATAAGAGACTCCCTCGTTGAGTCAATCACCCCTTTCGCCCCCATCTCGGGCTTTGTACGAGACACATAAAAGACTCTCTTATTGAGTCAAACTTTTAGCCTCCATCTCGGGCTTCGTACGAGATACAAAAACACTCTCTTGTTGAGTATAAAAGATTCTCCTGTTGAGTCAACCCTTTTAGCCTCTCTCTCGGGCTTCGTACGAGACACATAAAAACTCCCTCTTGTTGGGCCAATAGCCTCATCTTAGGCTTTGTATAAGAAAACCACTGGTTGATCCAATCAACCTTTTAGCATCAAAGTTGTGCCTCGTTCACAGTACACAAACATCAACAACTCCTTTCCCTTCATCTAATCGCTGTAGGCGGCAAGCCTCTGGATCATCTACATCCATGCCACTGTCCCTCTTTTAGCACGATAAATTCCTAAGGAAAGATAGCATTGCTCTACACTGAGTTAAAGTCTTCTCCTTCAGGTTAAAATCCCCTTTAAAGGAAATTATGGCTTTGCTAGGATCCGCGTATCCTGGTTAAAGTAATTCTCCTTTATAACCAGTCACCCAATAGTTGTGACAGACAAACCCTTCTTTAGAGATGACAAATTCTCTCTAAAGTCGAGGTCTTTCAGCTTCACGTCTTGGGCTTTGAACAAGACACAAATAGACTTTTCAGCTTCACGTCTTGGGCTTTGAACAAGACACAAATAGACTTTTCAGCTTCACATCTTGGGATTTGAACAAGATACAAACCACCTTTCGCTTCACGTCTTGGGCTTTGAACAAGACACCAAAAACACCCATTTCCTCCCATAGAATAAGAGGAACTACGAACGCTCTGATTTCCCTGTTTCGGTAAACGGGAATACGTAGGCATAAGATCGAAAGAAAAGATCTTAGCGAGCGCAATCAACAAAAAACCCAAATCCGATATCTCCATCAATCAAAAGCAGTAATTCAAAAGCATCAGTCCTAACATCCTAATCCTTGTTCCCCGCCAGAAACCTTCTGCCCAGGTAAAAAGAAAGAAAACAGTATTGGCGAAAATACAAATAACCAGTACAAGGCCCCCCCACATTGATAGCATTCGTAACCTAACAGACCGCTGTTTAAACTCAGTATGCAAAGCAGGGTTAATTGGAGACATCTATTTCCCTTCCTTATTCAGCTCACAATAGGATAAAAAATGAATCGACCTGTAGTCAAAGCTCAAACCGCAGAGAGCGACCAGCGCTTAAGAACCGCGTCCAAAATCGCTCGCTACAGAAAAATGGCGCCCACCGTGGGGCCGATTATTTCTTTCTTACAATTTAAACCTTGGGTAAGTCATTTTCATGGCGGTGGCCGCCAACAGAAAAATGGCGCCCACCGTAGGGCCCTTCTTTCTTTCTTTCTGTTTTCCTTGTGTAGAAACTACAGAGTGGTAACTCAGCCGGGGAGCCATTTCTGTCAGGAACTTAGGATTCTTAGCTTTATAAGTCTAGGATAATTAGGACAAATATATATACTACTTTTCCTAATTGCTATACGTGTTTATTTTTCTGCTAATGGGAATACAGGTGATGCCGTATGTGGAAAGATTGAGTATACACTTAAGATAAGTGATGGCGACGGGGTCGACCATCAACCTCAGTGGAGGCTGACCAACGCAACCCATTCACTCTTCTAGCCAATGGGCCGGTTGTTAAGTTTGAGAAGCTGAGGAGCCAAACCCTTTCGTAGTGCGGAAACTATCAGAAATAGTTGTTACGCGATACTACCCTCATTTGAGGCTGGTGATCTATTCTCGGTGAATGGCACTTACTCTAAGATTGCTCTACAACTCGCTGGCGATCCGCTTGTTGTTTTGCTTTCCTGGGAGGAGCTGATGATAATGAGTACAGGTACAAAAATCACCCTAGTATAAACCTTTGGGGATGGGTAGAGCCTTGACTTCATGACAACGACCCTTTGACCCCATGTTTTTTCTATGTTTTTGTGTGCTGAATTCATGCATTCATTTAATAAAACATTAAAACATTCAAACAACTTCTCTTCTAGTCTCTCTGTTTTTCAAATTAAACTAAGACTGTGATTGCAAATATCAGAGAAGAGGATTGTGCTAATGGATTTCGGTAGAAGGAGAACTCATACGTACACCTTCAAGGTCCCAGAACTAGAGGATTTGAGAAGGTTGGCAGGGATGATCACTAGCCCTGAGGCTTTCAGAGCCAAACACGGAGGTCTGTTACCACTGTTAAGAGTCCATGTGATTGAGGGAATCATGGACGCGCTCATTCAGTTTTACGATCCGGTTTATCACTGTTTCACATTCCCGGATTACCAGCTAGCACCAACGCTGGAGGAGTATTCTCATTTGATCGATCTACACATTACAGATCGAGCTCCATTTTCTGGACTGGAAGAAATTCCAAAGAATCAGACAATTGCAAGAGCAATTCATTTGGACGAGTCTGAGGTCAGGACTCACATGACCGCTAAGGGTGGCATCCAAGGTTTGCGAGCCCAGTTCTTGACAAAGAAAGCTCTGTACTTTGCTAGTATAGGGAACGTGACTGCTTTTGAAAGCATCTTTGTCTTGCTCACCTACGGGTTATTTTTGTTTCCCAACATCAATAACTTCGTCGATATCAACGCCATTAAGGTTTTTCTCATTGGAAACCCTGTGCCGACTTTGCTCGCAGATGCGTATCATTCTGTACACTTGGGAAATTTGTACAGCGGAGGGGAGATCACATGCTGTGTACCTCTGCTTTATAAATGGTTTATCTCTCACTTGCCCAAGTCTGCTGCTTTTTGGGATTGCAAGAGTGTCTTACGTTGGTCGCAGAAGATCATGTCTCTCACCAACTCTGATATTGATTGGTGTAATAGGATTTATGAGGGGATCAGAATCATTGACCGTTGTGGAAACTTCCCCAACGTACCCCTCATAGGAACTAAGGGAGGAATCAACTACCATCCGGTATTGGTTCTTCGTCAATTTGGATACCCGATGAGACACATCCCATTGGGTGTTCATCTGGAAGGTCTTTTCTTCAAGGAAGGAGAAAACGACAGAGCACTAAAGATGGAAATAGTGCATGCTTGGAAACATGTTCATAAGAAAGGACGGGAGTCTCTGGGAAAACCGGATTGTGTCTCGGTGGAGCCTTATCTCCACTGGGTACAAACTAGAGCTCTCAAGCTAAAGATGCCTTATCCTCGTTACGGAATTCTTCCGCCTAGGGAATCTGTCATGTACTTCATGACGGAAACTGAAAAGCTTCAGGTTACTCTCAACAAAGTTCAACGGGAAAGAAGATCTTGGAAGAACAAGTACCGCACCCTCGACGTAGAGTGCATCAAAATACAGCAATTACTGAAAGAGAAAGATGCTCTGATTGAAATTTTGGAGCAACATGCTGTAGAGAATCAAGACGACCAAAGGAATTTGCTCACTCCTTTCACTTGGCAAAGGAATGACAACCCGACAACGGCCCAAGAGCCCCGGTCAAAGAAAAGGAAGATACCAGAATCAGCACCCGATTTTTCTTCGGAGAGGACTCGGGACCCTTTAGCTTAGGTTTCTGTTTCTGCACTTTGTAATCTACTGTATTTCCATTTCTGTAATCCTTTGGAATTCAATAAAAAGGGGTTTCCCCACCGTTTGATATTTACAATCTAATTGTCGAAGTTTATTTTGATTAAACCAAAAAGTAATTAATATAATCATTGCATTCATCATTCTCACATCGCGAATTCTTCTTACCTACGAATCTCACGTTTGTGTCTCGGTTCTAGAGTCAAACTGTCTCATTCATATAATACTCGGGCCAATCGTCAGAAAAAGATGGATGATCTTGAGGAAGAAAACAGAGAGTTGAAAGAAGAAATCGACGCTCTAAGAGAGGATATGAGAAAGCTTCGTAACGACATGCAAGCCATGGCAGAAGCTCAGCTGCAACGAACTGCAATCTCAGAGATCACCTCAACGCCCATAGTGGAAAGGTATGATCCTAGGTATCAGATACCGAAAGATCGTCCTTGAGGCATGCCTGTTAACTATATCCTGGAAGGATATGCTCCGCCGATCACTGAGGATCAGGGAATCACAACAGAAGCCGCTGGGCCTGAAGGTTACAAACTTCGGGAAAGCGAAGATGCCAGGGGAATACTGAAGACTCCTGAAGGTTACAAACTTCGGGAAACGCCAAGACTCGCTGCCGTAGTCACGGTACCACCCCCCGTGGTGCACACTGTCCCAGAAGGACAGATTCCACAGACACCTTCTGGTAAAAAGGAAACTATGTTTGACCGAATGAATGAATTCCAGGAACAGTTCTTGGAAATGCAGAAGGAACTGCAAGCCATTCGCGGTCAGGATCTATTTGGAAAGGATGTCGCAGACCTCTGCTTGGTCCCAAATGTGAAAGTCCCGCACAAGTTCCAAGTGCCCGACTTTGAAAAATACAAGGGTAACTCTTGCCCTCAAAGCCATCTGGTGATGTACGCTCGGCGGATGTCAGCTCAGATGGAGAATCAGGACCTACTGATTCACTACTTCCAGGATAGTTTAACCGGTGCCGCATTAAAATGGTACATGGGTTTAAACCGTGCCACGATCAGCACATTCAGAGATCTTGGTACTGCCTTCGTCCAACAATACAAATACAATTTGGACATGGCACCCGACAGAGATCAACTCAGATCGATGTCGCAAAAGGACAAGGAAACCTTTAAGGAGTATGCTCAAAGGTGGGGTGAAATTGCCGCTCAAATTTGTCCACCTCTTGAGGAAAAAGAGATGACAAAGATCTTCTTAAAGACCTTAAGCTCATTTTACTATGACCGAATGGTTGCCAGTGCGCCCAGTGATTTCACCGAGATGGTCGGCATGGGTGTACGTCTTGAGGAAGCCGTCCGAGAAGGACGTTTGGTAAAAGACACTGGATCGACGAGCGGTACTAAAAAATACAGTAGTGCTCTCCCTAAGAAAAAAGAGCAAGATATTGGGAATATCTCTCTCGGAAAGCAAAGGCGACGTTATCAGCCGGTAGCAGCTGTAACTCCTGCTATCAGCCCTGCGCCTATTCCTACGTATCAACCTCAGGTTGCGCAGAGCCAGCCTGATCAACAAAGGACACAACAGCCTCTTCAGCAGGCTCGTCCTCCATACAATAACAACCGTACAACACGACCACCAGGATTTGATCCTATACCCATGTTGTACGCAGAATTATTTCCGTTACTACTGGCTAAGGGGCACATCCAGACTAAGTCTCCTCTTACCGTACCGGAAAATCTGCCTTTTTGGTTTAAGGTGGATCAGACATGCCCTTATCATCAAGGAGGTTCAGGGCATAACATTGAGACTTGTCTTAATTTCAAGTCTGACGTACAAAAACTTGTTAGGAGTGGGCTCTTATCTTTCAAAGATACGAATCCCAATGTTCTCACGAACCCGCTGCCTCAACATGAGAAAGGTGCAGTCAATTTGATTGAGAAAGAGACTAGCGATGTCTATCAAATTCATGATGTACTCTTGTTGAAAACCAATCTGGTTAAGATGCATTGTAGACAGAGTGGATATGGCCATGTGCCACCTCATTATTATCACCAGTGTGATATCTGCTCTAAAGATAACCAAGGATGTTATGTGGTGCAAGCAGCGCTACAGGAACATATGGATCTTGGATGGATCCAAGAGCACCGAGTTCGTGGAGTTAACATGGTCTATACGAATTCCAACGTCATTCAAAACCACGACATCCGTGCGATGAATGTTAATTTGGTAGCAATGCACTCAAGGCAAAGCCAGTATCATAATCTGCCGCGGCACGATTACAGTTCCTGTCTGACTTGCTCGGTAAATAAACAGGGATGCTCTTTCATACAAGAGGCCCTCTAGCGTCAGATGGATCTTGGATGGATCCAAGACTACCATGATAGGAACCCTTATCAGATCAATATGATTCATATCTTTGATATTCGCGTGATGAATACCAACCTAGTAGAGTTACATGCTGAGCAGGTCCGACTCGGATTCTTAATATCACATGACTATCAAAGCTGTAAAGCAGGTTGCGAAAACGATCAAGGTTGTACCCTTGTCCAGGAGGCACTTCAGCACTTGTTAAATCACTGGTGGATGCCAATCTACATGGATGAAGATACTCAGCAGATTAGTATCAGTAACAAGAATCCTACTCGACGTCAAAGTCAGGATGTCCGATCAGTGGAAGGTAACCTAGTGAGGTTACATTGTATTCAAAGTGGGTGTGGCCAGGTGCCACTACACAATTACGATCGTTGTAGCGTCTGTTCGGAAAGTAACCAAGGGTGTTACCTTGTGAGAGCAGCTCTTCAGGGTCAGGTGGACCATGGAGAAATTCGTCCATATCCGAGTTCTGGACCCATCAACTGGACGCCGAATTACCTTGCCGAGCAAGTCGAGGATGTTGTCACAATCTCTCGTCATCACCATACCAGGGATGTTTTTGCCATCATCCCTCTACTTGACGAATCTAGAGCTCCCAACCGGGAACGTATCGAGATTACTTATGATGGTCAGAAAAATCAGAAGGTTCCCATAGTTATCTATCTACCGGGACCACTACCGTATGAATCAACTAAGGTTATCCCTTAAAAATACGGTGCAACAACAATTGAGAATGGAAAGGAAATTCCATTACCCTCCGTCGTGAATATTGCAGACATCAGTCGAGTAACACGGAGTGGTAGAATCTTCAACCGAGGGGTTGGGGAACTTAACAAGGAAAAGGAACTTCAGACAGAAGCTCCTGATCCATCAGTCGGTTAATCCAATAATCCCGACCTTTCAAAAAACAACGATGAGATACTGAAGCTCATCCAAAGGAGTGAATATAACATTGTTGATCAACTGTTACAGACTCCTTCAAAGATCTCGGTATTATCACTGTTACTCAGTTCAGAAGCGCATAGGGAGGCTCTACAGAAAGTCTTGGAGCAAGCCTTTGTGGAACAGGATGTAACAATCAGACAATTCGATAGCATTGTCTCTAACATCACTTCCTGCAACAATTTGGGATTTAGTGATGATGAATTACCCGAAGGGGGTCGCCGTCATAACATGGCACTCAATATCACAGTTAACTACCAGGACGATGCTTTAGCCAGCGTACTGGTAGACACAGGGTCAGCCCTGAATGTTATGCCGAAGTCCACTTTGATGCAATTATCATTCAAAGGCCCTCCGATGAGAACCAGCGAGGTCGTCGTCAAAGCATTCGACGGATCCAGAAAAACAGTTATCGGCGAAGTTGATCTTCCCATAACTATTGGTCCTCACACTTTCCAAGTCACTATCCAGGTCATGGACATCCGGGCAACATACAGTTGTTTATTAGGAAGACCTTGGATACATCAGGCTGGAGCGGTTACTTCAACCCTCCACCAAACGCTAAAGTTCGTCAAGAACGGCCAACTTGTCACAGTCTGTGGAGAACAGGCCTTGCTCGTGAGTAACTTATCATCATCTGCTTGTGTAGAACCTGAGGAGGTTATTGGAACTCAGTTCCAAGCACTGCCGGTGAGCAAGGACAATCATTTCAAAGGAGGAACCTCGATTTCCTCATACAACGATGCTATCAAAGCGGTCGAGAGTACCGATACGACAGGATGGGGACAGCTTGTCATTCCCATTAACAATAAAACAAAGAAGGGTCTTGGTTTTTCTGCAACATGTACCCAGACAGCTGTCAATGATGAAAGTCTTCATCCCCTTCAAAACTTCTTCCACAGTGAAGGTTTTCTTCACCCGGTGTCTCAGACAGTTCATGCTATCAATGAGGAAGATCCCTCTGACACAGATGAAGAATGGAAGTCCTACCTTAACAAGGACGGCTATATGTCTCAGGAAGAGGTGCCTACGCCTTTTTGCTTTCCTACAGAAAGTCCGAGATTTATACCAAGATCAGATGTCGAAATGATCTACGAAGATTGTGATCCGGAAGGATGTCGTGCTCCGCCAAATTCATTAGAGGAGGACACTCTGATGAAAGACAACTTTGATCACAATTACTATGACCCGATGGATAGCCTGCCAATGTGGCAGCCTTACCCAGGAGACTTGGGGCAAGAAAGTCAGCCGAACAATGAAACTCAGCTGAGCGTCATTGAACATAATACCTGTATCCCCACTATGTCATGGGATCAACACTCAGGTCATTCAGAAACTACTCAACATGAAGATGAATTCGCAACGTTTGCAGGACTAGAATTCATCAACTATGCTTTTCCTGAGGTCAACGTCATCGAGAGGGATGACTCCTCCAGTTCCAAAAAAGTGTGGGACACCTTGGGACAACCGAGTGGAAAATACGACTATATGGTCAAGTACACCGCTCCCGAAAGCTCTCGTATCAGGCTCGAAGATATCCAGCCAACTGGATGGGGAGATACAGCTGAGAGCACAAATGCTATGCAAAATACAACAGAGGAATCCTCCTACGACAACTCTGCTTGGGAGACACATTCCAATGATCCTGCTCCACCAGAAATCAGCGTCATTTCTGAAGACAAATCAAGGAAGGTGCCAGGCTTTGTGATTCACCGAGGAGTTCGCCGCCAATGGGTTGCTGTCGATGTCCCGAAGGCCGTTCACCAGTCAAAGTAATTGCCATCTTTAACCTTTCACCCTGCCCAGGTGAAACGGATGTTTTGATAGGGCTCGCTTTCTGTAAATTTCCCTCTTCGCTTCGCCCAAAGCGACAGAGTTTTGTTTTATAGGGCTGTAGTTTCAAGAATCGACTTGTTCATTAATAAAATAACATCGTTCTGTAATTTCCGCATTAATTGCTGTTTTCTCTTTTTGCTTTTTCAGAAAATGGTAATCCTTAAAAACAATTCAAAAATAAAAACAAGCAGTAAAATAAATACACTGCACACACTTGCATTTTCTCTATCTCTTCTAAACACGAATCATCACGTCATGCAGATTGCTTGTTTTAAACCCAGTTGAAACATACGATCCGATGCCTTCTCCCAACTTTGAGTTCCCGGTATTCGGGGTTGAAGAAGAAGTTGACAACGAAATTCCAGATGAGATCTCCCGGTTACTCAGACAAGAGGAAAGGTCCATTGAACCTCACAAAGAACCGTTGGAAACGGTAAACTTGGGTTCAGAGCAAGAGAGAAAAGAAATCAGGATTGGGGCACTGCTCAGTCCAACTACCAGAGAGGGTTTGATAAAGCTTCTCAAAGAATTCCCCGATGTATTTGCTTGGTCTTATCAGGATATGCCAGGGTTGGATACCAGCATCGTGGAACATCACTTACCGTTAAGATCGGAATGTCCGCCAGTAAAGCAAAGGTTGAGACGCACTCACCCGGACATGGCCATCAAAATCAAAGAGGAGGTACTGAAACAGATTGACGCGGGTTTCCTTGCTACATCTGAATATCCTCAATGGTTAGCCAACATCGTACCCGTTCCCAAAAAGGATGGAAAGGTCAGAATGTGTGTTGATTACAGAGATCTAAACAAGGCAAGTCCAAAGGATGACTTTCCTTTACCACACATTGACATGCTGGTTGACAGCACAGCAAAGTTCAAAGTATTCTCCTCCATGGATGGATTCTCGGGGTATAACCAGATCAAAATGGCGCCGAAAGACACGGAGAAAACTTCGTTCATTACCCCATGGGGTACCTTTTGTTACAAGGTAATGCCGTTCGGTTTGAAGAATGCCGGGGCAACCTATCAAAGGGCCATGACTACTCTGTTTCATGACATGATACACAAGGAAATCGAAGTGTATGTCGATGATATAATTGCAAAATCAAAAACAGAGAGTGAGCACGTTGAACATCTGTCAAAATTGTTTGAACGTCTAAGAAAATTCAAGCTCCGCTTGAATCCCAACAAGTGCACCTTCGGTGTCCGTTCAGGGAAACTACTAGGGTTCATCGTCAGCCAGAAAGGAATTGAGGTTGATCTTGACAAGGTCAAGGCCATTTAAGAAATGCCTTCTCCGAAAACTGAAAAACAAGTCAGAGGATTCCTGGGACGTTTGAACTACATCTCCAGATTCATATTCCTCATGACCGCGACATGCGCGCCGATCTTCAAGTTACTCAAAAAGAACCAGGATTGCGTTTGGTCAGAAGATTGCCAAACCGCCTTCGACAGTATCAAGGAATATCTGTTGAATCCTCCGATTCTATCACCTCCAGTGGAAGGAAGAGCACTGATCATTTACCTCACAGTCCTAGAGGACTCAATGGGATGTGTAATTGGCCAACAAGACGAAACTAAAAGGAAAGAGTCTGCCATCTACTATCTAAGCAAGAAATTCACCGACTGCGAGACTCGGTACACAATGCTTGAGAAAACTTGTTGCGCTTTGGCTTGGGCAGCCAAACGTCTTCGCCAGTACATGATTCGTCATACTACTTGGTTGGTCTCCGAAATGGATCAAATCAAGTACGTTTTCGAAAAACCTGCTCTCACGGGAAGAATTGCCCGTTGGCAGATGCTGTTATCAGAATATGACATAGAGTACCACGCTCAGAAAGCCGTTAAAGGAAGTATTTTAGCCGATCATTTGGCTCATCAACTGATTGACAATCAAGAATCAATCGGGTTTGACTTCCCAGACGAAGATGTCATGTATCTAAAAATGAAAGATTGCGATGAACCGCTACCCAGTGAAGGGCCAGAACCAGGTTCCCAGTGGGGACTTATCTTTGACCGAGCTGTCAATCATTACGGAAATGGAATTGGGGCTACCCCTTTCTCTCTAGTATATGGCATGAAGGCAGTTCTCCCCATAGAAGTAGAGATCCCATCAATCCGGGTATTGATGGAAGCTAAGCTCACCGAAGCTGAATGGTGTCAAAGTTGACACGACGAACTGAACCTGATCGAAGAGAAGCGAATCACGGCACTATGCCACGGTCAGTTGTATCAACAGAGAATGAAGAGGGCGTTCGACAAAAAGATCCGACCTCGTGTTTTCAGAAAAGGAGACCTCGTGCTCAAGAAGATACAATCATTTCTCACTGACTCTCGGGGCAAATGGACCCCAAATTATGATGGCCCCTATGTGGTCACGAAAGCTTTCTCAGGCGGCGCCTTGAGACTTGCAACCATGGACGGAGAGGAATTTGCCTACCCCACGAATGTTGATGTAGTCAAGAAATACTTCGCCTAAACTAAAAAAAAAAACGTCTCGGTGGATTGAAAACCCGAAAGGGCGGTCCAGGCAAAAGTTAGAGACATGGAAAAAAAATCATCCTGATGGATTGGAAACATCATAGTACAATCCAGGCAAAAATTAGGGATAATGGCAAGTAACTATGTTCAACAGAGGCAAGTCCCTCAGCAGCAGTTACAACATCCATCGGAGGAAAACTCCAGTCAAGGTCATCTTCGACAGAAGCTCAGGATGTCCCGAATTCAAAGTTGGTAGAAGGATAGTGGTCGTTATGTTTCAACGTAGCCCTTTTCCCTGTAAATTACCATTTTCAAACTTTGTAAATACTCAATGGAATCACGCGTTTGGCTGATCTCCATCTTATCAATAAAATTTGAGCCTTGTGCTTTTGTTTGTAATTCTTGCTTGTTTTAGCTTTACAGAACGACGTTGTTAACATGATTAACGATTCTTGAAATAAAAAAAAAATGAATTTACTTGTTAAATTTTTTTCTGCTTTTTAATAAAGATGGCAATTTCTTTTGACTGTTGAACATCGAAAGAACATCAATCGCGTCTCCAAAGGTGTTCGAACCTCAAAGTGCATAATCAAAGTACTCCTTCTAAACCAGTACACCTGAATGAAAGATCAATAATGTCAGAGACCATGTTCCATCTGACATCTTCGGCCGAGTTCTCATCTCCTAAGCCCGACCAGCGTCACCCCCAACAGGGACCGTTTCTCCTAAGCAAGGCAGAATCACTATCTTGAACCAGCGATATTTCTACGCGCCCCGCGGTGGCCGAGTATCCAATCGTGTTCATCCCTTAGTCTATATGTTGCGTCAGTTTTGTCCGCATAAACATACATACATCATGCATTTTATTTGCATTCGCATTCGTATTGCATCGCTATCACTCTAGTCGGTCGTGTCCCCTAGTGATAAAAGTCCTCTCAATCGAGTTGTCAGATATTTCCTTGTTAGGAAGTGAATCATCTAAGCAATCTCTCTCCCGTTTATCTCTGGATTAGAGACGGTCCTTGACCACTTTGATAACTTGAACCTCTGAGAAACAAGAAAACTTTCAACAAATGTCGCTCTTCGCCATCGAAGACGATATCCTTGCTTTCCCGGATTAGGAAAATCCCCAGAGAAAGCCTCTTAATCAGAGATTCGGCGGTACGGCAGTTTTTCTCCGAAAAAACCACTGATGAAAAGGTCATCGGCACCTCAAAATTGGATTCCATCATATGGCATTTCTCCGGAAAGATCCCGAGAAAAGTATGATGTAAGACCCCAAACGAAAACAGTCTCTCAAGAGACTCGCTTCCCCCAGTAGAATCGACAAATGGCGTCTCCAAAACAGAGAAGTTTGTGTACCTCTACAATTCAGACGAATGGGTTCCCCAGCAAGTCTGACATCAAATCTTTTTCCACTCAAATGGCATCTCCCCAGGAAATTTCGGCGAGAAGTTTGAAGGAAAACCGCTACACATAGCGTCCCTTGTCAATAAAGTTTATTGACAAAAGAAACTAAGACCAGTTCCTTGGTAGGAAACCAGGATCAAGGGGAAGTTTAAATCAGAAACTAAGACCAGGTCCTTGGTAGGAAACCAGGATCGAGGGGAAGTTTATATCAGAAACCGAGACTAGATCCTTGGTAGGAAACCAGGATCGAGGGGAAGTTTACAAAAGAAACTAAGACCAGTTCCTTGGTAGGAAACCAGGATCGAGGGGAAGTTTATTTCAAGAGAAACTGAGACCAGCTCCTTGGCTGAAGACCAGGATCGAGGGAAAGTTTACCATTCATAACCACCATCAAAATTTTGGGTATTCCGATATTTAATCCTCTTGCACCCCGAATGCCCGAATACCTTCGTCATTCATACCTTCGGGTCCAAGAAGATTAAATAGGGGCATCTGTCATACCCCAAATTTTGACCACTAAGATTTCCCATCATTGTGCAAATCATCAGCATAATATGGATGGACCATCATACCTCATTAGTCTCCCCAAAGGTGGGTGAGCATTCACTACAAACAGGATTTAGGGTTTCAAGCCCTCGCAGAGCTCTTAGACAAAGGATCAATCAAGGAATGACATGGTCTTCAACTTGTCTAGCCTCTCAAATATCCACAATGGATCAAGAGGACTCCCACTTCAAGGATTAAGCACAAGTTTGCTCCCTTTTAGGTGGATCAAGCCTCAGGATCGCCAGTGTCACCAAATTAGGGTTTGGTCGACTAGGGCCTCCAGATGGAAATTTTCCTCTGGGCATGAGCCAATGCTTCAAAGCATAACCTAAAATGCTCCATGAAACATCATAAACCCCATCATCAAGTCAATTTAGCCTCAGGGGATGCATACATCGATAATCAGGAATTAGGGTTTCTTGACCTAATTTACCCCTAAGTTGACTTTTGGGACAAATCATGAGCCAAGACCTCAAGACATGATTTGAGGGTCTCCAACATACCACGTTGATCCATTTGCAATAATGGATTGACCCAAGAAGCTTGAGTAACAAGTTTCAATTTCATCTGAACCACAGTTGGGGTTTCGCGGGAAAAGTCAACTGTAGCTTTGACTTTTGACCAGGACATGCTCCCAAGCCGTGGGACACGATTAAATACACCCTATAACACCCATGGAACATGTCCATCAATTTTGATTTAGGTCAAGGACATGATTTCCTGAAGAATCGCACGGTTTGGAATTCATCTGATAAAAAGTCAACTGTGCACAAAAGTCAAACTTTGACTTTTTGAGATTTTTCATAAAAATGGTTTTTTAACCCTAAAATGATGTTAATGTGTGATTGGAATCATCATTCATCAAGAAAAATCAAAGAAAGTGGGATAACTTGTAAAAGGGGTAACCATAAAAACTTAGAAATTTTTCTAAGTTATGAAAAAAAGTGGCAAGGGTACCAACTTTGGAGGATCATAACTCCTAAACCACAAAGCCATTTTCCCCATCCAAAGCTTTATTTGTAGCCCTCATTACCCTCTACAAAAACTTCAACTAGACCTAAGTCCAATTCATTAAGAATTTTGAGTTATGCTTGGATCAAAATGGCTAAAAAGTTAAAATTGACATTTTTCAGCACAATGCCCCAACTTCAAGGCTGTTTTTCTCCATGATCCAAGTTGAACCAGGTCTAATGTTAAACATCAAAATTGAAGTACGTCATCTAAGCTTTCCGAAAAGTCCTAGAACGTCCATATAGCATACTCGAGCAGGGAGTTATGGATCTTACAAAATGGCTTGCTGAAGCTGAATTTTTCAAGGCAGATTTGCACATTTTTTGTGCCACACGAATTTTCAAGCCTTGTCATCAGTTTGGACACATCTAAGGATCAAATCCAAGTGGGATGATCTGATCCATGAACCTCCCAAGTCCAAGGAACAAAGAAAAGCATGCCAAAGCCTAGAAATCCCTAAAAGAGGGACAAAACTCCAATTTTGGTTTGGAGCATTTAATGGATGCTTAGAGGTGGCATGTACTGAGCCATTCTCATATGAAATTAGTCAAGACTTATCCAAGACCAAGGGAACCAGCAGCCTGTGCCCTAACCTCTAGTCAATGGCTAGAGGAGACTTGGATTTCCATTGGCCAACATGGAACAAACACCTGCTGCAGCCACCATTCACTGTGGATCCCAAAGCAAACTTGCTCCACTATAAATAGAGCTCATTTGTGCTCAGTTTGAGTACACCAAAGCCATCAAACAGATGCTTTCCTCAAATTCTCTCTTTCACTCCAAAATGCCTTCATTAGTAAGGAAATTCTGAGTTTTTGAGCTAGAGAGCAATTCCACTCAAACTAATCACACACACACCTCATATATATCATATGTAAGCTGTGCAAACCATTAAAAGTGACCTGTAATCACAACATCACAAAGTCACCTCTCAAAACCTCAAAATGACACTTTTTTGCATTTTTCAAGCCATGTCTTGATTCAGTCACTTTCCAAACCAGATAAAACCTCAAACACACTCTAAATATCATCCTTGAACTATCCCAAATGGTGCCACACATCTGGAACACCATTTGAGAGAGTTGGCATTTTGACCGTTTTTGACCATTTCGCGAGAAAGTGCACAAACTTGCTCCAGAGGTTTCCAGCCAATTCCAACCATCCTAAAAGCTTCTAAGAGGTTATTTGAGGTTGTCCAAAGCATCAAATCATTTCTGGAACAAAACACTTGGAAGGTTGCCCAAAATCTCCAAAAAAGAGGTAAAATCCACAACTTGAATTCATTGAATCATGCTTTTCTTTGTTGTCCACATACATGCATCATATTGAACAATTCTCGAGGTAAAAATGTAGTCCTTAATGTGTATGTTGTGATCCTCCCATTGTTTGCATTTTGACATGTTTTTATGTTGAATTTTGGTTGTTTAGAAAACATGTACAGTTCTGTCTTGTTTTCATTGGTGTGTTCTATACATTAAGTTTTAGTTTGCATGAGTAACACCATTGGATTCCTTGCGAAAAATAGGTCAAGATAGGTTTTTACGGATTTCAATTCCGATGAAAATTGAGAGAGTTACGCGCGTTGGAAATTTTACGCGAAACGGCGTCGAATTAACGATAGCGATTCTGTTTTTTTCGCTTTGTATAGTAAGTTTCCGAGTGCGTGAATAATACCATTGGATTCCTTGCAAAAAATCGGTCAAGATGGGTTTTTACGGATTTCAATTCCGATGAAAATTGACAGAGTTACGCGAGTTGGAAATTTTACGTGAAACGATGTTTTTAACAACGCAGCAACTCTGGTTTTTTTATCGCTGCGTTTTGTACGTTGAGTTTCGGCGTGTGTGAGCGATACCATTGGATTCCTTGCGAAAAATCGGTCAGGATAGGCTTTTGCGGATCTTGATTCGGTTAAAAATCGAGAGAGTTACGCGTGTTTGAAATTCAACGCGGAACGATGTTTTTAATCGATAGCAGTTTTTGTTTTTTAATTTCTGTGTTTTATATGTTGATTTTCCGCGTGCGTGAGTAATACCATCGGATTCCTTGTGAAAAATAGGTCAGGTAGGTACTTCCGGATTTTGATTCCGATAAAAATCGAGAGAGTTATGCGTGTTGGAAATTCGGCGCGGAACGATATTTTCAAAACGATAGCAGTTTTTTCTGCATTTTGTGCGTCGATTTTCCGTGCGCGTGAGTAATACCATCGGATTCCTTGCGAAAAATCGGTCAGGTAGGTACTTTCGGATTTTGATTCCGATAAAAATTGAGAGAGTTATGAGTGTTTGAAATTTGATAAAAACGTGTTGAAAATTAAAGTTTCGGTACTCGTTTTTACCCCAAAAAAATGTCGGAGATGATATTTTGATATCTTTCCTCTTTTTCTTACTTTTTATTTTCAAAACTCAACCAATTTTTTTCACATAGCAAAAAATCATCATTTTCCAATTCGTACCCCATAATATTTTAATCTAAAAAAATCACAAAAAAAGTATTATTTTAATATATTTAAAAATAGTGTTTTAAATTGTTTTAAATGCTTTTAAAATAATTTCTTTTTTTTCTTGATTTTTAAAACCAAAATGATTTTAAATATTTATGTTGATAAAATATTTTTTTTCATAAACTTTAATCATTATTTAATGATTTTATTTGAGATTTTTATCATTTTTTACTTAATTTTTCTTGAAAAAATGCCTAAAAAATGAAATTGGGGTTTTCTTTGATTTTCACCCTAACAAATCTTTTTTAAACACTTGGGCCTCTAATAGAGTGTAAGACTCAATCCTTTTTTGACCAAATCATTTTTGGGCCTCATTCATTGTATAAGCCTCGATACCGTCAAAAACAAACGGCGCGATCGTCGCCTTTTTAAGAAATAACCTTGGGCCTCTCCTCGAGCTATAAGACCCATTCAAAACTTTTGGGCCTCTATTAGAGTGTAAGACCCAACCCCCTTTTAACCAAAATAATTTGGGCCTCACTTATTGTATAAGTCCCTCTGCGTTAAAAGAAAACTTCGGCGCGATCGCCATTTTCAAACGAAAATCAACTGGGCTTCTCTTTGAGCTGTAAGTCCCATTTCTTTTCATTTTTTAACACCTTGGGCCTCTATTAAAGTGTAAGACCCAACCCTTTTTTTTACGAAACAATTTTGGGCCTCAGCTATTGTATAAGTCCCGATACGTTAAAAATCTCGGCGCGATCGCCATTGTCAAACTGAAAATATTTTGGGCCTCTCCCTGAGTTGTAAGCCCCATCTCTTGTACAAAAATACACTTTGGGCCTCTAATAGAGTGTAAGACTCAACCCCTCTTTTTTATATTTTCTTATTATTTTTTAATAATTTGGAAAATTAATAACTCCTTCAATTTTGATTATTTTTTATTGGTTCTTTTTCTGAAAAATCACAAAAATAGTAAAATATTTTATTCTACAAAAAAATCAAATTTATATTATTTATTTAATATAGTTGATATTTTTGTGAATAAATTCATTTTTAATTGTTTTTAAGCATTTTAAAAGTGAATATTCATCTTGAAAATAAAGACTATGGGCCTCCCCTCGTGTTGTAAGCCCCATTTCTTTTCTTTAAACTCTTTGGGCCTCTAATAGAGTGTAAGACCCAATCCCTTTGTAAATACCAAAATTTTGGGCCTCAGTCACTTGTATAAGTCCCACAGTGTTTACAAAACCTCGGCGCGACCGTCGCCCTTTTCAAAATTAACCATTGGGCTTACCCTCGAGTAGTAAGACTCATTTCTTTTCTTAAAACTCACTTGGGCCTCTTGATAGAGTGTAAGACCCATCCCTTTGTACAGAAAACCTTTCTTGGGCCTCAGTCACTTGTATAAGTCCCTCTGTACAAATTCAACAGTGCGCTCACTGATAAAACCCTGGGCCTCTCCTTGAGCTGTAAGCCCCAAATCTTTCTTTTTCAAAGCACTTTCTCCTTTGATTTTGAATATACTGTTGTTTTCAATCTTTCTTTGTTGAACAACTAACCAAACAGCATGGAAGCTCTACAACCGAGTAAGTGTTTACCCGCTTTCATTTACCGCTTTCATATGTATATAACTGTATTGTGGGGCTGTTTCACTGTAAGTCTCCTTTCACAAACTCATATATATATAACTGTATTGTGGGGCTGTTTCGCTGTAAGTCTTCTTTCATAAACTCATATCAACTGTGTAATAATAGTATAAATATTTAGAGTTTCCCCGGCAACTACGTCTAGAACTAGGTGACGCCGTTTCGTTTATTCGTAGAAATAGACAACTAGATCCCCAATAGGATCACCAGATACAGTCTTCTCTTCGGTTGTCCTCATTAGGAATTGTCAAGAAACTCTACTCCCCAAGATGAATATCTTCTCCGTGAATGGCATCTTTGAGTTTCTTCCAAATTCTCGAACTTTCCTGACTTTGATCTATTCTCGGTGAATAGCATTGCCTTGAATTCCTCGGGGTTTGGGGACCCACGGGCTTCTTAAAAGCATCGGCCTCCTCTTGGGCATCGTACAAGGACCCACAGGCTTCCTCAAAGTAACCCCGGCTCCTCTTGGGCTTCGTACAAGGACCCTACGGCTTCTTAGAAGTATTCACAGCCTCCTCTTAGGCTTCGTATAATGATCTATTCCTTCGGGAATGATAGCCTCCTCTTGGGCTTAGTACAAAGACCCGTCGGCTTCTTAAAAGTTTCCAGCCTCCTCTTAGGCTTCGTACAAATTGTCCCGACGACCTCCTAGAGGTATAGGAACAGAACCTAGTCATTCTCATAGAACAGTCCTTTCATAGAGTCTACTACTGTTTCTCAAAGCATAGTACAAAAGATAAAACTCTAGACATGGACAGTCTAACTTCCTTGAGTCTCAAAGACATTCTCAAGTGACCCCTTCGTTAAATAGGATGGAAACCCGTAGACTCGGACAGTCTCAATACCCTTTGGATTTCCCGTTTCCTCAAAGAGAAGGAAATATCCCTGATCCTCAAATCAAATCCCTGAGTACAGTGTTGCTCATATAAGAACTGGTTTTCTCTTTTAAAATCAGTATATTGGATCTGTCACTCAACTGAAACAGTTACAATAGCCTCCATCTCGGGCTTCGTACGAGATACAAAGACTCTCTTGTTGAGTCAAACAACGTTTAGCCTCTCTCTCGGGCTTTGTACGAGACACATAAGAGACTCCCTCGTTGAGTCAATCACCCATTTCGCCCCCATCTCGGGCTTTGTACGAGACACATAAAAGACTCTCTTGTTGAGTCAAACTTTTAGCCTCTATCTCGGGCTTCGTACGAGATACAAAAACACTCTCTTGTTGAGTATAAAAGATTCTCCTGTTGAGTCAACCCTTTTAGCCTCTCTCTCGGGCTTCGTACGAGACACATAAAAACTCCCTCTTGTTGGGCCAATAGCCTCCTCTTAGGCTTTGTATAAGAAAACCACTGGTTGATCCAATCAACCTTTTAGCATCAAAGTTGTGCCTCGTTCACAGTACACAAACATCAATAACTCCTTTCCCTTCATCTAATCGTTGTAGGCGGCAAGCCTCTGGATCATCTACATCCATGCCACTGTCCCTCTTTTAGCACGATAAATTCCTAAGGAAAGATAGCATTGCTCTACACTGAGTTAAAGTCTTCTCCTTCAGGTTAAAATCCCCTTTAAAGGAAATTATGGCATTGCTAGGATCCGCGTATCCCGGTTAAAGTAATTCTCCTTTATAACCAGTCACCCAATAGTTGTGACAGACAAACCCTTCTTTAGAGATGACAAATTCTCTCTAAAGTCGAGGTCCTTCAGCTTCACGTCTTGGGCTTTGAACAAGACACAAATAGACTTTTCAGCTTCACGTCTTGGGCTTTGAACAAGACACAAATAGACTTTTCAGCTTCACATCTTGGGATTTGAACAAGATACAAACCACCTTTCGCTTCACGTCTTGGGCTTTGAACAAGACACCAAAAACACCCATTTCCTCCCATAGAATAGGAGGAACTACGAATGCTCTGATTTCCCTGTTTCGGTAAACGGGAATACGTAGGCATAAGATCGAAAGAAAAGATCTTAGCGAGCGCAATCAACAAAAAACCCAAATCCCATATCTCCATCAATCAAAAGCAGTAATTCAAAAGCATCAGTCCTAACATCCTAATCCTTGTTCCCCGCCAGAAACCTTCTGCCCAGGTAAAAAGAAAGAAAACAGTATTGGCGAAAATACAAATAACCAGTACAAGGCCCCCCCACATTGATAGCATTCGTAACCTAACAGACCGCTGTTTAAACTCAGTATGCAAAGCAGGGTTAATTGGAGACATCTATTTCCCTTCCTTATTCAGCTCACAATAGGATAAAAAATGAATCGACCTGTAGTCAAAGCTCAAACCGCAGAGAGCGACCAGCGCTTAAGAACCGCGTCCAAAATCGCTCGCTATAACCTCCAAGGTAATCCGATGCCAAAGTTAGGAAAAAGGAGTAAGCAAGTACAAAAAAACAAAGGGTGAGTTAGAGAATATTGCATAACCTGACCCTCTCAAATGAGAGGGCATTTATAGGATGCCCCCAGCGCGGGGCCAACGATCTCCTGCACTGAGCTGGATTGCCAGGCCCAATCCAGGTGACTGCCAGGGATTACGTGGTGTAGGGAAGACCAGCACGTGGTCTTCTCCCTGGGGTAACGGTCTTGAGATCTTCGGAAGGTGGGCAGACCGACTCCTTCAGAGGTGGCAGGTTACAAGATGACGTGTTCCTCGCGGTGAGGAGAACGTGGAGGTCGAGGAGAGGTGCTCTCCTAGGTTCGAAGCCTCTGCTCGACAGTGTATGTACGACACGTGCCCGACGATGGGAGAGGTCTGGACGTGCTCGACACCGGATGAGCGTGGACCTTATTGGGCCGTACCAGTATTGGGTTGGGCCTGTCCGACGGATGGGCAGGCACCGGCCCAGTCTGGAACAAAACCAATTGATGTGAAATGGGTTTGCAAGATGAAACTTAGGCTAAATGATGACATTGATAACTACAAAGCCATACTGGTGGAGAGAGGCTTTCTAATAAAACATGGCATTGAATTCAATGAAGTTTATGCACCTTTTGCCAAATTGGAGACCATTAGAATTGTTATGGCTACTGGAACAAACAGAGAGGATGGCAGATACATCAATTGGATGTAAAGTTAACATTTCTGAATGGACCATTGGATGAAGAGGTTTATCTTAGCCAACCACCAGGTTTTGAGATCAAAGGACAAGAGTCAAAAGTGTACAGGTTAAGGAAAACATTGTGTGGTTTAAGAAAGCTCCTGGAGCTTGGAACAAAAGAATTGATAATTTCCTAATCAAGGCAGGATTCACAAAATGCTCTTCATAGCATATAATGTATGTCAACAATACAAGCAGGCTCAATCAAGTCATTATATGTATGTATGTGGATGACTTGCTGATAACATGTGCAAATGAGACAGAGATAAATAGGTTCAAAATTGAACAGATGCAAGAATTTGAAATGTCAGACCTAAGGAACTTGTCATACTTCTTAGGGATGAAGTTTAAAAACACAAGTGAATGAGTGTTCTTGCACCAAAATAAGTATGCTCAAGATATCCTAAAGATGTTCAACATGAGCCACAACGCTAAAAAAGATATTTAATAGCGTTTTTTTAAGGATTTAATAATGCTTCGCTATTATAAGTGAATCATCAATAATTCTGTATTTGAGCGCTATTAAAAGTAAGGTTTTAAATAACGTTTTATGAAAAGCGCTATCGTAACCTCTATTATTGGACGAGGATTTAATATCGCTTTTACGATAAGTGATATCATAACCCATATTATTGGACGAGTATTTAACATCGCTTTTACAATAAGCGCTATCGTAACCCCTTGTTTTAATTTTTTCGTTATACCAACAAAAAAATAATATTGTTATTCTAACTCAATATTTCAACAAAATGATTTTAAACTATTTTAAACTAGGGGTGTTCGCGGTGCGGTTTGAGCGGTTTTGACGCTAAAAATCACCCGAACCGCGAGAGAAAAAAGCATGCGGTTTGGTTTGGTTCGGTTGACTTTTAGAAAAAATTCAAACCAAACCAAACCAAATCAATGCGGTTTGGATTGGTTCGGTTGGTTCGGTTTTTACAAAAAATTTATTGAGCCATACATACACATATAAAGAACAACATAACTTTGTCTTTAGTTTTTCATACATTACCAAATAACGACAAAACTCATCATATTTAGACAAAAATTTCTCATTAAATATACAAAAATCAATTTAAACAAAAGTGTAAAAAAATAGTAGCATAAAACAATATCAAAAATATTATAATACAAAAAAAGAATGGAGATTAGAGAAAATGAAAAAGAAAAAACATAAAAGATGTGAAATTACAAAAAAAAAGTGCGATAATAACATAATTAGAAGAGAAAATAGTAACAAAAAATGAGAAGATAAAAAAGAAAGAACATGTGAGACAAGAGATTAGTGTAGAAGAGGTGAGATGTACATGACAAAGAAGATGAGAAGAATGTGTAATAATATTAAGAGAGGTTTGAGAAAATTGAAACTTAAAAGCTAATGGGTTTGAGTTTTGGGTTGGATGTGAGATAAGTGAAGTTTGGGTTGTAATATAATGCGGTTTGATTTGGTTTAGTTCGGTTTGCAAAATACAAACCGCAAACCAAACCGAACCGCACAGTTTTGTTAAAAGATGACTCGAACAAATCCGAATCAAATGCGGTTTTTTGCAGTTTCGATTCGGTTTGATTTGTGATTTTCTATTGGGTTGGTTCGGTTTTGAACACCCCTATTTTAAACTACTAAAAATTTTCATACTATTCTACTATAATTGTGGTTCCATATACCACAACCTAAAATAATGTTCTTAAAACAGTAAAATAAAGGAAATAAATCATACAAGCAACACCGTTGAACCTATAATCAATACATATTGAAAAAGTTCGTTAACAATTCCAAAAAATATATTAAAAAAATAAAATATGACATAAACCAATTTGATGGGAACCAAACCATGTAAACGATTGAAAGTTTGATCAACATTAATATCCTTGCACTAAATCTAGAGTCTTTCTCATTAAAAGCTATTATAACGAGTAAGTTTCTTTTGAGATTTTTTTAAGATTTTATCTAAACAAACACTGAATTCATTATACTCTTAGAACTTGGTTTTACAAACGCTTATAAAAGTGTAATTCAACCCAAAATAAAATAAAAAATTAGATGGACTACAAGTGAATGAGCCCCTGATTTTACTCTTGGATCCCACACTTCTCAAACACCAGTAAGAAAATAATTTAACAGTGTCACAAAAATAACGTAATACAAAGTAAGGAATGAAATGTGAATACTAAACAATGACAACAAATATTATAAGAAACTCGAAAGAGTGAAACTATAACACTTATCTAGTCTGATTGAATTACCATTATTTTGTACATCAACTAGCAGCTCGGTCTCTTCTCCAGCTGTAATCACTGCATCATATTCACATTAATAAACAAAATCAACCTATTATCCAATACATAAAAACAAAATTAGAACACATTTTGTGAGCTAACAAAAATATCGTTGCATTTTGCAATAATTTTTGCAAATACACTTATTGTACCAATTCCTGGAGAACCTGAAAAAATTTCCAATTCCATCAAACTCTTGGGCATCATCACCAATGATGCCACTATCATTTTCAGTATTAATGTCATATTTTGGACCCTCATTTGCTTAGATGTCCTTGACATGTCATTATTAACTCCTGAATATTAATACAACCAAAAAGCAATGATGAAAATGGGGAAAAATCAGAAGCATGATGACATGTCATTATACAAATATTACTTTAGAGGAGCTGAAATAGAGCAGATATTGTAGAGTAGGAGAATTTGGTCTTGATTTTTAGTAAAAGCAACAATTTTAGCACTGGTTCTAACCATTTGAGGTCAATCATCTTTGTTAAGAGTTGCATACATAAACAAATTACACCATATCACATAATGCATAATTCCTACATGAAAGAATTATTTAATAAGAATCAATAATTTCAAAAATCCTTACTATTCTGCTCAGCATAATCACCCTTGCTATATTACCATAGCCTTGAGTGCATGCTTTTTGTACGTTCTTTCAATGACTTTTTCCTCAATTGCTACTGCGTATTTAAACGATTAATTTGGGATGTGTTCCAATAAGATAAGTGATATTAGTTTTATATAATATATGTAGTTTTGTAGTGTCCTGTTGTTGTACATTGCATTTATGATAACTATATAGAAACATAATGCCATAACAAAGTACAATATTGCAAACCCCAATTCAAAATCTTAAAACTTGAACTTCTTTCTTTAAAATTTTAAAATTCAAGGTAGGTAATAAATTATAAACCTACTTATTTCTTAAAGTTTTAACTAATCCTATAAGCTCGATCTTGAATTTGCAGTTCAGCTTGTGGGTTCTTTTTTCTTTTGAAATCTTGGTATTCAGCTTATGGGTTCATGATATAATAAGAAACAATTTTCTTATTAAAATGATACTATTTATTGAAGAAGTTAAAATTACTTTAGATATGGAAGATTCATGTTCTATATCAAAAATGGATGTTGAGAAACAAACGTTTTCCACTCATCTTGATCAATCCTTCCATCATCTTTTGTATCATAATCACTACCCAACAAACAGTCGAGCAATGCGGATAAGAAAAAGTGAGTCAAATGAAGGTTTTGTCTTTGATAAAACTTGTCTAATTTTAAGATATGAAGTATCAATTTCATTTTTTCATAGGAAATATGCTTGTAAATCATTTTTGTCACTAATCATTAGACTAATTTAAACTTTTAGCAATCTGTTTGTTATAAGAGAAATCCTCTCAATTTTGTTGAATACTAGTTATTGTATGTTTAGTTCTCATAGTGTGATGAAACTCTGGCTTTCAAAATCATTGAAATAGACAATGGAAACTGATTTAAGATTGAATCAAAGTTGTGAAAGTAAATCTCTATTTGCATTACAACAACAATGTTATACTCCTCTAGTTTCAAATATAAGTAAATAAATCTATATATTTGTAATACAACATTACATAATCAAAGAAGGAATGATCAATAAATGAAATTGTCACTAACAAAATTAATTGCTAACTTATATGGGAATAATTTTTGTTTCATATGTTCACTAGTTGTCTTACACTGGCAGTCATTCAGTTTAAAACTGAACAAATATGCTAATGAAAATACATATGAGTTAGGGCGTTGAAAACTAACCTTAATGTTTTGGTGGTGGTTTTCAAGGGTCAATTGCAGAATTTGACAAATCGCTTTGGAATAATCTTCATGTGCTCAATATCAAACAAGAGATTCTTGTCTATCGACCCTTGGTTCCTTATCACAATATCCAAAGCTCATTGGCCCTGAAGAAAATTTACATTGAATCCCTCAGACTTGATTTACAAATTTGTGGAACACGAGACTCAACTCTTACCGAGAATGTCATAGCACATCTCATTCCTACTATATGTCAAATTCTTTAGAAATATAGATGCGGCACCTTCAAATTCCCCCAAGAGACATGCCTGAACAATCTTTTCAAAAAATGGTATTACTTGAAATTGAAAATACAAGAGAAATAGTGCTTCAGAGTAAGTGATGCAGACTCCAAAACAAAGTGGTCAACCATTAAAAACTCACACAGTCTTGAGTTAGGGTTGGAACTTTGATGTTGACATTCAACCTAACAATATTGATTTTTAACAATTGCGTTAGGATTCGAATCACAACTTTAATGTTAAAAATTATACGTTGTCATTTATCAACAAATCACAACTCATCATACATGCGAACCTTTAAAATGATCTGACAATTATAATTGGCAAAGAGTAGAAATCAAATTATTTCTGTACACCAAAATCAAAATGCTTTGATTTACCTGAGCACCCAACTTGACAACTTCTTTTGGTGGTAACTCAAGAGGAGTTATATCAGCCCGAAAAACTCTTAATTTAGACAAGAACCTAAACGACTCGGGCAAAGCTTTTATTTGATCATCACTTATATCCAACTCCTAAAGCATTTCAAGGTTTCCAATTGATCTCGGCAATTCTCTTAAATCAGTAAAATTCTTTCCCAAGTTCAGTTTCTTCAAACCAACTGCGAAACAAAGATTCTCCGGTACGAATTCGAGTTCATTGAAACTAACATCAAGTTCCTTCAAATAACTTAGATTACCAATTGTTGTTGGCAACTTGTTGATTCTATTATAGTGCAAAGTGAGAATCTCCAAACTCTCAAGTTTTCCTATTGCCTTTGGAAGTGCTTTGAGTTCATTGAAATCTAGCTTCAACACACTTAGTTTTGTATGGTTCTTGCCACAATTCCAACTGTGTTCTCCTACTTTTAAAATTGGTTCTTGTAAACCAGTTTTTTTGCACACCTCATCATTAGGAGAAACAAATTCAGAAGCTCTTTGAATGAGATCACCAAAGGTTTGAAACATCTTTTCCAGTTGAAGAAGGTGAATAGCTTCTTTTCTCTGTTGATGACTTTGAAAGAGGACCATGGTGTTCTTGAGCTATTGAAGAACAGAGAAAATCTCTTCAGGAACATCTTGTGGTGGCTTTTGGTTTGAGATATCTTGGAGTTTAGTTTATTTCACGTTGTTAAGGGTGTCAAGAGTAGAAGTTATAACTTCTACTTCTTCTATGGAAGGTCTAGGTGGCAATGAAGAATATATTTGAGTGATTTCTTGGATTGTGTTTAGAAAGGCACGTGAAGGTGGTTGTTGTGGATAAGGTGTGGTGGCCATGAGTATTGATATGGTGGAAGATGGTGGAGGAGTTTGGAGCGGCTATGTAGAAATAATTGTGGAATGAAACGGAGTTGGGAGAAAGAAACAAAGTGGAGAAGAAAAAGGACAGAAAATATGGTGTCGTGAAAAAGAGAGAAATGGTTGATACGTACACCAAATTATGATTTTGTTAGGTATTTGTCTCTATTACTTTGGTAAATGAGAATAAGGACGACTAAGGGAATTTGATCTCTACAACAAAACTTCTCTCTCTAATATAGAAAATACTAATTTTTATTTTAAGAGAAAATAGGTGAAGCATTTACACTGTCAACCAATTACGACCATAAATCCCGCCAAATCAGACTGTAATTTTAAAAAAAATTATATGACATGGCAAAACGTTATGTTTTTATTGGATGACAGTATAAAACTTTTTTACACTGTCAGTGCACTACCATTAAACCCTTATTTTAATTCTCTCCTCATTTTTATTTTAAACTCTTTTTGATTTTCTAAAAAAGCTCTCGAGAAACACAATATTACTAGCATCACTAATAATATTATATGTATCAATTTGAACAATCAAAATTTTTATTTTATATATATATATATATTGATAAACTAAAAGATTCATTTCACAAGAGATATTAGAGATATCCCAACCCAGTTACATTCAACTAACAGAGGAATCCAAAACTACACTAAACCAGCAAAACAAACCTATAAAAAAATTCCAAGGGAATTTACTCCAGTCATAATAATTACAATTATACAATAAGTTGCGGTCCATGCGAAGCCACCACCAAGACAAAAGAATAATCCGTTGCGAAACAAAATTTGAATTGGCTATTTTGTCATTAAAAAGTATTCGATTTCGCGATGCCCAAATGCACCAACAAATTGTAATTCATAATCCCACCGCATTTGATATTCCAACCTTGCCTTTTAGTTTGCAACACCAATCGCGAAGATGCTCGCAGCCCACTCCATTAAATGATTGATTCACATCCAACCATTCACACATGTTATTCCAAATGTTAATTGATTTGTAGCACCTAAAGAACACATGTTCTGCTTCTTCCTCAAAGTTAAAGCAGAAGACACACACACACACACACACATATATATATATATATATATATATATATATATATATATACAAAATTCTCTCCTCATTCTTATTTTAAACTCTCTTTAATTTTTTTAAAAAGTTCTTGACAAACACAATATTAATAGAATCACTAATAATATCATATGTATAAATTTGAACAATCAAAATTTAATTGGCATATAAACATGAATATTTATTTTGGTATAAAAATAGTTAAAAAGGAAAGATATATAAATAGAAAGAAAGAAGGTTAAAAAATAAAACCTAGAGATCCGAAAAAGAAGGAAGTTAGTTTAAGAAAAGCAAAGTAGAAAGAGAATCAAACAGAGAGAGGGAGAGACATGCAGTGGTGGACGTTATGGCGGAAGTGTTTTATTGGATACTATCCTTTGTTCTAATTTTGACCCATTTTTGTCTCTTAGGTTACCAGGTAAATTTTACATCGCATTCTACTTATTACAATTATTAAAACTAACTCTTTTACAATTCTAAGATCTCTTAAAATTATTGTTAATTGCAGCTTATATTATTGGTGGATTTGGAGTTTGATTATATAAATCCGTATGATTCAACATCTAGGATAAACAAGGTTATCTTGCCAGAGTTTTTCATGCAAGCAATCTTCTGTTTTCTCAATCTTTTCGGAGGTCATTGGTTTATATTCTTGATATCTCTCCCTTGTTTCTATTACAATGTCACCTTGTAAGTTTTCTATTAACTTTAAATAGTTATTATTCTAATTCTTTCGCATGAATCAATCATGATTATGAATAGATTTTTATAGTTCATATTGAATTCTATAGCAACAATGATACCTCTAAAAATATGTGTCTGTGATTGTGTCAGATACCAACACCAATACACTGACACTTGTCATTGTGTTGGTGTTGTGTACAGTGTCTGTAACTTCTCGTGCTTCATATGTTGAAACAGAATATTTATCACACATCATCTGACTTGGAAGCTAATATCAGGTTCATTAAAAGACAACATTATGCAGACGTTACAGAAATCTACAATAAGCTGAATTTTGAGAAAAAGAAACGTCTGTTCAAAGTTGGACATCTCTTTGTGATATTTGTCCTTTCTATATTGAGGTATTGTGATTAAACCTTAGTGCTTTTTTGAACTATCCTGCATTATTTCAAAGAAAAATTTGGTGATTGTTTTCTTGTCTGAATATATTTTAGCTTGGTATGGTCCCTCTCCGACGAAGTGCATTAACATGTCTGCTTACCTTCTTAGCCTATACTGTAAGTTTGCATTATCTGTGTGGTTGAGACTTCTGTTGTTATGTGTTATTCTTTACATAACTATATCTTCTACAGGCTAGGAGTTTCAATACTTTCTCGGGTGAATCCATCTTATAAAAAATTCTATCGACTATTACTATGGTGCGAGTGCGAGTCATCTTTGGTGAGATGGGCTATTAAGAAAGGGTAATTTGAAAAATCAATGTTGGTGCATAGGCAAGAATGAGAGAAAGTGGAGCTTTTGAAGGTGTAAATGTAATGCTTTTTATAGGTGAAACTTTAGATTCTTTGTTAGTTGGAGTGTTTTAGACATGAAAAAAATGTATTTTTAGAAGATATACTTTAGTTATATATTCTCTTTTTCTTTTCTTTATGTCATATGCATATTTTGAATGTGTTTATATATATATATATATATATATATATATATATATATATATATATATATATATATATATATATATATATATATATATATATATATGTGTGTGTGTGTGTGTGTGTCTATATATATATATATATAGACACACACACACACACACACACACACATATATATATATATATATACACACACACCTAGGAAATTCAAAAAAGTCGAGTTATTAGTCATTGTGACTGAGTTCCTATGCCGGATATTTATAAAAAGTAAATGAAATATCAAGTTGATACATGTGATATAAGTAGGATTCTGGGTTGGTTCTCGGAGGGTCGACGATGCGTGTGGTCGGTGTAACGACTATGGGGTAGTTCCATGGTCGCAGAGACGTTCCGGAAGGTGATAAAGAAGATGTTACATGATAATGATGACGACGACATTATCATCATCATTTAATCAGAAAAACTTAATGAACGCTCCTTAAGTGATTTCTGAAAGTGAGACGGGTATAAAAAGAACTTCCCAGTAAGGAGAAAAGGGACAGCGAAGTAACACTGAATTCACAATACATATGTGGTCTCACCTGACTCGTCTCAAGGAGATTATATAAAAATATTTATCAGGAAATATATATATATATATATATATATATATATATATATATATATATAATTTAAAAATCATCTAACGATGAGAATTTTGAGAAGAATTAAATCAACATATTTGATTTATGATACATATTTGAATTAAATTAAATTTTAGGCTTTACGCGCGTACACTTTGAAATTCTGGTATCAGATATGAGATGTCGAAATAGATGTCACAACACTAATATCTGAACAATGATCAATATAAGAATGATATAAAAACAGTAAACAATAGCAAAGAGACACAAGCAATTGTTAACCGAGTTCGGTGCAATCACACCTACGTATGGGGGCTACCAAGCCAGAAAGGAAATCCACTAAACAGAATTAGTTTGAAGACTCTCAGTAAACACACTCCAGTTTATAATCTTCTCACCTAATCTCTACCTGTGAGATTTCTATCTAAGACACTTAGACAAGAGACACCTCTCACTCCCCCTCAATCACATGCAGTGATAACTATAGAACAGTACTAAAGAGAAGAACACGCTTTAAATACAAAGCTTGATCTTGCTTAAAAGCTTCAATCAAGAACAAAGCACTCGTACTTAAAAGCTTAGAGTGGACAACTTACAACTCAACTAGTCAGTCCAATTCAAGCATCTAACAGATGAATGAATGGCTCACAAAAATAATACAATGCTTAAATCCTAAAACTTGAACGCAACTTTCAATAACTTATTCTCTCCACTCAACAATTAGGGTTGAACATCTTTAAGTAGTAATAAACTCCTAGGGCTTGGGAATTAGCAGATCTTTGATTCAATTAATAATTAAAGCTAATTTTCTCCATATCTTTTTGCAAGAAAATAGCAACAACCTATTCTTCAAAATATCACAGAAATTGCTTGCTTCAATTTAAAGATACTCCAAGATTTTCGCACGCAATTACTGAATAAAAGCACAACAGATTGCAAAAAGAGCACATCAAATAAATCATAACATACTCAACAGAATGTTCTGTCAATAGATGTTAGGACATCGTGTTTGACATCATGCACAAAGTCCTGCAATACTAAGAAACACCATCTGCAGAATGTTAGAAACAACATGTCAAGACATCAAGTAAGACATCTTGATGAACCACTTTGTTTTAGTAAAATTGCTGCCAATACAGAACTAACAAACTCCCCCTTTGGCAAATTTTGGCTAAAACACTATAACACCAACATTGAACAGAGATCCCTGCAGCAGAAGCAACACACAAACACATCTAACATTCCAAGCTAACTAGAAACTCCCCCTCAAGCCAAGGAGCAGAGAAAACCAGCAAAGAAAACCAAGAAAACCAGCTGCACACACAGAACAAAACTACTAAGCTACTTTCTCCCCCTTTTTAGCTATAATTAGACAAACATCAGGCAGAAAATTCCATAACAAACATAGCTAAAATTATCATATAGAAGCTGTCATCATAAGAGCAGTACAAACATCTTCAAAATTAAGATTATGCACACAAGGGTGCCATCAAAAAACCAGAGCAGAATTCAAGCACACAAGGGTGCCAAAAGAAATCCAGAAAAATAACCAAAATAACAAAAAACTTTATGAACAGATCACTCAAGCATCTCCAGAACCAGCAGAGTCCTCACTCTCAGACTTGTCTTCATCACCCTCTGCATTGCCATCAGACTCACCAGAACCACCCTCCTCAGAACCTTCTTTCTCATTTGCATCCTCAACAGTATCACCTTCAGCCATTCTAAGAGTCATAATCATTCTTTCAAACTTCAGTTTTCTTTCAGTACTGACTCTAATAACCTTATCCCAGACTTGTTTGTGGGCTGGTGTGAAGTAGAGGCAGATGTCATGACAATGTCAGGGACATGTTGACCTTCAAACAATTTATAGTGAAGGGACAAGGCAGACCCCCTTTTGCAAACAACATCAGAATGAGATAGGATACCAGGGTGCTGATTTAAAATAATGCCACAGATAAGGGAGGGAAGGCAATGGGCATCTTCACAGCAAAAGTGCCAGCTTGCTTCATAGTCTGATCAAATATAAAGGAACCATAATCAAAACTCTTCTTAGTCCCAACAACATATATAAACCATCCCAAACCAACAGAAATAGTGGATGTATAATTGGTAGGAACCCAGTTGGCAGCTCCAATCCTGTGAAGAATAGCATACTTGACACTAAGTCTACCAGCTGACAGTTTGCTAGGCTTCAAGGGCCAATAACACAGTCTTTTTCATAGGAGTGATGTCCTGGACATCATCCTCAACATCAAAGTCAGAATCAGATTCAGCCTTAATCTTCCTCTTTTTGGAGGAAGTAGACACTTTGCTCCAGGATTTCGAGGGACCTACAACAATAGTCTTTTTCTTACCACTAACAACATTCACTTTAGGAAAGGTATCCACAGATTTCCCTTTTCTTGTCTTCAACCTCTTAGCAATACCAGGATGCACATTTGCAATTAACTCGTTGTCAGAGGGAACATCAACAAGATTCACAACAACATCATCAGAGTTAGCAATTTTTCCCTTACTCTGATCAGCACCAACACTCTTCTTCCCTGAACTAGAGCCCTCAGTAACACCCTTACTTCTGCCTTCCTTAAGCACATAATTAGCCAATTTGTGCAAATTTGCAGTCTCAGTATCTTCCTCAGAATTTGAAGAGTCAACATTTCTTTCCTCACTTTGATGTGCATCCAAAGTAGGAACAACATCAATTTTAGACAGAGGGATATTAATCCCAGGGACCCTATGATCTCCATATAATAGACCAGTGACAATACTTTTAATGGTTCTATCCACATACTTACTACCTTCCCTGTGATCATAAGAAGACTCAACAGTGGTTTTAGAGGAGTTACCTGCAGATGTACGTTTGGAACTTCTTACATGCAGTTTGCCGGGTCTTGTCTTTTCAGTTTCAGAATGGGGAATCATGGATAATGGAGCAACGTCAAGAACAGCTTCAGGAGAGATACTTTTCGAAGAAACCCTAGATTTCGAAGGGGTAGGATTTTTAGCAGGAGAGACGGAGAAGAATGTTGTTGAGACATCGTAAACTTCTTGTAAATGCTTGAACTTGTAGTAGAAAGACTTCTTTTTCTAAGAGGGAAGGTGAAAGGCTGAAACAGGTATGGAGCAAGAAGGATGTAGCATGTGGGAGCAATGAGATGAATTGATTGCCTATGGTAGGGGGGCTGCTTTTGTTGGAAACTTAAAAGGTAGTAAATGATATTTCCACACAATAGTAAATGATTTTTAAAATTTTTAAAACTTAAGGAAGGTTGCCCACACGCCTTTAATTGCTACAGATCTTTATAAATACAGATGCCTAATTTTCTTCTTAAGGTTTCAAATCGACTTGCATCCAAAGCCTTAGTGAAAGTGTCAGCTAACTGCTCCTCTGTGGCCACATGTTCCAAAGCAATAACCTTGTCTTCTACAAGTTCCCTTATGAAATAATGGTGGATATCAATGTGTTTGGTCCTGCTATGTTGAATAGGGTTCTTGGATATGTTTATAGCACTCAAATTGTCACAATACAATGTCATGACATCCTGTGTGACATTATATTCAGTGAGCATTTATTTCATCCACACTAGTTGAGAACAACTACTTCCAGCTGCTATATACTCTGCTTCAGCAGTAGATAGAGAGACACAATTTTGCTTCTTGCTAAACCATGATATAAGATTGTTCCCCAAGAAGAAGCAACCCCCTGAAGTGCTTTTCCTATCATCAGCACTTCCAGCCCAATCAGCATCACAATATCCAGATAAAGTGTAGCCAGATCCATGTGTGTATAGCATACCATAATCACATGTTCCATTTACATATTTCAGAATTCTCTTAACTTGATTGATATGACTCACTTTGGGTTCAGCTTGATACCTAGCACAAACACCTACAACAAAAGCAATGTCAGGCCTGCTAGCTGTAAGATAAAGCAGGCTTCCTATCATACTCCTATATAAACTTTGGTCCACATTAACACCATTTTCATCTTTAGACAACTTCAGATGAGTAGGAGCAGGTGTTCTTTTGTTACTGGCATTCTCCATCCCAAACTTCTTAACTATGTTCTTGGCATATTTACTTTGAGATAGAAATATAGAGTCTTCCATCTGCCTGACTTGCAACCCAAGAAAATAAGTTAACTCACCAACAAGACTCATCTCAAATTCAGACTGCATTTGTTGAACAAAATGTTTAACCATCTTATCTGACATCCCACCAAACACAATATCATCAACATAAATTTGAGCAACCATGAGTTTCCTTCCTTCATCTTTGACAAAATGAGTCTTATCTATGCCACTTTTTCTGTATCCATGCTCAACAAGAAATTCAGTAAGTCTCTCATACCACGCTCTTGGAGCTTGTTTCAAACCATATAGAGCTTTCTTCAACTTATAAACATGTGCAGGATAGGTTGGATCAATGAATCCCTTAGGTTGTTCCACATATACTTCCTCACTCAGATAACCATTCAAAAAGGCACTCTTGACATCCATCTGAAACAGCTTGAACCTCAAGATGCAAGCAACTCCAAATAGCAATCTGATAGATTCAAGACGAGCAACAGGAGCAAAAGTTTCATCAAAGTCAACCCCTTCAATTTGAGCATATCCCTGAGCAACCAGTCTAGCTTTATTTCTTGTGACCACACCTTTTTCATCTGACTTGTTCTTGTAAACTCATTTTGTTCCAATCACATTTGTTCCTTCAGGTCTTGGAACCAACTCCCATACTTCATTTCTTTTGAATTGCCCTAGCTCTTCTTGCATGGCATTAATCCATAATTCATCAGTTAAAGCTTCCTTGATATTTTTGGGTTCAATTTTTGACACAAAACAAGAGCTGTGATGACTTCTCTTGATCTGGTAGTGACTCCCTCATTTGGATCACCTATGATAAGGTCTCTAGGATGATCCTTCTGAATTCTGATGGAAGGTCCTTTGCTTACTGGCTCAGAATCAGATTCTGCAACAGTAGGATTGGGATCAACATTTTTGTCTAAAATTTCTTTAGATGTATCAAGGAATGTTCCAACATCATCTAGAACATCAGCCTCCTTATGCAAATCATCAACAACAACATTTATGGACTCCATCATAACCTTAGTTCTGGAGTTGAACACTCTGTAGGCCCTGCTGTTAGTAGAGTAGCCCAAGAATATTCCTTCATCACTTTTTGGATCCATCTTTCTTCTTTGATCACGATATGCCAAGATATAGCATTTGCTTCCAAACACATGAAAGTATTTGATAGTAGGCTTTCTTCCCTTCCATATCTCATACAAGGTAGTAGTGGTTCCTGTTCTTAAGGTCACTCTATTATGAACATAACAAGCAGTGTTCATAGCTTCAGCCCAGAAATGGTAAGGCAACTTCTTGGCATGGATTATAGCTCTAGCTGATTCCTGGATAGTTCTATTCTTTCGTTCCACAACTCCATTTTGCTGTGGAGTAATGGGAGAAGAGAATTCATGGCCAATCCCTTTAGATGAACAAAATTCAGCAAATTTGTGATTTTCAAATTCCTTCCCATGATCACTTCTGATTCTAATAATATTACTCTCCTTTTCTCTTTGGAGTCTTTGGCAAAGATCTCTGAACACATCAAACACTTCCGATTTTTCTCTAATAAAACTCACCCAAGTATATCTGGAAAAATCATCGACCACCACATAGGCATACTTCTTCCCACCAAGACTTTCCACTTGCATAGGCCCCATCAAGTCCATGTGAAGTAGTTCCAACACTTTTGAAACAGTGAGATGTTTAATCTTCTGGTGTGACATCTTAGTTTGCTTTCCAATTTGACATACACCACATACCCTTCCTTCTTCAATCTTTAGCTTAGGTATTCCTCTGACAGCTTCCATGGAGATGATCCTTTTCATACCGTTTAGATGTAGATGACCAAGTTTTTGGTGCCACAATTTAACTTCATCATCTTTAGCAAGGGCACAAATGGAGGAGTAACTAGAATCTTGAGGAACCCATAAGTAGCAGTTGTCCTTAGATCTGACTCCCTTCATGATCACCTCATTCTTTTCATTAGTAACCAAGCATTCAGATTTGGTGAAGTTGACATTGAATCCTTGATCACATAGTTGACTGATGCTGATTAAATTGGCAGTCAACCCTTTAACCAGCAGCACATTATCAAGATTTGGAACTCCTGAGCAGTTTATCTTTCCAACCCCTTTGATTTCACCCTTGGCTCCATCACCAAAGGTCACATAGCTTGTGGAGTGAAATCTGATGTCAACCAACAGTTCTTTGATTCCTGTCATGTGTCTAGAGCAACCACTGTCAAAGTACCAATCCTCCTTAGTTGAGACTCTGAGAGACATGTGAGCTATTAAACTGGTAGCAGCAGCCTTGGGAACCCATTGTCTTCCATTAGCAGAAATGTTTTGATTTGATCTAGGTTGAGGATCAGGCTTAGGATATCCATAGAGTCTGAAGCAAAAAGGTTTTATGTGATCAAACCTCCCACAGTAATGACATCTCCATCTCTGGAATCTTCCCCTTAAGTGGTTGGGATGACCCCTCCTATGATGTTGAGGCACCTGGTGTGACATATTATTTTTAGGTCCAGATACATGAATTCTCCCATGATGTTGAGACATCTGATGTGACATGTTATGTTTAGGTCCAGAGGAACTAGCATCTGAAGAGGGTTTCTTCTCACCATCAAATCCCAGCCCAGTCATATCTCCTGCCATTTTTCCACACTGAAGAATTTCATCCAATGTGTTTGTTCCACTGTTCAGCATTCTGACTGACTTGGACATTTGATCAAGTTTGGAGTTCAACAATGTGACTTCATTTTCCAGCTTGGAAATGGTTTCAAGATGTTCTACCTTTTCAGCCTTTAGTTGCATTATAAATTTCTTCTGCTTCTCCCCTTCAAGACAAACTTCTTCGCTTCTGAGACACGACTGTTTGTAAGAGGTTGCTAGTTCTTCAAAGGTCAAGTTCACTTTCTGAATCCTCATCAGACAAAGAAACAGCCAGGCTCTTCTTTTGTTTCTTGAGGTAAGTGGGACATTCAGCTCTAATGTGGCCAAATCCCTCACAACCATGGCACTGAATCCCTTTCCCTTGAGTGGATTTTTCTTCAGACCTTATTATTCTTCCACCATCATTAGACCTACTGATGTCAGATGAGTTGTTCTTGACATTTGGTCTTGACTTTATGTCTATTCTCTTCATCACCTTGTTGAATTGTCTTCCTAGCAGCACTATAGCATTAGATAGGCTTTCATCAACTTCTAGAGCACACTCCTCCTCTTCATCTTCAGCATTTGACACAAAGGTTATGCTTTTGGCTTTTTTTTCAAATCTGTCACTTATTCCTAGTTCAAAAGTTTGGAGGGATCCAACAAGTTCATCCACCCTCAGTTTGCTGATATCTTGAGCTTCTTCTATGGCAGTTACCTTCATATCAAATCTCTTCGGAAGAGACCTAAGAATCTTTCTTACCAGCTTTTCATCAGACATCTTTTCACCTAGGGCACTTGAAGCATTGGCTATTTCAAGAATGTTCATATGGAAGTCATGTATGCTTTCATCTTCCTTCATCTTTAAATTTTCAAACTTGGTAGTCAGCAATTGAAGTCTTGACATCTTTACTTTGGAAGTACCTTCATGAGTAGTTTTGAGTATGTCCCAAGCATCTTTAGCTATCTCACAAGTGTTCACCAATCTGAATATGTTTCTATCAATTCCATTGAACAAAGCATTCAATGCTTTAGAGTTTCCAAGAGCCAGTTCATCCTCCTCCTTAGTCCATTCTTCCTCAGGTTTCAGATCAGATGTTTCTTTTCCATCTTTCCCAATAATGACAGGATGTTTCCATCCTTTTAAGACAACTTTCCAGGCCTTACTATCCAATGATTTCAAGAAGGCCACCATGCGTGGTTTCCAATAATCATAGTTAGATCCATCCAAGATGGGTGGTCTATTCACAAATCCTCCTTCCTTATCCATAGTACCAGAAAATGTCGTCCCTAGATCTCACCCTGAAACAGAACAGGGTGCCTGCTCTGATGCCAATTGAAATTCTGGTATCAGATATGAGATGTCGAAATAGATGTCACGACACTAATATCTGAACAATGATCAATATAAGAATGATATAAAAATAGTAAACAATAGCAAAGAGACACAAGCAATTGTTAACCCAGTTCAGTGCAATCACACCTACGTCTGGGGGCTACCAAGCCAGGAAGGAAATCCACTAAGCATAATTAGTTTGAAGACTCTCAGTAAACACACTCCAGTTTATAATCTTCTCACCTAATCTCTACCTGTGAGATTTCTATCTAAGACACTTAGACAAGAGACACCTCTCACTCCCCCTCAATCACATGCAGTGATAACTACAGAACAATACTAAAGAGAAGAGCACACTTCAAATACAAAGCTTGATCTTGCTTAAAAGCTTCAATCAAGAACAAAGCACTCGTACTTAAAAGCTTAGAGTGGACAAATTACAACTCAACTAATCAGTCCAATTCAAGCATATAATAGATGAATGAATGGCTCACAAAAACAATACAATGCTTAAACCCTAAAACTTGAACGCAGCTTTCAATAACTTATTCTCTCCACTCAGCAATTAGGGTTGAACATCTTTAAATAGTAATAAACTCCTTGGGCTTGGGCATTAGCAAATCTTTGATTCAATTAATAATTAAAGCTAATTATTCTCCATATCTTTTTGCAAGAAAATAGCAACAACCTATTCTTCAAAATATCACAGAAATTGCTTGCTTCAATTTAAAGATACTCCAAGATTTTCGCTCGCAATTACTGAATAAAAGCACAACAGATTGCAAAAAGCGCACAGCAAATAAATCATAACATTCTCAACAGAATGTTCTGTCAACAGATGTTAGGACATCGTGTTTGACATCATGCACAAAGTCCTGCAATACTAAGAAACACCATCTGCAGAATGTTAGAAACAACATGTAAAGACATCAAGTAAGACATCTTGATGAACCACTTTGTTTTAGTAAAATTGCTGCCAATACAGAACTAACACACTTATTTATATCCTTGGATCAAGCAGGTTGTTGAGTTGACTTTTTTTGGAGTAAGAAATGGATATTTTCTTATTGGAATTTTGATCGTCCCAAAACAGTGGCCTCTAAGGCTTTCCGTGAAGTGTTAAACGAAAAGTCTTCCAGGATATGTGTTGGCCTAATTTTGTAAAGTTTTTCGCGGGCAAGACTGTTTGCCGGTGTTTTTGGTAAACAATCACGAGTTTAAAAAGTTTGTGAGATTAACTCAAAAAATCTCCAAAGCAATTTGTGCAAATGATTTGTGTGAATACATGTGCGTGTGAATTGAATGCAGTCGTCGCCTGAACGATAACGATGTAGAAAAAAACTTTAAATAAAGTCAAGTTTTTATAAAGGACAAGGTAAAATGCAATAAATGACATTAAATAAAGTAAAAGTGCAAATAAATGTTTTGTGCGAGGAAACAAAAAACTAATTAAAAGATTGGACGCAGACGCATACATGTTTCTCGCTGAACTGTTTCACTATTTGACTCAGGTACTCCAGTGGTATGGAGAGTATGTATGAAATTTTATGACACATGATCCCATGTATGACTCTGTTTTCATACCCCAAATTTTGACCACTAAGATTCCCCATCATTGTGTAAATCATCATCACAATATGGATGAACCATCATGCCTCATCAGTCTCCCCAAAGATGGGTGAGCATGCACCACAAACAAGAATTAGGGTTTCAAGCCCTCTCTGAGCCTTAGACAAAGGATCAATCAAGAAATGACATGATCTTCAACTTGTCTAACCTCTTAAAACATCCATAAAGGATCAAGAGGACTCCCACATCAAGAATCAAGCACAAAGTTGCTACCTTCCAAGTGGATCAAGCCTCAAGATCGTCAGTGCCACCAAATTAGGGTTTTGGTCGACCAGGGCCTCCAGATGGAAATTTTCATCTGGGCATGAGCCAATGCTTCAAAGCATAACCCATGATACTCCATGGGACCTCATGAACCCAATTATCAAGTCAATTTAGCCTCAGGGGATGCATTCACAAAAAATCAGGAATTAGGGTTTCTTGACCTAATTCACCCCTAAGTTGACTTTTGGGACAGAACATGAGCCAAGACCTCAAGACATGATTTAAGGGTCTCCAATACACCATATTGATCCATTTGTAACAATGGATTAATCCAAGAAGCTTGATTCAAAAGTTTCAATTTCATCTGAACCACAATTAGGGTTTTGAAGAAAAAGTCAACTGTATCTTTGACTTTTAACCAGGACATGCTCCCAAACCTTGGGACATGATTCAATACACCCTACAACACCTATGGAATCCATCTATTAAGTTAGATTTAGGTCAAGGACTTGATTTCATAGAGGATCGCACAGTTTAGATTTCATCTGCTGAAAAAGTCAACTGTACAAAAAGTCAAAGTTTGACTTTTTGATTTTTTTGGTCAACCAGGGTTCCTTAACCCTAAAATGATGTTAATATGTGATTTGAATCATCATTCATCAAGAAAAATCAAAGAAAGTTAGTTAACTTGTAAAAGGGGTAACCATAAAAAACTTAGAAATTTTCTAAGTTATGGAACAAAGTGGCTAGGGTACCAACTTCCAAGGATCATAACTTGAGATCCAAGCAACCATTTTGGATGGTCCAAAGATGGATTTGTAGCTCTCATTACACACTTCAAAAGTGTCAACTACATCTCATTCCAATTCCTCATGGATTTTAAGTTATGGAGTGATCAAAATGGTTGAAAACATGAAAATAACATTTTTCCAACACTTAGTGAAATTTTCACTAAGTCAAAATCTGCCTTACTTTTTCCATAATGTAGGGACATTTTTCACCTTGATCCAAGCCAAACCAGGTCTTGGGTTGGACATCAAAGTTAAATTATACCATGAGGGCTTTCTAACAAGTACCAGATCATCTCCAAATTCCATTTGAGCAAGGAGATACAACCCTTGAAACATGGGCTCATGAACTGATTCTTCCAAGACAGATTTGGCAGATTTTGTGCATTTTGCTCAATTTGATCAAATTTGACAAATCCAAGCGTTGTCATCATTTTGGACACATCTGAGGATCAAATCCAAGGGGGATGATCTGATCTCCAAGCCTCCAAAGTCCATGAATCTACAAATAGCATGCCAAACCTAAAAAGGCTAAAGATGCTTCAAGACTCCAATTTTGTTTTCAAGCATTCAATGGATGCACCAAGGTGGCATGAACTGAGCCTATTCCAACTAAATTCAGTCAAGACTTATCTCTGAACCAAAGCTACAAAGCCTGTGCTCTAACCTCTAGTCAATGGCTAGAGGACACTTAAGATTCCAAAGTGATCCAATTGGCCAACAGCCTGTTGTAGTTGCCACACACTATTGCTTACAAAACAAACTTGCTCTACTATAAATAGAGCTCATTTGTGATCAGTTTAAGTACACAAAAGCACTACAACACTTGCTTTCCTCAAAATCCCTTTCTCTAGGCCAAAATGCCTTCTTTTGCAAGGTAACTCTGAGTTTTTGAGTTAGAGAGCAATTTCATCACAGCTCATGATCCAAACACATCCAATATGTCATATCTAAGCTGTCCAAACTCTCACATGTGACCTGTAACACCAAAATCACAAAGTCCCGTCTCAAAACCTCAAAATTGGACTTTTTTGCATTTTTCAAGCCATGTCTTGATTCAGTCACTTTCAAAACCAGATAAAACCTCAAACACACTCCAAATATCATCCTTGAACTGTCCCAAATGGTTCCCCACATTTGGAACACCATTTGAGAGAGTTGCCATATTTGTCACTTTTGCCCTTTTTGCAAGAAAGAGCTCAAACTTGTTCCTGAGGATTCCAACTGGTTCCAACCATTCTAAAAGCTTCTAAGGGATCAATTGAGAGTGTCCAAAGCATCAAATTACTTCTGGCACAAGAAGCTTGGCAGATTGCATTACAAGCTCCTAAAGAGGTAAGCATCACAACTTGAACTTTTTGAAATATGCATTGCTTTAAAGTCCACTGATCATGTACATCTCATACATGTTATATATGTTGTGTTTGAACCAATTCATCATGTAATTCATGCCTGTAACAAGAGGTAGCATAGAAAATGCAATTATAGGCTTATTTCAAGAACACTATCGGGTTTTGAAATAGGAGCCTCATCTGAAAAAAAAACCACCACCACCATTGGATTCCTTGTGAAATTCTAGGCAAGATAGACCTAAATTTTGTCCCAATCCATGGAGAAATGAGAAAGTTACAAGCTTCGCGTTTTTGGCCAAAACCTTGCCTTGCCTTGTCCAGGCCAAAAACAAGGCATGCCTCATGTATTCATGGGGTGGTTTTGATACACGGATGTATCACCACCCCAGTGGTAGAAGGCGCACGCTGCACAAGAGGTCTGGGGTTCGAATCCCCCTCGCCCCAGATCCTCTTTTTACTATTTTTTCCATTTTTTTAATATTTGTTATATTATTTTAAATAATTTAGAAAATTAATAACTCTCTCAATTTTAATGATTTTTGATTGGTTCTTTTTGCAAAAAATCACAAAATGTTAAAATATTTTATTCCACAAAAAAATCAGATTTATATTAATTATTTAATATAGTTAGTATTTTTGTACATAAATTCATTTTTAATTGTTTTAAACACTTTTAAAAGTGGATTTTTATCTTGAAAATCAATATCAAATGAGTTTTAATTCATCTTGTGATTAAAACATCATTTTTCAAATCTTAACCAAAAATCACAAGTTGTTTATTCAAGCTTATTTGGTATTTTATCATTCTTTATTGATTTTCTTTAAGAATTTACTTTTAAAAATGATAAAATTAGGGTTTCTTTGATTTTCACCCTCACAAATCTTTTTCAAACACTCATGGGCCTCTAATAGAGTGTAAGACCCAATCCCCTTTAACCAAAACCATTTTGGGCCTCAGATATTGTATAAGTCCCGACACGATAAAAAATCTCGGCGCGATCGCCAGTTTAAAATAAAACCATGGGCCTCTCCTTAAGTTGTAAGCCCCATCACTTGTACAAAAACACTTTTGGGCCTCTAATAGAGTGTAAGACCCATTCCTTGTAAATAAGATACCTTGTTGGGCCTCAGACATTGTATAAGACCCATTGTGTTTTCAAAAACCTTGGCGCGATCGTCGTTTTCAAATAAACTATCTGGGCCAACCCTCGTGTTGCAAGTCCCATCTTTCTTTTTCAAAATAATCTTTGGGCCTCTTCTTGAGTTGTAAGACCCATACCTTTGTACAGAAAACCTCTTTGGGCCTCAGTCGTTGTATAAGTCCCGATACGATATTCGAAACAACGGTGTAATCACTGTTAAACCTTGGGCCTCTCTTTGAGTATAAGCCCCAACAATCTTTTCAAAATAATTTCCCTTTTGATTTAGATTCAAGTATACAGTTGTAATCAAAACTTTCATCAATTTCTTTGAACAACTAACAAAACAGCAGGGAAGCTTGCTCACTTGTAAGTTTTTATCCGCTTTCGTTTACTCACTTTAATATATATAACTGTATTGTGGGAAGCTGCACATGGTTAGTCTTCTTTCATTCTTTTAAATACATGTCAAATATATATAACTCTATTGTGGGAAGCTGCGCATGGTTAGTCTTCTTTCATACTCCTTTAAATACTTGTCATATATCAACTGTATATATACTAGTATAGTTATTTAGAGTTTTCCCCGGCAACTAGGTCTAGAACTAGGTAAAGCCATGTTGGTCACTCTTAAATACAGTCAAAATTAGATCCCCATAGGATTTCCAGATACAGTCTTCCCTTCTCTTGGGGTTAATCAATATGGAACAAAGAGAAAGGCAGTATTCTCGGTGAACCTTTTCTCAGACTGTCACCCTTAGAAATTGTCAAAGAAATTCTACTCCCCGGAGTTGATCTATTCTCTGTGAATAGCATCTCTTGAGTTTCTTCCAAACACTTGAACTTACCTGGAATGATCTCTTCTCTGTGAATTGCATTTCTTGAACTTCTTTTAGTTTGGGGACCCACAGGCTTCCTAAAAGCATCCCCGCCTCCTCTTGGGCTTTGTACAAGGACCTGTCGGCTTCTTAAAAGTTCTTATGCCTTCTCTTGGGCTTCGTACAAGGACCCTCACGACCTCTTAGAGATATAGGACAGAACTTAGTCATCCATTGCTAGAGCTGTCTTTCTTAAAAGAGTCACAAAAGCCCTCAGACCAATTTTAGGGTTGATACTCATCCCTTAAACGAGTCGGCCTCCTTTTGGGCATTGTACAAAGATAGACCACACTAATAGACTTGGACAGTCTAAATCTCCTTGAGTCTCAAAGACATTCTCAAGTTCCCTACAAACATAGGAAGAAACCCCGGATTCTGGATTAATCTCCAGTAGAGTTAAAACTTGTGGGTTCTAAAACCCCGCCTCTCTCCTAAAATTCCCTAGCCAGGGTCAGTCTATCACTAGTATAACACTATCTCAAATCAAAACCTCAAGGTATCTGATCTATCAACTCTTATGTATTCCCCTGTAAGAGTTGATTCCCCACTTGGACCTGCCTCGGGATTTCAATAATTCCCAGCAGAAGATAGCCTCCTCTTAGGCTTTGTATAATGATTCTTTCCTTAGGAAAGTCAGCCTCCTCTTGGGTTTTGTACAATGATTCTCTCCAACGGAGCTAACCCTTTCAGACTCTCTTGTTGAGTCAATCACCCTTTCAGACTCTCTCGTTGAGTCGATCACCTCTTCAGACTCTCTTATTGAGTAAACCATTCTCGTAGACTCTCTTGTTGAGTCCGTCACCTTTTTGTACTCTCTTGTTGAGTCAACCCTTTTTAGCCTCAATCTCGGGCTTCGTACGAGACAGATAAAAAATACTCTGTTGTTGAGTCAACCCTTTTTAGCCTCAATCTCGGGCTTCGTACGAGACAGATAAAACCACTCTCTTGTTAAGTCAACCCTTTTTAGCCTCAATCTCGGGCTTTGTACGAGACAGATAAAATCACTCTCTTGTTGAGTCAAACCCTTTTCACCTCAATCTTGGGCTTTATACAAGACAGATAAATACCTCCCCAACAGAGTTAGCCTTCTCTTAGGCTTCATATAATGATATCTCCAAAGAGTCAATCTCTTTTATCCTCCATCTTGGGATTTGTACAAGACACCAACATATCAACTCTCTTGTTGAGTCGGTCTCATACAGCCTCCTCTTAGACTTTGTATAAGGACTTCCCCAGTGGAGTCAATCAACCTCTTAGCTTCAACCTTGGGCTTTGATCAAGGCACACAAAAATCAACAATCCCTCTTTAGAGATGACAAATTCTCTTTCAGTCAACCTTTTAGCTTCAATCTTGGGCTTCGAACAAGACATAAATACTCCTTTTAGCCTATGTCTTGGGCTTTGAACAAGACACCAAAACATCTTTTTCCTCCCTTAGAATAGGAGGAACTACGATTGCTCTGATTTCCCTGTTTTGTTTAAACAAGAATACGTAGGCATAAGATTACGAAATCTTAGTGAGCATACTAATCAAAAACTCTAGGTCCAATACCTACATGTCATACCCCAAATTTTGACCACTAAAATTCCCCATCATTGTGCAAATCATCATCACAATATGGATTAACCATTAGTCTCCCCAAAGATGGGTAAGCCTTCACTACAATTAGAACTCAGGGTTTCAAGCCCTCTCAGAGCTCTTAGACAGAGGATCAATCAAGGAATGACATGATCTTCAACTTTTCTAGCCTCTCAAACATCCCCAATGGATCAAGAGGACTCCCACAGCAAGAATCAAGCACAAGGTTGCAGCATTCTGAGTGGATTAAGCCTCAAGATCACTAGTGTCACCAAATTAGGGTTTGGTCGACCAGGGCCTCCAGATGGAAATTTTCCTCTGGGCATGAGCCAATGCTTCAAGGCATAACCTAATATACTCCATGGAACCTCATGAACCCAATCATCAAGTCAATTTTGCCTCAGGGGATGCATTCACTAAAAATAAGGAATTAGGGTTTCTTGACCTAATTCACCCCTAAGTTAACTTTTGGGACAAATCATGAGCCAAGACCTCAAGACATGATTTAAGGGTCTCTAATACACCACAATGATCCATTTGCAACAATGGATTGATCCAAGAAGCTTGATTCCCAAGTTTCAAGTTCATCAGAACCACAATTAGGGTTTCGCAGGAAAAAGTCAACTGTACCTTTGACTTTTGACCAGGACATGCTCCCAAACCCTAGGACATGATTCAATACACCCTATAACACCTATTAAATCAATCCATCAAGTTTGATTTAGGTCAAGGACTTGATTTCATAGAGGATCGCACAGTTTGGAATTCATCTGACAAAAAGTCAACTGTGCACAAAAGTCAACTTTGACTTTTTGAGATTTTTCACAATTATGGTTCCTTAACCCTAAAATGATGTTAATGTGTGATTAGAATCATCATTCATCAAGAAAAATCAAGAAAAGTGGGATAACTTGTAAAAGGGGTAACCATAAAAAATTTAGAAATTTTTCTAAGTTATGGGACAAAGTGGCTAGGGTACCAACTTTGGAAGATCATAACTCCTAAACCATAAGGCCATTTTTTCCCATCCAAAGCTGGATTTGTAGCTCTCATGGCACTTTACAAAAGCTTCAAACATAACTCATTCCAATTCCTCATGGATTTTGAGTTATGGAATGATCAAAATCACAAAAAGTAAAAATGACACTTTTTTCCAACACTTAGTGAAATTTTCACTAAGTCAGAATCTGTCTTACTTTTTTCAAAATGTAAGGGAATTTTTCACTTGGATCCAAAAAGTATCAAAACCAATTATGATCAAACAGTTGTTGTATTATATGAGGGCTTTCCAAAATGGCCAAGAACTACATCCAAGTCCACTTGAGCCATGAGATATGACAATGCCAATATGCCTTGCTGCAAACTGTCATGGCAAGGCAGATTTGGGAGTTTTTCTCGATTTGCTCAAATTCTGCAAAGGAGAGCAACTCTATCCATCTGAATACCTCAAGGGGGGACCAAGAAGGAACCAACTCTGATCCCAAGCCTCCCAAGTCTTTGGAACCAAAAATAGCATGCCAAACCTAGAAATGCCTAAAAGAGGGACAAGACTCCAATTTTGGATTGGAGCATTCAATGGATGCACCAAGGTGGCATGGACTGAGCCATTTCCAACTGAATTCAGTCAAGACTTATCCAAGACCAAGGGGACCAGCAGACTGTGCCCTAACCTCTAGTCAATGGCTAGAGGAGACTTGGATTCTCATTGCTCAACATTGGCCAAACCTCTGCTGCAGTTGTCATTCACTATTGTAGCCAAAAAAACTTGCTCTACTATAAATAGAGCTCAATTCTGTTCAGTTTGAGTACACCAAAGCACTACAACACTTGCTTTCCTCAAAATCTCTTTCTCTAGGCAAAAATACCTTCTTTAGCAAGGTAACTCTGAGTTTTTGAGTTAGAGAGCAATTCCACCACAGCTTATGATCCAAACACATCCAATATATCATATCTAAGCTGTCCAAACTCTCACAAGTGACCTGTAACACCAAAATCACAAAGTCACCTCTCAAAACCTCAAAATAGGAATTTTGTGCATTTTTCAAGCCATGTCTTGATTCAGTCACTTTCTAAACTAGATAAAACCTCAAACACACTCCAGATATCATCCTTGAACTATCCCAAATGGTTCCCCCCATCTGGAACACCATTTGAGAGAGTTTCTATTTTGGCCACTTTTGTCCCTTTTGCAAGAAAGAGCTCAAACTTGTTGATGAGGTTTCCAGCTGATTCCAACCATCATGTGAGCAGCCCCACATTACAGTTATATATATATATATATATATATATATATATATGAAAACGGATAAAGAAAGCTGGTAAACACTTACTCGGTTGTAGAGCTTTCATGCTGTTTTGATAGTTTGTTCAACAAAGAAAGCTTGGATAACAATATTATATTCAAAATCAAAGGAGAAAGTGCTTTGAAAAGGTTGTTGGGGCTTACAGCTCAAGGAGAGGCCCAAGGATTTATCAGTGATTGCACTGTTGTTTTGTACAGGGACTTATACAAGTGACTGAGGCCCAAAAAGGTTTTCTGTACAAAAGGATGGGTCTTACACTCTCTCAAGAGGCCCAAAGGCGTTTAAAGAAAAAGAATGGGGCTTATAACACGAGGGTAGGCCCATATGATTTGTTCTTGAGAGAGTGTAAGACCCATCCCTTTCTACAGAAAACCTTTTTGGGCCTCAGTCACTTGTATATGTCCCTATACAAAACAACAGTGCAATCACTGATAAATCCTCGGGCCTCTCCTTGAGCTGTAAGCCCCAACAACCTTTTCAAAGCACTTTCTCCTTTAATTTTGAATATAATATTATTATTAAAGCTTTCTTTTTTGAACAAACTAACAAAACAACATGGAAGCTCTACAACCGAGTAAGTGTTTACCCGCTTTCATATATATAACTGTATTGTGGGGCTACTCACTGTATGTCTTTTTTCACAAACTTTTATATACTTGTCAAATATCCACTGTGTAATACTAGTATAGTTATTTAGAGTTTTCCCCGGCAACTACGTCTAGCACTAGGAAAAGCTCTGTTGGTCACTCTTAAATACAAACAAAACTAGATCCCCATAGGATTACCAGACACAGTCTTCCTCCTCCTGGGGTTAAACAATATGGAGACGTGAAAGGCAGCATTCTCGGTGAACCCTTTCTCAGACTGTCACCCTTAGAAATCGTCAAAGAAACTCTAACTCCCCAGAGATGGTCTTTTCTCCGTGAATGGCATCTCTTGAGTTTCTTCCAAATTCTCAGACTTTCCTGGCTTGATCTATTCTTGGTGAATGGCATGTCTTGAACTTCTCGGGGTTTGGGGACCCACAAGCTTCTTAAAAGCATCCCCGCCTCCTCTTGGGCGTTGTACAAGGACCCTTCGCTTCTTAAAAGTTCTCATGCCTTCTCTTGGGCTTAGTACAAGGACCCAGAGACCTCTACAGGTATAGGAATAGAACCTAGTCATCAATTTGCTAGAGTTGTCTTTCTGAGTCAAGTGTCAGACCAGTTAATGGGTTGACCTTCATCCCTTAACATACCAGCCTTCTCTTGGGCATCATACAAAGATCATTCACTACCTGAGAATCGACTTCTCAAAACACCTATAGACTTGGACAGTCTCAATACCTTTTGGATTTCCCATTTCCTTAAAGAACGGGAAATAACCCTGTTCCTCCGATCAATCCCTGATTACAACATTACCCATATAAGAACTGATTTTCTCTTTATCCAACATACTGGACCTGTCACTAAACTAAAACAGTCACCAGCACACTAGCCTCCTCATGGGCTTTGTACAATGATTCTCCCCAGTAGAGCTAACCTTTTCACACTCTCTTGTTGAGTATAAAAGACCCTCTTGTTGAGTCAAACATTTTCAGCCTCCATCTCGGGCTTCGTACGAGGTACATAGACTCTCTTGTTGAGTCAAACACCTCTAGCCTCCGTCTTGGGCTTCGTACAAGACACATACAAAAGCACTCTCTTGTTGAGTCAACCCTTTTAGCCTCTCTCTCGGGTTTCGTACGAGACACATAAAAACACCCTCTTGTTGGGTCAATAGCCTCCTCTTAGGCTTTGTATAAGGAAACCCCGGTTGAGTCAATCAACCTTTTAGCATCAAAAGTTGTGCCTCATTCACAGTATACAAACATCAACAACTCCTTTTCCCCCATCTAATTGCTGTAAGCGGCAAGCCTCTGGATTATTTACATCCATGCCACTGTCCCTCTTTTAGAATGAAAAATTCCTAAGGAAAGATGGCATTGCTCTAAATTGAGTTAAAGTCTTCCCCTTCAGGTTAAAAATCCCCTATAAAAGAAATTATGGCATTGCTGGATTCACATATCCCAATTAAAGTAATTCTCCTTTATAACCAGTCACCCAACAGTTGTGACAAACAGAACAAATGTCCCCTTTTAGAGATGACAAATTCTCTCGAAAGTCAAAACCCTTTAGCTTCACATCTTGGGCTTCGAACAAGATACAAATAGACCCTTCAGCTTCACATCTTGGGCTTTGAACAAGATACAAACCACCTTTAGCTTCATGTCTTGGGCTTTAAACAAGACACCAAAACACATTTTTCCTCCCGTAGAATAGGAGGAACTACGATCGCTCTGATTTCCCTGTTTCATCAAACGGGAATACGTAGGCATAAGATTGAAAAAATCTTAGCGAGCATACTAATCATAAAAACCCAAAATCCAGTATCTCCACCAAATCAACCCAAAAGCAACAAATTTAAACACATTTTCAAAAACCTCACAAATAATCCAGACACTGTGTTCTCAACAAAATAACCAAAGATTGGGCCCCACATCCACATAGCATCTGTAACCTAACAGATCGCTGTTCAAACTCAGTATGCAAGCAGGGTTAATTGGAGACATCTATTTCCCTTCCTTAATCAACTCAATAGGATAAAAAATGAATTGAATTGTAGTACCCAAACGATCGTGACTCAGGACCACAAAAATCGCGCTACACTACATACATCAATCAAAACTTAGGTCCAACACCTTCCCAAAAACATCAACAAAAAACTCACTCTCCCTGTCACATTTCCCAAGAAACTTTCCCAAACCCATTAACAGATAAACACCATCAAGTACAAAGCAAAACCTAAAGCTAATATCCTGTGGATAACCACATATAGGATGGGTAACTGACAACTACCCATTGTATAACCTGACCTCGGACCCCCCAATCTCTTAAAGCGTTTGTCCTCTTAGACATTCGCGTACAAGGTTAGTTTTAGATACCTTCCCTTTCCCTTCCAGCTTCATGGGATAAATAAGAAATCAGAAAGTAGCACCCCCTCCTACCATTGCGGTGAGTAAAAACCCAGCGATAAGGTGGTCGCGTCACCGACAAAAATCGCTCGCTACATCTGCTATTTATTCTATTTATAAAATAACCATCAACAACGGTTATGACCACTAGGGAACTACTGCATTCACTCCATGTTCAATCTTCAGGCTGGCATTAGTGTGCTTATGTGTCATCCACGACATTATCTGTTTACAACCCACGTTGAGTAGTAACTAGTTCCAACTTCCTCATGAACTACTCCAACGTGTTATAGACGTTGCCTATAAGCACTCTAGACTTGTTAATTTACTAAGTCTTTCACCTTACATGGTTCAGTCAACTGGTTTTCTTGCTGGAACAAAGGCCTATGTCGACTACCCTTTTTGAGATTTTGGACATCTTTCCAAACGCTGTTGGTCTTGTGGGTTTATCCCTGAGATTTCTCCAAACCATGTTTCCCTACGTCGACAACTAGTCAATCCCTCGTTATTAGTCTGTCGACGCCTCATCATTAATTCTATTTAAAAGACTTCATTAATGCTTTCTTACAGCAAATGTCTTTTCATTGACATTCTTTGTCGACTTTCTACTAGTTAAAAATCCAAGTGAAACAGATGCCCCCCAAAAGATGTCACTGTCGACCCATGCCTGAAGGGAGAAAGGTGGCATTTTTATAACCACTGTCATTGTTCATATTTTGTACCACTTCATCTTAGTCATGCCTATTGTCAGTCATCATGACTAATTTTTTACCAAAATATCACGTATGAAAGCGTGCAAATGAAAACCCATCATTACTCTAAATCCCAAGGTCATTGAGTAACCATTAAACATTTTTTTTATTGATTTTCCCTTGCTTTTAGTCTATTCATTGGCTCCAAATACTCCACCTGTTTATGCTCTAGGGAAACATTTCGCTACCTCTCTACTTAAACCCTTTTTCTTATCCACTTCTTCCTTTTTTACCCATCTTCCCTACGAAGACACCAGAAAAGAAGGGGAATCATCTATTCTACCTTTTTTCTCTACCATTTCCAGCTACTTTTCCACAATTTTCTTCAATCTATGAATGGCACCTAATCGCTTCGCCCCACAACACACTCATTTTGCTATTCAAATTGACGGGCCAATATTGGTTGGCAACCAGACTTACGTCCCTGAGCCTCCTCTAATGAAAACCATCAGAAGACTTGGTATTTAGATCCTTTAATCCCTTACTCAATTGTAGGCACCGCATTCACCTTCGTGGGTCGTCTTCCCAGGCTTTTCAGGAAGCCTGGTTTCTTGGAAAAGATCATCCCTAGCTACCATGGGTGGGAACCTGTGGTTTCCTGTGATCAACCTTTTGACTTTCACTTTCTGGAAAACCATGTATATTTCTCTCACCTGCTTTAGGCTCTTGATTCAACCCATATAACTTGGTTAAACAGGGTTGAGCAGAGGAGAAAGGCTTTATGGAAGGAGTTGGGGATTTTTTATCTCATTCATTTCTCAAGGGTGCACCTCAAGTATAACCCTGACATGCTACATGTAGCTACGTGCTTTTGGGAATTGGCCTCCAGCACTTTCCACCTCCCTTGTGGGATGCTGACCCCTACTTTCTTCGACCTCGCTGCCCTCGCTAGTCTTCAACCAACTAGGGAAGATTATGAACCATCTCGACCTACACGGACAAAATCATACTTTGATTTCTTTGATGGGTTTTCGATGCCTTCATCAGGGATCATTGTGGCTCGACTCGAGACGTCTATGCTCATGAGCATATAGCGTTCTTGACTTACTGGTTGAATCGCTATGTTTTTTGCCCCTGTGGGGATCAAATTATGATGATGTTTGTACCTTTGGCCACTTAACTTCATGAACAACGCAAGGTTTGGCTTAGCAAACTAATCTTATGTGGACTTTACGAATTGTTGGGGTCATCCTGTAACATCATCGAGCGAAATTACCTCAACTGCTTGCAGATAGGGGGTCATATCTGGTTACTACAACAGTGGCTCAACGCCACTTTCATGCCTACCTTGTGCTTTGAGACTCCCTCTAACATGATAGTGAATGCTGAAGGTGTTCCACTTGCCCGCATCACTCTTAATGATGGTGAGACTGTGTTTCAAGAAACATTAGAGAAGTATGTATCTATGTTTTACAACAGTAAAACATTTGTTTCTACCATGGTGCCATTTACCTCTCTACAGCGCGGTTCGGTCTGGTTCCGCGAACCTTTCCCTAGTCATACTATTCGAGGGGAAAAAGACATACATGGCGTCCTTATGGAGTGTTTTCGACCTACTGTAATAAAATTACAACCACAAAGGGTGTCACTCATATCAAACATATCTTGCCTCGTAACACGGGTTATAAATTTCACATAAACACCTGTCATTGCATGCTCACCTTCACTTAGGGTATCATCGCAGCGAAATCATAATTAAAGCAATTAAAAACCATATTGCATGCATACCATTTAGTCTCAACTTCAACTTCCATAACAAATAAAAGAGTTTAAATAAATCATCTCAACAACCACATCAATTATACTACTTCAACATAAACATGACATAAGAAGTGAAAGCAAACATTCCCATCCTGATGTTACGTGGTCATAGCAAGACCTTACTAAATGAAACGACAAACTATTATAAGCCACTCCAAGAGCTACCTTCCACTTATTTTAGCAATGCTACTATTGAGTATTTGCATGATGCCCATGTAAAGGCAACATTCAAATAGAAGGAGTGAGAATTCATTTCAATAATAAATGATGTATAATGAAGAATAAAGTACAACATCTACACAATCATGCACAACAACATATCACATTCTCACACCTAAATCATCATTAACATCATACACGACAACATCTCAATTATGATCAACATCATACAAAACCACATCTCTATTATGATTAACATCATATGCAACAATGTCTCAATTATCAATAACATCATATGCAACAACATCTCATCCAACAACACATCAACAACAACCAATACAAATGGAACACTTATGCAATGTACTTCACCGACTCGACATGCATGTGGTACCAAATATGAATACTTAGATTTATTTTGCTCTATGATCCCCACCATAGGATCGATTACCTCTTGGAACCGGAGCACACCATAATCTCCACCATCACCATAGGTAACGCTTCACTAATCCCCTGTAATAGGAATTAGCTACTCGCACCCGATCCATCACCATAGGATCGAGGCTCACAAAAAAGAATCGAAGTTCCGACAACATGAATGCATAGACTCTCAGCATGCAACAACAACACATACACATTGGCCCCTCTTCTTACCGTGTATGTGATAAGTGCAAATTGTAGCTATTTTTGTATATAATTTTTGTTGCACTTATCGATACTTTTTGTTAATATCGTTCGAATAAACCCCGCTTTGTTTGTAAATACGTTTACTTTACGTTATAGTGTATATATTGCGTATCGTGTAAATATCATTGAGTTTAATTGATTTTCTTTTATTTTTTTAGGTATTCAAGCAAGTATATCTTGTCATATTCATAAATAGCGTTGAATAAGCTTTCCAACGCTTCCGACCATGCGTCAGTCCGAGTTACGGTTCAGAAGTTGTGGTCAAAACAAGGGCTGGTGTGCTGTCAAGTTCGCTTTACGAACTTCCCAGCGAATGTTCCCAGACTTGAGGCAGTAGAAAAAGGCACCAAAGTTCGCATTGCGAATATTCGCTTTGCGAATAAAAGTTTGCATTGCGAACTTTTGCAGAATCGCAGAGGCAGTTTAACTGTTCCTAAGGCATCAGGTGCCAAATTTTGAAGTTTGCTTTGCAAATAAAAGTTCGCTTTGCGAACTTGACAGATTTTGAAATGATATTTAAGTCATTTCATTCATTTTTTAGGTTATGGTTTGGGTATTTTTCGCTCCCACTCCATCAAACATCAATTTTTCATAGGATTAGCTTAGAAAACAACTATGGAGCTTGCACACGGATGATCCGGGTTGGATTGATCATCGATCGGCGCCGACAAACCGGGAGAGTTTTTGTTCATTTCTCTTCTTCTTTGTGTATTCTTCATTTGTTGGGTTTTGTATATGTATTTACTTTGATCTTATGTATATTTATCGCCCATGGCGTTGTATAAAATCCGCTTTACAAATCTTTATCGGTGATTGTCCTTGATTTTTGCTTTATGCTCGGGGTTTGGGTTGTGTTAGAGATAAACATCGCAAACCTTAATTAGGGATGATTATCTGTTAGTTTCTAGATGCTAGAGATAGATTTAGAGCTAACAATCTTTATGAGTGTCGAAGCTTAATGCCTCCGTATCTTGAGTCGGGTGCGAGAGTGTCGACAAGGGTAACACGGTTGTTCTCTCAGCTCAGTGTGTCAGAGATGGACACTATCGTGAGCGATACTGGATGATATTGAGGAGTATTGTAGGTTGAGTATAACTGGTCGGTAAGTTTGAGTTTGTGACGAGTCAATTATATACATGTCGGATAAGTTTCTTCTCTCTGAAGAATGAATTCTTTTGTGTTAATATTTACTTTTATGTTTCTATGTTTGAAACATTTTAAACCAAACTCAGAATTGCAGAAATTGTCAAACGACAGTTCAATAACACCGATCTCTGTGGACACGATAAATCCCGGAGGGAATTCTTCCGAAAATAATATTTTTGCTTGCCGCTTTACCGCTTCAACAGTATGCCACCAACAGCATAATCCACAAAACCAACAACATTCATATATATAAAAAAAAACAAGCAACATCATTCGCACACCACCACCACCACCATAATCATGCTTAATCAATCATTTAGCAACATCATGTAAACATTTCATCATAATACAACTACCCATGTAATCAAATACACATATTATCATAACACATTCGGCCCCTAAAACCAATTTCATTAGATAGTAATTCGTGTTAGCTTTCTAACGCTTTGAACGACACTCGATTTGGACTTACGAATCAAAAGTTATGATCAACCCCGTGTTTGGAACCAAATCTGCCTGGCCGCAAGAGGGAAGCGTCACGGACATGGCGCCCGCCACCAGGAGCTTTATGGAGTTTGCCATGGGTTCATGGCATTCGCCATGGACCTTCAGAATGCAGATTTTGCATTTTTCACTGTTGGAGGCCTTCTGGACTTCCGATTTTGATTCCTTAAAAATCCCTGATCTCAGAACTCAATATACTATAACTATTCAATGATTAAAACAAAAAATTCACATTATATCACAGATTGGCATCAACAAAATCATTCAACCTCATCAATTCATATGTACCCCAAACCTTTCAAACCCTCAAACATGGTGGAAAACATCAATATCTCAAAACTAGAAAATTGTACACATATAGGCACACGAAGTTCATCATATAATCATCATATAAATACCATCATGGAATCACAATTCAAAATTATAAATCAAAACACCCAACCATAAGGAGGTTAAGGGTTCCTCCATTCAACCCTTCTAGCATACCCTTTACTATTGGAACAAGTTCCCACCCTTACCTGATCTCCAGCAAAAGCCCTTGATTTTCTTCTTCAACCCCGAGCTTTTTCTCTCCCTCTTTCCCTTTTTAGTCCAATCTTATGTACTGAAAAAAAACCTAGCTTCTCTCCCAACTTTTAAAATATATAGTATCCTCCTTACTTTTGCTTAATTATTATTTTTTCCTAATTTAACTCTATCTTCCCTCTTCTTACCACAAATTCTCCTCAAATCCCACAATTGGCCGAGACTCTTATTTTCTCTAATTTCTTATTTTATCAATAATAATAAATAAAATTCTATTTATTATAATCATTTTCTAATTTACTCTACCGTCTCACTGCGCCCTATTATTTCTACCACACCCAACAACACATATTCAAATAATTTATTTTAAATTGCACCATCTAATAATATAAAACAACGAAAAAATCATCATAAATCACCAATAATTCAAAATAAAATAATCAATAAAATTGGGGTGTTACACCTACTACCCTATGGACGAAGCTCACCATTGGTGAAAGTGGTATTAGGCTGGCTGCATACCAACCTAATGTGGTAGACAGGCAATTCAGCCTAAGTCAATTTCTCCCTGAGCATCTTATTCCTTCGGAAGATTGTATGTTTATCTCTACGAATGACGCTTCTGAGGAGACCTTAGCCAATGCCTCAGTATTTTCATAAACAAACTGTTCCATCTGCACTCTTTTAGGTTTTTTATTCATGGTACATGATCAATATCCACAGATTCAAATTATTTAAGCATTGAATTTTCCTTGACAAAGTATATTGTCAAATTATCTTTAATGCATTTGTATTCTCGTGTTAACTATTTGATTATTAGTTCAGAGTCACCCTTGATCTCGACTTTGGTTGCCCCAAGATCTAATAATATTGTAAGATCTGTTATCAAGGTTTTATATTCAGCCTCGTTGTTGGAACAACGACCGTTGATATTGAATTTATACTTAGTTGAAATTCCTTATGGGGACATGATGAAAAACCATAAACACGTTCCCTTGGAATGAGTGGAACCATCAAAATATAATTTCCATGTCGGGAACTCGATATAATTCTGCACTATTTCTGTTAGTGCATGATCCACTACGAAATCAACAATAATTTGGCTTTTCATGCCTTTTAAGGGTGCGTAAGTTAAAGAGTATTCACTTAGGGCTAATGCCCATTTTCCAACTCTACTATATAAAATTGGTGTAGCTAACATGTGCTTAATTATGCCAAAGTGTGAATAAATAAACACATCTGAAGACTTTATATAATGCTTGAATATGGTACAAGAAAAATATAGTGATAAACATAATTTTTCTACCATGGTGTATCTAGACTCAGCATCATCTTCTTGGGCTACCATACTCCCAATTGTCGACTCATATGCAACAATGTACAACTTCATAGCTTTGTTTTTCATGGGTGGTAACAACGTTGGAGGCTTCGACAAGTACCTTTTAATCTCATCAAATGCATGTTGATGTTCTGGTCCCCACCTGAATCCTTCGTCTTTGCTCAAACATATTAGTGGCGAGAATACTTTTGTCATGCCATTCAGATTCGAAATAAATCTTCTTAGAAAGATAATTTTTCCCAACAACGATTGAAGTTGTATTGAAAGAGCAAGAGATGTCTCTGCAAGTCATCTCTATGTTTTGATGATAACAATGAGTATTTGCGAAAAAAACTATTTTATGTTTTAATGTGTGTTGTGTGCAGATCATAATCATAGAAGATATCAGATCCAACAAACACCAGAAAGATGTGCGTAAATAATCATATGCAAGTTACTATGTGTAACACAAGTCACAATAAGCAAGTATGCTTCTATATTTGATCATAATCAGATAGATCCAAGGATGTCGATATTGCTGTTGCAATGCTCTTGTGGATGCTACTCTGAAAGTGGTTGTGATTCTGAAGATAGCGAAGCTTCTGAAGAGATAATCTTGTGGAGAACCGAAGTGTTGAAGATTCTCATGACTTGAAGTTCTGGAGGCTGAAGGCTCTAAAGACCAAGTGCAGAAAGATTCTGAAGACTGAAGTGTTCTGAAAATTAAGATTTAAATGATCAAGTGCTGAAGACTCTGAAGACAGCGTTCTGAGTGAACAAGGCTCTGAAGACTCTGAAGACTTGAAGCTATGAAGATAACGGGTTTCAAGACAAGTGCTGAAGCTCTGAAGACAGATTCCTAATTGACAAGTTCTGAAGACTGAAGACTTGAAGTTTCTGAATACCCAGTTAGAAAGTCTCTACTCATGCTTCAATTAGATTACCATCAGAAGCCTCTAAAGATTTGAAGACAAATGTTACCGTTAGCAATGAATGTACACTGTGCTAAATAGATATATCCCATCACTTCTTCTACAGTAAAAAGAAGATATGGCAGTACAACTTTCATCATTGCATAACGACTCTTTTCAAACAGCCAACAACTCTTCAACGACTATAATTTACTTGGCTATTTAAAGGAAATAAGTATACACTTCTGAAGGTTTCGATGTGATGATAGTCGCAACGATCAGTTATCGTTGTTACACTAAACATTTAAAGTTATCACCATTAACACAGAACCATTGTTGTTGAAGCTCAAAGATCATCATTCAACACAACAACAATCAATTGGAACAAAAGTTGTTGATGAACAAGACAACATTGCAAATCAGTCAAGTCATCAACCAACTTCATCATTTGGGCTATATTGAAGATCTGAAGTAAGGAGTTGTTGCTCAAAGCTTGCTCAACAAAGAAGATGAAGAAGATCTACAAGATGTGATCAAACTGTCAAATCAACATACATCTTTGTAGAATAAAAAGATAGCAATGAGTTGTTGCTCATATCTTGCTAGAACACTGAGTGTTTATTTGTACTTAAAATTAGGAGTTATTTGCTTCTTAAGAAGCGTTAATGTAATCTCCAGAATAACTAATTCTATGTGAATTAGGATTACTCAAGTGATCAGTGTGATCGGAGACTTGAGAAGACAATGGTTGGGTGTCATTGTGGAAATCCTGAAATATAGTCAATGATAGTCATATCTCAAAGAGGACCAATTGTGGGTCAGACTCTTGTTAGATCACGGATGGAACTCATTGAAAATCCTGGAAGAATGGTCAGTAAATGTTATATCTGTTGAATCGGATCATTGAATGTTTAGTTGTGAAATCCTGATAGTAGATCTTGCGAGATTGGAACCTATTGGGTCAATGTTCGTTATATCCATTAACTTGGATCCCTGAACAGTTCATTGTGGGTTAGTCATAGATGCGGTTGTGCAGGATGTTAGTCACCGGCTGTTGCCCGTGCATCTGTAATCGGTTTTGATTATAGTGGATTAAGTCCTTGTGTTCAAGGCGAAATCACCTTGGAAGGGTGGACTGGATTAGCTTGATAATGGCTCAAGTGAAACAGGATATATCGTGTGTTCTTTACTCTTGTTTATGCTTGTTTTATTGGTTATGTTTCTGTGTCAATTATCAGAACCTTCCATAGCAAGTCAGAACCCTGCAACCCAACTCTGATAAGCTTCCGCACTGCAAGTATGATTCAAGCATCGCTAATTCAGATTCTCCTTGTCGCTTATGCTTCATGCATCACACAATCTGAATGAAGCTTAGCAAGTCAGAGTATCTCAACGTAACTCTGATATTCTCTTAGCATGTTAATAATAAGAGACAAAATGTTATTAAAAGATAAAACACAATTCAAACCCCCATTTCTTGTGTCTTTCTCACACCTTCAATTGGTATCAGAGCTCCGGTTCTATTATTGATAGATATCAAATACTTAACAATGTCAGAAAAAGATCCAGATATGGTGTGTAGAAATACTCTGGGTGAGATTTCAATCCACTTACAATTTCAGTATCAGTTCAGAAGATGATTGTGTACTAAATTGTAATCAAATGGATCACCATAGCAAGTCACTGATTCTTGAAGTCTTGAAGTTGTCAACAACGAGATCTTCCTCATTAAAGCCTTGAAAAAGATTGAAGAATCAGCTGATAAGATAGATTTATCAGATAAGATGTAGTATCGGTTGAATACCTATCTTAGAAATATGTTTGGATAAACAATGTATTTGCTCAAGATTAAATCATCAAAAAAACAAGAAATTTTGTTTGCTGAAGATTCTTCATAAGTTTTTTAGATGTTTTCAAGAAACAGATTAGTCCACCCTTGACTTTCTCATTTAGAGCTCAGTAAGAATTTCTTCGTGTAAAGAAAAAAGATTGTTGTTCTATGATTTTGAACTTCAGAATGAGTTCTGCAGAAGAAACCATAAAACTGAAGAATTCAAACTCTTAGAAGTAATTCAACATCTGAAGCTTAAACTGATCAAGCAGTTAAAAGATTCAACAAAGTATTGAATATTGTTTCTTTGAGAAGCCTTGCAGAAAACTGAAGAATATTCAGAATGAAGAAATCACTAGACATTCTTTTCAGAAGCATATATCCTGCCAATCCTTGATGGACTAAATCTAAACAAGTTAGATCAACATTGCAAGAACAAGATTGTCATGCAAACTATGTCATGTGTTACACATATGTTTGAAGATACTTGTTTCTGAACAGGCTCTACATCTGTTCGAAGAAACAGAGTCAGAAGATGTTATGAAATGTCAATCAATTCTCTCGAGTACATAACCTCTCAGCAGTTTATATTTAAGTTAAGAAATTAATGACTTTCTGAAAACAAGGAAGCTTGATAAAAGATAGACGTTCTGATAATAAAGATCAGAATCTCTGAGGGCTGCTCTCAGAAGTCAGATGAATGTTTCTAAATGGAAAAAGGGAAAAGATCATCTGAAGAGAAGATTGAGTTTAGTTCTCAGACTAGATATCCGAGTTCAGAAGACATCGATATTCTCCAACGTCAGATTACAACTTCAGATCACTCTGAAGGAAGCAGAAACTCAGAGTCAAAATGGAAAGCACTCAGATAAAGCATCACGGTGAAGATTTTAGGTATGACTCTCCTTATCAACGACTGATTAAATAAGTCCAAACTGAAAACTGTCTGGTAAGTAAAAATATTAATGATCTGAAATATTCTCTCTTTCCAAGAAAAATCTTTTGATCAAATCTCTAGACAATGTGTGCACTCAACGTCCCTCAGTCATAATTGCGGATCTTGAATAACCATGATATATTCCTAAGAACATAAGTTCTCCCAAAAATGATCTACAAATCTTTCATATGAAATATGCAACTCTGTCAATATTCTCATAACTAGTCTATGCCTCTCTCTCTCATTGGAAAGTCCTGACACCTGCTAAATACTTGATATAGGTCACCTTATAGTATAATACATCCTCTATCTTAGTGGAATATTTGTGATATCAAGTTAAGAAAAATTTCCTCAAATTCTACGTAGTTTGTAAAAATCTGATGAAATGGGATTGTTACTTAAAAACATTTCTGTTTAGTTACAGTCATCAGAAGATGCCTTAGGACAGATGTATCCCTGAACAGATGGAAATCCTCTGGTTTTTCAGATTCTAAAAATCTATACGTGTCACTAAAGTAATAGGATCTCCAATGCGTGTAACCTTGGCTTGCCTTAAAATCTTCGCATCTACTAACCAGGCGTGACCTTGAACTGACAAACTAGGATTCGCTTTGAAAATAGTAAAAATCTTTATGCTCACCTCTATGGTTGTGCACTTATTAGATATGTAAGACAAATCTTCTTGAAATTAGGCAATGTGTCTCTCTGTTTTAACTCCTAGTTAATGTTTTTAAATGCCACTTTTACATATGCACTTATTGCGAATTTTTTTGACCCCTGTAAAGAATTAATTAGAAAATTCTATGTGTGATCTCTTGGTTTTTCCAAGATTGAGAGACTGTTAGACTTAGTGCTCGTATCCGTCCTTTACCCTATTCACATCTAATCTAATGTCTAGGATATGATGAACCTGTCATTTGGAGTCACTAGCACTTATGAACTCACTCTATTCGTCGCCTATTTAAGGCACCATGCTCACTTCTCTATCCATCATTCCAGCACATCTCAGTTAGTGTCTCTCTATTGTATCCCCTCACCTCCAAAATGTCTAACTCACATCCAAAAGCTGCTAAGGGTAAATTCTCAGAGCTAAAAGTCCTAAATGAACTTACTGTGAACACCAGTTCTCTAAAAGAACACGGTATGATAAGAACTTCGTCTGAGTTACGATGTCAAAATGGGAGGGTTATCTCAACATGCTTCCAGGCCTTATTTACACCGACCTAGTCAAAGAATTATGGGCAAATGCTGGTGTCTTTTCAAACGTGTATAATCAACACATCATTCAGTCAATCATCTCCGGAATCCCTGTATTGATTAATCCCTCTGTCATTGCATAAGCCATCAAGTGTGATGAAATCGGTGATACCACTGAAGATTACAAAGAAAGAAATATCTTCGCTGATCTCATCCACAAAATACATTATGGGAATGACCCCTCCAACTGTGCTTCCACACTCATTCCCTCAGCTAAAGTCTGGCACAGGATCATGGAAATAAACTTACCACCTAGAGAAATAGGAGAAGGATTGCTGTCTCACTCAGACCGACTATTTATTTTCCTTCTGGTCTACAGAAGAAAAATAAACCTCCCTCAAACCATGTTCAATTACTTGCAAGAACAAATCCTCTTATCTAAAGATAAGTCTTCCTTTAGTATCCCGTATGAAAGGGTCATATCTCGTGTCCTTGAAATTCAAGATGTGATCACTAGGTTAGAAAACATTGGGGCAACCGTAGAATGTTCACCTATGAATTATGTGGAATTCTCTGGGAATCCCTGAAGGATCATAGAATAGGGTTATGGTTATTTTGCTCTCTATTGTTTTGCTTTGTCTCTTGCACTATGTATTCTCTTCAAGATTATGAATGAAATATCCTTTGAATCTAAAATCATGAATGGTTTTACTTTAGGACCTTATTCTTAATAAGAATTGCATGAAAATCATTACCATACTCTAATAAGTATTCTTACTTGATCTGACCATGGAAACAAACGTGTCATCAAGGTTGATTAATATATATCATAATGATTGTACATCAACTACTAACCATTGCGCGGTTATGAATTGACTAAATAAGAATAGGAACGCATTTGCTCAACCCTATATTTGTGCACTCTCTCATAAGCAATACGTTCTCTGTTGTGACCTCACGCAAGTAATCAAGTACCACTCACAATTATGTATTTATTGTAAGTTTTGAGTTCTGTCAAAAAGTAGATAAAGAAATCGTATGCGTGATCCTTTGATTTTCCCTAGATTAAAAGACTGTTATACTTTGTACTTATCCTTATCTTTTACACTATTCATACCTACTCTCGTATCTAGGTAATACTGAATCGATCTTTTCAAGTCACTCTCGGTAATTAACCGATTCACTTTAGTCTTTCCTGTTGCCTATTTAAAGTCATATCTCATTCCTATAATTCGTCACTATCTTTTGTTCAAAAACCTTCTTAGAATCCTAAAAACATCAAGAATGACTCCAAGAACCTTTCATGGCAACGATGGTCTCTTAGAGGTCATCAATGAAAAACGACCAAACCCAGCAGATGCTAGCCAAGATTTTCTTCTTGGGATTCATTTTCAAAATTGGAATGGATACCTGTCTATGTTAAGAGGTTCAATATATATAAACACCTTAAAATCTTTTTGGATCAATGCTTCTGTCAATAGTGATAGTCTGTCTATCTCTTCAAACAACTATGGTCTTCCAGTTTCCTTCAACTCTACAAACATTACTGAAGCCATTGACTGTCCCAAAGGGGGTATCACAACCCATCACGACTCCATTCGATGTACTTCCAATGCTGAAATGCGACACATGTTTGACAAAGGCTCTGCTTTTGAACCCACAAATCCAGAAAAACTTCTGCCTACTGCAAAAGGATGGTTTAAGTTCATTTTGACAAATCTTCGCCCTCACAATATTAACAAAGATTTTTTTGTATCATGATGATAAGCTTATCATCATGTGTCTTCTTAAGCCAACCTCTATAGATTTTTCCCAAGTAATCTTTGACCATCTTAAAGAGTCAATCCTTCTGTCAAGAATAATGAACAAGTCATTTATTCCCTATGGAAGAGTTTTATCTGAAGTCCTCTTTAGAGCAGGAATCGTGCAAACGATTTGCAGAGTTAGAGGCGGTCCAAACTCTGCTCTCAATAGAAAATTTTGTGAAACCTTCGACAGCAGGTGGATCTCATAAAATAAGATGATTGTTTGTTAGAATTAGGCTAAGTTATCAGTTTGTAAAAAAAAATTCTGTGTTGTTCATACCTTGTATTTATAATGAAGTATGTGTTGCCTTCTGTTCTATTTTTGAACTATCCTTTACTCATACCTGCACTGCTCTATCTTTTGTAGTGAATGAAATTAACTCTGAATTCTCATTAAGATTCATTATCATCACAATCTGAAATGCTTAACATACTCTTACTTTTCGATGATGTCAAAAAGGGGGAGAAATAGAAATATAATTTTGATAGAATGCAAAACTCAAATAAGTAACATAATGATATAAAATGCGTTTACCACTAACGTATGTTTGATGTTTAAACAAGGAACTCTGAACAAGTTCACTAGGAATTCTTAGAACAGGTTAAATTGGAAGAACTCTGTTAAAAGCTCTTATAAACTGTTGTTCATATTATCGAAGTTGTACACTTCGTGAACATGTGTTCAGAATCAGATTGACCCAGTACTGTTCAGAAGTTGAGAACTTTCTGAAAGTCAAAGTTATCGTGATTCTTGGTTCACTCTGTTCAGAAGTTGTAAGCTGTCTAAGAATATGATATTCAGAACATAAGAATCAGAAGAAGAAAACTTCCTGAAAGCAGTCAAGATAAAGTCTACAATCCAAGATGCTTTTCAGAAGAACTAAGCAAATCAGAAGTCGAAGACTATCTGAAAATCTGGATAAAAGATCCAAGGAGAAGAAGTTCTGATAAGCCAAGAATTCAACTCAGCAGAAAATGAATTGATCAAGAATCAAGCTGTGATCCTCCATCAAGTTCTGATAGAAACACGGTTCTGAGATGAAGACCTGTTGTCTAGCCAAACTCGGAAAAGCCAAGATCTTAAATAATGATCAGAATCTGTATGACCAAATCAAGAATCTGAAGATCATCAAGTCTGAAACTCAGGGGAGGTTCTTACGACAAAAGACAAGTTCAATTCTGATAAATAGCGTGGCTAAGTTATTAAAAGAGAATTGTTCTATCTCTGTGCTAAAATGATTCTGCTGAAAAGTAGAAACTGCTTCAGAAGACTCTGAAGATTATGAGCTCTGATACGACGACCAAAGGAACTAAGTTCTAAAGATATGAAGACAGAAGTTCTGATGAATAAGTCCAGATGCTGAAGACTTTTGTCTCCTTAAGACAAATAGGGAAGTAGTCTTTCTCTATTCTATGTTCTGATAACTCAAATTGTTATTTTGTAAGTCTTTGGATCAGATAAGATTCTAGACAATCACAAATAAAATTTTGGGGTTAACACATTCAGGGGGAGCTGTTGTTTCGGACTCTGAATATGTTATGTTTGGTTATTACCATGTATAAAATGTTCAATCAAAATAAATGGTTTTGTCATCATCAAAAAGGGGGGAATTGTAAGAGCAAGAGTTGTCTCTGCAAGTCATCTATATGTTTTGATGATAACAATGAGTATTTGTGAAAGAACTATTTTATGTTCTAATGTGTATTGTGTGCAAATCATAATCATAGAAGATATCAGATCCAACAAACACCAGAAAGATGTCCGTAAATAATCATATGTGAGTTACTATGTGTAACACAAGTCGCAAGAAGCAAGTATGCTTCTGTATCTGATCATAATCAGATAGATCCAAGGATGCCGATATTGCTATTGCAATGCTCTTGTGGATGCTACTCTGAAAGTGGTTGTAATTCTGAAGATAGTGAAGCTTCTGAAGAGATAATCTTGTGGAGAACCAAAGTGCTGAAGATTCTCATGACTTGAAGTTCTGAAGGCTGAAGGCTCTGAAGACCAAGTGCAGAAAGATTCTGAAGACTGAAGTGTTTTGAATATTAAGATTCAAATGATCAAGTACTGAAGACCCTGAAGACAGTGTTCTGAGTGAACAAGGCTCTGAAGACTCTGAAGACTTGAAACTATGAAGATAACGGGTTTCAAGACAAGTGCTGAAGCTCTGAAGACAGATTCCTAATGGACAAGTTCTGAAGACTGAAGACTTGAAGTTTCTGAAGACCCAGTTAGAAAGTCTCTACTCATGCTTCAATTAGATTACCATCAGAAGCCTCTGAAGATTTGAAGACAAATGTAACCATTAGCAATGACTGTACAACGTGCTAAATAGATATATCCCATCACTTCTTCTACAGTAAAAAGAAGATATGGCAGTACACCTTTCATCATTGCATAACGACTCTTTTCAAACAGCCAACAGCTCTTCAACGGCTATAATTTACTTGGCTATTTAAAGGAAATGAGTATGCACTTCTGAAGGTGTCGATGTGATAATAGTCGCAACGATCAATTATCGTTGTTACACTAAACATTTAAAGCTATCACCATTAACACACAACCATTGTTGTTTAAGCTCAAAGATCATCATTCAACACAACAACAATCAATTGAAACAGAAGCTGTTGATAAACAAGACAACATTGCAAATCAGTCAAGTCATCAACAAACTTCATCATCTGGGCTATATTGAAGATCTGAAGCAAGGAGTTGTTGCTCGAAGCTTGCTCAACAAAGAAGATGAAGAAGATCTACAAGATGTGATCAAACTGTCAAATTAACATACATCTTTGTAGAATAAAAAGATTACAAGGAGTTGTTGCTCATATCTTGCTAGAACACTGAGTGTTCATTTTGTCATACCCCAAATTTGTCCTACCTGTGTATAAATGACCTCTGTACATCCTTTTTCTTCTAAACCACTTTTGAATCCAAATATCCGTTTTTGAACCACTTCCATATCCATTGTGATTTCATCTCCTTATCCAATATAAATATCCATTCATTTTATAAATATCCATTCCCGTAACCATTTTGTTATTTACCCATTTTTCAATCCAATTTTTCATTTGACTATCCATTTCATTATCCATTTTACTAAATTGTCCAAATAACCATTTCTCTTGTTAATATCCATTTAATTCAAAACAATTTTCAATCCTATTCAATTTCATCTTTCTTTCCAATTCCAATTCAAATTCTATATTTAAAATCACCAATAAACCATGTTCTAAAGTCCATTTTTATCCATTTTTTCTAATACCATTTTCCAATTTCTAAACCATTATTCATGTCTCAATTCAAATCCCTATTCAAAGTTTCAATTCAAGAGACACATTTCATGGCAAATTTCAAGTACATAACCACCATATCAAATCATTCACAAATTTCCAATTCACAACCATTTCCCAATTCGAGTTTCAAAACCCTTTCAAAACTTCAAATTCATTCCAAAAAATTCAAGTTCAATGGAGTTTCGATATGACAATTTAAATTTACAAGTTCATTCCAAAAAGAACCAAAGTTTACAAATTAGAAAGCCATTACAAAAGATTTTGTTACAAAGTTTCTAAGCCTAATTTTTCAAAACCTAAACTTAGTCTTCAATCACTTTTCAACCTTTAACCAAACTTCATTTTATGCCTTTTGAACCCATCTCTAGGACCATCTTCACCATAATACTTCCATACTTCCATACTTCCATTGGCCATGCTACTCATCTTGAACCTACAAAGTCAAGTGCACCAATAAGTCATTCAATTCATTTCACAAATCAATAACCAAAATTTCATCGTTTATCATAGCATAAAATTCAGCATTTCAACCACAAAAATTCTGTATTATCATAATAAAATTCTGCATTTGCATCATAGTAAAAATTCTGCACTCATTATAATAAAATTCAGCATTCATATAATAAAATTCAGCATCAAAATTCTGCATTTTAGCATTACAAAATCAGCATTATCATTATAAAAATCATCAACAAAATTCTGCATTCACATACAACAAATTCTGCATTTCATAACTAAAAATTTTGCATTCACAACCCATAAAATTCAGCATTTCATAACACATTCAATACATCCTCAAACTTCATAATTTCAAAATTCTATCAAAAGGGAATCATAGGACCACAAAGGCAGTCCAAACACAAACAGACAGAAATTCAGAGGCAGCAGAAAATTCAGAAAGTAAGCATGTGGAGCAGGCATTAACTAAAAAGGATAAAAATTATCTGCATCAAGGAAGTTGTTTAAAACACTAACACACAAAAATTCAGCAGCAGAAGAGCAGCAATAGCAGCAAAGTTCAACAGAACAGCAGATTCATAAAAATGGAAAAACTAGTTTTAGCATCAAGAAAGCCATAACAGTCATACTATAATAAAAGATTCTGCAACAATTTGCAAGCATCCTAAACCCTAATTCTCCACTATTTAAACACAATTTTCATTCATCAGAAGGGGCCTCAATTTAACAGTTTGAAAACAGAGAAAAATTTGAGTGAGAAAATCTGGAATACATCAAGTGAGAAAATCCGAAAATTAGAGAGTAGTTTTGAAAAGAGGGTTTTTAGAGGAGAAACTGAGCAGCAGACACCAAAAAAAAAAAAACTAGCAGTAACGATCAAGAAACCAACCTGGTGTTTCCAACAACACACCAACAGGAAGGAACAGAATACCTGGAATTCAAAGCTCCTCCGAGAAATTTCGATCTGGTATATCTGAATCCCTCTACATTTTTTTGCTTGTACTCAAATTTTGAACTCTTGCCTTTGCTTTGTTTGTATTATTTGATGTCTGCTTTAACTTTGGTTAGCCTGTTATAGAGAATGGTACGACAATACTTCTTTTTCTGAATGCGTTGGTGAACTCGATGCGTTGCGAAACCTGAGATGACGCTCCTTCGAACTCCGGCAGCGGCACCACCGTGTGCGCCGCCATCCCTTCAATGTTTTTCCGCCGGAGTCAGGATTTACGACGAGAGGGAATGCTGAGAAAACGAGTCGTGAAAATAAGATGAGAGAGAGGGACGCAAACCTCGTTCAGACCATTGTTTCGAGCGCGATTCCGAGAGAGAGAGAGAGAGAACCGTGAGAGGGTGAGCCGAGTGAGAGCGCCGTATATCTGAATCGCGAGAATGAGAGATCGATGTAGCGATAGCGATCGAGAGAGAAATAACGAGATTTGAATCATGAGAGCTTCAGGTTTTGGATTAGGGATGTGTTGCTGAACGTTCTTCTTTTCATGTCTGAGCGTGTTGTTGGGTGAGAGAGCATAACGGCTGTTTTGTTTAGGGTTTCATGTACCCTTTTTGCATTAAAACCGAACCGAGTTCATGGGTCAGTCCGACCCGTTTTCTTGAACCGGAGCCCTTTTGGGCCTTGTTTCTACTAATTTTCTGTTTCTCTTCAGCCCTTTTCTTTTTTTAGTGTTAAGTCTGTTTGTTTTTATTTCATTTTAGCTTTGTTGTTTAGATTAAGTTTTTATAAAGTTTTTTAGATTTAGTAATTATAAAGCTTTATAAAGTTTTTTAAATTTAGTAATTATAATGTTTTCGAATTTTTTTTTTTAGATTTTAGGATTAATAGATTATTTTTTAGAATTAATATTGAAAACAACAAAAAAAAAATATGATGATGGTAATTATCAAAAAGGACAAAAAATATTTATATATTTTTAAATTTTAGGATTAATAGATTAATTTTTTTTTTTTAGAATTACTGGTATAATGTTTTAATATTGAAAAATGACAAAAAATGATAAAATAAAAAACACCAAAAATATTTAATCTTTCTTCTCAAATGTAAATTTTTTTTTGTAAAAGTTAACTCAACCTCGTGTGTGACTTAGGCGTTATTTGCGATTTTACATCGCAAAGTGGTTACCGTTGCACCATTTATGATCTTTTCACTTGTTTTGTAATTTTCTTTTTTATTTCTCGTATTCCCTTGTATTTTCTTATGTATCCCTCTCCCATAAGATTAAAATAAACCATTTTCAAAAGAATAAACAAGCTTGATCCAACGTCAAGCATTTTTCAAAACAAATTCAATTAACCACCAATTCATCTCCGACTTTCACTTGATCCACATATCAAGTCCCTTTACCTCTTGTAAGTCGAGCGCTTTTGCCTCGCAATCGACCTTACCTTAAACCCTTAGGACCTCCTTTCCATTAGTCCTCAACCATTTCGCACGCACATTCAAAACTCGATCAACATCGAGCATTTTTCAAATCAATACATCTAAATCACACTTAAATACTATTTCATAAAAGAAGAAAAGGGAGTAGAATGGAATCTTCGATTCTTCTCCTCAATTGTTTGGGCCCGAGGAATCTTTTTTAAGTTCAAGCAATTGTCTTCTTTAAAAGACTCATAACGCGATTACATATCAAACCCTTTTTTACAATAAATAAAATCAAATCTTCTTTTCTTAAACACTTGGATGAAAAAGAGAGAGAGTCGGTTCTTCGACTAGCTTTCCCGATTACTTGGACCCGAGGAATCTTTCTTAAGTTCAAGTAATTGTCATCTATTTAACATACTCTAACCATATTAAAACTCTTTCATATTAAGGGCGAAAAAGAGAGAGAGCCGGTTCTTCGACTCGCTTTCCCGATTACTTGGGCCCGAGGAATCTTTCTTAAGTTCAAGTAATCGTCACCCCATCAAAATACAAACACACTTAATCCACAACTCAAACGCCTTTCCCAAAGAACATTGTTTAAGTCATTCTTTCGCGCATATGAACTCGTGCTTCAGCCTCCCATGACGAGCCGACAAGCCAACGTTTAGCAGTTAGAATGCAACTTAAACTCTCGTTCGCCTAAAAACACACGCAAATCAAATTCTTTTCTCAATCAAATCTTAACACACTTAATTCATACTCAAACAACTTTTCACAAAAAGAACATTGTTTAGTCCTTTCTTCCGCGCATATGAACTAGTGCTTCAACCTCCTTTGACGAGCAGACAAGCCAACGTTTAGCAGTTAGAATGCGAATTAAACACTCGTTCGCCTAAAAAACACAAATCAACCGTAGTCCCACGAACTACGAATGCTCTGACTTTCCCATTGCAAGAGGGAATACGTAGGCACAAGGGTTCTCAATCCTTGTCGAGCACACTAATAAAAAACCACCCCATTTCCCCCTTTAAAATTAAACCTTTCACCTTAGAAGATAACAAACAAACCTATCTAACTTTCTCACGAATCGAATCAAGAGGTTCCCGTTGAGTACAACGGACGTAGAGGGTGTTAATACCTTCCCTCTTGCGTAACCGACTCCCGAACCCGTAATTTGGTTGCGACGACCAAGTTCTTATCTCCTTTTAAAGGTTTTCTCGATATTTTCCTTTCCCTCTCTTGGGATAAATAAAGTTCGGTGGCGACTCTGTTTCGAACAGTTTTTTCTGCGTCCATCGCGAGGATCGTATTTTTCGAGGTACGACACATTTGTACTTAAAATTAGGAGTTATCTGCTTGTTAAGAAGCATTAATGTAATCTCCAGAACAACTAATTCTATGTGAATTAGGATTCATCAAGTGATCAGTGTGATCGGAGACTTGAGAAGTTAATGGTTGGGTGTCATTGTGGAAATCCTGAAATATGGTCAATGATAGTCATATCTCAAAGAGGACCAATTGTGGGTCAGACTCTTGTTAGATCACTGATGGAACTCAATGAAAATCCTGGAAGAATGGTCAGTAAACGTTATATCTGTTGATTTGGATCCCTGAATGTTTAGCTGTGAAATCCTGATAGTAGATCTTGCGAGATTAGAACCTATTGGGTCAATGTTCGTTATATCCATTAACTTGGATCCTTGAACGGTTCATTGTGGGTTAGTCACAGCTGCGGTTGTGCAGGATGTTAGTCACCGACTGTTGCCCGTGCATCTGTAATCTGTTTTGATTATAGTGGATTAAGTCCTTGTGTTCAAGGCGAAATCACCTTGGAAGGGTGGACTGGATTAGCTTGAGAATGGCTCAAGTGAACCAGGATATATCGTGTGTTATTTACTCTTGTTTATGCTTGTTTTATTGGTTATGTTTCTGTATCAATTATCAGAACCTTGCATAGCAAGTCAGAACCTTGCAACCCAACTCTGATAAGCTTCCGCACTGCAAGCCTGATTCAAGCATCGCTAATTCAGATTCTCCTTGTCGCTTATGCTTCATGCATCGCACAATCTGAATGACGCTTAGCAAGTCAGAGTATCTCAACATAACTCTGATATTCTCTTAGCATGTTAATAATAAGAGACGAAAAGTTATTAAAAGATAAAACACAATTCAAACCCCCCTTTCTTGTGTCTTTCTCACACCTTCAGTTTTTTGTTGGTTAGAGATTTAGTTTTTTTGTATGGATTTTGTCTTGTTTGAATTTATATTTATACCTTTCATGTGGACGACAAAGCCAAGAAAATCCCTTGCATGAATAGGAAAAACACATTTTAATGGGTTCATTTTAAGCCCATATTTTCTCATCCTTTCAAACGATTATCAAAGATGGTCAAGGTTGCCATTCTCAGATGAAGATTTGATACCTATGTCATCAATGTACACTTGCATGAATGTTTTAAAGAAGTCATGAAACATCGAGTTTATATCTCTCTGGTAAGTAGCGCCAACATTCTTCAAGCCAAAAGACATTACTACCCATTCATATGTGCCTAAGTCCCCTGGGCATCGAAACGTCATTTTTGCTATGTCTTCCTCTGCAATCAAAATTTGGTTGTAACCAGAGTATTCATCGAGGAGACTAAGGTATTCGAATCCAGCCCCAAATCGACCAACATCTTAACCACTGGCATCTGATATTCGTCTTTAGGCGTGGCAGCATTAAGACCTCTAAAGTCTATGCAAACTTTGAGGGTGACATTTTTCTTAATAACTGGAACAATATTAGTTATCCACTCGACATACCTGGAAAGTCTGATGAACTTGTTCTGGAGCAATCTATCGATTTCAGCTTTGATCTTCGACATGATTTTTGGTGCGAATCCTCTTGGGATCTACTTTATTGGCTTCTTATCAGGTTTAATCGACAGCTTTAATTCTACTAAATTATGGCTAAGTCCAAGAATTTCATCATAGTCTTAGGCGAAACAATCTTTGAACTTGAACTCCTTTAGCACCTTGATTACTTCTGCTTTCAAGTATGGGGCGAGTTTGGCACTAATGTATGTCGTCTTTTTCATCGTCCCATCTCCTAACTCTATCTCTTCCAAAGGATCTTGCGCATGCATTTTCCTGGTCCATATTGTTGGGTCTTTCTTAAAACCCAAAGGCTCAACATCATAGATGCAATTTAGCCTCCAGCTTTCTGAAGTTGTTGTTTGGCCGGTAGAGCCAAATTGATTTTCCAGAGAGTTCTCAGACTTAAAGGCTTCAATTTCCAGTATTTGTTAATACTCGGCCTGTAAGGCTGCTAATATATCTTTTTTCATCCAAATAGGTCGAAATTCGAGCCAATGCACTTGACTCAATCATGATCTTCATCAGATTAACACCATCAGTTCTACCCTTTAACATTTTCATATTCATAGGTAAACTCGTACTTAGGATGTAGGTTCACTGTGTATTATACCTCACGACCTTCAAAATTGAAGCCCTCTTTGGCAGGTCAACATGGTGAAATGTTTTCCAATTTCTGATCAAATCTAAGTCTGTTTATGTGATTGACATCTGCTCTAAAAAACTTTAATCTGCTTTGATATGTTCGACAATCCCATTGGGCTTCCAGATGGTGATCCTCAGATGCATAAATGAGGGTACACATCCTACTCCATGCAACCAATCCCTACCTAATAGTAGGTTGTAATTTGCTTTTTCCGAAACCACCACAAACAATGTTGGCCTTGTGGTAGTTCCTACCACTACGTCGACTTGAATAACCCCTAAGAGTTTACCGGTTTAGCCCTCATAGTTGGACAATACCATGTTGTTACACGCTAAATCTGTGGTAAACTTGCGTATTTTCTACAAAAGGGATTAAGGCGTAACATTGACACATGTTCCATAGTCGATCAAAACCTTGTTGATCCCTACGCCATTTACCTTGGCCCTTATATACAAAGGCTTCAGGTGATGTTACATGGCCATGTATGACCTTTAAAAATGGTGTGGTCTTCATTTACTGAGTCGTCATTCATTACATAGCAACACAGAGGTTTATGGGTAGCTAGCTCTTCATCAAGATCTTCTTCCCCAGTTACTTTTGTGAGTGTGTTGTATTCTAAGGGAAAAACAGATATCATATTGCAAATGATATCAAATTCTGGTTCAGATCCTAAGTCGAAGCTGTCTGTCTATATGTCGACATCTTCCACTGCTTTACCCTTTGTTGCTTTCTCCTCATTTATTGGTGATAGAGGGGGAAACAACCTTTGCTTAACAAGTCATCGACTAAATTGGACTTTATCGACAACTTTAATGCTATCACTTTTACTGGAACTTCCTGCCTCTCATGCAGCTATCTTATTTATATGGTGTCTCCTCCACTGAGTCCTAGTCATGGGTTTTTTTCCCATGTAGTTCTATGAGGCATAAGAGTACTTCTTCGAGACTTGATTGTTGTCTCGGTATGAGAAACTAGCACCAACATTGACTACTTTCCATTTGCCCCTCATCAGTTGTCGATTTCCTAATAGGGTGCAACCATTCTCTAGGGGATGCATCTCAGTGGGGATATAAGTCCTACCTTGGAATTTTGTTTGACCTTTTCCTTTGCTGGAGAAAATTCCTTTGGACTATTCATGTTGGAAAAATGTTTTAGCTTGGCAAGGGTTTATCCTCCCCAGCTCTTTAGCAGCTTCTTTGTCAAACACAGAACTGCACCTCGGACACAACATCACTTCTAAATCTTTCAACCTGCAATGCTTCAAAAAGTCGACCAATTCTTCTTCAGCTTTGGGGTAGGCCTTTGTTGCTTGATCTTCATAGTTATCTTTGTCGTCTTCAGCCTTAGCCTCGTCGATAGTGTCGACCACCATGATGTTTACTGGCTCGACAAAGAGAGTCTTGTAGCGGGGAAATTTGAGATTAAGCTATTGATTAACATAACTCACAAAACAAGAGTCGCCACCGCACTTTTATTTTTCCAAAGGAAAGGGAAAAGAGCGAACAAAACCTAAAGAAGTTTTAAAACACAAACTAATAAAAAACAGACACAGGGTAAGGGGGTTGGTTAAGCAAAAGGAATGTGTTAGCACCTAAAACGTCTATTGTACTCTATAGGAACCTCTATGAAAATCTAGTGTTTGGCCTAAAAATGTTGTTTACAAATAATGGTGGACGTGACAAGAAAATTATTTTTTTTATAATTTTTTGTTTGACAAGACTTCCTGAGCTTCGTGCCTACGTACCCACAAAGTGTAATGGAGGATCAAAACTTCGTAGTTCATAGTACAAATAACAAAAATAGTGTGTTATGATTAATTTAAAATGAAAATACAATTTGTCATTTTAAGGAGAAAACTTCAACTAATCACCCACAATTATGTGAAAATTGACCTTTGCATCACCATGAGAAGGGCTCCAACTTTGATAAAATCAACAAGTATGCCACTAACTCTCTAAGGTGGAAAGTACTATGGGGATAGGAGGATTATATCTCAACTATAAATGACTCATGTCTAAGCTGTATGAAAAGTTTTAAAAGCAAAAAGTGCACAAAAGGCACAAAATGGTTTGAATGAGTTTTATCTTTTTTAAGTCTTTAAAAATGGTCTAAGTATGCTTAAGATTGATTATCATTTATTAAGAAAATGAAGTTTGAAAATGCACTTGAAAAAGTTAAGGTTTATTATGAAAGTGGTTCTAGTTTGAAAGAAGAAGGTTTTTAAAAAGGGAGAAGATTTTGAAAATTTAAGAAGGGGAGGAGATGAAGAGATTACCCTAAAGAATAAAATAAAAGCTAAGGAAGGAAAGATATAACCAAGATACAAGCCTTTGACTTAAACAAGCCAAAACTCCCATCCTTTGGACCCTAGAAACAAGATAAGTAATAACAAGCAGAGAAATAACCAAGCATCAAATGAAATCCAAATCTCCAAGCCAAGTCTTTAAAGAGGTCTCTCAAGGTCAAAAATACCAGATAAGATCCAAGGTCTCAAGATAGAACTCCAAAGCATAGGGAAAGGATCCTAATTCTAAGTCTATCATCCATGAGCAAAGGATAGTCACCAAATAGTCCAAGGAGCATTAAGAGTCTTTTAATGGTTTAAGCCTTTATTAGTGTCTTAAAAAGAAAAAGAAAGTCCAAGTGGACAAAGGGAAAAAGGCATAGACATAAACAATATGATAATATGATATGAAATGATAAACATAAAATAACAAGCATAAATTAAAAAGAATAAAATAAAGAGCATAAAATAAAAGGCATAAAGTAAAAGTTAGTACAATTAAAGTTAGTGTTAGTATTAATGAAGACATTTTGTCATTTAAAGTAGATTACTCAACTAATCAACCCAACAAGTGTGAGAACTTTGCATCATCCTTTGAGAAAGGCTCCAACTTGGATAAAATCAACAATTATGCCACTAACTCTCTTAGGTGGAAAAGAAATCTACACACAGTGGAAATAGGAGATTTAGATCTAAACTAAAAATGACTCATATCTAAAATTGGACTAAAAGATCACTTTCTGATTAAGGACAAATTTAGCGCTATGTTAAGCAATCGTAGCCCAGTCTATAAGGAAGATCATACTATGGGAGGCCGGTCAATAATAATTTATGTACCATACATGTTAGAGATATGATATAAAGATCATACTCCTAAAACATGTAGCACAAGTCAAAACAAGTTTGATCAAGACCTAAGTCAAGGAAAGATGTATCTATTACATCAATCAACCGCTCATGATACTTTGGACAAACTTATGCATCAATCCAAAGTACCTAAATTGATCAAATGATCAATCAAATGGTAGATTTGAAATGATGAAAGTTCATCAAGTACTACTCATGATCTCATGGACAAGATGGCCTACACATCATCCAATTGATCCAAAGAAAGGTGAGAAAGAAAAAAGAAATAGATGGAGAAGAGAGGATCAAACAAAAAGGCAAAACCAAATTGGATACAAGTGATGATCAAGTCATCATCAAAATCAATCATCCATTTTGGTGTATCAGGGTTTTCACCCTATCAACACCCAAGATTCATTGAGTTTGATGAGACTTGTGACTAAATCAACTAAGTTCCAAGGCTAACAGCGGTCAATAAAGGTCAAACCAATACAAAATGAAAGAATATGAATTAATATGCACTAAAATGATTTTTAAAATTAATTTTAAAATGAAAATAAAGATGAAAATGTTAATGATGCATCAAATTAAATTACAAAGGATCAAGAAAATCCATGCAAGTCAGAAACAAGTCAATAATGATATATAAAATTTTTGAGAATTTTTGGATGCATAAAAATATTTTTAAACTAATAAAAATGCTTCAAAAAAGAGAAAAATAGTGAAAAATAGCAAATGATGAAAATAAAATATAAAAAAATATAAATCATAAAGATAAAAATAAAAGAGAATTTTAGAAATTATTTTGGTATTTTTTGTATTAAAAATGAAATTTCTATGAATTTTTGAATGAAAATGCAATTTAAAATGAAAATTAGAAAATAAAATAAAAAGGAAAAAACAAGGTGCGTCAGATCTAGCCTCATTAATTGACGTGGCAGATCTGACGGCCTTTACATGAGAGAACACGATGGAAATTAGTGGAAATAACACGCAGAATCACATTTGAAATGGACCAATCAAATTAAAGCAAAATGTCAGTGTGTATGCCATCTTAGTCATCGTTCTAACCCCTCTGGTCGTCTTCTCCGATGAACCAGTCACCAGATATTACTAAATGGTAACATGAGAGCACGAAACCGCCATTATTGCAGTCGTCTCATCAAGGCGAACGCAACCTCACTCTCCATATTCATTTATTGAAAGGGAGTAGAGAGAATTTTGAGGAAAATCAGAAGAACACACAAACACGAAAACAAAAATTAAATGATGAACACAAGCTATCAACACCAGCTAGGTTAGGGGAAACATTCAGCAAGCCAATGTTTTTGGTTGGAGCAATCCAGGGACTCTTATAACTTGGGAATTTTTGTAGAAGTTTCATAGGAACACGATGAAGCGAAGGGAATCGAGAAATTGAGTTGAAAGTGGCTGGAAATCAAAACACGATAGTTCATTTTTTTGCAAAAAAATTGAGAGTGGAGAAGGGGTTTTCTAGCTATCAAAAGCTTGGAAATGAAGCAAGTAAGGTCCTCTATTTATAGCTGAAGATGATGGAATGTCGAGAGGGGTGAAATAAGTGAAAATTGAGTGAATTCGTGTGCACCCTCAATCATGAAGAAAGTGTGACTTGAAATGCATCAAAACTCAGCCAGACCATGTGTTTCATGAGTCAATTAACTTTTGGGAACTCCACTAATCATGTTTAGATGCATAACATGTGATAATTTGGCTTGTAATTAAAAATTAGTTGAGGTAAGAATCTAATCATGGTGCAAAACTTCAGTTCCAAGTAATCAAGTTGGCATCAATGGGGCATCATGTACAAGAGGCCTTTTTATCCCATTCTTTTTGCAATTGATTAACATCATGGCAAAGATCACAATGTGCCAAGAAAGGTTTCATTTGGATGCTTGAGCAAAAATTTATGGCATGTTGAAGTTGGCATAAAAATCTGGCAAACCAAACTTGGAAAATTCTAAGTCCAAATGGCTGAAAATGACCTATAATGTATCAATGAATTCCATGGCCTTCCAAGTACAATTTGACTTTGATCATTGAAACAATCTCTTAGAAAGGTATCTCAAATGATATTGTTCAAAAAGAATGATCTCCATATGTTGAAAATTGAAGAAGTTAAGATTCTTGAAATTTGAGAAAAAGTCACTTGAAAATAGGCAAAATTTCACCTAGTCCACAAATGACCTATAATGTCTCCAAACTTTTGATGATCCTCCAAGCATAATTGGCTCTTGTCATGTATATAAAAGTTGAAGAGGATGTTGAGAAGATTCATATGAAAAAAGAAGCATTCAAAAATATTGAGAATTGAAGGAGTTGTGATGTTTTGAACTTTAACTTGAAAATGTTGACTTTTTTGCCAAACCCCTTGGAATCAACTTGTGATCTTGGACTTTCCTTGCATTTCAAAGCACATGGATAATCATATGAGATAAAAATAATGTGCCCTTGAATTTCCTTTGATTAAATTGACCAAAGCTTGAGGTAACTTGTTGATGAAGGCATGTAAATAAACACATGAACCTTTGACTTTTCTTGAGAGACAAGCTACTAAACCTTGACATATCTTTAATAAAAATGAGATTGAATGATTCTTGAAGCCGTTTACTTTGATATTATATTCCATGGTTTGATGAGATAGCTCTTGTGAATAAAAGGTTAACCACACTTTAACCATGAGGGAGCAAAACCCTAGCTGATGAATCATGCTTGGTATTCTAGATATAACACCCTACCTTACAAAGGAAAAAAGGATACAAGACATATTTTTGGTATTTTGATTAGTAGTTAGTGAAACATAAAGCATATAATCATAAAGGAAAAAGAAACACAAAGAAGTGCTTGATGATCTCAAAGGCAAACACAAAGATGAGGGGGTAAGAAAGCAACCAAGCTTGTGGTCTTGTTTGTATGAAAAAATGAAAAAAAGAGGATGGGATCTTAGGGACAAAAACTAGAGTATAACAAGTCCCACCTTTTGTTTCAACATCCTCTTCTAACCATTGTCGTACCTCGAAAAATAAGATCTTTGTAATGCGCAAAACTAGGGTATGGTCATCGCAACCGTGTTGGGTTCGAAAGTCGGTTATGTAAGGAGAAGGTGCTAGGCATGAAAGGTGTTTGATATCTATTGCTTGCTAAGGGAAAGACTAGACGATTACTTGAGGAAAAAATAAAGATTTTTTACAATTGAGTTCGTCTGAATTTCGCAACTCAGTGCCTACGTATCCTAGAGGTAATCAGAACTTCGTAGTTCGTGTTGGAAATGTTTTTGGTTTGTTGTGTGTTTTTTATGGACGATGCTAGGTAACATGTCCCTTTTGAAAAGCCTTAAACGGAAAAGCCAAGAGACAAAAAGTTTTGAGATTGGTTAATGTTTTTTAGAATTTGGAAAGAGGTTAAAGATATAGTTAAAGTATTTTCGGATTTTTTAGAAAAAAGATTTTGATCTTAAAGGGAAAGGAAACCTGTCCTAATTCTAAGATCTAAGATTAAGATTGGGAAAACTATCATAGAAGTTATCATGCAAGAGTTAAAAATCTATGATCTATTCTGATCTGATTTATCGAAGACATGAGTTTAATCAGAAATTAAGGGGTCGCTTGAATCAGAATCATCAAAAGCACATACCATAACTTCACAAGAAAGTTGACGAATAATTAATCAAAGTTGACGTCAGGATTAATTAATGTTAACTAAAAAAGTTAATTAATTGATTGGAATATTAAGAATTCCAATTAATTACCTAAAAAATTTAATTAAATCAAAGTTTAGAAATTAATTACTATCTAAAAAATTTTAAGAAAGGAAGAAAAATAAAATGCGAAAAAAATAAATAAATAAAGAGGAAATTAAATTATGAATGACATCATTTTTTTAAGAAAAAAATAGACAACCATGGGCTCGTAATGATAAGCCCAATTTTCTTCATAAAAAAACAAACAAAAAGAGATGTTGGGCCGGAGAAGTTAAGCTCATCCGCCAACAACAATACTGCACATATCAAAAGAAAAAAAGAAAATAAATCAAAGTTCCACACTCATTACTCTCTCTCGCCCTCGTCCCCTTTCCCTCTTTGCCTGCATTTTTTTCTCTGCTACACGAAAACACTGTATTTACCCTCCTCACAAAAACGCCTCGCCGGAAGGATACTACGTCAGCCGCGCCATGGCCTACCGGTCGGCGACGGCGACGATCGATACGTGATCCTCTAATTCATTTCCTTCTCTCCTCCTTCGGGTGGGATTTATTAGAAATAATTTATATTCACAAACTTGGTGACCAAGTTTGTTAGAGGGTATTTTAGTATTTTATTGTTGCTTTTGTAGCCCTAGTTTTAGCTTATAAATAGACTAGTGGTAGTTGGTGATTTTGTAATCCTTTTGTAATCCTTGTAGCCGTCATTCTATTATAATATATTCTTCTCTTTTCATCCATTATTTCACCTTGTACACCAACAATTGGTATCTAGAGCTCCGGTTCGGATCCACGGGAAAACACGGGAAATACGAGTGAAACGTGAGGTTTTTTTGTGTGTGATTGAATTTTGGTTCTTGATTCGTGTTGAATCTTGAACAAAATTCTGATCAGAATCATAATTTCTGATTCTGTGGGTTGGGAAACACTGTGTGTGGTAAGTTCTGAGTGTACTGTACAAGGTTGAAGATGATGAACGGCAACGGCGGCATGAACACCAAGCTTCCAGTATTTGATGGCAAAAACTGGACTCGTTGGATGATTGAGATGCGTGTACTGTTCGGTGCTCAAGATGTTCTGGATCTTGTCACTGAAGGTTATGTTCCGGTAGCAGCAGATGCGACGGAGGAACAGAAGAACGCGCAGAAGGATACAAGGAAGAAAGATCAGAAAGCATTGTTCTACATCCATCAGTGTGTGGATACAAATGTGTTTGAGAAGATTGCAGATTCAACGACGGCAAAGGCGGCGTGGGACACACTGGTCAGATGTTACGGTGGTGACGCATCAGTGAAGAAGGTGAAGCTTCAGTCTCTGCGAAAGCAATATGAGAATCTCAACATGAAGAACAATGAGAAAGTTTCTGAGTACATCTCCAGAGTGATTCTGATCACTAATGAGATGAAGGCGTGTGGAGAAACTCTTTCTGAACAAGTAATCATTGAGAAGGTATTGAGATCCCTTACTCCTCAGTTTGATTACATTGTGGTAGCAATAGAACATTCTAAAGATCTGAGCACCATGAGAATTGAAGAGCTGCAAAGCAGTCTAGAAGTGCAAGAGTTGCGTCTGACTGAGAGAACTTCTGAAAGGGAAGTAGAGCAGCAGGCTCTGAAAGTAGTTTCTGATAAGAAGCATCAGAAGCAGTCAGAAGCCAGGAGAAGATCTGATGGTGGTCAGAAGTCAGAAACCTCAACTTCTGATAGGCAAAAGAATGATCAGAAGGGAAAAGAGAAGTATGACAAGAAGAAGATCCAATGTTACTGTTGCAAGAAGTTTGGTCACTTTGCTAGAGATTGTTGGTCAAACAAAGAAAGGAAGTCAGAAGAAGCAAATATAGCCAGAAGTTCTGATGATGAATCTGTGCTACTGATGGCTTCTGAATCTGATGATACGAATTTGACAGACTGGTGGTATATGGACACTGGCTGCTCAAATCATCTTACTGGAAATAAGAAATGGCTGGTTGACTTTGACTCTGAAAAGAGGACAAAGATCAGATGTGCTGATGACAAATATCTTAACGCTGAAGGTATGGGAAATGTCAGAGTTGTTCTGAACAATGGGAAAACAGCATTGATTCAGAAAGTGTGGTATGTACCTGGCATAAAAAGCAATCTGATGAGCGTGGGACAATTAATTGAGAAAGGTTTTTCAGTTACCATGAAGGACAATTTTCTGAAGATGTATGACTGTAATCAAAAGCTGATTATGGAGTCAGAACAGGGAAGGAATAGAACATTCAAGGTGAATGTCAGAACTTCTGACTCTGAATGTCTTAGTGCAACAAGTGTTGTGAAAGAAAGTGAGCTGTGGCACAGAAGATTTGGTCATCTGAATTTCAGAAGCTTAGAACATCTGAATTCGAAGAAGCTGGTACATGGAATTCCTACAATTAAGAAGCCTGAGAAGTCATGCAAAGTGTGCATGGAAGGAAAGCAACCAAGATTGCCATTTGTGTCAGAAGTAGCTCCAAGAGCAAAACATGCCTTGGGAGTAGTACATTCTGATGTGTGTGGTCCATTTCCAGTAGCATCGATCGGAGGGAATAAATACTTCGTGTCATTTGTTGATGAATTCACGAGAATGACATGGGTATCCCTTATTAAGTTCAAACACGAGGTGTTTGCTGAATTCAAGAAGTTCCGAATGAAGGTTCAGAATCAGAGTGGTCAGAATCTGAAGATTCTCAGAACCGATGGTGGGGGTGAGTATAACTCCAAAGAGTTTCAGAAGTTCTGTGAGGAGAATGGAATTGAGCATGAGGTCACTGCTCCTTATACTCCTCAACACAATGGTCTTGCTGAAAGAAGAAATCGTACTTCCTTGATATGACGAGAAGCATGCTGAAGGAGAAGAAGCTTCCTCAGAACTTGTGGGGAGAAGCTGTTGCCACCGCAGCATATGTGCTCAACAGATGTCCAACGAAGAAGCTGAAGGAAATAGTTCCTATTCAGAAGTGGACTGGAGAAAATCAAAGTGTTAGTCATTTGAAGGTGTTTGGTTCTGTTTGTTACAAACATGTTCCAGAAGCTAGAAGACAGAAGTTGGATGATAGAAGCAAAGTAATGTTACTGGTGGGGTACCACAGTACAGGTGCGTACAAGCTGTATTGTCCAGAAACTAATAAAGTTGAGTTCAGCAGAGACGTTATTGTGAAGTAATCAGAAGTTTGGAATTGGGATAAGTCTCAATCTGATTCTGATGTGAGAACTTCTGAAGAAAGGTCAGAAATAAGAGTTTCTGAAACTGATGGTGATTCTGACTCTGAAGGAGACTCAGAAGATGAAGGTGATTCTGATGATCCAGATTCTGATGATGATCCAGATTCTGGTGGTGATTCAGACTCTGGGAATATGCCAGACTCTGAAGATGGTCAAGGTTCTGGAGGAAGTCAACCTTCTGAAGCAAGAGCTTCTGAAGGAGAAACTTCTGAGGACAGAACTTCTGGGGTTCAAGCATCTGAAGAAGATTATGAACGAGGTCAGAGACCACAGAGAATCAGAAACATTCTAAGAAGATTTGAAGAGTTTGACATGTTGCAAGACACTGAAGTAGATTCTGAAGGAGAAATTATTCAGTGTGCCATGTTAGTAGACTCTGAACCCGTAAGTACGGAAGAGGCTCTCAAGCAGAAGTTCTGGCTAAAGGCCATGAAAGAAGAACTTGATACCATAGAGAGAAACAAGACCTGGAAGCTGACAGAACTTCCAAAGGACAAGAAAGCCATCAGCGTCAGATGGGTTTTCAAGCAGAAGCTAAAGCCAGATGGATCAATTGGCAAACACAAAGCGAGGTTGGTAGCAAGAGGATTTCTGCAGAAACCTGGGCTGGATTATTCTGAAGTGTTTGCACCTGTAGCGAGACATGAAACAATCAGATTGGTGATTGCAATAGCTGCTAACAGGAATTGGCCTCTGATGCATTTAGATGTGAAATCTGCATTTCTGAACGGTCCATTAGAAGAAGAAGTTTATGTGTCACAACCTCCTGGATTTGTGAAAAAGAATCAGGAAGGGATGGTGTACAAATTACATAAAGCTTTGTATGGATTGAAGCAAGCGCCCAGAGCTTGGAATCAGAAGATTGATTCATTTTTCAAGAAGCATGGTTTTCAGAAATGTGAGATGGAATACGGTGTTTATGTTCAGCATATTTCTGAAGGCAATATGATTCTGGTGTGTTTGTATGTTGATGACATATTGCTGACCGGAAGTTCTGAACAAGAATTAGCTAAGTTCAAGAAGGTGCTGATGAATGAGTTTGAAATGACTGATCTCGGGAAAATGACATACTTTCTAGGGATGGAGTTCAGATATTCTGAGAAAGATATCATTTTGCATCAGCTGAAGTATGAACGAGAACTTCTGAAGAGATTTAAGCTGCAGAATTGTAAGGTTGCTATCACAGCTGCAGATACAAATCAGAAACTAGATTCTGATTTTGATGGTGAGGATGTGGACGCTACAACCTTCAAACAGTTGGTTGGTTCTCTGGGGTATTTTTGTAATACCAGACCTGATATTTGCTATGCAGTTGGAATGGTTAGCAGATTCATGAGTAAACCCAAGTGGTCCCATTACCAAGCTGCTGTCAGGATTCTGAGGTATATCAAGGGAACTCTGAAGTATGGAGTGTTATTCCCTTCTGGAAGAAAGACTGAATCAGAACTTCTGAGTTATTCAGATTCTGATTGGTGTGGAGACAGAGTTGACAGAAGAAGTACTTCTGGATACTTGTTCAAGTTTCTGGGAGGCCCTATTTCTTGGTGTTCTAAGAAGCAACATGTTGTTGCGTTGTCAACCTGTGAAGCGGAATATATTGCAGGTGCTGTTACTGCATGCCAAGCTGTGTGGATTCTGAACTTGCTGGAGGATCTGAAGATCAAAGTTGACAAACCTCTGAAGCTGATGATTGATAACAAGTATACAATCAATCTTGCCAGAAACCCAGTGTTGCATGGGAGAAGCAAGCATATTGAGACCAAGTACCATTTTCTGAAAAATCAGGTTCAGAATGGAATGTTAGAAGTTGTGCACTGTAGCACCCAGAAGCAGTTGACAGATGTTCTGACGAAGGCTATCAAGACTGATCAATTTCTTCGCTTGATGGATGGAATTGGAGTTGTTAGTTTTGAGGAAAATATAAATTAAGGGATGGTATTAGAAATAATTTATATTTTAATTTATATTCACAAACTTGGTGACCAAGTTTGTTAGAGGGTATTTTAGTATTTTATTGTTACTTTTGTAGCCTTAGTTTTAGCTTATAAATAGACTAATGGTAGTTGGTGATTTTGTAATCCTTTTGTAATCCTTGTAGCCGTCATTCTATTATAATATATTCTTCTCTTTTCATCCATTATTTCACCTTGTACACCAACAGGATTCCCGAATGCCAAACCAGAACGAAGCTCTTCGACTCGAGGAACAAAATTCAAACAATTTGGTGGCCTCAAACAGAGATTAAACGCTACATATACGATATAAGAGCGATATTGAACAAAATTACCTGTCGGAGTTCGTCCGACGCGTCTTCGGCGGCGAAGTTCGGTTATGTCGGTACGTTTCAAACGTTCTTCTTCTCCTTTCTTGTTATATGTGTATGCGATTCTGCAATGTGTGTATCACTGCATTTTTTATGCTGCAACTGTGTGTGTTCTGATGTTGTTGTGGTTACTGTTAATGCTCTCGAATCCCCCTGGTAATACTCTCTGCGTACTTGTGCCAATTGTGATGTTTTCTGCCAATTGTGATGTCCCCGATATGAATGAGAGAACTCGCTTTTATAGGCTTATGTGAGTTTAATTCCTTAATTCTGAATTGAATGAGTGAGACAGGGCTGTCGAATTCTGTTTCGGAAATAAACTAAAACCATGATTTCTTGCTATCTCGTGTTATTATAGTCATGACTGTGTGGTTTAGAACCTTCCTTTTCAATTTAGACATGTTTGGAATGCTTTTGAATGAGTTTCCATTTTCCTTCAACATGTCTAATTTTGTGATTAGCTTCTTTAATGTGGTACTCTGCTGACATTAATTTGCAGGATGAAGTCTTGTATGAAATCTTGTCCTTCTTCAATGCAATATTATTGGAAGCATTGCCCGTGGTAGCAGGTCGTTTTGCTCTAACGGCTTGTATGACAGTTTACACGTATTTTGGTGTTTCTTTCCATGAAAGGTTGATTCTCTTATCCCCACTAAAAGAAGGTGCTTTAATGGATTCGTCATCGTCAAAATATTATTGCAGGTGCACAATCCAGTTTTAGCATTCTGTTTTTAATTTTTAATTTTTCCTTTCTTCATCAGTTTTAGCATTTTCCATGAATCTTATGGTGTTGTGAATAAATTTGCTGCTAGATGTACCCCTCATGGAAATTGGAAGTTAACATACAAAAACCGCTCATAACTCTTAGAAACAAATTCAGCTATAGTAGATTTATGTCGGGTCATGCGTTCCTTAAGTTGCTACAGCATCTGCGGCAATATCGAAGCTTGGAAGTTAATTATCATCAAAGAACTTTTTCATATGAAGTGAGTTCAAAACATATTTTGCAACAAACTGGTTTTTTTTTATATACTCCTTCATCAGTAGAGAAAGATTCACAACTTCACAACACAAATAATACATTGACCGCCCTCATATACATGAAAATTCTGAAGATGCGGTTTCATACCAAAGGCATCCCTAAGATCCATGTTTTTTCCAGGTAATCAGTCGCAATCAGCTTGGATTGAACCTGCTGCCTCTATAGATTTGCAACATCTTGAGCAACATTTTCCTAGCCTCCAAGTTCAATTTTGGAAGTCATTCGGCAAGAGGTTGAAAAGTGATTTCATTAAAGAACTCCTGCGTTAATTGCGAACAAGCTTCAGGTATTAGCTTCACTATTACCATACGAAAATGCATTAAGGACAAGTTTTCTGAACTGTTTTCGTTGTTGTTTGGACATATTTGGATGCAAGTGAAACTAAGGCATTGGACAAGTTTTGAACAAAGCTTATGACAAACATGGAGCAATGAAGTTTAGTCTTTTAAACAGTGAATTTTGGTTCATGACTTTATGCCTTGTGTATTTATTGAATTTTGGCATTTGGATCTTCTTTTGTACACCTAAGAATTTTGAACTGATGTGAATCCTTTGACTTTGTTGAACTTTGAACTCATTTTTCTTTGACAAAGAAAATCACCATTGGAGGTTGAGTTTGTAACTTGAATGATGAATTTTCTCATGGTGGGATTTGAATAATTTCTTGTATCTTTGTATCAAAGCTCATGAATTTAAAGATGGAATATTTGAGTGAATTTCAACATAACTTGAAATCTTGAATATGGACTTTAAATGTTCATGGTAAAGTATGAATCATTATTTGCCAAATTTGAAAGTAAAAAATATTGTAATTTGAATGAATCATATCTTGACTTTGAACATTTGTAGAAAAAATAGTGAATCAATTTGAATTTTTGTAAAGAACATGATCCTTGAATTTCATTTTAGGAACTCCTTGCCAAAACTTGATTCAAGATTTTATCCAAACTTACCACTTCAAAACAAATTGATCACAAACTACCAATAAGAAAGTCCCAACTTTTTTCTTAAGATCGAAAGAACTTTAAATGATGATCCAACTTCATGAATAAGAACAAAGTCTTGCTTGCTCTTTGTTGCCCACACAATCAAAGATTTAGATGATGATGAAACTCGGTACACGATCCATGCCCTGAGAGATCCTTTGAAAATAATGATACAACTTGTGATGCAACTTGCCACGAAAACTCTAACTACACTTCCAATGGCCATGCTCAATACCAATGGAAGGAAAATCCTAATCCTCCTTGGGGAAACTTATGAGAAATCTTGAGGAAGATGACCAGTCAAAAATCCCTGGATCTTTTGAATCAGAATCCAACGGTCATGTCTTGAAGTACTTGACGGAGAGAATGAGTATTATCTCTACTTGAACTTAATGCACCTACATAATCTGGTTAGTCATGACGAATACGCACCCAAGGATCCTATGACCTAATTCTCAGAAGATCATGACCAAAGGCCAGACGATCTTACAGAGAGAGAACTGAAAAAAGGTAGGACAAATTTGGGGTATGACAACCGCGTTTTTTGCTTGTCTGCAAACTTGAGCCTGTCATCCTTAGAGCATTTCGCACCGGATCCTTGAAAAAGTACACACTCAGAAGTTTTATGACTCAAAAAATTATGGAATTCACAAAAACCTTTTTTCTTTCTTTATTCTAGTGGCAGGACCTTAGTCCCTTTAGGAACAATAATTTGTCCATCAGCAACCAGTAGATCAAAGATTTCGTCACATTTAGTAACGTTAAAGGTATGCGTTTTAGCGACGGACTTTTCATTTTTGGTTTCGACGAGGTTCTTCCCATTTGATGGCTTTAATAACTTGAATGCATAAGGAGGCCCTGGCTTTAATTCTGTCACATTAACCTCATTCTCCTCTACATACTCGTACTCCGAGTTGGATGAGTTCCCTATGTTGTCGACTTTGACATAAGCCATTTTCTTTTTACTGAACTTAGAGGTTCTAGCTTTTTCAGCCTTCAATCACTCAACTTGTCGAACTCTATTGCCCAAATGAGCCATGTCTCTTAAGTATTGAGTTCTAACTTCCTCCTGATGGAGTAGTCGAGACCTCCTGCTACCACTTCGACTAACTCATGTACTGGCACTTGCATAAAATATCTCTCTTTCATGGTTCTAAACCTAATGAGGTAATCATTGATACTTTTAACTACCTTTCGCCTTACACTGGCCAGTTCCTAGAGACTAATCGTACACAGTCCCATGTAAAATTGTTCGTGAAATGCCCTTTCTAATTGGGCCCAGATAAAGATGGAATTTGGGGGAAGGGTGGTGAACCATGCAAAAGCGTTCTTAGTTAATGAGTTTGGAAAATACTTGATTTCAGATTCTCATTGTTGTCTAAATAACCAACCTCGGTTTGGTACCGGGCGACGTGTTCGGCGGTGGATTCATTGGTATCACTAGCAAACTTGGTGAATTTTGGGACTTTCAAGCCCCTAGGAAATTCGGTTTACCTTACATACTCAGATAATGGAGATATGTAGTTTGGTCTGGGAGACCCACATTGAGGACATTTATTACCAAAACACGTTCGACAACGTTAGTGATATTATCCTGCACTCCTACATTGTCTTGTCGGGCTTGTCTAAGAAATTGGTCAGCATCTTGGTTCTGTTGAACTAGGACCATGTCGAGGCTGTTGGAACAAGATTTGGTTAAGCGATTAAAAGGTTTTGAGGGTAACAATATATTGAAAGAACAATAGGGTTTCCTAAACTAAAGAATTCATCATTAATCCTGTTGAAAGCATAAGTGAAGAAGCAATACTCAGATTCTGGTTGATTTGAATCTGAATGTGTTCTTCAGACTCTAAAGGCACCAAACTCTGGACTCATGACCTAACTTCAGATGACAACTCAATTTCTGAAGACGTGGGGAGCAGTTTATCCGTACACTGCACCAAAGCAGACTTGTCTTATCAAAGACCCTGATTTGTGGACATAGTCAACTAGGGTTTGGTTTTGCAAGGCTCAAGGATGGTGTTGTGACCTCTTTAGTCTGTAATACCTTTTGGTAGATACCTAGTTACTCAAAAGGTATTGTGAACAATGCTATTATTCAATGGACAAAGCTTCTGACTAGATGTAAGTCTCCAAGGTCTCTCTTGGCATACTTCTTCACTAAGTTTGCTATCGTTCAAACGTCCAACGACTCTTTTTTTATCTTTATAAAAGGAAGTTGGATACTCAAAGGAAGGTTAGAACATCACAACATAATGAAATATCTTAGCATAACTCAGAGCTGTTATTGTAACTGTTATAATATAAGATCTTAAGATTTCTTATCTTAGATTTATCTTAGCCAACTCAACGGAGGAAGGGATTACCTATTACCAGACATATGGTAGCTTAAACAAATTTAGCTATTCCAGGAAGAAAAAGATTACTAACTACCTGTTATTGGGTAGGGTAAGCAAAGAGGTATATTACCTACTACCAAACGATATGATAGCTTAAAAGAAGGTAATAAACTCAGGAGGGAACAATATCAACTACCTGTTACTGGGTAGGAAGAGAAATATTACATACTATCAAACAAGTGATAGCTTTAACAAGGTAAAAGACTCAGGAAAAAGATATCAACTACCTGTTACTGGGTAGGAAAAGAAATATTACCAACTACCTGTTACTGGGTAGCTTAACCAAGGTAATAAACTCGGAATAAAAGATCACCAACTACGTGCTACTGGGTAGGGGAAGCAAAGAGATGTATTACCTACTACCGGTTACTGGGTAGCTTAAACAAAGGTAATCAACTTGGTAAAAAAGATAATCCACTACCTATTACTGGGTAGGAAGAGGAATATCACCTACTATCAAACAAGTGATAGCTTAACAAAGGTAATAAACCTGAAGGAAAAAGATTACCAACTACCGGTTACTGGGTAGCCTAACAAAGGTAATCAATCCAAAAGCAAGAGAGACATTACCTACTACCACACATGTGATAGCTTTAACAAGGTAAAAGACTCAAGAAAAAGATATCGACTACCTTTTACTGGGTAGGAAAAGAAATATTACCAATTACCTGTTATTGGGTAGCTTAACCAAGGTAATAAACTCATGAAGGAACGATTACCAACTACCTGTTACTTGGTAGCTTAACAAAGGTAAACGACCACAAAAAGGAAAGAAATATTACCAACTACTGATTACTGGGTAGTTTAACAAAGGTAATAAAACTTGAAAGGAAGGATTACCAACCACCGGTTACTGCGTAGCTTAAACAATGGTAACCAAGCACTAAAGTACAAGATATATATTACCTACTACTAAACAAGTGATAGCTTAAAAGAAGGTAATAAACGCAGGGGACCAAAGTTCAATCCAGGAACAAACTAGAGAGAAACGGTCAAACAAGACTCGACCCAATGAGGAAATATCTCAACTGGGGATTGATTCCATCCAGATAATGAACTGGAAAGAAAAGCTAAAACAAACATCTTCCCCGAGGAATAAACTCAGTGGGGAATCAGAAAGGATAAACATTTTCTGCTTAAAGGTGACACTCTATTGGAGATAGGACACACACGCTCTGCGGGGAAAACAACACCAGAGAGTGGGGAAGTACCAAAAAATGCAAGATGCATAATGCAACAAAAAGATGTTATGCATAAAGAAAGTATGCACATGCAATGAATATGCGTATGAATATGCTGACAAAACCAACAAAGGAAAACTGGGGACAACCAATCACCACAATACAACCGGATACTTGGCTAATCTCAATAAGATGGAGATATCAATGGAGATACTGCCAGAGATTCAATTGAAGAAATCCTGCAGGGGATACACAAAATCCATCAAAGGAAAATAAATCCTACTACAAGGCTTAAAATTTCTCTGTGGAGAGGAAAGATACTGCTTGGGGAAATAAACCCAAAAATCAATCTTCTAACATCAATTATCCACAAAGGGGATAACAACATGAACTCCGCTTCGAGGGAATGAAATACCCGTTATGGAAACGCATCAGCACAAACTCTTCTTGGGGATGAGAAAATCCAAATGAACTCTGCTGCAGAAGGATGGAGACGTGTAGGAAAAATATGCAGAGCCAAAACTCTTATGAGGATGAGAAAAAAATTCACTAGGGAGTCACCAATCTGGTAGATTTAGAGAAAATCTATAGGGCTTAACCACCTCCGAGGATAAACATCTTGGACTTGCTGGGGACATGCAAGAAGTTAACATCATAGCAGAAAGTCAAGCCGTGGAGATTTTAAATCAATACCCAACACAAAGTGGGAGAAAACCCAACAGTTGACTACTATCTCGACACTTCTTAGAAGGAAGCAACATTGCTCAATGCTTGGGGAGCAACTGAGGCAATAATATCATAACACGGAGGTAAAAACTCTATCGGAGATTCTATATCTAGGAGATACGGGTTTCAACAATTACAATTGCTTAATCACAATCCTACTAGAGAAGTAAACCATACTCAGCTGGAGAAAAATCTGAATGAAGACTTGACTGAGGAATTTTCAATTTTAGTGCTCGGTTGGGGATCATTTGAGTTGGCACTCACTTGGGGAATATTGGATTTCAAGAGTCCAACCCATCATAATAATATAAAGGGAACTTACTAACAACTGTAGGAGATGAAAGGATGAATCTTCCAATAGTCAACCTTCTAGATACACAATTTTGCTTGGCAACTGCACTGGGGAAGAAAAATGGATCAGATGAGGATCACATCCTATCTTTCATAACCAGTAGTAATAATTGCACAACCTCCGCTGAGAATCCGCAAAGATAATTCTCTGGGTACTAACAACCTTGAGAAAAACATCTTGGAATCGCGGGGATAATTAAGAAGTTAACATTATAGCAGAAATTCAACCTGCGGGGGATTTTAAAACTCAACACAGGGTGAGAGAAAAACCAACAGTTGACTGTTATCTCAAAACTTCTTTAGGAAACAAATATGGTTCATATTGGCCATAAGAGCATCAAACCATAACAGAGGAGGTAGAAACCTGACGGGGATTCCTCATTAAGCTTATCACAAAATGAGATGGGATCCAACAATCACATTCGCACTTATACATCCTTGATCACAAACACGTCGGGGAAGAAGAACCACATTTGACTGAGGAAATCTGAATCAAGACTTAGCAGGGGAGTCCAAGTTAGGGATGCGGGAACTAGTAATTAGTTGAGGAATGCATCAACAAGATCAAACTTTGTTTGGGAGATTACCAATAGACTCTACCAGGGAAAACATTAAGATTTGTGCTTCAGGATCTTACCGTTCTTAGAAAAAACATTGACATCCCTTTTAATGTTCATGAATCAAAGGAAAATGTTTTTATGGTTTTCAAAAGCATGATTGTTTATTTATCTATTTGTTTCAAAAATTATTATAAAAAATAAATGAAACTTTGCAAACAGAAACAAAATAAGAATTGCAAACAAAGGGACAAATGCCCAAATTTTATTGATAGAATGGTAGTCCAAAAATGGCATGACCCCATGGATCATTACAAAGTTGAAAAATGGTAAATACATGGAAATGGTTACATTTAAATACAATGACCACTATTCTTCCTAACAACTCTGAACTCCACTGTGCTCAAAACTTCCGTTGAGAATGGTTGAATGAGAATTGTTGATAAGCAATGTTGCTTCAAGTGATCAAGACTGGCCTGATGCAGTTACTTGCCATAATCCTTAAGTTTTTCCTAGATTTCCCTTTCGGGTTTTCAAACTACATGGATGATTATTTTCTGTTTATGTCTTTAATTTTTGCCTGGATTGCGCTTTCGAGTTTTCAGCCCACCGAGACGCTCATTTTTGCCTAAGTCGGCCTTTCGGATTTTAAATTTAGCGAGTTGTTCTTTTATTTTCTTAGGCAAAACATTTCTTGACTACATCGGCATTTACATGACGAGTGAACTCTTAACCATCCATAGTTGTAAGAATTAAAGCACCGCCAGAGAAGGCTCTCTTAACAACATATGGTCCTTTATAATTAGGAGTCCACTTGCCTCTAGAATCAGTGGTAAAAGTCGAGATCTTTTTTAGCACGCGGTCGCATTCTTTGAACACACAAGGTCGAACCTTCTTGTCAAAAGCTTTCTTAATTTTCTATTGATATTGTAATACCCTAATTTTTACCCTTAAGATCCCACATGTCTTTTGCATCTTATACCACAAACAAGATCACAAGCTTTGGTTCTCTTGCTCTCCTCAGCAAGGTTTGTTCTTGAGTGAGATCACCAAGCAGCCCTTGTTCTCTTATTTGTTTGATGTTTATATTTGTTTATGTTTACTAACCATTAACTAAAATCTAAAAATATGTTTGTTTTTCCTTTTACTAACTTTTTCAGGAAGAATTTGGACCAAGGATATCAAAATTAGTCCCATAGCTCGAATGAATTTCATATGAACAAAGTCAAAGTTGATCTGCAAGCAATTCAAAAATCATCTGATCAAGAGTTTCCAAGATTTAATTGATTATTATTCAAGAGACTCCAAGGTTCATGTGTTTATTTCCATGCCTTCTTTGACAAGTCAAGAATCGAGCCAGAGCCCAGCACAATCCAACCAACAGGGCATTTTTTCAAGTTTTTCAACTGTGCAATCGATTGCACTATGGGTCCAATCGATTGCACCATGCTTTTTTTGCCTAGATTTTGAAGTTTTCAGCAGTGCAATCTATTCGCGCTACAGTGCAATCGATTGCACATGGACAGAATTGGCCAAAATCAGCATTTTTTAAATTTTGAAGCATTTGGCACCAATTTCATCATTTGAGAATATTCTAGATCACCCAAAAATAATTCCCCTACATAATCGCAATTAATTCCCACCATGTACCTCCACTAATCACCACTCTTTTGATGATTTCCCTCCAAATTCAAATTCCAAACCACCAAATTTCCAAGTCTAAATTCTATAAATAGAGGCCTCATTTCATTCATTCTTCAAGCTTTTGAGAGCGAACAAACCTCTTGCTAATTCACTTCCTAACCACAAAATTTCACTAAAGCTCACTTTTCTTCTTTTGAAAGTTAACAAGAATTCACATTGAATCTTATTCAACTTTGAGCTAAACCTTCATCCAAACTTGTTTTCTTCATCAATTCTCATAGATCAAGGCTTTGGTGTTTGGATCTTGAAGCAATTTGAAGGAATTTTCAGATTTGAAGTGGTAATTCATCATTCACCATTGTTGAAGTTTCAATTTCATCTTCCATAATGTAGATCTTTGGTGATTCTTGTTACTTGATCCTTTGGATCTTGTAATTTTGTTTAATTACTGGTATTTGTTGTTATTTGCTTTGAATTTTCGTGCACTTTTGATTCCATGATCATAACGTGTTTGAAGAAAATTTTAGATCATGATCATGCTAAATTTTGCTGAATTTTTGCTGTCACAGCAGGGTGCAATCGATTTGCATTTTCGTGCAATAGATTGCACAATGCTGTTTTTTGCCTTGTTTTTGCAATCTGTCAGTGTGCAATCGATTCGCACACTGGTGCAATCGATTCGCACTGAACAGAATGGTGTTTTTCACCTATTTTTGGGACTGTTTTGGCTTTGCTTCCTCCTTCTTCCCCTTTCTTCTTGTTTTGGCCTTGAAATGCATTGTTGAGATTAATTTCTCTTCAATTTCAATGGACTTTGGATATGGTTAAAGTAATTAAACATTCATTAGTTCAAATCTATCTTTAAATGAATTGTTGAATTCATTTGAGGTGCTTTGAATTAGTGCTATGTTTTCACACTTAAACCTATCAATTAAAGGTGATTGAACTTGAAGATGAAAGGATCTTAAAAGTGTAATTCAATTTGGCTTTCTCTTCATCTATTTCCTTTTTTTATTTTGATCGATGAAAGTCTTATGGATCTTAGAATTTCTTTGTTGAATTCTTGATTAAGACTAGATCGTCACCTATTTTCTTTTCGTGCGGTATTGCTTTCGGATGACGATTTACATATCGTTCATCTAGCATGCATTAGCACAAAGATCACTATTGACCGGCCTCATTGTAGGGTAATTACTTCGTAAATTACTCGGCGATTGCTTAACATAGCGCTACATTTGTCCCTCTTTATCCAATTCAGAATTTGAACTTTCGTGGTCCGGACCTTGATTGGTCGCGTCAACCCAATGTTGGTTAATCTTTTGTATTAGGTTCAAAATCTTTGAAGCTTGTTGTTGTAGAGGCTTTGATTCTATCAATCTTCTAACAAGTCTTCATTAACCTTGACCTAAGTACATTGTTTAATCACTATAGTTCAAGACGCGAAACGGAATAATCGGTGAAGGCTTATGGCACTAGAGCCCTTGTGCTACTAATTACTAACTTCTAACCTTATTTTTACGCTTCCTTCTCGCTCCCTATCTCTCTTTATTTTTATATGCTTTATGTCATTATATCGTATCATGTTTATGTTTATGTCATTTTTCTTTTGCCCACTTGGACCATATTATATTGTGCTTTTGTTTTTCTTTTGTCCATTTGGACTCAAAAACATTAATAAAAGATTAAACCGCTAAAAGACTTGTGCTCTTAATTGTTGGACTATGGCCACTATCCCTTGCATTGGAGGATCTTCTTGGCTTGATTATGGACTTATGGACTTAGAATTAGGACTCTTTCCTTTGTGCTTTGGATCATTATGGAGTTTGGTATTCTAGCCTTTATTTGGCTTGCTTTTTGGCTCAAGAGGATGGAATTCTTTTCTTATTATGCTTTAAGGAGTGCCTCCATGTGGTTAGATCTTTCTTACCCTAGCTTTTATTTTATGCACTAGGATAGTCTCTTCTTCTCCACCCCTTCTTCAATTTTCAAAACTTTCTCCCTTTTTCAAAATCTTCTTGTTTACAAAACTTAAAACCGCTTTCATAATAAAACCTTAACTTTGGTCAAGTGATTTTTTAAACTTTGTTTTCTTTAATAAATATCAATCCATGTTAATCATATTTTGACCATTTCATAAAAAAAAACATAAAAAACACAAACTCATCAAACTCTTTTTGTGCCTTATGCACTTTTCCTTTAAAACTTTTTCATAAGTTTAGACATGATTCATTTCTTTAAGCGGAATTATTCGCTTAGAAATGACGACTTGTCTTTACACTTAAAATCAACCAAAACAAACAAATTTTTATTATTTGTACCACGAACTACGAGGTTTTGATCCTACATTGCACTTCGTGGGTACGTAGGCATGAGGCGATAAGTCTCTCCAAACACAAAAATATAAAAAAGAAAATACTTCTCTTCTCATCTCCTCAATCTCTTTTCAAACAACCATTTTCAAACCAAAAAGCGTAGATATTTCAAAGGGTTCCTATAGAGTACTATAGACGTTTTGGGTGCTAACACCTTCCCTTGACGTAACCAACCCCCTTACCCATTCTCTGTTTGTTCTCGTTTTAGAACTTTTTTAGGTTTTGTTCGGTTTTTTTCCTTTTCTTTTGGATAAAATAAAAGTGTGGTGGCGACTCTTGCTTTTTGAGTTAAGTTAATCAATAGCTTACACTCACAATTTTTACCACTACAAATATAACTGGCCATGACACAAGGCCGTCAGTCTCTTTTCTTCAATCAAATTTAACTGATCGTATCTGCTCTGACACCATTCAACCTCAATCAACTAAGCTTCCATCAAAACTCTTATAGACAGAATCTCAACCTCTACAGGGAGCACTGCTTCCATGCCATATACAAGAGAGAAAGGGGTTGTCCTTGTTGAAGTAAGGAAGGATGTACAATACCCATGTAAAGAAAAAGGGAGCATCTCATACCAGTCCTTGTATGTTACAAGCATCTTCTGAATAATCTTCTTTATGTTCTTATTTGCAGCTTCAACAGCCACATTCATCTTTGGTCTATAAGGAGAAGAATTTTGATGCTCAATATTGAACTCATCACACAACTCTATCATCATCTTATTGTCATACCCCAAATTTTGACCACCAAGATTTCCCATCATTGTGTAAACCATCATCACAATATGGATGAACCATCATGCCTCACAGTCTCCCCAAAGATGGGTGAGCATTCACCACAAACAAGAATTAGGGTTTCAAGCCCTCTCAGAACACTTAGGCAAAGGATCAATCAAGAATTGACATGATCTTCGACTTGTCTAACCTCTTATACACCTATAACGGATTAATAGGACTCCCACATCAAGAATCAGGCACAAAGTTGCTACCTTCCAAGTGGATCAAGCCTCAAAATCGACAGTGTCACCAAATTAGGGTTTTGGTCGACCAAGGCCTCCAGATGGAATTTTTCCTCTGGGAATGAGCCAATGCTTCAAATCATAACCTTATATACTCCAAGGGACCTCATGGACCCAATCATCAAGTCAATTTAGCCTCAGGGGATGCATTCACAAAAAATTAGGAATTAGAGTTTCTTGACCTAATTCACCCCTAAGTTGACTTTTGAGACAAAACATGAGCCAAGACCTCAAGACATGATTTGAGGGTCTCCAATACACCATATTGATCCATTTGCAACAATGGATTAATCCAAGAAGCTTGATTCACAAGTTTCATTTTCATCGGGATCACAATTAGGGTTTTGATGAAAAAGTCAACTGTGCCTTTGACTTTTGACCAAGCCATGCTCCCAAACCTTGGGACATGATTCAATACACCCTATATCACCTATGGAATCCATCTATTAAGTTTTATTTAGGTCAAGGACTCGATTTCATAGAGGATCGCACAGTTTGGAATTCATCTGATAAAAAGTCAACTGTGCACAAAAGTCAAAGTTTGACTTTTTGAGATTTTTCACAATTATGGTTCCTTAACCCTAAAATGATGTTAATGTGTGATTTGAATCATCATTCATCAAGAAAAATCAAAGAAAGTGGGATAACTTGTAAAAGGGGTAACCATAAAAAACTTAGAATTTTTCTAAGTTATGAAACAAAATGGCTAGGCTACCAACTTCCAAGGATCATAACTTGAGATCCAAGCAACCATTTTGGATGATCCAAAGATGGATTTGTAGCTCTCATGGCATACTTTAAAAGTGTCAACTACACCTCATTCCAATTCCTCATGGATTTTTAGTTATGGAGTGACCAAAATGACAAAAACATGAAAATGCCACTTTTTCCAACACTTAGTGAAATTTTCACTAAGTCAGAATCTGTTTCACTTTTTTCAAAATGTAGGGGAAGTTTTCACTTGGATCCAAAAAGTGTCAAGACAAACTATGATCACACATATGTTGTATTATATGAGAGCTTTCCAAAATGGCCAAGAACTCCATCAAATTCCATCTGAGCTAAGAATTATGACAGTTGCAACATGCCTTGCTGCAACTGTCATGACAAGGCGGATTTGTGCATTATGGCTCGATTTGATCAATTTGTGCAAATGACAAACAAGTTTATCCATCTGCACACCTCAAGGGGATATCAAGGAGGGACAAACACTGATCCATAAGCCTCCCAAGTCTTTGGAACTACAAGTAGCATGCCAAACCTAAAAAGCCAAAGATGCTTCAAGACTCCAATTTTGTTTTGGAGCATTCAATGGATGCTTAGAGGTGGCATGTATCAGAACAAAGATGAACACTTCAGTCAAGCCTTATCCTTGAATTAGAGAACCATAGGCCTGTGCTCTAATCTCAAGTCAATGGCTAGAGGAAACTTGAGATTCCATTTGATCTTCATTGGCCAAAGGCCTGCTGCAGTTGCCATTCACTATTGCTTGCAAAACAAACTTGCTCTACTATAAATAGAGCTCATTTTTGCTCAGTTTAAGTACACCAAAGCAACCAAATTGATGCTTTCCTCAAAATCCCCTCTTTCACTCCAAATTTGCCTTCTAAAACAAGTCACTATCGGGTTTTGAGTTTGAGAGCCATTCCAACCAAACCAATCACACACACACCTCATAAACATCATATAGAAGTGGTACAAACACTTAAACAACATCTGGAACACCAATTTCACAAAATCACCATCCAACTGCTCAAGCTTTTAGCAGACTTGCAGTTGGGGTACCATCTTAAGTTCCAGCTTATTTCCAACCACTCCAAGCATTCAGACACACTCCATAGCACCTAGGGAAGCTATCCACATCATTGGAACCAAGCTGTAACACCTCCAACACAAAACACGATCACCAGCTGCAATAGGTAAGCCTCAACTTGGTCATCTCTTAATTTATGCAGATTTCCTCGCACAATACTTTTGCCAAATGTTCATAATCATGCATAGAATGTTTCTCCTCTATTAATTGCCTTGTATGAATCGTGTGTGGAATTTCTGAGCCTTCATGCAGAATTTAGGGTTCTTGAGGTTTCTCTTTGATTTCTTATTCCATGCTTAAAATAAATTAAATTAAAGACCATAGACATGATCGTGAGGTGAAAACGAGTAGATTGATATGTGGATTGTGTGATTTCATCAAGTATTTAGGGAAATTGATGAGAAAATGGAAATCAGCCAAGAACAGAGCACACGGGCAAGACCAAGGTGTTCTTGGCGCCCTTTTTCAAATATCTGAATATTTGAATTTTTGTGATTTTCTTTAATTGATTCAAAAATTAATTTCTCTCTGAATTTTAATGATTTTGAGTTGATTCTTTTTTTAATAATTCACAAAAATGTTAAAATATTTTATTTTACCAAAAATTCCCAAAAATATTATTTATTTCATATACTTGATATTTTTGCAAAAGAATTAATTTTTATTTGTTTTTAACATTTAAAATATATTTTTTTTCTTTCTTGATTTTCCAAACTTAATTGATTTTCAATCATTTTGTGGATACAAACATGATTTTTGAAGCATTGATCCAAGATCACCACTCATTTTTCACATGTTTTCAATAATTTTTATTAATTTTTAAACAAAATTAGGGTTTCTTTGATTTTCACCCTCACAAATCTTTTTCAAACACTCATGGGCCTCTAATAGAGTGTAAGACCCAACCCCTTTTTGTAAATAAACAATTTTGGGCCTCACACATTGTATAAGTCCCTCTGTATATTTTCAAAAGTTCGGCGCGATCGTCGCCTTTTTAAAAAAAACCAACTGGGCTTCTCCTTGAGCTATAAGACCCATCTTTGTTCATTTTCAAACTTTTGGGCCACTAATGGAGTGTAAGACCCAATCCCCTTTAACCAAAACCATTTTGGGCCTCAGATATTGTATAAGTCCCGACACGATAAAAAAAATCTCGGCGCGATCACCAGCTTAAAATAAAACCTTTGGGCCTCTCCTTGAGTTGTAAGCCCCATCACTTGTACAAAAACACTTTTGGGCCTCTAATAGAGTGTAAGACCCATTCCTTGTAAATAAAATACCTTGTTGGGCCTCAGACGTTGTATAAGACCCATTGTGTTTTTAAAAACCTCGGCGCGATCACCATTTTCAAACAAACCATCTGGGCCAACCCTCGTGTTGCAAGTCCCATCTTTCTTTTCAAAATAATCTTTGGGCATCTCCTTGATTTGTAAGACCCAACCCTTTTGTAAATAAACCTCTATGGGCCTCAATCATTGTATAAGTCCCTCTGCGATATTCAAAACAACGGTGCGATCACTGTTAAACCTTGGGCCTCTCTTTAAGTATAAGCCCCAACAATCTTTTCAAAACAATTTCCCTTTTGATTTAGATTCAAATATACAGTTGTTATCCAAACTTTCTTTAATTTCTTTGAACAACTAACAAAACAGCATGGAAGCTTGCTCACCTGTACGTTTTTGTCCGCTTTCATTTACTCGCTTTAATATATATAACTGTATTGTGGGAAGTTGCGCATGGTTAGTCTTCTTTCATTCTTTTAAATACATGTCAAATATATATAACTGTATTGTGGGAAGCTGTGCATGGTTAGTCTTCTTTCATACTCCTTTAAATACTCGTCATATATAAACTGTATATATACTAGTATAGTTATTTAGAGTTTTCCCCGACAACTAGGTCTAGAACTAGGTAAAGCCATGTTGGTCACTCTTAAATACAAACAAAACTAGATCCTCATAGGATTTCCAGATACAGTCTTCCATTCTCTTGGGGTTAATCAATATGGAACAAAGAGAAAGGTAGTATTCTCGATGAACCTTTTCTCAGACTGTCACCTTTAGAAATTGTCAAAGAAATTCTACTCCCCGGAGTTGATCTATTCTCCGTGAATAGCATCTCTTGAGTTTCTTTCAAATACTCAAACTTTCCTGGAATGATCTCTTCTCTGTGAATTGCATTTCTTGAACTTCTCTTGGTTTGGGGACCCACAGGCTTCCTAAAAGCATCCCCGCCTCCTCTTGGGCTTTGTACAAGGACCCGTCGGCTTCTTAAAAGTTCTCATGCCTTCTCTTGGGCTTCATACAAGGACCCTCACGACCTCTTAGAGGTATAGGACAGAACTTAGTCATCCTTTGCTAGAGCTGTCTTTCTAAAAAGAGTCACAAAAGCCCTCAGACCAATTTTAGGGTTGATACTCATCCCTTAAACGAGTCGGCCTCCTCTTGGGCATTGTACAAAGATAGACCACACTAATAGACTTGGACAGTCTAAATCTTCTTGAGTCTCAAAGACATTCTCAAGTTCCCTACAAACATAGGAAGAAACCCCAGACAGTCTGGAACAATCTCCAGCAGAGTTAAAACTTATGGGTTCTAAAACCTAGTCTCTCTCCTAAAATCCCCAAGCCAGGGTCAGTTTATCATCAGTATAACACTATCCCAAATCAAAACCTCAAGGTACCTGATCCATCAACTCTTATGTATTCCCCTACATGAGTTGATTCCCCACTTGGACCTGCCTCGGGATCTCAACAATTTCCAGCAGAAGATAGCCTCCTCTTAGGCTTTGTATAATGATCATTTCCTCAGGAAAGTCAACCTCCTCTTGGGCTTTGTACAAATGATTCTCCCCCAGTGGAGCTAACCTTTTCAGACTCTCTTGTTGAGTCAATCAATCACTTTTCAGACTCTCTTGTTGAGTCAATCACCTTTTCAGACTCTTTTGTTGAGTCAATCACTCTCGTAGACTCTCTTGTTGAGTGAATCACCTTTTCAGACTCTCTTGTTGAGTCAACCACTTTTTAGACTCTCTTGTTGAGTCAATCACGTTTCAGACTCTCTTGTTGAGTCCACCCCTTTTTAGCATCAATCTCGGGCTTCGTACGAGACAGATAACAACACTCTCTTGTTGAGTCAACCCCTTTTTAGCCTCAATCTCGGGCTTTGTACGAGACAGATAAAAAAAAAGCACTCTCTTGTTGAGTCAACCCTTTTTAGCCTCAATCTTGGGCTTTGTACAAGACATAAATCGTCATAACCTTCTCTTAATCTTGGGGACAAATATCTTCCCCAGCGAGGTCACTTCCTCCCAGTCTTCTTTTAGGCTTTGAGGAATGATTTCCCAAGCAGAGTCAAACCCTTTTTAGCCTCAATCTTGGGCTTTATACAAGATAGATAAGTACCTCCCCAGTGGAGTTAGCCTCCTCTTAGGCTTCATATAATGATATCCCCAAAGAGTCAGTCTCTTTTAGCCTCCGTCTTGGGCTTTGTACAAGACACCAATATATCCACTCTCTTGATGAGTCGGTCTTATACAGCCTCCTCTTAGGCTTTGTATAAGGACTTCCCTAGTGGAGTCAATCAACTTTTTAGCTTCAATCTTGGGCTTTGAACAAGACACAAATACTCCGTTTAGCCTCTGTCTTGGGCTTTGAACGAGACACCAAAACATCTTTTTCCTCCCTTAGAATAGAGGAACTACGATTGCTCTGATTTCCCTGTTTCGTTTAAACGGGAATACGTAGGCATAAGATTGCGAAATCTTAGCGAGCATACTAATCCAAAACTCTAGGTCCAGTACCTTCATACTAATCAAAACTTAGGTCTAGTACCTTACCAAAAACATCAACAAAAACTCAATCTCTCTCTCATATTTCCCAAGAAACTTTCCCAACCCATTAACGGATAAACACCATCAAGTACAAGGCAAAACCTAAAGCTAATATCCTGTGGATAACCACATATAGGATGGGTAATTGACAACTCCCCATTGTATAACCTGACCCCGGACCCCCCAATCTCTTTAAGCGTTTGTTCAGTTAAACATTCGCGTGCAAGGTTAGTTTTAGATACCTTCCCTTTCCCTTTCAGCTTCATGGGATAAAATAAGAAATCAGAAAGTAGCACCCCTTTCTCCTCGAGGAGGAAAACCCAACTCCAGCGATAAGGTGGTTGCGTCACCGACAAAAATCGCTCGCTACACTTATTATTCAGATTTGACTCATTATCAATGATAATACTGTTGGGAACGCTATACCGGAAGATAATTTGGTTCTTGATAAATTAGACCACAACTTGCTTGGTCACATTGGCATATGATGTCGCTTTAACCCACTTGGTAAAATAGTCAATAGCCACCAATATGAAACGGTGTCCGTTCGACGCTTTAGGCTCAATCATTCCGATCATATCAATTCTCCACATGGATAAAGGCCATGGAAATGAGATAACATTGAGAAGAGTTAGAGGTACATGAATTTTGTCAGCATAAATCTGGCATTTATGGAACTTCTTCGCATATTTGCAACAGTCAAATTCCATTGTCAGCCAATAGTAACCTGCTTTTAACAAGTTCTTTGCCATTGCATGTCCATTGGCGTGGGTACCAAAGGATCCTTCATGAACTTCTTTCATCAACTTGTTTGCTTCGTGTCTATCCATGCATCTGAACAAGACCATGTCATAATTTCTTTTATATAGCATATCTTTATTCAAGAAGAAACTGCCAGCCAACCTTCTCAAGGTCCTTCTATCTTTCTTGGATGCCCCAAGTGGATACTCTTGATTCTGAAGGAAGCATTTGATATCATAATACTACATTTTATCATCTTTGACCTATTATGCTGCAATCACATGAGCAGGTCTATCAAGACGCATAACATCAATTCTCAGCACATCATTCCAACGACTTACTTCAATCGTAGAAGACAAAGTTGCCAGTGCATCTGTCATCTGATTCTCATCACAAGGTATATGGTGAAACTCAACTTTATTAAAGAAAGTTGACAACCTCCTTGAATAATCTCTATAAGGGATCAAACCAGGTTGACGGGTTTCCCACTCTCCTTTAATCTGATTAATGACCAAAGCAGAATCACCATACACATCAAGAATCTTGATTCTCAAATCAATAGCCTCTTCGAAACCAATTATACACGCTTCATACTCGACCATATTATTGGTACAATTGAACATAAACCTTGCGGTGAAAGGAATATGAGCACCTTGAGGAGTAATAATGACTGCCCCAATACCATTGCCATAAACATTAACATCTACATCAAAAACCAAACCCCTACGGGATCCAGGCTATAGCCCTTCTTCAGGTAATGGCTCTCATCACAATCTTTAGCTTTCAAAAACATCACATCCTCATCAGGGAAGTCAAACCTGATAGATTGGTAATCACCAATTGGCTGATGAGCCAAATGGTCAGCCAAAATACTTCAATTTACAACTTTCTGAGTTCAGTACTCGATATCATATTCTAATAACAACATTTGCCAACGGGCGATCCGACTAGTTAAAGCAGGCTTTTCAAAGATATACTTGATTAGATCCGTTTTGGATATCAACCAAGTTGTATGACTCAACATAGGGGTGTTTGATCGTCATTTTCATACGTTATTTCACTATTTGTTTTAGTTATATTTTTGTCATTGTTTATTTGTTTTACATCTCTTTTACTGCATTTTATGCCTTGGTTGTGTTCGTTAGTGTTTTCAGGTTCAAATAAGCATTTAGGAAGAATCGGAGCGAAAAATCGAGAAAAATTGCAAAATGTGGAATGAAGTTGGATTGAAGATAGTGGGCTGACACGGGTGCCCGTGTCGCCTGACACGGCCCGTGTCAGCAGGCCTAGAGCAGCATGTATTTGAAATTGAAGATTGGGCTGAAGTCAGAGAGCTGACACTGGTGCCCGTGTCAGCTGACACGGCCCGTGTCAGCACACCTGTAGGGGAAAAATATTTGCGCAAGAGAAACAGAGGGCTGACACTGGTGCCTGTGTCACCTGACACGGCCTGTGTCAGCAAGCCTGGGAGTACCAAATTTGTGATTTTTTCTCATTTGTTGAGTTTAGTGCCCTGAGGGGTATTTTGGGAATTTCACACGGTTTTGAGTGTTTTGGAATTACTTAGGCTGTGTGGAGAGGGAAAGAAAAGACACTTTTTGATTTCACGAACAAAGTTACGATAGTGGGAGGCGATCAAGGAGATTTGGAGAGAAAGATCGTTCATGCGCGGAAGCAATTGAAGGATCATTTTCAATCCGATCAAATTGTAATGTCTACTTTTAATCTTGTTATTGTTTTTGTTTTGAATATTATGAGAGGCTAAACCCCCCAATGCTAGGGGGGTGTCCCTGAATTGTTATGTAATGAACATTTTCTGAATTATTCAATGAGATTTTGCTTTCTTACCTTAATCTTTTATTATGCAAATTATTTCATACTTTTTCGATCGTACAAATTGGGAACGATTTACGATTAGGGATTTGGCCTGAAAAACCAATCTATTGTTTTGCATAATACATTACGGTAGATATTGCCTAGGAATAGGGATACCCCGTAGTGACTAAAAGACCTTGTCAGAAATATTGCTTGATGTTCTCTCTTGACTGCTAAGGAATACGGGGACTATCAAAGATTTTTCGGTTAAGGAATTTAAGAAAAATAATTGAGGGTCAGTAAAATTAAGGTTTGGAGGCATATCTCTTTGATGATAATTTAGGGTTCTTGCTGAGCAATTCATACACCTTTCCTAGCATAATTTCTCATAAGTGTTAAAGTCATTTTATTATTCAGCTCTTTTCTTTCTGTCATTAGAATTATTTAAAAAAATAAAAACCCCAAAAGGAACTTTTGTCTAATTGAAATAACATCTACACTTACAAATTATATGCAGTCCTCGAGAGATCGATTCTGGGGATAACCCCACTTATTATTACATCGTTAAAATAGTACACTTGCTATTTTTCCGATCAAGTTTTTGGCGCCATTGCCGGGGACTTCCAAATTATAAGTGTTGATTTTAATTCAATTGGAATTTTGTCACTCTGTGACCAAAATTTTTTATTCTTATTTTCCTGTTATTTTTTTTATCACGGATAATTTCCTAACCTGTGTATGCGAGGTAAAGCCTCAGCTGGATTTTCTTTTGACGCAGAACCAGAGAGATCTTTGCACGCTAGACGTCGTCAAGCTAGACTAGAAAGACTGGCCGCGTCGAGTTCAGACCCAATTAATTCTGAGCAAGAGAAAGAAGAGTCAGTTTTAGGGCACTCAGAGCACACAAATTCCGGCACAGATTCAGAGCCGGAAACTCTTATCATGGCTACTAATCCACCTCTAGTAGAGAGACTTCTGGGGGACTATGGAAGAGCAAATGCTCCAACAGGCCGGTTGACCATTGTAAATCAACCGGATAATGTTGACCACTTTCAGTTGCATCCATCCACCATCCGACAGCTCGAGAGGAGACCTTTTACTGGAAAAATTAATGAAGATGCCAATAAGCACCTCCAAAGGTTTCTAACTATGAGCACATCGCTAAAAATTGAAGGACATTCTGAAGAAGCCAAAAAGTTGGTCATGTTCCCTTTTACCTTGTCAGATGATGAAGAAGAGTGGTTTTATTCCTTACCTGCCGGGAGTATCACCACTTGGCAAGAGATGGAGACAACATTTTTGAATGAGTACTTTCCCGCCTCGGTATACATTCGAAAAAGGTATGATATAGTAAGTTTTAAGCAGAAGGAGCGAGAGTTACTCAGAGATGCATATAAGATATTTAAGAGGTTGTTGGTTGCATGTCCTACTCATAACATGGATGCAACCGAACAGATGCAAAACTTCGTCAATGGCCTCCAGTTGAAGACCAAGCAACTAATTGATACAGCTGTCGGTGGCTCATCTAATTTTACAACAGCCACTGGTATCAGAAAGATCATTGAAGCCATAGCCGCAAACAAGCATATGGAGTTGTATGATCGCACTGTGAGCCAACCAGAAAGGATGATTGATTTGAAACTTACTGAGCAAGTGGTAAAGATGGAAGACCAGATTGCAGCCGAAGTCGAGAGAAGACTTAAGAAGATGAATCTTGGTACTCAGACTGTGGCTCAGGTTCAACCAGTTCAAGCAGTAAATTGTGAAATTTGTGGGGGGCCTCACTTCGCCATGCAATGTGTTGCTACAGCACAACAGGTAGAAGAAATTAAAATTTTGAGGCAGAACAATCCCTACTCCAATACTTATAATCCGGGGTGGAAAAATCATCCAAATTTCTCCTTGACGGATCAAAAAGGGAATGTTCTGAAGCAAGGACCCATCCAATATCACAAACCATACCAGTAACAATATCAACAACCTCAGCAACAATTCCAACAACAGGCTCCCCAAAAAGCACAATGGGAGATAGCAATTGAGAAGATGGAAACTCACAGTATGAAATTCCAAGAAGAGACCAGAAATAATCAAAGGAATAATACAGCTTCTATAAAAAATCTTGAAGTTCAGCTGGGACAAATAACACAACAACTCTCCATGCATGCTCAAGGATCCCTCCCAAGTGCAAAAATACCGAATCCAAAAAATCATGAGAATGTTAATGTTGTCACAACGAGAAGTCAGAGAGTTGTGGAAGAAGAGGAAGAAATGGAAACAAATGATTATCAATGTATAGAGGTGGATCTGGAAGTGAGAGAAAACAGGAAAGAACCAGAAAGAGCTTTACCACCCGTGAAGCCAACTGAAGAAAAAAAGAAAGAGGAGGGTAAACCACAGATTAAGCTACCTTACCCTCAGAGAGTGACGAAGAAAGATCCTAAAGAGAAGGACTTTGAGAAATTTATCTCAATGTTCAAAAAGTTAGAAGTCCATATGCCATTCTTTGAAGCACTCGACCAAATGCCCTTGTATAAGAAATTCATGAAAGAAGTGATAATTAATAAAAGACCTATTGGAGATGAGCCGGTTGTTTCAAAGGAAAAGTGCAGTGCAATCTCGCCGGAAAGGAAGATCCCAATCAAGCAGAAGGATCCCGGATCGGTCACAATACCTTGCACCATAAAAAACATAAATTTCAAGAAGGTCCTCATTGATTCAGGTGCGAGTGTAAGTCTCATGCCATTATCCATTTTTAAAAAGTTGGGAATTGGGAAGGTGAGTGATGGGAGAACAAATCTTAAATTTGCTAACCACACAACTAAGCAATCATATGGGTTAGCTGAAGATGTGTTGGTGATGATTGATAAATTCGTCTTTCCAGTTGATTTTGAGATCATGGATATTCCTGAGGATGAAGAGACTCCCATCATTCTTGGTCGACCATTCTTGCTCACTAGTAGATGCAATGTGGACATTGAAAAAGGTACTCTGACATTGAAATATTTTGAGGAGGAAATAACTTTAAAAGTGTTGGATATCAAGAAACAGGGTGTAGGTGAAGGAAATTAAACTTCAGTTGGAATGATCCAAATAGTGGGAAAAAGCATAAGTGCAAGACCACCACCTGAAAAAGTCTCGGGCATAATCTCTAAGGTTGAAGTATCTTGGTCATCTATTGCACATGGCAACACTTCAAGGTCCATTCATGAAATCAAGAAGAGAAAGAAAAAGAAACATCAACGGAAGTATATGGAGGTTGGAGGTGACTTAAGGGACAAAGTAGCTCTTATCTCTGAAACTGACTGGTTTTTTGTGGCGGAAAAGTCAAGAGACAAGGTGTGTAAGCTGAAGTATCCCCCATAGCTTTGGGGAGTAACCCGTCGAGCTATGCGACGTTAAACGAAGCGCTACGTGGGAGGCAACCCACGCTTTTCTGATTGATTACTTTCTTTTGTTGTTTGTTTTGTTTTGTTTGCAGGAAATAAATAAGACCTTACGGGTGCGAGCTATGATGTAGCAGTTGATATTGCATCACCGTCCGCCTCCTCAGTAAGGATATCTGTGAGTAACCTCTGTCGCTCTTGTTCTAACACATTGGGGCAATGCGCGGTTCAAGTTTGGGGGAGGATTTACTGTTTTAGTTCTTTCGTTTAGACTTGTTATTTGTATTTTTGTATGTTGAAACCACTGTGAATTTCCCTCAAATTAGAGCCGAAAATTTTTCTTGTGAATTCTGTGATGTGTGAGGTAGTCAGGAAAGTATATAGACTTTAAGGGAAGAAAAGTTAGAACTAGGGACACTGGGGAAGTTTGAAAACTTAGGAATGACCCGAACACCCTAGATTCCCCGGAGTAAGAAAACTAGTCCAACGTGTAGATTTGTGTCATAGTACTTGGATTTGAGAAGTATTCCCCGATTAGTTCATAGTGATAGTCCGGCATGACTAAAAAGAATTGCATGTATAAGGTTGATTGAGAGAATGACTTAAGGCACCGAAAAAAAAGTGAATAATAGTGATAAAGACACCTAGTCCTTCTAAGTTGGGTAACCCTTACCCGGTTACTTAGCCTAACGACGGTTGAGTCTCAATTGTCGTCCCCAAGTGGACTAATAAACAGCAATGAAAAAAAAGATGATAATGGTGCTTAGAAAAAGTTTCGATCAATCTTGTACATGTGAGGGAAAACGAAAAATTGCCTTAATCTGAATATCCGAATGAAAGGGGTAGAAAATCGAAGAAAAGACTTAAGCCCAAAGCATAGTTGGAGAGGTAACCGAAAGGGGGATTTGGGTCGGTGGTTTTACCGCGGTATGTGTTTGTGTAATACCTTTGTTAACAGACGATTACCAAGAGAACTAGTTTTAGCCGATCGGAACAAAAACTCACGTATGAGTATCGACACACCTTACCTTCACAAGTCTTTCATTTGATATGTACCGTTTGATCTGAAAAATATTTATGCAAGCTTGTTGCTTGAGGTGAAGCAACAGTTTAAGTTTGGGGGAGTTTGATCGGTCGTTTTCATACGTTATGTCACTATTTGTTTTAGTTATATTTTTGTCATTGTTTATTTGTTTTACATCTCTTTTACTGCATTTTATGCCATGGTAGTGTTCGTTAGTGTTTTCAAGTTCAAATAAGCATTCAGGAAGAATCGGAGCGAAAAATCGAGAAAAATTGCAAAATGCGGAATGAAGTTGGATTGAAGATAGTGGGATGACACGGGTGCCTGTGTCGCCTGACACGGCCCGTGTCAGCAGGCCTGGAGCAGCATGTATTTGAAATTGAAAATTGGGCTGAAGTCAGAGAGCTGACACGGGTGCCCGTGTCAGCACACCTGTAGGGGAAAAATATTTGCGCAAGAGAAACAGAGGGCTGACACGGATGCCCGTGTCACCTGACACGACCCCTGTCAGCAAGCCTGGGAGTACCAAATTTGTGATTTTTTCTCATTTGTTGAGTTTAGTGCCCTGAGGGGTATTTTGGGAATTTCGCACAGTTTTGAGTGTTTTGGAATTACTTAGGCTGTGTGGAGAGGGAAAGAAAAGACACTTTTTGAATTCACGAACAAAGTTACAATAGTGGGAGGCGATCAAGGAGATTTGGAGAGAAAGATCGTTCATGCGCGGAAGCAATTGAAGGATCATTTTCAATCCGATCAAATTGTAATGTCTACTTTTAAATTTTGTTACTGTTTTTGTTTTGAATATTATGAGAGGCTAAACCCCCCAATGCTAGGGGGTGTCCCTGAATTGTTATGTAATGAACATTTTCTGGATTATTCAATGAGATTTTGCTTTCTTACCTTAATCTTTTATTATGCAAATTATTTCATACTTTTTCGATCGTACAAATTGGGAACGATTTACGATTAGGGATTTGGCCTGAAAAATCAATCTATTGTTTTGCATAATACATTATGGTAGATATTGCCTAGGAATAAGGATACCCCGTAGTGACTAAAAGACCTTGTCAGAACTATTGCTTGATGTTCTCTCTTGACTGCTAAGGAATTAGGGTCAAGGGGACTATCAAAGGTCTTTTGGTTAAGGAATTTAAGAAAAATAATTGAGGGTCAGTAAAATTAAGGTTTGGAGGCATATCTCTTTGATGATAATTTAGGGTTCTTGCTGAGCAATTCATACACCTTTCCTAGCATAATTTCTCATAAGTGTTAAAGTCATTTTATTATTCGACTCTTTTCTTTCTGTCATTAGAATTATTTAAAAAAATAAAACCCCAAAAGGAACTTTTGTCTAATTGAAATAACATATACACTTACAAATTATATGCAGTCCTGGAGAGATCGATTCTGGGGATAACCCCACTTATTACTACATCGTTAAAATAGTACACTTGCTATTTTTCCGATCAGTGGCAAAACGGGCCACCCGCCTCACCCCGCCTTAAGCCCGCCAAAAATTAAGGCAGGGCGGGCAAGCCCGGCAAGTGGAAATGGGCATAAAAATCTAGCTCGCCCCGCCAAGGTAGCGGGTTGGTGGGAGGCGGGCTTGCCCGCCTACTTTTTTATTTATTTATTTATTTTTATTTTTTAATAGATTAATAGGCTTGTTTTTAAATTTCAATTAGATTTTTCACTAACAAATTTTACTTCAAAAAATATTGCATATATTCTCAAATAAATGTATAAAATAAAACATTTAAGAATTGGAATTACTAGAACTAACTAAAAAAGGGCGGGTTTAAGGTGGGACAAGCTGAACAAATAGGTGCGGCGAGCTTTCACTGGCGGCAAACTTTGGAGGGTGGCGGTCTTTAGCGGGGCGGGCTTTGGTGGGTGGCGGGCCCAAAATCCCAACCCAACCCGCCATTTTTAAGCGGGTACGCGGGCCACAGCCTGTTTTGCAACCCCTAATTCAACATATACTTGCGGAGGCGCTTAGCAGCTCAAGCTAAAACACAACAAGTCTTTTCAAGCATGGAGTACCGAGACTCGAAATCTGTGAACTTCTTACTCAGATAATAAATGACATATTCCTTTCGACCAAATTCATCTTGTTGACCAAGAACACAATCCATAGACTCTTCTAGCACAGTCAAATACATAATCAAAGGTCGTCCTTCCACCAGAGGAGACAAAATAGGAGGTTCAAGCATATATTTTTTGATACAATCAAAAGCCTTCTGATAATCATATGTCCAAACACAATCTTGATCTTTACGAAGCAGCTTGAATATTGGCGCACATGTGGCAGTCATGTTGGATATAAATCAGGACATATAATTTAAACCTCTCAAGAATCCTCTTACTTGTTTTTCTGTTTTGGTGAAGGAATTTCTTGAATAGCTTTAACTTTATCAAGAACAACTTCAATGTCTCTCTGGCTAACAATGAAACCCAACAATTTTTGGAACAGACACCAAAAGTACATTTATTTAGATTCAAACAGAGCTTGAACTTTCTCAGACGTTGAAACAGCTTCAGCAAATGCTCAACATGATCTTCCTCAGTCTTTGAATTGGAGATCATATCAATAACATATACTTCAATTTCCTTGTGTGTCATTTCATATAAAAGAGTAGTCATAGCTCTCTGGTACATCGCACAAGCATTCTTCAAAACGAAAGGGCATCACTCTGTAGCAGAATGTTCCCCAGGATGTAATAAATGTTGTCTTCTTCATGTCCTCGGGTGCCATCTTTATTTGATTTAGCCAAAAAATCCATCCATAAAGGAGAAGATATTAAATTTAGCAGTGTTATCTACCAGTATATCAATGTGTGGCAGTGGGAAATCATCTTTCGGGCTTACTTTATTCAAATCTCAGTAGTCAACGCACATCCGGACTTTTCCATCTTTCTTAGGAACAGGCACAATATTAGCCACCCATTAGCAGTCACAAGGAAACCAGCATCAATCTGCTTCTGAACCTCCTCTTTGATCTTAACAGCCATGTCGGTAGAGCCGTCAAAATGGGCCGAAGCCCATGGGCCGGCCTGCCGAGCCCGAAAAAAGTTAGGGCTTGGGCCTTAATTTTGAAGCCCATATTATTCCGGGACTTTTTTAGCCCGGCCCGAAAAAGCCCGAAAAAAAATGGGCCGGCCCGTATAGGCTATGGGTAGCCCGCCAGCCCGACAACTTTTTTTAAAAGAATTAATTTAACTATTTGGCCCATAATATAAATTAATAAATATATATAATTGGACCTAAAAAATAAATTTGGCCCAAGAAACATTTGGATACAATGTGTTAGTGCATCTTTGGTTCGGTCCACACACACTTCAGTGACTACCCGAACATTAATTTCTATTACATTATATTACATTACAGTATTCTAAAATGAATATATTACATTAAGATCATTAAAATGAGTATTAATTTCTATAACATTATATATTAAAATGAGTATTAATTTCTATTACATTATATATTACTTAAAAAATGAATTTTTTAATTTTTTTTTTTAAATGGGCCCGTTTAGGGTCGGGCCCGTTTTAGGGCTGGGTAGCCCGCAGCCCAGACAGGGCTGGGCCTGGGTAGTAAAAAAGGAGCCCGTATTCAAAATGGGCTTTTTGAGCCCGGCCCGGAAAAGCCCGAGGCCCGCCAGGGCCGGCCCGTTTAGGGCGGGGCTACCCGTTTTGACAGCTCTACATGTCGAGGTGAATTCTTCTCAACGTCTACTTTATTGGTAGGTATTAAGGCTTCAACGACAAATGATGCTCCACAATATCAGTATCAAGACCTGACATATCTTGATAGAACCAAGCAAATACATCCACATATTCTCTGAGAAGCTCTACCAACCTCTTCTTAACATCTGCATCGTGCAGTGCCCCAATCTTTATTTCCTTCTTATCATCTTCAGAACCTAAGTTGACCATTTCAATTAACTCTCCATGAGACTGAATGGCTTTTTTCTCATGCTCAAGCAACCGAGATATAAGGCAATTACAAACATCGTAAAGAAATAACACTTTTTGAGATACTGATAAATTCTCATTTTATTGATAATTGGAAAGAGTTATACTTGGAAGTACCTCTACTACAAAACGCCCAAACAACAACGCCAGGTTTACAATGACATCCTATACACCGTTGTAACAGTGCGTACTGGATGCGCGCACATTATTTTAAGTCTTATTAAAATGCTTTTAATGACGGTTAAAATTCCAACTGTGGTAATGGTGTGTACTGGATGCGCGCGCATTATTTTAATTAGAAATTTCAAGGGTATAATAACGGTTGTTGTGAACACCGTGGTGATACAATCAAGCTTTCATGGGTTCGAACCTCATCGCCCTCAAATAGTTTATTCCTTTGACATAAATGCGCCCCTTTTTAGTTTTATTTATATTTAACTAAAAAATAATAAGGATATCATTACGGTTATTTCTTAAAACCATTATTACAAACTGAAGCTTCTTTTTATGTATTTTAAACACCAAGTATATATCTATTTATCCACTGAAAAAAGAATTAAGACGAAACAACTCTAACACCAACGTCGTCACCATCGTCGGGAAGAAGACAACAACAATAAGAAAGTGTTCTACTTTAAGGTGTTGCAATGTCGCATTTAAAGACAAACTCATCCAAAGGTGTTTCTATGTCTTCTTCCGTTGTAAAATCATCTGGAAATTTTTGTGGTTGTGATGGTCGTATGGTTTCGTACCAATGCAAGAAGGGACAAAATAAAGGAAGGCTTTTTTGGAGATGTCCATTTTGGAGGAGCGATGAAACATGTAATTTGTTCACATGGGATGAAGACATGGGAGAAAAAGATGGAAATGAAGATGAGAGCACTATGAAGTCAGAGTTGGAAGTTGTGGGCTATTTGAAGGTTATGTATGAGGATTTAAAGAAGAAGAACAAGAATTTGAAGAACAAACTGAAATCAGAGAGATTTTCTGGAAATATCAAAATGTTATGTTTTCTTGTCTCCTTTATGTTTAATGTTTACTTTATTATGAAATGTAATAGTTGAATTAGGGTTTGAATTACATTGTTGATGTTTAAACTGCAGATGCATTGTGAATTACATTGTTGATGTTTGAATTACATTATGAAGATAGGAATGCAACTAATAAAAGACAGTTTCTTACGAGTAAGTTCAACGCAAGCTTTTGAATTTTCAATTAGTTATATGTTTGTTAGTATATTAGATGATAGATATTGTAGCTTATAGTTTAAGTTGTTAATCAAAAAGATTAAAATTTCATTAGCTAAATTAAGTTTCATTACATAAACTTAATCATCAAATCTAAATGCTCTGGATGAGAGGAAGTTTGACCAACCATAGTCAGCCTCATCATCATCAGAATCAACAACAACCATCTGCCTTCTCAACATTCTTCTCATTCTTCTCCTCACCCTCAGAGCTCACATTCTTTCCGCAATAACCCCATCTACAGCAGCAACTTGTTGATTCTGAGGAAGGTTTTGAACGACAACCCCGTCTACAACAACATGTTGATTATGAGGAAGGTTTTGAACTACATCCCCCTCTACATAAACAACTTCATTCTCAACATTTTTGGTAGCTTGAGCAGTAGAACTCATTTTGATTCTTTTGGGTTAAGTTGTTTTTATGTTTTGGCTCTTGCGTTTTTATATTGTTTCTTCTGATTCTTCATCTTCTCTTGGAAGTTGGATAAGTTTCTGCCAATCTCGAGCTGTTGAATTAATGATTATATCTCTTTGTCTTTTGAAATTTCATTTTTCATCCTTTGATATTCCTTCGTAATTAATGGTTTTGATATCTGTTCACAAATGGTGTATTGCTGATTCTGGTATGATACATTTGTTTTTTATTCATAAACAATATCACAACGGTTATTACTCTTAACGGTTTTTATATGGTGCGCGCTTTCCAATTTATTACAACGGTCACAGGACTGTGATTGTAAGTATCACGTAGTCATAGCTTTCTCAACCGTTGTGTCCGCGTCATTATATATCTTTCCCAACCGTTGTTAAATGGGTCTTCCATAGTAGTGTACGAGTTACAAAGGACTAAATACAAAAGGAAAAAGCTAGATACTAAGGATAATAAGGAATCACATATGAGGAAGATCCAAGCTGATAGTTCCTTCGGAGTCTCTTTATCTCCCTTTCATAGCTATCCTTTATGGTGGCCTTCTCTATCACGAGCTGGTCCACAATACCCTTCCAGGCACCAGAAGTAGGAGGATGACATGATGAAGTAGTAAAGGAAAATAAATCCTCTCCATGTCTCTTTACAGCATGTTGCTCAAGCAACTCTATCAAGTCATATTTCTCCTTCAACTGCTTCTGCAATTCTATCTTCTCGAGGTTTGAAGCATGAAATCTAGATTCCCAAATATCTTTTTCTTGCTTCATCTTGGCTAACGAACCTTGAAGTGTTTCTACATCTTCAGAAGGAATGGGGAATGGTGTAGCAACCGCTATAGACATGGGTTTCTCAAAAGCATAAGGCATTTTGAGCTCCCTAGCTCTCTCCTTCACCCAAAGTGTATAAGGTTCCAAGGCAATTCAAACTTGTCTTCCAAGCTCTCTTTTACCCTTCCTATGAATATTGTGCCAAGCATGAGCCATTCTTTTCTTCAAACTAAGAGAATCCTTCCCTTCTTGGAAAAGCAAACCCTCTAACAAAACGCTATTAGGATTATCCTTCAAAGTATAACCAAGTTGACGCCTTGCTAAACTCGAGTTGTAGTTAATTCCACCTTGTGTACCAAGAAGAGGAACATTGGATAATTCCCCACAACTATCAATGATCTTGACATTCTCATACACAGAAGAACACCAAGTAATATCAATCTGAGTAAGGGACATGATCCTCTGAGACCATCTTAAATAGCTTTTGTTTTCCTTGAAAGCAGATGACTGCGGCAAGTACGAAATAAACCACTTGTATAACAAAAGTGTGAAGCAAACAATGGTACCATTTCCCTTAGAACTCCTATGATGGATATAGAAATAGGTATTGCCAAGTAAAGTTGGAACAGGGTTCCCTATCAAGAATATCCGAATAGCGTTAACATCCACAAAGTTGTCAATGTTAGGGAACAAGACTAGTCCGTAGATAAGTAAAGCAAAAAGAGTCTCAAACGCCAACGTGCTACCAGCATCAGCAAATGAAGTAGTTTTCTCAACAAAGAACTTAGAAGTTAACCCTCTAATGTCTCCCTTAACAACAAGGTTGGCATCTATATCATATTTCTTCAAATGAACGGCTAGGGAAATAACTTGGGACTCGGGAACTTCCTCCAAACTTGTATAAGGAACCTCATCAGAAATCGGTATACCCAAGAGATAAGTGTAATCCTCTAAAGTCGGAAAGAGTTGATAATCAGGAAATGTAAAGCATCGGTAGACAAAATCATAGAATTGCACAAGAGTATTCAGAATTATGTCTTCAATGTTAGTAGAAAGAATAGACAAGAGTTTTCCATGATGAGATTTGAAGTCTACATGATCAGTCACAAAGGATGCTAGCTTTCTCAAATCTTTTAGATCAGGAGCTCTGAAATTGTACTTCTGAGTGTTTCTCCTTCCAATATCCATTATGAATGCATGAATGCGTGATGCAACAAGCATAAACAAGGTCAAGGTTTCTGAGTCACGAGCATGGAGCCAAGGGTAAGAACCACCCACGATGGTATGCACTAGGGCTAATATCCACCTGTACAACAAAGTTCTAGAAGGTTCCCAGAGTCGTCATTCCATCTTTTGGATATTATCGGCTTAAACGACTATTCGTCAGCCAACAATATTCTCAAGAGAAACTCGTCTGAGTGTAGTATCGCGTAACAACTAATTCAAGTCTACACCTGAATAGTCACCGCACTACGTCATAAAATGGCCAAGATGAGTTAAAGGGTTCTAAGGTCCTCGGCTTCTCGGACTCCCAGGTCGGAAAACGTAAAGCCATGTATGACTACTCGTATGACATCAGTAATCCTAAAGGGGTCTCCACTGAGCGGGGGATCTCAAGTTAGCTAAGTAAGGACTACTCCACGTAAGCTGAACAAGACTATACCACCCTCATATCATAAGTGCTTTCAAGTCCGGGTATAGGACTTATCTCACCACTCAGAGATCACCAAACACCAAAATAAAACAAACAAATAGTAAACAACAAATATAATACAAACACATATAAACAAAGATATGCTTAACCCACTAAGGAATACTCCCCAGCAGAGTCGCCACTTTTTTTTGTAGCGGGAAAATTTGAGATTAAGCTATTGATTAACTTAACTCACAAAACAAGAGTCGCCACCGCACTTTTATTTTTCCAAAGGAAAGGGAAAAGAGTGAACAAAGCCTAAAGAAGTTTTAAAATAAAAACTAATAAAAACATAGACAGGGTAAGGGGGTTGGTTATGCAAAGGGAAAGTTTTAGCATCCAAAACGTCTATAGTACTCTATAGGAACCTCTATGAAAATCTAGAGTTTGGCTTAAAAATGTTGTTTGTAAAAGATGGTGGAGGTGAGAAGAGAAGTATTTTTTATATATAATTTTGTGTTTGACAAGACTTTATGATTCATTTTAAATGAAAAAAAATTGTCATTTTAAGGAGAAAACTTCAACTAATCACCCACAAGTATGTGAAAATGGATCTTTGCATCACCATAAGAAGGACTCAAACTTGGATAAAATCAACAAGTATGCCACTAACTCTCTAAGGTGGAAAACAATCAACTCATTTCAAACAATACTATGGGGATAAGAGGATCACATCTCAACTATAAATTTCTCACGTTTAAACTTTATGAAAAGTTTAAAAGCAAAAAGTGCACAAAAGACACAAAATGGTTTGAATGAGTTTTATCTTTTTTAAGTCTTTAAAAAAATGGTCTAAGTATGCTTAAGATTTATTAGCATTTATTAAGAAAATGAAGTTTGAAAATGCACTTCATAAAGTCAAGGTTTATTATGAAAGTGGTTCTACTTTGAAAGAATAAGGTTTTGAAAAAGGGAAAAGATTTTGAAAATTTAAGAAGGGGAGGAGATGAATAGACTGCCCTAAAGCATAAAATAAAAGCTAAGGAAGGAAAGATCTAACTAAGATACAAGTCGTTGACATAAACAAGCTAAAACTTTCATCCTTTAGACTCAAGCAACAAGATAAGCAATAACAAGCAGATAAATAACCAAGCATCAGATGTAAGCCAAATCTCCAAGCCAAGTCTTCAAAGAGGTCTCTCAAGGTCAAAAATACCGGATAAGAATCAAGGTCTCAAGATACAGCTCCAAAGCACAGGGCAATGATCCTATTTCTAAGTCCATCATCATGAGCAAAGGATATTCACCAAATAGTCCGAGCAACATTAAGAGTCTTTTAATAGTTTAACCCTTTATTAGTGTCTTAAAAAGAAAAAGAAAGTCCAAGTGGACAAAAGGAAAAAGGCATAAACATAAACAAGATGATAATATGATATGAAATGTTAATCATAAAATAAAAAGCATAAAATAAAGAGCATAAAATAAAAGGCATAAAGTAAAAGTTAGTACAATTAAAGTTAGTGTTAGTATTAATGAAGACATTTTGTCATTTAAAGTAGATTACTCAACTAATCAACCCAACAAAAGTGAGGACTTTGCATCATCCTTTGAGAAGGGCTCCAACTTGGATAAAATCAACAAGTATGCCACTAGCTCTCTTAGGTGGAAAATAAATCTATACACTATTGAAATAGGAGATTTACATCTAAATTAAAAATGACACATATCTAATATTGAACTAAAAGATCACTTTCCGAATAGGGACAAATTTAGCGTTATGTTAAGCAATCGTAGCACAATCTATAAGGAAGATCATACTATAGGAGGCCGATCAATAAGAATTTATGTATCATACATGTTAGAGATATGATATAAATATCATACTCTTAAAACATGTAGCACAAGTCAAAACAAGGTTGATCAAGACCTAAGCCAAGGAAAGATGGATCCATTACATCAATCAACCTCTCATGATACTTTGGACAAACTTATGTATCAATCCAAAGTACCTCAATTGATCAAATGATCAATCAAATGGTAGATTTGAAATGATGAAGGTTCATCAAGTACCACTCAAGATCTCATGAACAAGATGACCTACACATCCTCCAATTGATCCAAAGAAAGGTGAGAAAGAAAAAAGAAATGGATGAAGAAGAGATGATCAAACAAAAAGGAAAAACTAAATTGGATCCAAGTGATGATCAAGTCATCATCAAAATCAATCATCCATTTTGGTGGATTAGGGTTTTAACCCTATCCACACCCAAGATCCATTGAGTTTGATGAGACTTATGACCAAATCAACTAAGTTCCAAAGTTAACAGCTGTCAACAAAGGTCAAACCAATACAAAATGCAAGAATATGAATTAATATGCACTAAAATGATTTTTAAAATTAATTTTAAAATGAAAATAAAAATGAAAATGCAAATGATGCATCAAATCAAATCACAAAGGATCAAGATAATTCATGCAAGTTTGAAACAAGTCAAGAATGATATATAAAATTTTTGAGAATTTTTGGATGCATAAAAATATTTTTAAACCAACTAAAATGCTTCAAAAAAGAGAAAAGTAGTGAAAAATAGCAAATGATGAAAATAAAATATGAAAAATAAAAAATCAGAAAGATAAAAATAAAAGAGAATTTTAGAAATTATTTTGGTATTTTTGGATTAAAAATGAAACTTCTATGAATTTTTGAATGAAAATGCAATTTAAAATGAAAATCAGAAAATAAATAAAAAGGAAAAAACAAGGGGCGTCAGATCTATCCTCATTAATTGACGTGGCATATATGATGGCCTTCACATGGGGGAACACGAAGGAAATTAGTGGAAATAAAACACAGAATCACATTTAAAATGGACCAATCAAATTAAAACAAAATGCCAGCGTGTATGACACCTCAGTCATCATTCTAACCTCTCCGGTCGTCTTTTCCGGTAAACCAGTCACCGGAGATTGCTAAATGGTAACATGAGAGCTTGATACCACCATCATTGCAACCGTCTCATTAAGGCGAACTCAACCTCACTCTCCATTTTCATTTATTGAAAGAGAGTAGAGAGAATTTTGAGGAAAATCAGAAGAACACACAAACATGAAAACAAAAATTAAATGATGAACACAAGCTATCAACACTAGCTAGGTTAGAGGAAACATTCAGCAAGCAAAGAACTACATTATGGTAACTTGTTTGATTGAAAATGGAGCCTCAAACTACCTTGTCCAAAAATAATCTAAGGAGCTTTGAAACTGGATTTGGTTGGAGCAATTCAGGGACTCTTAGAACTTGGTAAGTGTTGCAGAAGCTTGAGAGGAACACGATGAAGCTAAGGGAATCAATAAACTGAGTTGAAAGTTGTTGGAAATCAAAACACGATAGCTCACTTTTTTGCAAAAAAAATTTAGAGTGGAGCAGGAGTTTTTTGAATATCAAAAGCTTGGAAATGAAGCAACTGAGGTCCTCTATTTATAGTTGAAGATGATGGAATGCTGAGATGGCCGCTGAGAGAGAGGCTGCCGAAAGAGAAGTTGATGAAGTTGCTGCTAGAAAAGTTGCGGAGAAAGAGGCTGCTGAGAAGGAAACTGCAGAACAAGAAGCTGCTAGAAAGTTGAAAAGGATACTGCAAAAGGATCTGATAAATCACTTACCTCTGAAGTTGATCTCCTCCCTCTCCTGATGAAGACTTTAGAAGAAATGCAGAAAGAACAACAAAAGGTCATAACCATACTAGATAAGCAAGATAAGGTCAACACCAGTATTCAGAACATGCTTGCTCAACTAGTTCAGAGGATCCCTTCTTCTACTTCTTAACCTTAGGCAATTAGGCTTCCCATTTTAGCTTTCTGTTGTGTTCTAGGTTGTTTATCTCACTTGTATCGTTTTGCATCATTTTTAATAAAATATGACCTTTTGATTATGACAAAAAGGGGAGTAGAATAAGTGATGATTTTGATATATATATCTGATTATCTAAATATCATTGCTTACATTCTAATTTATTTATGCAAAGTATACGAATGTTTTTTTAGGAATTTTCTGAAAATAGACTTTGGATCAAGCCCTGATAAAAGTATTGCAAAAGATTCTGACAATTCAAGCTCTGATAAGTCAACCAGGTTCTGATGATAAGATCATTATAAGACAACCAGGTTCTGACTCAGGGTGAACTTGTTTATGTCAGGGGGAGTTCTCTTACTTAACTCTGATAAATTTTTGCAATTCTGATATCTCTTGCATATAATTTCGTACACATTGTTCCATCAAAATACATGATTTTGTCATCATCAAAAAGGGGAAAATTGTTAGAACAAGATTTTGGTTCTGCACATAATCTCTAGTTTTGATGATAACAATGCATATATTTTATAAGTAATAATTTTGTACTCTAATGATTTTCTAAAGTGCGCAGATATAAAAATTCAAATTGATTCTGGATAACTCTAAAGAAATTTCATCAGAATCAACTCTGGCACACCTAAAGAAATTACTTCGTTTGCTTATGAAGAAACATCAGCAGTTCTAATGAATGTTGAATGCCTTTGAAGAAAAAGAAAGTTGTGTGCTTCTCAGATAAGCTTCGCTTCCAGCTCTGGAGTCAAGATTATGAGTTCTGAAATTTTTTCCATTCTCTTCTGATATTCAAGCTTCTGACAGAATTACTCAAAAGAAGAATTTAAGTAAAGACGACTTCTGACTCTAAAGACTCTGAAGACTTTGATACCTCTCAGTGATTTATCTTCTGGACTCATCATCACTTATCTCAGATAAAGTTCATCAGAAGATAAGATCAAGACAGAAATGTGTGCTGAAAGAATCTGTACAATAGTACATTCCCAATATGGTATAAACTGATCATACGCCAACAATGTTAAGGAATGTGGTGAGACTTTACTACTCTTGTATCTCATGGTCTTCGTATTACCATTGCAACAACTGACATTAATATTGACATTTGTACCCTTCAAACGTTCAACATCTGACCTATATAAAGGAGTTACTACTTCATTGCAAAAATAGAACAACTATCAATATTACAAGAGTGAAATACGCACAGTCTAAAAATCTATTAAGAGGATTCTAAAACACAAAGAGTTGTTGCTCATATTTGCGTAAACATTGGTCTTAAATTGTTTCATTTGCTTTTTAGAAGCATTACTGTAAACACTTTCTTTGTAATTTCTTTGATATTATTTTTCCTCAAGTGACTAAGTGTTAGTTTGTATACTTGGGAGGGCTAAAGTGTTTTTCTAAACACTTAGACGAACTTTTTGTAATCTTTCAAGATTAGTGGATTAAGTCCTTATTGAAGGCAAAATCACCTTGGCGGGTGGACAAGAGACAACATCGTTATAGGCGAACTTGTATAAACCAAACATGTCTCCTTTTTGTTTCTTGGTTTTATCTATCTTGTTTGTGTGTGTGAAACATCTCATTGAAAAAGTTTTTGAAACCCCAATGTAAACCCTTTTCTTGTGTTTTTCTCTACCTTCAATTTGAAAAATAGGGAAATTTAAAATTTTGTATAGCCACAATAGATTGGATATGTAGCCACAATCGATTCAATGGGACTTGAGAAAAGAAATAATCAATTGTAGCTTAGACACTGACTTTTAGAATTTTTCCAAATTGAAGGTTCCAATCGATTGTAACCATCACCACAATCAATTGTATGGAACTCAATTTTCCTTTAAAATGTTCCTCACAATCGATTGGATATTTGTTTTTTTTTCTCTAAATTTTAAATGTTGCATTACATACATGTGATTATACCATTTACCTCAATCAATTGGATGGTCTATTTTTCTCTAAAATTAATTCCCCGCAATCGATTGGATGAAGACCACAATCAATTTGATAAATGTATTTTTGCATATTTTTGAACGTTACATTAGTGCCAATTGATTGTACGGAATACCCCAATCAATTGGACCATGAATCCTTTTGAAATTTTTGAAACATTGCAATACCTTTCTGTTGCACATTTTCATGAAACCTTTTCACATATCATTGCAATTAATCATGAACATTTATCAAACATTGCAACACATTTTCAATAGACATGTTGTGATGTATTTCAAGTCAAAATTTTCAGATTTTAAATAACCTCTTTCCAAAATATTATTGTGTTCATAAAATTTTTTACATAAACTTTTTACTACATAAATGTAATTTCATCAGACAAAAGTTTCATACATATAATGAGCACTTAGAGTTTATTCATTATTGAATTGTTATTTAGAAAAGAGAAGAGCCAAACTTTCATATATTGAATTTATGCAGATTGTTTGTATTCATAAATTTATCTGTAACTTTTATTCACCTAGTGTGTAGGATTTTTACTATAAGAAAAACGTTTGTACTTTCTACAGTATTGGCAAATAGGAATTGTGGTATTTATTTTTGTTGTGTAAAAGTCCTTTAAATAGGGAAGATTCAAAGTCCACCAAGTTGTTGGTGTTTTGACTGAAATCAAGGAAGTGGTGTAACTTATTTGTTATTTTTAGAAGATTGTAGGAGAGTCTGTTGTAGGTTGTACAGAGATTTGACAATATTGGATAATCTCTCATGGGGAATGAGGGAATTGGACTACCCTTGGTTGGATAAGGGGAATCAGGATACATCATAATGTTCTTTATTTTTCTGCATTTACAATTATGCATTTTACTTCATATGTTCATCGAATTATTTTTGGAAAAATAAGAACATAAGAACATCTCTAAAATAACAAAAAAAAAAAAGTCTTAAAACCTAATTCACTCCCTATTAGTTTGTGCACTCTATTCTATCAGCACCTTTATCTGAATGTTGGTCGAGATCGGTAAGGTCAGCATAAACTCATTAGAGGTCGGTCTGACTGGCCCAGAATAAAATCATTTTTATAAATACAAAGAAAAAAAATCTAATTTTTGTAAAGAAAAAACAAACGGACCCTTGATTCATGGTTAAAATGTGATTTCATGATCATTGTTTAGGCATTAGACAAATTTTGTTGGTGTTTTGTCAATTTCAAAATAGATAACCAAACTATTTTAATTTCATCCATTTTTTTGTTTGTTTTTGAATTGTTTTAGTATAGGCTAAGTCAATTTTTATTGTGATCAATTAATGATCTACCGATATGAACAAAGACCAACCCGATACTTTGATTAGATCAATCAACACTCACATTTTTAAAATATTGATTTCATCTTCTTATAAAATGTTAAAATAAACATTTTCATAATTATTTATTTAATTGGTGACATCTAGGATGAACCATCAAATAAGTGGTACGTTGGTGGATCACTTTTCTAAACCATCTGATTTGTTTAAAGATTTAGATGAGTTAAAAATAAATTGATAACACAAGTATCTTTTTTTCTACACAATCCCTTACCTTACCTTCTCTCTCATGGCTTAAGTATTTTTATTCAGGAAATTTGACATAACTCTTGGGGAATTTTCCGACGACACAAGGTACCACCACCATGACTCTCATCTATCCATGGTTTTATTATGTACAGATTGTTCCCAACTCGTGCACAACAATCTTTGATCTTTGTCGTAAACTACAAAGATGTGAGCCTAAACAACATTGTAACTGTCTCACGAGACTCCAATACGATCTTATATGTGGTTATAGTCACAAAAGGAAGAAAAACCATAGTTTATTGTGGTCTTAAACTAGGATTATCAGTTACTTTTTGCTTATGATTGTAACATTTTTGCTAAAATTCTAAATCTAATTTAGTTTAAAGTTAGTGCATTGCCTTAATAAAAATTATTTCATCAGCGAAAATTCCATCTTTTTTTTTTATATTAATTGAGTTATGGTATTTTAAGATTTATGCATGTTTGTGTATAATTGCTTTGAAGAAATTATTAAATTATTGATTTATATAGTAGTATCACATTACAAAATTTGTTGTTTTGGAAGTTATTTATAAGTAGTAACAACTCTAGTGAGCGAGAGAGAAAGGAAAGTGAGGGTGCTTATGGAAGACACAAGAATAGTGTGCCACAATAAAATATATAACGCTTAAATGGTCTAATGGTCTTTGTAAGTAAACATGTTTTTCAATTTGGTCCCTAAATATTTTTTTATAAGATTTCCTATATCTCACTTTCTTGATTGAGTTAGTCTTTGACATTAGAAGTCTGTTAAAAAAATGTTGACATGTCTAACATTGCTGATGTAGAAATGAATATATATGTTCTTTTGTTTAATAAATTACACACGTGGAATACTTAGTGGACAGGGGGTGTAAAAAGGAGGACTAAATCCAAAAATGTATACTATTTGCATCTTCTTCTTCCTCAATTCAAATCATATTCTGCAAATTCTTCCTCTCCAGACAACATTAGTATTAAGGTCGATGCACATTCATCCATGGCAACATCATCAGTAGGTAATTGATCCAAGTCTCAAAACCTAGTTTGTGGTTGCAATAGAGCAATGAGGATGTTCATCTCAAATTCAATTGAAAACCCTAAACGACGATTTTGGAAATGTTAAAATTCAGGTGTGTCAAATTGCAAACTATTCATATGGATGATGAACTAGAACACAACATAACAAATGAATCCAAAAATTCAATTGGTTGCAATTACACAGAGGTAGTGCGTGAATTAGGTTACATCGTTAAAGACCTTGAAGCAAAGAAAAAAATAAGATGAAATTGAAGTTGGAAATCAAAAGGAAGAAGGAAAATTCATTTAAGCTTTTGTGGATTGTATCATGGTGTATGTTCTTTGCTTATCAGACATGTGTCGTACCTCAAAAAATACGATCCTCGCGATGGACGCGGAAAAAACTGTTCGAAACAGAGTCGCCACCGAACTTTATTCATCCCAAAAGAGGGAAAGGAAAATATCGAGAAAACCTTTGAAAGGGATAAGAACATGGTCATCGCAACCACATTCTAGGTTCGGGAGTCGGTTACGCAAGAGGGAATGTATTAGCACCCTCTACGTCCGTTGTACTCAACGGAAACCTCTTTATTCGATTCGTGAGAAAGTTAGCTAGGTTTGTTTGTTATCTTCCAAGGTAGATATTGTTTCTAAGGGAAAAAGGGGTGGTTTTTTTTATTAGGGTGCTCGGCAAGGATTAGAACCCTTGTGTCTATGTATTCCCTCGTGCAATGGGAAAGTCAGAGCATTCGTAGTTCGTGGGACTACGGTTGGTTGGTTAGTGTTTTTTAAGTGAACAAGTGTTTAGAGGGGGCTAAACATTGTTCTTTTTGGAAAAAAAGTTTTAATCGCACGGCGGCGAGGAGTGAGATTAATGTGTTCGTATTTTGATTGAGTGACGATTACTTGAACTTAAGAAAGATTCCTCGGGCCCAAGTAATCGGGAAAGCGAGTCGAAGAACCGGCTCTCTCTCTTTTTCACCCTTAATTATGAAAGAGTTTTAATATGGAGTATGTTAAATAGATGACAATTACTTGAACTTAAGAAAGATTCCTCGGGCCCAAGTAATCGGGAAAGCTAGTCGAAGAACCGACTCTCTCTCTCTTTTTCATCCAAGTGTTTAAGAAAAGAAGATTTGATTTGATTTATTGTAAAAAGGGTTTGATATGTAATCGCGTTATGATTCTTTTAAAGAAGACAATTGCTTGAACTTAAGAAAGATTCCTCGGGCCCAAACAATTGAGGAGAAGAATCGAAGATTCCATTCTACTCCCTGTTCTCCTTTTAAGAAAAGTGTTTAAGTATGATTAAATGTATTAATTTGATTTAAAAAATGTTCGATGTTGATCGAGGTTTGAATTTGCGTGTGAAATGGTTGAGGACTAATGGAAAGGAGGTCCTAATGGTTCAAGGTAAGGTCGATTGCGAGGCAAAAGCGCTCGACTTACAAATTAAGTGAAGGGACTTGATATGAGGATCAAGTAAATGCTTGGCATTGAATTGATTAATTGAGTTTGATTTGGAAAAAATGCTTGACGTTGGATCAAGCTTATTTATTGTTGTAAAAATGGGTTGATTTTAATCTTATGGGAGAGGGGTGTAATTAATCAAGTGGGAATAATCGAGTCATGATTAAAGTGAGCCAATCACATACACACATACAAACCAAAGTGAAATGTGCAACAATTATCGTTGTATAAAGCCCAAGAGGAGGCTATGTGAGGTTGATTGCGATCGTGAAAACAATCGACTTACAAGGTATTAAAAGGGCTTGACATTAAGTCAAGGTATTAGTTTGAAAAGAAATTTTGGTTTGGACACGCATAATCTGAATAGCATAAACATAATCAAGGCATGAAATAAATCCACAAGATAAAATTATACACCTCACATAAAGATCATAAATAAAATGGGGGAAGAAATAATCAAGCATGTTAGCATAATTAGTATCCTAAATTCCTAAGATTAGTCTAAAAGGAGGGGAAAAAAATTCTAAGTTAAATTGTTTTAGATTTTTTTTTTAGAGAAAAAGGAAATTCAAATAATTAATTAAATTAAACTAAAATAATTAATAAAATTAACTATCAAAGTTAATTAATATTAAATAAAATGGTTTAATAGAATTAATCGAGATTTAATTAGTAAGAGATTTAAAAATTAATAAAAAAAAAAGATTAATATAATTAATTAAACTAAAATCAAATGTTTAATAAAACTAATTGTCAAATTAATTAGCTAATATTAAATAAATGATTTTAATAAAATTAATTAACAAACAAATTTTAATATTTAAAAGAAATTAAAGTTTTTTTTTTGTTTTTATTACTAAATAGTATTGTTAAAAAAACTAAACTAAAAAAAGAATAAGAATGGGCCAGGAATGCTAGAAATCAGGGGGTGTGATTAGTGAGAATCTCCAGGCCCGAAAAGGATAGGCCCACGCAGGGAGAAGAGGTCCACCATGGACCTCAGTCAAACAGTTGGCTACCAGGGCAAAATCAGGGGCGTTGGATCATCAGGGGAGTCAAAGATCAAACGGTTTAGAGAAGAAACCCACCGTATGGGGAAAGGAATGCATGCGTAGGATAACTGAAATACAATGGACCGGTGACACTTGTCACCGGCGGGGCTCCACCACAACACCCAATATTAATGAATTAAACAAAGCAACGGTGAAAAAGAAAGCTCATTCTCACCTTCTGTTTCTCTCTCTCATTCACCTCCCACAATCTTCTCTCTAAACGTTTCTCATCGGAAACCTATTTTCTACCGGAGAAGGAGGTGGTTGGCGGCGGCGCCGTCCCTCCTCTCCAGCCAACTATCACCAAACCCCCGAACCTACATAAAAAAAGGCCCCTGAGTCCAAATCCGGTCTTCGTTTCCACTAACCCACCCTCAAAAGTCCTAAATCAGAAACTAAACCAAAACCCTAGATCTATCAAACAGCAGAGGAAACAAGCAATAACAAAAAGGGTTCGAGTCGATAGTACACGGGAAACACAAATCGAATGGTAAAAAAAATCAAAGGAAGCAGTGAATACCTAGATCGGAGCAACTCCGATCGGATGCTTTTCCGGCGAAGGTAAAATTCTTTTAATCTCCTCCTTCCTCCTTTACGTATCTTCTTCTTCCTCTCTACTTCTTTTATGTTCTTGAAAATACTGCTAGCTTGTTATCGTTGTGGGTGAGGATGAGTGGGGCCGAGCTCGAATTAGCTCAGAGTTTCAATGTGAAGCTCTGAGTAATTTTAGGATTTTTTAGAGCTTTAGTGAATTTCTGGGTTTGGGAAAATTCTTGCAGAAGAAGATTAGGGTTTTTTTGTGTGTCCCCTTGTGTGAATGAATAGTGTAGCATTTATAGGATGCTTGATACGTGTGAATTTTTTTGAATTCTGAATTTGATACGTGTGTTGTTTGTTAGGAAAATGGTGAGGTGGAAATTTTGTGCAAATCATTCCGTTAGAGGGTTGTATCATTCCCTGATTTCATGGGATCCTTTTGTGAGTGAAAGAATTTACTCTGCTATGTATAATTTGTTTTGTCCTTTCTGCATCTAGAGGCTGGTGGTCCCTACTGCCTTGCTGTTGATTTTCTTTGTGAATTACTAATGATATTGTGATATAAACATTTTGTGGTGCCTACTTGAGTTGGTGCCTTGCTATAGAATACTTGTACCTCTTGTGAATTGAAAATGATGTCACTGGTGGTATTGGTGCTATGACAAAAAATTGGATTTAATTTTGACATTGTCTATATTTCCCTTCCATTTCACGTGTGCCAAAATTAGTTAACTGCCATGTTTGGATGTTTTGCTGCTAGCGTACATTTAAAATGGATTTAGTCTTGCCTTTGGTTTTCTTTGAATTGAACCTACTCTTACATTATGTATTGACTTATGGTATTCGTGAAAATGACTTGGTGTGCTGAACTTGCATTTCCTCACATTATTGTTGAATTGAACTCCCTGCTACTTTTCTTCACGCTATTATGTTAATTCTTTGTTGTGTTTTTTCATGTACTCTATGCATGGTATGAGGAATGATAACAACTTGGATACTTGGAGGAAGCAGCACTTGGAAACTTGGCACGAATTGGCATGAAGAAGGATAACTTGGATTTGATGATTTGGTGATGAGGTTAAGATCAAAGGCTTGTGGGGTGTAAAGTTGGCACGAAGACTTGGTGAATGATGGCAAGGTATGATTCTCAATTTATTTTCTGCCATTGGTGCAATTTACCTTTGAATATTTGTCTTGGTTTTGATATTGTATTGCCCTTGAAACTCATAGTTGCCCTTATGTTGCAATTTTGATAACTCATGTATGTTGAATTGTTTTCTTGCCATTGATGTGTATCTTGTGAATAGCATTGTGTACTCTTGGGTATGACTCTGAATTGCATTTATTCTTCATCACTCATGTGTTAAATAACTCATATTGAATTTCTGTTTAAATTGTGATAGCATGAACTTCTATTGAATATTGTCCACTGAATGTTGCTTTATTTGAGTTTGAATTGTGCACTTGATCCTTGTTATGGCTACTACTGCTGACATCATGGCTTGTGGCCTTCTTATTTATGCATTTGAACCCTTTCAGTGCTTTGTTTTATTGCTGCCATGTGCATTCTCTGTATGCTCTCACATCATGATTTTGTTTTGAATCGTACATACATCGCTTGATGTACTAATTCTTAGTTCCATTTTTCTTTTCCATGTGTATATTTTGGCGCGAGGGATTTTGGCGGAAGGCTTGGTGACAACTTGGAACTTAGCATGAAGAAGAAGTTGAAATGAGGAGCTTAAAGATATGGCACATGGCTTGACACGAGTGGGGAAGAAACTCAAAAATCCTGCATTAGACTTGTAAAGACACGCTTGTACCATTCTTGCATTAAGACTTGAAATCCCCCGTAACTCCTCTGTACTCAATTTTGTGATTCTGCAAAGTTGCCTTTGTAATCTAACATAATGGATGCATGTGGAAACCAAAGGCCGCAAACTTGTTGTATTTAGATAAAAGCTTATAATTGTAATATCATTATTGTTGGGGAATTGAACATGAATGGTTTCACACGGCTTGCAGTAACTTGCAAATCTTATGGGTTGGTTCAAAACAAGCTTGGACATGACTTAGTCATGGATTGAAAATTTGGTCATGACTTGGAAATATCTTGGAGCAGAATTCTGACGTGAAATAGAGTTCTTTGCTATGGTAAATTGAATCACACCTTAAATAGCTCATGACTTAAAGAAATACACTTCAAAGTGTCTTGAAACAACTCTACTTCTTCATGAAACAAAATGGAGCTTACCTCATGTCTCATTTAATCACAAGATCCACAATAATTCTTGAAGCACAATTGGAAAATGAGTCGGTCGTGGCTTTGAAAGTAACCTCAAAATATGGCTTAGCCTGTTTGGGACAATTTGAATTGTTTTGGAAAAAACTTGACATCACGAGCTAACTTTGGATCTAAACATGACTTGAAAAATGGAACACAACCAAGCCTAACTTGAAGAAAGAGTTCTAATCATGGTCTTGTACCATTTTGAAGCACCAAACTGAATTATTCGTGACTATGCTCATAACCTTAATTCAAACATGACTTGAATTAAGTACACACCTTGATCCCAACTTGATTATACCATGGACCTCTGCAAACTTGGATCAAGACACATGGAAGCAAAGTTTTGTAATTAAATTGAAATAGGGTCCAAAACACTTGAATACCAAATGATCGTGCCTTGAGATGGGTACAATCATATAGCTTAGGCCATTAATCAAGTCAAACTGTTTGACCATGAGAATGAGGCCACATTACTCTTGTTTCACTTGAATTCCACACTCTTGCAAAAGCCTGTAATCAGTATTAGCACACACAAGACCTCCATAACTTAAACTTTAGAGGATCATGGCCAAAAACCACGTGATCAACATGCTTAGCATAAGAAAAATGATAGGGTAGAACAAATTTGGGGTATGACAGATGCCCCTATCTAATTGTCTTAAACCCAAGAGAATGAACCGCTGCACGGGGTTCATTTTTAGGGTAGAAGTCAATTAGATATAAGAAGACCCCAAAATTTGTCTGACAAAAGGTAAAATGATATAGATTGAGAGTTGACAGAATGAGGTAACAGGATTCAAACTGAACAAGATAACTTGAGGCTCTTTGGGTGGTCGAAGCAGTCCCTTATCCATTAAGGTTCCTCAATGACACCAAAGCAGTATCTCTGAAGGCAGATGATTCTTTGGGTCATCGAAGCAGTCCCTCATCCATTAAGGTTCCTCGATGATACCAAAGCAGTATCTTTGAAAGCAGAAGATTCTCTGGGTCGTCGAAGCAGTCCCTTATACATTAAGGTTCCTAGATGATACCAAAGCAGTATCTCTGAAGGCAAAAGATTCTCTGGGTCGTCGAAGCAGTCCCTTATCCATTAAGGTTCCTCGATGATACCAAAACAATATCTCTAAAGGCAAAAGATTCTCTGGGTCGTCGAAGCAGTCCCTTATCCATTAAGGTTCCTCGATGATACCAAAGCAGTATCTCTAAAGGCAAAAGATTCTCTGGGTCGTCGAAGCAGTACCTTATCCGTTAAGGTTCCTCAACGATACCAAAGCAGTATCTTTGGAAGCAGAAGATTCTCTGGAATGTCGAAGCAGTACCTTATCCGTTAAGGTTCCTCAACGATACCAAAGCAGTATCTTTGGAAGCAGAAGATTCTCTGGAACATTGAAGCAGTACCTTATCCGTTAAGGTTCCTCAACGATACCAAAGCAGTATCTTTGAAAGCAGAAGATTCTCTGGAATGTCGAAGCAGTACCTTATCCGTTAAGGTTCCTCAACGATACCAAAGCAGTATCTTTGGAAGCAGAAGATTCTCTGGAATGTCGAAGCAGTACCTTATCCGTTAAGGTTCCTCAACGATACCAAAGCAGTATCTTTGAAAGCAGAAGATTCTCTGGAATGTCGAAGCAGTACCTTATCCGTTAAGGTTCCTCAACGATACCAAAGCAGTATCTCTGAAGGCAGACGACTCCCTGGGTCGTCGAAGCAGTCCCTTATTCATTAAGGTTCCTCGGTGATACCGAAGCAGTATCTCTGCGGTAAATTTACTGCGGAGGAAATGTGATGGCTTTGCAGGAGGGAGTTCACAAGAAACTTTCTAATATAGCTTCTGCTTGGGGAGCAAAAAATAGTAACAGCTGCTGGGGATTGTCAATATCAACTGCATGGCTGAAGAATAACTTGCTGGGGAATATGAGCACATGCGGGGTATCAACTTCTCTTTTGAAGAATACTGCCGACTTTGATGGAAGACTGGCCAAGATGCTTGTGAACTGATCCTGGATCCTGTTATGCTATGTTGCTGGGGATGGATATGCCATGCACTACGTGATGCACTAAAACATATATTAAAATGCAACCGCTAGGGAATCTAATGCACGTACGAATGCACAACAATGGTGGGCTTTTGAGTAGTTGCCAATGAAGACTGGACTTTAAAGGGTAGATTTGAGGTGCCAACGAGTGTGGACTTTTGAGTAGTTGCCAATAAAGGATTGGACTTTGGGTTCTACGGGGATGGTGAGCGTGTTTGACTACTCGACACCTTTTGAGCAAGCCAAATATGACTAGGGAGCGCGATTGCTCCTGTTGGGCTTGAAAGATTCACTGTTGGAGATTACATTAAGTACATCCCTGAAAAGCTATACTGCTTTTGGTGAGGAGCCAAGACGGCTGACAACTGATTTGATGCTTTCACGTGGTGAAGTTCGTTTGGAGACTACCTAATTCCTTTTTAGTTCTTCCAACACCAAACAAATTTTATTGTTTTCAAATACTGTCTTTATTAACCGAAGTTTCAAAACACATTTTATCAAAAACAAAATCAATTTGCAAACAAACAGATAAAGTAAAAAATGAGCACAATTTGGTGAGAAATTTCTCTTTGTATTGATTTTTCCCGAAATGGGTAAGTATGTACAAGGATGCAATTCCTTAATGAGGTAATTGCGGTGCAAGAAGAAGACATAATGGCAATACAAACTAATGAGGTTCCATTGATTGCTATGGTCCCTATGACTTTGATAATTTCAACACCTTGCTTCGCAGGAAGACGGCTGGGTTGATTCCTCTCTTCCATGGTACATTAGGATCAAGTGGACATGCAGACTAGATACTTTGCCTTGGAATCTGTCCCTAACTTTTGCTTGGATCGCCCTTTCGGGTTTTCAATCCACCGGGACGCCCTTTTTTGCCTGAACTGCCCTTTCGAGTTTTCAATTCAGCGGGCCTATATTTTTTTATCTTATCTCTAATTTTTGCCTGGACTGATTTTGTTTTTTCAGGTCCACCGGGATTGCCATTTTTTTTGCCTAAGTCGCCTTTTCAAGTTTTCGACTTAGCGGCTTTATTATTCCACTTTTTTAGGCGTAGTATCGCTTAACGTACTCTGCATTCATCGAGTATGGTAATTCATCACCGTCCATAGTTGTGAGCTTCAAGGCACCACCAAAAAATGCCTCTCTTACAACATATGGGCCTTCGTAGTTTGGCGTCTACTTGCCCCTGGATTCATTATACATAGTCATGATCCTCTTGAGCACCAAGTCTCCTTCCTGGAATGTCCGAGGATGCACTTTCTTGTCAAAAGCTTTCTTCATGCGTCTTTGATAGAGTTGGCCATGGCATATTACTGCCAAGTGTTTTTCTTCAAGAAGGTTGAGCTCATCATACCTCGTCTTCACCCATTCTGCTTCATCAAGCTGAGCTTCCATCAATACTCTCAATGAGGGGATTTCGACTTCTATTGGAAGGACGACTTCCATGCCATAAACCAATGAGTAAGGAGTTGCCCCTGTTGAAGTTCGCACTGAGGTGCGGTAGCTGTGCAGTGCAAAAGGTAGCATCTCATGCCAATCCTTATAAGTGACCACCATTTTCTGAATGATCTTTTTGATGTTTTTGTTGGCTGCCTCGACGGCTCCATTCATCTTGGGTCTGTGTGGTGTTGAATTATAATGCTCAATCTTGAAACTAGCACACAGTTCATCCATCATTTTGTTGTTGAGATTAGACCCATTGTCAGTGATGATACGATTAGGAACTCCATATCTGCATATAATGTTGTGTTTCAAGAAGCGAGCGACCACTTGCTTGGTAACGTTCGTATACGATGCAGCCTCAACCCATTTGGTAAAGTAGTCTATGGCAACCAATATGAAGCGGTGTCCATTTGAGGCCTTTGGCTCGATCATCCCAATCATATCTATTCCCCACATGGCAAATGGCCATGGTGAAGTCAAGACGTTCAAAGGAGTGGGAGGTACATGAATCTTATCAGAGTATATCTGGCATTTATGGCATGTTCGGGCATGATGGTAGCAGTCAGTCTCCATGGTTAGCCAATAATAGCCTGCTCTTAATATCTTCTTTGCCATAGTATGCCCATTTGCGTGGGTACCAAAATAACCTTCATGAATGTCTTTCAGAATCTGCTCAGCTTCATGCTTTTCCACACATCTGAGTAGCACAGTATCATGATTACGCTTGTATAACACATTCCCATTGAGGAAGAAATTTGATGCCAATCTGCGCAAAGTTCTCTTATCCACCGCCAAAGCACCCTTTGGATATTCTTGTTTTTCCAGATAACGTTTGATGTCATAGAACCATGGCTTTTCATCTGACTCTTCATCGACAACCAAACAGTGAGCGGGCTCTTCAAATCAATGTAGATCAATATGCGGCTGATGGTTGGGCCATATCAATTTATACATAGAAGCCAAAGTTGCCAGAGCGTCTGCCATATGATTTTCTTCTCTAGGCACATGGGTAAAGGTGATATCATCAAATCTGGGAAGTAGCTTTGCCACATAATCCCGGTATGGAACTAAGTTGGCATGTTTGGCATCCCAGTCACCTCTAATCTGGTGTATTACTAGAGCAGAATCTCCAAACACATCAAGAGTCTTGATTCTTAAGTTGATGGCTTCTTCCAGTCCGAGTATACAAGCTTCGTATTCAGCCATGTTATTGGTGCATGGAAAGCAAAGCTTAGCGGTGAATGGCAAGTGGAAATTCTTGGGTGACGTAATCACTGACCCAATTCCACTTCCATGATCATTTGAGGCACCATCGAACATGAGAGTCCATCGCTCCCCTGGTTCAGGCCCTTCATCTGGTCCTAGCTCCTCATAATCTTTTAGTACCATTATGTCTTCGTCTGGGAAATCAAACTTCAAGGGCTGATAATCATCCACCGGTTGATGGGCAAGATGGTCCGCCAGTATGCTACCCTTGATGGCTTTTTAAGTGACGTATTGAATGTCGTACTCAGACAAAAGCATTTGCCATCGGGCTATTCTGCCAGTGAAAGCAGGTTTCCCAAAGATGTATTTAATGGGATCCATCTTGGAAATCAGATAAGTAGTGTGGGTCAGCATATACTGCCTGAGTCGCTTGGCAGCCCATCCTAATGCGCAAGAAGTCTTCTCGAGTAAGGAATACCTTGTCTCACAATCATTGAACTTCTTGCTGAGGTAATAGATGGCATGTTCCTTCTTTCCCGTCTCATCTTGTTGTCCCAACACACAGCCCATAGATTCGCCAAGTACAGTCAGGTACATAATGAGTGGCCTTTCAGGAACAGGCGGTATCAGGATCGGTGGTTCTTACAGATACTCTTTGATTTTATCAAATGCCCCTTGGCAATCATCATCCCACGCAATTGACTGATTCTTTCTTAGCAGCTTGAAAATAGGTTTACAGGTGGCAGTAAGATGTGAAATAAATCTGGCAATGTAGTTTAATCTTCCCAGAAAGCCACGAACCTCTTTCTCCGTCCTAGGCGCATGCATATTCTGAATTGCCCTCACCTTATCAGGATCCACTTCAATTCCTTTCTGACTTACAATAAAGCCCAACAATTTTCCAGATCGTACCCCAAATGTGCACTTGTTGGGGTTGAGTCTCAGTCTAAACTTCCTCAATCGAATAAACAGCTTTTGTAGATTGATCAAGTGCTCTTCTTCGGCTTGAGACTTGGCAATCATATCGTCGACGTACACTTTAATCTCTTTATGGATCATGTCATGAAAGAGCATTACCATTGCACGTTGATACGTTGCCCCAACATTCTTGAGTCCGAATGGCATCACCTTATAGCAGAAGGTGCCCCATGGTGTGATAAATGTGGTCTTCTCCATATCCTTTGGATCCATCTTGATTTGATTATACCCAGAAAATCCGTCCATAAAAGAGAATACGGAGAACTGAGCTGTGTTGTCAACCAATACATCGATGTGAGGTAATGGGAAGTCATTCTTAGGACTAGCTTTGTTCAAATCCCTGTAATCCACACACATGCGAACCTTTCCAACTTTCTTCGGTACTGGCACAATGTTGGCAACCCATTGTGGGTACTTTGCTACTTCCAGGAATCCAGCATCAAGCTGCTTTCGGACTTCTTCACGAATTTTGAGAGCCATATCCGGATGGGTCCTTCTTAACTTCTGTTTGACGGCATGGCATTCCTCCTTGAGTGGTAACTTGTGTACAACCATATAAGTATCCAACCCAGGCATGTCTTGATACGACCAGGCGAATACGTTAGCGTACTCACGGAGGAGCTCTATTAACTTGGTCTTGACTTCAATTTAAAGAGATGCACCTATCTTTACCTCTCTTCTGTCTTCCTCAGTACCCAAGTTGATGACTTCAATGTCTTCTTGGTGCGGCAGGATGACTTTCTCCTCTTGCTTGAGCAGCCTTGCCAACTCGTCAGGGAGTTCACAATCTTTCATGCCATCCTCTTCAGCTTTGTAGATTGGGCAATCAAAATCATATAGGCCCGTAGCAGCGTCTATATCAAGAACCTCGGTGGTGTTTTTGCATGTTTATGATTTATGCAGTTTATTTAGGAAAGTGTGTGCATAAAAAAAATATTGCCATTTATTGTAAAGTAAAAAAAAATGAAAGAAAGTGAGCGAAAATTGAATACAAACTGAAATTCATTAATGATAATCAAAGTTTTAAAACATCAGGTGGCCCATACAATGCTCCACTACGCCTTGGGCAGAGCGTAGGGTTTTTGATAAACAGTAAAATTACATTTGGTATGTGAAGAACTGAGGAACTTCAATGGTCTTCCAATTCTGGAGCTCTTCACCAGGCTTTGCTTGTCGAATCCAGCTTGCAGAAGGTTGCTCATCACCAACATGGTCTTCAATGATCATTGCTACTGGAGAACCAAAGATGTGCCCAACACTTGTAAAAATCTTCTCAACAGGAAGAATCTGATTTCCGTTGTATGGAACAAAGGCTGAATTGCGGGATGGCTAATAACCTAGCCCAAACTTATCAAGCTTTTCAGTAACCTCAACCACTTTGCCCCATCCTTGGGCGTTTCCCTCTTCCACCACAGCTTTAGCTTCCTCGTATGAGGTCATTGATGATCTTAACTCTTGGAGCTCTGGCACTCGTTGCACAGCCAGCGTACTCACCACCTCAAAGGACTGAAAAGGTGTCTCAACCACTTCACCTTCAACATCAATGTAGCAAAACGATGTCAAATGACTTACCAGGATATCCTCTTCACCACCTATCACAACCATTTTGTCATTGGTAATAAACTTTAGTTTCTGATGGAGAGTGGACGTAACTGCCCCTGCCGAGTGAATCCAGGGCCTTCCTAGCAAGCAACTGTAGCCAGGATAAATGTCCATTACTTGAAAAGTAACGGTAAAGATAGTAGGTCCAATCTTAATTGGCAAGTCCACCTCACCAATAACCGTACGCCTAGATCCATCAAACGCCTTCACTATGAGAGTACTTGGCTTCATGCTTACTCCACTTATAGGTATCTTTTCCAGAGTAGTCTTAGGGAGCATATTCAAAGAGGATCCAGTATCCACCAAGACCCTAGACAACAAAGTATCTTCGCATCTAATGGAAATGTGAAGAGCCCTGTTATGGTTCTTCTTTTCGGCAGTCAGATCATCATCATTAAACCCAAGAAAGTTGCCAGTAGTGACGCTGGCTATCACATCATCAAATTGAGCTACAGTGATACCTTTGGTGATATGTGCGGCACTCAATACTTTCAACAGGGAAGATCTGTGCCCCTCAGAACTAAGCAGTAAGGAGAGCATAGATATCTTAGCGGGAGTTTGATTCAACTGATTGACCACCTTGTAGTCGCTCTTCTTTATAATCTTCAAAAATTCCTCAGGCTCTTTCTGTGTGAATGCCCCTCTTGGAGATGACAACATTTCTTGTACTTCAGCACTCGGAGTTTCAACTGGTATAGCAATTGCCTTACCTTTGTCATTGTTTGGTACATCTGCTTGCTTTGCTGCAAAGATTCGACCACTACGGGTCATTCCACTTGGTCCTACTACAGCGTCACACTTAGCACCTCCATATTCAACGACTTCCTTTTCTGGCCCTTGTTTAAAAACTTCGGACTTAGGAACACTAACAGGATACTCAATAGTTATTGGAACAGGGCGCACTGGCCTTGGTTTGCTAACATCCGCTTCCTCAAACTGAATAACCACAGGTACAGGGCGAACTGGTCTCTGTTGGAAAACATTAGCTCCATCATATTCAATGATTACCGGAGCAGGACGAACTTGTCTTTGTCGACGACCTTCAGGTGCATCATACTGAATGTTAATGACAGCCACACTTTGCTTTCTTGCATCCCGACGTTCAACCTGAATCACACCTTGATCCAGGAATTTTTGCAAATGTTTCTTAACCACCTCATCAGTCAAATTATCAAGCTCATCTTCAGGGATCATCCCACATTTCTTCAATTTTTCTCCTATAACCGCCATAGGAGTACGAATATCTTCAACCCTTGTAATCAACCTCTGTTCGATGCCTTCTTCCATAACATTAACAGACGGTCCTCCATGCGGGGGCATGGGATTGTGTTTAACATTAGCGCCTCGCTGAGTGAAAGTAAGATCTTTGGACTCAACCAAATCTTGAACTCTGTTCTGAAATGCATAACAGTTTTGTATATTATGCCCGGGAGCACCCTTATGAAACTCACAATGGGCGTTAGCATCGTATCCGAGAGGATATGGGAAGACTGCTGGCCTCAAATCTCTGAGTTTCAAATGCCCACTCTGATACAGTTGAGAAAAAATCTAGCTATATGGTATTGGCACAGGATCGATATACCTTCTTGGTCTTGGCTGCCTCTGTGGTGGGGCATTCTGATATTACGGCGGAGGAACGTTCTGATAATTCGATTGTTGAGTAGGCTGTTGAGGTGGGGCTTGTGCAACTGCAGCCACTTGCTGATATGGTATATTCATCGGGGCTCTACCCCCTCGTCCTCTCATGACAGCATTGGTCTCTTCATCCTTCCTTTTCACAAAAGGCTTTTTAACTCCGCTTGTAGAAGCAATAGCAGCTTTTTTCTTCAACTGGCTCTCGATTCTTTCTCCTACTGACACAATCTCAGCAAAGTTGGGGAAGCTAGATCCCAGCATATGGTCCGAATACTGAGGCTGCAAAGTTCCCATGAACATATCCATCAATTCTTTGTCCAACAAGGGTGGTTGAACACGAGAATCCAATTCCCGCCAACGTTGAGCATATTCTTTGAATGACTCATTGTTGCGCTGAGTCATATCTTGTAATTGAGTACGGTTTGGCGCTAAATCAGTGTTGTACTGGTAATGTTTGAGGAACGCCTCAGAGAGATCCCTCCAGGTATTAATCTGTCTCTTCTCTAGCTGCATGTACCATTCCAACGATGCCCCACTGAGGCTATCCTGAAAGTAGTGAATTAGAAGAGGGTCGTCCTTAACGTGGGCAGCCATTTTGCGACAGTATGCTCGCAAATGAGTCTTAGGGCAGCTAAGTCCCTTGTATTTGTCAAACGTCGGCACTTGAAACTTATGAGGGATTACCAGTCCAGGGACCAAACACATGTCAACAGCATCCAAGCCGGGAGTTGTCTGAACCTCCAAGGCCTTGAATTTCTCTTCTAGTACGTGTAACCGGTCAGCAGATGGATCAGATCCAACAAGTTGAAGAGGTGGAGGTGGTACATAGAAGGAATCGAATTGCTCATCCACATCACTCACGAACCCGTGATGAGCTGAGTGCTCTGACACATCAGAGGTAGGGATTCCTTTAACTCTAGAAGTGCCTATCTTTTCAACCAGCTTCTTGGCATTGGCCACTGTTTCAGCATCTTTCTCTTAATGGGCAAGCAACATCATAGTTTCCAGTAGCTGATCCATTTTAGCCTTCAGTGAATAGATATCATTCCTCATTGTGTTTTGGTTCTCCTCGATCTGTTCCAGCGTCATCTTGAAGCTTTGACGAGTCTCGTATCGGTGTCGAGTAGTCAGCTTTTCTGTTTGGAGAAATGATAGAGTAAGTGAGTTTATTGATGGGTGTTTGTATGCAGCATGGTATGCATTTGTTTTCAGGGAATCGTTTGAATTAATCATTATTTACACAGGAATATTAAGAAACAAACTGTTGCAAAGGAAATCAAGTCTCATTCATTCATAAGATTGTAATAATCAAGTGATACATAATCATCCAGACATTAGTACAATTCATAAAGCAAGAAAGTACAAAAGCAACATAAAGATTCAAAACTTGGGCCTTCGAGTCTCGCGCTCCTTCAACTCTTCTTTAAACCTCTTCAACATCTCCCTACAAAGGCAAACAAAATTGACGATTGCTTGAGGGGTAGATTCGTCGAGAGCCTCCAAAGCATCTCTATGCTTCCACACCAAGTCTTCAGCCAACCAGTTACAAAAATCCGCTAGCCCATTAAGCTTGTTGTGGTACATATCCCTATCAGCTATTAGAATGTGAATGAAGCGTTCATAACCAGTACATTCATCAAGCACCTTCTTCCTCGTAGAGGCCCAAATATCTTTGTCTGCCAGGACAACCTCAAGATGATTCTTCTGCTCTTCTGCAAACCTTTTGAGATAAATCAGTTCACCACACACTCTGTCCTAATCCGCTGGCCCCACATAAACAACTCTCATGAGATCCTCTTTAAGTTGGCGTTCTAATGCTTCTGAAGCCTTTGACTGGCGTAGAGCTGAACTTAATTTTTCTATTTCCGCTCCCATCTCTTCCCTAAGTGTCTTTTTCCTCTTAGTGGCAAGGAGCCAAGCTTTCCTATTTTCGGCACACTTCTTGTAAGCTTGATCCAATTCCTCCTTAAGCCTATCTATTGCTCCATCAGCTTGGTTCAGACACACCTTAACCTTCTTTTTCTACTGCTCTTCTTCATTCGTCCAACTTCATATTGCTTCCAGTTTCTTGCGCTGAAGCTCCCACTTTAAGTCATTTTTCTCCTTAGTAACATTCTGAAGCTTCGACTCAAGTTGCTTATTTTCCTTTACTAGTCTGGCTATCGTTGCCTTGAGATCCTCGGCTTCCTCAATTGGGACGTGAGTAGGCTTTGGCTCAGGTAAAGGCTCGGACACCTTGTCTTCAAAGGGCATCTTAATCTCTTTAGCCTTCTCTCTAGCCCATGCAAAGTATGGTTCCTTGGTGATACTGTTCCTTTTTCCCAAGTCACCTTTTCCTTTCTTCTTTATATTCCTCCAAGCTCTTGTGACCCTTTCAAATAACTCAGGATTCTTAATTCCCAAGTCATGCATCATGAAATTTTCCAAATTCTTCTCTATGGGGGGAGCTACCATTGGATACCCGAGCTGCCTAACTGATAATATTGGGTTGGTTTTAATACAACCTCGAGTTCCAATTAGCGGGATGTTGGGAAAATCGCCGCAGCTGGAAATAACTTCGTCGTAGTCTTGCGAGTACCAAGAAAGGTCAGCAGATCGGAGATATACCATTCTTTGAGCCCAGCTTTCATTGGCTCGATCAACAAATGGTCCCTTGGTCGGAAGATGCATCATCATCCACTGATATAAGAGAGGTGCACAATAAACAATTGATCCTCCCTTCTTTTCTTGCCTCCAACTCAAGTAATAAAAGATGTCAGCTAGAAAAGTGGGTACAGGATTCTTAGTCAAAAAGATTTGAATGGCAGTCACATCTACAAAATCATCTATATTAGGGAATAAGACGATTCCATAGATGGCCAAGGCCACGGCAGGATAGCAAGCTTCCCAACTCTGCGCCTTTAAGAGGGTGTCAGCTCTATCCAAAAGGAACTTAATAGGAAACCCCTTAACACCACCCTTAGTCTTTACCCAATTATCAGTAACATCTTTTTTGTGCATATGAAGAGCATCAGCTATAACCTTATCTTCCAGGGACTTATTTACACCCACAAACGGTAGCTTGTTCTTCATAGGAATACCCACCAATTTCTCGTACTCTTCAAGTGTTGGCGCCAACTGAAAGTCTTGAAATACAAAACATCTCAAGGAGGAGTCATAAAACTGAGCAAAAGTAACAAGTGCTCGTTGATCCACATCTTGATTCAAGATATGAATGAGCCTTCCATAATCCTTTCCGAAGTTAATTCTGAATACAGCAGGAATGCGGGAAACTAAGCCACGTAAATCCTCTAACTTAGGCTTCCTGAAAGTGTAAGGACAGATACCCCTGATGTTTGTTCCCATAATTCCTGAATGTTCGCAATGTAATTCTTAGATTCCCTGAAATCCACAAAATGTAAATGTTATGATATGAGTGTGAAATGCAGATGCAAGGTTACAACACCATCTGATTCTGAGAAAGGAGTTAGACACAGGATATCTCTGATCATCGGATTCCCCATAGGTAGGCTCTAAACAGGTAGGTGCCTAGAGTTACGGATATATTTCGAAAACATTATAGCCACGACAAAGATTTGTCCGACTATAATATCCTCGAAATAATCTACTCTAGGTGAGGTCTTCGTATCTTCCCCACGAGAAAGATTCCTTGGAGGCGTCCACTACACAACCATCGACACAAGGGTTCTAAATAGGGTTCTCAGAATCTTAGATCGAGGTTGAAAATATCATTGTTAAGATAACGATACGTTCAAGGGATCTCATATGATTGAGGCGTTCGTATTAACCCACAAAGAGTTAACACTACCAACCACCATGGATAAATGGGTTAAAGGTCCTTAGAGTTATGGATTCAAGCTCGAAAACATATTGCCATGGCGAATATTCACCACGACAATAACATCCCAAGAGAATCAACTCTAAGCGGGGCCTTCGCTTCGTCCCAACAAGAAAGATTCCTCGAGGGACTCCACTACACAACCACCATCCTAATCCTAGAGTTTTTCTCGACTCGGGTGTAGAGCCGTCTCACAAAGCACCAATGATCAGAGGACCCCCATAATGTCATAAGAGATAATAATAGGATATAATAACAATAAGCAAGCAAGTAGATAATAAACAATCAAACAAGCAAGCAATCAAACAATAAGAGAAGATAAACAAACAAGCGAATCTAACACTCATGAATCGAGTCAAGTTGGGCTTGACTCTCTCTAGCATAGGGCAATGCTCAAAGCTTTCCCCAACAGAGTCGCCATCTGTCGTACCTCAAAAAATACGATCCTCGCGATGGACGCGGAAAAAACTGTTCGAAACAGAGTCGCCACCGAACTTTATTCATCCTAAAAGAGGGAAAGGAAAATATTGAGAAAACCTTTGAAAGGGATAAGAACATGGTCATCGCAACCACATTCTAGGTTCGGGAGTCGGTTACGCAAGAGGGAAGGTATTATCACCCTCTACGTCTGTTGTACTCAACGGGAACCTCTTGATTCGATTCGTGAGAAAGTTAGCTAGGTTTGTTTGTTATCTTCCAAGGTAGATATTGTTTCTAAGGGAAAAAGGGGTGGTTTTTTTTATTAGGGTGCTCGGCAAGGATTAGAACCCTTGTGTCTATGTATTCCCTCGTGCAATGGGAAAGTCAGAGCATTCGTAGTTCGTGGGACTACGCTTGGTTGGTTAGTGTTTTTTAAGTGAACAAGTGTTTAGAGGGGGCTAAACATTGTTCTTTTGGAAAAAAAGTTTTAATCGCACGGCGGCGAGGAGTGAGATTAATGTGTTCGTATTTTGATTGAGTGACGATTACTTGAACTTAAGAAAGATTCCTCGAGCCCAAGTAATCGGGAAAGCGAGTCGAAGAACCGGCTCTCTCTCTTTTTCACCCTTAATTATGAAAGAGTTTTAATATGGTTAGAGTATGTTAAATAGATGACAATTACTTGAACTTAAGAAAGATTCCTCGGGCCCAAGTAATCGGGAAAGCTAGTCGAAGAACCGACTTTCTCTCTTTTTCATCCAAGTGTTTAGGAAAAGAAGATTTGATTTGATTTATTGTAAAAAGGGTTTGATATGTAATCGCGTTATGAGTCTTTTAAAGAAGACAATTGCTTGAACTTAAGAAAGATTCCTCGGGCCCAAACAATTGAGGAGAAGAATCAAAGATTCCATTCTGCTCCCTGTTCTCCTTTTAAGAAAAGTGTTTAAGTATGATTAAATGTATTAATTTGATTTAAAAAATGCTCGATGTTGATCGAGGTTTGAATTTGCGTGTGAAATGGTTGAGGACTAATGGAAAGGAGGTCCTAATGGTTCAAGGTAAGGTCGATTGCGAGGCAAAAGCGCTCGACTTACAAATTAAGTGAGGGACTTGATATGAGGATCAAGTAAATGCTTGGCATTGAATTGATTAATTGAGTTTGATTTGGAAAAAATGCTTGACGTTGGATCAAGCTTGTTTATTGTTGTAAAAAGGGGTTGATTTTAATCTTATGGGAGAGGGGTGTAATTAATCAAGTGGGAATAATCGAGTCATGATTAAAGTGAGCCAATCACATACACACATACAAACCAAAGTGAGATGTGCAACAATTATCGTTGTATAAAGCCCAAGAGGAGGCTATGTGAGGTTGATTGCGATCGTGAAAACAATCGACTTACAAGGTATTAAAAGGGCTTGACATTAAGTCAAGGTATTAGTTTGAAAAGAAATTTTGGTTTGGACAAGCATAATATGAATAGCATAAACATAATCAAGGCATGAAATAAATCCACAAGATAAAATAATACACCTCACATAAAGATCATAAATAAAATGGGGGAAGAAATAATCAAGCATGTTAGCATAATTAGTATCCTAAATTCCTAAGATTAGTCTAAAAGGAGGGGAAAAAATTCTAAGTTAAATTGTTTTAGATTTTTTTTTAGAGAAAAAGGAAATTCAAATAATTAATTAAATTAAACTAAAATAATTAATAAAATTAACTATCAAAGTTAATTAATATTAAATAAAATGGTTTAATAGAATTAATTGAGATTTAATTAATAAGAGATTTAAAAATTAATAAAAAAAAGATTAATATAATTAATTAAACTAAAATAAAATGTTTAATAAAACTAATTGTCAGATTAATTAGCTAATATTAAATAAATGATTTTAATAAAATTAATTAACAAACAGATTTTAATATTTAAAAGAAATTAAAGTATTTTTTTTGGTTTTTATTACTAAATAGTATTGTTAAAAAAACTAAACTAAAAAAAGAATAAGAATGGGCCAGGAATGCTAGAAATCAGGCGGCGTGATTAGTGAGAATCTCCATGCCCGAAAAGGATAGGCCCACACAGGGAGAAGAGGTCCACCATGGACCTCAGTCAAACAGTTGACTACCAGGGCAAAATCAGGGGCGTTGGATCATCAGGGGAGTCAAAGATCAAACGATTTAGAGAAGAAACCCACCGTATGGGGAAAGGAATGCATGCGTGAGATCACTGAAATACAATGGACAGGTGACACTTGTCACCGGCGGGACTCCACCACAACATCCCAATATTAATGAATTAAACAAAGCAACGGTGAAAAAGAAAGCTCATTCTCACCTTCTGTTTCTCTCTCTCATTCACCTCCCACAATCTTCTCTCTAAACGTTTCTCACCGGAAACCTACTTTCTACCGGAGAAGGAGGTGGTTGGTGGCGGCGCCGTCCCTCCTCTCTGGCCAACTATCACCAAACCCCCGAACCTACATAAAAAAAGGCCCCAGAGTCCAAATTCGGTCTTCGTTTCCACTAACCCACCCTCGAAAGTCCTAAATCAGAAACTAAACCAAAACCCTAGATCTATCAAACAGCAGAGGAAACAAGCAATAACAAAAGGGGTTCGAGTCGATAGCACACGGGAAACACAAATCGAATGGTAAAAAAAATCAAAGGAAGCAGTGAATACCTAGATCGGAGCAACTCCGATCGGATGCTTTTCCGGCGAAGGTAAAACTCTTTTAATCTCCTCCTTCCTCCTTTACGTATCTTCTTCTTCCTCTTTACTTCTTTTTTGTTCTTGAAAATGCTGCTAGCTTGCTATCGTTGTGGGTGAGGATGAGTGGGGCCGAGCTCAAATTAGCTCAGAGTTTCAATGTGAAGCTCTGAGTAATTTTAGGATTTTTTAGGATTTTTTTTTATCAAGACACATGGAAGCAAAGTTTTGTAATTAAATTGAAATAGGGTCCAAAACACTTGAATACCAAATAATCGTGCCTTGAGATGGGTGCAATCATATAGCTTAGGCCATTAATCATGTCAAACTGTTTGACCATGAGAATGAGGCCACATTACTCTTGTTTCACTTGAATTCCACACTCTTGCAAAAGCCTGTAATCAGTATTAGCACACACAAGACCTCCATAATTTAAACTTTAGAGGATCATGGCCAAAAACCACGTGATCAACATGCTTAGCATAAGAAAAATGAGAGGGTAAGACAAATTTGGGGTATGACAACATGTTAACGAGAATGATGTTCATGATGTATGTGTTTTTTGTTTTGTTTTAGTCCCTATAAGAAGAATAATTGTCTAATGTCGTCCCTGTAATGTTTAGTATTAAATGGATAAGAAACTTTGAAATTAATGAAGTCTGTCCCTCTATGTTTGTGGCATTTTGGTTTTCATCTCTGTTTCTTAATGATTTGTTTGTATTTCATCCCTGTTTCATAATGATTTTTTTTTGTATGTCTTCCCTGTATGTTTGTGATTTGTTTGCATAATACTATAGTACATTTAGGCATATAGATAACATAATGATGATTCATGTCTTAAAATAACATAAAGCCAATAGGCATACAAATTTGTCTCAAAATACAACAAATACACACCATAATAAAGTATCAAACTATAACAAAATACACTATGACATAACAATAACAAAATGCTTAATTTCTGCACATCCATAGGTTGTGATGGACCAATTCCTACTCCTTTGAGTTTTTTTTTTTTTTTTGCATTTAAGGACCCTTGTCCTATCACATCTCCTTAACTCTAATTTCCTTGAAACTTTTGGTTTGATTGGTTTCTTCATCTGCAAAAGAAAGAAAGAAAGAATGTTAGAGATGCAACAGGTACAACACATCCATAGGTTCAAGACATTATCAAAGGGTTTAATAAACACAACTGGTTTTAGAACTCTAGGAGTAGTAGAAACAGGTGCAGTATGTACTTCATCAATTGTTGGAACAGGTCCAGACAATATATAGTCTGGTACAGAAAGTGTTATACTAGAGTCAATCTTTGAAGGTGTAACAGGTGCACTATGAGCTGATGTAACAGGTGCACTCTGAGCTGATGTAACAGTTTCAACAAGGTTTGGTTAGGTTTGAGTTGCCTCAAATGCTGGTGCAAGATTTGCAGCAAACATTTCAAACTCATGGTCAATTTCAGTTTGAAGTTCATTTATCACTGGTTGTTCCTGAGTTGCAACTCCAGCCTCAGTAGGTTGAGTTTGTGCTTAACTTTGTTCTTGGTTTGTATTACCAAATGGTTGGGTTGTATTACCTGTTGCAATTTTCTTTGTCTTTCTCTTGACATAAAATTCACAACATTAGTTAAATATCAATGTCATTAATAACACATTCAAAGTAAGGACATGTTCAATACCTTCCTTTTTTGAGCTTTAGAGTCAACCACTTGACTTGTACAAATTCTTACATTATGGCCATGTATACCACATATTGTACAATAACAACTTATTTGTGTCCTTCCCTTATTAAGGTCTTCATCAGGTTCCCTCCTCCTCAATTTCCTTGGCATTCCAGGTCCTCTTTTATACGATGGAGGTAACATCTCTTCCATGTCAACCTCTGGCTATATATCTTGTCCATTAATAGGACTTACATTATAGCCATAACATGTCACATAAGTCTCCTTGGGATAATAATCATCCACATAATCTTCAGGGCATTGGTTCCTGTTAGACGATGGCTAGGATCTAGAAAGAGGGGGGGGGGGGGGGTTGAATAGATCCCACAATTTTATACACGCAAATGGTTACCAAAAATTGGTTTTAAAATTTTTTTACGGAAGCAACCACTGAATCACACGTCTACAACGAACCTCTACTAAAAGAATCGGATATGCACGACAATATTGGGAATGAAATAACGGATGAAAAAAATTCAGATTAATCAACAAAAACTAAACACAATCAACCAAGTTTTGTTTGCTTGATGTTAATCCAATCACCAACGAGATAGGTCGACAAAAATTAATTGCAAATGCGTTCGATTTTACGTTTAATCAAATTATCAGACACTTGGTGTGCGCAAACACACTAAGTGCAGATTTCCAAATAATGTGAATATAAAGCTGATTCTAAATACAATCCAAGGGATTGTATCAATTTTACAAAACAATTTCTCAGCTCTAAATTACACTATCTCAGAAATTTCGATCAATTGATACTTCACAAATTTGAATAATATCGAAACGTAAAAGAGTAGGGAAAGAGAGGACAAACACGATTTGATTAGGCAGTTCCCCAATCGTCCTCGCTATGGGTACCTCTGCCCCCAATTCTACAAATGGAATTGAGATATATATAAATTGTTGTTTGCAAATTGTTTATACAAGAGAAGAACAATGAACATCCAAACCCTCAAACGTCTTTGATTGTTTATGTAGAGTCTTCTCTCCCCTTGATTCAAGATGAATCAAGTGCCTTGAATCTGGTTGAACAAATCACTGTCTCACGCTACTAGACTGCAAGAACCCACTGTTCTTCAGTCACCTTCACTCGGTCGATTTCGATCTTCCACAATTCGATCCCAAATCTTTCTTACGATCCTCCGACTGTAGCTACTAAACCAAATGAACACCCTGTTCTTCGGTTACCTTCGCACGGCTGACTCCTTGTAGAACGAAATGATTTGTGCAAAACCCCCCCAAAATCTCCTTGATTCTTGGAGGACAAAACCTGAGGTTTTATTCAAGAAACACCTACTGATACTCAACCCAGAACAGAGGATTTACAACACACCTAAGTCTGAACGTTATCACTTCACACGATGCAAGACACAAACAAAAATGATTATGTGTAATTGCTAGAGATCACAAGGTTGAAGATGAAGATGAAGAGAACAATCATTATGTATTTTCACGTTTCTTGTTATTTTGAAATGAGATGATCCAACTATATTGTTGGTTCTTGGATTGGCTAGAATTTTGGTAAAACAAAGTTGTTCAATGTTGATGTCACATGGGTGATATCTTAACATTGAGTATTAACATTGGTTTATGTTAAGTGTTTAACTTGTTGAAGTTTTGAAGTCTGATGTCACATGCGATGTCATGACATCAGGTCTGCAGAAGATTAATAACATCAGGTTTAGTGTTGTTGTTAGGGTTTGCGTTTTAGCTGGATATTGGGAGAGCTGTTAGTCTCATTGGTTGCAGATATCTTGGGATAGATATTCTCTGTTGCATAGAGATTTGATGCAGATTTGTAGGGAGGTTTAAAGGCTGAAGATTTAAGAAGATTTTGAGAGAGAAAATCAGTTTTGAAGATTCAGTTTTAAATAACAAATCAGGTCAGATTTTGTAGCAGGTCCAAGCCCAATTCAAATAGCTTTATAATGCGCATCATTCCTGAAGGAAAAAGGGACGAAGAAAAAGAGCTAAAGACTGAGTGTCATTGTGTCTTCGTGTTTGTAAACCATTCGAGTATGAATTGGTATTGTTGTTTTGAGTTGTTCTTGATCAAAGCAGTGAAGCAGAATCAAGTAGTGTTATTCAAAGTGTGTGATCTTTGAATTATATCACTGAAGTGATTTAAGGATTGAGTAGTGTTCTCATACCTAAGTGGTCTCTTAGGTAGAAAGTTCATTAGTAGGAATTAAGTTTAGGAGATTGTCAACGAGGTTGTTGAGTCTGTAAATTAATTCTACAAGTAGTGAATTTCATCCCTGGCTTGGTAGCCCCCAGACGTAGGTAGTTAAAACCGAACTGGGTGAACAATTCATTGTGTTGATTTATTGTTGCTTTACATTGTCCATTGCAGAGTGTGTTGTTGTGACATCACACGTAACATCACATATCTGGTACCAGAATTTCAATTGGTATCAGAGCAGGCATCCTGTCTGTCTCTAGGTGAGATCTAGGGAAGTTACTTTCTGGTGTAAAGATGGACAAAGAAGTTGGAGGATTTGTTAACAGACCCCTTATTTTGGATGGCTTTAATTATGACTATTGGAAGCCAAGGATGATTACCTTTTTGAAATCCTTGGACAGCAGGGCTTGGAAGGCTATCATAAAAGAATGGAAATCACCTGTTGTGTTTGAGAAAGATGATGTTGGGAAAGATAAAGAGGGCACCTCTAAGCTGAAACCTGAAGAAGAATGGACCAAGGAAGAAGATGAGCTTGCCCTTGGAAATTCCAAAGCCTTAAATGCTATTTTCAATGGAGTAGATAAGAATATGTTCAGGTTGATCAATACCTGTGAAGTTGCTAAGGAAGCTTGGGACATCTTGAAGACTACACATGAAGGATCATCTAGAGTTAAGATGTCAAGACTTCAGATTCTAACATCAAAGTTTGAAAGTCTGAAGATGAGACTATCCATGACTTCCACATGAGTATCCTTGAGTTGTCCAATGCATCCAGTGCTCTTGGAGAAAAGATGTCAGAAGAAAAGCTTGTAAGGAAAATCCTTAGGTCCCTTCCTAAGAGGTACAAGATGAAGGTGACTGCAATTGAAGAAGCTCAAGACATCAGCAAAATGAGGGTTGATGAGCTGATTGGATCACTTCAAACATTTGAGCTAGGGTTAAGTGAAGAGGAACTGGAGAAGAAGTCTAAGGGTATAGCTTTAGTTTCCAGTTCTGAAGAAGCCAAGAAAGGGAAAGAAGATGATTCTCAGGAGGAGCTGTCTCATGCTATTGCTTTGATGGGTAAACAGTTCAACAAAGTTATGAAGAGGATAAATAGGAGTTATAATCCCAATGTCAAGAACATTACCTCTGACATCAACAAATCAGGAGAACAAGGGAAGAAGTCTAAAGATGAAGAAAAATCCAGTAATGACAAAGGGATACAATGTTTTGAGTGTGAAGGGTATGGACATGTCAAGAAGGAATGTCCTACCTTTCTAAAGAAGCAGAAAGGGTTATCAGCTTCTTGGTCTGACAGTGAGAGTGAATCTGAAGAAAATTCAGCTAAACTTGCTAGAGCTATGATTGGGGTTTATGAGTCAGATGATGATTCTTGTGATGATGAGGTTACTTATGATGAACTTGTTGTCACTTATAAAGATCTTTTCATAAGAAGTGAACAAGTGTGTCTTGAAGGAGAAGAGCTGAGGAAAACCATAGTAAAGTTAAAAGCTGAAAAGACTGAACTCGAAGCTGAAGTCAGTATGCTTAACTATAAACTGGACTCTATGACCAAAACTGTCAGAATGTTGAACAATGGTACTGATGCTTTAGACAACATTCTTAGTATTGGGAAGATGGCTGCAGACAAATGTGGTTTGGGATTCACCAATGATGCAGGTTCTGATAATGTTATCACCTCCAAACCAGTGATGTTAAAACCGATGTTAAAACATCATGACAAAACTCCATCCAAGAAGAAATACAGGCACTGGAGATGTCACCATTGTGGATGTTATGGACACATTAAGGCTTATTGTTATAAGCTACATGGGTATCCACAGAAGGCTCATCAGGTTGTTCCCAAACATAACTGTTATAAAGGAAGGAAGGTTTCCAAGCCTAAGAAGCAATGGGTCCCTAAAGTTAAGGTTACCAGCTTGATAGCTCACACGTCTTTAAGGGTTTCTACCAAAGAATATTGGTACTTTGACAGTGGGTGTTCATGGCACATGACTGGAGTAAAGAATCTGTTGGTTGATGTGAAGCTTCATTCTTCAGGCTATGTTACATTTGGTGATGGGGTCAAAGGAGAGATCAAGGGGATTGGTAAACTAAATTGTACTGGTGCTCCCAGAATGGAGGATGTTCTTCTTGTTAAAGGACTGATAGCAAATTTGATTAGCATTAGTCAACTATGTGATCAAGGATTCAAAGTAGACTTTACAAAGTCTGAATGTATTATCAAAGATGATAAAGGAGAAGTCATTATGAAGTGAGCCAGGTCCAAGGACAATTGTTATCTTTGGGGGCCACAAAACTCAAATTCTTCCACATGTGTTTTTGCTAAAGAAGATGATGTCAAAATCTGGCATCAGAAGTTGGGACATCTTCACTTGAAGGGAATGAAGAGAATCATCTCCTCAGAAGCAGTCAGAGGAATTCCCAAACTTAATATTGAGGAAGGAAAAGTGTGTGGGGACTGTAAAAAAGGGAAGCAGACAAAGATGTCACATCCAAAGCTTCAACATGACACCACCTCCAAGGTCTTGGAACTACTTCATATGGACTTGATGGGACCTATGCAGGTGGAAAGTCTGGGTGGAAAGAAATATGCATATGTTGTTGTGAATGACTATTCGAGGTACACCTGGGTAAGCTTCATCAAAGACAAATCAGAGGTGTTTGATGTTTTTAAAGATCTTTGTCAAAGACTCCAAAGGGAAAATGAGAGTGATGTTGTCAGGATAAGGAGTGACCATGGAAGAGAGTTTGAGAATAGCAAGTTTGAGGAGTTTTGCTCTGCTGAAGGTATAAGTCATGAGTTTTCATCTCCTATTACTCCTCAGCAAAATGGAGTAGTTGAGAGGAAGAACAAAACTATCCAAGAGTCTGCTAGAGCTATGATCCATGCCAAGAAACTTCTCTATCATTTCTGGGCTGAAGCCATGAATACTGCCTGCTATATTCACAACAGAGTTACCCTGAGAAGAGGCACTTCTTCCACTCTGTATGAACTATGGAAGGGAAGAAAACCTAATGTTAAATACTTTCATGTGTTTGGAAGTAGATGCTATATTCTGGATGATAGAGAACAAAGAAGAAAATTGGATTCCAAAAGTGATGAAGGAATATTTTTGGGATATTCGACTAATAACAAAGCATATAGGGTTTTCAACTCTAGAACCAAGGTGATGATGGAGTCAATCAATGTGGTGATTGATGACAATGACAAGCAGGAAGATGATGATGTCCTAGATGATGTTGGAACATCAGTTGGTGAAGTTGCACCAGAAGCTGAAGATAGAAGTCCAACCCCTAGTGTTACTGTTGCTGAGCCTGAAACTGAGCAACCTCGTAAAGATCCCTCTATCAGAGTGCAGAAGAACCACCCAAAGGAGCTTATTATAGGTGATCCAAATTCTGGAGTGAGGACTAGGTCAAGAGATGTTATAGCAAGTTCATGTTTTGTCTCCAAAATTGAGCCAAAGAATGTCAAGGAAGCATTGACTGATGAGTTTTGGATAAATGCAAGGCATGAAGAGCTGGAGCAATTCAAGAGGAATGAAGTATGGGAGCTTGTACCTAGGTCAGATGGAGTTAATGTAATTGGCACCAAGTGGATCTACAAGAATAAATCTGATGAACAAGGAGTGGTCACCAGAAACAAGGCCAGATTAGTTGCTCAGGGATACACTCAGGTTGAAGGAATTGATTATGATGAAACCTTTGCTCCTGTGGCAAGACTGGAATCTATCAGATTGCTCTTAGGTGTGGTTTGTAATCTCAAATTCAAGCTTTTTCAGATGGATGTTAAAAGTGCCTTTTTGAATGGTTACTTAAATGAAGAGGTGTATGTTGATCAACCAAAAGGATTTATTGATCCAACATTTCCCGACCATGTGTACAAACTAAGGAAAGCTCTATATGGTTTGAAGCAAGCACCAAGAGCTTGGTATGAAAGACTTACTGAATTCCTGGTTATGAATGGCTACAGAAAAGGAGGAATTGACAAGACTTTGTTTGTTAAAGAGAAAGGAGGAAAACTGATGATAGCTCAAATCTATGTAGATGACATAGTATTTGGTGGAATGTCAGATGTAATGGTGAAACATTTTGTGGAACAGATGCAGTCTGAATTTGAAATGAGTCTTGTTGGTGAGCTGAATTATTTTCTTGGTCTACAAGTTAGACAAATGGAGGACTCCATATTCATTTCTCAGAGCAAGTATGCAAAGAACATAGTGAAGAAGTTTGGTCTAGAGAATGTTAATCACAAGAGGACTCCTGCTCCTACTCATCTAAAATTATCCAAGGGTGAACATGGTGTCAGTGTGGATCAAAGTTTATATAGAAGCATGATTGGGAGTCTATTGTATCTCACAGCTAGCAAACCTGACATTGCTTTTGCTGTTGGAGTTTGTGCCAGATACCAATCTGAGCCTAAGGTTAGTCACTTGAATCAAGTAAAGAGGATTCTGAAATATGTTAATGGCACTAGTGACTATGGGATGTTGTATAGTCATGGATCTGGGACTGAGTTAAGGGGATATTGTGATGCTGACTGGGCTGGGAGTGCTGATGATAGGAAAAGCACTTCAGGAGGTTATTTCTTCTTAGGGAATAATCTGATATCATGGTTTAGTAAAAAGTATAACTGTGTGTCTCTTTCTACTGCTGAAGCTGAGTACATAGCAGCAGGGAGTAGTTGTTCTCAACTTGTTTGGATGAAGCAGATGTTAACAGAATACAATGTCAAGCAAGATGTCATGACATTGTACTGTGATAATTTGAGTGATATCAATATCTCTAAGAACCCTATTCAGCATAGCAGGACTAAGCATATTGATATAAGGCATCATTTTATAAGAGATTTGGTTGAAGACAAAGTTGTTGTCTTGGAACATGTAGCTACAGATAAGCAATTAGCTGATATTTTCACTAAAGCCTTAGATGCAAACCAATTTGAAAGTTTAAGAAGTAAATTGGGAATTTGCATTTATGAAGATTAAGTGTGCTGGAGAGTGTAGTGTGCAGTTGTGTACTTTATTGAACATGAATTCAACTGCTGAAAGCATACAGGATTGGAGTACATAAAAAGTTACAAACAAAGAGTCTACAGATTGTCCCAACCCCCTGCATCTAGAAAAGCTTTCCAGTCTTCATCCCAATCATCATCAGCAGCTTGTTGTTGCACAGGAAGCTTCTTGCTTGGTTTCATGGTTGTTTCTGATGTTTTTCCTGGTCTTGTTGCTCCTGAAGAAGTTCCAATTGTTGTATGTGTTTTGCTCTTCTTCTTCTTCAGTGGATCTGGTTTCTTGTCCTCCTGCTTGAGGTTCTTTGCTGCATCTTTGGAGTTTGACTGGCTCATTCTTGGTTGCTGTGTGGTGATGCTGGAAGGAAGAAGGTGTGTTTTTATATTGCAAACAAGGAGCATTGTTTGTATCGCCTGACCAGTCAAGGTGTTGGAACTTGTTTTCTTGGGAAAAGCTTGGTGTTTGACTGTATCATTTATTATATCAGGACATTGTGTTTGGTGATTGTCCAATTGTGGCTAAAAAGGGGGAGAGTTAGCCTAGCCTTTGTGTGTAGAGTGTGTCCTATCTCAGCTCTGGTGTGGTGCAGATGTTGAGGGGGAGTGTGCGTGTTGAACAGCTGTTTATGCTTGTTCTGGTTTGAAGGGGAGTTTTTTTTAACTGTTTGTTTTAAAAATTTTATCCGCTTCTGAAGTCTCTGATGTTGCAGAGATTGTTTTAGCCAAAATTAGCCAAAGGGGGAGATTGTTGGTTCTTGGATTGGCTAGAATTTTGGTAAAACAAAGTTGTTCAATGTTGATGTCACATGGGTGATGTCTTAACATTGAGTATTAACATTGGTTTATGTTAAGTGTTTAACTTGTTGAAGTTTTGAAGTCTGATGTCACATGCGATGTCATGACTTCAGGTCTGCAGAAGATTAATAACATCAGGTTTAGTGATGTTGTTAGGGTTTGCATTTTAGCTGGATATTGGGAGAGCTGTTAGTCTCATTGGTTGCGGATATCTTGGGATAGATATTCTCTGTTGCATAGAGATTTGATGTAGATTTGTAGGGAGGTTTAAAGGCTGAAGATTTAAGAAGATTTTGAGAGAGAAAATCTGTTTTGAAGATTCAGTTTTAAATAACAAATCATGTCAGATTTTGTAGCAGGTCCAAGCCCAATTCAAATAGCTTTATAATGCGCATCATTCCTGAAGGAAAAAGGGACGAAGAAAAAGAGCTAAAGACTGAGTGTCGTTATGTCTTCGTGTTTGTAAACCATTCGAGTGTGAATTGGTATTGTTGTTTTGAGTTGTTCTTGATCAAAGCTGTGAAGCAGAATCAAGTAGTGTTATTCAAAGTGTGTGATCTTTGAATTATATCACTGAAGTGATTTAGGGATTGAGTAGTGTTCTCATACCTAAGTGGTCTCTTAGGTAGAAAGTTCATTAGTAGGAATTAAGTTTAGGAGATTGTCAACGAGGTTGTTGAGTCTGTAAATTAATTCTACAAGTAGTGAATTTCATCCCTGGCTTGGTAGCCCCCAGACGTAGGTAGTTAAAACCGAACTGGGTGAACAATTCATTGTGTTGATTTATTGTTGCTTTACATTGTCCATTGCAGAGTGTGTTGTTGTGACATCACACGTAACATCACATATCTGGTACCAGAATTTCATATATATATAATGCAAGAATAACCAACTGAAATGAAATAACAGCAAAAACAGAAAAATAGAATGCAGAAAAATAGCCCAGACCAGCGAAGGGTCGACCGCCCACTAAAAGAGGGTCGGCGGGAGCTAACCCGTGGAAGTGTCTATGCAAAATAAACGACTATGCGTCGACCGCTCATCACCTTGCGTCGACGCAAGCATGTTGAATTTGCAGAAATTCAAAAACCCAGAAGCATGCGTCGATCGCATGCATCAGGGAGGTCAGCGTGCGCTAACCCGACTGTTTCACAAGAAAGGGTCAAAACTGCATGAGTCGACTCATGCTTACCATAGGTCGACTCAAGACCTGCAAAACTTCAGAAATTCATTTTTCTGCACATTTTTACCGACTAAGACTCGATTCATGCATACCAAACATTATTACCCTGATCATGCACATGTAGAAATTGTGTAGACCTCTTCCTATATGTTTAGACACATGAATATCAATGGTTAAATGCAATGTGACCGACAACGAAGTGATACCATCCAAATTACAAACTAGAGATTATCCTACTTGTTGACATCATTAAAACAAATCTAGATGAAAAACACTTAGCCCTCACATACTCCCCCTTTTTTATGATGGCAACATTTTATGTCTTTCTCTTGATTTGTAGTTTGAAGACTCCCCCTATCTTTGTGAGGTCTTTAAAAATTCAATTTAAATCACTTTTTGCTGCTAGTAGATGTATCATTCTCCCCCTTTGACAACATCAAAAAGAGAAATAGAAGGTGGTCAAAGATAAAGCATTATAATATGGAAAGATCCACTCAACAATTTACAAGCAGATACACTAACATGCATCCACATATAATGATGTTAATGAGAGAATAAGAGCGGATAAATATGGCACACGATATGCAAACATCATTCATTCCATAATAGTGCAAAATAGAGAAACATAGTCCAAATTAAAAACAAAAGAAAGCATCATGCAAGAAAGGAATTAAACATACAATCAAAACACAAATGATAACATGCACTAAAAATGATCCTAATCCCTATGGTCTCCTCCCCCTGAATGGATGACCTCGTCCTCGGTAATGGTGGCCTGGTGGTGGTTGGAGTGGTTGTTCCTCTAGATACTTATTCAATTAGATCACAGCGCTGTTGAGAATGCCTAGACTGTTGGTGATATTCCGGGTCTGAAGTTCCATAGCATTATCCAAATTAGTAAATCTGGTCATTGAGGCATCAACAAACCTATTGAAGTTTTGGGTGTGAGTAGCCAACTGATTTGAAAGAGAAGTGAACCTCTCCTCCTGAGCAGTGTACCTCTGTTCTTGTAATTCTCGGAATTTCTCTTGTTCTAACTACATCTGATTCAACATAGCTAGAATTTCTTCACTGTCCTAGAAAGCTTATTGTGGCTGTGGAGTCGAAGGTGTAGAATACTCAGGCTATTGCCAGTCGTATTCGTCAATCTGTTGTTACCAACCATAGTTTTGAGGAACATAAGCAGCACCAAGAGTGGTCCAACCAATGTGTTGCCACTCTCCCCAACCCTAATTGTCATAAGTCTCATGTGGTTGAGAATAACCCATCCATGCCTCATTATCTGCATCCATCATATTCACATCAGAATTGTTACCATCTTGGTTTTCATTTACATTTCTTTCCTCGACAACTTGGTCATCAGGAACCTCATGCGGAGGCTGAGTTGCTTTGGCTCTGTAGTGGTACTCTTGTTTCTCAGGATTCCAAAAGTAACCCATCATAGTTAGGGTCTTTTATTGGAATTGTTGCTCAGATGAGATAGTGACATAGCGAATGCCCGGAACAGTAATGCCAGCCTTATTTAAAATATTCTAAATACACGACGCATAGCACAAAGACGTACCTCTTGTTGAATCCCGGAGGGCAAACATTCGATACGTAAAGTAATAGGGCCAGTTGATTTGAATTTTGTTCTTCAGGATATAGATTAGATAAACCTCCGCTTGATCAACTCTAGAGAACCATCCTTTCTTAGGTCGCAAAATGTGAGCGACAATCCATTGCAGAATGCGATCAATAAATTTCAGATGACCCGTTGTAACAGATTTTGGAAACAGCTCGCTGTTCACAACAGCATCCAAATACGGTTCACGCAACATTGAGTTCAACGCAGTTTTAAACTCATAGTCATGAACAAACTTGTTATCAGTTACTTCAGGAAGATCTTCATAGGTTTCCAATTTTAACAAGCTAGTCCATACGGCATCGTTCATAGAATAGGACTGGTTATTCATAGAATACTTAAAATCCGTACCTGTGAACTTATCCTCAATTCCACAATAGAACAACCGAACCAAATCACAATTAAATTTATCGTCACATTCCAAAAATTCATCAAATTTCTGAACATTCAGCATTTCAGTTACCTCTGTGAGGTGATAATCTGGAGCCATAAGAGGGTAGTAGGCATGTTGTCTAATAATAGAACGGTTGCGGAAATCGTCGTGAAAAGACTCAGACAAAGCATCAGAGAGCAGAGATAGAGCATTTACCAGTGTTGATGAAGTTCCAGCACTTGATGTTGATGCTCTTGTAGTTCGTTTACCAATTGCCCTTTGAGAAGCCATTGTTGAGGAATTTGATGAGAACAGATGAACAGTGATGCAAATGAATAGTCTGCAGATGATGAATAGTGACAATGCTCTTGCTTCCAAAGTTAAACGAAACCCCTTTCTCAAAGACCTTGTGAATCCAATCTTTGTGGGTTTGATGATTATGGGTTTTAATGGAGCTTGAATGAGAAGTTTGAAAGAGAAGGAGAGGAGAAGACCAAAGAAATCTGATTTATGACAAGCAAGTATGTGAAATAAAGTGAATTAAAAGTATGTAATGCTTTTTTATGACAATGGGGCGGCGCGCACGTTCCCAAGAAAAAGGATTCTTAATCTGTCATTCATGCATCGACCTAAATAGGTCATGCGTCGGCGCACGCTGACGAGACTTTGAAATTTTTTTAAAATTCTTGAGATGCATCGAGCTAAGGTAGGCGCGCGATAACCCGTGCCTTTGCTTAAAAACATGGGCAGTTCATGAGTCGACCCATGACATGCTTTGGTCGACTCATCCAAGTGAAAAATGGAAAAATATTATATTTTATCATACAAGTGCACCAATATAAGATAAATAGACATGCTAACACATAAATCAAACATCCAAATGAATAATATATGCTTAAAATGTGTAATAAACATCAATTTTAAATATCCAACATGGTACATATATTAAAGAAAACTTATGAAGCGGAACGATATTACCTTGATCATGATTGATGATGAGAGCCCTCACATATAGCACACTTCTTTACATCTACATCCTTACCATTTTCGTCACGATCAAGATTGGCACAAGTAGGCATAGGAGTATCTATTGCCTTGCAGTTTAACATGTCAAAACGTTTTAGAAGCTTAAGATAATATTTTGTTTGACTCACAAACGTGCCCTCTTCGAGTTGTTTGATTTGCAATCCGAGGAAATAGTTGAGCTCCCCCATCACGCTCATTTCAAACTCCCCCTGCATCAAACTAGAAAACTCCTTGACCAAGGTCATGTTAGTAGACCCGAAGATAATATTGTCAACATAAATTTGTACCAAAATTAAGTGTTTTCCTTGACGTTTAATAAAGAGGGTTGTGTCAACCTTGCCTCTTGAATACCCTTGATCAAGTAAAAATTTGCTTAGACGTTCATACCAAGCCCTAGGGGCTTGTTTAAGTCTGTACAAAGCACGTTTAAGTTTGTAGACATGATCAGGATATTCATGGGATTCAAAACCCGGAGGTTGGGCTACATAAACCTCTTCATTGATGTATCCGTTAAGGAAAGCACTTTTAACATCCATCTGAAACAGTTTGGAATTTTTAGTGCAAGCATAAGCAAGTAAAAGGCGTATAGCCCCGAGTTGGGCAACCGGCGCATAAGTTTCCTCATAGTCGATTATTTCCTCTTAGTTATAGCCTTGCGCTACAAGCCACGCTTTGTTTCGTGTTATAACTCCATTTTCATCAAATTTATTCCTAAACACCCATCGGGTGCCGATTACTCGATGACCTCGCGGAGGGGGGACAAGGTCCCAAACCTCATTTCTCCTAAATTGATTTTGTTCATCTTGAATTGATAAAAACCAATGCTCATCGAGTAATGCCTCCTTTGCGTTTTTAGGTTCAACTTGTGACACAAAAGCGAAGTAATAACAAAAGTTACTAAGTTTAGAGCGGGTGGTTACTCCCTTAGAGATGTCACTGATGATATTGTCGATTGGATGGTCTTTGGAAGACTTCCACGCTGGAGGAAGGTCATCTTCATTAGTTGGATGATCCTCCTCACTCTTCATAGGTTGGTGATCCTTTTTCTCCTCAATACGCACTGCTTCAGGCTGATCAGTTCCTTTATCAGTGTCCTTGAGTATGTTTTCTGAAGATACACCTGCACCATGAAAAGAACTACCTTCTCCGACATTTTTCGGATAAGACTCATCAAAAGTAACGTGTACCAACTCTTCAACAATACGTAACCTCTTTTCCGACATTTGTCCCTTGTTTTTGTCTCTGTAGGTAACAAACCCCTTTTTATTTGTCACACAGTCGCTGAAAAGAGATATGTCTCCTGTCATATGTCTTGAGCAGCCACTATCCAGAACCCATCTTCTTTCGGTGGTCTCAAGACGTTGTACCTACATAGTCAATCAAGGGAAAGTAGGTACTCAATTCTCATTGGGTCCTTTGTGGTGAGTGAAACCAAGACCGCACTTGAGCAACCATTGATAAATGCCTTTTGGAACAAGAAATCTTCTAAAACGACATTTAGCAATAGTATGAACAGACTTGCTACAATATAGGCAATTACGGTTCATTTGGAATTTACCTTTGCTATCTCTATCTCGAATCACATACGTATACTTTTGATACAGATTATTCACACTTTCTCGATAATGTGATCGATCAATAGCAAACGTAACTTTAGGCTTAAGAGCCTTGTCTAATTTTGCCTTAAGGGTTCTCACCTCTTTTTTCCAAATATGACAAGTATCACAACCCCCAAAATTGAACCATGGCGACTTATTCTCATCAATCTTAGCTTTTGATGCATCCACCATGGAGTTTTTAAGAGCTTCCAATTCCTTTTCGGAATCAGAAACCTTTTTCTCCAAATATGAAAAAATCTTTTTGTTCGAGGCTAAGCGTTGAAAAACTTCCTTAGCCTCATGGTGTAACATATCAAAAGCTTTTTGTAATTCTAAATGAGACATATTATTAGAGTGATCGTATTTAGAGTGTTTTACCTCTTTCTTCTTGTTTGGATGTGCCGTAAGACAAAAATTGATGGATTCACTTTTGTCACTTGAGCTGTCATCTTTTTCCGACTCGCCATCGCTATCCCAAGCGATGTATGCTCGTCTAGGTTTATTTGACTTTTTGTGTTGACGACTCTTATCCTTATCCTTGTCTTTCTTGAGTGATGGACAATCCGGCTTGTAGTGCCCGAATTTTCCACAGTTGTAACAAGATCCTTTCACCTTGCCATTCTTGTTGCCTTCATTTCTAGATTGCCTCCTAAAATTGACTAGATTTTTATCCGAGTGTTGAATCTCATTCTTCTGAACGTATCTATTGTATCTCTTCACAAATAGGCCCATGTCATCATCGGAGTCATTATCTTCGTCATTGTTGGTTTCATTATCACTTTGCTCTTGAGATGTGGACTTTGAACAAGAAGGCTTAAGAGCAATCGACTTCTTTTCCGTATCTTTTGTTTTCTCCTTCTTTATACTCTTCTCATGTTTTTCCAAGCTGATGGCCACTTGCTCATGTTCATCGAGTTTGCCAAATAATGTCGTGAGGTCTAGAGTATCTAGATTGTTGGACTCCTTCATCGCGGTGACCTTCGGTTGTCATTCCCTGTTAAGACACCTCAAAATCTTATTAGTAGCAACCTCGTTGGGAACCGGTTTACCAAGTACATGCAATTTGTGGATTATATGAGTAAATCGTTTTTGAATATCCGCAATGGTTTCCCCTTGCTTCATGTAAAAAAGATCGAACTCTTGCGTTAATGTGTTGATTCGGGCCATTTTCACATCATTAGTGCCTTCGTGGGCTACTTGTAAAGCATCCCACATGGCTTTGGCCGTTTCACAATGAGAGACTCGATAATATTCGTTAACTCCCAAAGACGAGATCAAAATATTTCGAGCCTTTCAGTCATAGCTGTACTTTTTCTCGTCCTCCTCATTCCATTGAGCTTCGGATTTGGTAACGACAACGCCTTCAGCATTGGTCATTGTAATTTCCATAGGACTGTTTAAAATAACGTTCCAAACCTTCCGATCTATGGAATTTACATGGAAGCGCATACAATCCTTCAAGTAGCTGTAATTCTCGCCTGTAAAAACTGGAGCTCTATTATAAGCCCCTTTAGGTTCGTTCGCCATATTCTAAGAAGTTTTACCGAAGCACCGATAAACCGGAGCTTGTGATACCACTTGTTAGACGATGGCTAGGATCTAGAAGGGGGGGGGGTTGAATAGATCCCACAATTTTATACACGCAAATGGTTACCAAAAATTGGTTTTAAAATTTTTTTACGGAAGCAACCACTGAATCACACGTCTACAACGAACCTCTACTAAAAGGATCGGATATGCACGACAATATTGGGAATGAAATAACGGATGAGAAAAATTCAGACTAATCAACAAAAACTAAACGCAATCAACCAAGTTTTGTTTGCTTGATGTTAATCCAATTACCAACGAGGGTTAAATAGATCCCACAATTTTATACACGCAAATGGTTACCAAAAATTGGTTTTAAAATTTTTTTACGGAAGCAACCACTGAATCACACGTCTACAACGAACCTCTACTAAAAGGATCGGATATGCACGACAATATTGGGAATGAAATAACGGATGAGAAAAATTTAGACTAATCAACAAAAACTAAACGCAATCAACCAAGTTTTGTTTGCTTGATGTTAATCCAATTACCAACGAGATAGGTCGAGAAAAATTAATTGCAAATGCGTTCGATTTTGCGTTTAATCAAATTATCGGACACTTGGTGTGCGCAAACACACTAAGTGCAGATTTCCAAATAATGTGAATGTAAAGCTGATTCTAAATACAATCCAAGGGATTGTATCAATTTTACAAAACAATTTCTCAGCTCTAAATAACACTATCTCAGATATTTCGATCAATTGATACTTCACAAATTCAAATAATATCGAAACATAAAAGAGTTGGGAAAGAGAGGACAAACACGATTTGATTAGGCAGTTCCCCAATCGTCCTCGCTATGGGTACCTCTGCCCCCAATTCCACAAATGGAATTGAGATATATATAAATTATTGTTTGCAAATTGTTTATACAAGAGAAGAACAATGAACATCCAAACCCTCAAACGTCTTTGATTATTGATGCAGAGTCTTCTCTCCCCTTGATTCAAGATGAATCAAGTGCCTCGAATCTGGTTGAACAAATCACCGTCTCACGCTACTAGACTCCAAGAACCCACCGTTCTTCAGTCACCTTCACTCGGTCGATTTCGATCTTCCACAATTCGATCCTAAATCTTTCTTCTACGATCCTCCGACTGTAGCTACTAAACTAAACGAACACCCTGTTCTTCGGTTACCTTCGCACAGCTGAATCCTTGTAGAACGAAACGATTTGTGCAAAAACCCCCAAAATCCCCTTGATTCTTGGAGGACAAAACCTGAGGTTTTATTCAAGAAACACCTACTGATACTCAACCCAGAACAGAGGATTTACAACACACCTAAGTATGAACGTTATCACTTCACACGATGTAAGATACTAACAAAAATGATTATGTGTAATTGTTAGAGATCACAAGGTTGAAGATGAAGATGAAGAGAACAATCAGTATGTATTTTCAAGTTTCTTGTTATTTTGAAATGAGATGATCCAACTATATATAAAGCAAGAATAACCAACTGAAATGAAATAACAGCAAAAACAGAAAAAATAGAATGCAGAAAAATAGCCCAGACCAGCGAAGGGTCAACCGCCCACTAAAAGAGGGTCGGCGGGAGCTAACCCGTGGAAGTGTCTATGCAAAATAAACGACCATGCGTCGACCGCTCATCACCTCGCGTCGACGCAAGCATGCTGAATTTGCAGAAATTCAAAAACCCAGAAGCATGCGTCGACCGCATGCATCAGGGAGGTCAGCGTGCGCTAACCCGACTGTTTCACAAGAAATGGTCAAAACTGCATGAGTCGACTCATGCTTACCATAGGTCGACTCAAGACCTGCAAAACTCAGAAATTCATTTTTCTGCACATTTTTACCGACTAAGACTCGATTCATGCATACCAAACATTATTACCCTGATCATGCACATGTAGAAATTGTGTAGACCTCTTCCTATATGTTTAGACACATGAATATCAATGGTTAAATGCAATGTGACCGACAACGAAGTGATACCGTCCAAATTACAAACTAAAGACTATCCTACTTGTTGACATCATTAAAACAAAGCTAGATGAAAAACACTTAGCCCTCACAGTTCCTACAACCTAATGCATCTATTGCATATCTACAAGAGATGCCTACTAATTTCCAAAAGTTACAAGTGCATTTTTTTTGAAGTATCCACAATAAAACTATTCCTGGTATGGATACGTTTAACTTGACATAGTGTTTCACCAGACCAGTTTGAAATCCAATTCCCTGCATAGTCTACCTCTTTATCTAACCTAAGTCTAGGTCTATGCATTATCCTATGTTTCCATCTATCAACCTTTTCTCTTAAGCTATCATTCCTATTAATGAGGTAGTTTCTTATCCATTCACACATAGTTACTATTGGTTTATCTCTGGCCACTAATATAGTGCTATTAAATGCCTTAGATACATTATTCATAAGTACATTACATTTGGGATAAAAAGTAAAAGCATGCTTACAATATGATTTGGTAGGTATGTTTGACAGCCATTGCTAAGATTTCACATTAATCTCCTTCAATTCTTTCATCTTAACATCACAGACTTGGATATATGTGGCCTTTACAGTTGCCATCATGAAGTCTCTGATTTGAGTCCCTCCACCAAACTTATTTTTGAAATTGGCATATAAATGCCTAAGACAAAGTCTATGTGCTCTACCCTCTCAAACATTTCTTCAAACACATGGATCAAACCCTTCAAACCAGTTTCAAATAAACAAAACAAATAAATATCAATGACAAAGAACCTCATATAAATCAGGAATGAAATCCAAAAAATTCAAAACACACTTAGGGATGAAATACAAAATGGCATAACATAGTTAGGGATAAGATCCAAAAGGTTTACTCAATTGAAATGTATGTGAAAGTACCTTTTGTTGATTAGAAATGAAAACCCATCTTTTATCTTGACCAATGTCCTCCAAAAGCAAGGTAAAAAACCACCTCAATGACTCCTTTGTCTCAGTGTCACATACACCAAAAGCTAATGGATAATATTGGTCATTTAGATCTCTACCAACAACAATAAGAAGAGTCCCTCCATACTTAGTCTTAAGACGACATCCGTTAACTGCAATGAATGGTCTGCAAGATGTTGTGAATCCCTTATTAAGCCCATCAAAGCAAAAGTAAAAACAACCAAACCTTGGTTGTATTGTTGCTCCAACCCTTGCCACATTAATTTTACAAGTGTTCATAGAATTGAATCTCTTTAACTCTGCATAATATCTCCACAAAAGGTTGTATTGTTTCACATCATCACCTTCAATCAATGTTTTTGCATTTTGTTTGGCTTTCCATGCCCTGCTCATTGTTATGCCAACAGAAAAATGACTCATAATCTCAGAAACAATATCCCTGATCTTAACACCATCTTATTGAACATCACCTACTTCATCTTCTTGAACATCATCAATTTTAACTTTTTGAACATTACATACACGCTCAACATATATGTGCATTGTACTCTTCATTTCCATGGCATATTGATACACCTTTTGAACATCAATATCACTAACCATTCTACTATACATGTCAGCATCATTGTTATACCACCATAACCAATATTCTGAATGTTCAAGCTCAGTTATCTCTTTCACAATACCTGTTGCTTCAAATAAGTTCCACCTATCCGGATCAATTTTTACTTGATGCTCATGTCCCCCCGTGTAATATATTATACAGCCCCTAACAAACTATCTTCGTAATGAAAAATCAAATTGAAATTCATCACTCTGAATCATGCTTGAATTTGATGAAGTTGTGTTAGTTGGTCATGAAACACTGCTTCTGGGGGGTTGACAAGTTAAAATCGTCTATAAATTCAGAGAGTAACTCAATCAAAAAGTGAGATATATAGACTTCGACAAAAAGAAAGTTTAAAAACCAAATTCAAAACTTATCGAAATCAACGAAAACCAATATATAATTACATAGGTTTACTTAGTCTAATTGTGAATATGAGTGGTACATGGTGAGGGGTCTTAATTGATTCCCACTCCTCTAGAAGCAATCTATTTAATAAAGTAAGTCACACATCTTTAATTTTTCTTTTTCTTCTTTTTGCTAATTTTTTTTACGCGTTGCAAAAAATACTCATAGAGTCATATACATATTGTCAAAACTCAAAAGTGTGTTCATCAATTTAATAAAAAACAACGGTATGATTTAGTACTCGTAGATGTTTATACTTTGGGTTTTTTTGGGTTTTAATATTCAATTTTAAGAAAATACACTAATTATAATAATTTCATGTTATGTTAATAATAATAAACTTTTTACTTAATTTTGAGGAAACTATACACCTCTTTGCTTTAACTTTAAAAAAAAGATTTTCTTTATATTATTTAAAAATGGTTTTGATAAAAAATATGTTTTAAAATATTATAAATTCATTTTTTTAATCAAAAGATTAATTTTGATATTTTATAACATAAATATACATTATTGAAGATTAAAACATAAAAATCATATTTTTTTTAAATTGTATCTTAAAAATGATTTTCATTAAAAACTATTTGAGATAATTTTAAAATTAAATAATTTTTTGAAATTTAGATATTCAAAATTTTTTTTCAATAAAATGATAAAATATCTAAAATAATATTTTAATAATAATTATTTAAATCAAATTTTCATTTAAAATTTTTAAGAATAATTTTTCTGTAATTTCCTTTACACAAAAATATATAATACTCTAATAGTCATTTAAATTTTTTTTTAAAGCAAACCGGCCATATACAAATGGACTACCAAATTACAAATTAGAAGCGAAAATATAGATGAATGGAATGAATTTTTTTTTTTAAAAATACAAAGAATCTATTAATTTTTAAAATTTTTTTTAGTTCATCCTATAGTCATTAAAATCATTGTATCTATCCAATAACATATTTTTGATATAATAATTTTTTTTTAACATATATTATTACATTTTATATAATATATTTTAATAAAATTGTATTTTAAATCATCAATACTTTTTTTAGAAGATTTATTTCATTAAATAAAACATGAATAATTTATTTATAAAGTCAAATTATCAATAAAAATTTGGAAAATATTAAATTTAGTTATTTATTAAAAGTATTAGTTAATAATATATTAATAAAATTCAACGTTAGTCACAAATCATTCCTAATAAAGTATTATTAAAGTTCAATATATTATTATTAAATTATAAATTATTAGTATTATAATAAAATAAATATACTTTTACCTCTTTTTTTAGTTTTTTTAATATAATATTTTAAAATATTTTTATTGAATTATGAATTATATTTAAATATTAGAATTTTGTACTCTTTTTCCTTACTTTTTTTTATAATTTAGTAATTATTTTATATATATATAAGCTTAATTAATAAATTAATTAAAATAAATAAATTAAAATATTGGTTTCAATATTTATTTTGTTTTTCTTTTAAATTCATTTTATAAATATATTAATTTTATTTAATTAAAGAGAATTATATATTTTTTTTGTCAGATAGATGAAGTGTCGATGTTCATGCACAAAAATATTACTTGTGAAAATGTCGAGTATAACAATATTACTATTTGTCAATTGAGATAAAAATTGTAAATTGTAGGCATGGTATAAAATTTTGAATCCTGATTAACTTGACCACCCCTGCCCTAAATCTGATAGGAAAAATTGATTTAATTGGGTCCAATTTTTAATTATGTGATCGAGGTCGGGGGTGCGAGGAAAACCCAAATTTTAATTTTGTGGGGGAGAGTGGGTGCGGAGGATGCTAGTACATGCCCACCCTACACCCATCCTCCATTTTTATTAAATTTAATTTATTATCCTTTTTTAAAATAATTTTATCATCCATTTATCTTTCTTAATCTTAATATCAAATTTATTAGAATTATTTTCATTTTTCTAAAAATACAGATTAAATGAAAATGATCAAATATTGCGACTATTTTTAAAATGATAAAGTATTTAGTTTAATTATTGACTTTTATTGCTATGAAAAAAACATGCATTTAAAAAAAATTACAACGCATGCGGGTGGATGCAGAGAAACCATTTCTTTATTGGGAGTGGGGATGAGTGGTCAACTGATACTTTCAACTATGTTTGAAGGTGGGACTGATACATAAAGACATGGACATGAATTGACTGGTAATGCCTAAAATCGTATTCGCCCGTCTCATTGCCATGCCTAGCAGATTATGCGATCTTTAAAATAAATCAGATGAATTGAATGTTTCTATACGTTTAATTGAAGGTGTCTCTGCAGGGTGTGGGGGCTTAATTAGAGATGAAAAGGGTTGTTGGTTGAGTGGTTTTGCCAAGAATGTAAGGATTTGTAGTAGTTATCTGGCCGAGTTATTGGAACTGCTTGAAGGTTTGATGTTTGCTTTAGACTTAGGTTTCAGGAGAATCGAGGTTAATACTGATTCTTCAGAGATAGCTATGGATATTAATCAAGGTCGTGCTAGTAGAATTGACGGTCTTGAGATGCTCAGGAAGATTGAGAGCCTTCTTACTCGCTTTGATGAAGCCATTGTTGCGCACTCTTTTAGAGAATCAAATAAGTGTGCTGATACTTTGGCTAAAGCCGGTTGCCGTTTGTCTACGAAATTGCCTTGTTTCTCTACTGCTCTGAATTTTATTGAACACTTGCTAATGAAGGATAGGTTTATTGTTATGTAGATTAAGTATAAAAAAATTACAATCGCTATTCAGTGTGAATCATGAACATGACTTTAAATATAAAGTAGTGATATTCCGATTTTTAAAAGTGTAATCAAGCAAAAATAAACAAATAAAAATTAGACATGGTCGCATTGGTGGAATTTGTAAAATCAGTTAGGTTAGAGAAGTGTAACTTAAAAGAATGAATGAAATTGTGCGAGGTTATGACACATGATTGTATTTATATACGAGCGTTATCTAAAATTGACTCTAATGAACACAACATGGAATACAAGAGGTCGTTGGATTGATTTCAACCACTGCAATGAGTGTAGTTTGGGTTCCAATTTACGACTCTCGACAATAGTATATCTATTCGTCATCTTTAGAGAAACGAAATTCTGAATTGACCTTTTAAATTGAGTCGATTTTATTGCGTGTTTGGCAAATCCAAAACACATACTAATGTTACTATTGTCCATCGTCTTCCTCAATTGAAATCGAGAAAAAATTAAATTTAAATCTGAATTCAAATTCAATCAAAATAAATTCTTCAATTAAATTCGAGATATGTTCGAAAATATATGAAATATTATTCTCAATTCTAAATTTACTTTTTTTTTTCCTAACAATTATTTGAGAAAAAGACAAAGAAATCCTTGGAAATTCTAGAAAAAATATTGTCAGAGACGCCGTACCATTACTACCACCAATCGACCATAGCAGAGCCCAAGCCACCGAACGAGCTTCCTATTCGCACTACTGTCCGAAACAACTTTCTTCTTCCTATCAAAATTCCATTCTCTTCCATCAACTTCTGATTTCGAATCTCTTCTTCAATATTCACCACCGCACCTAATAATCATCAAATGGGTTGCACGGTGAGAGAAAAACACATCAGAGCTAATCGGAGACCTCGATCGGTGAAACCCGATTCCGATTCCTCCGATAACAAAGACGCAATATCCAAATCCATAGCCGAGTCTGGTCTCAAACCCTTCAAGTACGATATTTCTCGGGTCGATTCCTCTTCTTCCCACACTCTTGTTCCTCTTCCCTATCCAAACCCTAATTCCGATGAAACCGGTTGGGGATACTGCACCGAGGAGCAATTAGAAGAGATCCTTTTGAAGAATTTGGAGTTCGTTTACAATGAAGCTGTTTCGAAGATTGTTGCTTTGGGTTACGATGAAGATGCTGCTTTGAAAGTCATTTTGCGGAATGGTCATTGTTATGGTGGTATGGATGTTTTGACTAACATTTTGCATAATTCTTTGTCGTATTTGAATACTAATGGTAGTGTTGCTGGTGGTGTTGGTTTTGGTGATGGGGTTAGTAGTAATAGGAATTTGGATGAGTCTGAGCCTGTTTTCTCTGATTTGAGGCATTTAGAGGAATACTCTTTGGCTGGTATGGTGTGTTTGTTGCAACAGGTTAGACCTAATTTGAGTAAAGGTGATGCTATGTGGTGTTTGCTTATGAGTGATCTTCATGTAGGGAAAGCTAGCACTATGGAGATTCCTGTGCCAGGGGGTGCGGTTCCTAGTCGGCCGCCTGCTATTGTTGAGTCTGGTCAGTCTGGTCGTAGTTCTGTCGGTGTTAGGGCTTCTCCATTGTGTAAGTTTCATGGGGGTTGGGGATTTGAAAATGGGGATTACCCGACAAATAGGGTATTGAATTGCGGTCCGGACTTGCAAAGAGAGATTGAATTTCCGAAGAGGTTTGATCTTTCACCTTCCATGAAGGACTTGTTGAAGAGAAATGTTACAATGTTTGCTGCTGGTTTTAGAGCAAACACCAAACTGCAGTTGCAGGCAAAGGCCAACCTTCCTGGCCGTAGTGCAATGTCTAGTTTGGATTCTCAGGTTGTATCCGGGGCTGATGTCACTGTTGATCAGTGTGGACATTCTCAGTTTCCTGATAGCCAAGATGCTGTGAACTCGGTGCTGAGTAAATTTCGTGACTTGAATCTTGATGAGAATTTGGAGTTTGCGGCAGAGGATCAGAAGGATGAGGTGATAGTAAGTATATTTCATCAGATAAAAGATTTGGAGAAACAGGCCAAAGAACGGAAAGAATGGGCTCATCTGAAAGCACTGCAAGCGGCAAAGAAGCTAAGCGGTGATATGACTGAACTCAAAACGTTACGGATGGAAAGAGAAGAGACCCAAAAATTGAAGAAAGGGAAACAGGCACTTGAGGACACAACTATGAAGAAACTCTCGGAGATGGAGAATGCTTTGAGAAAGGCTAGTGGTCAAGTGGACCGTGCAAATGGAGCTGTGAGAAGATTAGAGACTGAAAATGCAGAAATCAGAGCAGAGATGGAGGCTTCCAAATTAAGTGCATCAGAGTCAGTGACAGCTTGCTTAGAAGTTGCGAAAAAGGAGAAAAAGTGCTTAAAGAAACTTCTAGCTTGGGAAAAACAGAAGGCTAAGCTACAGAAGGAGGTTTCCAATATGAAAGAGAAGATATCAGAAGCACAAGAAGTGTTGGCTCAGACTTCGCAGCGCCAAAAAGAAGCCGAGGTTCTCTCTTCTCCCCTTATTATTTTTATGTATATTGAGAATGTCACACACAAACCACCAAAAAGGAAAATAAAATATGGTTTTGTTGCCTCTGTTTGCGTAGGATGAGTTTATTGATCAAAATTGCAATTTTCATGTCAGAATAAAAGTGGCATGTTTCAACCTCAATGTGTGAGACTCATTTTGTGTCTCGGGCCAAGCCAATTCCCAAACTGGGATTAGTCCCACAGTCTTACACAAAGAAAGTTACATGTGATCTTTCAAAATCAGACATCAACATGGTCTAGACTATTGTGGTAAAATTTGCTATTGTGGCATTGAAATTGATCTTTGTTTTATAGAGGGATTCTGAGTAACCGAATGAATATCTACCTTCTACCTTGGAGATTTTAATATCTTATAGTTCAGTATAGTAGCTTATGTTTTTTAGTTGAAAAAGATTGCAACTTCTGTGTTATTTTCCTTCTTTTTTCTTGCATTTCATGCATATTTTTAATGTATGAACTATGTGTGCATAGCTCGGAAACATAAATATGAGCCATTATTTCATCCAGCACATAATTGAAGTTTGTGTCAAGACATGGATGGGTACACTGCACAATACTTCAAACCCTTTGGCACATTTCAGATTTTCTGCATCTGTATCTGTGTTTGTCCATTCTTGTTTGTATGTATATATGCACACACCAGAGTAGTTCTTGTAAGAATGTGGCGCAAAGCATCTGCTCCAAAAAATGATACAGCTGCAAAGCAGACAGCAGAAGTGCTATTACACCAAAGATAGCAGATGCAATGTGAAAAACTTAACAATTTGTAATACACACATAATTGATACTAAAAACCTCAAGTACTCAAGATTCAAGACTTATTTATCATTAATACTCAAAATGAGGACCTCTACAATGCAGTTGAAACCGTATAACTTATTTTTTTTCGGTATGTAACGGGTTGAAGTTACAATTATTCTCATATTCTATTTTTATGTTAAATAATGAATATGTTTCTATGACGGTTTCTAGAGAGAGATGCTCTCCATTCTCTCTAGGAAAATACCCCCAAACCTTTAGGGTTTGGTGGCTGCCTCCCACCTACATGATGGCACTCTTCTCCCATCGGAGACCAAAGATAGTCAAAATGCGCAAACACAAGTCAAAGAAATAATCAATAATTGGATTTGGAAAAAAAGACTGGATTCTCATTTCCCTGTTTGGGAGAAAGTCGATAAGTGGATGATATGTGGTTGCTTTTGGATTGTTTGTGTCTTCTTGGCTTGTCAACAATCTATGTGTTTTGTCTTTTATGCCTATGGAGCTTTTTCTTTTAGAATTGCTTCTAGACTATGGATGGGGTATGTCCTATTTCAATTGTCTCATGATACTTGTAATGCTTGCTGTTTTATCTATTAATGAAGTTGCGTTTATTGTAATTTTTTTTTGTTAAATAGTGATATAGCATAGTAAATACAAAATCTGCTATGAAACTGGTGTTATTGTTATCCTAATTTCACTAATAGGGAAATAGCGACTGCTATTCCAACTTCGGCCAGCAGATGTAGCAATAGCTGAAAAAAAAGAATTTGAGGTTGTTTATGAATAATAAAACAGAATAGTCTGCATGTGTGCTACATATGACTTATTCTTATAGTAGAAAAACTATTCACCTTTATAAAGGGTTTCAATACTTAAATTGGTCCCAATTATCAGGTATGTCATGCTGTCTATTCATGGGTATTTATTTTAGTAGCCATGTGAAAAAACTTGTTTGCCTGCTTCGATTCTTGATGTTCCTAACTTATATTCTACATGTGTTTTCATATTAGTAAAGTCATATCTGACATTAGAAAAATGGTAATCAATGTCATAATGGCACTGGTTAGCAAGACTCTTGATATTAACTCATCTGAATCTTCTTTCTGCCGACTGTATTTAATTCCTTTGATATTTGTTAGCAAGGATTTGTTAGATCGACCGATACATACTATCTTACAAATAAATCTCTGGTGAAAACAGCAGTTTCATCACAATAAAACATGATCATGTGTTACTTCTAAATCATTTATTTTGTACAATATCTTATTACAGGTTAAATGGAAGGAGGAGTTGAAGGCTCAAGAAGATGCCTTGGCGCTAGTTGAGGAGGAGCGCCGAGCCAAGGAAACAGCTGAATCAAATAATAAGAGAGGATTTGAGGCTTTGCGTCTGAAGATAGACATAGATTTCCAGCGCCACAAGGATGATCTACGCAGACTTGAGCATGATCTTTCACGCCTTAAAGCATCTGTTCATTCTGCTGTGTTGCAGCACCAGTCAATTACTTCACCTGTAAGTGACTTTGAGGGTACAAAGCCTCAAAGAGAGTCAATTGCTAAGCTTCTTCTGGATTTGGATAACCTGGATGATTTATCAGAAAAAGAAGCTAATAACAACAGAGAATGCATTATATGTATGAAAGATGAGGTCTCCGTTGTGTTCTTGCCATGTGCTCACCAAGTCATGTGTGCTAAATGCAGTGATGAGTATGGAAAAAAGGGAAAGGCTTCTTGTCCTTGCTGCCGGGTTCAAATCCAACAGAGAATCCGTGTATTTGGGGCATGCTCTTAGCTTATTTTATAGATATATTTCAGTGGGACTGGGGTATGCATATACCCTATCACTTTACATAAATTTGAACTTACTGGTTGGGACTATTTGTCTCTCTGTTCTCCATATTGTATGGGAGTTTTGTTCATAGGCAGAATTGTTGTTACTACATTGACATACATTAAAATAAAAACAAGTCCATGCATTAACTTGTGACGCAGATGGAATGTATCAAAATTGTTGGTTGCTTGTCGAAAATAAGAAGTGGGCTGGTCATTTTATATTGACAGGTGGTAACCTTTGCCAATCCATGGTGAATTTGGTCCATTTTCTCATTAATATGAGTATAGCTTAATTCTAAATCCTATTCCTTCTGTTTATATGTAGCTTTGACTCATTTATCAGGCACCCTCTAGCGCGCGAGAAGTCATTTGGTTGGGGTTTTAGAGAAGCATGGTGGAAATGCTTTTCTCGTGTTCTGAAGCAATTTGGCCATGGTTTTAGAGTAATAATATATTGTAGCTTTAAGATGAACACGCGGTGGTGACAACCAAACATTGTCGTCACTGTCAAACCACACGACACAAAAATTGTTGGACACGTGACTTTAAGTATAGGGGATGAATTGTGGTATTTAAAATTTTATATTTTTTTCGATTAAAATTGTATTAGGAATTTTAATTGAGTAAATTGCAATAGAAATATAATGAAAGTTTTCAAAATTTGGGTTGAGTTTAACTCATTCTTATAAAACCGGCTTGTACGGTGATGATTGTCCTCTGTTCTGGATTGGACAGGCGCTTGGCCCACGGTAGGGCAAGGCCTAATTCAGTCCACCTCACGCGTTTGGTACAATCTAGCTGTTGGACACAATATGACCGTTGGGGACGTCCACCTCACGCGTTTGACAGTTCACGCGACCAATTGCCTCTCCGGATTTCACGGAAACAGTTGGATCAGGTCAAAGGGTCACGCGCCTGACCCTCCACCTGGCAATTTCCCATTGGCCGACTGGATAATTCGGCCACATGGGAGACCTTGGCCCCGCGCTGGGGGTTACTTTTATAAATACCCTGTCACTTGAGAGGGTCAGGTTTGATCACTATTCAATACTCTAAATCATACCTAAACGCTTTGTACTTGCTTTCTCTCTAGCCCAAACTTACTTTGGCATCGAAGTACATTGCAGGTACACCCCCTCCTCTCCTACAGTCATCATCTTTGCCTTATACGGAAGACCACGACGATCCAGTCGGATCACACCAGATCAATGACGCCGTCTGTGGGAACCATCGCTTTCCCGTCTTTTTGAATTAAGATCTCTTATCTTTTCACCCGAAAGACCAAAGCTTACTCTCCAAATTTCACTTGATCATCATGGCCTCCAACAGAAACGATGCCCAGCAAGAACCTGCTGTCGCCGTTACCATGGATAACGTTGACCACCATAACCTCGAAGCTGCGGGCCATGAAGCCGATCACAGGGACGGGAGGACATCGTCTCCTTCTAACAATGTGAAGCCACGCGCACAGGCTGCCGGTCACGTCTTTGAGCCTATTCCTGTCCCTCAAAACGCTGACCCCAACACTGCTGCCCTCATTGCCTCTCTCAACAGGTCCAATTTCCTGATCTTCCAACAGGGCGAGAAGATCAACATGCTCGAGCACGTCCTCTAAGAGCGGCTTCCTTCGCAAAAGCCGCACAGTCCCTCTCCTCGCCCGCAGTCTCCTCCTCAGAAACGTCGGCGAGACAGGTCCAAGAGCATTTCTCCCGTTAGGGGACGATCAAGATCGGAAGAACCTGAGTCAGAAGTCGCTAGAAGATGACACCGTTCTCCTCCGCGGAGATCCAACGTTCTCTTGCCCCGAAGAGGACCCGACCCTCGGATAAGCATCGTGAGCATCGCCGATCGCACAAATATTCTCCTTGACGCAGCAGAAGTCGCAGAGCAGCCACTCCCCATGTCGGTTATCAAGCGCGAACAGTGACGACGACGTCCATGGACCTCTATCTCAGGAGATCATGGACACCTGTATCCCTCGCGGGCTGGAGAAACCGCCTCCTCTGGCAACCTATGATAGGACCACCGACCCAGGCGAGCATATAGAAAATATCGAAGCCATGTTCCACTACCACAACGTGAACGGAGCCATTAAGTGCATATTGTTCCCCATCACTCTCAGGAAAGGGGCCATGACATGGTATAAACGGCTTTCCCGAGGCTCGGTCACGTCCTGGAGGGATCTGAAGAACCAATTCGCCCGACACTTCACTGCTTCCCGACGCCATCCCAAGTCGGAAGCCACTCTCGAAGCCAACATACAAGGCAAGGATGAGCCCCTACGCGCATACACCGAGAGGTTCAACAAGGAAGCGGTAGAGGTCTGCACAACGGACCATATGAAGAAATATCTCCTCGAGAAGGGGTTGAGACCGAAGAGCTAATTTCGCAAAGCAGTGGGCATCGAGACCCCTCGTACCTTGGCCGAACTCCTCCGCAAGGCTCAAGCTTATATACAGTACGAGGAGAAAGAAGCCGCGTACAAGGCCCGAGACTCAAGGGATCAAGAGAGTTCCCGGACAACAAAAAAAGACGAATCAGAGCCCCCCTAAGCGCGATAGGGAGAGACGACGAGACGATCGTCCTCGCGGGAGCAAGAGACCCGATGGTTGCTTCACAGAATACACCCTGCTGACAGCTCCCCGCGAGCGTATTCTCTCCGAATGCATTAACGCGGAGTTCAAACAAGGGGGTGTCTGGTTCCCCAAGCCGACATCGTCAAAGGGCAACACAGACAAGAGCAAGTACTGCTACTTCCACCGCAGCCATGGCCACGTGACCGAAGACTGCGTTCACCTGAAGGACGTTATTGAGATCCTCATCAAGGAAGGTCACCTGAAGCAGTATACGAAAAAGGGTGAATCTTCCAGACGAGAGACTTCAGATTCCAAGAAGGAAATAGAGTCTTCACCGCCCAGTCCTCCCCTGCAAGTCGCCATGTCAATCACGCGGCCAGAGGACTTCATCATCCCCGACTACCTTGAGGATCCTCCCCAGATATCAGCGCACAACACCTGGGAGACCTTCCCCATGACAATGGTTATCTCATGTGGCAGATACAATGAACTCACTGTAGGGTCGGTCAAGAGGAAATTCGACCAGCTGATTGACTGCAGTCCCGATCAGTTATCCACGCTCGAGAAAATCCGGGGGCGTTCCCAGCCTATCACATTCTACCGTGAAGAACTGCCTGGGGGCTCCCCAAACTCACACATTCCTCTGCTCATCAGGGCAAGACTGGCTAGCACTAATGTCCGACAGATCCTGGTCACCAGGGCAGTTCGGTGGACATTATGTACACTGGTTTGTTCCGCGCTTTGAAGCTTGACCAGAAGAATCTATCACCATACGTGGGGTCCGACCTGCAAGGATTCAACGGAGCTACCGCCAGACCTTGGGGGTACGTGGAGCTTCCAGTCACGTTCGGGGAGGAGGAGGCGTCCAAGTCGATCAAAACTCAATTTCTGGTAATCGACTGTCCATCGCTGTACCAATGTATCTTAAAAAGACCAACCATCACGGAGCTGATCGATGTCCCTTCAACCGTTCATCTCAAGATGAAGTATTACACAGAGAAGGGACACATCGCGACTTTACACGAAGATATAGAGTCCGCGAGGAGGTGCTTTGAAGCAGCTACCCGAGGACAAAGCTCGATTGGTGCAACACCCAAATATGAATAATAGTGAGAAATAAGAATGAAAATAAGTACGAGAAAAATTATGTGCAACCAACATTTATGAGAATTAAAAATACTCGAAAATAATTTTTAAAAACTTAAAATAAGCATGACATTATTGCATTTCCAATATTATATTTTTGAAAATATATTTCAATCACATGTTAATTTAATTTTATGCCTAATTTTACCGCTAATTAAAAAAAAAGTTGCATTATTACTACCTGCTATGATTTTTTTTTAATAAAACATATTTTTTCAAGAAAATTCCCAAAAAAACACACATTTCAGCATATTTACCAAAATGGCTATGTTTGGAAATGCATTGTAAGGGTGGTGCCATATGGGATGACGCCTCAGTTAAAAGGCAATAGCCATACCATATGGCGCCTCAGGCCATTTGGGGATGCCCTAAATTTTTTCATGCTGCAAAAAGGAGGCGCCATCTGGGATAGCGCCTCAGTTGATTTTATTTTATTTTTTAAATTTTTGTTTAATTTGTGAAATGAAAAATGTATTGGAAATAAAATTAGGGTAGCCATAAATACATCAGAATGTTAAGGATAACAATTAGTACAATCGGTGGTAAAGAAAAATTCAATGATCGTGCCTATCAAAACGTCCACCGGTTCCACATGCAAGGGCTCTTGCACGGCGTCTTTGTCTACCACCACGAGTTTGTTAAGGTGTGGCTGGTCTTTGTGTCTGTTGAGATGGCCCCGACGCATCAGACGATGGCCCCGGCACATGAGACAAATTTTGAAGCATCTGTCCCCAATAACCGGGGGTTGCCGCCGACGGCGCTTCCGTAATCCAACTGCATGCCCATGTTTGCGTAGTTTGTAAGGGGGGTTGGGTTGGTTGCAGACGGTATGGTTGGCCGAAATGTTGCATTGACGGGTGTTGGTACTGATTCAGTGGTTGATGTGGGGTTTGATAGTCGAATAGTGGGTGGGTTTGTTAGTTGTAGGAAGATTGTGGTTCTTGGTTGTAGGAAGATGGGGTGTTCATTTGTGGGGGGCTATGGTGGGCTGGGGTTGGTTCGAAAGACTCGTCAGTGCTATAGGCATTGGTTGTGTCGGTGTAGGTGGGATGAGGGTAAGGGTAAGGATTTTCTTATTGTGATTGAGTAGGTGGCATGCTAGGGTAGGGGTAAGGCTCTTCTTGTTGTTGAGTATAGGTAGGTGTATGATGTTGGGCATATTGTTGGGTATGCTGCTGCGAGGAACACGCACGTTGGCGGGGGTCAACTAGATACGTCGGCTGAGAGAGGAATGGTTGTGGTGTTGTAACAGACCTAAACCAACTCATATATTGTTGCGTTGGAATAACATCTTTTACAACGGGGTCGGTTAAGACGTGCTGGTGTCGATTCTCCCAGTGTTGACACATCTCTGTTGCAAAGTTAGTCCACTCACCCACTGCCCACTGCGTGTCGACTCTACGCAGATGCCATTTTCCCAAACTTGTAGGAGCCACCGAAATATCCTGATGCATTCCGAACTGAAGTTTGACTCGATCGCTCTGATGCATCTCCACAGTGGTGAACTGAATGATATGCATTTTTGAAGTCCACACAGCAACATCATTTGCGTTGGGATGGCGGTCGAGCCCCTCGTGCGGCCTCCAGACAAACTACAAGAACAAAATGTTTAATGAGAAACTGTATTGTGCTATAAAGTGTTAGAAATATTTATGGAAGTTTTAGGAAAATTTACGTCGTCTGGGCCAATGTGATCTAGTAGGTTGCGGTAGACTGTTATGGCGTTCCTGGGATTTCAATGGTAGCTCATTCCCGGAACTGCCCACCTGAAAATGTAGTTAGAAATGAATTAGTTACAACTAAACATTTCATTAAAGGACATAGGCGCAGGGAAGTGTACAAGCTTACCTTAATGCGTAGGGGAATGTGAAGGGGTTCCGGTTAATTGGAGCTAGTGTTGGCATTCTCGACCAACCCCATGCCTGAAGGAGATAGGCGCAGCCATAAAATATACAAGCGTCTTTTTTTGCAGTTTTGCAGAGTGAACTATACAGATGGGCCAGGACAGCTGAACCCCAACTATATTCATGCACTCTATTAATGTTAGTCAACAAAGGTAGATACATAATATTTACATTGTTTCCAGTGCTTTCTGGAAACAAAAAATTACTGAATAGTAACATTAAATAGCACCTAGTTTTTAGTATCTTGTAATAGGAGAGGGAATCCTCGTCTAATACGATAGAGTCATAGTAACCCCTAAGGTATTTTAGGTTAATACCTTGCCCCCTAGGTCTACCGTCACGTGCTGGTTCAGGTGCTTCCAGCCTTAGGGGCATGCCCAACAAATCGTTGCATAGTTGGTTGTTTACAAAAACGGGGCCGTTGACGGTCGTGCCATCTATGCGGAGGCCGAGTAACATATGCACGTCTTGGAGTGTGACCGTGCATTCACCAAAAGGAAGATGAAATGTGTGGGTCTCCAGCCTCCATCGTTCTAGCAATGCCAGAATAAATTTTGGGTCTACATGGTATGACGTGATTTTAATCAAGTCACCAAATCCACATCTTATTAGATATTCTTTGATGACAGGGTCGTGAGGGAAGTATTCGTGCCCACGGCAACAGAACCTTGATACCTCCTGAACAAAAAAAATAAATAACATTACTTAGATAAAAAAATTACATCTATGTTTAGGAGTGTAAAACAAAAGAAGGCCGAAACACTTACTAAGTTTTCAACGTTTTCCGGGGTTCCTCGGTGGTCGTTTCCCATGGTGAGCAGAGACATTTTTTTCGTAAGTTATTTTAAGAGGAAGACTTTATGAGTTGAAGAGAAGAGAAGAGTTTGGGATGAGAAAAATTTGTAGAATAGTGAGATGGTATTTATATTGGTGAGAAGAGTCACATGATAATGCATGCATTCTTGTTCTTTGTTGTCAGCCAAGTGTACTCATGCATGCCTTGGATTCTCTTATGTGTTCTCTTGCATGCATTCTTGGTCTTCGTAGTATGACAAGTGTAGTCTTGCATGAGAAAGTGAAGACATGCTTGTATTGTCATGTCAATAGTAATAATATACAATATTATACAATAGTAATAGTCCTTATTAAAAAATTAGTCACATGAGAAAGTGTAAGTCTGGTCTTGTCTCGTAGTATACAATAGTCGTACGAATATATATTCTTGGCGTGGGAGTGTGGTCTTGTCACGCAGATCACATCATTTCTTTACAAATAAAAAGAATACAAATAAAAATAATAACAATAATGATAAAGCATTCAAAAGTGTGGTCTTATCAAAACAGTCTGAAGCAATTAAACTCCCAAAAATAATGGTGCAGAGGCATGCTAAAGAATAGTGGAAGGCAAGCGTAGGCATGCAGAGTGTAGGTATGCAGAGTTGTGTGGTCTTGTCAAGGCTAGTCTGGCCATGCAGAGTTGTGTGGTCTTGTCAAGGCAGAGCATCACATGATTCACGCAAGGGAATGGTAAACTATTCTGAAGCACTTAAACTACCAAGAGACGTAAGTTATATCAACTATACGCCTATTAATACACATGAAAGATACAACTTATCATCACATACTTGCAAAAACTAAAGTTTGTAAACCATTTCTTCCAAACTTTAAAGTTTGTAAACCATTTCTTCCAAACACAATTTAGTTATGGCTCAAAGACCACAATACCTGATAAGTGCACATCTCAATGGTGAGATATTTGAATGTCCAATCACGGGTTTCAATTTTAGGGATACAGAAGTGACTAGGTTTTTAATTGATAGAAGAACAAATCTTTATCATTTGAAAGCCCGGCTAGAAAAGAATTTGCAGTGCGGTCCAGTTGGGCAAATTGTATACAAAAACCCTATGTTTTTTGACGGGCATGACCGATGCAAATTTTTTCAGATGAAGATTCGGGACGACGATGATGTGCGTAATATGTTTCTGAGTCATGAGCATTCTGGTTTCAATGACGTTGAGTTATATATTATGTTACAACATCAACCATTGTCTCAACAACTAGAAGTTTCACAGATTTTTAACGATTCCGACAATGAACAAGCTGAGGTGGATGTCGTTGACGAGGAAGAAGAAACGGAGGACATTGTCGATGAAATGGTAAACAACGACGAGACAGACGAATTACCAGGGAGTCATGTCTATTGCCCACCTCAACACATGACAACACTCAACTTAGGCGACAATGAACCATCAACGGATATTTTTTACGACCCATACATGCAGACATATGGAGTATTAAAAGTTGGAGACAATTTTCGTACGAAAGAAGATTGTGTCCGAGCAATAAAACAATACCACATGAACTTATCTGCAGATTATAGAGTCGATCGAACAAATCCGACTCTATACAAGATCTATTGCCGTAACGAGGCGTGCCCGTTTAGATTAACAGCATCTTTCTGGAAGCGAAGCGATTCCTGGAAGATAGGATCAATGGGTCCAGAGCACACTTGCATAATCACGAATCCAAGTCAGGATCATCGCAAGCTCAGCTCTCAGTTGATCTGCAACAAAATTCTATCAGTCGTTAGCGACAACCCTTCTGTGAAAGTGAGTACAATAATAGCTCATATGGTTCAAAAACACTATGCTCCAGGGAGTGTTGTCATGTTGGAGACGTTGCCGGCATATACGCCAGACGGGAATTATGTTAGTGGAAATGGCATTTTCCACAGACTCTTCTGGGTGTTTGAACCATGCATCAAAGGATTTATGTACTGTAAACCTATAATTCAAATTGATGGAACATAGTTGTACGAAAAGTATAAGGGCATGCTACTAATGGCCGTGGCACAGGATGGCAACAACAACATTTTCCCTATCGCCTTCGCTCTAGTTGAAGGGGAGACTGCTGGAGGTTGGAGTTTTTTCCTAAAAAACCTCCTACAATACGTTGCTCCCCAGTAGGGATGGCAACGGGGCGGGGCGGAGGCGGGTTTAACTATACCCGCACCCGCCTCTATGTAACACACCCGCCCCCGCCCCCAAACCCAACCGGGGGTAAAAATTTACCACCCAGACCCGCCCCCAGTAGTGAACGGGTGCACCCGCACCCGTCCCGCTCCCACCCGCAAAAAAATAATTTCTTTTTAATTACAATAAAAATTAATAATTTTAATTAAAAAATTAATTATTTTAATAAATTAATTAATTATTTAATTAAAATTTTAATTAGTAAATAAATATTAACTTGATAAATTTGATTATTTTAATTGCAATAGGGGTATTAATAATTTAATTAAAAATATAATTAATAAATGAATATTAAAATAAGTAAAATAAGGGAATTAAAATAAAATGCATTATCCGGGGGCGGGGCGGGGGCGGGTGCGGGCGGGTCTTAGTGTCTACCCACCCCCGCACCCGCACCCGTAGTTAAGAACAGGGTTTCACCCGCACCCGCACCCAATTAAATCGGGTTTTCCCCGTTAATTTTGGGGCGGGCCCGAGCGGGTGCGGGCGGGTCCGGGTTTGTTTGCCATCCCTACTCCCCAGCCTAACTTATGTTTGATCTCCGACAGACACCCCTCTATAGAGAGTGCTTACAACAATCCTGATAACGGTTGGCAGGATCCTTCCTCAAGCCATGTGTATTGCATTAGACACATCGATCAAAATTTCATGCGGGAGTTCAAGGACAAGGGGCTAAAGAAGATGGTTACTAACGCGGGCTATGCACTAACAGAGCCTGCCTTCAGATACTACCGAGACGAGATCAGACTTACAAACGCAGATGCATTGAGATGGATTAATAATATTCAACGGGAGAAGCAGACAAGGGCATACGACAATGGGCAGCGATGAGGCCATATGACAACAAACCTCGTTGAATCTATGAACTCTGTATTCAAAGGAATCCTAAACCTGTCGATAACCGCTCTTGTGAGGTCAATATATTTTAGGCTCGCTGCACTCTTTGATACCAGACGTACAAAGTGGGGTTCGGTCATACAATCTGGGCAGCTGTTTAGTGATAGTTCAATGCCATTCATGAAGGAAGAAGCTGCAAAGGCCAACACACATGTCGTCACGGTCTTTGATCGTATTACAGGTCACTTCAGTGTTGCAGAGTCTATTGATCACAATGAAGGAAGGCCTAGGGGATGTTATCGAGTGGAACTGGATAGGAGTTTGTGTGACTGTGGAAAGTTTCAGGCATTTCGTATGCCTTGCTCCTATGTTATAGCAGCCTGTTCCAAGGTACGGCTGGACCCAACCAACTATCTCTCTGTTCTTCACCAAGTCATTACTCTATGCAATGTCTACAGCACTAGCTTTCAAGTGGTAGCAAGGGAGGACTACTGGCCTCCATACGAAGGCGAAATTGTGTGGCATAATGATTTGATGCGAAGAAATAAAAAGGTCCGCCCTAACAGCACCCGTATTCACACGGAGATGGATGCAACAGACAAAATGGTGAGGTTGTGTGGTTTGTGCCGCCAGCCAGGCCACAATCGTACCTAGTGCCCAAATGTGGGCTCTAGCACAACATCATAGTTTCAACTGTAAACTTGTCTATTTATAACAACAACAAATTTTATTTCATTGATGACATACTTAATTGATTACAATGACATAACATAACATAACATAACATAACTTAATAGCTAAACATCAACAAATAACCATCAACGAAACCTAAGACCAAATCAGAAAATAAAAATAACAAACCCAAACGAAACAACTCATAGAATCAGCTTATCTAGGAAATTACAACCATCAACTTAATTTCCTGTTCTAACATCATCATCATGAGGACACCAACATCATTTTCCGTTTTCCTCCAAGACCGGGTGACTCCGTTTGGACTAGACTTCTCAACCAGCCTCTCAATCTTCCTGATCTTTTCACCTGCCTGAAATTCTTCTTCTAGCCAGCGGCGAAGTTCCCTATGCAAATGCTCCAAGGTCCGCGTGTTCCAGAGTCGCATCTTTATCGGAGGCTTCACAACTGAGTATACAACAAGGGCATCTCTTTTCATCAGTGGAAATTCTGGAAACGGTTCCTCCGGTGCTGATGATGATGATGACGGACGACGATTTAACCACTCAGACATGGTGTTGAGAAGGGGAGAGTTTGGGATATTGGTGAGGGAAGGGAGGAAATTAGGGTTTTGGTGACAAGTGTTGCGCAATAACAAATGAGAGTGAACTCTTATTTATAGGCACATGATACCCTATTAAATAAAAGGCTAAAATACAGTTTTGGTCCCCCTGTTTATCAAAATTCACGGTTTTGGTCCCCCTGTTTTTTTTTTAACAGTTTTGGTCCCCCACCCCTCACTGTTCATGTACGGACGGATACTGTTCATGTACGGACATGTACAGACAAGTTACTGTTCATCACTTTTTTTGGGCCAAAATTGGAGTGGGGGACCAAAACTGTTAAAAAAAAAAATAGGGGGACCAAAACCGTGAATTTTGACAAACAGGGGGACTAAAACTGTATTTTAGCCTAAATAATATAATTAATTATATATTAAAAACATAAAATTTTAATCGTTTAAAAAAAAAGCATTGCCCTGAAGCGCCATCCCATATGACGCCTCCCCCTGGAAATTAGGGCACCCCAGTTACACTGAGGCGCCATCCTATATGGCGTGTAGTTTTTTTTGAAATTTTTTTGCCTGAGTCGCCACCCCTCATGGCGCCTCAAGTATTTCATTTTTTCAAAAATAAGCCACTTTGGTAATTTATCTGAAATGTTTGTTTTTATGGTATTTTTTTAAAAAAAATACGTTATATTAAAAAATAAATAACCTGCTATAGAATATTCAAATTTTGTTAAGTAAATTTTAGTAATTAGACTACCTAATCACATTATACAAATTGATAAAAATTAAAATTGTATAAATTTCAGTACAACCGATAAAGCCTTCAAAAGTATATATAACCAATTAAATATTTAAAATTACTAGTGAATATTTTCTTTTTTACTTGAGATGTGGAAAAAAATACATTTTTATTATTTTGATTCTAAGAAAAGTTGGTTATTTAGTTTATATTAGTCAATTGGAATACGCAGTTAAAAAAAAATAAAAGTTAGTTACACACGCAGACATCACAAACCGTTTGAAAAGAGGCGGGATGAGATGGTAGAGATACCCGGTTCATGATTCAACAGCCTGACCGGTTCAGACCGGTTCAGTAATCTATAAAACCATAAGAGTTAGATTCGTGATCACTATTATCATTCTTTTCGGGTTTCATTTCTTTACCACACTCGTCTTTTCATCTTCCACTCGTCTTCTCTTCTTCGTCTAACACTGCAATGGAACCCAAACTTCCCAATGAAGAAATGTGAGTAGTATAACGTTTCATCATCTTCTTCTTGTCGTGTTCTTCTTCCATGTTTCTTCTTGCTGCAGTTTATTCTTTTTGATGAAGTATCTTGTTCTTACTGAAGTATCTTGTTCTTGCTGAAGTATCTTGTTCTTGCAGTGTTTGTTTTACTTTTTTATTTCTTAATTATCTGTGTATTTTGTGTGTAGTTTTCAAAGGTATGTATATGCTTACATGATCGAGAATGGATATGTAAAGACTGCTGAGATTTTCCGACAAGAAGCTCAACTTACTGAATCAGTGCCTGATCCTGATGGTATGCTTCTCCACCTTTTTTTCTTTATAATTGCATTTGCAACCTATGTTTCATTCATCTTCTTTTCTTTCTGACTAATTCATTATTTTCTTATTTTATTTAATCAAGAACCAATTGGTTTCTTGTCCCACTTCTGGACTATATTCTATGACGTCTATAACTCTAGAGCTAGGCGAGCTAGGCAGCACATTGAACAAACTTCTCTTCAGAATCAGCAGCCAAGTAACACTTCCATGCAGAATCAGGTTTTAATGCAGCAGCCAAGTAACACTTCCATGCAGAGTCAGGTTATAGTGCAGCAACCCCTAAACACTGGTCCTGTAATCAACACTACTACTTCACAAACAATTCCTCTTCAACTCCATTTAAGTAATTTTCTATTCATCTTCATCCATCTTTGACATATCACAGTTCTGTTGTCATTTCATATAATTAATACTCATTTAGTCGTTGATGATTCAATTCATTTCTGACACAAGGTTTTGGAAGCATTGATGCGAGATTTTTGTCCTGCGATATGTCATCAGATGGAAAGATTGTAGCAAGTGGAGGGAAAGGCAAGAAGGTCAATATATAAATCAATGCCATCAATTTTTTTACTGTCTTTGTCTTTATTCATTCTTGTATTTATCTTTCATATTTATAGCCTTTCATTTGCTACATGGAAACTGGTCATTCTTTTACTACACAAGACACACATGATGCTACAATCACAGAAGTTAGATTTCAACCAGATTGTAATCTGTTTGCAACCGCTTCAGGTGATACAACAATAAAACTATGGGATGCAACAACTGTGAGTCTCTTTCTTTTCATATCCCATTATGTATTCATTCTTCTGTGCGTTAATTTTGTAACTTGAGGATTGATTAATTCATTATGTTTTCATGTTTCATGATATATAGCGTGAGACAGTGTCACACTATATGGATGTTGGACTTGTACATAGTGGGAGAGTAAGATCGTTGGACTTCCACCCATGCGACAATAAAACTCTTTACTCATCGGACGATGCTGAAATTAGAGTATGGGATGTCAATAAGTACATGAAGGCTAACAGCTCTAAGGTGAGTGACGCTCATCTTTTAGTATCTTATTCAAAACTCTGAATATATAATATAACTAGTCACATCACAGTCACACGTATAAAATGAATTTCAGGAAGGTGGAACAATAGTGAGAGTTGAGCCTGTATCTGGGAGATTTTTGGCAGTTGCTAAAGGAAAATGTATCACCATACTTGATTATCATAATTTGGTTTTTGTGAGGAAACTTGAGGTGAGCTTGATATATATAATGTATCATGACATGAGGCTTGTATTACTGCACTGAATCTGATCATTCTGTATTAGGGACACGTTGGAGACATTAAGTCCATATGTTGGGATGTCACTGGGGAAATGATCGCCTCTGTGAGTGAAGATGAAGTTCGTGTCTGGTTGGCGAGCCAAGGAAAATGCCTACGTAGATATTCATCTAACGGGAAGAAGTTTCAGTCTGTCATATTTCATCCTTGATACGATATGACCTTAGTTATTGGTGGCCCTCAGGTAAATTATGATGGTTGTTAAAGTTTTGTTGTCGTTTATTAATTGTTATGTAACATTTAAATGGACAATTTATTGCAGTGTTTGTTATTGTTGAACCTTGAGAATATGAGGGAATATCCTACACATGCCGCCAATCAGTTATCAATTAATGGATTAGCCGCTACGAGGGCGCAAAGTCAATTCATTGCATCAGCTAGCTATAATTCTTGGGTGAAGATTTGGAAATGAACAAGTTCTAGTTAATGTGTTAGATATAATGTTTCTCTGTATATGCAACTTGTATGTCTTGTTGCTAGTCACAATACTGAACAAATTTCAAGCAGCTCTGTAGTTTTGTATTACACTTTTACTTTTACGCGTTATTGAGGATAATGGATGAACCATTTTTGTTAGAAAATTGGTTGCTTGGTTGTAGTGTTATGTGAAATGATATACTTGGAGAGTGTAGTAGTCAGTTAGTCAATAATCACAAGTCACAACACATACTTGGTAGATCACACAAAATAAATAACATAAAATAATTTATTTTTCTTCTGAAAAGTCAAAGAACATTTGGCATAAGCACCATTCACAAACAGTCAAACAATCAGACAACCTACCCCAATACAATGAGACCTCCAAAACCCACCAAAACAATCAAACCTACTACAATAACTCTATCTGCTAAACACTTCAAGATACCTTGACGGAATAACTCCTACCCTTTGAGACAGCAATGCAGAACGAAACAACTCCAAGGTTAAAAATATTTGCCCCGAAAACAACTCGGGCAAACTCTGCAAGAACCACACCTGCACACAAAAAACTACAATTAATTCCAGCTTACTTCACTGTCATTTTCAATATTCTCTTAATTTTATGAATGGTATACCTTCTTTTGAAGATATGTAAGTTCAATATTGCTAGATATTTTTCTTTCATCTATACTTCTTTGATTTTATTTCCTAAACTGTGTTTTAGTTTGTGTAGTTATTAGAAGCTTATGTAGTTATTTTCTATTTGGATTCTCTTATTAGTGTGTGAGGTGTATAGACCAATTATATATTTTACTTGCCTCTCCCTATTATAAATACATCAAGCCTTCGAGGCAATTCAATATGGTTTTTTTTTTTTCATACACATCACAAACAAACATGATATGTAAGTGTGTCAGATAGCAATTAGATTTGAGTCCCTTTCATTCTTTCTCATTCCTCTATTGCTTCCACAATTCTTTTAGAGTTCTTCATTACCCTATTTCTTGTTCTGCGAATTCAATACTGGCTCATTCCACAATGTCATATGATCAAAATGTTGGAACTAGGGTTCAAGAAAGATGGGATTTGTAAAGAAGAAGAAGAAGAAAACGAGAGAGAGAGAGAGAGAGAAAAAACTATATTGCAGAATTGTGAAATTGTATTAACTGTAAAACTGTAACAAACTGTATCAAATTACAAACTAGAGGACCCTTTATATAAGCCTCAAGGCCCAGGCCCAAAACTACATTTCGACACAAACTGAAGTATTCAACAACCACTGTATTCGATTCAGTCGAACACAGCTGACACAATACAACAACAACTAACTCAATTTCGACATACACCTATACACTCAGACTTCGACAATACATTGAATTACAATTCCAACACACCCCCTAATTCATGTTGTCGAGACTTCTCATTCCGATGCTTCTCTTCAATTCGTCGAATCTGACTCTTCCCAGAGGTTTGGTGAGTATATCAGCTAGTTGAACTTCTGTCTTGCAATACTCCAGTTCCAGCTTCCCTTTGTTGACTTGATCTCTCAGGAAATGATACCTCCTCTCAATGTGTTTGCTTCGACCATGGCTCATTGGGTGATTCTCCAGGTTGATAGTTGACTTGTTGTCTACAAACAACTTTACTTTCTTCGATTCCATTATCTTGAGTTCTTCAAGCAACATTTCGATCCATGCTGCCTGGCACGCAGCATATGATGCAGCTACATATTCAGCTTCACATGAGGACAAAGCCACAATGCTTTGTTTTCTTGAGCTCCAAGATATTGGGGCTCCTTCGATCATGAAGATGTAGCCTGCAGTACTCTTCCTTTCGTCTTGATCTCCGCTGAAATCAGAATCAGTGAACCCATAGACTCCTGCATTTGTATTATCTTTCGACTTCCTTGGCATCAACACACCATGATCAATCGTTCCCTTTATGTATCTCAGCACCCTCTTCACAGCAATGAGATGACATTCTTGGGGTTTCTCCATAAATCGACTTAACACTCCAACACTTTGACATATATCAGGTCTAGTGTTGCACAAATATCTCAAGGAACCAATGATTTGTTTGTACAGAGTTGCACTTACAAACTCATCATTAGTTTCCTTCTTCAACTTTGCTCCAGTTTCTAATGGTGTGGTTGCTGTATTACAGTTGCTCATCTTGAATCTTTTCAAGATGTCTTGAGCATACTTCTTCTGGTGTAAAAATATTCCTTCATCTGTGTCCTTAAATTCCATCCCTAAGAAATATGACAACTTCCCTAGGTCAGACATTTCAAACTCTTGCATTAGCTTCGACTTGACTTTCTTTATCTTAGCTTCGTCTGCTCCTGTGATTAACAAATCATCGACATAGAGACATAGAATGATTCGACTGACACCGTCAACATCATTCACATACACTCCATGTTCAGAGACACATTTTGTGAAACTTGCTTCATTCAGAAAACTATCTATTCGTTTATTCCAAGCTCTAGGAGCTTGTTTCAAACCATAGAGAGCCTTCCTTAATCTGTACACCTTCGACTCCTGCCCTTTGATGTCGAATCCTGGCGGTTGAGTAACATAAACCTCTTCTTCTAATGGTCCATTCAGAAATGTTGACTTTACATCCAGCTGATGTATCTTCCACCCTCGATAAGCAGCTGTTGCCACAACAATTCTGATTGTCTCCAACCTTGCAACAGGTGCATAAACCTCGTCGAAGTCAATGCCCTGTTTCTGCAGAAAACCTCTAGCCACTAATCTGGCCTTGTACTTGGCAATCTCACCATTTGGTCTTCGTTTCAACTTGTAAACCCATTTTACATCAATTGGCTTCTTGTTGGATCTTTCGACAAGCTCCCAGGTCTTGTTCTTCTCAATAGCTTTGAGTTCTTCTTTCATAGCTTCACACCACTTTGAATCACTCATGGCTTGATCCAAATCAATTGGTTCTGCTTCAGCCATCATCATGGCTTCTTCGATTAAGTCACCATCTGCATCAACTGCTTGGTCTGGAAATCTCTCATATCCAGATAGTCTTGTCGACTGAGTTCTTCTTCTATTCGATCTTCTTGCATTCTGCTCAGGTTGTTCTTCATTTCGACTGGTTGAATCTTTATCCTGTTCACTTCGACTGGTTGAAGCCTCATTCTGTTGATCTTCTTTAAACACAGTTGTGACTGTATCTGACTCCTGTCTAACTGAAGTTTGACTCCAGTCCCACCCTTTGCTTTCATCCACAAGAACATCTCGACTGATCACTAGTTTATCATCGTTTGGTGAATACAGTTTGTATGCACCAGTCGAATGATAACCTATTAACACCATAGCTTGACTTTGATCATCCAGTTTTGTTCTCAATTGTTCAGGTACATGCCTGAAGCATATTGATCCAAAAACTCTAAGATGACTAACATTTGGTTTCGACCCTGTCCAAGCCCCATGAGGAGTCTTCTCGACTAACTTCTTCGTTGGACATCTATTCAGAATGTATACTGCTATCGAAGCTGCTTCAGCCCAAAATCTCTTTGGTACCTCTTTAGCTTTCAACATACTTCTCGTCATATTCAGTACACTTCTATTCTTCCTCTCAGCTATTCCATTATGTTGAGGTGTATAGGGTGCAATAACCTCATGCTCTATACCTTCCTCTTCACAAAATCTAGCAAACTCTCGAGAGACATATTCGCCACCACCATCAGTTCTCAGTTTCTTTAGCTTGTAGCCACTTTGCTTTTCGACAAACAACTTAAACTTCTTGAACTTTGTGAATACTTCATTCTTACTTTCAATCATATAAATCCACATATATCGTGTGAATTCATCAATGAAGGTTAAGAAGTAACGCTTGCCACCATTCGACCTAACTTCAAAAGGTCCACACACATCAGAGTGAACTAGCTCCAGTTTTTGCCTTGATCTCATGGGCAAGTCATGTTTGAATGCTTTTCTGGCCTGCTTTGCTTTGTAACATTCTTCACATACCTGCTTTGGTTCCTTCAACTGCGGTAAACCAAACACCATTCTTTTCTGGTTGAGCATGCCTAAACTTTTGAAGTTTAGATGTCCATACCTGTGGTGCCATAGCCAATTCTTGTCTTCTTCAGTCATTGAAGCAAGACACTTATGATCTGATGTGTTGAGTTCAACTTTGAAGGTTTTGTTTTCTGCCATATGTGCTTTCATTATCAACTTCCCATCAGCCCTATGTACCTTCATGTGATTCTTCTCTAACTTCATATTGAAGCCTTTTGCAAGTAATTGACCTACACTTATCAAGTTACTTGTCATTGCTGGTACATACAATACATCAGTGATAGTTGCTCTTCGACCATCCTTTCTGACGATCGAAATATCTCCTTTACCACCTGATTTGATGTGTCTGCCATCTGCGAACTTTATAACCTTTTCGACTGATTCATCTAAGTTGGTAAACCAATTTTTATTGCTAGTCACGTGGTTGCTGCATCCTGAATCTAGATACCACATGTTAGTTTGCTCAGTGTTCGACTGAGTGTTGACCATCAGCAACACATCATCAGAATCACTATCTCCAGCTCGTGCATATTGGGCTTCATCACTATCTTTTGCTTTTGCCTTCTTTCTTCTTCGACAATCTCGAGCATAGTGACCAAAACCTTGACAGTTGTAACATTGCACGTCCTTCATGTCTTTCTTAGTCAAAGCAGTCTTCTTGCTTGACTTCTCATCATTAGCAACATTCTTTGACTGCTTCGATTTCTCTTTTCCAGATTTCTTGGTGAATCTTGATTGCAGCGCCTTTTCAGTCACCTTCTCTCTTTCTGAGTTCCTCTGCTTCAATCTCATCTCATGAGCCTCTAAAGAAGCTTGAAGTTCTTCTAACTTCATCTCAGAAAGATTCTTGGACTCTTCTATTGTCACTACAAAGTAATCAAAATCTTCTATCAAAGATCTTAATACCTTCTCAATCTTTTGCAGATCAGTGAGTGATTCACCACATGCCTTCATCTGGTTTGTTAACATCACAATTCCTGAGAAGTATGCCGAAACTAATTCATCTTCTTTCATCTGAATCATCTCGTATTGCTTCCTCAAGGTCTGCAACTTCACCTTTTTCAATTTCTCATCTCCACCATACAAGCTCTTTAACTTTTCCCAAGCTGCTTTTGCCGATTCTTCTTCAATAATCTTTTCAAACACGTTTGGATCCACACACTGGTGAATCAAGAACAACGCTTTGCCATCTTTCTTCCTTTGATCCTTGTACGCAGCTTTCTGTTCATTAGTAGCATTTGCCCCCAATTCCGTTACGCCATCATTCACGATTTCAACCACATCTTGAAATCTGAAAATGACCTTCATCTGTGCCACCCACCATTGATAGTTCTCACCTTTGAAAACCGGTAGATTCGCTGGGAATTGTGTGGACGTTGTTGTTCCGTTTGCCATTAGAATCTCTCTGAATCGCAACCGGGCTCTGTAATACCAATTTGTTGGAACTAGGGTTCAAGAAAGATGGGATTTGTAAAGAAGAAGAAGAAGAAAATGAGAGAGAGAGAGAGAGAAAACTATATTGCAGAATTGTGAAATTGTATTAACTGTAAAACTGTAACAAACTGTATCAAATTACAAACTAGAGGACCCTTTATATAAGCCATCAAGGCCCAGGCCCAAAACTACATTTCGACACAAACTGAAGTATTCGACAACCACTGTATTCGACTCAGTCGAACACAGCTGACACAATACAACAACAACTAACTCAATTTCGACATACACCTATACACTCAGACTTTGACAATACATTGAATTACAATTCCAACACAAGAATGAATCTATTGGTAGTGATGATTCGTCAACCACCACCGAGGTTGTCCACTACAAGAAAACACTCTCCTAGCGTAATAATGTTGTAACGTGAAAATTAATGATAAAAAAGAGTTGTTACGATGTGATAATCACGTCGCTAAAAATTTTTAATACTTAAATAATAGAACTCAGGTTTGTAGATGGTGGTACGTTGTAAAGTTAAAAAAAAAAGATGTTGCGTCGTGTTAAATACGTTGCGACATATATTTTCAAATAATTAAAAAAAGTGTCAAGGTTTTCACATGGGAAGATTCAAATTTTAAAAAAATTAAGTTATGGTGTGAAAAATACGTTGCAAAAAACTTTTCAAAAAAAAAAAGAAAAGCAATATTTTGACCGACTGAATTGATGGCTAGACATGTTGACTAACATCTTTACATTGGTGTCATGTTATTCACGTCGTAAGTATTATGATCGTTCTGACGTTTCAGATTTACCGACGTGTAAATCACATCGCAAATCAACAGATATCAACAGTTACTTTTCATTTGTGAAGTGATTTACCTGACATTGACTTGGCAATTTATGCGCCAACATATTTCTTCCCCTCACGCATAGATGCAATTTGTTTTCCTCACTCTTTATTTCATCCTCGACTTTCCTTTCTCTCTTTCAACCTGAAGCTTCATTCCTCTCTTTCAACCTTAAACTTCCATAAATTTTTTTCACCTTCATCCAATTAATTCAAGTTATTAAATTATTTATTTTATTTTTTCTTTTTAATTGATTTTTTGTTTTGTAATTTTTTTCCGTTTTTAATGTAGGTTATTAACATATTCAAGAAGTTTTTTTTTAATACTCAAAAACTTATCCATTAAATAATAAGTTCAATACAATTACAATGAGCCTGATAAACTATAGGATACCAATATTTACAGACCCCATACAAGACCAGCAAAAGAAACTAGCTGTCCTACATGAATATAGTAGAACAAAACATGTTCCATCACCAACCCATCATTACCACAATTAGCTGTTGGAATCCAAAGGCATTTTAAGCCAATCATAGAAACTTCCTCCAAACCCATTCTTATGCTTTATCCTCTTCCAATTCCATGAAAATTGTTGGATGTCTTGAAACAAGCTCCTCGAGTCAGGCATTGCGTCTTTAAAAATGATATTGTTTCTAGTTTTCCATATACACCAGGAAGAAACCAGCCAAATGTAAGCAATAGAGGAACCTATCCTACCTGCCTTAACCCAATTTAAAAACATGTCACAACTGCTCAAGCCTCCTGGTAGTTTCACGCCAAGCCAATAGTCTATGTTCCTCCACACAGCTTTTATAATGTCGCATCCAAGAATTAAATGGTTAATGCCCTCAATCTCCCTAAAACAATAAACACAAGATGTTTGGTCAGGATCAGAAATAACTCCTCTTTTTATGAGATTCCCACGCGTAGGCAACCTGTCCAATAGAAGTCTCCATCCAAATACCAACACCTTCAGTGGAGCCTTAATTTTCCACAAGTACTCAAGAGCCTCCTTAGTATTGTTTTCCATAATATCCTCATCTCCTCTTCTACTCCACAGTTTGTAACATTCTTTGACACTGAAGGAATTATTAATATTACTTGGCCACTTAACAGTATCTTCCACCTGTATTTGCAGACTAACCTCCTCTAATTGTTGTTGCAATTCCCTAACTGAATCATCATCTATACTTGACAGAACCACATTCCTCCCAACAATATCCCACTTCCACGTGTCTTCAGTCCAGTACCCGCAGTCCTTCACCAGAATTTCCTTGTTTGGGGATGAATCATATAAAGAAGGATATTAAATATAAAGTGCATTGCCACCAGTCCATCTTGATTGCCAAAATAAGGTCTTTCCCCCATTACCAACTTTCCAGTTCAACATACTGAAAATCCCTTGATTATTAGCATGATTTGCAAGACGAGTCAAATCATTCCACCAACATGAGTTTTGTTTAGTTGAATAATCTGGTTTCTTAAGGAACAGACAAGAAAATCCACCATTATATCTTGCCTTGATAACCTTAGACCAAATTGCATCCTGTTCATATGAAATTCTCCAGAGCCATTTGGCCACCAGAGCTCTGTTGAATGTGCAAATGTCTTTTAACCCTAAACCACCTTGAACTTTAGGTTTACAGACCAATGACCACTTCACCCAAGCTATGCTCACCTTGTCACCATCTCCAGACCACAAGAATCTTCTCTGGATTGATTTGATTTCCTTCAGAACCGTTGTAGGAGCTAAGTATAATGCAAGGTAGTGTATAGGCAAATTAGTTAAACAGAATTAATCAAGGTGACTCTTCCTCCAATGGATAACATTCTCCCTCTCCATGAACCCAACCGATTCTTTAATGAAGAGATAACAGGTCTCCAAAACTCAACAGATTTATATCTTCCTCCAACAGATAGACCTAAGAATTTGAAAGGGAATTTGTCTACTTTACAGTTCAAGAAAGATGATGCCGCTCGAGTTCTACTTTCCTCCATCCCAATGCCCATGATACTGCTTTTGTTGTAGTTTATTTTGAGCCCTGACAAAGCCTCGAAACCTCTTAGTACAACTTTTATTCCCCAAATATTTTTCCATGAGTCATCACAAATAATCAATGTGTCATCCGCAAATTATAATAGAGATATGGTAGTATTATCCTCAAGCTCAATTCCCTTTAACAAACCAGTCGATTCTGCTTTTTTGAACAATAGAGCCAAACATTCTGTGACCAGAACAAATAGGACAGGGGATATGGGATCACCCTGTTTTAAGCCCTTTTTGATCAAAAAGTCCTTAGAAGAACTCCCATTTACTAAAACTGATCCAAAACTTCTGCAGACTAAACACCTTATCTAATTGATCCATTTAGGACTAAAATTCATGGAAGCCAGCACCTTACATAGAAATTTCCAATTTACATAATCGTAAGCTTGTGCAAAGTCTACTTTAAACATAAACCCTTTCCTTTTTCTCTTTCTGGCATAGTCTAAAATTTCATTCGCCACCAGGACCCCATCTAACAATTGTCTACCTGGTACAAAAGCTGTTTAATTAGGAGATATCAGTTTGCCTATCACCCTTTTTAATCTAGCAACTAGTACCTTTGATATAATCTTGTGCACACTGCCTATTAAAGCTATTGGTCTAAACTCTAACAAACATTGAGGATTTCAACCTTAGGGATAAGAACGAAAAATGCTGAACAGAATGATTTGAAGAGGTAAGCCTTATCATAAAATTCAGCAATGCAGTTGTAAAAGTCTTGTCCAACGATCTCCCAAGTTTTTTTCAAGAATTTCAAGTTAAAACCATTCGGGCCAGAACTTCTATCACCTTCACAAGAGTTCACTGCCTCAACCACTTCATCGTATAAGAAAGGTTCCTCTAACATTACTTTATCTTCGTCAGACAGTTTTTTTAGAGATCTAAGATCCATCTCAAAACATTCAGTAGCATTGCTCTTGTATTTCTCTTCAAAAAAATCATGCACAACCTGTTTCACTTTCTCCACACTTGCCTCATCATCCAACCCAACACACGAAGGTGAGATAGAATTCACTCTCCTCCTCCTGTTAATGGTTGAATGAAATAATTTTGTGTTAAAGTCACCCTCGTTTATCCATTTCAGCCTTGCTTTCTGAAGAAGAATACTTTCCTTAGTATGTAATTTGCTCCACATCTCCTCCACAGCCCTACTTCTTTCTTTCAAAACCTCCTCAGATATTGCATCTTCATTCTCATCTCATCTTCCAATACATTGATTCTGTTGATGTTTTCTTCAATTTTAAGATCACAAATGCCAAAGACATTTATATTCCACCACCTCAGTTTTCTTTTCAGATGACTCAATTTCTGAATCAAAACATTGCCCGCAGACCCTGAAGTTTTCACAGAATTCCAGCTTTCGTTAACAAACTCTAAAAATTTTGGATGATCCAGCCAAGAATTTATAGACTCGAATGGTTTAGGACCCCAATTCCTATCATTCAACACCAGAGATACAGGTCTGTGATCAGATATATCTCTCAATCCCACCTTCTGATTAACCACTTTCCAATAGTCGCACAAATCCTCACTGATTAGAATCCGGTCTAGTCTGCTTCTACATGAACCATTGGCCTTGAACCATGTATGTCTATTTCCCACTGTAGGAAGGTCTAAGAGTTCCATATCCTCAATAAACACATCAAATTCCTCAATCTCATTTAGATTAAAGCACCATCTACCTATCCTCTCTTCTTTACACCTAATAGCATTGAAGTCTCCACCTACAATCCAGTCCCCTCTTGGCATACTCGACTTCAAATTAAGAAGTTTCCCCCATAACACTCTTTTTTCAGCTGTTGCGCATGACGAGTAAATATTAACAATATAGATATCTCTACCTCTCCACCTACCAAACACACCTAAATAACCATTTCCAGAGAAACTGAAAATAGAGCAGAAGGATTTCTTATTCCAGATTGAGAGCATACCTCCAGACTGGCCTATAGAATCAGAGGAGGACCAATCAAAATCATCACTGCCCCAAATGCTTCTAACCAAGCCTTGCTCTATTTTTTTACATTTTGTTTCTTGTAACAAAATAAACTCAATGTTATTTTTCTCGATCATCATCTTGAGCCTTCTTCTTTTAATCAAAGAATTACACCCTCTAATATTATATGTTGTCAAATTCATGGTTCTATCATTTGTATCTCCTTCTGATCATCTCTTCTAGTTATATCTTCTTTTTCCATCTTCCTCAAGATCCCTTCCAGGAATTCATCATCTTCCTCTCCTTCTATGCCCAAAGATTTAAGAATGGACCAAACTCTACCTGGAATATCTTCAGACCTCCTTAAAATTCTCTCATTTCCCTTCTTCACATCTGGATCTGAAATAGAACCACAACCTAAAATGGAACCTCCAGAGTACCTAGATTCATTTGCTCCAGATAGGGAAGAGTTAATCAATGTCGTATCAGCTATTCCCACCCTTGTTTTATCTATTTTCATTTCTACTGAAGAGTGTAATAGTGTTGCAAAATACGAAGGTTCATATGGAATCTTCACATTCTCATAAATCTCTTCCAAAGTCTTTTTTTTCTTATGATTTTTTGGTTTGGTTTTATGCACCTCTGCGGCCCATCTAACGTACTCTCATTTGGCCCACCCCTTAAGCCCAATACTACAGACTTAGGTGGACCCAAAATTAAGGCCTGATTCTCTTTTGCTCCGACAACTACTTCTTCGTTAGTACATTCAAAACCATCAGCCGTTTCCCCTTTTCTGACTTTCCCACTCCTCAATACCTCTTTCTTACTCATCTGTCCCTTCGTATAGTCTTGGAACCCCAAGTCATTAAATGCCCCCTCTCCTAAGATCTCCTCAGAGTTGTGACAGTCTAGGATTTTGCCTCCAAAATACAACTTTTTGGTGTTGTCAGTAGTAGCTTCCAAGTTGGCAGAGAGAGACAAAATATTTCCATGCTTATAACCTACCTCCTGTTCTGTGACCCTATCCTTAGGTTCAGACGGTCTACTCTTACCTTCCCCAACATCATCTTCTCCAATCTTGGATGATCCAATTTTCTTCGGCTCGTCTTTAAATAAAGGATTTCCATCGTCAAAATCTTCGTCCACAAAATCTTCCTCTGTTTCTTCCACAACAGATTCATCTGAATCTACTGACCTCCTACTCCTCTTCAGCTCCTTATGAATGATACGTTTTGGACCATGATTATCTTCCACTAACTTAATGATAAACACCAAACCATTGATCTCAATATTTATTATCTCATTCAAATTGCTTGTATATCTGGTCTTTATCAGGATTCTTGCAACATCGAAATTGGATTGAACTTCAATTTCTTTATCACAGCGAATGAACTCTCCAATCTGACTCGATATATATTTGAAAACGTCGTTCCTCCACGCGTGGCATGGAATGCCAAAACACTTGACCCATGTGATCCTTTCCTTGTCTACTTCAGCAGGAGACCAACCTCTAATGTCAGAAAACCAGTTCTTCAGCCAAGCTTCTTCTTCCTCCACTAAAGTTTTCAGTGCATTCTCTTCCAAATCTTCTAACAGGCACATATTAGCTCCTATTGGAGTCACTTTAATCTGGAAAAAACCTTCTTTATGGAATATTTCTTGAATATTATAAGAATTCCCTGATTCCTTTAGTTCACCAACAAATGCTTTTTCAAACCGTTTAACCTCCTCCTCTTCTATATTGAATGACAGACCCTTCCAGTTGGCTATATGTCTCCCTTCCCCCACTGTTATCTCTGATAACCTATTGTAATTGTTCTTTTTTCCTAAACCTTGTTCTCCTCTTATTACATCCACAAACGACCTCTCTTGCCTCACTGGGTTCCAATAGTTTTTGAAGACACCATCTTTGTTGACCATCCTTTCCATTTGTTTTGTCTTTGGCACATTGTTGACCACCTCCCTTCTCCTTTCAAACCTAGGTATATTGACATATAATTTTCGCCCGTTGATCTGGATGTTATCAAGTTCAATAACTAGTCTTCTTTCATCTTCAACCTTCTTAAATCTCACAAACCCATACTGCTTCCCTCTTTTATCCTTCCTGGCTGGGATAAACACCTCCAAAACAGTCCCAAAATCCTTAAACACATTTACCATCTCCCTGACATTATGATGATCCGGAATCTCCGTGAAAAAAAACGATGATATTACCTCATTTTCACCAAGATGTTTTCCAGACCTTTCTTTCCATACGGAATACCGTAAAATCTCAGCTCCTTTCTTCCTCCTATTTACTTCTACCCATTCCATAATTTCACACAGTGGTTAGAACCTCACTAAACCTCCAAACTGACCGGGAAAATGGAAGACTAGTGCCAAGCCCCCTAGCCCTAAGGCTAGGAATTTAAGCCAAAAACACTAACCAGGATAATCCCAACCAATTTGAATAGCAAGATAAATGATGTATTGAAACTCAGTGATGAAAGATGTTCAAACGCTCATTACTCAAAGAGTTTTCCATTTTGTTAAATACACATAGTGAAATTTGTGTCAAACAATAGCTAAGTTGTCTATACTTTAAAATTTTATAATATTCAGTGTGGTCTTTTTTTCTTCTTTTCTGCAGTAGAACTCGATTTAACATATTCAAGAAGTTGCATCTCAAAAAAATATTTTGTTGCTACATTGAGGATTTTGATAGCTATGTTTTTATTTTTTTTCCACAAATTCATACACTACAAAAAAAAAACACGTAAATTAGGGCAGTTTAATTAGGTCGGTTTTAATAACCGCCACAATTAAGTGAAAATTACATCGGTTTGTTAAAATGACGTAATATGATTAATTTTATGGCGGTTTCAACCGCCACATTTTACTTAAACTAGTCCAACTTACAATAACGCTTCACTTTTCACTTTTTTTAATCATTATACCTATTTTTGTCCTAATTGTACTACTACCAACTTATTTCTTTTTTATTAATAATTTAATAATGAAAATAAAAATAATAACTTTCCTATTTTTCTTGATTTATTTTTTATAAAAATTAAATTATGAAATGGATGTTTTATCTTTTAATAAAGATTATATATATATATATATATATATATATATATATATATATATTAAAATGATTTAATTTATATAAATATTCTTCAGAGTAAATATGAGATTTTTCATTTTTTATGAATTAAATTTCCTACAGTAATAACTAAATGTTGGACTAAATCTAGATTGTCTGATTTCAATTTAAGGGTCGAGGTTCATTTAACTTAAAAAAACTTAGTTTTTAATCTATACCGTCTGATCGAAATTTGACAATTGAGATTAAAAACTAATTGTAGTTAAGTGCATTGTTACACTACCCAATCCTGATCCCTCTTTGCATTTATTTGTATCTCTCTTTGCAAACCCTATCAGGTCAACAAGTTTTAGCGAATTGAGTTCTTATGCCGCCTCTAGAATTTCCCAAATCACCATCGCCTTGAATATCCCACTCTTTTCGTCTGCCAACATCATCTTCTCAATCGTGCTTTTTTGCGTTGTTCCTCTAATTTCCCCTCTTTTCTTCTACGCCTCAGATCTCGTTCTCCTCGTCGATGTGGAGAATATCACTCTCAGATCTACAAGGGTCCTCATCGATTTGTGTTGTTCATCAGGTTCATGCGTTGGTTTTTGGAAATGTTTGGATATTGATGCTCGTGTTTTGGGTATTTTAGATGTTTTTTCTAAGGTTAGGGTGTTGGTTCTTGTTGATGTTTATATTTCGGTTCAGGTTCGGAATGGCTGGCAGTTTCCAAAATTCGGTTTCGTTGTCGACACTATTTTTTGCCATTTAAGGTAACAATTTTTCGTTGTTTTGATTTTCTTTAGGTTTTGATATTCTTCTTGGAATTCTATAATGTTGTGTTTGTTTTAGATGAAATTTTTTGTACCAATGTGATTTACTTAAACTTAATAAGATTGCAAATTGGCATGACAATTTCTTGTTAGAGAAGAGAGACATTAGAGAAAAATTATGATGAATATATAGTTATATGGGTTACGCTAGCAATAGGCTTTCTAATACACTATTCACAATATACAATTTCATTTAGGAGCAATATTATCAATTCCATAACTAAGAAGATAACAATCCCAGATGTAAGAAAATAACTTATATTCAAACTCTGTTATGCAATAACTCAATAATGTCACTATAATTGCTATATGATACCATTTTGTACTAAATAGCCTAATGTGGGACAAGAGTGATTTATTCATATAAGGTCTATGTTAATTTGATTTGTGCCATATTTGGTTTTGGTATAGTATCATCATGTGCTTCATAATGTCGTTAGATTCATGTCTTGGAAAGACATTTTGTTATAGACGGTGTTATTTGGTTTAAGGGTTATAGTTTGGACTTTAGAGTAAATGGTCTCACTCTCAAACTTTAGTTAAATTTTGACTTATGCATTTTAAAATTTGCTTTGTCATTTAATATCCATTATACTTTAGAGGCCTAAGTGTGTAGAAATTACTATTAACATGGATATATTTCCACGTGTATTATGAGGAAAAATGTGTGGTCTAGGATACAGAAGAGCATTCAAGTGTGATGAGAAGTTAACTATCGGTGGAAATTGGGTAGATACTGGAATACTATGAATTGGAATACCATTATAACCAGTATAATTAGGAGCACATCCTAAACTATGGTTCCATGTTACATTTTGACCTTCCATTTTAACAGAGAGTATACCATATATAAGACCGCACCCGTGAACATTCTAAAACAAATAAAACCAAGATTAAATCTCATAGCATTGAATTTTCTTCCAACTATAACTATATGAAAAACAACTTACATTTTCAAAAGTTGTAGGTATGTTTGACATGTTCTCGTTTGATCGGCCAATCTCTTCATTTTCAATCTATTACAAAATTATAAAATCCTCAATCTCTTCTTAAATTTCAACAAAAATAATGACAAAGTGTCTTGACTTACATGTTTTGATGTTCTTTTATTGATAGATTCTTTCATTGAACAAGCAACATCAACATCTTTTTTCTTATGCTGATTACCATAATTCTTATCAACACCCTGCATAAAAAATTATAATAATGTTGAATTAAGAACCTAAATATTTACAAATAAAAACACATATAACATAGTGGTTGGAAACATACCTCACACCCAACATTTGATATTGCAACAAAGCCTTTGTCAACTTCATGTAAAGCATCATGTTCACCTATATCTTGACACTTATGCTTTATGTGATTGATATTATGAGGGGCACCTTTTGTCTTACGAGAAGCACCTTTGGTCTTGCGAGGGATGCCTTTGTTCTTACGAGGAACACCTTTGGTCTTAGTCATAATGGGATCATTAATAACATTTGTATTAGTCTTATATTTTCCATTGGCATCACGACGCCTCTTTATTTTCTCACACAAACTGTAAATCCCTTTCATAACTTCTTTAAAATCATCTGGATGTTTACAAGAAACTTCACACAGACTATTGAACGCAGAAGACATAGCCCCTCGACGAAACATGAACATTTTCTCATCATCACATTCTTCAGAAGACATTGACAATATGTAATCATCCTTTACTGATTTGGTCCACCTTTTACAAATCAAACTATTTAGAAATGTGTTCATGTGCTCATGCCTCATGGCACAAATAATGTGAGAGCATGGAATTCCTACCCGTTCAAACAAATTACAATCACATAAAAATTTACTTTGTGCCTTATCAAGATAAACTAGATATGTATAATTTTTGTTGCAAAATTTATTCATCTTCAAAGTCACAACATTTTCGAGCTCAGACCGTTCAATAACATTTACCGTGATCGCATCTTCTATTTCATCTTAAACTTCCTTAAAATTTTTCCTAGTAAAGATCTTTGCAGCTTCGAGCTCCAACCCTTCCAATTTAGTTGTTAACACAGGATCATAATAGAACATTTTAAAATTAGACATTAACTCATTATGTCTGTATTCTTTTACACCTCTTTCGAAACCATGCATGAAATCAACAAGACTGCTTTTGTTCTGAACATACATCTTAATAAAAGAGTTGACGGCTTCAGAGATCGATGTAGTTCTTATACTACAAAAAATTTTATCTCGCATGTATGCACTAGTCCATATTCTCTTTATCTCATATTTTTTCTTAACCAATTTGTTGTTTGACAAACCACAATCATCAACTACCCTCTTCCACTCATTTTCAAACTCGTCTACAGTGTAAGTAGCATAAATCAATGACTTAAAATCTTCCAAGAATTTTGGATTCTTCACGTTCTCACAAGCATTTCGATGTAAATGCCATGAACAAAGATGATGCAACGAGTTTGGAAATACATCTCGAATAGATCCTCTCATTGCAAGATCTCCATCAGTAACCACTCCTTTAGGATGTTTATGATACATTGCTTCCAAAAAAGTATTTAAAATCCACTTGTATGTCTCAGATTTTTCATCAGAAACCAAAGCACAACCAAATATTGTAGTTTCTCTGTGATGGTTGAATAAAAAAAAAACAACAACAGGCTTGTTATATCTGTTCTTCTTATAAGTTGCATTAAAAGCAATCACATCACGAAAACATTCATAGTCAATCCGACTAGCTGAATTCGACCAAAATAAATTTTCTAAACGTCCTTCGTCTGCTGTGGTAAACTTCAAAAAGAACATTGGATCATTATCAGCTTTAGCCTGTAAATAACTCAAAGCAGCAAAAGCATCCCCTCTTTCTATTCTTGCCATTGCTTCATTATTTAAGTAGTTATATAAGTCCTTTTTACAAAATCCCAAACCTTCATGACCACCTTTTTGAGCCATCATAAAACCTAAAATATGACAAGTTCTAACACCATGTGTGTGCAGGCCATCAACAAGAGCTTTATCTGATTCACTCAATCGACGATACTTAGGAATCAGATGAACATAGCGTGCTGGAGTTAACTCATGGTTATGAGAGGGCTCAAATACGGAAACTCTCCAATTTTCAGTCACAAGATTTAAAGCTACTCAAAACCTCGCACGATATTCCATTCGTGTGGTTGGTCTTGGATCTCTACATCGTCCCCTCTTCTTATCACTCTTACCCTCTCTGTTACAAACTAATTGACGAACAATTATATTCCCTTCATAATCACGTTTTACATCATCTTTTCTTATTGCAAACCCATGACATTTTGCATATATCTCATAGAAATCTATTGCTTTTTCCTCAGAAGCAAATTCCAAACCTCTTATATCATCATCTGTCAGGTCATTAATCTTTTTGTAAATATCCATGTCGTTTTTTCCTTCTTCGTCGCCGACATTATTACAACTGGCCAATTCTTCACAATCTATATCTCCGTAGTCAACATCCATTTGAACCTAATAAAAATACACAAACAAATCTAAATATTTATATCATAAGCATAACTGTAAGATTTAATGTCAAATATTCAATATGATGCATGATGGCAATGAACTATGAAATCATTGTTCCTTTCAAGTTCCACTCTACTCCACTGTTACTCATCTTTCTCTCTTTCTAAATTATCATATATTCTTAGGATTTAAGAAAAAACTGTGTTACTCTAGTAAACCGTTTGAGAGAGTAAAAAAACTCTCTCAAAATATTTCACAAAGAATATTTCACAAATTCTGATATGCAGCAAATTTGTTACATAAAGAGTATTTCACAAATTTGACGAACTAGATCGATCGAATTCCATTCAATTTCATCAATCACTTTGAGATGTCAAATTCCATTCAGCTTCACAAACAAAATTACATAATCACAACAAACTCAAAAACTAAATTAAGGTTTCAGTTCTTAATCATCATGTGTGCCAAAACTAATCATGTGAAATAAAAATTTTGAATTTGTTGCATATCAAAATTTGTGAAATACTCTTTAAGAAAAAGTGTAAAATTGCTAACGCTTCAATTTCTTATGATTTAGGTGTAGTTTACTACCATTTTATTCTTTTTCTTTTTTAATTTTTACTTTAATGATATTAATTTTTACTTTAATGATATTTAGTTGTAATGCATAAGCCAATTATCATCATCATTTCATAGCAGTTGCTACCATTTTATTCTTTGTAAGAAAAATAATTCTTTTTCAAAATGTTTTGTTAAACTCATTATCATCATTTCATAACAGCAGCAATATCACAACAAACATAACCCACAAATTACCAATGGTTAAAGATAAAACCTATCTATAAATATTAATAACAAATAGTAAATACAAAATTACTCATCTATGAATATTAATAACAGAAAGCAATACAAAATTACCCATCTATGAATATGAATAACAAAAAACAAATACAAAATAAAAGAGAAATTACCTTGTGAAAATGAGTAGAAATCTAGCAAAATATGGATGTACCAATGAAATGTATGAGTGAGAGAGAAGAGATTGGTTGAGAGAGTAGCAAAGAAGAAGAAGAAGTTGATGAAGTTAAGAAAGAAGAGATTGGTTTAATAGAAGAGTTTAGAGAGTCGTGAATCAAAGTGAAAAAGAAGAAAGAAAAATGGTAAAATGAATCGATAAATAGGGGAAAAAAAAGAAGCTGAAAATATTTTGTTTTATTTAAAACAAAATAACAAATTACCATTAATATATTTGAGGTAAATGTATAATTATTTAAAAGTATATAACTATTTAAGCATAAAAACATGACACATCATAATAAACACCTAAAAGCTTCTACACTTGACAACTCAAATGGGTAAGGTTATCCAACATTTTTAGGTTGGTAAATAAAAATCTACCTTAAGAAAACAGATCTATTATTAAATTAACGGAGGGATTAGGTGCTGCAAGGGAGAGAGGGTCCACCGTGGACCCTCTGATCTCAGCCACTGATCTAAAGGCTTTGCAGATCCAAAGATCACAAACGGAGGGTGCAGGGTACGCCGGCGTATGTGCGTGTGTGCACATGATCATTAGGTAAAAACATAAACAAAAGAAAAACAAAACGCAGAAGCTCTCTTCTCTCCTCTCTGTCCTCTCTCAAACTCCCTTCTTCTCCCTCTCGCGGAAGACGATCCACCGGAAAACGAAAAAAAGCTCGCCGCGACGGCTCACCTCTCCGATCTCTCCTTCCCTCTCGATTTTCTTTCCTCTCTCGTATCAAACCCTCACTAAGAAACGCTCGCGAAAACAAACAAACCTGAATTAAAACCCTAACCCCCAACAAACCCCAAAATCCCCAGTCTAGGTACTTCCTCCGTGTTGCCACCTTCAATCCGCGTGTGGTTGTTGATTCGGAACGACGTCAATGATGATGGCGAAGACTCTCTGGCGGCTTCGAGACGTGCACTGGGTGTAGTGGCAATGTTTCTGAATTTTTCCGCTATGAATGTGTTTGTTTGCTGCGAATTTTCTGGTAAGTTTCTGTTGCTGCTATGCTTTTTCTACTGATACATGTGTGTGGTTTTGTAATGATGCTGTGAAGAAGTTTTTAGAATGGTTCTTTTGTGTGAACTTGCAGGTTTTCTGATGTGTCTTATTTAAACTCGTGTGTGTTCTCGTGTTTGTGCGTTGTTCTCTCTGTCCCCTCTCACTGGTGATGTCCTTTGAAATTTATAGGCCTAAGGCTCTTTAGTTGTAATCAAAAGTCAAACAAATGTTGCTGATACTGTGTCTGTTATACGATAAAAACTTTCCATTTTGATTTGGAACATGTTTGAGACATACTCTATTCTTTCCATTTTAGACCTAGCATGTCTGATATTGTCTTGATTGTTTGCTAGTGATCACTATCTTTCCAAACTGCTTTCTGATTGACAGTTTTCTTTTACTTTAGGAAGGTTATCAATGGTTTCAATGTTGGCAGGGCAGCAGAAAATCAGTAACTGAGTTCAACAAGTCTCAAGAAGCATCCTGAATCACATGCCAACAGAAAGTTGCAGAACCTAATGAAACGGAGAGCCGACTTGTAGGTTCCTAGCTTCTTACTTCAGCATTCTGTAGGATTTTAGAAACATGATTTAACCTTGTATCAACAATTGCTTTGAGTCTAAGCTCTAGTGTCTTTCTTCTTCCATCTTTGTTTCAATTTTGGTTTGATTCCCGCTTTTAGAAACATGGTTCCTTTCCTTTGTTTTGTCGCTATTGATTACTTTGAATAGGCCTTCCTTTGCTACCATAACATTAAGATTGATTATTTGCCGACATGGATGTTGTCAGGGACGTCAGCCCGAGCAGGATGAGGCCAATTAGTCCATTCTCTTATAGGATATAATATTGATGGGGTGCTGCGATCTGCTCCATACCGGCCATTGTCACACACGATTTTGCATATACCCTGGTATTTGGCAACCTGCATGATAGCATAGACCAAAATAATGCGCACAAGTCGGACAACGCCCCTGGGAGGTATCAGTAGTAAGCATCCCTCATCAGCCATCCATTTTATCTTTTCTTCTTATTTTGTAAAGGTTGTTCTAAGGATGTTTCTGAATCCCCTGGCCACGAACCGTTTCACTAATGAACTTTGTTTGAATTGTGACAGGATTCTGCATTGAACGGAGACGTTTAGGACTGTATTTGGTCAATGACTTCAATCATGTGTGGCCTAGTAAGTTTACTTAATTCTGCCTGGAGTTCCACCGATAAGAACCTTGTCCGTCAATTGTCCCACCAACGCTTAAATGTTGGCTAACTTTGATATTCGCTCTTCATTTTAATTCGACAGGTTTTCGAATGAAACTGCTCTATGGATCTCTTGTTGGAATTTAGGGTATGATAATCCTGGATAACTTCAAAGAATCGTGTTCGTACACTTTCCGAACAAAGTATTTCGACCCTATTATTGTTGCCTGGGTTCACGAAATCTTTGTGGGGATAATTCTTGAAGAACAATCTTTTTCTGGCAAAGAGAATAGATTCAGAATGTAGAGAGAATTTCAATGTTTTCTGTGTCCGAAACCGAGGCCAAATGACTCCTTATATAGGAGATCAATAACCGAAACTGAAAGGAAGCAACTGTTCGGAAAAACCGGTTATGTCGGTTGGGAAAGGGTCAAACTATTCAAAAAATTTTTGCCCCTTGGACCCCGCCAGGGGCTCTGCCCCTTGGACCCCGCACCCCGCCAGGGGCTCCGCCCCTTGGAACCCCGTTTCAATTATTCGTATTCAATTATACGTTGGCTCGACGAGCGTGCACTCCGCACTTCCCTAACTCGTTTCCGAGTTTAACGCATAATTGCATCGGCATATAGTAAATCACATTACTACTAAAATACATTGATGATACTAAAATCACCAACATCTCTCCCGCGTTGTGCCAATGATCTCTGCTTAGTGTCCCTCTTGCCTTCGGATTGCCGACAATGAATGTAAGCGAGCAGTTTCAGAAGCAACCTCTGCTGAAGCTGGAGATAAGTTGCGACGGCGAACCCTGTGATCACTAGAATATGTTGTACATTATGGTTGGAAGTGCTTCATATGTTAAATGGTGCTGTCTTGATTTTACCATAGCTAGTGATGTAGTGTATTGACATGCTAGGTGTTTTAGACATGGTTCTGAACTTAGTCTGCTAGGTACTTTCTTTCCTTTCACTGTGCTTCCAATTTTGTAGTGTAATGGATAAATATTGAATTTGGGCATTTGCATTCTATAATGAGTTGGGTTGGAGCTTTGGCATTGTAAGAGCTTTTTCTTGTACGGGGTACTTCCTCTTTGAGGTGAATAGCGACACAATCACTTTGGATAGTATTTAAACGTAATGGACTTTAAGCAAAATCCCAAATCGTGTAAATGAGATTGCATAGTTTCGATGTTGTATGGTTTAAGCAGGACCGTGACCAATCTCACTTAATGTCATTTTATTAAGACTTCCTCGTAGAAATTAGCTTGGCTCAATGTGAGGAACATAGGTCTGATCATTTCAGGATCAAATGTGGCCGTCAATTATTGAGAAAACGTGGTCATGGAAAAAATTGCCTTTCTTGGTCTTTTATATTTGTAACAGCATCTCTTTTAACAGTTTTCAGCGTGTATCTCCTTTCAGAATTGGATTAAAATGCCCAAAGTGGATATTGATTCCTATTAGCCTCACAATTCCATTTAATAAATGGGCCATTCCAGCATTTGAACACTTAACATTCTTTTAGGTGAATTCCTAATCAATCTTTGAGAAAGGCGTAGTATCGCGACTTGAATGACTTGAATCCTTGCGCTTTGTAATCTCGAATTTTGGAAAAAAAAGGGTAAAAGTTGTTTTTATTTAACCTTAATCACATGAGAATACACCAAAACTTTGCAAATCTTAACTTGGACACTTGAATTCTTCAGGGTGGAATAGGAATCGCTCTTAATCTTGATTCAAGTCTTTTTTTACCCACACTTTAACATTTCCAAGCATGTTGCTCATAACTTAATCAACGAGAAAATCCGAACTAAACCTGAAATTCGTCACAAGAAAACCCTAGCAAGTTCCCACTTGACCATGCTCAATGCCTTGATTCTCTCCGGTAATATACACGAAAACCTTTGAGAAATATCGAGGAAAATGACCCAATAAAAAACTTTAGAATCGTCCTGAATCAGAACAACCTAGTCATATCCGGAAGTACTTGTGAGAATGAGTATTATCTTCGTTTGATATTTAAAGCACCTACACAAGCTGGTTAGTGATGATAAGTGCACACACAAGGTCCTATGACCTAAAGAGGTTATGTGTAACGACCCAGTTTTTGTGTGAGTTTTATTTAATCGAGTCGTTTGATTATTATATTATTATTTTATTTTATTTTCGACTTTTATCTGAAAATATGTTATTTTTCAATGTTGTGATATTTTATCGGGTTTTGGGAACGTTTGTGAGATATTTGAGTGTGGGGGTATTTTGGACATTTCACAATATTTTGTTAAGTTAGAATAGAAAGGGAATTAGGAAGAGAGAAAAAGAGAAAGAAAGAAAAGGAAAAGAAAGAAAAAGAGGAGAAAAGAGAAGAAGAAGAGAAATAGTGAGGAAACTTGGGAAATCAAAGAAAAATCAACTTCTATAATCGATTTAATCGGGTAAGGGTGCGAAACTCAATTATTGTATGATTGTGTATGATTATGTATGTATATTTGTGATGTTTGTTGGATTGAAATGAAGAAATTTAGTAAAACCCATTTTTGGTAAAATTGATTAGAAAGTGAGTAAATGTGTTGAAAATCATGTGTTAAGTGTTCATTCTTGTTGATACATGATAGATACTTGTTATTGGACATTGTATTGGCAATTTTCTGGTGTGTAGGTGAGATTTGGGGTGTTTTTGGGTGGAACCCGTATGAAAAATTATGCAGAAGATGATCTAATGAGGGATAATTTCGATCAAGATTATTATGATCCCCTAGAATACTTGCCTATATAGAAGCCGTACCCAGAAGACTTGGGGCAAAAGAGTCAACCGAACGATACCTATCAACTGAGTAATATTGAAAAGAATACCCATGTCCCCACCGGGTCATGGAATCATTACTCAAGACATTCCGAAAATGTCCGACACCATGGTGACGAATCTGCAAAGATTGTAGGACAAGAGTTCATCAACTATGCTTTCCCTGAGGTCAACGTCATTGAGGAAGAAGACTCGTCCACTCTCACAGAAATATGGGACACCTTAGGACAGCCAAGTGGCAAGTACGACTTCTTAGTCGAGTACACTGCTCCTGAAAGTTCTCGCATCAGATACGAGGACATCCAGCCAACTGGATGGGGAGAACCTTTTGAGAGTGAAAACACTAAGGAAGATACAACAAAAGAGTTCGTTTATGACAATTCTGCTTAGGAGGAAGACTCCAATGATCCTACTCCGCCAGAAATCAGCGTTGTTTCTGAGGAAAAACCAAGAAAGAGGATACCAGACTTTGTGATTCACCGAGGAGTTCGTCGCCAATGGGTTGCAGTCGATATCCCGAAAGTCGTCCATAAGTCTAAGTAATTTCCATCTTTGTTTTGACCTTTCACCTTGCCCAGGTGAAACAGATGTTTTTATAGGGCTCACTTTTCTATAAATGTCCCTCTTCGCTTTGCCCAAAACGACAGAGTTTTGTTTTATAGGGCTGTATTTCAAGAATCGACAAAATCATAAATAAATAATGTTATTCTGTCATTCCTACATTTATTGCTGGTTTCACTTTTCGTTTTTCAGAAAATGGTAATCCTAAAACAACCCAAAATAAATATTAAAAAACAAGCATTTTTCAGAAAAATACACTGCACACACTCTTACATTCTCTCTATCTCTTCTAAAAAACAAATCATCACGTCATGCAGATTTCTTGTTTTAAACCCCATTGAAACATGCGATAAAATGCCTTCTCCCAACTTTGAATTCCCGGTATTTGAAGCTGAAGAAGAAGAGGACGAAGAAATTCCAGAAGAGATTTCCCGATTACTTAGACAAGAGGAAATGTCTATTGAGCCTCACAAAGAGCCGTTGGAAACGGTTAATTTGGGTTCAGAAGAAGAGAAGAAAAAAGTTAAGATTTGAGCACTGCTCAATCCAACTGTCAGAGAAGACTTAATAAAACTTCTCAAAGAGTTTCCAGATGTATTTGCTTGGTCCTATCAGGACATGCCAGGGTTGGATACCAGCATCGTGGAACATCATTTACCGTTGAAATCAGAATATCCGCCGGTAAAACAAAGGCTGAGAAGAACTCATCCAGAAATGGCTACCAAAATCAAGGAGGAAGTGCAGAAATAGATCGACGCAGGTTTCCTTGCCACCTCAGAATATCCTCAATGGCTAGCTAACATAGTGCTAGTTTCGAAAAAGGACGGAAAAGTCAGAATGTGTGTAGACTACAGGGATCTGAACAGAGCAAGTCCAAAGGATAACTTCCCCTTACCACACATTGACATGCTGGTAGACAATACAGCAAAATTCAAAGTCTTCTCCTTCATGGATGGATTCTCGGGCTATAATCAAATCAAAATGGCGCCGGAAGATATGGAGAAAACTTCATTCATCACCCTATGGGGCACCTTTTGTTACAAGGTAATGTCGTTCGGTCTGAAGAACGCGGGGGCAACCTATCAAAGGGCCATAACGACACTGTTTCATGACATGATGCACAAAGAAATCGAAGTGTATGTCGATGACATGATCGCCAAGTCTAAAACAGAAGAAGAGCATGTAACACACCTTTCGAAGTTATTCGAGCGTTTGAGAAAATACAAACTCTGCTTGAATCACAATAAATGCACATTCGGCGTCCGCTCGGGAAAATTTTTAGGATTCATCGTCATCCAGAAAGGAATTGAGGTTGATCCTGACAAGGTCAAGGCCATTCAAGAAATGCCTTCACCAAAGACTGAAAAACAGATCAGAGGATTTTTGGGACGTCTGAATTACATATCAAGGTTCATATCCCTCATGACCGCAACATGTGCGCCGATCTTTAAACTACTCAGAAAGAATCAAAGATACGTATGGACAAAAGATTTCCAAAAAGCTTTCAACAATATCAAAAAATATCTATTGAATCCACCTATTATATCTCCTCCAGTGGAAGAAATACCACTTATCATTTACCTAACAGTCTTGGAAGACTCTATGGGTTGTGTACTTGGCCAACAAGACGAAACCAAAAGAAAAGAGTCTGCCATCTATTATTTAAGCAATAAATTCACTGACTATGAAACTCGGTACACTATGCTCGAGAAAACTTGTTGTGCTCTGGCTTGGGCAGCCAAACGTCTTCGCCAGTGCATGATTTGTCACACTACTTGGTTAATCTCAAAAATGGATCCAATCAAGTACGTCTTTGAAAAACCTGCTCTCACGGGAAGGATTGCCCGTTGGCATATGTTGTTATCGGAATACGGCATCGAGTACCATGCTCAGAAAGCCTTCAAAAGGAGTATTTTAGTCGATCATTTGACTCATCAATCGATTGACGATCAGGAATCAGTCGAATTTGACTTCCCAGATGAAGATGTCATGTACTCGAAAATGAAAGATTGCGATAAACCGCTACCCAGTGAAGGGCCAGAACCAGGTTCCCAATGGGGACTAATTTTTGCAGAGCTGTCAACACTTATGGAAACAGAATTGGGGCAATCATCATAACACCTCAGGGTACCCATATTCCTTTCACTTCCAGATTGACATTTAAATGCACAAACAATGAGGCCGAATACGAAGCTTGTATCATAGGTCTCGAAGAAGCAATTGACTTAAGGATTAAGAACTTGGATGTGTATGGAGACTTAGCCCTGATTATCAATCAGATCAAAGGAGAGTCGAACATATACCAATTCCTTACAAAGATTACGCGAGAAGGTTGTGACTATTCTTCAACAAGATCGAGTTTCATCACAAGAACATCAAGAAGATTGTTCAAAAGATGGTTGTAACCTACAAAGACTGGCACGAGATTCTACCCTTTGATCTTCACGGTTATCGTACATTTGTCCGCACTTCAGCAGGGGTAACCCCTTTCTCTCTAGTATATGGCATGGAAGCAATGCTCCCCATAGAAGTAGAAATCCCATCAATCTGGGTATTGATAGAATCTAAGCTAACAGAAGATGAATGGTGTCAAAGCAGGCACGATGAACTGAACCTAATCGAAGAAAAGAGAATGACAGCTTTATGCCATGGTCAGTTATATTAGTAGAGACTGAAGAAGGCGTTCGACAAAAAGGTTCGACTCCGTGTCTTCAGGAAAGGAAACCTTGTGCTCAAAAAGATACAATCATTCCTCACTGATTCCCGGGGCAAATGGACTCCGAATTATGGCGGCCCTTATGTGGTCAAGAAAGCCTTTTCAGACGGTGCCTTGAGACTCGCAACAATGGATGGAGAGGAGTTTATCTATCCCACAAATGTTGATGTAGTCAAGAAATACTTCGCCTAAATAATAAAAAACGTCTCGGTGGATTGAAAACCCGAAAGGGCGATCCAGGAAAAAATTAGAGACATGAGCAAAAATCATCCCGATGGATTGAAAACCTTAAAAGACAATCCAGACAAAAGTTAGGGATTCATGGAAAGTAACTATGTCTGATCAGTTCGACTCCTCAGCATTAACACCATCCATCAGGAAAAATTCAATCAAGGTCACCTTCGAGAGAAGCCCAGAATGTCCATAATTCAAAGTTGGTAGAAGGATAGCGGTCGTTATGTTTCAATGTAGCCCATTTTCCCTTTAAATTACCATTTTCTAAACTTTGTAATGCTACGCGCTTGGCTGATTACCATTCTATCAATAAAATTTGAGCCCTAGTGCTTTTGTTTGCAACTCTAATTTATTTTTCCTTTACAAAATGACATTTTTTAACATGATCAATGATTCTTGAAATAAAACAAAAATGAATTTACTTGTCAAAATTTTTCTACTTTTAAAATAAAGATGGCAATTCCTTTTGACTTTGAACATCAAAAAGAACATCGATAGCTTATCTGAAGGTGATTGAACCTCAAAGTGCAGAATCAAAGTACTCCTTCTAAACCAGTGCACCTGAATGAGGGATCAACTGTTTCAGATGTAATGTCCCATCTGACATTTTTGGCAGAGTTCTTACCTCTTAAGATTGATTGACGGTTCTTTTTCCCCCACAGGGACTACCTCTCCTAAGCAATACAGGATTGCTATCTTGAACTGATGGTACTTTTTCATCCCCCGCAGTGGCCGAGTATCCAGTCGTGTTCATCCACTAGTCTATATGTCGCGTCAGTTTTGTCAGCATAAACATACATACATCATGCATAATTGATTTATATTCATATCCATATTGCATTATTGTTGCTATGGTCATACTCATTCCCCAGTGATAAAATCCTATTATCAATCAAGTTATCAGTTGTCCTTTCCGCGTCAGATAAGACAAAACCCCGATTTGAGTTCTTTCCTCGTCCGGAAATGTATCGTCTGAGCAATTTCTCCCAAGTTTATTTCTGGATTGGAGACTGTCCTCGACCACTTTGGTAACTTGAACCTCTGAAGGGCAAGAAGACATTCGACAGACACCTTTGGAACATCACTCTTCACTATTGAAGATGATATTTTCGCTTTCCCGGATTAAGTAAAATCCCCAGAGAAAGCCTCTTAATCGAAGACTCTCGGCAGTACATCGGTTTTTCTCCTAAGAAGTTCGATGTTAATGAAGTCATCAGCACCTCAAAATTGGATCACATCACATGGCATTTCTCCGAAAGAGCTCGAAGAAAAGTATGATGTAATGTCCCCAAGCGAAAAGCAGTCTCTCAAGAGACTCGTTTTCCCCAGTAGAGTCAACAAATGGCATCTCCAACAGAGAAGTTTGTACACCTCTGCAGCTCAGACAAATGGGTTCCCTCAGCAAGTCTGACATCAAATTTTTCCATCAAATAGCGTCTCCCCAATAAAACTCGGCGGAAAGTTTGATGAAGACCGCTAGAAATAACATCCATTGTCGAGAAAGAAACCCGACAAGAAGAAACTAAGACCACTTCCATGGCTAAAAACCAGGATCGAGGGGAGGTTTACGACAAGAAGAAACTAAGACCAGTTCCATGGCTAAAAACCAGGATCGAGTGGAGGTGTATTACAAAAGAAACTAAGACCAGTTCCATGGCTGAAGACCAGGATCGAGGGGAAATTTATTTCAAAAGAAACTGAGACCAGTTCTGTGGCTAAAAACCGGGATCGAGGGGAGGTTTATTACAAAAGAAACTAAGACCAGTTCCATAGCTGAAGACCAGGATCGAGGGGAAGTTTTACCCTTTTCTAAGTAACATTACTTAGCAAAAGACGATGGATGAGCAAACTGCCATTCATAACCACCGTCAAAATTTTGGGTATTCCGATATTTAATCCTCTTGCACCCTGAGTGTCCGAATATCTTCGCCAAATTTTGACCACAAGAGTTCCCATCATTGTGAAAATCATTACCATAATATGGATGTACCATCATGCCTCATCAATCTCCTCAAAGATGGTTGAGCATTCACTATAATCAAGAATTAGGGTTTCCATCATTCTCTGAGCATTTGGGCAAAAGATCAATCAAGAAATGACATGATCTTCAACTTGTACAAACTCTCAAACACCCATAAAGGATCAAGAGGACTCCCACATCAAGAATCAAGCACAAAGTTGCAACATTCCAAGTGGAAGGAGCCTCAAAATACCAAGTGTCACCAAATTAGGGTTTTTTGTCGACTGAGGCCTCCATAGTGAAATTTTCATAGGGGATTGAGCCAAGGCTTCAAAATATGACTCAATATGCTCAAAATAACCCTAGGAGTCCCTTTGTAAAGTTAAATCACCCTCATAGAATGCATTCCTCAAAAGTTAGGAATTAGGGTTTCTCCGCGCCGAACCGCTCCGGAGCCAAAAGTCAAAACATGACTTTTTTGGCAAAAATGATCCTTATGACTCATATTTTCATAAAATATGATTTATAATGTCATTTGAACAAGAATTTATGAAGAAATAATGATAACTTGTAAAAGGGGTAATCTTGAAAAATTGAAAATTTGTCTAAGTTACTAAATTTGGATGGTTTTGATGCCAACTTCCAAGGAACATAACTTTTGATCCAAGCAGCCATTTTGAGTGATCCAAAGCCTGATTTGTAGGTCTTCCTACATTCTACAAAAGCTTCAACTACATGAAACTCTAACTCTTCATGGATTTTTGGTTATGGATGGATCAAAGTGGTGAAAAATTAAAGATTTAACACTTAGTACAAAAATGTCTAAGTTTCAGCCTTGAACATCAATGTTCATGGGGATTTTTCAACTAAGTCCAGATAGTTTCAAGACATACTATGACCACACATGAATTGTACCATATAAGGGCTTTTTAAAAAGTACATGAGCATTCCATAACTCCATTTGAGCAAGGAGATATGATCCTCCCAAGATGACACTTTCAAACTGTCTTGTACAAGACAAATTTGTACATTTTTGCTCGAATTGGTTAAGTTAGGCAATTGCAAGCCTTGTCATCCATTTGGACACCTCAGAGGATAACATCAAAGGGAAAAGATCTGATTCACAAGCCTCCCAAGTCCAAGGATCTACATGTAGCTATGTGTCACCTAAAAAGGCTAGAAATCTCAAAGACTCCAATTTTGTTTCAATGCATTCAATGGATTCACAAGGTGGCAAGCATCAAGGCATTGCTAACTGAATTGAGTCAAGCCTTATCTCTGAACCAAATGACTCATAGCCTGTGCCATAACCTCAAGTCAATGGCTAGAGGAGACTTGAGATTCCATTTGATCACTGTTGTATCCCAAATTTTACCCTTTGATGTCATAACATTTTGCACTTATATTTAGGGTTCATTCATGTGTGCATTTTTAACTAACCCATATCTTTGCTAGTTTGTTCCTTTTGTGAAAAATCAGGATCGACACAAGGAGGAGGACAAGAATAATAAATCGAGTTCTCATGTGTTTCGAGACCACCAAGGCATTTGTTGAATTTTTATTATTTGAAAATAAAAGGGAGAAAAAGAAAGAAAAAAGAAAAAAAAAGGAAAACCAAGGTGGCGCCTGTCACCATTTTCTAAGTGTGGCGCCTGCCACCTTATGCCATTTAAAGGGCATGGCCCCCACCACCACCACCATTACAAACCCATGGCGCATGCCATGGTAGGAATAGTGCATGCCATCATTTTTATGGCACTTTCCACATTTTCCCACAATCTGCACCTTGTTTTAATTAAAATAATACATTTTTAGCAAGATTAAAGGCAAGTGGATCCACTCATCATGAATAAAAGAGAAGCTTTTCAGTAAAGTATGGCTCCACGTCTCCTCATCACACAAACACCACCTTGCCTATTCTGAAATGAAAACTTTTTCAACCATGCCAGCTTGCACGAGAAATTGTGAAAAAGGGTGTTTTGGACAATATGAAAGACCAGACCACACCCTCACTTTCTCCTATAAATAGGACAATCCTCTTCAGTATCAAACACACCAGATTCACCCCAAAATACCGGCTGAATACTCTCTATATTTTTCTCCCCCCAGCTACTGTTATAATTCTGAATATTGTTACAAGAGTTTTTTTGTTCGAGTTTTCCATCGTCCAACCTTGCAGTGGCATTTGGAGGAAGAAGAAGTTCGTCCAGTTTTCTTTTCAGAATACGTACCTGTGAAGAAGCAGTGGAGCGTCTCCACTAGGTAATACTCACACCTCTGTTTCATTTTCGTTTCATTTTGTTTTCATAATTTCATAATCATCTGCTTCATGTTAATATTATATTTTTATTAATACTTGATTCTTGATTAAGTGTCATGTTTGATTTTGTTGTGATTACATTTTTATGAAGGTTAATAATATTCTCAAGATAAACTCGTCTGAGTGTAGTATCGCGTAACAACTATTTGGGACTACTCCCTCATAGCCACCGCATTACATCCTAAAAGGCCAAGTGGGGTGAAGGTAACTACGGTCCTCAGAATCCCTGGCTCTCAATTGAGAAGAGTGATATCAATGCGACTGCTCACATCAGACATCAACAATCCCAAAGGGCCTCATCTGAGTGTGGTTATCATATGCCATAGATTGTTAGGACTACTCCCAACAACCGACTATTGATTACACCACGATCCTATCATATATGTGCTCTCGAGTCCGGGTTAGGACTTATCTCACCACTCAATGGTAGCAACCCTGCACATAGAAGAACCTAAGCAAGTATACAGATATATACAGATGTATGTACAAATAAGCAAGCAAAACATGTAATAACACAAATAAACAAGGTGGGCTTAACCCTCAAAAAAGTCCCCAGTGAAGTCGCCATTTCTGTTGCAGTGAGAATCGGATAACAAGCTATTAATTAGCTTGCATCACATTTCTTTGAATTCACCACCGACTTTGATTTATCCAAAGGAAAGGTTCAAGATCGAGAAAAAACCTAAAGGGGGGAGATCTAAGGTTCGGGGGTTGGTTATACTAAGGGAAGGTATTAGCACCCTAAGTATCTGTAGTACTCTACAGGAACCTCTTGTTAATGTTTGTGTTATGTTATGTTTGCTTGCTAAAGGAATCTGCTAAAGGTAAAGACCTAAGGGTATGTACACTAAGTTTGCTTGCCAAGACGTCGCATCTTGTGCCTACGTATCTGACTAAAGAATCAGAGCAACCGTAGTTCACCTAACTAAGGGGTGAATTTGAGGAACCATTGACTATGGCCAAAGTTCCAAGGGGAAATGAGTATGAGCTCATTTAGAGTTTAAGGAAACTCTCTAAGTCTACGTTATAGGGGAGAAAGTGAGTACTCAACATGGTGAGTACCACATAGAGTCCAAGAACTCAAACTTAATTCTAAATTGTAAGATTCAAGGCTCTTAGGAGGCCAAGAAAGGATAAAGGCTCTTAGGAGGCCTAGGGGAAAAATGGCTCTTAGGAGGCCAAGAGGATAAAGGCTCTTAGGAGGCTTAGGGAAAAAATGTTTCTTAGGAGGCCAAGGGGAAAAAATGGCTCTTAGGATGCCAAGAGGGTGATGAGCTTTCTATGACTTAAAAGTCAATAGAGAGTCTTTCCTTTGGAAGGGTATTGAGGAAGTGTCAAATGAAACAGGCAACCACAATCATAACAGAACCGGGAGGGTCATCCACAAAATTTCATCAGAAGATATTTACAAGTCCCACCAAAGAGAGAGATGAAAAGTTAGTAATCCAATTAAAATAAGAATGAAATGGAATTTACAATGGTCTAGTCCTAATCATAATTTATCAATAAAATTGACAACCATGATTCCTGACTTTCATCGACCAAAAAGAAAATGAAACTGAAATAAAGAGAATGGTCTCATATTGATCAAAGTTTTGTCGCTTTACCGAGATCAACCAAACCATGAAGTTTGTTATATCATCGACCAAAATAAAAAAAATGAAATCGAAATGAAAATAAAGTTGGTCTCATCTTAATCAAGATTTAAATTAATAAATCGATAATCTTTTGATTTTTGACTTTCATTGACCATCCAAAAAAAGAAAAATATGGCCTCATACTAATCAAAATTTTATTAATTTGAAATAATCAACAAAGTTATGATTTTTTTTATATCATTGGCCCTTAAAATAAAATTAAAAATGAAAGTGAAAAAAACTGAAGTCAAATAAGAATTAAAATTTAAAACTTAAAGAAACTTCAAGTATTAGATAAGAAGCAAAACTAAAAAACTATTTTTCATGAAAACTAATAAAGTAATTTAATGAAAACTTAAAACATAAAAGAAACAGAGGGGTGATGTGTGGAAACTAGAGAATGTATAAGAACATGGTGCTGATAGAAATAACACACGTGGGCTTAGTCTAAAGGATCCATGGAAGAGAGAAAGAAACTCGGGCTTGTAACACCCCATTTCTACCCGGCGGATAATAGTAAAATCAGAGTTATAAAATTTCAACAAACAATAGGATGCTACACTTTCATCTTAAAAACAACTTCGATTAATTTCATATGAACAGATACATAACACTTTGATCGAATGAACCGATAACAACAAAATTCATATATATCTTCTTTTCAAAGCAAAACAACTTCAAGATATGAATATTCAACTTTGATTCACTAAACATTTTTGTTCGACTAAAACAACTTCAAAACAACATAATTTTTAATAATTTCAACTTAAAAATTCAGCAACATAAAACACATTCAACAATAAACAACAAGCGTCCATCCCCCGAGTGTTACGTATCAGAGCAAGACCCTTTTGACTTGCCATAGAGCAACAAAAGACTTCATAAAGTTACTTCGAACTTCCACTGCAAATCTTGAGTACCTGCTCATTTCCCATGGTAGGGGAAATATCAGCAGAAGGGGTGAGATATCGAACAATATAAACAGAAGTATGATAATCAATACATTAGATTAAAATCATACAATTTCACTACTTTACACCAACAGCAACAACTTTATCAACATAATACAACAACAACTTTATCAACGTAATACAACAACAACTTTATCAACATAATACAACAACAACTTTATCAACATAATACAACAACAACTTTATCAACATAATACAACAACAACTTTATCAACAAAAGTAATGCAACACAAAATGCGACTCAACTATGCGTATGCATGTGGTACCATTGGAGCAAAACTCCCAACTTAAAAACTGCCAGGTTATCGAGGCATCAAGGCATAAGCCTTCAACTTAATATTTTGCCAATCCAGACCAACGTGGTGAGCATTAGCTCCAACTTAAAAATTGCCAATCCAGGCCAACTTAATAATGCTATGCTATGCATGCGACAATAACCACAACATCAACTTATCCAACACAACACAACAACGAAAAAAATGCAACAACTGCAACAACTTAATCAACATTGGTCACAAGACCTGCAACAGCAAAACAACTTAACAACGTTGGTCATAAGACCTGCAACTGCAAAACAACTTAACAACACTGGTCATAAGACCTGCAACTTAATAATGTCCATAAATCGGGACAATTCAACACAATTTAACTTCACCTGCAAATCAACTTATTCGACATAATTTCAACAAAATAATCCAACCAAGAATACCTACTCGTATACACGACTTACTCCGACAATTTTCAACTAATACCGGACAACTAATCTTATCACTTAATTCTACTTATTCGACTAATTCCATACATCAACCAACCAAAAATAACTACAACCACTTACGAATTATTTCTGCAAAATTTCAACTAATTTCGGTTAAACAATTATATCGGTTAAAACTACTAATATTACTATTCGGTACTATTTTCATCAACCTCTATTATTGCTACTAATTCCCACTGTTTCTATTTATTTGATTCCCTGATATCAAATCTCGAATGCTACTAAATCATGTTACTGTTATTAAATTCAACTCTGATACAAAACCTGCTACTGTTATTTTTAATTCCCCACATTATTGCTATTCCTCTGCATTATTAATCGGTTAACATTGTTGAGGCATATTGCACGATAACACCTCAATCGCACGCATTCGCGACGGTAAAAATCAACACAACAATACGATTTCAATTTTCTGATATAATTGAACTAGATACAGACCTCAAAACCATTTTTTCTAGAAAGAACATCTCGTTAGCTTTCCAACGCTTCGAACGGGGGTCAAAACTGACTTACGGATCAAAAGATATGAATTTTCCAAATTTTCCGAAACCAGAATTTTTTCTGCATAACAGCCCTACGGGATTTTGCATTTTCGTCCGAAAATCCGACCGATTCAATTATTTTCTTCGAAACAAACACATACTTATTCATACCAAACATATAGTAGTGATTTGGAACCATCAAACGTGAATTCTACGACTTTCGATTTCAATCCGAATCTTAAACCCCCAAATCTCCAAAAATGCAAAAACTTACAAAATCAACCAAATTCGATAAAACATGCATACTCGATCACGGCCTAACATTTCTCGACACAACTACGCAATCTATTCTGACTTTCGTCCGCGAAAACATCGGTTTCTATCGATTTAACCAAATTCCAACCTAAGTTTAACACTATAGAACAACAACCAAACAATCTAGCAAACATCAAATTCCACAAAAACAAAATCAATTCATCAATACACTTCAACACATTCAGTAGAAAATTATATAAATCCCAATCCCACGTATCAATTATCATATACCCGGTTATAAAATTTGAACCCCACCCTTACCTTGGATTGAAGGTAGCTCGAATTTCCGGTCGACACCGAAGCTTTTTCCGGCAATCTCTCGTGTTCTCTCCTATCCAACCGCCGTTTCCAAACTCTCGTGCACTTTCTGTAACTTCCACGTTCTTCTCTCAAAACCCTTCTTTTTCTCCTTTATTTTCTTTCTCTTAATTAAAAACCTAATATAATAATGGGTTTGTTAATTAACTTAATGGGCCTACTACATGATACCCCCACTTTGCTATTTCTCACACACAACTTAACCCAACTAAATTAATTAATATTCCACATAAATAATTATTATTTCTAATATTAATTTCTCCCGACTAAATCGACTAATTACCCGATTAATACTCATTAGCATCAAACAACATATTCAACATAATCAACAAAATATACGGAAACACTCAATACTATTTAATTAAAATATTTAATTAAATACGGGTGTTACAACTCTCCCCCACTTAGAATATTTTCGTCCTCGAAAATTCACTCGATGCACCACACTCCTATTACGTTATCTCAGCTAACAAATCAATTCACCTGCCCTCAAAGGAAACCCCACGTTTAACACCAAACAACAATACATCACATCAACGACAACAACAACACGAAACAAGGCTAACGCAACGCACCCAACAACTAACTCAAGAAACAAAGAATAGCCAAGTTAAGAACACACCAGTTCACTACAACCAGAATACAACACAAACGTTACCATCACCGAAGGCAACACTCCCCTAATTCTCATCATAAGAATTAGCTACTCGCACTCGAACCATCACCTTAGATAACGAGGCAACAACAAGGATAAGAGCACAAAGCCCAAAGCACAACATCAATATAATCAAATTACTGACATCGTGGTTACCCACATAAGAACCAACTGCTCTGCACCGCGCTTTTGCTGCGCACTCTGATTAATTGCAACCATCAAATCTACCAAGTTCACATCAACTTCCGACCATCAAAGCAGACATAAGAAGAGACTTTCAACTTAACTCATCGGAAATTCAAACCAAACAGGCATTCTACACTTTGATGACTGACCACTTCAAACTTAGATCCGTAAATAATACCTCCAAATATCCAACGCAACTACAACTGCAGCCAATTCCAAATCTTGAATAGGATAGATACTTTCAAGAATTCCCAATTATCGTCAACATAAGCTACAACTTCACCACCTTGTATTAACACATCATCAAAATTCATCTCAACGCATAACAACATTGCCACAGCATAAGGATGCATGAGTTCAATTAATCTCAACAAGAAAATCATCTTCCAAGCAGAGCTTACACCCAATAGCCATAGATTTAGCCTCAATAACCTACACTTAACATGGCATATTAACCAAACCAATCAAACAAACTAATTCATCAAGTCCTACTCATACTAGCACAATTCTTCATACAACTTCATCCGAATTAACACAACAAGGCAACCTCATCTTACAAATCATAATTCACACCTTGCTAACTCAACATATAGCTTCACTTATTTCAATACTTGTAACTCAACTCTCAAATACTCTATGCGCTCTTCTTCTGATTTTATAAAACATCAGAATATCCACAACGAACACCAGTTCTAACTTATCCAAACAAGTATGGAAAATACCATTCGTATTTCCATATATACACTTTAAGACATACCAGCCACTACCCTTCTCGATCCGACATCCTTGGTCAAATCATAGTCTTACATTACCATTTACCTCCTACTTGGTTTATCTCTATAATTCTTCAAGTCTCATGTCAATCGAATTCTCGATCCACCACAAATCAAACTCAAGTTATCCCGAATACAACTGTGAGTTCCCATACTACTCACCGATCAACTCGCAACCTCATACTAACATCCTCAAGTCCGCCTCATTTCCCTATATAGGAATCCGCATCGACAACTCAAACAATTCATAAGCACTTGGTTCAACCCCAACAATTCACTGTGCATACTATTCTAGTTGGCAAGACACGTCTACTCCATCCAACATGATTCCGTCAACTATCAACAAGAGATTAAGGGTGATCAGTTCTTCAATTTGTCAATAGACAGCCGGCAACCATAATGGTGGCCTAAATCATCATTATCCAACTAAAATAGCGTCTTCTTCCTCGTGCCCAAAGTTATCTAAGCATACTGCTATACCATTTCTCTAAGGCTTACAAACGTTTTTCTTAATTTCCTTATTTCCAAGAACGCACAAAATCCAACACATATATTCTTATACACACTTGTTGCACAACCTAATTATCGAATATCCTTCTGATACATCGAGTACAATCCAAATCGGCCCACTTCAATCGAAACATTTATCCAAGTCCAAAACTTTTGACACCCTAACCAATCCTTCGTCTTTCTTTTTAACCTCACAACTTTGATGATTCGTATAGTTTCACACTTGATTCTCATTCCAATCACAATCTCAACAATACCATCTCATCATCTGGTTGGTGATATAACTTTCAAAAATTTCCGACTCATGCCGACACATCTCGCCAACAACACACAATCCACTTCACTATTTAACCTTCCTCAAAGATGTTTATACTTTAATCATTCTCAACTATCATACGCCACACTTCCATGTGCTTCTCCGATATTCTTCTTCTTATTACTAAACATTTCATACTTGACTTCATCTTACTATTTCCAGCAAGAATTGTCCAACTTCAAACACGATTATCTTCTTCAATACAGACCTCCCAGACATAAAATTATATTCCAAAATGAAGGGAATTTCGTGTAGATTCCAGAACTTCAAGAATCGCTCAAATCTGAATCACGAGTAAAAAGTTATCGTCCTTGCAATGGGACTGGTCAAGAAATCCTGTATACAAACTTCCACCAACAAAATCAGCATCAGACCCAACTATTCAAACACGTCTTTCTCTCTCCTCAAAAACATGCCGAAGACAAAACTTATATGCAACCTGTAGGGAATTTCGTAAACTTTCCGAAAAGTCCATAATCGCTTTCATCGAAGTTACAAGTAGAAAGTTATGCCTCTTTTACTGAAGGTTGTTCCATAAATACGAAAATAAAAACCGAAATTGGTGAACATGAGTTCTACCTCTTTCTCTTGTTTCCAAACTCTTCCAACTATCCTTGCTTTTCACCCAACTCCGGAAATCATCCGACTTCACTCCAGATATACTCCACTTGCATATCACTATTCGTCACATTGTCTTCTCTTCTCCGAGAAGCAACATCAATCATACTGACTCGACCTCCTTCAAATGTCTCAACTGGACCGACAGATAAAATCATGAGTCCATACTCTCGTCGATTCGCAACAACACAGTTCTAACAACACTTGCACTCCTGTAATCAATATCACCTTGATTCAACTTCACATACTACAAACATCTCCGAGAAGTAAACTTCTCCCCCACTTGTTTCAAACCAACTCCTGCATACCATCGATTAGGAAAACAAACAAGTACCGACAGTGTTCCACACACTTGTCGCGTACTAAGGGATAAACAACGTTAGACAACTTGGCCGGACAGACCGACCTGCTCTGATACCACTAATGTAACACCCCATTTATACCCGGCGGATAATAGTAAAATCAGAGTTATAAAATTTCAACAAACAATAGGATGCTACACTTTCATCTTAAAAACAACTTCGATTAATTTCATATGAACAAATACATAACACTTTGATCGGATGAACCGATAACAACAAAATTCATATATATCTTCTTTTCAAAGTAAAACAACTTCAAGATATGAATATTCAACTTTGATTCACTATACATTTTTGTTCGACTAAAACAACTTCAAAACAACATAATTTTTAATAATTTCAACTTAAAAATTCAGCAACATAAAACACATTCAACAATAAACAACAAGCGTCCATCCCCCGAGTGTTACGTATCAGAGCAAGACCCTTTTGACTTGCCATAGAGCAACAAAAGACTTCATAAAGTTACTTCGAACTTCCACTGCATCGAATAATATAAACAAGAGTATGATTATCAATACATTAGATTAAAATCATACAATTTCACTACTTTACACCAACAACAACAACTTTATCAACATAATACAACAACAACTTTATCAACGTAATACAACAACAACTTTATCAACATAATACAACAACAACTTTATCAACATAATACAACAACAATTTTATCAACATAATACAACAACAACTTTATCAACATAATACAACAACAACTTTATCAACAAAAGTAATGCAACACAAAATGCGACTAAACTATGCGTATGCATGTGGTACCATTGGAGCAAAACTCCCAACTTAAAAACTGCCAGGTTATCGAGGCATCAAGGCATAAGCCTTCAACTTAATATTTTGCCAATCCAGACCAACGTGGTGAGCATTAGCTCCAACTTAAAAATTGTCAATCCAGGCCAACTTAATAATGCTATGCTATGCATGCGACAATAACCACAACATCTACTTATCCAACACAACACAACAACGACAAAAATGCAACAACTGCAACAACTTAATCAACATTGGTCATAAGACCTGCAACAGCAAAACAACTTAACAACGTTGGTCATAAGAACTGCAACTGCAAAACAACTTAACAACGTTGGCCATAAGACCTGCAACTTAATAATGTCCATAAATCGGGACAATTCAACACAATTTAACTTCACCTGCAAATCAACTTATTCGACATAATTTCAACAAAATAATCCAACCAAGAATACCTACTCGTATACACGACTTACTCCGACAATTTTCAACTAATACCGGACAACTAATCTTACCGCTTAATTCTACTTATTCGACTAATTCCATACATCAACCAACCAAAAATAACTACAACCACTTACGAATTATTTCTGCAAAATTTCAACTAATTTCGGTTAAACAATTATATCGGTTAAAACTACTAATATTACTATTCGATACTATTTTCATCAACCTCTATTATTGTTACTAATTCCCACTGTTTTTATTTATTTGATTCCCTGGTATCAAATCTCGAATGCTACTAAATCATGTTACTGTTATTAAATTCAACTCTGATACAAAATCTGCTACTGTTATTTCTAATTCCCCACATTATTGCTATTCCTCTGCATTATTAATCGGTTAACATTGTTGAGGCATATTGCACGATAACACCTCAATCGCACGCATTCGCGACGGTAAAAATCAACACAACAATACGGTTTCAATTTTTTGCTATAATTGAACTAGATACAGACCTCAAAACCATTTTTCCTAGAAAGAACATCTCGTTAGCTTTCCAACGCTTCGAACGGGGGTCAAAACCGACTTACGGATCAAAAGATATGAATTTTCCAAACTTTCCGAAACCAGAATTTTTTCTGCATAACAGCCCTACGGGATTTTGCATTTTCGTCCGAAAATCCGACCGATTCAATTATTTTCTTCGAAACAAACACATACTCATTCATACTAAATATATAGTAGTGATTTGGAACCATCAAACGTGAATTCTACGACTTTCGATTTCAATCCGAATCTTAAACCCCCAAATCTCCAAAAATGCAAAAACTTACAAAATCAACCAAATTCGATAAAACAAACATACTCGATCACGGCCTAACATTTCTCGACACAACTACGCAATCTATTCCGACTTTCGTCCGCGAAAACATCGGTTTCTATCAATTTAATCAAATTCCAACCTAAGTTTAACACTATAGAACAACAACCAAACAATCTAGCAAACATCAAATTCCACAAAAACAAAACCAATTCATCAATACACTTCAACACATTCAGTAGAAAATTATATAAATCTCAATCCCACGTATCAATTATCATATACCCGGTTATAAAATTCGAGCCCCACCCTTACCTTAGATTGAAGGTAGCTCGAATTTCCGGTCGACACCGAAGCTTTTTCCGGCAATCTCTCGTGTTCTCTCCTATCCAACCGCCGTTTCCAAACTCTCGTGCACTTTCTGTAACTTCCACGTTCTTCTCTCAAAACCCTTCTTTTTCTCCTTTATTTTCTTTCTCTTAATTAAAAACCTAATATAATAATAGGTTTGTTAATTAACTTAATGGGCCTACTACATGATACCCCCACTTTGCTATTTCTCACACACAACTTAACCCAACTAAATTAATTAATATTCCACATAAATAATTATTATTTCTAATATTAATTTCTCCCGACTAAATCGATTAATTACCCGATTAATACGCATTAGCATCAAACTACATATTCAACATAATCAACAAAATACACGGAAACACTCAATACTATTTAATTAAAATATTTAATTAAATACGGGTGTTACAGGGCTCACGAAGCCCATCAGTAATCCACACAAATTAAAAATAAGAAGAGAGGGTCATGCCACCGTCAGGTTTTATCTCCTTAAAAAAAACAAAATTTAACACGATAGCCACATGAGGCTCACACCATCAGCTTTAGTCTTCTTAAAACCAAACAAAGACCAGGTATTGTCATCAGAAATGAAAATCACGCTCAAAACAAAAGGGAAATGCAGCCAAATAAACAGGGTAAACCACACGGTGTACATCTCAGTCATCTCACTCTTTTAAAAATTCAACAGGTTTTTTTGAAACACAATGGAGAAGGGCTGACGAGAGACGCTCCGAATCAACATCATCATTGCGTGAGCAACAACCAGTGGATTTAAACATGAACTCGTTCCCCACCTTCTTCGTTCGATTTCGTCTACGCTTAAAAGGTACTTGGATCAATCTATTGCTTTGAAAACATCATCTTCTTCTTTGTTCTGGTTTGTGAGTTGAGTTGTATGGGTTGTTTGGTTCAGAGATGAAAGAGTTTAGGGTGATTTGTTCTGGTCTTTGAAATGGGGAATGGTTGGAGGGTTGTTGATGTTGATGAAGGGAAGAAATGGGGAGAGGATTGTCACGGTGGTTATGGGCGTAAGGAGGATGAAGGTTTTGGGTTAATGATGATGAAGGGTCGAAAGGGTGAGAGGTTGGAGTGGTTGAAATGTGGGAGATTTGAATTGTTGTTGAAGATTCGATGGAGAGAGGTGTGGTTTAGGTTTACACAGAAATTGAAATAGAATTGGGAGAAGTGAGGTTGGGAATGGGAGGTGAGTTCTGTCTGATTGGGATTTTGAAGAAGATTTGAAGAGAGGTTTTTGTGCTACTTGAAAAGGTTTATGAAAATGAATGAGTAGATGAGTTGAAATTGAAAAATATTATGAAAAGTCGATCCCCTCTTCTTCCCGTCTGTTCCTCTCTTTATTGACTTCAAAATCCCTTTTATTTTACTTTCAAATTCTGAATTTGTCCTGCTGTTGACATTTCAATTTCATAATCCAGATATTTCAAGTTATGGTCAAGGCATGGTGTGTCGTTGCTGTCGCTTTATGCAGAGATCTTGACAGGTTTTGATAACAGTCTGGGGTGGTATGACTATTTCTCGGCTTGTCGTTGTTGCGTGGCTTATGTTGTTGCAAGCATAGCAGGGTAGTAGCAGGAAATTAGGGAAAGTTTTGGCTTGGCGTGTTCGTACGAGTTGATAGCAGAGTTGGCAGTGTGTGGTACCGTTCGTTTCTCTCACGTGAAGTGCATCCTTTTCCTTTTCAGCAGGTTTTGTGGTCGCATGGTACGGTTCGCTGGTTTAGACAAGGATGTAGCGTACTCATGAAGAACATTTTATTATTTTTTTTGTAATTTTCTTTGACAATGACTTGTTTAGCAATTTGTAATATGATGGGCTTTAAGAGAAAAACATGGAATGGGCTTAAGAATTGTGTAAAGGAATTTAAATTGGACTTGTGAAAAATAAAATTAAAATGAATAATGGAAGGAAATTGGATGATTGGTTTGACATGGACAATTAGAAATGGGTATGGATTAGAAAAATGATTAAATGGATAAAATGAATTGGATTTTAAAAATGGATAACTACAATAAAATGTGGATAATTTAAAATGAAAATGGTTTATGGATAGAAATTGAATGAAAATGGTCAATGAAAACTGGATTGAAAAATGGGTAAATAACAAAGTGGACGAAAGGCGGTTACGAGAATGGATATGCACTTCCACGCTTGAATAACACCTAAACCTTGCCAATTGCACTTGACTACCACAACTCCTGAACTAAATGATCAAACACTTGCACACAACTTGAAATGTACCAACTGCTCTGACCTCTTTGATGGCTCTGCAACCTCAATTGAACTGAAACAGTACTGCACACACCATGAACCAGCTAGCCTTAGAAGACTCAAATGAACGGTATTTGTCAATCATAAACTCCAAGGGTGAGAAACCCTAATCCTCCAGAATTCTGATCCATTATCTCTTCAATCAATCCACAGATGAAACTTTAAACAACAACACCCTTGCGACCATTCAGAGAAACTGAAGTCGTTCCCTGATAAACTCCTGATAAGAACCTCTCGTGACAATGAACACGCCACATTTTCGCCTCAAACTTGAGAACAAATAACCGAGAGAGACAACCTTTGAGCCATAGAAATCAACCTCAGCAGAAAACTCCTCTCCAAAACCCTGATTCATACCCTTGAAGCTTCTAGAACAAACCCTAACTCCACAGGTGAAACAAAGCAAAACAAAAGCTGATAAATTAGGTTAGATATGCAACATGATTGACCTAGAATGATATGCAAAAGATCTAAGAATCTAAGGGTAAAATTTGGGGTATGACAGTTGTCCCTATTTAAATAGCTTTACCGGATGGCACGAGGAATGGAAATCCTCGGGACATCAAGGTGAAAGGTACTTAAATATAGCAAACCAAAATTTTTTCCCTTAGATGGAATGCAAATGCTAATGACAAGCAAAAGACATGCAAATGCTGACATGCCATAAACTCCTAGTATGATGATATAATGTCATGATAATGCAAAAATGCAGACAAAACAAGACACCAAAGAATAAAAGAGCAGACCACCACGGGTGAGCCTCATTGGGGAAGGATGAAGGTTAGCATCCACAAGGAAGACTCACTGGGAATGCAGACTACCCAACAAAAGAGACTCACTGGGGAGACTCCAAGGAAACACTGGGGATAGAAAAACAAAGGGAAGCCCTCCTTACTAGAGATAGGAGCCAGAGAGGTGTTCTCCCCTAGGGAAAGATCTAGGGAGATGGACGACAAGTTTAATAGGTGATTGGACAACAGTGGGGAAATAGAACGCATTCTTTACTGGGCATGAAACCAGAAAGAAGACGTGATCTCCACTGGGGATCAATTTGAAATAAAAGGATAGACATATTCTGGGGATTTCTTATACTGAAGAGTTTAAACGGGATCTTCAAGAAAAACCAGAAAAGACAGAGACAAACTCTGCGTGTGCCAAATGATGATCAATCATAAGGACTTTCAAAGAGATATTGATAATAACTGAACTTCTGCTAGGAACCATATTAAAGTGCCAACAAGGATTGGACTCAGAAGTGACATGCCAAGAGATATTGATAATGACTGAACTTCTGCTGGGAACCAGATTAAAGTGCCAACAAGGATCGGACTCAGAAGTGACATGTCATTATACACCAATTTGAGTTAGATAAGATACCTATTTAAGTTGGTTTAGGTACCAGTATGAGCTGAATTTTGCGTACCAGTATGAGCTGGATTTTGCAATGCCAGTATGAGCTGGACTTTGACTACCAGTATGAGCTGGATTTTGAATGCCAATATGAGTTGGACTTTTGAATGCCAGTATGAGCTGGACTTTGCGTACCAGTATGAGCTGGATTTTGCAATGCCAGTATGAGCTGGACTTTGACTACCAGTATGAGCTGGATTTTGAATGCCAATATGAGTTGGACTTTGCGTGCTAGTATGAGCTGGATTTTGCAATGCCAGTATGAGCTGGACTTTGACTACCAGTATGAGCTGGATTTTGAATGCCAATATGAGTAGGACTTTTGAATGCCAGTATGAGCTGGACTTTGAATGCCAGTATGAGCTGGACTTTTGGATGCCAGTATGAGCTGGACTTTTGGCTGGGGATAAGGTTAAGGAACCAATATGAGTTAGACAAGAATAGAGGTTCACAGTTGACTTGAGGTTTTGGTTCAAGTTGACCGAGGTTCATAGTTGATCTGAAATCTTGGTTCATAGTTGACCAAAATTCACATCGTCAAAAAGGGTTGACAGGGATCACATCATCAAGAAGTTTGATGGCAAGGAAACTAGAACAGGGATCACATCATCAAGAAGTTTGATGGCAAGGAAACCAAAGCAGGGATCACATCAAGAAGTTTGATGGCAAGGAAACCAGAATAGGGATCACATCATCAAGAAGTTTGACGACAAGGAAACCAAAGCAGGGATCACATCATCAAGAAGTTTGATGGCAAGGAAACCAGAATATCCGGAGATTTACATCATCAAAAAGGTTGACGGCGAGGAATAAAGCATATCTGACGGTTCACATCATCAAAAGGTTTGATGGCAAGGAATAAAGCATATCTGGAGATTCATTTCATCAAAATGTTTGACGGCAAGGAATAATAACATATCTGAAGATTCACTTCATCAAAATGTTTGACGGCAAGGAATAATAACATATCTGAAGGTACACAACCTGAGCTCGAAACACTTCATCAAACAGATTTACGACAAGGAATAATAACATATCTGAAGGCACGAAACCTGAGCTCGGAACACCTCATCAAACAGATTGATGGGAAGGAATAATAACATATCCGAAGGTACGAAACCTGAGCTCGGAACACCTCATTAAACATATTGACAGAAAGGAATAATAACATATCTGAAGGTACGAAACCTGAGCTCGGGACACCTCATCAAACAGATTGACAGGAAGAAAGAATAACATATCCAAAGGTACATAACCTGAGCTCGGAACACCTCATCAAACAGATTGACGGGAAGAAAGAATAACATATCCGAAGGTACATAACCTGAGCTCGGAACACCTCATCAAACAGATTGATGGGAAGAAAGAATAACATATTCGAAGGTACATAACCTGAGCTCGAAACACCTCATCAAAAAGATTGACGGGAAGAAATACCTCAAATAGGGATCACATCAAACAGGTTGATGGAAAGTGACTGATTGAAGGTAACACCATGGGTAACTGTAGAAGTATAAGTAAACCCAAGGACGGATAAGCTTTTCGTGAGAGAGATTGCCACTTATTGTTGGGTATAAATTCCAAAGAGATGTTGATATTACAACACTGCTGGAGAAGTAATTGTCTTCAATGAGGCTCTGTAAAAGATTCTTCCTGCGAGACACAGTGCAAAATAAATGCACGTTCAAGATGGGCTCAGAAACCACACCTGCCAGGGATCAAAGTTCAATCTAGGAACAAGCTAGAAAGAAACAGTCAAACAAGACTCCAATTGAGGAATGAACTCAAATGGGGACTTATCTTATCCACATGTGGAAAAGATAACTGAACCAACCATCATCCACGAGAATCAAACTCTATGGGGAATTCTAGAAAGGATGGGCACTTTATGCCTAGGACTGACAACTCTATTTGGAGAGAATAGACAAACCCAGTCACTTGGGGAGATAAACACCAAAGTGAACAAAACAGGTAAGCACTAGAAAGGGAAGCAAAAATGCTAAGATGCTATGCATATGAATGCTTATGCTTATGCTGACAAAAAAAACAAAGGGAAACGAGACTGGAGATGAAATAAACATCTCGACAAGGATACCCAACCAAACTCATCAGATTGGACCATTATTGGGGATGAATAAGTAGGATCAACAACTTCACTGGGAAAAAGAGTATTCCACCTGAGGTATAGCATCATGACGTCACTAGGATTGCCACCATGAGCTTGATTTCCTTATTGGAGGGGGAAGATCCATGGAGATTGGCCAAGCTCGACCGAAGTAACAATTTCCTGGGAAGCTGGCAAAGGATATCACGAGAATAGGGTAATTATACGCCCTGACTTGTATTATGATCACCATAATAAACAACATCTCTTGCAACAGGTAATCTTCAAATCTTCTCTGCCCCAAATTACATGGTATGTTGGGAGAAAATACCAAGAGGATTTTACAAAGAATGGGCATACAAGATACTTCAATATCTTCAAACTCTTGGAAAGATTCATGAATCTTGGCGTAACTGCCCCAAATTAACTGCATTTACACAACAAGATCCTTGAACTTGTTCTTCAGACTGGTTGATCTGTGAATGAGATGTCCCAGACTAATTGACTTTTTAGAGATTTATCAAATCTTGACCTGATTTCCCCTAATTAACTGGATTCGCAATACAAAGTCCTCCGACTGTGGTAATAACACTGGGGAACAAACTTGCCCCTGTTAATGGGTCATTGGAGTCCAAACTTGTCATAGGGTGACCTCGAGAAAGCTTGCCCCAATATTCTAAACTTGAAGAGTTCTGCCCCTGATTCAATAGCTCTTGGAATGGTTGATTGGCAAATCCTCACACTTGGTTGCCCCGGGTTGAGTTTCCTTTATCAAGTCAAATTCCCTAGCTGGCTGCATTTGTAGGGATTCCTTTGATATTGAATTATCTTGCAAACAAGTATTGTTCATTAAAAATTGGCAATTTCAATATAACATTCATGCAAGCTTTTGAAAACAAAGTTTATTGATGAAACACACAGAGTAGAATGATTAAATAATAAAAAACAAAGGTGGTCTAGTCATTTACGGAATGACAGATGAAGTGATCAACACGCACAATTAGCAAAGATCATTAGGAGTTAGGTTAATAAACCTTGCTGTGGTATGCTTCCAAAACAACCTTACCTCAATTAGGTCTTTTAAGGGTTGTAACGTGGCTTGGTTCACGGTTCATGAAACAAAGGATAAAGGCTCAAAGTTTATTTATCCCCACCCAAACTTCGTGATGAACTCCAATCTTACGCTCAGTTAACTTAGGCTATACATTCAGATTCCCATAGGCTGGAAATTGAACTGATGATAGTTGGTGATGGTTAAGACACCTAGGGTAGTCATTACTCCCTTACAATATTTTGTTATCCTTTTATTGCTGAGGTTTTGAGACCTCTTCTCGTCTTTACTGAGGTTTTGAGAGCTCTTCTTGTCTTCGTTGAGGTTATGAGACCTCGTCTTGTCTTTTCTAAGGTTATGAGACCTCTTCTTTTTTATTGTCATTTGATTTGAGAGTTGACTGGTGTCTTGCATAAAGCGCTTTGTATTCGATTGCATAACCAAGTTAAACTGAGAACTACCCTGCCCCAAGGTTGAGATTTAAGGGTTTTTTGTGTAAGGAAAGAAAACTCCTACTTCTAGGCTCAAAGGGTTTAACGAGGGATTATCTTCCTTATTTCTCCAGTGTTTAGGAATTGAAACAATGCCTTACATCATCGACAAGGTTTAACTGACAGCATACCACAGCAGTTATGGATATGATATTTCCATCGTCCTCCCTAATCTTAGCTAAAACAACAGTTTGATAAAGATAAGTGGATGGGAAAGAATTTTTTTTGCTCTTTTTTATGAAAATAAAAGAAAATGAGTGAACACGAATGAACTTAATCAAAAGATGCATAAACATTTCATTGATCTTGCCAATTCAACAAACAAAATCTTATAAGCAAATACAAATTCAAACATGCAAAGAAAATACAACAGGAAATGCTAAAAAGCCAAAATATTGCCAGCTTTGGGGAACTGGGCTTTCCTTTCTTGATTTGCCAAACCGAGATAATCATCTTCAGGGTCGATTGTCGAGATCCGTCTGAGAATCATCTTCGCATCTATCCTCAACAATTTCTTCCATCTCAGAGTCTGATGAACCTGCCTGATTAGGGGAAGGATTATTGATTTGAATTCCTTGAGGTGTGAATGAAAACATCTCAGAGTCAAGCAGAGTCTGGACCTTGCTTATGAGCACCTTACAGTCTTCAGTTGAATGCCTCTGTGCCCCAGCATGGTAGTCACATTGGGCATTGGCGTCAAAGCCTGGCGAATATGAAGAAGGCGCTGTATCTATCTCCTTTGGCACTATCAATCCATCTTTGATTAAATCTGGCAAGAACTGACTATATGGTATTGGCAATGGAGTGAAATTCCTCTTTGGCTTCCTCAGCCTTTGTTGTGCATGCTGACGCGGTTGACGTCGATAGGACCATTGATACTGAGGAGGTCTTCGATTTAGAGAAGAATAATGACCCTGTGGAGAAATTGGTGCCTGACGCGGAGACCCAAAAGATTGCCGACTCTGAACACTTGAGTTGCATGAGCGCTGAGGCTGAGGTATTGGAGATTCCCAAGTGGAATTACTTTCTTTCTCCCATTCTTCTTGAGATCTGATAATTGATTCACTCTCACTAGCTGGGATGTCCAGGGTGCCTTGGATTTTCCACTCTTAAGACCACTCTCAATGCGCTCTCCAGCTATTACCAAATCAGAGAAGTTTAATGTTACAATGCTAAACAACTTTTCTCGGTATGGGCCTTGTAAAGTGTCCACAAACCAGTCAACCAATTCCTTATCTAAAAGTGGTGGTTGAACGCGGGAAGCTATTTATCTCCATCTCTGAGCATACCTTCTGAAGGATTCATTTTCTTCTTGAGATAAGTCTAGCAAATGCAGGCGGATGGGAGCCAAGTCAAGATTGTAATTGTATTGCTTCACAAAGGCATTGGCTAGGTCTAACCATGATTAGATGTTGTGACTCTCTAGCTGCTTGTACCAATTCAGTGATGCCCCACTTAGACTGTCTTGGAAACAGTGGATCATGAGCTTGCCGTTACGGACATGTGAAGTCATTCTTCTGTAAAACATCACCAAATGCTGCTTTGGACAACTATTTCCATTGTACTTCTCAAATTGTGGCGTCTTGAACTTAGGAGGCATCACAAGGTCAGGTACCAAACACATGTTCAAAGCATTCAAATCAGCGGTGCCACGACACTTAATGGCATTAAGCTTTTCTTCCAAGGCACGACATTTTTCCATTATCTCAACATATCGTGAATCCTTGATTTTCATCACAGGGACTACCTCTTGGGAATCTGGCTCAGAGAATGCGAAGATACGATATTCCACGGCATCAACAGAAGAGGAATGTCAATATCGGATAATGGTACACTCGTGTATGTCCTGGTTCTCAACAGGAATCTGCATAGGTTGAGCTTGGGCAACATTGTTCACAGAAGTCCTCTGAATGTTGTCATCTCTCTTTGCCAAGGCTGTCATAACTTCCACAATCTGATCCAACTGGTTTTTCACCGCTTCAAAATCCGTTCTAGTCACAAACTAGTTCTGCTCTTTTGAATTCATGATCCTTCAAAAGCTACTTCAAGTCCAATGATGGCTTCGGGAAGTCAACTGGGTTACAAACAGAGGATGGATGAGACTCAAAACTGAGAAGTGCACATGCAAATGCAAATGTGATGACAATGCACATGTAATGCGAATTCAAGCCAAATGGTTTCAAGGAACTCAAAGGCAAGTTGCAGAAATTTTTGTGGACAAACTGAAGAAGTTTTTGTTTTTAAGATCTAAGCTCTGTTGATCTTTTGAAAAGGAAATGAATATCCGAATTCCTTGAAACCAACAATGGATGCAATGAGATGTATACAATGCACAAAACACATAAGCACACATGAACGTATGTACAAAGCATACAAGTCTTAGGTTTAGGGGTCTCATGATTGGAGCCATGGTCTACCCATCCCAATAAGTATGGACTATATGTTCATCAACTGTAGAACAGGGTTCTAAAAGTTCTCAGAGTCTACGTAAATCCTTTGGATATTATCGGCCTACGTGACTTACTCACGCGGGTTAATAATATTCTCAAGATAAACTCGTCTGAGTGTAGTATCGCGTAACAACTATTTGGGACTACTCCCTCATAGCCACCGCACTACATCCTAAAAGGCCAAGTGGGGTGAAGGTAACTACGGTCCTCAGAATCCATGGCTCTCAATTGAGAAGAGTGATATCAATGCGACTGCTCACATCAGACATCAACAATCCCAAAGGGCCTCATCTGAGTGTGGTTATCATATGCCATAGATTGTTAGGACTACTCCCAAAACCGACTATTGATTACACCACGATCCTATCATATATGTGCTCTCGAGTCCGGGTTAGGACTTATCTCACCACTCAATGGTAGCAACCCTGCACACAGAAGAACCCAAGCAAGTATACGGATATATACAGATGTATGTACAAATAAGCAAGCAAAACATGTAATAACACAAATAAACAAGGTGGGCTTAACCCTCAAAGAAGTCCCCAGTGAAGTCGCCATTTCTGTTGCAGTGAGAATTGGATAACAAGCTATTAATTAACTTGCATCACATTTCTTTGAATTCACCACCGACATTGATTTATCCAAAGGAAAGGTTCAAGATCGAGAAAAAACATAAAGGGGGGAGATCTAAGGTTTGGGGGTTGGTTATACTAAGGGAAGGTATTAGCACCCTGAGTATCTGTAGTACTCTACAGGAACCTCTTGTTAATGTTTGTGTTATGTTATGTTTGCTTGCTAAAGTAATCTGCTAAAGGTAAAGACCTAAGGGTATGTACACTAAGTTTGCTCGCCAAGACGTCGCATCTTGTGCCTACGTATCTGACTAAAGAATCAGAGCAACCGTAGTTCACCTAACTAAGGGGTGAATTTGAGGAACCATTGACTATGGCTAAAGTTCCAAGGGGAAATGAGTATGAGCTCATTTAGAGTTTAAGGAAACTCTCTAAGTCTACGTTATAGGGGAGAAAGTGAGTACTCAACATGGTGAGTACCACATAGAGTCCAAGAACTCAAACTTAATTCTAAATTGTAAGATTCAAGGCTCTTAGGAGGCCAAGAAAGGATAAAGGCTCTTAGGAGGCCTAGGGGAAAGATGGCTCTTAGGAGGCAAAGAGGATAAAGGCTCTTAGGAGACTTAGGGAAAAAATGTCTCTTAGGAGGCCAAGGGGAAAAAATGGCTCTTAGGAGGCCAAGAGGGTGATGAGCTTTCTATGACTTAAAAGTCAATAGAGAGTCTTTCCTTTGGAAGGGTATTGAGGAAGTGTCAAATGAAACAGGCAACCACAATCATAACAGAACCGGGAGGGTCATCCACAAAATTTCATCAGAAGATATTTACAAGTCCCACCAAAGAGAGAGATGAAAAGTTAGTAATCCAATTAAAATAAGAATGAAATGGAATTTACAATGGTCTAGTCCTAATCATAATTAATCAATAAAATTGACAACCATGATTCCTGACTTTCATCGACCAAAAAGTGAATGAAACTTAAATAAAGAGAATGGTCTCATATTGATCAAAGTTTTGTCGCTTTACTGAGATCAACCAAACCATGAAGTTTGTTATATCATCGACCAAAATAAAAAAATGAAATCGCAATGAAAATAAAGTTGGTGTCGTCTTATTCAAGATTTAAATCGATAAATCGATAATCTTTTGATTTTTGACTTTCATTGACCATCCAAAAAAAATGAAAAATATGGTCTCATACTAATCAAAATTTTATTGATTTGAAATAATCAACAAAGTTATGATTTTTTATATATCATTGGCCCTTAAAATAAAATTAAAAATGAAAGTGAAAAAAACTGAAGTCAAATAAGAATTAAAATTTAAAACTTAAAGAAACTTCAAGTATTAGATAAGAAGCAAAACTAAAAAACTATTTTTCATGAAAACTAATAAAGTAATTTAGTGAAAACTTAAAGCATAAAAGAAACAGAGGGGTGATGTGTGGAAACTAGAGAGTGTATAAGAACATGGTGCTGATAGAAATAACACACGTGGGCTTAGTCCAAAGGATCCATGGATGAGAGAAAGAAACTCGGGCTCACGAAGCCCATCAGTAATCCACACAAATTAAAAATAAAAAGAGGGGATCATGCCACCGTCAGGTTTTATCTCCTTAAAAAAACAAAATTTAACACGATAGCCACATGAGGCTCACACCATCAGCTTTAGTCTTCTCAAAACCAAACAAAGACCAGGTATTGTCGTCAGAAATGAAAATCACACTCAAAACAAAAGTGAAATGCAGCCAAATAAACAGGGTAAACCGACACGGTGTACATCTTAGTCATCTCACTCTTTTAAGAATTTAACAGGTTATTTTGAAACGCAATAGAGGAGGGCTGACGAGAGACGCTCCAAATCAACATCATCATCGCGTGAGCAACAACCAGTGGATTTAAACATGAACTCGTTCCCCACCTTCTTCGTTCGATTTCGTCTATGCTTAAAAGGTACTTGGCTCAATCTATTGCTTTGAAAACATCACCTTCTTCTCTGTTCTGGTTTGTGAATTGAGTTGTATGGGTTGTTTGGTTCAGAGATGAAAGATTTTAGGGTGATTTGTTCTGGTCTTTGAAATGGGGAATGGTTGGAGGGTTGTTGATGTTGATGAAGGGAAGAAATGGGGAGAGGATTGTCACGGTGGTTATGGGCGTAAGGAGGATGAAGGTTTTGGGTTAATGATGATGAAGGGTCGAAAGGGTGAGAGGTTGGAGTGGTTGAAATGTGGGAGATTTGTATTGTTGTTGAAGATTCGATGGAGAGAGGTGTGGTTTAGGTTTACACAGAAATTGAAATAGAATTGGGAGAAGTGAGGTTGGGAATGAGAGGTTGTCATACCCCAAAATTTGACCACTAAGATTTCCCATCATTGTGCAAATCATCATCACAATATGGATGAACCATCATGCCTCACCAAATGCCTCAAGGGTTGTTGAGCATTCACTACAATCAAAATTAGGGTTTTAAACCCTCTCAGAGCCTTAGACAAAGGATCAATCAAGGAATGACATGATCTTCAACTTGTCTAACCTCTCAAACATCCACAATGGATCAAAAAGGACTCCCACTTCAAGGATTAAGCACAAGGTTGCTCCCTTCTAGGTGGATCAAGTCTCAAGATCGCCAGTATCACCAAATTAGGGTTTTGGTCGACCAGGGCCTCTAGATGGAAAGTTTCATCTGGGCATAAGCCAAAGATCCAAAACACAACCTAATGTACTCCATGGAACCTCATGGACCCAAGCATCAAGTCAATTTGACCTCAGGGGATGCATACATCAAAAATCAGGAATTAGGGTTTCTTGACCTAATTCACCCCTAAGTTGACTTTTGGGACAAATCAAGAGCCAAGACCTCAAGACATGATTTGAGGGTCTCTAATGCCATATTGATCCATTTGGAACAATGGATTAATCCAAGAAGCTTGAGCAACAAGTCTCATTTTCATCTGCACCACAATTAGGGTTTCGCGAGGAAAGTCAACTGTAACTTTGACTTTTGACCAGGACATGCTCCCAAACCCTAGGACATGCCCCAATATACCTATGACACCCATGGAACATGTCCATCAAGTTTGATTTAGGTCAAGGACATGATTTCCTGAAGAATTGCACAATTTGGAATTCATCTGATAAAAAGTCAACTGTGCACAAAAGTCAACTTTGACTTTTTGAGATTTTTCACCAAAATGGATTTTTAACCCTAAAATGATGTTAATGTATGATTTGAATCATCATTCATCAAGAAAAATCAAAGAAAGTTGGATAACTTGTAAAAGGGGTAACCATAAAACTTAGAAATTTTTCTAAGTTATGGAAAAAGTACCACTAATGCACTAACTTTGGAGGATCATAACTCCTAAACCACATGGCCAATTTTTCTCATCCAAAGATGGATTTGTAGCCCTCATTACCCTCTACAAAAACTTCAACTAGACCTAAGTCCAATTCATTAAGGATTTTGAGTTATGGAGTGATCAAAATCAAGAAATCACACTTTGTTCCAACACTTAGTGAAAATTTCACTAAGTCAGCTTTTGCTTCACTTTTTGCCAAATGTAGAGGGATTTTTCACTTGGAATCAAAAGAGATCAAAACCAAACTTGTTCAAAAAGTTGTTGTATCATGTAAGGGCTTTCCAAAATGGCCAAGAACATTTCCAAATTCAACTTACACCTTGAGATATGACATTGTCAAGTTGCCTTGCTGAAATCTGTCAAGGCAAGGCAGAATTTGCAACTTTGTTCGATTTGCCAAAATCAGTCAAATTCAAATGCTCCTATCCACTTGGACACCTCAGAGGATTGAATCTAAAGGGGACAATCACTGAGCCAAGCCTCCAAAGTCCATGGAACAAGAAATATCATGTTGAACCTAGAATGGCCAAAATAGGGACAAGACTCCAAATTTGGATTGAAGCATTCAATGGAAGCATCAAGGTGGCATGGACTGAGCCATTCTCATCTGAAATCAGTCAAGACTTATCCAAGACCAAGGGAACCAAAGCTCTGTGCCCTAACCTCTAGTCAATGGCTAGAGGAGACTTGCATTTCCATTGGACAACATTGGCCAAACCTACTTACCAGCTGCCATTCACTATTTCTTGCAAAACAAACTTGCTCTACTATAAATAGAGCTCAATTGTGATCAGTTTGCGTACACCAAAGCCATCAAACAGATGCTTTCCTCAAAATCTCTTCTTTTACTCCAATTTTGCCTTCCAAGGCAAGTCACTATCGGGTTTTGAGTTTGAGAGCAATTCCAATCAAACAAATCACTCACACGCCTCACATACATCACATATGAGCTGATCAAACACTTAAATCACTTCTGAAACACCAATTTCACAAAATCACCAGTTGGTTGCTCAAATTTTCAATCAAGTTGCAGCTGAGATGCCATGAATTGTTCCAGCCATTTTCAATCAGGTCCAAGCATTCAAACACACTCCATAGGGTGTAGGGAAGCTGTTCAGATCATCACCACTCATCTGTAACACCTCCAAATCAAAAATCACATTGCACTTACTGTCACGGCTTAGAGGTAAGCATATACTTGGTCATCTCTCAATCTATGCATATTTTCTCGCACAATAATTTGGCCATATGTTCATAATCATGCATGGAATGTTTTCCCTCAATTAATTGCATTGTTTGAATCCTGTATCAAAAATCCTAGCCTTCATGCAGAAATTAGGGTTCTTGAGGATTTTTCATGATTTCTTGTTGTATGTTTAATTTAAATGAAATTAAGTGTTATAGACATGATCGTGAGGTTGAGACGAGCATAATGATATGTGGATTGCATGATATAATCAAGTATTCAGTGAGATTGAGGAGAAAATGCAAATCAGCCAAACCCAGAACACGCGCGTGTTCTTGGCGCCATTTTTGAATAATTCAAATATTTGAATTTTGTGATTTTATTTAATTGATTCAAAAATAAATTTCTCTCTGAGTTTTAATGATTTTGAGTTGATTCTTTTTTTAATAATTCACAAAAATGTTAAAATATTTTATTTTATCAAAAAATCCCAAAAATATTATTTATTTCATATAATTGATATTTTTGCAAAGAATTAATGTTTTAATTGTTTTTGACATTTTAAATATTTTTTCTACATTGATTTTGCAACTTTTAATGCTTTCTAATTATTTTGTAGGTCAATACTTAATTTTTGAAGCATTAATCCAAAATCACAATTTGTTTTTCACATGTTAAACAATTTTGATCATTTTAATTGAATTTTTATTCAATTAAATACATTTTTGAAAACAAATTAGGGTTTTTGGATTAATTCAACCCTCATAAATCATTTTCAAAACTCTTTGGGCCTCTAATAGAGTGTAAGACCCAATCCTTTCTTGACCAAAGCTTTTTGGGCCTCAGTGTATTGTATAAGTCCCGATACCGTCAAAAGCAAACGGCGCGATCGTCGCCCTTTTTGAAAAAGAATAATAATAACCTTGGGCCTCTCCTTGAGCTATAAGACCCATTCAAAACATTTTGGGCCTCTAATAGAGTGTAAGACCCAATCCCCTTTTAACCAAAACCTTTTTGGGCCTCACTTAGTGTATAAGTCCCTCTGCGTTAAAAGAAAACCTCGGCGCGGTCGCCATTTTTAACGGAAAATCATCTGGGCCTACCCTCGTGTTATAAGCCCCACTCTTTTTCTTTAAACTTTTTGGGCCTCTTGAAAGAGTGTAAGACCCATCCCTTTGTACTGAAAACCATCTTGGGACTCAGTCATTTGTATAAGTCTCTCTGTACAAATTCAAACAGTGCGCTCACTGGTAAAACCCTGGGCCTCTCCTTGAGCTGTAAGCCCCAAATCTTTCTTTTTCAAAGCACTTTCTCCTTTGATTTTGAATATACTGTTGTTTTCAATCTTTCTTTGTTGAACAACTAACCAAACAGCATGGAAGCTCTACAACTGAGTAAGTGGTTATCGCTTTCATTTACCGCTTTCATATACATATAACTGTATTGTGGGGCTGTTTCATTGTAAGTCTTCTTTCATAAACTCATATCGACTGTGTAATAATAGTATAGATATTTCGAGTTTCCCCGACAACTACGTCTAGAACTAAGTGACGCCGTTTCGTTTAGTCATAGAAATAGACAACTAGATCCCCAATAGGATCACCAGATACAGTCTTCTCTTCGGCTGTCCTCATTAGGAATTGTCAAGAAACTCTATTCCCAGAGATGAATGTATTCTCCGTGAATGGTATCTTTGAGTTTCTTCCAAATTCTCGAACTTTCTTGACTTTGATCTATTCTCGGTGAATAGCATTGCCTTGAATTTCTCGGGGTTTGGGGACCCATCGGCTTATTAAAAGCATCGGCCTCCTCATGGGCATCGTACAAGGACCCAGAGGCTTCCTAAAAGCAACTCCGACTCCTCTTGGGCTTAGTACAAGGACCCGCCGGCTTCTTAGAAGTATTCACAGCCTCCTCTTAGGCTTCGTATAATGATCTCTTCCTCCGGGAATGATAGCCTCCTCTTGGGCTTCGTACAAGGACCGATCGGCTTCTTAAAAGTTTCCAGCCTCCTCTTGGGCTTTGTACAAATTGTCCCGACGACCTCCTAGAGGTATAGGAACAGAACTTAGGCATCTTCATAGAACAGTCCTTTCATAGAGTCTACTACTGTTTCTCAAAGCATAGTACAAAAGGTAAAACTCTAGACACGGACATTCTAACTTCCTTGAGTCTCAAAGACATTCTCAAGTGACCCCTTCGTTAAATAGGAAGGAAACCCGCAGACTCGGACAATCTCAATACCCTTCGGATTTCCCGCTTCCTTAAAGAACAGGAATAACCCAGATCCTTGAATCAAATCCAGGAGTACAGTGTTGCTCATATAAGAACTGATTTTCTCCTTCAAAATCAGTATACCGGACCTGTCACTTAACTGAACAGTCACCATAGCCTCCTCTTGGGCTTTGTAGAATGATTCTCCCCAGCGGAGTCAACCAACGTTCGGCCTCTCTCTCGGGCTTTGTACGAGACACATAAGAGACTCCCTCGTTGAGTCAATCACCCCTTTCGCCTCCATCTCGGGCTTTATACGAGATACAAAAAGGTTCTTATTGAGCCAAACAAACAACAGCCTCCATCTCGGGCTTCATACGAGATACAAAAAACTCCCTTGTTGAGTCAAACAGCCTCCACCTCGGGCTTTATACGAGATACCAAAAGATTCCATCGTTGAGTCAAAACCTTTTAGCCTCTCTCTCGGGCTTTGTACGAGACATATATTAGCCTTCTCTTAGGCTTTGTATAAGAAAACCACTGGTTGATCCAATTAACCTTTTAGCATCAAAGCTATGCCTCGTTCACAGTACACAAACATCAACAACTCCTTCCCCTTTCATCTAATCGCTGTAAGCGGCAAGCCTCTGGATCATCTACATCCATGCCACTGTCCCTCTTTTAGCATGAGAAATTCCTAAGGAAATACAGCATTGCTCTATACTGAGTTAAAGTCTTCTCCTTCAGGTTAAAAATCCCCTATAAAGGAAATTATGGCATTGCTAGGATCCGCGTATCCCGGTTAAAGTAATTCTCCTTTATAAACAGTTGTGACAAACCCTTCTTTAGAGATGACAAATTCTCTCTAAAGTCAAACCCTTTTAGCTTCATATCTTGGGCTTTGAACAAGATACAAATACACTTTTCAGCTTCACATCTTGGGCTTTGAACAAGATACAAACCACCTTTTCGCTTCACGTCTTGGGCTTTGAACAAGACACCAAAACAACCATTTCCTCCCATAGAATTGGAGGAACTACGAACGCTCTGATTTCCCTATTTCGGTAAACGGGAATACGTAGGCATAAGGTTGAAAGAAAAAATCTTAGCGAGCATACTAAACAAAAAACCCAAATCCCATATCTCCATCAATCAAAAGCAGTAATTCAAAAACATCAGTCCTAACATCCTAATCCTTGTTACCCGCCAGAAACTTTCTGTCTAGATAAAAAGAAAGAAAACCGTATTGGCGAAAATAGAAATAACCAGTACAAAGGCCCCCCCACATTGATAGCATTCGTAACTTAACAGACCGCTGTTTAAACTCAGTATGCAAAGCAGGGTTAATTGGAGACATCTATTTCCCTTCCTTCATCAGCTCACAATAGGATAAAAAATGAATCGACCTGTAGTTTAAGCTCAACCGCAGAGAGCGACCAGCGCTTAAGAACCGCGTCCAAAATCGCTCGCTACAGAAAAATGACGCCCAACGTGGGGTCGGTTCTTTCTTTCTTACAATTTAAACCTTGGGTAAGTCATTTTCATGGCGGTGGCCGCCAACAGAAAAATGGCGCCCACCGTGGGGCCCTTCAAAGTTAGGTCTAGGCACGGTCTTCCTTTTCTTCACTTGTGTGAATACCACAGATTGGGGCTTCCGCCGGGGAATCCATTTTCTGTCAGGAACTTAGGATTCATAGCTTTAAAGGTCTAGGATGTTTAGGACAAATATATATACTGCTTTTCCTAATTGCTATACATGTTTATTTTTCTGCTAATGGGAATGCGGGTGATGCCGTATGTGGAAAGATTGAGTATACACCTAAGATAAGTGATGGCGACGGGGTCGACCATCAACCTCAGTGGAGGCTGACCAACGCAACCCATTCTCTCACCTAGACAATGGGCTGGTTGTTAAGTCTGAGAAGCTGACGAGCCAAACCCTTTCATAGTGCGGAAACTATCGGAAATAGTTGTTACGCGATACTACCCTCATTTGAGGCTGGTGATCTATTCTCGGTGAATGACACTTACTCTAAGATTGCTCTACAACTCGCTGGAGATCCGTTTGTTGTTTTGCTTTCTTGGGAGGAGCTGATGATAATGAGTACAGGTACAAAAATCACCATAGTATAAACCTTTGGGGATGGGTAGAGCCTTGACTTCATGACAACGACCCTTTGACCCCATGTTTTTTCTATGTTTTTGTGTGCTGCATTCATGCATTCATTTAAAAAACATTAAAACATTCAAAAAAATCTTCTCTTCTAGTCTCTCTGTTCTTTCAAAATAAACTAAGACTGTGATTGCAAATATCAGGGAAAAAGATTGCACTAATGGATTTCGGTAGAAGGAGAACTCACTAGTATACCTTCAAGGTTCCAAAACTAGAGGATTTGAGAAGGTTAGCGAGGATGATCACTAACCCAGAGGCTTTCAGAGTCAAGCACGGAGGTTTACTACCACTGTTAAGAGTCCATGTGATTGAGGGAATCATGGATGCGCTCATTCAATTTTATGATCCGGTTTATCACTGTTTCACATTCCCGGATTACCAGCTTGCACCAACGCTGGAGGAGTATTCTCACCTAATCGATCTACACATTACGGATCGAGCTCCATTTTCTGGACTGGAAGAAATTCTAAAGAATCAGACTATTGCAAGAGCAATTCATTTGGACGAGTCTGAGGTCAGGGCTCACATGACCGTTAAGGGTGGCATCCAAGGTTTGCCAGCCCAGTTCTTGACAAAGAAAGACCTGTACTTCACCAGTATAGGAAACATGACTGCTTTTGAAAGCATCTTTGTCTTGCTCATCTACGGGTTATTTTTGTTTCCTAACATCAATAACTTCGTCGATATCAGCTCCATTAAGGTTTTTCTCATTGGAAATCCTGTGCCGACTTTGCTCACAGATGCGTATCATTCTGTACACCTGGGAAATTTGTACAGCGGAGGGGAGATCACGTGCTGTGTACCTTTGCTTTACAAATGGTTTATCTCTCACTTGCCCAAGTCTGCTGCTTTTTGGGATTGCAAGAGTGCCTTACGTTGGTAGCAGAAGATCATGTCTCTTACCAACTCTGATATAGATTGGTGTAATAGGATTTATGAGGGAATCAGGATCATTGACCGTTGTGGAAACTTCCCCAACGTACCCCTTATAGGAACTAAAGGAGGAATCAACTACCATCCGGTATTGGTTCGCCGTCAATTTGGATACTCGATGAGACACATCCCACTGGGTGTTCGTCTGGAAGGTCTTTTCTTCAAAGAAGGAGAAAACGACAGAGCACTAAAGATGGAAATAGTGCACGCTTGGAAGCATGTTCATAAGAAAGGACGAGAGTCTCTGGGAAAACCAGACTGTGTCTCGGTGGAGCCTTAACTCCATGGGGTACAAACTAAAGCTCTCAAGCTAAAAATGCCTTATCCTCGTTACGGGATTCTTCTGCCAAAGGAATCTGTCATGTACTTCATGACGGAAACTGAAAAGCTTTAGGTTACTCTCAACAAAGTTCAAAAGGAGAGAAGGTCTTGGAAGAACAAGTACCGCACCCTTGACGTAGAGTGCATCAAAATACAGCAATTACTGAAAGAAAAAGATGCTCTGATTGAAATTTTGAAGCAACATGCTGTAGATAATCAAGATGACCAAAGGAATTTGCTCGCTCCTTTCACTTGGCAAAGGAATGACAACCCGACAACGGCCCAAGAGCCCCGGTCAAAGAAAAGGAAGATACCAGAATCAGCACCTGATTTCTCTTCAGAGAGGACTCAGGACCCATTAGTTTAGGTTTCTGTTTCTGCACTTTGTAATCTACTTCTGTAATCTTTTGAATTTCAATAAAAAGGGGTTTCCCCACCGTTTGATATTTGCAATCTAATTGTCGAAGTTTATTTTGATTAAACCAAAGAAACAATTAATATAATCATTGCATTCATCATTCTCACATCGCGTATTCTTCTTCCCTACGAATCTCACGTTTGTGTCTCGATTCTAGAGTAAAACTGTCTCATTCGTATAATACTCGGGCCAATCGTCAGAAAAGGATGGATGATCTTGAGGAAGAAAACAGAGAGTTGAAAGAAGAGATCGACGCTCTGAGAGAAGATATGAGAAAGCTTCGTAACGACATGCAAGCCATGGCAGAAGCTCAGCTACAAAGAACTGTGATCTCAGAGATCACCTCAACGCCCGTAGTGGAGATGTATGATCCTAGGTATTAGATACTGAAAGATCGTCCTTGGGGCATGCCTGTTAACTATATCCCGGAAGGATATGTTCCGCCGATCACTGAGGATCAAGGAATCACAACAGAAGTCGCTGAGCCTGAAGGTTACAAACTTTAGGAAAGCGAAGATGCCAGGGGCATGTTAAAGACTCCTGAAGGTTACAAACTTCGAGAAATGCCAAGACTCACTGTCGTAGTCACGGTACCACCCCCTGTGGTGCACACTGTCCCAGAAGGACAGATTCCACCCATACCTGCTGGTAAGAAGGAAACTATGTTTGACAGAGTGGATGAATTCCGGGAATAATTCTTGGAAATGCAGAAGGAACTGCAGGCCATTCGCGGTCAGGATTTATTTGGAAAGGACGCCGCAGATCTCTGCTTGGTCCCAAATGTGAAAATCCCGCACAAGTTCCAAGTGCCCGACTTTGAAAAATATAAGGGTAACTCTTGCCCTCAAAGCCATCTAGTGATGTACGCTCGGCGGATGTCAGCCCAGACGGAGAATCAGGACCTATTGATTCACTACTTTCAGGATAGTTTAACCGGTGCCGCACTCAAATGGTACATGGGTTTAAACCGTGCTACGATTAGCACATTCAGAGATCTTGGTACCGCCTTCGTCCAACAATACAAATACAATTTGGACATGGCACCCGACAGAGATCAACTCAGATCGATGTCGCAAAAGGACAAGGAAACCTTTAAGGAGTATGCCCAAAGGTGGCGTGAAATTGCCGCTCAAATTTGTCCACCTCTTGAGGAAAAAGAGATGACAAAGATCTTCTTAAAGACCTTAAGCTCATTTTACTATGACCGAATGGTTGCCAGTGCGCCCAGTGATTTCACCGAAATGGTCGGCATGGGCGTACGTCTTGAGGAAGCCGTCCGAGAAGGACGTTTGGTAAAAGACACTGGATCGACGAGCGGTACTAAAAAATACGGTAGTGCTCTCCCTAAGAAAAAAGAGCAAGATATTGGGAATATCTCTCTCGAAAAACAAAGACGACGTTATCAACCGGTAGCAGTTGTGACTTCTGCTATCAACCCTGCGTCTATTCCTATGTATCAACCTCAGGTTGCGCAGAGCCAACCTGACCAGCAAAGGACACAACAGCCTCTTCAGCAGGCTCGTCCTCCATATAACAACAACTGTACAACACGGCCACCAGGATTTGATCCTATACCCGTAACGTACACAGAACTGTTTCCATTACTACTGGCTAAGGGGCACATCCAGACTAAGTCTCCTCTTACAGTACCGGGAAATCCGCCTTTTTAGTTTAAGGTGGATCAAACTTGCCCTTATCATCAAGGAGGTTCAGGGCATAACATGGAGACTTGTCTCAATTTCAAGTCCGACGTGCAAAAACTTGTTAGGAGTGGGGTCTTATCCTTCAAGGATACAAATCCTAATGTTCTCACGAATCCGCTACCTCAATGCGAGAAGGCTGCAGTCAATTTGATATAAGGAGAGACTAACAATGTCTATCAAATTTATGATGTACTCTTGTTGAAAACCACTCTGGTTAAGATGCATTGTAGACAGAGTGGATATGGCCATGTGCCACCTCATAATTATCATCAGTGTGATATCTGCTCTAAAGACAATCAAGGATGTTCTGTGGTGCAAGCAGCTCTACAGGAACAAATGGATCTCGGATGGATCCAAGAGCACCGATTTCGTGGAGTTAACATGGTCTACACGAATTCTAACGTCATTCAGAACTACGACATCTGTGCAATGAATGTCAACTTGGTGGCGATGCACTCAAGGCAAAGCCAGTATCATAACCTGTCGCGGCACGATTACAGTTCCTGTCTGATTTGCTCGGTAAACAAATAGGAATGCTTTTTCATACAAGAGGCCCTCCAGCATCAGATGGATCTTGGATGGATCCAAGACTACCATGATAGGAACTCCTATCAAATCAACATGGTTCAGATCTTTGATATTTGCATGATGAATACCAACCTGGTAGAGTTACATGCTGAGCAGGTCCGACTCAGATTCTTAATATCACATGACTATCAAAGCTGTAAAGCGGGTTGTGAAAACAATCGAGGTTGTACCATTGTCCAGGAGGCACTTCAGCACTTGTTAAATCATTGGTGGATGCCAATATACATGGATGAAGATACTCAGCAGATTAGTATCAGTAATAGAAACCCCACTCGGCGTCAGAGTCAGGATGTCCGGTCAGTGTAAGCTAACCTAGTGAGGTTACATTGTATTCAAAGTGGGCGTGGCCAGGTGCCACCACACAACTATGACAGTTGTAACGTCTGTTCGGAAAGTAACCAATGGTGTTACCTTGTGAGAGAAGCTCTTCAGGGTCAGGTCGATCGTGGAGAAATTCGTCCCTATTCGGGTTCTGGACCCATCAACTGGTCGCCGAACTACCTTGCCGAGCAAGTTGAGGATGTTGTCACGATCTCTGGTCATCACAGGACCAGAGATGTTTTTGCCATTATTCCTCTACTTGACGAATCTAAAGTTCCCAACCGGGAACGAATCGAGATTACTTATGATGGTCAGAAAAATCAGAAGGCTCCTGTAGTCATCTATCTACCAGGACCGCTACCGTATGAATCAGCCAAGGCGATCCCTTACAAATACGGTGCAACAATAATTGAAAATGGAAAGGAAATTCCATTACCCTCTGTTGTGAACATTGCAGACATCAGTCGTGTAACACGGAGTGGTAGAATCTTCAACCGAGGGGTTGGGGAACTTAACAAGGAAAAGGAACTTCAGAAAGAAGCTCCCGATCCCCTAGTCGGTCAATCTAGTAATTCTGACCTTTCAAAAAATAATGATGAGATGCTGAAGCTCATCCAAAGGAGTGAATATAACATTGTTGATCAGCTGTTACAGACTCCTTCAAAGATCTCGGTACTATCACTGTTACTCAGCTCAGAAGCACATAGGGAGGCTCTACAGAAAGTCTTGGAGCAAGCCTTTGTGGAACAGGATGTAACAATCAGACAGTTCGATAGCATTGTCTCTAACATCACTTCCTGCAACAATTTGGGATTTAGTGATGAAGAATTACCTGAAGAGGGTCGTCGTCATAACATGGTGCTCAATATCACAGTTAACTGCCAGGACGATGCTTTAGCCAGCGTACTGGTAGACACAGGGTCAGCCCTGAATGTTATGCCGAAGTCCACTTTGATGCAATTATCATTCAAGGGCCCTCCGATGAGAACCAGCGAGGTCGTCATCAAAGCGTTCGACGGATCCAGAAAAACGGTTATCGGCGAAGTTGACCTTCCTATAACTATTGGTCCTCACACTTTCCAAGTCACTTTCCAGGTCATGGACATCCGGGCAACATACAGTTGTTTATTAGGAAGACCTTGGATACATCAGGCTGGAGCGGTCACTTCGACCCTCCACCAAAAGCTAAAGTTCGTCAAGAAAGATCAACTTGTCATAATCTGTGGAGAACAAGCCTTGCTTGTAAGTAACTTGTCATCATCTACTGGAATAGAACCCGAGGAGGTTATTGGAACTCAGTTCCAAGCACTGTCGATAAGCGAGAACAATCAGTTCAGAGGAGGAACCTCGATTTCCTCATACAAAGATGCTATCAAAGCGGTCGAGAGTACCGATACAACAGGATGGGGACAGCTTGTCATTCATATTGACAATAAAACAAAGAAGGGTCTTGGTTTTTCTGTAACCTGTACCCAGACAGCTGCCAACGATGAAAGTCTTCATCCCCTTCAAAACTTCTTCCACAGTGGAGGCTTTCTCCACCCAGTGTCTCAAGCAGTACATGCTATCAATGAGGAAGATCCCTCTGACACAGATGAAGAATGGAAGTTCTACCTTAACAAGGACGGTTATATGTCTCAGGAAGAGGTGCCTATGCCTTTTTGCTTTCCTACAGAAAGTCCGAGATTTATACCAAGGTCAGATGTCGAAATGATCTACGGGGATTGTGATCCGGAAGGATGCCGCACTCCACCAAATTCATTAGAGGAAGACACTCCGATGAAAGATAATTTTGACTACACCTACTATGGCCCGATGGATGGTCTGCCAATGTGGCAACCTTACCCAGGAAACTTGGGGCAAGAAAGTCAGCCGAACAATGAAAATCAGCTGACCGTCATTGAATGGAATGCCGGTGTCCCCACCATGCCATGGGATCAACACTCAGGTCATTCAAAAACTACTCAACATGAAGATGAATTTGCAATGTTTACCAGACTTGAATTCATCAACTATGCTTTTCCCGAGGTCAACGTCATCGAGAGAGATGATCCCTCCAGTTCCAAAGAAGTTTGGGATACTCTGGGAGAACCAAGTGGAAAATACGACTTCATGATCAAGTACACCGCTCCCGAAAGCTCTCATATCAGGCTCGAAGATATCCAGGCAACTGGATGGGGAGGTGTACCTGAGAGCACAAATGCTATGCAAAATACAACAGAGGAATTCTCCTACGACAATTCTGCCTGGGAGACAGATTCCAATGATCCTGCTCCACCAGAAATCAGCGTCATTTCTGAAGACAAATCAAGGAAGGTGCCAGACTTTGTGATTCACCGAGGAGTTCGCCGCCAATGGATTGCCGTCGAGGTTTCGAAGGTCGTTCACCAGTCAAAGTAATTGCCATCTTTAACCTTTCACCCTACCCAGGTGAAACGGATGTTTTGATAGGGCTCGCTTTCTGTAAATTTCCCTCTTCGCTTTGCCCGAAGCGACAGAGTTTTGTTTTATAGGGCTGTAGTTTCAAGGATCGACTTGTTCATTAATAAAATAACGTCATTCTGTAATTTCCGCATTAATTGCTGTTTTCTCTTTTTGCTTTTTCAAAGAAAATGGTAATCCTAAAAAAACAAAACTATAAAAAACAAGCAGTAAAATAAAACACTGCACACACTTGCATTTTCTCTATCTCTTCTAAACATGAATCATCACGTCATGCAGATTGCTTGTTTTAAACCCAGTTAAAACATATGATCCGATGCCTTCTCCCAACTTTGAGTTCTCGGTATTCGAGGCTGAAGGAGAAAATGACGACAAAATTCCAGAAGAGATCTCTCGACTACTCAGACAAGAGGAAAGGTCCATTGAACCTCACAAAGAACCGTTGGAAACGGTAAACTTGGGTTCAGAGCAAGAGAGAAAAGAAATCAGGATTGGGGCACTGCTCAGTCCAACTGCCAGAGAGGGTTTGATAAAGCTTCTCAGAAAATTCCCCGATGTATTCGCTTGGTCCTATCAGGATATGCCAGGGTTGGATACCAGCATCGTGGAACATCACTTACCGTTGAGGTCGGAATGTCCGCCAATAAAGCAAAGGTTGAGACGCACTCACCCGGACATGGCCATCAAAATCAAAGAGGAGGTGCAAAAGCAGATTGACGCGGGTTTCCTCGCTACATATGAATATCCTCAATGGTTAGCCAACATCGTACCCGTTCCCAAAAAGGACGGAAAGGTCAGAATGTGTGTCGACTACCGAGATCTGAACAAGGCAAGTCCAAAGGACGACTTTCCTTTACCACACATTGACATGCTGGTTGATAGTACAGCAAAGTTCAAAGTATTCTCCTTCATGGATGGATTCTCGGGCTATAACCAAATCAAAATGGCGCCGAAAGACATGGAGAAAACTTCGTTCATTACCCCATGGGGCACCTTTTGTTACAAGGTTATGCCGTTCGGTTTGAAGAACGCCGGGGCAACCTATCAAAGGGCCATGACTACTCTGTTTCATGACATGATACACAAGGAAATCGAGGTATATGTCGATGATATGATTGCAAAATCAAAAACAGAGAGTGAGCACGTTGAACATCTGTCAAAATTATTCGAACGTTTAAGAAAGTTCAAGCTCCGCTTGAATCCCAACAAGTGCACCTTCGGTGTCCATTCAGGGAAACTATTAGGGTTCATCGTCAGCCAGAAAGGAATTGAGGTTGATCCTGACAAGGTCAAGGCCATTCAGGAAATGCCTTCTCCGAAAACTGAAAAACAAGTCGGAGGATTCCTGGGACGTTTGAACTACATCTCCAGATTCATATTCCTTATGACCGCCACATGTGCGCCAATTTTCAAATTACTCAAAAAGAATCAGGACTGCATTTGGTCAGAAGACTACCAAACCGCCTTCGACAGTATTAAGGAATACCTATTGAATCCTCCGATTCTATCACCTCCAGTGGAAGGAAGACCACTGATCATTTACCTCACAGTCCTAGAGGACTCAATGGGATGTGTACTTGGCCAACAAGACGAAACTAAAAGAAAAGAGTCGGCCATCTACTATCTGAGCAAGAAATTCACCGACTGCGAGACTCGGTACACGATGCTCGAGAAAACTTTTTGTGCTTTGGCTTGGGCGTCCAAACGTCTTCGCCAGTACATGATTCATCATACTACTTGGTTGGTCTCCGAAATGGATCCAATCAAGTACGTTTTCGAGAAACCTGCTCTTACGGGAAGAATTGCCCGTTGGCAGATGCTGTTATCAGAATATGACATAGAGTACCACGCTCAGAAAGCCATTAAGGGAAGTATTTTAGCCAATCATTTGGCTCATCAACCGATTGGCGATCAAGAATCAATCGGGTTTGACTTCCCAGACGAAGATGTCATGTATCTAAAAATGAAAGATTGCGATGAACCGTTACCCAGTGAAGGGCCAGAACCAGGTTCCCAATGGGGACTTATCTTTGACGGAGCAGTTAATCATTATGGAAACGGAATTGGGGCAATCATTGTTACCCCTCAGGGTACCCACATTCCTTTCACTGCTAGACTTACGTTCAAATGTACGAACAATGAGGCTGAATATGAAGCTTGTATCATGGGTCTCGAAGAAGCAATTGATTTAAGGATCAAAAACTTGGATGTATACGGCGACTCAGCCTTGGTTATTAACCAGATAAAAGGAGATTGGAACACATACCAATCAGGATTGATTCCTTACAAAGACAATGCAAGAAGGTTGTTACCCTTCTTCAACAGAGTTGAGTTTCATCACATCCCTTGTGATGAGAATCACATGGCTGACGCTTTAGCCACTATCTCTTCCATGATTAGTGTAGGTCAATGGAATGACATACCTAAGATCGACATAATGCGCCTTGAATGGCCTGCTTACATCTTCACGATTGAAGCAGTCATAGATGACAAACCTTGGTACCACGATATCAAATGCTTCCTTCAGAAACAAGAGTACCCATCTGGGGCACTCAGAAAAGACAGGAAAACCCTCAGAAGATTGGCTGGAAACTTCTTCCTGAGCGGTGACACTCTCTATAAGAGAAATTTTGACATGGTCTTGCTCCGATGCGTCGACAGGCCAGAAGCAGACATGCTTATGAAAGAAATTCATGAAGGATCCTTTGGCACTCATGCCAACGGACACACAATGGCGAGAAAAATTGTGAGAGCAGGGTACCATTGGTTGACCATGGAATCCGACTGCTACAAGTACATGAGGAGGTGTCACAAGTGTCAGATATATTCTGACAAAATTCATGTACCGCCATCACATCTCAAAGTTCTCTCTTCCCCATGGCCATTTTCTATATGGGGAATCAACATGATTGGCATGATTGAGCCCAAGGCTTCGAACGGACATTGGTTCATCCTTGTAGCCATTGACTACTTCACCAAGTGGGTCGAAGCAGCGTCATTCGCAAATGTAACCCGATAAGTGGTGGTCTGATTTATCAAAAACAATATCATCTGCCGTTATGGTGTTCCAAGTGAGATCATTACTGACAATGGATCTAACTTGAACAACAAGATGATGAAGGAGTTGTGCGCAGAGTTCAAGATCGAACATTATAACTCATCTCCCTACCGACCCAAGATGAACGGGGCGGTAGAAGCGGCTAACAAGAACATCAAGAAGATCGTTCAAAAGATGGTTGTGACCTAGAAAGACTGGCACGAGATGCTACCCTTTGCTCTTCATGGTTATCGCACATATGTCCGCACTTCAACCGGGGCAACCCCTTTCTCTCTAGTATATGGCATGGAGGCAGTTCTCCCCATAGAAGTAGAGATCCCGTCAATCAGGGTATTGATGGAAGCTAAGCTCACCGAAGCTGAATGGTGTCAAAACCGACACGATGAACTGAATCTGATCGAAGAAAAGAGAATCACGGCATTATGCCATGGTCAACTGTATCAACAGAGAATCAAGAAGGCGTTCGACAAAAAGGTCCGACCTCGCATCTTCAGGAAAGGAGACCTCGTGCTCAAGAAGATACAATCTTTTCTCACTGATTCTCGGGGCAAATGGACTCCAAATTATGATGGCCCCTATGTGGTCACGAGAGCTTTCTCAGGCGGCGCCTTGAGACTTGCAACCATGGACGGAGAGGAATTTGCCTATCCCACGAATGTTGATGTAGTCAAGAAATACTTCGCCTAAAAAAAAACGTCTCGGTGGATTGAAAACCCGAAAGGGCGGTCCAGGCAAAAGTTAGAGACAAAATAAAAAAAAATCATCCCGGTGGATTGGAAACATCATAGTACAATCCAGGAAAAAATTAGGGATAATGGCAAGTAACTATGTTCAACAGAGGCAAGTCCCTCAGCAGCAGCAGTTACATCATCGGAAGAAAACTCCAGTTAAGGTCATCTTCGACAGAAGCTCAGGATGCCCTAAATTCAAAGTTGGTAGAAGGATAGTGGTCGTTATGTTTCAACGTAGCCCTTTTCCCTGTAAATTACCATTTTTAAACTTTGTAAATACTCAATGGAATCACGCGTTTGGCTGATCTCCATCTTATCAATAAAATTTGAGCCTTGTGCTTTTGTTTGTAATTCTTGCTTGTTTTAGCTTTACAGAACGACGTTGTTAACATGATTAACGATTCTTGAAATAAAACAAAACTGAATTTACTTGTTAAAACTTTTTCTGCTTTTAAAATAAATATGGCAATTTCTTTTGACTGTTAAACATCGAAAGAACATCAATCGCGTCTCCAAAGGTGTTCGAACCTCAAAGTGCAGAATCAAAGTACTCCTTTTAGACCAGTACGCCTGAATAAAGGGATCAACTGTGTCAGAGACCTTGTTTCATCTGACATCCACGGCAGAGTTCTTACCTCCTAAGCCCGATCAACGGTATTCCCCGCAGGGATTATCTCTCCTAAGCAAGGTGGAATTGCTATCTTGAACCAACGATATCTCTATACACCCCGCGATGGCCGAGTATCCAGTCATGTTTATCTTTTAGTTTGTGTGTCGCGTCAGTTTTGTCAGCATATACATACATACATCATGCATTATTGATTTGCATTTACATTTCATATTGCATCACTATCACTCTAGTCGGTCTTATCCCCTAGTGATAAAAGTCCTCTCAATCGAGTTGTCAGCCCTTTCCTCGTCAGGAAGTGTTACGTCTGAACAATCTCTCTCCTCCAGTTTTATTTCTGGATTTAAGTTGGGTCCTTGACCACTTTGATAACTTGAACCTCTGAAAGACCAGAGAACCTTCAACAGATGTCACTCTTCGCCATTGAAGATGATATCCTTGTTTTCTCGGATTAAAGAAAATCCCGAGAAAAAGCCTCCTAAATCGGAGATTCGGCAGTACGACAGTTTTTCTCCGAAAATTCGTTGATGAAAAGGTCATCGGCACCTCAAAATTGGACTCCATCATATGGCATTTCTCTGGGAAGATCCCAAGAAAAGTATGATGTAAGATCCCCAAGTGGAAACAGTCTCTCAAGATACTCGCTTTCCCCCAGTAGAATCGACAAATGGCGTCTCCAACAGAGAAGTTTGTGCACCTCTACAACTCAGACGACTGGGTTCCCCAGCAAGTCTAACCTCAGACTTTTTTCCGTCAAATGGCATCTCCCCAGGAAAATTCGGCGAGAAGTTTGAAGGAAAGCCGCTACGCATAGCGTCCCTTGTCAATAAAGTTTATTGACAAAAGAAACTAAGACCAGTTCCTTGGTAGGAAACCAGGATCGAGGGGAAGTTTAAATCAGAAACTAAGACCAGTTCCTTGGTAGGAAACCAGGATCGAGGGGAAGTTTGTTTCCGAAACTAAGACCAGTTCCTTGGCTGAAGACCAGGATCGAGGGGAAGTTTACCTTTTCTAAGCATCATTGCTTAGCGAAAGAAGATGGATGCAATCCGCCATTCATTACCACCATCAAAATTTCGGGTATTCCGATATTTAATCCTCTTGCACCCCGAATGCCCGAATACCTTCGTCATTCACACCTTCAGGTCCAAGAAGATTAAATAGGGGCATCTGTCATACCCCAAATTTTGACCACTAAGATTTCCCATCATTGTGCAAATCATCATCACAATATGGATGAACCATCATGCCTCACCAAATGCCTCAAGGGTTGTTGAGCATTCACTACAATCAAAATTAGGGTTTTAAACCCTCTCAGAGCCTTAGACAAAGGATCAATCAAGGAATTACATGATCTTCAACTTGTCTAACCTCTCAAACATCCACAATGGATCAAAAAGGACTTCCACTTCAAGGATTAAGCACAAGGTTGCTCCCTTCTAGGTGGATCAAGTCTCAAGATCGCCAGTATCACCAAATTAGGGTTTTGGTCGACCAGGGCCTCTAGATGGAAAGTTTCATCTGGGCATAAGCCAAAGATCCAAAACACAACCTAATGTACTCCATGTAACCTCATGGACCCAAGCATCAAGTCAATTTGACCTCAGGGGATGCATACATCAAAAATCAGGAATTAGGGTTTCTTGACCTAATTCACCCCTAAATTGACTTTTGGGACAAATCAAGAGCCAAGACCTCAAGACATGATTTGAGGGTCTCTAATTCCATATTGATCCATTTGGAACAATGGATTAATCCAAGAAGCTTGAGCAACAAGTCTCATTTTCATCTGCACCACAATTAGGGTTTCGCGAGGAAAGTCAACTGTAACTTTGACTTTTGACCAGGACATGCTCCCAAACCCTAGGACATGCCCCAATATACCCTATGACACCCATGGAACATGTCCATCAAGTTTGATTTAGGTCAAGGACATGATTTCCTGAAGAATTGCACAATTTAGAATTCATCTGATAAAAAGTCAACTGTGCACAAAAGTCAACTTTGACTTTTTGAGATTTTTCGCCAAAATGGATTTTTAACCCTAAAATGATGTTAATGTATGATTTGAATCATCATTCATCAAGAAAAATCAAATAAAGTTGGATAACTTGTAAAAGGGGTAACCATAAAACTTAGAAATTTTTCTAAGTTATGGAAAAAGTACCACTAATGCACTAACTTTGGAGGATCATAACTCCTAAACCACATGGCCATTTTTTCTCATCAAAAGATGGATTTGTAGCCCTCATTACCCTCTACAAAAACTTCAACTAGACCTAAGTCCAATTCATTAAGGATTTTGAGTTATGGAGTGATCAAAATCAAGAAATCACACTTTGTTCCAACACTTAGTGAAAATTTCACTAAGTCAGCTTTTGCTTCACTTTTTGCCAAATGTAGAGGGATTTTTCACTTGGAATCAAAAGAGATCAAAACATAACTTGTTCAAAAAGTTGTTGTATCATGTAAGGGCTTTCCAAAATGGCCAAGAACATTGCCAAATTCAACTTACACCTTGAGATATGACATTGTCAAGTTGCCTTGCTGAAATCTGTCAAGGCAAGGCAGAATTTGCAACTTTGTTCGATTTGCCAAAATCAGTCAAATTCAAATGCTCCTATCCACTTGGACACCTCAGAGGATTGAATCTAAAGGGGACAATCACTGAGCCAAGCCTCCAAAGTCCATGGAACAAGAAATATCATGTTGAACCTAGAATGGCCAAAATAGGGACAAGACTCCAAATTTGGATTGAAGCATTCAATGGAAGCATCAAGGTGGCATGGACTGAGCCATTCTCATCTGAAATCAGTCAAGACTTATCCAAGACCAAGGGAACCAAAGCTCTGTGCCCTAACCTCTAGTCAATGGCTAGAGGAGACTTGCATTTCCATTGGACAACATTGGCCAAACCTACTTACCAGCTGCCATTCACTATTTCTTGCAAAACAAACTTGCTCTACTATAAATAGAGCTTAATTGTGATCAGTTTGCGTACACCAAAGCCATCAAACAGATGCTTTCCTCAAAATCTCTTCTTTTACTCCAATTTTGCCTTCTAAGGCAAGTCACTATCGGGTTTTGAGTTTGAGAGCAATTCCAATCAAACAAATCACTCACACGCCTCACATACATCACATATGAGCTGATCAAACACTTAAATCACTTCTGAAACACCAATTTCACAAAATCACCAGTTGGTTGCTCAAATTTTCAATCAAGTTGCAGCTGAGATGCCATGAATTGTTCCAGCCATTTTCAATCAGGTCCAAGCATTCAAACACACTCCATAGGGTGTAGGGAAGCTGTTCAGATCATCACCACTCATCTGTAACACCTCCAAATCAAAAATCACATTGCACTTACTGTCACGGCTTAGAGGTAAGCATATACTTGGTCATCTCTCAATCTATGCATATTTTCTCGCACAATAATTTGGCCATATGTTCATAATCATGCATGGAATGTTTTCCCTCAATTAATTGCATTGTTTGAATCCTGTATCAAAAATCCTAGCCTTCATGCAGAAATTAGGGTTCTTGAGGATTTTTCATGATTTCTTGTTGTATGTTTAATTTAAATGAAATTAAGTGTTATAGACATGATCGTGAGGTTGAGACGAGCATAATGATATGTGGATTGCATGATATAATCAAGTATTCAGTGAGATTGAGGAGAAAATGCAAATCAGCCAAACCCAGAACACGCGCGTGTTCTTGGCGCCATTTTTGAATAATTCAAATATTTGAATTTTGTGATTTTATTTAATTGATTCAAAAATAAATTTCTCTCTGAGTTTTAATGATTTTGAGTTGATTCTTTTTTTAATAATTCACAAAAATGTTAAAATATTTTATTTTATCAAAAAATCCCAAAAATATTATTTATTTCATATAATTGATATTTTTGCAAAGAATTAATGTTTTAATTGTTTTTGACATTTTAAATATTTTTTCTACATTGATTTTGCAACTTTTAATGCTTTCTAATTATTTTGTAGGTCAATACTTAATTTTTGAAGCATTAATCCAAAATCACAATTTGTTTTTCACATGTTAAACAATTTTGATCATTTTAATTGAATTTTTATTCAATTAAATACAATTTTGAAAACAAATTAGGGTTTTTGGATTAATTCAACCCTCATAAATCATTTTCAAAACTCTTTGGGCCTCTAATAGAGTGTAAGACCCAATCCTTTCTTGACCAAAGCTTTTTGGGCCTCAGTGTATTGTATAAGTCCCGATACCGTCAAAAGCAAACGGCGCGATCCTCGCCCTTTTTGAAAAAGAATAATAATAACCTTGGGCCTCTCCCTGAGCTATAAGACCCATTTAAAACATTTTGGGCCTCTAATAGAGTGTAAGACCCAATCCCCTTTTAACCAAAACCTTTTTGGGCCTCACTTATTTTATAAGTCCCTCTGCGTTAAAAGAAAACCTCGGCGCGATCACCATTTTTAATGGAAAATCATCTGGGCCTACCCTCGTGTTATAAGCCCCACTCTTTTTCTTTAAACTTTTTGGGCCTCTTGAAAGAGTGTAAGACCCATCCCTTTGTACTGAAAACCATCTTGGGCCTCAGTCACTTGTATAAGTCCCTCTGTACAAATTCAAACAGTGCGCTCACTAATAAAACCCTGGGTCTCTCCTTGAGCTGTAAGCCCCAAATCTTTCTTTTTCAAAGCACTTTCTCCTTTGATTTTGAATATACTGTTGTTTTCAATCTTTTTTTGTTGAACAACTAACCAAACAGCATGGAAGCTCTACAACTGAGTAAGTGGTTATCTCTTTCATTTACCGCTTTCATATACATATAACTGTATTGTGGGGCTGTTTCACTGTAAGTCTTCTTTCATAAACTCATATCGACTGTGTAATAATAGTATAGATATTTCGAGTTTCCCCGGCAACTACATCTAGAACTAAGTGACGTCGTTTCGTTTAGTCATAGAAATAGACAACTAGATCCCCAATAGGATCACCAGATACAGTCTTCTCTTCGGCTGTCCACATTAGGAATTGTCAAGAAACTCTATTCCCAGAGATGAATGTATTCTCCATGAATGGCATCTTTGAGTTTCTTCCAAATTCTCGAACTTTCCTGACTTTGCTCTATTCTCGGTGAATAGCATTGCCTTGAATTTCTCGGGGTTTGGGGACCCATCGGCTTCTTAAAAGCATCGGCCTCCTCTTGGGCATCGTACAAGGACCCACAGGCTTCCTAAAAGCAACTCCGCCTCCTCTTGGGCTTAGTACAAGGACCCGCCGGCTTCTTAGAAGTATTCACAGCATCCTCTTAGGCTTCGTATAATGATCTCTTCCTTCGAGAATGATAGCCTCCTCTTGGGCTTCGTACAAGGACCGATCGGCTTCTTAAAAGTTTCCAGCCTCCTCTTGGGCTTCGTACAAATTGTCCCGACGACCTCCTAGAGGTATAGGAACAGAACTTAGGCATCTTCATAGAACAGTCCTTTCATAGAGTCTACTACTGTTTCTCAAAGCATAGTACAAAAGGTAAAACTCTAGACACGGACAGTCTAACTTCCTTGAGTCTCAAAGACATTCTCAAGTGACCCCTTCGTTAAATAGGAAGGAAACCCGCAGACTCGTACAGTCTCAATACACTTCGGATTTCCCGCTTCCTTAAAGAATAGGAATAACCCGGATCCTTGAATCAAATCCAGGAGTACAGTGTTGCTCATATAAGAACTGATTTTCTCTTTCAAAATCAGTATTACCGAACCTGTCACTTAACTGAACAGTCACCATAGCCTCCTCTTGGGCTTTGTACAATGATTCTCCCCAGCGGAGTCAACCAACGTTCGGCCTCTCTCGGGCTTTGTACGAGACACATAAGAGACTCCCTCGTTGAGTCAATCACCCCTTTTGCCTCCATCTCGGGCTTTATACAAGATACAAAAAGGTTCTTATTGAGCCAAACAAACAACAGCCTCCATCTCGGGCTTCATACGAGATACAAAAAACTCCCTTGTTGAGTCAAACAGCCTCCACCTCGGGCTTTATACGAGATACTAAAAGATTCCATCATTGAGTCAAAACCTTTTAGCCTCTCTCTCGGGCTTTGTACGAGACACATATTAGCCTCCTCTTAGGCTTTGTATAAGAAAACCACTGGTTGATCCAATTAACCTTTTAGCATCAAAGTTGTGCCTCGTTCATAGTACACAAACATCAACAACTCCTTCCCCTTTCATCTAATCGCTGTAAGCGGCAAGCCTCTGGATCATCTACATCCATGCCACTGTCCCTCTTTTAGCATGAGAAATTCCTAAGGAAAGATAGCATTGCTCTATACTAAGTTAAAGTCTTCTCCTTCAGGTTAAAAATCCCCTATAAAGGAAATTATGGCATTGCTAGGATCCGCGTATCCCGGTTAAAGTAATTCTCCTTTATAAATAGTTGTGACAAACCCTTCTTTAGAGATGACAAATTCTCTCTAAAGTCAAACCCTTTTAGCTTCATATCTTGGGCTTTGAACAAGATACAAATACACTTTTCAGCTTCACATCTTGGGCTTTGAACAAGATACAAACCACCTTTTCGCTTCACGTCTTGGGCTTTGAACAAGACACCAAAACAACCATTTCCTCCCATAGAATTGGAGGAACTACGAATGCTCTGATTTCCCTATTTCGGTAAACGGGAATACGTAGGCATAAGGTTGAAAGAAAAAATCTTAGCGAGCATACTAAACAAAAAATCCAAATCCCATATCTCCATCAATCAAAAGCAGTAATTCAAAAACATCAGTCCTAACATCCTAATCCTTGTTCCCCGCCAGAAACCTTCTGTCTAGATAAAAAGAAAGAAAACCGTATTGGCGAAAATACAAATAACCAGTACAAAGGCCCGCCCACATTGATAGCATTTGTAACCTAACAGACCGCTGTTTAAACTCAGTATGCAAAGCAGGGTTAATTGGAGACATCTATTTCCCTTCCTTCATCAGCTCACAATAGGATAAAAAATGAATCGACCTGTAGTTTAAGCTCAACCGCAGAGAGCGACCAGCGCTTAAGAACCGCGTCCAAAATCGCTCGCTACAGAGGTCAGTTCTGTCTGATTGGGATTTTGAAGAAGATTTGGAGAGAGGTTTTTGTGCGACTTGAAAGGGTTTATGAAAATGAATGAGTAGATGAGTTGAAACTGAAAAATATTATGAAAAGTCGATCCCCTCTTCTTCCCGTCTATTCCTCTCTTTATTGACTTCAACATCCCTTTTATTTTACTTTCAAATTTTGAATTTGTCCTGCTGTTGACATTTCAATTTCATAATCCAGATATTTCAGGTTATGGTCAAGGCATGGTGTGTCGCCGTTGTCGCTTTATACATAGATCTTGACAGGTTTTGATAACAGTCTGGGGTGGTACGACTTTGTCTCGACTTGTCGCTGTTGCGTGGCTTGTGTTGTTGCAAGCATAGCAGGGTAGTAGCAGGAAATTAGGGAAAGTTTTGGCTTGGCGTGTTCGTACGAGTTGATAGCAGAGTTGGCAGTGTGTGGTACCATTCGTTTCTCTCGCGTGAGGTGCATCCTTTTCCTTTTCAGCAGGTTTTGTGGTCGCATGGTACGGTTCACTGGTTTAGACAAGGATGTAGTATACTCATGAAGAACATTTTATTATTTTTTTTGTAATTTTCTTTGACAATGACTTGTTTAGCAATTTGTAATATGATGGGCTTTAAGAGAAAAACATGGAATGGGCTTAAGAATTGTGTAAAGGAATTTAAATTGGACTTGTGAAAAATAAAATTAAAATGAATGATGGAAGGAAATTGGATGATTGGTTTGACATGGACAATTAGAAATGGGTATGGATTAGAAAAATGATTAAATGCATAAAATGAATTGGATTTTAAAAATGGATAACTATAATAAAATGTGGATAATTTAAAATGTAAATGGTTTATGGATAGAAATTGAATGAAAATGGTCAATGAAAATTGGATTGAAAAATGGGTAAATAACAAAGTGGATGAAAGGCGGTTACGAGAATGGATATGCACTTCCACGCTTGAATAACACCTAAACCTTGCCAATTGCACTTGACTACCACAACTCCTAAACTACATGACCAAACACTTGCACACAACTTAAAATGTACCAACTGCTCTGACCTCTTTGATGGCTCTGCAACCTCAATTGAACTGAAACAGTACTGCACACACCATGAACCAGCTAGCCTTAGGAGACTCAAATGAACGGTATTTGTCAATCATAAACTCCAAGGGTGAGAAACCCTAATCCTCCAGAATTCTGATCCATTATCTCTTCAATCAATCCATAGATGAAACTTTAAACAACAACACCTTTGCGACCATTCAGAGAAACTGAAGTCGTTCCCTGATAAACTCATGATAAGAACCTCTCGTGACAATGAACACGCCACATTTTCGCCTCAAACTTGAGAACAAATAATCGCGAGAGACAGCCTTTGAGCCATAGAAATCAACCTCAACAGAAAACTCCTCTCCAAAACCCTGATTCATACCCTTGAAGCTTCTGGAGCAAACCCTAACTCCACAGGTGAAACAGAGCAAAAAAAAAGTTGATAAATTAGGTTAGATATGCAACATGATTGACCTAGAATGATATATAAAAGATCAAAGGATCTAAGGGTAAAATTTGGGGTATGACACCTACTTTCCCGTGAACACTTCATTCCCTTTTAACCTAGCCTTCCCAAGAGATAACCATTAATCTCTTATAAATCTTAAACCTTTCTTTAACCTTCACAAGAGATAGTCGTTAATATCTTCTCCTTCACGACGATCTAACCCTTCACAATCCTTTCATAAGAGATAGCCATTAATCTCTTCTCCTAAATAATCAATCCTCACAAGTTTTGCTTTCAAGCTTTTCACCCTGCTTTCCCTTGGAACCTTGACCACGGTCAAGAGTTCCTCACCCCTATTGAGGGGAACTACGAATGCTCTAATTCCATTCCCGTCAGGATACGTAGGCACGAGATGCGACGTCTTGGCGAGCATACTTAGATATTAACCATAGGTCTTCCCTTTAGCACATTTTCCTTTAGCAAGCAAACTTCAACATAACACAAATACTAACAAGAGGTTCCTGTAGAGTACTACAGATATCTAGGATGCTAACACCTTCCCTAGGTATAACCAACCCCCGAACCTTAGATCTCTTATTAGGGTTTTCTTCGATCTTTACCCTTTCCTTTGGATAAATCAAAGCTCGGTGGTGAATTTCATATTTTGTGATTCAAGTTAATTAATAGCTTAGTCTCTGATTCTCACCGCAACAGAAATGGCGAATTCACTAGGGAAGCTTCCCCTAAGAGGGTTAAGCCCGCCTTGTTTGTATTTGTGTTATTTACATGTTTCCTTGCTTGTATATCTGTACATATTTATATATCTGTATATACCTGTTGTGCTTGGGTTTTTCTGTGTGCAGGGTTGTTAGTTTGAGTGGTGAGGATAAGTCCTGTACCCGGACTTGAGAGTACATTTATGATAGGACGATGGTATATTCAAAGAGACTTTGAGGAAGTCGATTCCCGAAAAAGTTGACTTGAGACACGATCACACAGTTGAGGCCCTCTTGAGAGTTTAGTCATGTTGACCGAGTCTATTCGTGAAAACATTACTACTCTCGACCTAGGTGCCCGTGAAACTGATGACCATTAGTTACCTTTAACCCCACTTGGCCTTTTTAGGATGTAGTGCAGTGACCATGAGGAAGTTTATTCCTGAAATAGTTGTCACGCGATACTACACTCAGACGAGACTCTCTTGAAAATATTATTGACTACCGAGTCATTCGGGAAATCGATAATATCCGAAAGATGGTTTGTTGACTCTGGGAACTTCTTAGAACCCTGTGGTTGGTTCTTTACCCCGACTCCATGCTGTGATCTCGAACTCTGGATCATGTTTCATGTGTTTCGCATTCTGTTGCATTGCATTGCATATCATTTGCATCTTTGCATGCTTCATTGCATGCGTCTGTTTTTGTAGTGGCTCATTTCCAGCTGTCTCTATCTTCCCGTGTCACCTGTGAGTTGTCAAGCTGATTCCTCGACACAAATACCGGACTAGAGCTAACTACAGATGCAAGATATCAGAACAAGAGGTACACAATGCTGAGATTCGAATGGAGATCGATGATCTCAAGTCAAGCATGACCAAACTCACTGAGATGCTTCAAGTTTTGATTGCTAGAGGAGAGCCTCCCCAAAAAACTGTCATCCAGGAAGTTTCAAGTACTGAACCTCCACCAGTTCAAATGCCACCTTCAACTTGGCCCGAGTTTAGTTTGCCACACAACTATTCTCCACCGATTGTATCTACTGCTATGGTTGGTCAGACTGCCAGACCAGTGTTTCAAGCTTCTGTTTTTGTCAAGCTTCAACCTATAGTTCAGACTACTCGTGCTTCCTTTAAGAATCCCCTCTTTGAGTTCAATGCTGCCAGTGCTCAGGGTGAAGACTGTGAAGATTTTGTTGAACCTGAAGTTGTCCGAGAACACTTCCAGATCATAGATAAGAGACTTAAAGCCGTGGAGGGTACTGACTTCTTCAATGTGGATGCAAATAACATGTGCTTAGTGTCTAACTTTGTTATGCCTGCTAAGTTCAAAACTCCAGAATTTGTGAAGTACAAAGGCCATTCTTGTCCAAGGGCTCATTTGGTCATATATTGTCACAAGATGGCTGCTTATACCAAAAATCAGAAGTTGCTTATTCACTGTTTTCAGGATAGCTTGAGTGGAGCATCACTAAAATGGTATATGGCTCTCGAGCAAAACTCCATTCACTGCTTCCAAGATCTTGTAAATGCCTTCGTGAAGTAGTATCAGTATAACCTTGACATGGCTCCTGATTGTCGCCAGCTGCAAAACATGACTCAGCATGAAAAGGAATCTTTTAAAGAGTATGCTCAGCGCTGGAGAGAGTTGGCTTCCCAAGTTGAACCTCCTTTGGCCGAGAAGGAATTAACTAGAATGTTCATGGATACCCTATCCCCGTTCTATTGGGAAAAGATGATTGGAAGTGCTTCCTCCAACTTCATTCATTTGGTTACTATCGGCCAAAGACTCGAGGAAGGTCTTAAGAAAGGAAAAGTATCAAAAACTGCTGAATCCTCCAATGCTATGAAGAAATCCTATGGGAACTTTCAGAGGAAAAGGGTAGATCAGACTAATGCTGTAATGGTTGAAGTGAGAAGGCCTCGTCCCTAACCTCAGTATGTTATTCACCCTACTATTGCTGCTGTCACTCCCGTGGTTATTGCTCCACGACCAGCTCAAACTTCCCAACGTCCAACTGCAAGACAGAACCAATACCGTAATAGGAATCATTTTGATCTTATTCCCATGACATGCACCGAGCTTTATCCTGGTATGGTTCAACAAGGTTTGATTACCATAAGGCCTCTGCCTCCTCCTCCAAATCCTCTTCCAGCCGGCTATAGGGCTGATCTTCATTGTGAATACCACCAAGGAGGTGCAGGCCATAACTTGGAAGGTTGTTTTGCGTTGAAGGCTAAAGTACAAGAGTTGATGAGAAACAAAATCCTCTCCTTTAAGGAAAATCCCAATGTCCAGAGTAACCCTCTGCCAGGACATGCCAAGTGAAGCTTCAGTCGACTTCACCTCAGCTACTTCTTAAAGACAGGATAACTCATCCTTGTGTTTAACTAGTCACTAGGCCTTGTTTCTTGTTGTTTGAATTTTCCTTATTTTGTACTGGTTGTTTGCCTTCAAATTATGTTTGTACTTTCATGATTAATGAAATGAGCATTGCAACTTTTGATTCAATTCATTTTGTCCACTATTTACATATTTATGCTTTCTTTTGCAAAATATTTTATCTCTTTTCCACTTTCTTTTTTATTGTGCAAAGATTGGAGGGAGGATGATGAAAATGTAAATACTCATAATTGTTGTTGGTATGCTTCCAATTAAACTTTGCTGACGATGTAAGGCATTGTTTCAATCCCCAAACACTGGAGAAATAAGGAAGTTATTCCCTTGTCAATCCCTTCGAGCCTAGAAGTAGGAGTTTTCTTTCTTTACAAAAAACCAGTAATCTTAACCTGGGGCAGGGCAGTTCTCAGTTAACTTGGTTGTGCGTCCATACAAAATACCTTTCATATAATGGTTGCATTCACAAATTTTCCTTTGCACACAGCAAGCAAGTGTCAAAGATGTCCCTCAAGTCAAATACTGATGATGGTTCACCGAAATCATTAAGTTGTTTAGTGACTTTCCTTACCCAAAGAATGAGCCGAGTCCCTTTCAAGGCAAACGCTAAGAAAGATGGGAAGCCCAAAACTTTGCCTTATACAAAAAAGGCTTGTACAACAATCAAGAAAAATAGGTCTCATAACCTCAACAAAGACAAGAAAAGGCCTCAGCAATAAAGAATAAACCAAATTCTGCAAGGGATTAATGACTATAAAGGTGTCTGAAACATCGTCAACCATCATCAATTCATTTCCTAGCCTATGGAAACCTGAATGTATAGCTTGAGTTAACTGAGCATAGGATTGGAATTTCATCATGAATATTAGGTAGGACAAATAAACTTTGATCCTTTATCCTTTGTTTCTTAAACCGTGAACCAGGCCACGTTATAACCCTCAAAAGACCTAACTGAAACAAGGTTATTTTGAAAGCATACTATAGCAAGGTTGCGTAAACTGACTCCAAAAAGATCTTTGCAGATCATTTGTTTTGGCATTACACCTTTTGCTTAAACTTTTCACTTTTAAATGTCTTGACCGTCATGTTCTGACCAGTGACTCATATGTTTTGCATCTTCCAAAAATAATTTTGATTTCAAAAGTTGCATGAACTCTACATTTACCATGTTTGTACAAATAATTTTGTTTGCAAACTGGCTTTTCCTCTCAAAGAATTTTCAAACAATTAAGAAACTTGGTCGGTGATCCTATCAGGGGCAAGTTCTTTCCAAATCCTGTTGAAGAATCAGTTCAAGGGTTGTTGTTCAGGGGCAAGTCCTTCTCAGAATTGGTTTATCTAGAAGACATTTCAAGACTCATACTGGGGCAAGATTTCCCAGTGTACAGTGAAACGGTCATCTTCAAGACTCAGACTGGGACAAGCTTTCCAAGAGCACCGTGAAACAGTCATTTCAGAATCAAACAAATTGAAGCAATGACCAGTTCATCTACAACAGTCAGCTAATCTGGGGCATTTAACTTGAAGATTCCCCATTCAACTTTCCATCCTTCCGACAAGGATCATCACTTGATACAGTTTACCAATGTGGCAATGATGTGTTCAGCGGTAGCATCTCTAGTCCCCAAGCAGAATGACAGTGATCTCCGTGTTGAGGAATTAGTCTTCCAGTCTTGTCTTCTCACCAAAAGAGTCGAGATGTGTCATCAGCATCTGCATTCGCATGGCATAATTCATATACCATATGCATATCATGAGTGTTTCATCCTCATTTACATTTTGTCCGAGGTCGTGTCGTTATCCACGTCTTACCTTGTGGTCAAAGTCCAATTTACTTGGCACCTACCAAAGCGTTATCCGTCCTTTCATTCAGTGCCATTCCTGAATGTTGTCATTTCCTTGAGTATCTAGTCCTGTTGTTAGATGTTTTCTCTCATTCCAGTTTTATTTCTGGATCTTTATTTTCTTTCTCACTTCAGTGTCATTCCTGGATGCCCGTCTCTTGTGATCTCCAGTGCCATTCCTAGATATTTTATTCCTCTTGTTACTCCCAGTACTATTCCTGGAAGTTTTGCCTATATCCTATAACCCCATCAATTTTTCTTGGATATCTTTCAGTGCCATTTCTGAAAGTCTTATCTGTTCATTCAGTGCCATTCCTGGATGAGTTTTCTCCTTTGCATTCAAAGCCATTATTGGATGTCTTTCTCACTATCATTCGATACCATTCCTGAATACAATGATTTGCCTTTACTTTCAGTGCCATTCCTGAAAGTTTACAGTCATTCAATGTTGTCTTGGATACGATGATTCCTTTTATACAATGCTTTCTTGGATTTCACCTTTGTTCACATTCATCCAATGCTTTCTTGGATATCGTGTTTTCCTTTTCGTCTAATGCTTTCTTGGATATTCCTTTGTTCATTTTCATTCAATGTTTTCTTGGACGTTGTGGTTTATCCAATGCTTTCTTGGATCTCTACCTTATTCACTTTCATCTGATGCCTTCTCAGATATTATGAGATTACCTTCCATTCAAAGCCATTATTGGATGTCTTAATCCAATGCTTTCTTGGATATTCTGGTTTCTTTGCATCCAATGCTTTCTTTGATCTCTACCTTTCTAACGTTTATCTGATGTTTTCTCAGATATTGTGATTTATACCTTTCATTCAAAGTCATTATTGAATGTTTGGTGTCATTTTATCCACTGCTTTCTTGGATTTTACCTTTCTCACTTTTATCTAAAGCCATTATTAGATATTGTGATTTTTACCTTTCATTCAAAGCCATTATTGGATGCCTGGTTTCTTTACATCTGATGCCTTCTCAGATTTAACTTTTTATTCTCATCTGATGCCTTCTCAGATATTGTGATTTGTGTCTTTCAGTCAAAGCCATTATTGGATGACTGGTTTCTTTGCATCCAATGTTGTCTTGGATCCCTGATTGTTCACTTTCATATGATGCCTTCTCAGATATTGTGATTTGTACCATTCATTCAAAGCCATTATTGGATGTCTGGTTTCTTTTGCCATCTGATGTTTTTTCGGATGTACCTCACTCTGTCTTTTCTAGCTTTTCTTGAAGATCCCGTTTGAACTCTTTAGTATAAGAAAATCCCAGAAAATCTTTTGTTGATGTCTATCCTCTTATTTCAGGCTGATCCCCAGTAGAGATCATGTTTTCTTGCTAGTTTCATGCCCAGTAAGAGTGTCTTTTATTTCCATAGTGTCGTCCGGTCACCTATAAACGTGTCGTCCATCTCCCTGGATCTTTCCCCAGTGGAGAACATTCTCTGGCTCCTATCCCTAGTGAGGATCTGTGAGGTTTCCCCTCAGTTTTATTTGTCTATCCTCGGTGTTTCCTCAGAGTCTCCCCGGTAAGTCTCTTTTGTTGGTCGGTCTGTATCCCCAATGAATCTTCCTTGTGGATATTAACCTTCATCCATCCTCAGTAAAGCTCACCTGTAGTTGTTTTCTTTGGAGTCTTCTTCGTCTGCATCTTTGCACTATCATAACATCATATCATCATACTAGAAGTTCATGGCATGTTAGCATTTGCATGTCTGTCTCCTGTCCTAAGCATCTGCATTCCATCTAAAGGCAAAATTTTCGGTTTGCTATATTTAAATATCTTTCACCTTGATGTACCAAGGACCTTCATTCCTCGTGCCACCCGGTAAAGTTATTTAAATAGAGGCAAATGTTGTACCCCAAATTTAATCCCTTTGATGCCATAACATTTTGTACTTACATTTAGGGTTCATTCATTTGTGCATTGTTAACTAACCCATATCTTTGCTAGTTTGTTCCTTTTATGAAAAATCAGGATCGACACAAGGAGGAGGACAAGAATAATAAATCGAGTTCTCATGTGTTTCGAGACCACCAAGGCATTTGTTGAATTTTGTTTATTTGAAAAAAAAGGGAGAAAAAGAAAGAAAAAAGAAAACAAAAAAAAAATAAGAAAAAAAAGGAAAACCAAGGTGGCGCCTGCCACCATTTTCTAAGTGTGACGCCTGCCACCTTATTCCATTTAAAGGGCATGGCGCCCACCACCACCACCATTACAAACCCATGGCGCCTGCCATGGTAGGAATAGTGCCTGCCATCATTTTTGTGGCACTTGCCACATTTTCCCACAATCTGCACCTTGTTTTAATTAAAATAATACTTTTTTAGCAAGATTAAAGGCAAGTGGATCCACTCATCATGAATAAAAGAGAAGCTTTTCAGTAAAGTATGGCTCCACGTCTCCTCAACACATAAACACCACCTAGCCTATCCTGAAATGAAGACTTTTTCAACCATGCCAGCTTGCACGAGAAATTATGAAAAAGGGTGTTTTGGACAATATGAAAAACCAGACCACACCCTCACTTTCTCCTATAAATAGGACGATCCTCTTCAGTATCAAACACACCAGATTCACCCCAAAATACCGGTTGAATACTCTCTATATTTTTCTCCCCCCACTTACTGTTATAATTCTAAATATTGTTACAAGAGTTTTTGGGTTCGAGTTTTCCACCGTCCAACCTTGCAGTGGCATTTGGAGTAAGAAGAAGTTCGTCCGGTTTTCTTTTTAGAATACGTACTTGTGAAGAAGCAGTGGACCGTCTCCACTAGGTAATACTCACACCTTTGTTTCATTTCCGTTTCATTTTGTTTTCATAATTTCATAATCATCTGCTTCATGTTAATATTATATTTTTATTAATACTTGATTCTTGATTAAGTGTCTTGTTTGATTTTGTTGTGATTACATTTTTATGAAGGTTGTTATTTAAAGGAAAAATGAAAAAATAATAAAGAGGGAGAGAGGCATGTGGCGCCTGCCACTAGCCATATATGGCGCATGCCATGAATCAAAGGGTGGCGCCTGCCACCACTTTGTAATGAGAAGGTGGCGCCTGCCACCATTATTAAGGTGGCGCCTGCTACATTGTGTTTTGGCTTGTTTTTATTTTATTTCATTTCCTTTTAATTTCATTTCTTTCTAAAAACTCCAAAAATTCAAAAACAAAAAATATGTTGTGTTTTATATTCGGTTCTTGGATTCCTTTTATGAAAAATCACCAACTGTTTCTAGAAGATTTTTTAGAACTTTTCAGTATTACGTGGCATGTAAATATTTGTTTGTTCCTTGACTTGAGCAACGTCATTCTGTTATTTATATGTATTGGCTTTTGTTTCTAATTTTCATAACTTAACATGTATCTGATTTCAAGACTTTGAAAATATTATCTTTGATGTACTCATTTTGTTCTTTTATTTTCAATCCCTTTTAACTCTTATTCATAAGTTTATCTCCCTCCTTCCAAAGGAAAGTCTCTCTATTGACCGCAAGATCATAGATTGCTCATTACCCTTTTAACCTAGCCTTAGGTTTGGAGTCGTCACACTCCACGTAGGTGTCTTGCTGTCAGACCCTACTTTCCCGTGAACACTTCATTCCCTTTTAACCTAGCCTTCCCAAGAGATATCCATTAATCTCTTATAACTCTTAAACCTTTCTTTAAAATTCACAAGAGATAGCCATTAATCTCTTCTCCTTCACGACGGTCTAACCCTTCACAATCCTTTCATAAGGGATAGCCATTAATCTCTTCTCCTAAACAATCATTCCTCACAAGCTTTGCTTTCAAGCTTTTCACCCTGCTTTCCCTTGGAACCTTGACCACAGTCAAGATTTCCTCACCCCCATTGAGGGGAACTACGAATGCTCTGATTCCATTCCCGTCAGGATACGTAGGCACAAGATGCGATGTCTTGGTGAGCATACTTAGATACTAACCATAGGTCTTCCCTTTAGCACATTTTCCTTTAGCAAGCAAACTTCAACATAACACAAATACTAACAAGAGGTTCTTGTAGAGTACTACAGATATCTAGGATGCTAACACCTTCCCTAGGTATAACCAATCCCCGAACCTTAGATCTCTTATTAGGGTTTTCTTCGATCTTTACCCTTTTCTTTGGATAAATCAATGCTCGGTGGTGAATTTCATGTTTTGTGATTCAAGTTAATTAATAGCTTGGTATCTGATTCTCACCGCAACAATCACTATTGGCCAAGGGACAGTCCAAGCCTTCATTCATTATTGATGCCAAAATAAACTTGTTGCACTATAAATAGACATCAATTATGATCAGTTTGAGTACACCAAAGCCTCAGAACACTGGCTTTACTCAAAATCTCTCTTTCACTCCAAAAATTCCTTCATTTGCAAGTCACTATCTAATTTTTCATTAGAGAGCCATTCTATCACCACCAATTGTTCTAACACATTCCATACATCATATATGAGCTGATCAAACACTCCTCACACTTCTGAAACATCAGGATCATCATCTTTATTTCTCACTTGGATCAATTGCAGTCAGAGTTAAGCCAGCCTATCCAAAGAGTTTCAAAACATCCTGAAGGTTGCAACATAATCCTTGAGGCCTAAGGAAGCTATCCAGATCATTGTTTAACTTCTGTAACACCTCTACCACAGAATTTGATTCCTTCTTGCAGAGGTAAGCGTTAAACTTTCAAACTCAATGGATCGTGCATCATAAACATGTTTTCAAAGTTACCATTGTATTTATGGATGTTCATAGATCATTTTCCCTCAATCAATTGCTTCATATCTTGTACATATGAAATTTCATTTCAAATTCTCTTTTTTAGGGTTCATACGATTTCAAACCAATTTCTTTCAATTCTGTGAATTTAAATAAAATTGAGTAATGCCATTCAATTCCTCGTTCAAAAATGGACAAGTTTCGTCTTTGAATCATCCAAAATGGTTGAGTATTAAGGGAGATACGAATTTAAAAGCTTGAGGAAGATGATGAAGATGAAGGTGGTGGCCATGGCGCCATTCTTCAGAATCAAACTTAGTTTTAGTATATATTATACACTTGCCAATATATGTTTGAATTGGCATTGCGCCCTAGTGGAAACAATAGTATTTGTGTGTGTGTAGCGAGCGAAAGGTCTGGGGTTCGAATCCCCCTCGCCCCAGACCTTTTGGTATTTTTTTAAACTATTTTTCAAAGGGAGTTTCACTTATTATTCACTCTTGCCACACTTTATCAGCCAATGCACTTGGCTCAGTTGGTAAAGTTTTAAACACTCCACCTCAAAGGCGTGGGCTCAAACCTTGGGAGGGCCATCCTATTTTTTTACCACTTGTTTTCTTTCACTTTTCTTCACCATTTTTTTAATAACTTCCAAAATTAATTTCTCTCTCATTTTTTATCATTTTTTATTGGTTCTTTTTTTAAAAAAGTCACAAAAATGTTAAATTATTTTATTTTACAAAAAAAATCCAATTTATATTATTTATTTAATATAGTTATAATTTTTGTAATTAATTTCATTTTTATTTGTTTTAAACTTTTTAAAATGAAATTCCCACTTTGATCTTTTCATTCCAAATGAATTTCAAGCTTTCATGTGATTAAACATGATTTTTCAAAATATTTTTTCAAAGTTTACAACTTGTTTTTAAATATATTTGATATTTTATATCATTTTTTATTTAATTTCCTTTGAAAATTATATCTTTTAAATTCAAAATTAGGGTTTCCTCTAAATTTTGATTTTTCAAACTTCACATAAATAATTTGGGCCTATAATAGAGTGTAAGACTCATCCCTTGTCATACACAAACCATTTTGGGCCTCAGTCGTTGTATAAGTCTCGATACGATTTCAAAAATCTCGGTGCTATCGCCGCTTTTCAAACAATAAATCATCTGGGCCTCCCCTGTGTTGTAAGTATCATCTTTCTTTATTCAAACACTTTGGGATTCTAATAGAGTGTAAGACCCAACCCCCCTTTATACATAATTAATTTTGGCCTCAGTCATTGTATAAGTCCCTGTACAGTTTTTTAAAATAACAGTGCAATCGTTGTTTTTCATCTAGGCATCTCTCTGAGTTGTAAGCCCCATCTCTTGTATAAAAATAAACTTTGGGCCTCTAATAGAGTGTAAGACCCAATCTCTTTTGTAAATACAATAAATTTGGGCCTCAGTTATTGTATAAGTCCCTCTGTGCTTTTCAAAACTATGACGCGATCATTGTCCTTTAGAAAAGATAAATTTGGGTATCTCCTTAAGTATAAGCCCCAAACTTCCTTTCAAAACAACTTCCCTTTTGATTTAGATTCAAATTCATAGTTATTATCAAAACTTTCTTCAATTTCTTGAATAATTAACCATGCAGCTGTGTTTATAACACTGGAAGCTTGCTCACCTGTAAGTTCTACCAGCTTTCTTTTACATACTTGTTTATATATTTCATCTGTATATATATATATATATATATATATATATATATATATATATATATATATATATATATATCTGCTTAGAGTTTTCCCCAGTAATTAGGTCTAGGATTAGATCAAGTCAGTGGTCACTCTTTCAACACAGTCAAAACTAGTTCTCCATAGGAAATTCCATATACAGTCTTGCCTCCTCTTGGGCTTATACAATATGGAACAGAGAAATGCATTATTCCCGGTGAAACTTTTCTCAAGATTGTCACTACTAGAAATTTGTCTAAGAAATTCATTTCCCTAAAAAGGATTAATTCCCGGTGAAACCTCTCTTGAATTTCTTCAAACCCTAGAACTGTTCACTAAAGAAAGGATTATTTCCGGTGAAACCTTTCTTGAACTTTTCTTAGGTTTGGACCCACAGGCTTCCTAAAAGCATCCCCAGCCTCCTCTTGGGCTTTGTACAAGGACCCTCAGGCTTCTTAGAAGTTCTCATGCCTCCTCTTGGGCTTAGTACAAGGACCCAAAGACCTCCTACAGGTATAGGACAGAACTTAGTCATCCTTTGATAGTTCAACCCTCCCGAGAGTTAGAATCTCCAAACATCATATCAGTTTAGGGTTGATTCTTATCCCTTAAAACACCATCCTCCTCTTGGGCATCATACAAAGATAAACCTTTTCATACCAACAGACTTGGACAGTCTCACCTCCTTTTGGATCTCAAAAAATCCTCAAGTTTCCTAAAAGCATAGGAAAAACCCTGATCAATCACCAGCAGAGTTAAGACCTCCACAGGTTTCAAAACTCAATCTTTAAACCCTTACTTTAAAATTTCTCCAGCTAGGGTCAAGTTACTCCCATTAAAACCCTCGGAACCTCATAGTCTCTGATATTTCAACTCTTCTGCAATCCCCAACAAGAGTTGATTCCTCAATTTGGACCTGTCTCTGGATATCAATAATCCTCAGCAGAAGCTAGCCTCCTCTTAGGCTTTGTATAATGATCATCCCTCCGCACTTTTAGCCTCAATCTTGGGCTTTGTACAAGAGAGATAAAACATCTCCCCAGTAGAGTCAATTCTTTTTAGCCTCAATCTTGGGCTTTATACAAGACAATATTTTCCAGCTGAGTCATTAACCTTTAGCCTCAATCTTGGGCTTTGTACAAGACAGACTAAATATTCCCCAAAAAAGAGTCAATTCTTTTCTTTTTAGCCTCAATCTTGGGCTTTGTACAAGACAAATAAAACATTCTCTTGTTGAGTCAGTATTTTTAGCCTCAATCTTGGGCTTTGTACAAGACAAATAAAACACTCTCTTGTTGAGTCAGTATTCTTCAGCCTCAATCTTGGGCTTTGTATAAGACATATATAAAACTCCCTAAACGGAGTCAACCTTTTAGCTTCAACCTTGGGCTTTGATCAAGGCACACAAAAAAAACCAACATCCCCTCAGGAAATCAAATTCTCTCTGTAGGAAGACATTTCTCTGTACAATCACATATCAAAACAGACAATTAAAACAAACCTTAATCCCATATAACTGTTATAAGTGGCACACTTGTTGATTCAAAAATCCAAGTTGTAGTCCATCTCTTATCCTGGTAAATCCCCTTTCTTTCAACTAATTGCTGTAAGTGGCAAGCCTCTGGATTATTTACATCCAAGCCAATGTCCCTCTCTTAGCATGAAAGATTCCTAAGGAAAATGGCACTGCTCTACACTGAGTTAAAGTTTTCTCCTTTAGGACAAATTCCTTATAAAGGAAATTATGGCATTGTTGGATTCCATATATTCCAGTTAAAGAATTCTCCTTTATAACCAGTTACCCAACAACTGTGATAAACAGATGAGATTTCTCCCTTTAGAGATGACAAATTCTCTCTCAGTAAAAACCTTTAGCTTCAATCTTGGGCTTTGAACAAGACACAAATAACCTCTAGCTTCAATCTTGGGCTTTGAACAAGACACCAAAACATCTTTTTCCTCCCATAGAATAGGAGGAACTACAATTGCTCTGATTTCCCTATTTTCTTTAACGGGAATACGTAGGCAGAAGATTGTGAAATCTTACCGAGCACACTAATCAAAAACCTTAGGTCCAGTACCTTACCAAAAACATCAAAAAAAACCCGAAAAACAACAAAAATACTCTCTCAAACATTCCCAAAGGAGAAACTTTACCAATTTATTACAGATAAACACCAGTAAGTAGATAACAGTAGAATTTGCTAAACGATCTATGGATAACCATATATAGGATGGGTAATTGACAACTCCCCATTGTATAACCTGACCCCGGACCCCCCAATCTCTTAGCATTTGTTAAAGAAAACATTTGCGTGCAAGGTTAGTTTTAGATAGCTTCCCTTTCTTTTCCAGCTTCATAGGATAAATAAGAAATCAGAAAATAGCACCCAATTCCAACCAATGCGGTAAGGTGGTCACGTCACTGACAAAAATCGCACGCTACAACCTCCAATGGCAATTGGTACCTTAACAAACAAAGAGAAGTATAAGATTTTTTAGTAGACAGACACTATTGTAATTCATGCAAAGTTCTCGTCAATGACTGAATGAATATATTTGGTTGTAAAACTTACTGGCTCAAGAGTCTGAGAAGTAAGAATCTAGACTTGTCCATCCTTTAGCTGAGGTTTTCCTGACTTGTCCCTCTTGACCATATCTTCTGCATTTCCATGGTCAGTAGTGACAACATATATTCCACCCACTTGCTCGATTGCATCAAGAATCAACTGCAAATACACGATGGCATCAAGAAATTTCAAATTTTCAGCTAAAGCACAATAACATAACAAAAGGTATATCTATTATTTGAAGCACAATTAACTGTCATAAATTCAACACAAATAGCTAGTTCCGGGACTGCAGAAGAAACCAAGTGTGGCACGTGAAATGATGAATGGCATTAAAAAATCGCTCGGTAAAAAGGGTGTCTCGGTGACTAATCACCAATTCAATAGAGAACATAGGACGTACCTATCACTAACAAACTTCCATTTTTCAATGTCCAGGGCATCCATACCGACATAAAGAAAGATAAAGATCTCAACAACAAACGACAATGTAGCAAAAGAATGCTTGTTGAGAGTTAGACAAAAAAGACATGTTTAGATATATAACAAATATGTATATAGAGAGACTTACAGTCACACAGTGAATATATCTTAACGAAATATGTTTAGAAGACATACTTGGTAGTGACTCTTGAGCTCTCAGTCACATTATGCCAGGTATAATGCGACATGGCAATACCACAAAAGAATACGGTGAGAATGCCACTCAGATAGAATAACTGTACAAAATAAAGACAAGTCAGCATCAAGCTAGTGAGAAATGTTGGAAGCATCTAGAAACATTACCGAAGTTCTATAAAACCTACCTCTACCAGCATATAGGAGAGGTATGCCATTAGCATGAAAAGAGCAACCTCACGATCTGTAGAGTGCCTGGAATAAAGAAGAAAATTGTTTAAGCTTCAGTAACGAATTATTTCAAATAATCATGTTCACTTCATAGCACTCAATATGGAAATACAGAGAGACAAGGGTTATTATAAGATCCATTGAAGATACCTGCCATTGTAGAGCTTTTTAATGACGTAAGCACTGAGTAGACCTGTCTGCAAGGTGATAGAAATAAATTAGACCAAAACATAAGTTATATCAATGTGTATGTGTAACGCGTGCATGAGAAAGCTACGCAGAGAAAGAGATTTACCAAAACGCCGAGGAGAGTGCTTGCTCAAATAGAAGAAGTTGCCCAAGAAGTCAATGCAATTGAAGGATTAAGTTGGTTGAGATCAAAGCTTTGGATTGCATTGAAAAACACCACTGAGGTAGCAAGTGTTCATCTGATTTCTGCAGGAAACAACCATCAGAAATGCCAACATCATCTGATTTCTCAAGTGTTCATCAAGTCAATTAAAATTCCAACTAATTACAATTCTATACACACACCATAATATCGCATATTTTATTAATGTCCCAAATAAATAAATAAACAAAAACAAATTATGTAGCTTAGGCTAGAAACGCAATTGTATATATGTGCAAGTAAAAGACATAGTGAAGACAACAAACTTCAAAAATATGACAGCTTTACCTTAGAGACTGTTTCGAGTAGCACACATTCTGATCTTCATATGTTTCATCCACTACAACATCATTTTTTTCATTATCATCCTCAGATTCACTTGGAGACACTTCTATGACAATGATAGCTAAATTCAAATTAACAAAAAAGAGCAGAAATATATGTAAAGTCTCAATAATCAAAAGAGTATAGTTAACAACCTCTATAGCAAAAACTTCTTCTTCTTCAACTACTTAAACCATAAACCAAAAGCTGAAAAACCTGGAATAAAATATTGTTGTCATTAGAGAAAAATCAAAACAATATAGCTTACAACCTGAATAAAGGTTGATTGTGGTGGTGGACTTTCACTTCTTTCCCATAGTTATCGGCATAGATCGGTTCTATATTTAGGTTTGTGGCAAGAGTTGAAGATAAAGGTTGATTGGGATTTTTATGGAGAAAATGAAAACGTTGTAAAAATAAGGAGGTATCGGACAGAGAAAGTATGATTGAGATGAGAGAAATTGTATTTTGGGGGAAAATAATGGTAAGGGGAGAGATTTATGGAGGAAAACCACAGACGAGGGAGAAAGGAGGTGGCAAAGCTCTAGGGTTTTGAGGGAAAAGAGAGATAGAGAAAACGGGTGAGGGAGAGAGAGAGAGATAAGAAAATGAGAGAGAGGGAGAAAGAGGGAGAAAGGAAAGATAAGAAAATGAGAGAGGGGGAAAGGTACGACGAGAGAGAGGGAGAAAGGAAAGAGAAGAAATTGAAAGAGAAGGGGAAATGATTTGAAAAATTGGTGCCAAGTGTACAAACCAAAGAATGTGATTGGTTTATTAATATTGAATTAGTCAATTACCATTAAGGGCAATAAGTGGTGTAAATTTATTTTGTCCAAAAGGGTAATTTAGGGAGTTTGGGTGCATCTTCCAATGATAGGTAGGTAGTTGATAATTGACAAGAAATGGCATAAATAATTTCACATATATTTATATATTGCAGACTTACAAACCCTATTTCAAAGCTAATAATAATAAGTGAAGCAATGGATGTATCACTACAATAACAACTCCCTTTTTTTTTAAATAAACTAGCGGGTTACCCATGCTATTGCACGGGTTCTGTTTGTACTGACATGCTACCTTGCGAAAATCACTTGTCAATACTGTAATTTTTTTTAAAGATTTTAAAATTTTGACAGCGTAATCAATCTAATAGGTCGATAAATGTAACAACAATAGTACGCATAAATTACAAAATACAAAATCAATGTTTCTTATAGATATAATATATGGACATTAAAATGGCCGGTCTACAGCACGCGTCCTGTATGTATTTTCACTCTATATTGTGAAAAACACTTGTAATTCGTTAAATCTTTGCAGTCTCAAAAACTTTAATAGTACATCTAATTTAATAAATTTATTAATCCGCTAAAAATTTTACATTAACATATCAAAGTAACATAAATGAATTTAAAAATGCAATCAATTATAATAAATAAGTAACATAAGTTAATTAAATAAATTATAATAATTAAATGAGAAAAACATTAGATTGCAAGTTATGGGCAGATTTAAATATGGGCCCATTTTTCATAACCCAAATTACACGATTATAAGCCCAAAACCAAAACACCCAGCATAACACAACATCACCAAATGGTTTTCTTTCGTTTTACACTTTCCCAAATCTGCATGTTTCTTCAAGCTTCGGTGAATGACAAAGGCTAGAATGAAGCAGACAAACGCTGTGAGGGAGAACAACAACGGGATAGAAACAATCTCATAAGTATCGTATTCTTGTAATTTTCGTTCAAAAATCAGAAATTAGTTCACGTTTGCGGGTATATTCAAGGAAGGAAGAATTGATTGTTTGTTGTTCAATAGGGTTAAGCAATTTTAGTGGTAAATCGTAACATATTTGATATAAAAACAAAGTTATATTGATTATTAGATATAGAATTAGTTATCGTTTGTGAAAAAGAAAATTAAAAATTAGGGTTTGTCAACAATTCTGAGACGATTTGTTTGACTAATAAATATTTTATGAAGATTATTGGTTATGTACAGATAACTAACAGTGTGTATTGATTTTTTTTAAGCCATGAATCTGCAACGGAGGTAATAAAAGGATTGGTTATGGAGGTTGGTGGAAGTTCAACCTTTAACAGAGTTTCGGACAAACGAAAAAAAAAAGACTAGATCCAAGGACAAAGTTGATCATAGGAGACAAATCAAAGTATGTGAGGCTCCAGCTAAGACTGTTGTTGTTAAAGAAGAAGATGAAATAATGGAAATATCTCATGATGAATTTCATTTGGCTAGGAAGGCAACAAATCAGTTGGTATAGTAACTTTTCCAAAGTCTTAATTTTTTTATTTAATTCTATGTATATTAATTAAAAAAACCTTTTTATTGTTTGTTTATTATAACTCACAAAAAAGGTAGTAGCTAAAGGTAAGAAGAAGATGCTTGTAGCTAAAGATAAGGCAAAGTTGGTGGCAGCTAAAGGTAAGCAGAAGCTATCTATTAAAGAGAAGTTTGTTAAGCAACCGGTTGGAGGTAATATAATTTGGTTAGAAGAGAGAAAACAATCTGATATGAAAAAAATTGTTTCAAATAGAGTATATGAAGAAATGGTAATGGGAAACAAAGTCTATGTTTGGGAAAGCATTGTATTAGATGCAAAACGCAAAATCAGAAAACGTATTGGTAAGCTTATAAGCATACATTGAGTATTATTTTAGACATTATATATTGCGTCTCATATGTTATTTTTGTTATGTTATATTTTTTACAGCATTTTCCTAGAAGTATGGCTAAGCAATACCTTCTGTTGTGAATAATGATTCCTTGAAACAAAGTATTAAACGGTTTCTTTATGATCAAGAAACACACAAGGGGTAGGGTTAAAGGAAAAAACAAGAGAAAAAACAACAAGGATTGGTTATAAACTGTTATTCTTTCCTTTCTCCTTAAAACACGGATTACAAGTATACAAGAATAACAAACTAAACTCTCTCACCCTTATTAGGTTTTGTCACACTTTAGAATGAGAGACTAACATGCTATTTAAAATAAAACCTAGTACACTAAACTAATGGGCCTTTAACAAATTATCCATTACAAGCTAACTTAGGGTACAAGCTAACTTAAACAATTGGATCCATAACACAAGGCCTAATTTTATCTCCTACATACTAGAACATAATTCGACTACAGCATGTAGGTCTTCTACAACAGCATGTGAGCGGACTTCGACGGCATGCTAAAACTAGAGTTCGATCCAATATCTCACAAATCTCCACCTTGGATCTAACTCTATTTCCTCAAGAAATAAACTAGCTTTCTTCATGCAGCTTTATCAACTGCATACAGTGGAAAAACTTGCAACTTGGCAACGTCTTGGTGATCATATCAGCAGCATTATGATCTGTCAAAACCTTCAGCACTTGGACTTCTCCACGCTCGATTACCCCTCTGACGAAATGCAGCCTCACATCAACGTGCTTGGTTCGCTCATGGTAGGCTGAGTTCTTCGACAGGTGTATTGCACTTTGACTATCACATTTAACAGTGATAACTGGACCTTGAAGTTTCAGCTCCTTTGCAAAACCTTCAAGCCACAACGCTTCCTTCACAGCTTCAGTTAAAGCAATATATTCTGCTTCAGTGGTTGATAAGGCAACCACCTTCTGAAGTGTTGCTTTCCAACTGATTGTTGTCCCAAACATAGTGAACACATATCCAGAAATAGATTTTCTGGAATCCATGCAACCTGCATAATCAGAATCGACATATACTTCGATTGCTGCTTTACTATCATCACCTAAGGCTTCGCCATAAATTAGGACTCTATTCAAAGACCCATTTATGCACCTTAAAATCCACTTCAATGCTTGCCAGTGAGCCTTTCCAGGATTCGCCATGTACCTGCTTACAAGACTTACTGCATATGCTATGTCGGGTCTAGTACAGGCCATAACATACATCAAAGAACCAACTATATTAGCATATGGAATGCTATTCATATAAGTTCTTTCGACATCAGTACTAGGACACTGATCTATACTCAGCTTGAATTAAGGGTTTGTCGGAGTCACAACAGGCTTTGAATTCGACATACTATACTTTTCGAGAATCTTCCGTAGGTATGCCTCTTGAGATAAGCATAATTTCGACAGCTTTCTATCTCTTCGGATGTTAATCCCAAGAATCCTGGACGCAGCTCCCAGATCCTTCATTTCGAACTCCTTATTGAGTTCAGCCTTCACCCTCATTACCTCTATGACATTGTCGCTTGCTATTAGAATATCATCCACATAAAGCAACAAAATAACAAATGAATTACCAGGTCGAAATCTGAAGTAAACACAGCGGTCAAATTGACTTCTAGTGAAACTTATACGTGCCATGAACTTGTCGAATCTCCTATTCCACTTTCAAGAAGATTGTTTCAGTCCATATAAAGATCTCTTAAGCTTGCACACATAATCTTCCTTCCCCTTTTCGACATACCCTTCATGTTGCCTCATCAGGATTGTTTCATCTAGATCACCATACAAGAACGCAATCTTTACATCCATCTGTTCCAGTTCAAGGTCGAACTATGCCACTGTGGCAAGTAACATTCGAATGGATCTGTGCTTAACAACAGGAGAGAATACATCATTTAAGTCGACACCTTCTTTCTGAGTGAACCCCCTAGCAACCAACCTTGCCTTGTATCTCTTCGACGTCACTCCTTCGATTCCTTCCTTAACTTTGAAAATCCATTTACAGCTGACAAACCTGGCTCCAACAGGTTTCTTAATCAGGTCTCATGTGTTGTTGTCATGAAGGGATTTCATCTCATCATCCATGGCCTTCAGTCATTCAGTCTTCTTTCGACTCCTCATAACTTCCTTATAATCTCTAGGTTCTTCGTCGAGAACCTCACTTGCAGAGATTAAGGCATAAGCTATAAGATCTGCATACCCAAGTCTCTGAGGTGGCTTGATGACTCTCCTCGACTTGTCTCTTGCTAGCAGGTAGTTATTATCAGTCTCCTCATCTTCGACAGCATCTTCTGCTTCTTCTTTGACTTCATCTGGCGTACACAATTCAGCATCAACATGCTCCACCTCAACAGGAATTTCTTCCTGTTCCAGCTCTTCGTCAGCATCATCAATTTTCTTGAAAGCCATCTCAGCTTCATTGAAAATTACATCTCGACTGGTGATACACCTCCTGTGACCTGGCTCTAGGCACCATAGCCTATAAGCTTTGACTCCTTCAGGGTATCCCATGAACATGCACTTCAGAGCTCTAGGTTCGACCTTGTCTTGCCTAATGTAAGCATAGACCACACAGCCAAATTTTCTCATTATGTCGAGACTAGGTGGATTTCCCGACCAAACTTCTTCAGGTGTCTTCATTCCCAAGGCAGTCGAGGGACATCTATTTATCAGATAAGCTGCTGTCGAAACAGCCCCTGCCCAAAATATCTTCTTCAATCCAGCACTAACCAACATGCATCTAACCCTTTCAAGGATTGTTCGATTGAATCTCTCAGCTAAGCCATTTTGTTGAGGAGTACCTGCTACAGTCTTATGCCTTGCAATCCCAAACTCAACACAGTAACTGTCGAACGCTTTATTGCAGAACTCAAGGCCATTGTCGGTTCTCAACCTCTTAACCTTTCTGCCAGTTTGAGTTTCGACCAGAACCTTCCAACTTTTGAAATTCTCAAAAGTTTCATCCTTCGTCTTCTAAATGAATACCCATAACTTTCTGGAATAGTCATTAACGATGGAAAGAAAATACCTTGCACCTGAGTGTGAAGGATTACTTGCAGGCCCCCAAAGATCAGCATGAATGTAATCTAGGGATCCATGTGTTCTTTGATTGCCTTTGTTAAACTTTTCCCTACAGGATTTACCAAATACGCAAGATTCACAAAACTCTAACTTTTCGACTTTGTCACCACCTAGCAGGTTCTGCTTCCCCAATTCGCCCAGGCCTCTTTCGCTGACATGGCCTAATCTCATGTGCCATAATTCTGTATTCGACACAGGTTTCATGGATGCAACATTTGTCGAACAACTTACAACCTCAGCCTCAAGGGTATACAAGCCTTGTTTCTTCACGCCTCTCAAGACTTCCTTCGACCCCCTTCATAACTCTTAGGATACTTTTCTCTCCTTGGAAAATGTATTCCTTCTTGTCGAATTCACCAAGAGAAATTAATTTTCTCTTCAAGTCAGGTACATACCTGACTTTAGTCAATAACCTTATTTACTCATCATGGAGCTTAAATCTCACAGATCCAATACCTGCAATTTTGCAGGATTTGTTGTTTCCCAGCAGCACCGATCCACCATCTTGATCACATAGATCCTCGAACAATTCTCTGTTTAGAGTCATGTGCCAAGTGCAACCTGAATCCATAATCCACTATTTTCTTGAGTCGTCGCTTCAAACTACAAGGACATTAGATGAGTCAAAGTCATCTTGAACAATGGTTGCGTTGTCATTATTCTTACCTCCATGATCTTTTAGGCGTTCAGGGCACACCTTTCTTATGTGACCCTCCTTCTTACAGTGATAACATCGAAAACCAGATGTTTTGCCACTATAAGACTTCTGATGACTTTTATCTTTCTTCTTGTCGAACTTACTATCCTTTCGCAAGAATTTTCCCTTAACGGCCAAACCTTCACAAAGCGTCAAAGGTTTATGCTCCTTTCGTTCGTTCAGGTCCTTAGAATACAAGGCTGGTTGAACTTTTTCAAAGCTCAGGGACTCCCTTCCATACAAGAGAGTTTCTTTGAAGTGAGCATGTGTTCTAGGCAAAGCACACAACAACAACAGTGCTTGATCTTCATCATCGATCTTCACATCAATATTTTCAAGATCAAGAATCAGCTTGTTAAACATATCCAACTGCTCAGCCAAGGCTTTCTCTTCACTCATCTTGAACGAATACAAAGCTTGCTTCAGGTAGAGTCGATTCACCAGGGATTTGGCCATATACAAACTTTCGACTTTCACCCATAATCCTGACGTCGTAGTCTCCTTTGATACTTATCAAAGAACCTTATCACCAAGGATTAACAGTATTGCGTTGTGGGCTTTCTCGATCATGGCAATCTTTTCTCTTTCCATTAACGTAGCGTCCATGGCTGTCTGTCCCTTCAACACTTCCAAACAACCCTGCTGAACTAGTAGGGCTTTCATCTTCAAGCGCCACAGACCGAAATCGTTCACTCCGGTGAACTTTTCAATCTCATACTTTGTTGAAGACATCTTCTCCACGATCACCGCACCAATTTGTTGTGAATAATGATGCCTTGAAACAAAGTATTAAACAGTTTCTTTATGATCAAGAAACACGCAAGGGGTAGGGTTAAAGGAAAAAACAAGAGAAAAAACAACAAGGATTGGTTATAAACTGCTATTATTTCATTTCTCCTTAAAACAAGGATTACAAGTATACAAGAATAACAAACTAAACTCTCTCACCCTTATTAGGTTTTGTCACACTTTAGAATGAGACACTAGCATGCTATTTATAATAAAACATAACACACTAAACTAATGGGCTTTTAACAAATTACCCATTACAAGCTAACTTAGGGTACAAGTTAACTTAAATAATTGGATCCATAACACAAGGCCCAATTCGATCTCCTACATACTAGAACACAATTCGACTATAGCATGTAGGTCTTCGACAACAACATGTGAGCAGACTTCGACGACATGTTAAAACTAGAGTTTGATCCAATATCTCACACCTTCGATTTAATCAGAATGATATAAAAGTAGTTGATGTTGAAAGTGATGAGACATTCAAATGGGAAATTCACACGGCTAAACGGGATAATAAACCAAATTGTTATGAGAGGTTTTTTGCTCAAGAATGGTATGATTATGGGAGAAAGAAATAAATTTGTAATGGGGATGTATTGGTTTTCAAGATGATGAGTTTTCCGCATACCTTTATCTAACGATAAAGAGGTGTTGATGTGTTAGAGGTTTTTTGTATCAAGTTTTTTTTTTTGCTTTTCACTGTACCGATGTTTGTAGCACGGTTAGCTGCATAACAATACTTTTTGGTTTGTTGAAAGTTAAGAATTCTATAACTTTATCATCTCTAAGTGATTATATATATGCATGAAATATCATATTACACATTCCTTTTCATTGAAATTATGCAGTAGAGAATAAGTTATTTAATATTAGTATTTGCTGCTGTTAAAAAAATTGCCTATGCAATTTAATATGATGGTATAAAATTTTAATGTCTTTGTGATAATCCAAATAAATTTGATAGGATGTTGTATGTGGTGTCTTGATTTTGCAGGATTGGGGTTGCAGCTCTCCAGCTGTGGCAAGTGCCTTAGATGTTGGTTTTGTGGAAATTTTGTTCTGGCTGGTGGAGAATCGTAAATCACTCGTGAGTGTGTTCTGCGGGAAGCTAACCGTGTTTTGCAGAATAAGTATGATCCAATGATAATGGCTTGTTTGATTGCTACTTCGCAGTCTGATTTTGGAGAATTAGCTCGGTGATTTAGCGGTTACGTTGCTGTAGCAGTTCTTTCTATCCTAGGCGTATTTGGATGAATTCTTAAAGTAGTTATTTGGTCAGTCATTCAAAGTCAAGAGGAAATTGTTTTGGAATTAATTTCGTGTTCTGTTGAGGTATGGTAGTAGTATTTGCATCAGGTGCTTAATGTCTTGAAATAGTTTGTAATTTAAGCATGTTGTTGTTTGGCAGACTTGGATTGGTGGGTGCGTACGTTTTCTTTTGGCAGCCATGTTGGTTTTTCCCTTTTTAAACATTGTTGTTCTTCATTAACAATTGTATTGTTGTACTCTTGTTGTGCACATCCATTTCAATAAAAAAAAGTTTATGGGAAAGTATTCAATATTTAGCATTTTTGTATATTCTGAATATTTTCCAAATAAGTTCTAATTACTAAGAAAGTTTTGCAACAAGATTATTTCAAACATAGAAATAAAGCTTAAATTGCTTATGGCATACCATGTGTCAAAACAGTATTTAAATATATCATATGCAAAAAAACTAAACACAAAAGTATAGAATTGTGTTGGAACCTAAAGTCAAATAAAACTGATATTTAACATAAGAAATACAATACTTCCCATGATAATCATAAGCAATGCAATTCTTTTGACATCCGTTAGCACCAAATATGCAGCTTAAATAATACCAAATTTGATGCTTAAAGACTATAATCTGGCATAGTATCCAGTGGTTCCTGCAACAATGCTCAAACAATTAATTATAAATGTCATTACTAATAAAATGAAATAGAAAATTCAGTAATTTAAATATTATAAATTAATCTTTATAATCAATAACAAAAAAACTATTTTTGTACCATTAATATATAAAGTAAAATGTAAATTTAACTTGTATCAGAATAGTAAAAGATGAAAATTTTACCAACTAAAAAAGTGCTTCGAAGACCTCCTTGTACACAACATTTGTAGTAGTCGAACACGGTGCATTGTCCTTGTCATGGATTAGGATTTTTAGCCCACTTTTGCTCTTAACTCTTGAAATAGCAACATACAACTGGCCATGACTAAAAACGGGAGTAGGCAAGTACAATCCAACACTATCAAGTGATTGACCTTGGGATTTATTAATTGTCATTGCATAACAGACAATTATCGGAAATTGTCTCCTTATCAATTTGAATGGCCAAGGTGAATCAGAAGGTGACATAGACATTCGTGGAATGTAAAAAATGTTACCTATGTTCTTTCCAGACATGATTTTTGCTTCTATGACATGATTAGCTAACCTTGTAACAATTAACCTTGTTCCATTGCACAATCCATCAGCCTGGTCCAAATTCCTCATTCGCATAATAGGTGTACCAACCTTCAATTTTATCCGATGATTTGGAATTCCCGATGTTCTTAATTTACTAATAAATTCAGGAGTTAAAACCTCATAAGCTTCATTATAACTTGTATTTGTTCTATCAATTGAATCTAAACTTAAATATTCTTTCTCTTCTCCTAAAAAACCGTTTAAAAACAAAACACAAAAACATAAGTAAACTTATTTTGTTGAATGCATTGTTTTATGTGAAAATAGAAAAAAGGTACCAAACATTTACCTGGTATCATATCTAATACGTAATGGTTGATTTTGTCTACAACTTCAATAGTTGAGGCAAGAATGGCTCCTCCTTGCAAAAATGAAACATCTTGGAAATTTTCCAATAAATTGGGATACGTGCTATTAACAATAGCCCTTATAGGATCATCGAATTGGAGATTAATAACTCTTGGGGAATTTATATATCAACCAACCCATAATTTGGTTCAAAAATCTTACCATCTCCAACTTCCAATATCCATTTTAAGAATTCTGCTAGTTTAGAAGAAGTTGTATTATCTCTTCCTTGTTGAAGTCTCATATTTTTTGTTAGCTTTAAAACCTTACAATGGTCCCATAGATAAGATGATCTAATAGATGCATGGACAATTTCAGAACGACCTGCTCTTGGAACAACAGGAAGAATTTGTCTGAAATCTCCTCCGAACACAACCACCTTTCCACCAAAAATTGTATTGTGAAGACCCTTTTTGCTCATGTCATCTTTAAGGGTTTTATCCAATGCCTCAAAGAAGTTCTTATGAGACATAGGTGCTTCATCCCATATTATCACATCTGTTGCTTCAAATAATTGTGAATGTTCACTGTCTTTGTCAATGTTGCAAGTTGAGTTGTCCAGTGCTGGAACGGGTATTTTGAACTTTGAGTGTGTTGTTCTTCCACCTGGCAATAATAACGATGCTATCCCACTTGAAGTAACAGTAAGAATAATTTTTTCCTGTGAATGAAATGCACTTGATAGTGTTCTCCACATGAAAGTTTTACCGATTCCTCCGTAACCATGCAAAAAAAACACCCCTCCTCTCTTTTTGTTAACAACTTCCATTATTGTATGAGTTATTGCAAGTTGTTCATCTGTAAATTATAAAGTTATAATTATAAGTGTATTAAAAATAAGATACTTGTAAATTCTAGGAAAAAAAATGCCTCACCTGTAAGTGCATTATAAAGTTCTTTGAAATTGTTTTTTTTCGGCCTCAGCATTATAATCAAGTTCATCATAGATCAGCCTGTTGCCAACATGCTTTGTAACATATGAATCCGGATATGGCATACATGTACATTCATGCAAACTTCTTCTATTTGATTGTAGCATATTTTCAATCTCAATGAGTGTTAAATTCTTTAACTCAGCTTCCGATAGCTACAATTCTGTCAACAAACAAATTACCAGCGCTTATATGATTACATTCTAACTATATTCATATCATACTATATACATGAGCCATACTAAGATTAATAATTTATACTCATACATCATGGAAGTGTAATTAATAATGTTGGTATTCAATTTGCAACACATTATTTTAATAAATATTAAAAACCTGCTATGCAATTTTATTCAGTAACTTTGCAACATATGGAAATTAATGATGCCGCTCCAAATTTTCTAAATATGCTACATACAGGACAAAACATAGGTAAATTATAAAGCTTAAAACATAGTTGACATTCATTACAAACTAAAATATCATACTACATAAGTGTCAAATAAGTCTTATGTCATTGTAATTTTTATTATAAAACTAATAATTAATATTTACCTCTTCTATTTGTAGTTCGTCTTTGTTGATAGAGAATACCGTCGAATAATGCCGTCCAAGTTTTTTCCCAAACATGACGTGGTCTATTCACGGTACCGGACAGTAACATTGTAACAAATAACTTTCTCAAAAAGTTACCAGAACCCCAATCCTTTGCTTCATTTATGGCTGCAACATATTCGTTGTCATCGTTGAGAAATCCCATTTCGAAACATGCATCTCTAAAACTATCCTGCCAATATAATGAAAAAACATAATTGTTTGTAAATAGGCACCAGCAAATAAGAATATAAAAGCGTAAACTCAAACCAATCAAAAATAAAATAACTGTTTGTACACGTGTAAAATCAGGTTTGTTCATACCTCATGTCAGTAATCATAAACACAGTCTTGCTTTTGTTGTTATCTGCGTTGACATGAGTCTGCATAATCTCAGTAACTCCTCCAACAATATCTAAACAAAATTAAGTAACAAAGTTTAACATACAATTAAGACAATATTCTAATAGTGAAGTATACTTAAGAACGTACCAACTAACACATTAGATTGAAATTTTCTCTGAGCTATGGATGCCAAACCAAGAATGTTGAAATAATTTACTGGGATGTCTGGTAGTTCTGATTTCTTGACAGAAGTTGAACCACAAAATACCAACTTGAAACCATGAGTAGTTGATTTAAAACAGAAATCGTTCTTTGAAACCTTGAAATTATGCATGATGTATGAACCTCCCGTAGCAAGTTCAGCCAAGTATTTCGACAACAAATGTGATGGAACAATGGCTTGAATCATATCAAGCTAAAAAAAACAAATACAATACCGTGAAAAGTTATTTCAGCTTCTTCAAATCAACATGCAATGAAAAAATACAAACCACAAAGTTATACCTTAGAATCAACCAAAATTAGTTCCAAGTGTTCTTTGTTTGACGAACTTGTCACAGTCCACATATGTCTACAACGAACAGCAATCTTCCACAAATCTTTTGAGTCGTTAATGTCCCTAATAGCCTCAATCGGTCGCGCCATTGTTAGTTTGAAACCTAAAAAAAATACCCAACCAATGCAAGCGTATCTTCACTCTCCCAATTATAAAAAAAAAATAGGCAATCAAACGTTATGGGTGGCGGCGATGGTGAGGTTGGATATCGAAATCTACGGTGGCGGAGGTAAGGAATGGGAGGCGACGGTGAATGGAGAAGAAAGAAGAAATGCATAATAAGATTGGGAGAGTGAAGACAATGATATGGGATAGCCATTACTTAATAATATCATTGCATAGGAAACCTATAATGCATTGGTAATGAATAATTTCAACTTTCAAAGTGCTTATTCAATACCCAATGTACTTATTGGAAAAACATGTATGTACATTTTCCTTTTGTTTTCCAATTTTTTTTTAAGTGTGTAAAATACCATGACTCTACAGCTTCAAAGACTTTCTTTCTAACTTTTAATTTTTTAATTTTTTAATTGAAAAACAAAACCAAAAAAATAATAGCATGCCACATCAGCAACATTTAATGTCAAATGGCTAGTATTGCAGCAAAAGTGTGTAAAGTCGTTATTACCCTTTTTATTTAGTGTAATTAAGGATTTTAGCAGAAGGGTAATATGGATAAACAGCGGGGTAAGTTTTTAATAGTTAATTATTAGATTCATTTTTAAAAAATTGCAATAGTTACGTAGGTGCTGATTGTTTGTGATAGAGTTTGTTAGGAATTATGCTTCTGGCAACAACAACAAAAAAACATACGACACTCTGTAAAAAATCCATAAATAACATCTCCTTACCACCTTTGTAACACATTTTTTCCTCTAATTTCTTCCTCTCAACTCAAATATTTTCCATCTTCATCTTCTTCAAATTCTTCTTTATTCTTTAAACCCATAATTTTGTTTCCATCATTTATTACAAGCATTTTGTTTCAAACATTATTTTTCATAGTTGAGCAACCATTCAAAACCAAATCTTTGATATCTTTCAACATCTTACAGGTTAGTAAAAAAATATTCTATATAATTTTTTTGTGTATATGTTGTTGTTAATTTATTATTATTGTTGAAAAATAATAATATTTATTATTTATTTTAAATTTAATTTGATTTATAGGTTGAGAAAATGTATTATGAATGTGTATGAAAAGTGGAATAATTTTTTTTTTTTTAGTTTTTTACATTTTTAAGAACTAAATGCAACAATTTATATTAATTTTGTTAATTTACAAATATGATATGAATGTTATGTTTTTTTTATAGAAAATTAGAATGTTAAATATCAATGTAAATAAATATTAAAATAAGTTTAATTAAGTGTTAATTTTTTAGTTAAAAATATTGGTTGACAAAAAATTTATTGTTTGAAAATATGTTAGTAAATAAATATTTAAAAAATTGTAGATTACTTTGTTAATTTTTTGAAGCAAGTAAAGTGTTCTTTTTAAAGAAAAATGTGTTAGTAACAAAAATTATAAACACTTTTATTGTGAAATGTGTAAACTTTTTACTAGTTAAAAAATATTTATTAAATAATTTATTAAATTTAATAACAATTTATTTTATAGAAGTTAAATTCTCGAATACTTTCATTAGTCATCATTGGGTAGATATGTAATTTCTTGTAAACACACTAATAGATTGCAACATTTCACGTCACTCACAACATATCCGTCTATGAGAGACACTCACAAAGCTTAATCTGTTGCAAATTTAAAAAAGATATTCCTCTAATAAGTTTCTCATGGTCATAACACCTAAGAAATAATTTAAGATATTTTCTTAATAAGTAAGAAATTTATTTCACGCCCCAACCCACTTACTACCAACCAACTATAATAGTTACAAACATACACAAGTCTAAATGAGCTCCCATGAGAATTTACTCCACTCTTAGTAGTTACAAATGAATGAATGAATGAATGGTTTGTCTTCCTAACTAGCCACCACCAAAAGATAAGAACAATTCTTTGCATCATTAACTTCGGATCACATACTTCATCATGAAATAGTATTTAATTTCTGGTCCACCAACAAGTTATGGACCAAATTCCAACAGCACTAGGCAATGCCACCTTGCCTCTCAATTTTTCTATCCAAGACATCAAATAGTGTCTTGCACCAAACCCACATCGAACCAAACGCAAATGTTATGCCAAATGAGTTGACTTTTGACACAATTGAAGAATATGTGTTGGGCATCTTCAGTACAACCAAAGCAGAAAACGCACACAAGTTCATAGAAATCAAGGGGAATTCCACGTCTATTGAGGTTGTCACGAGTAGGAAGTCTATCTAAAATCATTCTCCAAGCGAACATCTTGGTCTTCAAAGGGGCAACGGCTTTCCACATAACCTTTAACGCAGACCTGCATACATCCATCGTGATATTTCCAACAGGAGCACACTTAGCCTGTCAAAAAAGAACCTAACAAAAAAACATCCTCATTAACTTTGAAGCCCCTTAACAATCCTTCATCCGCAGTTCTTCTAACTAGAATAGCCAGACCTTTCCCAATGATTGAAAACAAGAAATTGGTGGGGGGGATCTCCTTGTCTAAGGCCCCTAGTCACTTTGAAATCTTGTGTAGGACTACCATTGACTAGGACAGACATATAATTATTCTTTACTCCACCTTCCATCCACTTATCTCCAAATCTCATATCCATCATAACTATCCTAAGGAAACTCCACTCTACACAATCGTATGCTTTTACAAAGTCCACCTTAAGTAACACACAACTCTTCTTATTCCTTTTTGCACAATCAACAATCTCATTCAAAACCAACACACCATCTAAAAGTTGTCTCCCATGTATGAAAGTTGTTTATGAATTAGAGATAAACTTACCAATTGCCCGCTTGAGTCTTCCAGCTAACAATTTTGATACCGCCTTATACACACATCTAATAAGACATATAGGTTTGTAATCATCCAGACTTTAGAGATTATCCATTTTGGGTACAAGAGCTAGAAAGGAAGACGACAAAACTTTTAGAAACCTGCCCATTTCATAAAACTCTTGAATGCAATTAACAAAATTTGTCCCAAAAGCATCCCATCATCTTTTTAGAAACACTAGGTTAAACCTATCCGGACCAGGGTTTCTATCTCATGCAGCTTCAAAAATCACTCCTTTAATTTCATCTTCACCAAATGACTCCTCGAGCATACCACTTCCAACGAAAGCCTAGATATATCCGCTGTGCTTAACAAAGATCGATGAGAATGCCTAGATTGAAACAAGGATTCAAAGTGTTCCTTGACCGCCTTTTTGACCAGTTTTACACCTTCCACCACCCCAGACTCTTGTTAGACATATGTTATTGCATTTCTTCTATTTCAATGTTTTAACAAAGCATGGGAGTACTTAGAATTTTGGTCCCAATCTAGAGCCTATTTAACCATAGCCTTCTGTTTTATTATACTTTCTTTGATATGAAGATTCTTCCAGACTTCCACCTGGGCCCTATTTCTTCTCACCAAATCCTGAGTAAGATTAGATCCAGTAGCCTTAGCCATCACAACTTTAACTTCATTAATAGTCTCAATCTCCCCTTTAATTTTCAGATCAATCCAGCCAAAAACATGTATGTTCCACCATCTCAATCTTTCTTTCAACATTTGGAACTTCTTAGTAAACACGAATGCAACATTTCCATCCACCTCAAAAGAATTTCATTCTGCCTTGACAAAAGATAAGAAGTCTGAATGTTCATACCAACAATTAAGCACTTTAAATGACTTAGGACCCAAGTTTACATTCCTAGCTTTAATTCAAACAGGCCTATGGTCTGAGATATCTCTATCTCCCACATATTGAGCCACAGTATTCCAATCATTGATCAATTCAGGCGAGATCAAGAACCTATCCAATCTACTACAGCAACTATCGTTTGAATTAAACCAGGTAAATCTATTCCCAATATTAGGTAAATCTATAAGCTCCATCAGGTATATGAACGCCCTAAACTCCTCTATTTCAAGCCTACCATGGGTCCCCTTACCATACTTTTCCTCCTTATTTTTTGTGGCATTGAAGTCCCCTCCCACAACCCACACTCTAGGACATAGTTTACTTAGACCCAGGTAGCCATTGCCCCTGAAGTTGAAAATTGGGGACAAGAACTTTTTCCTCCAAATTGTTAAAAGGACACCAGATTGACCCAATTAATCAATAGAAGACCATCGGAACTCAATATCTCCCCACAAGCTTTGTATCGTAGACTCATCCATTTTATGACACTTCGTTTCCTGAATAAAACACATGTCCCCCCTCTTTGAAAAAATTTGCTTGATTCTTTTACGCTTGGTAACACTACCACATCCTTTGATATTAAAGGTTACAAAAGTCATCGAACCTTGTTTTCCACCCCCTCTTAGCTTCATAGGATTTCCTATCAATTGCTTCCATCTTTCTAATAATTCCTTCGAAGACTTCGTCGTCCTCCTCACCTTCAATACCCAAGCTCTTGATTATTTCCCACACCTTGGTTGGGAAATATTCAAACTTCCGTAACATTCGCGAATTGCCTTGATTAATGTCAAAATCACCAATGGAATCGCAACAGAGTATCAAGCAACCTGAATAATGAGATGTTGAGTCATTAGCTTCAGATTTGATAAGTGGTTGTTGTTGATTATGAGGATTCAAAGAAAACGAAAAAGGGATAGGGTTATTAGCATGAATGAGGGTGGAAAAATAAGAAGGTGAAAAAGGGAACTTTAATTTATGATAAATGTCATTTAACCGTTTTTTCTTCCTAGACCTGTTACAAACTAAAGGCCCATCTCGCATCGGTTCAAAGCACGGCATTGGGTCTGAACTGGACCGCTCCAAATCGTCTCCATTAAGCCCATTTCAAACATTCACAGCAGCTCCACTAACTTCACCATGATCCAACTCCATCCTCTGAGTCTCAATTGTAAGTGGGACCACTCCATATGTCTCAGATCCTTCCATATAGGTAGGATTTGACATATGCTTTAATTCCTCATTAAATGTAATTTTATTTTCCCCAAATTCAACAATTGCCTTTTTGCCAAAAATCTTCTGAACTGCTAAAGAAAATTCCCCTACATCCAAAAGACTATTGTTGACATCATTGTCGTGCCCCCTTAAATTTTGTTTTCCTGCCACTTCCTTCATGGAACTCTCACCGTTATGATGAGCTTTTTGGCTACCCATTGGGTTTTCTTTCATAGCGTCACCGTCATCTTCCTCCTCTGAATCTACCCACGTGTCTCGATCACTGTTAGAACTTGTATCTTCCGACACACCATATTTACTACTGCCTCTTGGGCTAACAATTCTCATGGGACCATGAGAGTCTTCTACTAGCTTGATTCTGAATATCCTTTTGTTCACCTTGACATTGAACACTTCATTAAGATTAATTGCATATTTTTTTCTCACTAGGAACCTTGCAACATCCAGCTTAACATGTTGTTCTGTGTCATCATCCAATCTGACATATACAATAATCCCGCATGCTATTAATTTGAAGAACTGAGGAAACCATACATGGCACGACAACCAATAGCAACGTATCCAAGTGAGTCTCTCATTATCCATGTCTGCTGGTGACCATGGATGAATGTCAGAGAACCAATGGGATACCCAAGCCTTCGCCTCGTCGGCCATAGACTTAATCTTTCCTTCTTCATCTTCCTCTAACAAGCATAAATTTTCCCCTAATGGTGTTGACTTAATTCGAAGAAAAAACCTTCAGAATGTAGAGTCGTTTGCACATTATACATCGTGCCCGATATTTCCATCACACTAACAAAAGTCTTTTCAAACCTATCCAAGCCCTCCTTCTCTACATTAAATTGAAGATAAGAAAAACTTGGTTTTCCTCCCATAAACACCTGACCTTGCATATTAGTTTTGTTCCCCCTACCTGCGTTTTCTCCACCCGCCACCTGTGCATAGGAAAATCTTGCATTATTAGGAACCCAAGGATTACACACTGGTTGTATAGGTCTTCTTCCAATACCACCATCCTTCGATGCCAACTGTTTGTTAGTTGCCTTAATCATCTTATTCTCCCGGCGTTGAAAGTGTGGCACATTCGCATAAATATTTCTGTCATTGATCACAATGTTATCTAGTTTGATCGCAGAAATCCTCTCATCAGAAACATTCTTAAAACGGACAAAATTGTACTGTTTTCCACGCTTATCTCTCTTTGGAGGGATGATAACCTCCTCCACCAGGCCATATTCCTTAAACACGTCAAACATAAGTTTGACCCCAAAGGAGTCTGGAAACTCTATGAAAAAGAAAGACGATAAGTTTCTTCCATCAATATCTACTCCTTTCCCTCCCCGAGCCGACCATACTGATCTTCTTGCCACCTCTACACGCGTTTTACTTCTCTTATGAACCTCCTCCCAATCCCCTTGATGCTCCACCATGATTAACATACTTCCAAGGTGATCCCTAATCTTTTAGATTAGGAATTTAAATCACCATGAAAGAACGCAGTCTCGGAAGGTTATTGTTATTCGGAGGGAGTATTTATGAGATGAAATATAGTTTGAGCAAGGTTCAACAATGGAAATGACTCTCTTTTGATCTTTATGAGTATGTTAATTAGGGGTGAGCTCTTTTGGAGTTTGAGAGAGGGTCGTTTGGATTAAATTTTTTTTTTAGGCACCGTTTCCTAATTTCAGAAGAAGAGCTTCTAAAATCTTTACTTATTTTAGACCACTTAACTCCTCACAAATTCCTATAAAAATGTTTTTTCCAAAACTTTTTGTTTGTTTTTCACTGAGATTTTGGCCTTATAAAATTCACATTTTTCTTGTAGTATATATGCATGTTTAGAAAGGATGATGTGATGAGATATGAATATGATGAATAAGATTGATGGTTATCTTGAGAATTTTAAGGTAAAAAAGATTATTTGAAAGTGAAATAGTTTAGTGTGAACTTAAAAATCAGATAGTAATTCAATAACAAGAATCTTACATTAATGCATATCAAAGTTGCAAAACCTTTTCTATTCGTGTGTGTTGACTTTCAAAACTTGTAGTCCTCCTGATTTAGTGCATTTAAGATGATAGTATGATTTCAAATTTATAGCATATAAGATTCTTTATAATTATGCATTATGCACTTCAATTTGATATTTTATTTGTTTCAAATTCATACACATTCTAGATTATGATCCGTATGGTTAATCAACTTAAATTATACTCCCTCCGTTTCATATTATAAGCAAATTTTACTTTTTAGATAAATTGAATAATTAATGTACCTGATCTATATATAGACCGGATACATTAATCATTCAATGTACCTAAAAAGTAAAATTTGCTTGTAATATGAAACGGAGGGAGTAATGTTTTACGGTAAGCTACACATATATTGTATAGTAGTTGAGATAATAATAAATGATTATTCACAATATGGTTGACAACAATATAACAAATATGCTATGAGGAATGAATGTATTTTTATAATGGCCATGTGATGCTAGTGTAGTGGTGTTTAATGTTCAATTATACTAGATGTTAAGAAGAGTAAAAAAATATAAAAGTCCACGTGTTCTAGAGAGAGAGGGTCTAACTTCTCTCTAGGATTTAACGTGTTGTTTCCCATTCCTGCTAGGGTTTTGGTGTCTTTTCTTTCCACTTCTCTTGATAGTGGCCATTTCCTCTTCTAGTCTCTCTGGATTTCTTCCAAACTGTTATCTATTTTTTTCTCTCATTTCTTTGAGATCTCTGGTTACTGTTCTGGTATCGTTGGTTGTGGCCTCAAGCTTCTGTCTTTCGCTAGAGGGGAAAAGGTTTCAGGAGGTCAGTCTTGGTTTGCTCGTTAGGTATGGACAGATGGAGGGAGTTTTTGCTCTCTAAGGAGGAAGAAGAAAGAGTGGTCGCGGATGTGGAGGAAGTTGGAGAGGGAGAGATCTTTCAAAGAACTTTGGCGGCGAAGATCTGGTCGGAGAGTCATTTCAACTCACGGGCTTTTACGGCCACAATGATTAATGTGTGGAAGTTGAAAAACCCAGTGGAACCACAAGAACTAAGCAAGAATCTCTTTTTGTTCTATTTCTCTACAAAGAGAGATCTGGAGAATGTCTTACGAAATGGGCCATGGAGTTTTGATCGTAACCTAGTTGTAATGGCAAGGGTTTCAGGGGAAGAACAACCTTCTGCTCTGAATATGCACTATGGAACCTTCTGGGTGAGAGTGTGCGAACTCCCACTGATGCTAAGGACAGAGACAATGGTAAGGAAACTGGGAAGTATTCTTGGTGTCTTTGAGGAAGTTGACCAGAAGGATGCTCACATGAATGGTAGGTTTCTACGAATCAAAGTTACCATCGATCTGAAACTTCCCTTGAAAAGGGGAACGGTGGTACATTTTAAGGAGAAAAATCTTCGTGTCTTTTTCAAATACGAGAGGTTACCAACTCTGTGTTTCATCTGCGGAAGATTGGGTCACCAGCTAAAGGATTGCGAAGCTGTCACTGACCTCAGCGAGGAGGGTTTTGAGGAACTTGAGGAGAAGGAACTCTCATATGGTCCGTGGCTCCGGGCATCCCCGTTACCAAAAATCCATGTAGAGCAAAAGAAGGAGTCAACATCGAGTTCGTGCAGCAAAAGTCTTTTTAATGTCTCGTCTGGAAGTAGCAAATGTATGGTGAAAGAGAAAGGTGAGGAAACGGATGGAGAAGTAGACCAGAATCACGCATAAAAGGAAATGGTTTCAATAAAGAAAGAACAGAAGAGAAAAGAAATGGTTTCAAAGTCAGCAAATTTCGAGATTGAGGCAGTTGCTGAGTCTTTAGGAGTTGTGGACATCTCAAAGAGGGGAAATGAAAGAGTTTCTTCATCCAGCTCTTAACCCACTCTTATGAAGAAGAAGAAGTGGACTTGAAAGCATACACCTAGGAGGGTCAGTTCTAATCAACAGAAACTATTGGAGTCGGACGGTGGTAAAAGACAGTTGATAGATGTTATGGTTGTGGAGGGTACGATTGATGGCCAAGGAAGCGGTGAGAAGAAGAGGAAAGGTCAGTCTGAGGGAGAGAAAGATTTTAGCTTACCAGAGGTGGTGTTGGTGAACCAACACTGCCTAGAACAATGAAAATTATTAGTTGGAACTGCAGGGGGTTAGGGAGTCCCCGTGCAGTTCGAGCCTTGTCAAGGCTCAACCGAATTGAAAACTCCGATTTGTTTTTTCTTATGGAATCTAGATTAAAGGATGATGAGGTTCAGGCCATCGAAGTTAAATGTGGCTTTGAGGGTTGTTTTGTGGTCAACTGTCAAGGTATCGGTAGGGAGAGAGCAGGTGGGCTCATTCTGTTTTGGAAACGAGAGGTTAACGTGACGGTGGAGTCGTTTTCTTTGAATCATATAAAAGGCTTTATTTCTGATGAGTTAGATGGCAGTAAATGGTTTTTTAGCGGGATTTATGGTTTTCCTGAGGAAAATAATATGAGGAAAACATGGAGGTTAATTAGAGACTTGGTTAGTAGTAGTGGTGATAGACTCATGTTTTTTGGAGATTTGAACGACACGCTGTATGATCATGAGAAAGTTGGGGGTATGAGTAGGTCTTTCAAACAACTTTCGGGGGGTAGGAAAGTGATGGTGGATTGTCAGCTGTTGGATCCTGGGTTCCAAGGGTACAAGTACACTTGGACGAATGGTTGTATAGGAGAGAACAACATCCAATGCAGACTGGATCGGTGTTTGGTAACGGAGAATTTCATGAACTGGTTTGCTCCAATTAGGGTCACTCATCTCCCAAGATATGGGTCTGACCATGTGGCAATAAAAAACGATTTGGAGGCTGAATAGAACATTGCGAAGAGGAGAAGGAAGTATATGTTTAGATTTGAGGAAGTTTGGAGCAGGGACTCTAGATGTGAAAGGGTTGTTAACAGGTTGTGGAGCAGTTCTTCGGGAGGAGTGCTGTCAAAAATATCTGCTATGAAGGAGCTGGATGACACTTTTAAGGAGTATAGGAGAAATTCTATCAGTAAAGAGTTGGAGAGGATTGATGAAATTCTCAAAGATGAGGGCAGGTGGGATGCATCTTCTAAAAGCATTAACAAGTTCAGAGCTTTGGAGGTTCAAAAGGATAAACTTCTTCTTTTTGAGGATATTATGTGGCGTCAGAGAAGCAGGGCATTGTGGCTGAAGCATGGAGATAAGAACAACAAGTTTTTCCATGGCAAAGCCAATATGCACAAACAAACGAACATCATTAAGAAGATTAAGGATGAAAATGGGAACTGGTGGAGGGGCGAGGAGCAATGCGAACGTGTTCTGACCCATTATTTTGCTGAGCTATTTTCTTCCTCTTTGCCTAATGATTGTGATGACATATGCGAGGTCGTTCGGGGTAGATTGAAGCCTGATCATGTAAGTTGGCGTGAGAGCAAATTTTCTGAATCGGAGGTCAAAGCTGCTCTGTTTCAAATGCAGCTCACCCTTTAAAGGCCCCTAGCCCGGATGCTTACCCGTTCTTTTCTTTCAAAAATATTGGAGCACAGTGGGTAAGGATGTTAGCTGTCTGGTTCTTAAGATTCTGAATGAAGGGGCTGACCCTCAAGAATTTAACAATACTCTCATCTCGTTGATCCCCAAATGCAAGCATCCTGCAAAGGCTAAGGATTTTCGTCCGATTAGTCTGTGTAACGTTATAATGAAGATCATTACCAAGACCATTGCCAATAGAGTCAAATCTATTCTCCTGGATATCATTGATGAGGAGCAGAGTGATTTCGTCAAAGGGCGTCTCATAACGGAAAATTCTTTAGTGGCCATGGAGTGTTTTCATTGGATGAAAAAGAAGACAAAGGGGAAGAAGGGAATGATGGCTTTGAAGCTTGACATGTCAAAAGCTTGCGATAGACTTGAATGGTCCTTCATTATCAAGGTTTTAGTAGCTATGGGGTTCCCGCAGGGTTTGGTAAAGGTGATCAGTATATGCATTTCAACAGTTTTGTACAGAGTTCTTGTCAATGGTCAGCCAGGGATCAGTTTCACTCCGGAAAGGGGTCTTCGACAAGGAGACCCGCTTTCTCCTTATTTGTTTATTTTGTGTGCTAACGTGTTTTCAGGTTTAATCAAGAAAGAGATGGAGAGAAATCAGATTCATGGGATTCAAGTTGCTCGCAAAGCCCCGACAATCACACACCTATTTTTTGCTGATGATAGTTTGTTGTTCACAAGGGCAAACCTTCATGAAGCTTCCAGAATTCTGTCTGTGCTTGAGAGGTATCAACTCTCCTGGGTCAGATGGTAAACCTCGACAAATCAGAGGTCTCATTCAGCAAGAATGTAAGCAGTGAGAACCAGGAAGAGTTAAGAGAGAAGCTTGGGGTCACAACGGTTCCTAGTCATTCGAAATATCTGGGCTTTCCTGTTGTGTTAGGCAGATCGAAGAGGCAAATATTAAAAATGGTGGTCAATAGAATGTGGAAAAAAGTAAAAGGGTGGAAAGAGAAGTACCTCTCGAGAGTTGGTAAAGAGGTTTTGATAAAAGCGGTCGCGCAAGCTATTCCATCCTATGTAATGAGCTGCTATAGGCTTCTGGAAGCAACTTGTAATAAAATTGAGGCAATTGTGGAAAAATTCTGGTGGGGTGCCCAAAGTGATGCAAAGAAAATACATTGGCTTAGCTGGAAAAAGCTTGCGAAAAGCAAAAAGGAGGGGGGTCTGGGTTTTAGAAGTTTCAGTTATTTCAATTTGAGTTTGTTGGGAAAGCACTATTGGCGCCTCCTCACTAATGGAAACTCCCTATTAGGGAGGGTGTTTAAGGGAAGATACTTCCCCAGATCTTTAATTGAGGAGAGCTCCCTTAGTTACAACCCAAGTTTCACGTGGAGGAGCATTCTTGGCACGAGGGATCTAGTAAGTAAAGGTTCTAGATGGAGAATTGGGAGTGGGAGCAAGGTGATGGCTTGTACGGATTGTTGGATTCCATCAAACCCGGGTTTCAAACTCTTTAGGCCTGTGAGAGATGTACAGGTGGGTACCAGAGTCGAGAACTTCATAGATCACGACCTTAAAGACTGGAATAAGGAGTTGATTGAGAGAAGTTTCGACCCTGAGGATGCTAGAAACATTTGCAGTATCCCTCTTTCGTCCAGAAATTATGAGGATAAAATTATTTGGCATTGGGAGAAGGATGGAGAGTATTCTGTCAAGTCTGCTTATCATCTCTGCAAATCCATGAATGAGGTTTTGCAGCCGGGGACCTCCAGAACTGCCTTTCAGGAACTGTGGCGTGAGATTTGGAGGACGAAGATCCATGTCAGAACGCGTAATTTCATTTGGAGGCTGGCGAAGAATATCCTCCCAACCAAGGATAACCTGAGTCGTAAAGGTATAATTTTAAACCCTTCTTGTCCTTTCTGCTGTTCTGGGGTGGAAACTTGCCAACATCTGTTCATGGACTCTTTTTTCGCAAAGCAAGTTTTCTTTTCGTCGGTGATGGGGTATAAATCCCAACCAAGTCTGAGTATACAAGATTGGTTACTTCAGATTCTCATATGTGGCGATGCTTGGTGTGTGAATTTGCTATGTACCATGTTGCAAAAAGTGTGGAAGGCACGAAACTCTTTGGTTCACGAACAAAGAAGGATGGAACCTGGCCATGTGGCGTTGGAGGCATTACAGTTCATTGAGGAGTTTAATCTAGCAAATCTGGTTAGTGACAGAAGGCGGCTGGGGGAGGATAACTCGGTTTCGAGGGATCTTGTTTCAAATGCTTGTGTCTTACAGGTGGATGCGGGCTTCGATGCAAATAACAAGACCTGTTTTGGTTGTGTGTTGAGGAATTCTTCCTCTGAGGTGATTTTGGCAGCTAGTAGGAAAGATGAGTCGGAGTTCTTCCCAATTGTAGCTGAAATACTTGCTATCAGATGGGCCCTGAGTTTGATGATTGGTCTGAAGGTGAACAAAATCATTGTCCTGTCTGATTCTAAGTCTGTTGTTGACTGCATTAACGGTATTTTAAGCTATGCCGATATCGATCTTTTAGCTGGTGATTGTAGACAGTTGCTTTAGTCTTTTATTTTCAGTAGTGTTATGTTTATTAGTAGGGATTGTAATAGGGATGCCCACAATGTTGTTTGCTTGGGTAAATCTATTGGTTCTAGAACTTGGATAGATGGTTATCCGCTTGTAAACCTTGAAGGTCAAAACATTGGTTTTTCTGCTCAGTAATACATTTGGTTTCCTATCAAAAAAAAAAAAAGAAGAGTATAGCTTGATTGGATCAAACAACCTTCAGACCAATTAAGGTAGAATGCTCTAATGTTTGTGGGAGAGTATCCCTTATACTCATTTCTTGGTTATAAAAAGAAAAAATTATTCACAAATAAGTATATAAGTGATATAGAGTGTTTTATATTTTATAAATTACTTTTATTGAAAACAACAAAAAAAGAATGGTTTGTAAATTCTTTAAATAAATTAAAATTAATCTTTGTATAACACTGTTTAGCAAAATTTATAAGAATTTATTTGTAGAAAATACACAAAAATATATAAAATATAAATATTACTATTCTTACAACTTGAGTCATATATCATAGTTATTGAGAAATTTTATTTTTAAATAAATTTTAAAATATACATTTTGAAGCACACCTCAAGTTATTGGTGAGAGAAGATTGAAAGATGGTAAATTTATACATAAACGTACTATCTTGCAATCTCCTCTCTATTTTATGTAAGATCTAAATTCCTATCTAACAAAAAAAAATCTCAATTCCGCTAACCTTGATAATTAATAGAATTACATGATAATATCTTGATTGAATTAGATGATAGTCAAATGCATATATGTGTGAAATTGTGAAGAAAAAAAAGATTAAGTCTGTACAAATTGTATTCAAGTTTAAAAAAGAATCTGATAAAAATATAAAATGATGAAAACAGCATCAGCCAAAACCAGAAAAATGAAGAAAAAAAAAGAAACAAAAACAACAAAGAAGTCAAATCTAATTACTACTTGAGACAGCAACTTTTTTTAATGCATTGATAACTTTATAATGCAATTCATGTGAAAGTAAAAATGACATCTCTACTTTCTTTCTCCCCCTATACAACAACCATATAAAGTTGTTCAAGTCTCTTGTAGAACATTAAAGTTCTCACTTCTCACCATCATACATCTAGAATCTTCATTATCTCACACAAAAAAACCTTTCCATTTGAGAAACCTTTATTAAGAAATGGTTCCTAAAGTTCATAGTGACCTTGAAATGAGTACGGCTCGGAATGAGAGTGGCGAAAAGATTGAGAATTGGAAGAAACGTATGCATGTGTTTGGTGAGAAGTTTAAAAGGTTTCCTTGTTTGGCTTGGAAGACTATATGGAAAGTGGGATGGGATGATCCAAGAAGGTTGATCCATGCATTCAAAGTTGGTTTATCTCTTACTCTTGTATCATTGCTTTATGTTTTGGAGCCACTCTTTAAAGGGATTGGACAAAATGCTATTTGGGCTGTCATAACCGTCGTCGTGGTTTTCGAGTTCACCACAGGTATATATCCGTTCCTATCCAAAGGGCTACTTTATAGTTAGGGAAGGCGTGCAAGGCGGACTACCTCACATGCCCATGATTTTTTTAAGTTAAACTGTGTCTAAATAAGACCTCTGTTTGTTTTGTCATGGTTAAACCGCGACTAACTTGCACAGAGCCTCCAAAAACTTTAGACGCTATATTTATAGTACAGGCATGAGTTTCATTTGTAATTTCTTTTGTTGGCAGGGGCAACTTTATGCAAAGGGCTGAATAGAGGATTGGGAACACTATTAGCAGGACTATTAGCATTTCTTCTAGATTATATTGCAAATGCATCTGGTCATATACTTCAAGCTGTTTTCATTGCAGTTGCAGTTTTGATAATAGGTATATATATCATTTCTTGTATTTTTTAAGAAGTACTTAATCTCGGGTTCTAACTTCGTTCATGTCGTATGTATCTGGCAGGATCTGTAGCCACATATATTAGGTTCATTCCTTCTATAAAGAAGAATTATGATTATGGCGTGGTTATATTTCTCTTAACCTTCAACTTGTTAACGGTTTCGAGTTATCGGGTTGATCACATCTTCAAACTTGCACATGACCGCTTCTACACCATAGCCATAGGTTGTGCTGTTTGTCTTGTGATGAGTCTTTTCGTCTTTCCGAATTGGTCAGGCGAAGATTTACATTATTCCACTGCTTTCAAACTCGACGGTCTAGCCAAATCTATAGAAGGTATGCCAAATTCATAACACATTCATAGAGAGTTTCAATAGTTTTTACTTTGTAAATCAACATTTCGAAGACGTGAATTCTTGCAGCTTGTGTCAATGAATATTTCTATGGAGAAGTTGATTTATCTGGTGATGTAAAATCATCAGAAGATCCAATATACAAAGGTTACAAGGCAGTTTTGGATTCGAAATCCACCGATGAAACATTGGTAAGCTATGTATCCATATAGGTACTGTCACAAATTTCTTGTTCTTCAAGTCTCTTATTCTTCAAATGATTCTGTTTTGAACTGTGCAGGCATTACATGCAAGTTGGGAGCCAAGATATTTTAGGTACTGTCACAAATTTCCATCACAACAATATGTGAAAGTCGGCACCGTTCTTCGTCAATTTGGATATACAGTAGTAGCTCTACATGGCTGTTTGAGAACAGAAATTCAGGTAACATAATGATTTGAAAAGGACAATCATAGTCAAAATAGTAGTTGACACAGGACACGACACTGACATGTTAGCAACGATAATAATTTGAAAAGGATGCATCATGCAATATCTCTCTAGTTGATTAATTCTTTTCTCGTTTTAGTTTAACAAATTGTTTTTCAGACACCGCAATCCGTTAGAGTTCTATTCAAGGACCCTTGCATAAGACTAGCAGCAGAGGTATCAAAAGTACTGATAGAACTTGCCAGCAGCATAAGAAGTCGACGCCATTGCTCACCAGAAATACTCTCTGATCATCTTCATGAAGCATTACAAGACCTCAACACCGCGATAAAATCACAGCCACGGCTCTTCTTAAGCTCGAAAGACATCCAAGCTAATAACATGCTGGCAACCATAGCTGCTGCACAGGCAGGAGCAACAGAACAGATCACAAAACATGGAAAAGCCTCATTGCCAAGTGTTAAAACAGATTCTTCAGCTTTGTTAGATTGGAAAACCAAAAGAGTGTCTGCTGAGCAGACTAAGGATGTAGAACAATTACCGGAACGTAAGGTGTTGAGAAGCCAGATGAGTAAAATTGCTATTACTAGTCTTGAGTTTTCTGAGGCATTGCCTTTTGCTGCTTTTGCTTCTTTGCTTGTTGAAACGGTGGCGAAACTGGATTTGATCATTGATGAAGTTGAAGAACTTGGGAGGTTGGCGTGTTTCAAAGAGTATAAACATGGTGATGAGTTTTTTGATAGTAGTGAGAAACCAAGAGTTGATGTGTTGGAGAATCATTTACCTTCTCATGGTGGAGAATGATTAGGAATGGAAACAAACAAGGAAATACATTATTCATTATTTGGTATTTTATAAATGATTTTCATGACATGATGTATATCTTAGATTATGTTTTATCATATCAGACTATGTAATATACTAGTAATTTTAGTTTAGGTCTAATACTATTACATTGACAATATTAGGAAATGTATTTTGTATTGATAATAGCATAAAAGTTCAATGTGGTCCAAATTTTCCATAGAAGTGGGTCCAGTGATTACTGACTATATTGAAGGGATGTGCAGATAACTTTATGAGAACATATGGATAAGATGATGAGTTTTGTTTTAGTGGTGGAAATGCATTAGATAGATAAATGGATAGTTCATAGTTTTGGTCATCTTTGGATGGCATCTTGTATATCAAACTCTCTATCATTCCAAGGGAGGAAGACAGGCCCAAATTGCTTATTTGGTTGGAACATAGGCAGAAAAAGAGTTGATGACAAACCTCAGATTAAATACCATGATATTGATCTCACTTTCTCAACTTCTCTGGTTTCCAAAACATTTTTGAAAGGTATTTCTTCTCTCGACAAGTTAGTTACTGTGAAAATTTTGAATCGTCGTCTCAAATTTTTAGAGACCAAGTGTAGATTAGTGACAGTAAAGGAAAAACAAATAAGGGTCTTATGTTTTCACGGTTTAAGAGAGACATATATTGAAACTCTATTTAGCCACAGTTTAGCTGTGTCAAATTTTGAGTCATGTGCAGTAGCCAGCATTGCATACTCTTTAAGACGGCTCTGTAATTAACATGCTTATCTATCCGCTTTTTTATTGTGTTTTGATCAGGTAAGGAACTAAAATGCTGCTATAGGGCAACAATAGATGGATTTAGTGCAACAAATTTCCATCAATGTTGTGACTTTAAAGGACCATGTGTAATAATAGGCTACACAAACAACTCTTTCAAGTTTGGTGCATTTAACCCCGAAGGATATAGAAGCACAGATGATTACTATGACACATTTGATGCATTTCTATTTTATTGGATAGAAAATAAAAATGAACCCATCATTTTGCCTAAGGTTGGTGGAAGTGGTGCAGCTTTGTTTGATTATGCTCGCGGCGGGCCGCAGTTCGGGGCTGACGGGCTTCTCATCGGCCCCCCATTAGCACCGGTTATGGGTGGTTTTGCTGGGCCGGATACTAATTCTGGTGTTGGTGATTTAACACAAGCTAAGTCTAGATTGGGATTGTCTTATGCTAAAAGGGAAGATGGCAAGGAGTCTATCTTTGGTGATGAGTCAAGAGCAATTATTCAAGAAGTTGAAGTGTTTTGTAGCCCTAAAATTGCAAGCTTATATTAGAATTTCATTAGATGGTAAGAAAAATACTATACTATACTAATTCTCCTACTTTGAAGCTATTCAAAATCGAGCATTTGAAAAATTGTTTTTCTTTTATCAGAAATGTCGGTGTTACAGAGAGATCGTACTTTAAAAGTAGTACTCATTATTTATCATTCTAAGTTATAATGCCACGCCGAGTAATATTTCAGTTAAATAGTCCCCACAATGATTTATGATTAACACTAATCTTCACTTGTTTGCCATCAAATTGGACTTTGATCTTAATTTAGCATAGTAAGAAATAGATTTTAGAAATGATCTTGATATGAGACGGAATTAATTTGATCATAAGCCTCATAAGGAACATCCCAATTTTCGTCGTAGTCCATGAAATTTCCTTGAATAGAGTAAGGTGATATGCATCCAATTTGACTTACATTATCAGAAAATTCAACTTCACTACTTAAATTTGAGAAGGATAAAGTAGGTGAAATTGTTATATGTTCCAATGATTGAGACACTGCATCTTGTAGTTTAGTATACTCCTGCAGATGGTGTAGCAAAAACTTGAGAAACATCTCCAAATTATGAAATTCGGTAAGGGGTCGCACACTCACGCAGTCAAAATATCGGTGGTAGTTTGATCAATATGAGACGGTCTAAAAAATTGCATACTTAAAATTGTATTTCATAATTCAAAATATCGAGTTTGAATTTGGATCGTCTGATCTTGATCAAGTGTCCACTAATATCTTGACTGCGTGAATACGGGTAATACCTAACTGCAGAGAAGTGGAATATTGGATTTCAACTTTCCTTCTTTGTTCATATAAGAATAACAAAATGAAAAACAATATACCTTTGAAGAATCAAGAATCATTTCAGGGGAGATACATAAATTTGAAGAATTGGTTTCTATTGAAACATGGTTAAGCTCAGCAATTGGAGCCACATTTTGCGTAGAAGTAACAAAGCTTGAATATCCAATCTCATTATTCATGTGACTTGCTTGAGAAGAAACATCACTGGAACTAGTTTCGATCCTCTTTCTCTTTTCATTCTTTTTAATAACTCGGCACAAAGCAAAACCACCCTACAGGAAAACACATACGCCCGCACATCAGCGTAAGGTCAAAACAAAGCTAACTCATCACATAACATAACACTTAGTGACTGTTATTTGTACCTTAAAATACGGTGAATCTTGGCCAAGATCATCGGTGAGGCGATACTCGTGCATGATCCAGCAAGTTCTATTCCATAAAGGGGCCCTTCCAAGATAGAAAACAAGTGTTTTGCAGTTTCCTGTGGTAGTAGATGAAGTGCCTTGACACACAATCTTTCTCTCTTTTCCGGTGGCTTTCCAGTAACCAGCTTTGGTAGCTCTATTTGTTCTTGATCCATTTGGATACTTTTGATCGCGTGGACAATAGAAAAACCATTCTAAATCTCGTTTTGGTAGAAACGATTTCTCTGCATTTCACACCTCATGAATAAAGCTTCTAACATTTGTATCAGAAGCAACAACGCAGTAAAAAATAAGTTCTTGCTTTTTTACATAAAAGATTCTGCTTCATACTATATTTGAAAACAAAAAATCTTACATTTATATATATATATATATATATATATATATATATATATATATATATATATATATATATATATATATATATATATATATATATATATATATATATATATATATATATATATATATATATTATGATGCAAATAATGAACGAAAATGTGAAATTGAAGATTACCAGGCAACTCCCAAGGATCATATTTGTAAAAATCAATGACTGGTATAACATCAAGTTCGATTTCAAGTCCTTCCACTTTTCTTTTAAGATAGTATCCTACTAGTTCTTCATCAGTTGGATGGAATCGAAAACCGGGTGGTAGTGATGTCTCTCCCATTCTTTTATAAGAAAAATTTAAGACGGAGCGAGGGTGTCTCGGTCTAAGGCAGGTAAGACTTATGTGTCCAAAGACACTTACATTTGTTCTTTCAAAAAGACTAGTGAGACTCGAACTTGAAACCTCCGATCAAATAGTTTGTGTTGCAATGTTTCTTACTAGGAGAAAGACTTACTTAAAATGTGAAACTTAAGTTGAAATAAGTCACCAAAGCTATAAGCAACAGAATGAACACAAGAAATTAATGACAGATCTTATTAAGTATTGAAGACATGAAAGATCCAAAAGTAGAAGCTTTTATCTACAATAGATTTTTGTTCAAGAGTCAAGTGACACTTCCACAAAGTGCATCGATTGAATGCAAGGATCATGGTCTAAATTAAATATGTCTTGTGGAACTAAACTACCAACTTTTGAACCCCAAGTTTGTTTCAAAAAAGGAGGGTAGCTAATGAAAGTTCAATATTTCGATGTTTATAAAATTGACTCGAACATTAAACCAACAAGACATCTGAGCCAACGAGTCATAATTCAAATGTCTTAAATCATTCAAACTGTGACAAAACTGTCATTGAACCGCCAAAATAAGTAATATGTAGTAAATGTCCCTTTTTCTGTTTTTAAAATATCACATATTTTAGAATAAACAAATCACTAAAGAAATATAGAACAAAACTTGAATTGAGTATGATGAAGACAAGAAAAGACTATGAGAGTATAGAGTAAAAGCATAAGTGACAGATGGTGTGTTATTTATAGCATTTGGAAGTGAATAATAAACCAACAGTCCAAAATTGAGCACACCGAAAGTATGAAAATTACTTGTCTTGAGTGCACTCCAAAATTCGAAAGCAGCAAAATGGCCCACCACTTCATCAAGTTCACACTTATACAAACTATAAAGTTTATTTACTTCCCGCCAATTCCAATCATTTGTGACCGTTGTTATTTTTTAGCGAGAGTTTTTTTAATGCACTTAGAATAACAACTAATAACAAAATAAATACAAATTTAAATCGAAAATAGAATAATTGGTTTCTTGATTAACAAGAAAACCATAAAGTAAAAGAAAATATAAAAGAGAAGAGAAAGATAATTTAAAATGGTTTAAAACTGAATTCTTAATTCAATTATACATTAGTGAATAATATTTACAATTAAATTTCAACTACACCACTTTTTCCTTCTGATGAGAACTATAAAAGATTGAAGGAGAAGTGGTGTCTAATATGTTATAACTATATAGCACGGACACCTTTAAAAAACTGTGTGTCCGTGTCCGTGTCGGGATCGGACACCTGCATTGACACTTGTGATTATATTTAATTAATTTATTTTTTTAAATTATTATCGGTGTCGCCGTGTCAGTGTCACCGTCGTGTTTGGGGTGTCCGTCCTTCATAAGTTATTTATAAAAAAACTAAACTCTAGTTTTCAATTAACATATTAAATAATTGGTCCAACAGATTGGCCAAGTTTTACATGTTAACTTAAACAACAAGCTAACATATACATCTGCATGCAATAATAGACTTCAACTACGGCAATGCATATTTTATACTACTGTCAAATCATAAAGCTAACTTTGTGAAAATTAGAATTCAATCCAAATACCATATCAAATATTTGTTTATGCAGTTTGGCTAAATATGAATTAGAGTTTTAAAGCAGTCCTTACTGGAATTGTTTTCTCTCTTTTTGTACTGGTTGCATTATCGATAGCTCTCACCCCAATGTAGAAAGATATGCTTAATTTGACGGTGATGTATGATACTTTACATAATTTGTATGCTTTAAAAGTACTAAGTATAGCCACACACTATACTTACAAACCTTTGATTTTGAATTATTGTAGTTGTTGAACCTTTTTAAACACTCTAAGCCAATTATAATTTTGCATTATCAAGTGATATTGATTGGAGCAAACTTTTGATGGCGCTAGAACTACCGTCAAATTTGTTCCACATCGTTACGAATTGGACAAAAACACTTTCTCTATTATTAATTGAAGTGAAAGTGACTCTCATCAAGCAAGACCGAACACTTTCAAAATGTAAATTTTGGAAAGTACTTAGTTTTTTTTATCTTTTAGAAGCTCATTTCCCCCTCTACAATTCATTGCAACCTCCCTCTAAACTCTTGTTAGTAGGATCAACTTATTCATACCGTTTACCCAACCAATGTCTTGACTTACAATTAGTGAATACCTTGCATATATAAGAGGAGAGGAAAAGCGATCACTTTGGAAGTAAGAAAATAAAAAGATAAATACAAAAATATTCACAATTTTTTTAAGATATCATTTTAGGGAGAATATTTGGGTGATTTTTTAATACATCACCCAAGTTTTTTAGACACCACGTGAAATTTCATTTTTGCTCCCAGATTTCGGATTTGCACATCCGGACGCACCAAATTTTTAAAAAACGGTGATATGTTCTGGATGTGCACATCCAGAAGAATTCCTGATCTGCAAATCTGGAAAAAATAAAAAAAATTCAATAAAATCATTTACTTCTAAATATAATTAAATCCAATCTAATTAAAATCCAATATAATTAAAATTAATATCATTTTTTTAATATAATTAAATCCAATATAATTATAATTAATTATATTAGATTTTAATATATTGGATTTTAATTAGATTGGATTTAATTATATTGGATTTAATTAGATTGGATTTTAATTAGATTGGATTTAATTATATTTAGAAGTAAATGATTATATGGAATTCTTTTGATTTTTTCCGGATTTGCAGATCAGGAATTCTTCCAGATGTGCACATCTGGAAAAAACTGAAAATTTTTAGAAAAAAGGTGCGTCCGGATGTGCACATCCAAAAATTGGGGGAAAAAACAGAAATTCGGTGGTGCCTAAGAAACATGGGTGGTGTGATAAGAAACCACCAATATTTGTAATACCACATATTATTTAATTGCTCAAGTGGATATCAGAGGAGATCAATTATTTTATTAAATAAACGGGTTGATATTTATTGGTTTAAAAGAGGATTTTAAGGTAACTCTAATAATTGATCAATTGGGTTGAGACGAAAAATATCAATTGGAGATATTTTACCCGTTGGATTTATATTATATAATAAGTTTATATATATATATATATATATATATATATATATATATATATATATATATATATATATATATATATATATATATATATATATATATATATATATTTGTTAAGAAAAGAAAGAAAAAGAAAGATAGTAAGAAGAAGAAGAAAAAGAAAAGAGAAAGAAGAGAAAAGAAGAGAGGAAGAAAAGGGAAAAGAGAAGAAGAAGCTTGGATTATTGTTCATCAGCTTCATCAACCTCCTCTTCAATGCTAAGGTGGGTTCTAGTTAGAAACTCTAAGTTCTAGAAATTCATAATTTTGAACTTAGGTTAGAGTTGAGAGAAAATGAATAATTGTGTGGAATCGATGTTTCTAACGGATAAAATTCGATATAAACTGCGTAGTGTAGTCGTAATATGCATGTGATCAATTGAAGACACTTGTTTTGATGTTTGGAAACGATTGGGTGTGGAAAGGATGGATTTTGGGTGGTTGGAACCCTAAAAACGCAGCAGAAAAATTTTGTTTCTGATACGCACCGCCGGGCGGCGCTTTGAGCGCCGGGCGATGCGGGCTTGCGTCGGGCGATGGCCAAGGGGCGCAGCGTGGAACGCTTCTGTAACTTTTGAGTTTTGGATATGGGAATTGACGTCGCTGCTTCGCCGGGCGAAGTAGAGGCGAAGGGGCACCGCCGGGCGAAACCTTGACCGCCGGGGGCTCCTCGGAGTTTTCAAATAATTCTGTTTTCTTCAAAAATTCATAACTTTTGATCCGTAGCTCGAATCGAGACGTTCTTGGTACCGTTAGAAAGCCACGACGACCCTTTACCCAATAAAAAGTGAAAATATTGAGTATGGGGTGGGATTAATTAATTAGTGGCATTTGAATGATAACAATGTTATGTGATATGTTGAAAATCCATATCTTTTGGATCATAAGTCCGATCGAGGCATAGTAATAGTCGTTGGAAAGCTGTGAAAATATCCTACGGGATAAGAGTGAGGAATATTGACTTGATACCCGATTAAATGATCGGAGGGAAACCAAGAGTTATGTGACTTGTGGGTGAATCATTATATGTGATTCTATTATCCAATTGTAATATGTTTTTGTATAACTTGTGATGAAATTATTATATGTAATTCAAATGTGCAATTGTAATATGTTTTGCCTAATATCGTTGTTAAACATGATCGAGAGAATATGCATGCTTAAAATGAATTAGGTAGAGTGAGGAAACTTACCCCAAAACAAATGGCATAGTTAAAATTGTTATAATTCTAGGCCGTGAATAGAATTGTGATAGAAACTCTGAATGGCGACGCTCGTGCATTCGATGTATTGATGTGCATCCTTGACGAGTTCTGGCCTGGAGTAGAAAAACCTAGATGGCAAGGCTCGGGCACTTGATGTATAACGGTGCATCCGTGACGAGTATTGGTCTAGGAGAGAATGAGACACTAGTATGAAACACGTGTAATTATTATGTTTAATTGATAAAGGAAAAAGAGGCCTAAAGGCTAATGTGGCCTAGAAATGTTGAATACAATTATGGTTGTATGTGAAATCACGAAATCGTAACCATTATTCTATTATGTGCCATTTCATGAGTAACGAGCTCCTCTGTAATGAATGCACGATTTCTTGGTAGGTTTGATTCCCAATGTTATAGTACGAATGGAGCCTACGGGTAAAGAGACTTGTGACGGTGTACGGGCCGTGTGAAGCGACGATTTAAGGTGATAATGTGTCCCTTATTTCTGAATCCATTTCGTATGCCAAGAAATCTACGAGGGTTCATGACTCGTTCCTACTTCTAGACGTAGAAGAGGGCGGGAGAAAGGGGATGCCTTGACAAGGTTATCGATAAGTGAATATTTTGAGTAACGGGCTCAATAACGTGTTTCCATATAATGTGAGATTGTGAAATTGTGAAATTGTGAGATTGTAAACTCAAGGTCATTTTTCCCTTCCCCTTTGACTTGAGTTAGGATTGATAGAATCCTGTAAAGCCGAGAGAATCCATAAGATAGGGAACTCACTGAGATTTGATGTATCTCACCCCACTATTGTTGATTATTTTCAAGAGGTATTTGCAGGTTTGATTTACAAGTGGAGCTAGGCTTGGATGTTTCAAGAGAAGCTCAGTTTTAGTTTTTCCGCTGTGTATTTGTGGTATACAATTGAGGATATTGTATATTGATCTTAGATTTTTGTTTTGGCTAGTTTCCATAGCTTGTACCATAGATTGTATTATGTTTTTAGAAATGGTCAAGTATGTGAATTACGCCATTAGGCACTTATGATGGTGTCAGTATCAAATAAAATGCTTGTATTGTATTATTCTATGTATATATTATACAAGGCATTACAATATTAAATAAATACATATTTAATTTTAAAAGTATTATACATAACAATGAAAATCGAATAGAAATGACAAGTCAAATCGATTAGACACCACGCCCCACAAATGTATGCACATCCTTTTTAGTGGTTTTACACAAGCTTCTATGAAGTCATGTCAAACACGCAGAGCCTCAACTAAAACACCTTATACCATTTATATCTTTTAATAACAGTAACTACATAATATCTCCGGTGTTACCATAACTATCTAGAAGTAAAAATTGACCTATACGAAATATAAATTTTAGTTTTTTGAATTTGATTCACCAGTTTCGTTACTTTGGTGAATAAATCAATCACATTTTCATTGTCTGTCATCTGAATTAATTCATACAATCTTTTGTGAGTTTGTAACCTCACCTCACTTTTCAGTACCTCCAAATGATTTTCCAAGATGTCCCACGTTTCCTTTATTGGATCTACATCACCTACTTTCTCAAAATTGTCTAGATTAACACATTGATGGATTAAAAAGAGAGTCTTGTAATCTTTCTTCTTCAGGTCTTTGTGTGCAGCCATATGTTCATTTGTGGCATTCTCTCCAATTGGTGTTACACCATTCTTCACAAAATCTCAAAGATCTTGATAACATAAAATAACATTCATCTACTTACACTAATTTTCATAATTCTTACCATTAAAGATTGAAAGATTCGCTGGAAAATTCTCGTTCAAATTATTCATCGTGATTGAATGTGTCCCAAAGATCACACCGTCAGTGCTTTAAATATCAGATGTTGGAAAAACTTTAATATTGAAATTAACCTAATCAGTCTCGATGAACAAGAATCAATCTTTCTGATTGATCACGTCTCTTGTTCTTCACCATTTACTCATGTGAAACAACTCCTTGGTTGCAAGATGATTCTACAACACACTGAGAATTGAAAGAAGATCCAAAGCAATTTAAAGTGAGAGAAAATGAATTATGGAGGGAAAATTGAATGTATTTATGTGCAAACTGCACTCTAAGTGTTTGTTATAATGTGCGTGAATCATAACTGTGGTTTCAAAAACTACACAATATTAAACTCATTACAAATGAAATATAGTTCATCTCTATTTATAGATGAGATTACTTGCACTCCAAGTAATCAAGAAATACCTAACTCAACTAAAACTAAGCTAAGTTAACTATGTTAACTCTGTCGACTCCTTCGAGATCTGCATGCTTTGACTGCATGCTTCGACAGGTTATATTTGACTATCTGTCAAATATAGTAAATACATACTCAGTTTGACACAAATTATTTTGACACACGTCGAATACAAACACTCTATTTCGACTTTGACACAAAGAATTACATATTTAATAATATTGACACCTTACATAGTTGTACAAGAACTATTCTTTTGCAGAATTACCAAAAACTTACTTCTCAATTGATGTCTCAATGCATTATGCCTCTTGTTAACAAGGTCATTGTTGGAAATTATGGACAATCAATGTCCATGGGAGTGTTTCAATATGGCAAGAAAATATTCAAATGAAGATTAATTTTTGAATTCATAAATAGGCAACACTTGTGAAGTGTTGCATTAGGTTTGAATTCGGAAATATGCAATATTTCGTGAAGTGTTGCAAAATGTGAAATCGTACAACCTTTGAAAACTGTTGTTGTAGGTTAAACAGTGCAACACTTGGTAAAAGTGTTGTTGTAAGCGAAACAGTGCAACTTTTGAAAAGTGGTGATGTAGGCGAAACATTGCAACATTTAGCAAAAGTGTTGCTAAAAGTGTCTGTTTCATCAAGGGTTGCAACCATATGAAACAACATCAGTTTGACCTATAAACTGAGCATTTCGGATTAAAAAAAAAAAACATATTAAAAAAATCATGCATCCTCTTCACATAATTCTAAACCTTTTTCCCTTCATTTGAATCTTCACCAGTCTTATGCAAATTCGGTTAGAAGGCTGAATTATCCTGGGGTTTATTGCATTCCAACTATAAGACTATAAGAGAGTGCTTGAAATACTTTTAAGAAAAGTGACACCATTCATGATTCTAGCCTCGTTCTAATTATTTTAAATTAATTTTTTTAACAATCTTAAAAGTATTCCATTAATGGCTACCGAGGCTATAGTTTCAAGCATCAAAGTCATGAATTAGCACCTTGTCAGATTGGATCGCTTTGACGGAACCAACTTCACCCGATGGCAAGATAAAATGGCATTTCTACTGACTGCCCTGAAGGTTCATTATGTCATAGATCCTAACTTAACACCAATTCCTGAACCAACTAAGAAAGACTCTGAAGAACTCAAGAAGGAACGCGATAAAACGTAAAGAGGATGGATTGTTATGTCGTGGACATATTCTGAATACGCTGCCTGATCATTTATACGATCTCTATAGGGATTCTTAGTCTGCAACGAAGGAACTCGAGTTTAAATTCAAGGTCGAAGAGGAAGGTACGAAGAAGTTTTTAATTTCCATATACTTTGATTTTAAATGTATAGATTCCAAGCTCATTCTTCCCCAAGTACACGAGTTACATGTTATCGTGAATAAAATAAAAGTTGAGAAAATAGACATTCCTGAGACCTTTCAAGTTAGTGCAATCATTGCAAAATTACCACCTTTATGGAAAGGCTATAGAAAGAAATTGTTGCACAGTTCTGAGGATTTCTCTCTGGAGAAAATCCAGAAACACCTTCGAATCGATGAGGAATCGAAGGAAAGGGAGAAATTAGAATCTACTGGTCTTTCCAAAGCCAATGTTGTGACTGCCAAAGGAAAAAAGAAACATGACGGCATGAAGAATTATCTTGGACCTAAAAAGGAACATAACAATTTCGAAAATGATGGCGGTCCGAAAGGTTTGAAAAGCAGTTATTTTGTATATGGAAAACTCTGACACTATGCTCGAGATTACATGCACAACAATTCAAAAACTGAAATCAATGCAGTTCATGCAAATGATAACATAATCGCTACAGTGAATGAAATAATGACAATCAAAGGTAAAGTGCAAGGATGGTGGTATGACACATGTGCTACATTGCATGTCTCTTATGACAAGACTGATTTTAAAACCTTTTTTGAGGAAAATGATGGGCAGGAAGTACAAAAGAGAAATGAAGTATGATCTAAAGTTGTTGGAACTGGATCCGTCGAAGTCAACTTCACTTCTAGAAAGAAAGTCACTATTTTTAATGTGTTTCATGTCCCCGACATGAATAGGAATCTTGTTAGTCGGGATTTATTGGTTAAACCAGGAATTAAATCTGTATATGAATCTGGCAAACTTATATTGACCTGTAATGGTGTATTTATATGAAAAGAATATTTCGCTGAGGGAATGATCAAACTCTGTACTACCGACAATAATATTAATGAAATTTCTAATTCTGCTTACATGCTTGAGTCTGTTTCTTTATGGCATAATAGATTAGCACATACCGGTATTAGTTCTATGAAGAGACTAATTAAATCTGGTTTGATCTCATGTAATATAAATAATTTCAAAAAATGTGAATTATGTGTTAAGTCAAAGATGATCAAGAAATATTTCAAAAGTGTTGAAAGAAATACAAATCTCTATGATCTTGTACATTCAGATTTGTATGAATTTAATGGCATTTTAACTCGTGGGGGAAATAGATATTTCATTACATTCATCAATGATTCTTCTAGATTCACATATGTATATCTTTTAAGGCATAAATATGATGTTTTTAATGCCTTTAAAATTTACAAAGCAGAAGTAGAAAATCAATTAAATAAAAGTATCAAAGTCCTTAGGAGTGATAGGGGCGGTGAATACTTTTCTACAGAATTTGATACGTGTTAGTTTCTTGGATTGGCTGGAATTTTGGTAAAACAAAATATGTTCGATGTTGATGTCAAGGTGGTGATGTCACAACATTGAGTCTTAACACTGGGCTGTGTTAAGTGTTTAAGAGTTTAGTTGGATGTCTGATGTCACAAGCGATGTTGTGACATTAGATCTGCAGAATTAATAACATCAGGTTTGTGATGTTGTTAGGGTTTGCGTTTTAGCTGGATTTGTGGAGAGCAGGTGTCTCATTGGATGCGAATATCTTGGGTTAGATATTCTTCGCTGCATAGGAGATCTGGTGAAGATTTGTAGAAGATTTAAAAGGTTGAAGATTTGAAAATATTTTAGGAGAAAATCTGTTTCGAAGATTCAGTTTTAAATAACAAATCAGTAAGATATTGCAGGAGGTCCAAGTCCAATTAAAAGAGCTATATAAAGCGCAACAATCCTGAAGGAAAAGAAACGAAGAAAAAGAGCTAAAGACTGAGAGTCGTTTGAGTCTTCGTGTTTGTATTGTAAACCATTCTAGTGTGAATTGGTGTTGTTGATTTGAGTTGTTCTTGATCAAAGTTGTGAAGCAGAATCAAGTAGTGTTATTCAAAGTGTGTGGTCTTTGAATTATATCACTGGAGTGATTTAGGGATTGAGTAGTGTTCTCATATCTAAGTGGTTTCTTAGGTAGAAAGTCACTAGTAGGAATTAAGATTAGGAGATTGTCAACTGGGTTGTTGAGTTTGTAAATTAATTCTACAAGTAGTGAATTTCATCCCTGGCTTGGTAGCCCCCAGACGTAGGTAGTTAGACCGAACTGGGTGAACAATTCATTGTGTTATTGCTTGTTATTGCATTGTCTATTGTAGAGTGTGTTGTTATGACATCGCACGTAACATCACACATCTGGTACCAAAATTTCAATTGGTATCAGAGCAGGCATCCTGTCTGTCTCTGGGTGAGATCTAGGGAAGTTATTTTCTGGTGTAAAGATGGACAAAGAGGTTGGAGGATTTGTCAACAGACCCCCTATTTTGGATGGATCCAATTATGACTATTGGAAGCCAAGGATGACTACTTTCTTAAAATCCTTGGACAGCAGGGCATAGAAGGCCATTATTAAAGAGTGGAAAGCACCTGTTGTGTGTGAGAAAGATGATGCTGGTAAAGATAAAGAAGGAACCTCAAAGCTGAAACCTGAAGAAGAATGGACCAAGGAAGAAGATGAGCTTGCCCTTGGTAATTCCAAAGCTCTTAATTCAATCTTTAATGGAGTAGATAAAAACATATTCAGGTTACACATGAAGGAACATCTAGAGTTAAAATGTCAAGACTTCAGATTCTAACATCGAAGTTTGAAAGTCTGAAGATGAAGGAAGATGAGACTATTCATGACTTCCATATGAGTGTTCTTGAGCTGGCTAATGCATCCAGTGCTCTTGGAGAAAAGATGTCAGAAGAAAAGCTGGTAAGGAAAATCCTTAGGTCCCTTTCTAAGAGGTACAAGATGAAGGTGACTGCAATCAAAGAAACTCAAGACATCAGTAAAATGAGGGTTGATGAGCTTATTGGATCTCTTCAAACATTTGAGCTAGGGTTAAGTGAAGAGGAACCTGAGAAGAAGTCCAAGAGTATAGCTCTGGTTTCCAGTTCTGAAGAAGCCAAGAAAAGGAAATAAGATGATTCTAAGGAGGAGCTGTCTCAGGCTATTGCTTTGCTGGGTAAACAGTTCAACAAAGTTATGAAGAGGATAAATAGGAATCATAATCCCAATGTCAAGAACATTACCTCTGACATCAACAGATCAGGAGAACAAGGGAAGAAGTCTAAAGATGAAGAAAAATCTAGTAATGACAAAGGGATACAATGCTTTGAGCGTGAAGGGTTTGGACATGTCAAGAAGGAATGTCCTACTTTTCTAAAGAAGCTGAAAGGGTTATCAGCTTCTTGGTCTGAAAGCGAGAGTGAATCTGAAGAAAATTCAACTAAACTTGTAAGAGCTATGGTTGGGACTTATGAGTCAGATGAGGAGTCTTGCGATGATGAGGTTACTTACGATGAACTTGCTGTCACTTACAAAGAACTTTTCGTGAGAAGTGAGCAAGTGTGTCTTGTAGGAGAAGAGCTGAAGAAAACCATAGTACAGTTAAAAGCAGAAAAGACTGAACTTGAAGCAAAAGTCAGTATGCTTAACTATAAGCTGGACTCTATGACCAAAACTATCAGAATGTTGAACAATGGTACTAATGTGTTAGACAACATTCTTAGTATTGGGAAGATGGCTGGAGACAAATGCGGTTTGGGATTCACCAGTGATGCAGGTTCTATCACCCCTAAACCAGTGATGTTAAAACAGATGTTAAAAAATCATGACAGAACTCCATCAAAGAAGAAATACAGACGCTGGAGGTGTCACCATTGTGGATGTTTTGGACACATTAAGGCCTATTGTTATAAGCTCCATGGATATCCTCAGAAGGCTCATCAGGTTGTTCCCAAACATAACTGTTATAAAGGAAGGCAGGGGTCCAAGCCTAAGAAGCAATGGGTCCCTAAAGTTAAGGTCACCAGCTTGATAGATCACACTTCTTTAAGGGTTTCAACCAAAGAAGATTGGTACTTTGACAGTGGGTGTTCAAGGCACATGACTAGGGTAAAGAATCTGTTGGTAGATATGAAGCTTCATTCTTCAGGCTATGTTACATTTGGTGATGGGGTCAAAGGAGAGATCAAGGGGATTGGAAAACTAAACTGTGTTGGTGCTCCAAGACTGGAGGATGTTCTTCTTGTTAGAGGACTGACAACAAATTTGATTAGCATTAGTCAACTTTGTGATCAAGGATTCAAAGTAGACTTTACAAAGTCTGAATGCATTGTTCAAGATGATAAAGGAGAAGTTATTATGAAGGGAGCCAGGTCTAAGGACAATTGTTATCTTTGGGTGCCTCAAAACTCAGATTCTTCCACATGTGTTTTTGCTAAAGAAGATGATGTCAAAATTTGGCATCAGAAGTTGGGACATCTTCACTTGAAGGGAATGAAGAGAATCATCTCCTCAGAAGCAGTAAGAGGAATTCCCAAACTTAATATTGAGGAAGGAAAAGTGTGTGGTGACTGTCAAAAAGGGAAGCAGACAAAGATGTCTCATCCGAAGCTTCAACATGACACCACCTCCAAGGTTTTGGAACTACTTCATATGGACTTGATGGGACCTATGCAGGTGGAAAGTCTGGGTGGAAAGAAATATGCATATGTAGTTGTGGATGACTATTCAAGATACACCTGGGTGAGCTTCATCAAAGATAAATCAGAGGTGTTTGATGTTTTTAAAGATCTTTGTCAAAGACTCCAAAGAGAGAAGGAGAGTAAGGTTATTAGAATAAGAAGTGACCATGGAAGAGAGTTTGAAAATAGCAAGTTTGAAGAATTTTGCTCTGCTGAAAGTATAAGTCATGAGTTTTCATCTCCTATTACTCCTCAGCAAAATGGAGTAATTGAGAGGAAGAACAGAACTATCCAAGAGTCTGCCCGAGCTATGATCCATGCCAAGAAACTTCCCTATCATTTCTGGGCTGAAGCCATGAATACTGCCTGCTACATTCACAACAAGGTTACCCTGAGAAGAGGCACTTCATCCACTCTATATGAACTATGGAATGGAAGAAAACCTAATGTTAAATACTTTCATGTTTTTGGAAGTAGATGTTATATCCTGGCTGATAGAGAACAGAGAAGAAAATTGGATTCCGAAAGTGATGAAGGAATATTTTTGGGATACTCTACGAACAGCAGAGCATATAGAGTTTTCAAATCTAGAACCAAGGTGATGATGAAGTCCATCAATATGGTGATTGATGACTGTGACAAGAAGGAAAATGATGATGTCCTAGATGTTGTTGAGACATTAGTTGGTGAAGTTGCACCAGAAGCTGAAGACAGAAGCCAAACTCCTAGTGTTGCTGCTGCTGAGCCTGAAGCTGAGCAACCTCATAAAGATCCCTCCATCAGAGTGCAAAAGGACCACCCAAAAGAGCTCATTATAGGTGATCCAAACTCTAGAGTGAGGACTAGGTCAAGAGATGTTGTAGCAAGTTCATGTTTTGTCTCCAAAATTGAGCCCAAGAATGTCAAGGAAGCATTGACAGATGAGTTTTGGATAAATGCAATGCATGAAGAGCTGGAGCAATTCAAGAGGAATGAAGTATGGGAACTAGTACCTAGGCCTGATGAAGTCAATGTGATTGGCACCAAGTGGATCTACAAAAATAAATCTAATAAACAAGGAGTGGTCACCAAAAACAAGGCCAGATTAGTTGCTCAGGGATACACTCAGGTTGAAGGAATTGATTATGATGAAACCTTTGCTCCTGTGGCTAGACTGAAATCTATCAGATTGCTCTTAGGTGTGGCTTGTAATTTCAAATTCAAGCTTTTTCAGATGGATGTTAAAAGTACCTTCTTGAATGGTTACTTAAATGAAGAGGTGTATGTTGATCATCCAAAAAGATTTATTGATCCAACATTTCCTGACCATGTGTACAAACTAAGGAAAGCTCTATATGGTTTAAAGCAAGCACCAAGAGCTTGGTATGAAAGACTTACTGAATTCCTGGTTGTGAATGACTACAGAAAATGAGGAATTGACAAGACCTTGTTTGTTAAAGAGGAAGGAGGAAAACTGATGATAGCTCAAATCTATGTTGATGACATAGTATTTGGTGGGATGTCAGATGCAATGGTGAAACATTTTGTGGAACAGATACAGTCTGAATTTGAAATGAGTCTTGTTGGTGAGTTGCACTATTTTCTTGGTCTACAAGTTAGACAAATGGAGGACTCCATATTCATTTCTCAGAGCAAGTATGCAAAGAACATAGTGAAGAAGTTTGGTCTAGAGAATGCTAATCACAAGAGGACTCCTGCTCCTACTCATCTAAAATTATCCAAGGATGAACATGGGGTCAGTGTGTATCAAAGTTTATATAGAAGCATGATTGGGAGTCTATTGTATCTCACAGCTAGCAGACCTGACATTGCTTTTGCTGTTGGAGTTTGTGCCAGATATCAATCTGAACCTAAGGCTAGTCACTTGAATCAAGTAAAAAGGATCTTGAAATATGTAAATGGCACTAGTGACTATGGGATACTGTATAGTCATGGTTCTGGGACTGAGTTAAGGGGATATTGTGATGCTGACTGGGCTGGGAGTGCTGATGATAGGAAAAGCACTTCAGGAGGTTGTTTCTTCCTAGGGAATAATCTGATATCTTGGTTTAGTAAAAAGCATAACTGTGTGTCTCTTTCTACTGCTGAAGCTGAGTACATAGCAGCAGGGAGTTGTTGTTCTCAACTCGTGTGGATGAAGCATATGTTAACTGAATACAATGTCAAGCAAGATGTCATGACATTGTACTGTGATAATTTGAGTGCTATCAATATCTCTAAGAATCCTATTCAACATAGCATAACTAAGCATATTGATATAAGACATCATTTTATAAGAGAATTGGTTGAGGACAAAGTTGTTGCATTGGAGCATGTAGCTACAGAAAAATAGTTAGCTGATATCTTTACTAAAGCATTAGATGCAAACCAATTTGAAAGTTTGAGAAGTAAATTGGGAATTTGTATTCATGAAGATTAATTGTGCTTGGTTGTCAAATTGTGGCTAAAAAGGGGGAGAAATAACCAAGTGAGCCAAGAGTATCAAAGAGTACATATGTTAATTGCTGCTGAGGATGTAGCTAAAGTGATGTGATGCAGAAGTGCAGAAATTAAGGGGGAGTAATTATTGATCTGCTGAACAGTTGTTATGCTGGTTCTTGTTTTGAGGGGAGCACCATTGTGGTTGTTGCCAAGTTGCTGATGAAGATGGTGCTGCAGCAGAGTTGTTGAGAGGCTGTTTGAAGTTGTTGTTGCTGCTGATGTTTGGAGTTTTAAATTATTGAAGTTTATTCCGCTGCTGAAGTCTCTGAAGGTGCAGAGATTGTTTTAGCCAAAATTAGCCAAAGGGGGAGATTGTTAGTTTCTTGGATTGGCTAGAATTTTGGTAAAACAAAGTATGTTCAATGTTGATGTCAAGGTGGTGATGTCACAACATTGAGTCTTAACACTGGGCTGTGTTAAGTGTTTAAGAGTTTAGTTGGATATCTGATGTCACAAGCGATGTTGTGATATTAGATCTGCAGAATTAATAACATCAGGTTTGTGATGTTGTTAGGGTTTGCATTTTAGCTGGATTTGTGGAGAGCAGGTGTCTCATTGGATGCGAATATCTTGGGTTAGATATTCTTCGCTGCATAGGAGATCTGGTGCAGATTTGTAGGAGATTTAAAAGGTTGAAGATTTGAAAAGATTTTAGGAGAAAATCTGTTTTGAAGATTCAGTTTTAAATAACAAATCAAGTCAGATATTGCAGGGGGCCCAAGTCCAATTAAAAGAGCTATATAAAGCGCAACAATCCTGAAGGAAAAGAAACGAAGAAAAAGAGCTAAAGACTGAGAGTCATTTGAGTCTTCGTGTTTGTATTGTAAACCATTTTAGTGTGAATTGGTGTTGTTGATTTGAGTTGTTCTTGATCAAAGTTGTGAAGCAGAACCAAGTAGTGTTATTCAAAGTGTGTGATCTTTGAATTATATCACTGAAGTGATTTAGGGATTGAGTAGTGTTCTCATATCTAAGTGGTTTCTTAGGTAGAAAGTCACTAGTAGGAATTAAGATTAGGAGATTGTCAACTGAGTTGTTGAGTTTGTAATTCTACAAGTAGTGAATTTCATCCCTGGCTTGGTAGCCCCCAGACGTAGGTAGTTAGACCGAACTGGGTGAACAATTCATTGTGTTATTGCTTGTTATTGCATTGTCCATTGCAGAGTGTGTTGTTGTGACATCGCACGTAACATCACACTTCTGGTACCAGAATTTCAATATGTTTTGTGAAGAACATGGCATTATACATGAAAGCTCTGCACCTCACACACCACAACAAAATGGTGTAGCCGAGAGAAAGAAGCGGACATATCAAGAGATGATGAATGCCATGTTAATACATTCCAAATTGGCATTTAATTTATAGGGTGAGGCCTTACTAACCGCTTACCACATAATTAACAGAATTCCTTTGAAGAAAATTGGTATTTCCCCATATAAGTTATGGAAAGACATAGCACCAAAATCGGTTACTTTAGAGTGTGGAGGTGTGCAGCCTGTTATAAAAACATGGATCCTAAGAGAACTAAATTAGATCCTCGAGGGATAAAATGCGCCTTTATAGGATATGCACCAAATAGTAAAGCATATAGACTTTAAACCCAGAGTCTAATGTAATTATTGAATCCCGGGATGTAGAATTCTTTGAAAACCTTGTTACTAAGGATAAAGAATCTGAGTCTCCCGCAAACAAAGAATCTCGTGATAAATATTCTTCTCGGAGTATCGAGATACAACCCGAAAGTACTCCTAGGATCATTGAAACACAACCCAAGCCTAGGATAAGCATGGGAGTTCGAAAAATAAAGGATTTAGAACCAAACAAAATCAATTTTCAACTTATTTCCTTTTATCTAGTTGAAGAAAACTATGAGAATCATGTTCGGAATATTCCTATTATTCTTCAAGTAAAAGGTGATCCTAAAAATCACAAGGAAGTAGTGGCTTCAAGTGACTCTTCTTTTTGGAAGGATGTTATCCAATATGAAATGGATTCAATCACGTCAAATCACACTTGGGAATTTGTTGACTTACCAAAGGATCAAAGCCCATTGGATGCATGTGGGTGTTTAAAAAGAAGTATCATAATGACGGTACATTAAACACGTATAAAGCAAGATTATTAGCAAAGGGATTTAGACAAAAATGGGGTGTTGATTACTTTGACACATATGCACCAGTGGCAAGAACAATAACAATTAGAGTATTATTCACGTTAGCCTCTTTGAAATACGTTATAGTTTAGCAAATAGATGTTAAAGCAACATTCTTAAATGGAGATCTCGATGAAGAAATCTACATGGAACAACCAGAAGGCTACATGCTTCCTTGAAATGAACAAAAGGTGTGTAAGCTTGTCAAATCCCTATATGGACTAAAAAAGCACCAAAACAATGGCATCAAAAATTTGATTCTATCATACTTTCAAATGGATTTACTCCCAATTCTTATGATAAGTGTTTATACAGAAAGGTACGAAAAAATATTGTAATATTCCTTTGTTTATACGTTGATGACATGTTGATAATTAGCAACAACATGAATGGAGTTTTAGAGACAAAAAAGTTTCTAACTTCCACATTCAAGATGAATGATCTTGGACTAGTTGACACACTTTTAGGGAATAAAGTAAAGCGAAATGGTGGGGGTTATGAACTTAGTCAAACAAATTATATGTTGAGAAAGTATTTGACAAGTTCAAACACTTACATTTCGAGAAAGTGAGTTCTCCATTTGATCCTAGTGTCAAACTTCAAAAGAATAATGAAAAAGTTATAGCTCAATTGGAATATGCAAGTGCATGCAATGTACTAGACTCGACATAACATTTGAAATTAGTAAAATGAGTGGATTTTACTAGTAATCCAAATGGTGGGCATTGAAAGGTCATCATTAGGATTTTCAGCTATCTTATGAAAACAAAAATCTTGGTCTCTATAATGGTAGATTTCCTTCTTGCCATATTAGAAGGATATACCAATGCGAGTTAGATATTAAGTGTTGAATATCATGAATATGTGTTTGGGTGAATATTTACACTAGCCGGGGTGAAGTTTCTTGAAAGAGCAAGAAATAAATATGGATTACTCTCTTAACCATAGAATCAGAGTTCGAGGCTCTTGCAAGATTAATTTCTGAATGGTTGAGGGACATTCTGTTGAAAGATTAATTTTTGAATTCAAAAATAGGCAACACTTGTGAAGTGTTGCATTAAGTTTGAATTCAAAAATAGGCAACACTTCGTGAAGTGTTGCTGAATGTGAAACAGTACAACCTTTGAAAACAGTTGTTGTAGGCAAAACAGTGCAACACTTGGTAAAAGTGTTGCTAAAGGCGAAACAATGCAGCATTTGAAAAGTGATGATATAGGCAAAACATTGCAACATTTAGCAAAAGTGTTTCTGAAAGTGCGTGTTTCATCAAAGGTCGCAACCTTACGAAACAACAACAATTTGGCTTATAAATTGAGCATTCTAGATTCATAAAAAACAAATTAAAAAATTATGCATCCTCTTCACATAATTCCAGAAACTCTTCCCTGCATTCGAATATTCACCAATCTTGTGCAAATTCGATTAGAAGGTTGAATTATCCTGGGTATTCTTGCATTCCAACTCTAAGACTATAAGAGATTGCTTGAAATATTTTTAAGGAAAGTGAAACCATTCACGATTCTAGCCTCATTTCAATTATTTTAAATTAATTTTTCTAACAGACATGTCATCCAGGGTGAGCATCATAATTGGCCATATTGTTTCTGAATTCAAACTCACCCCTCATACAAAAAAACATGGATAACAAGGAATAAAGTAATTGAACAGGTTTACAGTAGAGGCCTCATACAATGAACTTCCATATTATTTGTTAGAACTTGAGAAATGTGTTCTTAGTATAGTGGTGAAAATGTTGTCCATATATATAGATGAGGGCACTACTGTTGATGGACACAAAATCTTCCATCGACTATTTTGAGTATTTAAACCATGCATCAAAGGCTTTGCATATTGCAAGCCTGTTGTTCAAATTAATGGAACCTTGTTACATGATAGATATAAAAGGACTACGCATGGCAACATAACTCATACCCGTGGGTACCCCCACCCGAACCCGCTGCGAAGTTGACGGAAAAAACCCGTTTTGATTGGGTTTGTGTTTTCCCCGATTAAAAAATATGGGGACGGATCGGGTAATGGAGACACTGGTACCCACCTCGAGTCCGCCCCCAAACCTGTCCCGTTTATTTCACTATGTACATTATTATTTAGTTTTGTTAATTTGGAATATTAAATATGTGCTTAATGTTTTGATATTTTCATTTGTATTAATAATTTAAAATATTTGAAATGTATTTATGAAATTTTTTGAGATTGTTTTATTTTATTATTGTAAGGTAATTTGATTTTGGAAAAAATAAATATTTTTATTTAAAAATTTTGATTTTACTAAATAGATGGTGGCAGGGTGGGGATACCCGAACCTGTTTGAGAGGGGTTTGCGTTTTAATTCTCCATCCCAATTTAGGTTTGGGGCGAGGAACGAGGATTGTTTGGGAATTCAGGTTTGGGTTTGGGGTAGGTAAAAAGAGTCTCCAACCCGCCCCGTTGCCATGCCTAAAAGAGACTCTACTTATGGTAGTAGTATAAGACGGTAACCGTAATTTTTCTGATAGTGTTTTCTCTAGTTAAAGGTGAGAAACAAGTGGTTGTGGTTTCTTTCTAAAGAACTTAAGAATGTATGTTACTCCGCAAGTTGGGATATGTTTGATTTCAGACATGCATGCATCGATTAATATTGCGTATAATAATCTAGATAATGGTCAATAAAATCCACCATCAATGCATGTCTATTGCATCAGACACGTTGCTCAGAACTTCATGAGAGAGATCGCAGACAAAAGCCTTCATATATCTCATTGTAAAACAACAAAGGAGATTTGGGATACTTTAGAAGTCACACATGAACGCACAGTAGAAGTAAAAAAAATCTAAACCAAACACTTTATCACAAGAATATGAAAAGTTTAGAATGCATCCCCATGAATATATTCTTGATTTGCAAAAAAGATTTAGTCATTTAACAAATCATTTGACAGCTCTCGATAAAACTTTTATAAATGATGAATTAAATCTAAATGTGCTTAGATCTTTGAAAAAAGCATGGCAACCAAAGGTAAAACCTATTTCGGAAAAGAATTTTTTCTAAAAATGTATTTTGCTCTGAATGTGGAAAAAGAGGACATGTCAAGAGTGAATGCCCTACACTTGAAAAGAAGAATAAATTCAAAAGTAAGAAAGTCAAAAGACCAAATAAAGCATATGTAGCATTGGATGACAATGAAATAAGATCATCTTCAGATGAAAGACATCACATCATTCAAGTGATAAAGAATATGAGGTTAGTGATTCTGAAATTGATGATAGTCCTTCATATGATGAATTACAAAATGCTTTTCATGAATTATATGAAGAATTTTTTAAACTTTTTAGACAATGTTCAAATACAAATAAAATAATTTTAAAACTAGAAACTATGGCTAATGACACAAAAGTGGAATTGGAGGAAGTCAAAAATTATACATGCAATAAATGTCAAGATCATGAATCTAAAATTGTTGAATTAAACTAAGCGATCAAGAAATATGAAATAGGTCAAATTTGTTTAGAAAATTTGTTAAGTAGTCAAAGATATTCAAGTACTAAATATGGACTTGGTTTTTATAGTTTTGATAAACCTAGTACAAGTAAAACTATTTTTGTAAAGACTACTAGCAAATTTAACAATAAGGAATCAAAGAAATTACATTTTGTAAATCGTCATAAAAGGCTTTATGATAGAAATAACTTTTATGTTAATAAAAAGAATCATGTTTTTAGACCTACTTGTTTTTATTGTAATGCAAAAGGTCATACTTATAATACTTGCTACACAAGAAATTATGGTATTCCTTATGGTGAGTATGCATGGGTGAGAAATGAATCTAATCCAAGAGGACCCAAAGAATATTAGGTACCTAGAAAGTACTATTAATTATTTTGTAGGTACTTGAAGATCAAATGCTAGTATTGTCAATTCAAGATTGATCTTTCAAGATACAAGATCATATGATATGGTAGAATGCTTCATTGGATTAAAGATGATTTGAAAAAGATAGAAATAAAATCATATATGGCGAAGAAGATAAGTTCTTTTATGTTTAATATATCATTTCCCTTGTGTTATTATACCCATTTAGATTTTACTGTTTTTCTTTTTTATAATTTAAAAAAGGGGGAGAAGAGAGATGATTATTTTTGTTGTTTTTCAGGATCTTAAAGACATCATAACATAAATTGCAAAAGAAAGGGGGAGATAGGGAGATATATACAAGATAGTGGGAGAAATTAAAAGTCAAGCAAAAATTCTTCATCAATATGTTTTGTCATCATAAAAAAGGGTAAGATTATAAAGAAGGTGTTAATCATTAATTATAGCTTGGTTTTGATGAAGACAAAAGTCTATCTTAGAAGAGAGATCAAAGAAGAAAAAGATTGGAATCAAAGTATCAAGTTTGCATAAGTTTTGGATTTTAATAGAATTTGATCATAAATCAAGGTCTAATGTGCAATTTAGTTGTTATATGGTTTATGTGCTTAAAAGATTTAATCATAAACTTTTAAGCATGCATAAGTTTCAAAATTGCATTTTAACTTAGTCAATTTTTAATGTTTTATGAAGGTAAATTAATTTACCCTTTAAGTCAATTGATTTACATTGGTTATGTTAAAACAAAAATTTGGTTTTCTAAATAGGCCAGTCAATTAACCTACTATGTCAATCGATTTACCATTCCATTTTTGAACTATATCAATTGATTAACCATTCCAAATAAATTAATTTACCCTTTGTTTTTTCCTCATATTTTTGAATGTTAAGGATAGGTAACCCGATTAACATCCTCGGGTAAATCGATTTACCTCTTTAACTTTTGGAAAAATATGAATTAACATGATACTTTTTCATTACATTCTTTCATGAATCATTTTCCTAAAGCAATATAAATTATTTTTGATTATTTTCAAGTATTGCAAGCCGTTTAAAAATGGTGTCTTATGATGCATAAATTAGTAGAATAACTTGACAGTAAAAGTTACCTATTTCATGAACAATTTTATTCTGTTTTTAAATGTCAGTAATATTTAACAGGAAAACTTTTTCTTGCATAATTTTCAATCATATGTGAAATTTTTTAATGAAAAACACCTGAGCACTTAAATGTTCATATCATTCTTGATTTGTTCATCGAAAGAGAAGATTGAATTTTCAATATATCAGAAAAGCAACAAAACTCTCAATTTTATTTATCAAGTTTGCTGCAAAGTTTGTATGTACTAAATTTTATCAGTTTGTTGTATTATATTCACCAAGTGTGTGGTGATTTTTGTATATAAGAAAATGGTTGTTCTTTTTACATGTGTTTGCAAATAGGAAGAGTCTTGTTTCTATTTGTTGGAAAAGTCCTTTGAATCAGGGTGATTCAAAGTCCACCATAGGTATTGGTGTTTGAAAATCAAGGAAATGGTGGACTTCTTTTTTGTTGTTAAAAGATTGTAAGAAAAGTCTTAGTGGTAGACTTGTACAAAAATATAACAATGGTGAAAATCTCTCACTAGATGTGACGGGACTGAAATATTCTTATTTAAAAAGAGGAACCATGATATATCTATGTGTTATTTACTTATTTGGACTATGAATGTTCTTTTATATCTGAATTGTTATCAAAAATGATTTTCAATGCTCCATCCTAATCTTTCCACCCACAAAAATAAAAAGATCATGGTTATCCTAATTTTTTCTTCTTTTAATTTTATTTTTTTAATTGTTATTTTTTAAAAATTTAATTGATATACACTGATAATATAGAAATTTTATACTATCAATTAAATTGTAATCATTAGATTTTTACTCATATTTGACTTTCAATTTAATCATCTCTAAAATAATCTTTATGGAAGATTGTGATGTAATAAGGTGAAAAATATTTTATACTAACACAACATAGCAATTAATCTTTTATTTTTAATAAAAAAAATTAATTGAGTTTAATGATTATATAGTAATAGTGATATTTCCTCTATCCTAGATTATAAGTCACTATGTTAAAAAAATTTATTCTAAATTATAAGGCATCTTTCATTATCAATGTAATATTAATGATATTTTCTATAATATATCTTCAAATATTTATTATTATTTATTCTTTCAATATTTTTAATTTCTTTTTGTATGTAATTATGAGAGATATTATTAAAAAATTATACATAAATTGTCTTTTTTATAAAATAATAATTAATTTTCTTAATTGGCATGAAATGCCCGAAATCTATAATTTAGGTCGTAGCTATTTTCTCTTTTTAATTACCATACTTAATAACTTAACATTATGTAAAACGTATTTTCAACGACGAATTATACAAAATTAACTATTAAAATTGAAAATGATATGAGAAAAATCTAATTGCAGTCGTTTTGTATGCGGAGTATCAGCATCAACAATGGGAGACATTGTGGAGGACGATGAATCGGAGAAGGTGGAGATCATCCTCAAAACCATCGGTCCTGCTCCACCTTCTCGTCTTCGAGTTCCCTCTTTCATCAAGGTTTCCCATTTTCCACACATTCTATTTTCCAATTTCTAGGGTTTTATGTTTTCGTCTAGAAATCGATAAATCAAACAGTATCAAGTAAGATTCATCCATGATTACCAATAATTTCACTAAACAATAACACCTAGAGTTAGTTTCAACTGAAATCGTATACACTGAAAATGAATGCCTCAGTTTTACACTGTAGTTCATATTGATTATAGGTTTGTTTTGGCAACAATTCTAATGGGTTTGATTTGTTTATTACTATAAATCACTTATAGGTGCGTGATTTGAGAAGATTAATTGCAAGTAATGGTCATTTACCTATTGACAACTTGAGTCTTATTCTACGCGGAACTGCCTTATGTGACATCAAAAATGGAGATGATGTGCGCATACAACTAAATGATGGTGGTATAATTCTGATCTTAATTTTGTTATTTGATGAATTCGCCATATTTTCGTTGACCTTAAAAGTCCAACATTGTCTCTGATATGACTTTTGGCAATGAGCTTTTGTTTATGATTTCTATAAGATGGTTGCACCATAATATATATCTTTTTCCACTTTGATATCAATGTAATAAGTTTTCCTTTCAAAAAATACTTGGCTAGTGTCTATTGTACAGCATCTGTGTAATCACTGGTTTGAATCATTCTATCAGTAGCTTCATTACTTTGGTTGTACAATGGATTAGGAAATAATATACTTGTTGGTGATTATATTGATCCATTCTCTTTTTGGGATCATTGTACTTTACCTTAATTAATGATGATGTGGCGGTTAATTTTTCTTACAAGATGTGGTTTTGTTGCATTATTTTAGATAGCTTGATTGTTGCGGTCAAACCAAAGCCACCAGTGAAGGATGGGCACGAAAACGATGATGACGATGAAGATTTGGTAAAATCAATTAAACGTCATATAATGAAGTGATCAAAATGTCAATTTGGCACTTGATGTCAAGTTTTTATTTCTGCAGAAGTTTCAGCTTCCCCCGTCATCAAGTCGGTGGAAAAAGAGGCTATACTCTTTTCTACATGATAAGTTGAAGTTTCCAGGTAACTTCCATAAATGGTATTCAGTTGGACGCTTCTATATTATTGTTTGGACCTTGGATATCTGAAATTTTTTATTACTCACCAAGTTATATAAATTTGGCTCAGCATATGAGATGTTTCTATGAATATTGTGTCAGCCTAATCTGTTTGCATGAGGAGTTGAGAACAAAATTGATGTAAACTTTAGAATTAGAGTTGTTTGGTATCTGTGTCTAATAATCAACAAGTTATTTCGGATGTCTGGATCTCTTATTATAAGTAACTAACGTTCAGACGGGTAAACCCGTGCCCGTTTGTCCGTTTTTTTAGTGTGCACATGTAACACCCATATATAACAACATACATCAAAGCATATATATTATACATGAATTCAAGTTTTAGTATTGAAATACCATAAGTTCCTAGTTAACACATTGTATACATTACATGCCCAAAATACAAAATACTAAAACTATGGCATAATATACACAAGATGTCCCAAAGTACTAAGAACTAGATCAAACAATGATCTCAAAAATAAATCTCCACAAGTACGACACACAGGAGGTGCACTTGATCTAGAATTCTGAACTTGTTTTCCTTTGAAAGCTTGTTGTCTAGGCCTAAACTGTTGGTTTGATCTCCCACGATCATTCTGATTTGTCCCCTACTCAACTTCTCCTCTGCTTGAACTCTCTTCAAACTGTTCTCAGCTACATAGCATTGCCTTAGCAACTCAGAATAAGTAGTGAATTCTCTTTGAGACACGCTGTGAGAAATCTCAGCTTTCAATCCATAAAGGAATTGATTAATCTTCCACTTTTCATCCGGAGCATACACGGCTTGCCTAGAGTAAGCAACCATGATCTCAAACTTCTTAGCATAAACGGCCACAGACGTAGTACCTTGCCTCAGCTATTGGAAATCAATCTCCTTTTGAGTCCTCAAAGAGCTAGGAAAGTACTTCTCCATAAAGGTACTCTTGAATTGCTCCCACACTTTAGGCACATCTTGGATAGTCGTTAAAGCTGAAACACTCTCCCACCACCTCATAGCAGAACCTTTCAATGAGTGAGAAGCAAACACCACTTTGTTCTCTTCACTACACTGAACTATCAGAAAGATTCTCGTCATACCAACCACCCATTCATGAGTTTTCGGGATTTCATCCGCATGAAACTTCCAGAATTTCATGGCGGATTAGATCATGTGTGTCGTACTTGTGGAGATTTATTTTTGAGATCATTGTTTGATCTAGTTCTTAGTACTTTGGGACATCTTGTGTATATTATGCCATAGTTTTAGTATTTTGTATTTTGAGCATGTAATGTATACAACGTGTTAACTAGGAACTTATGGTATTTCAATACCAAAACTTGGATTCATGTATAATATATATGTTTTGATGTATGTTGTTATATGTGGGTGTTACAACACACGTGTGAAAATATAAATGGTATTTTTTTGTGCTTAATTTTGATTTTAATTTAAATTATTTCTAAAATGGTAGAAAATAATTGAATGAAAGAGATATGTAAACCGCCAAATAACCGTTAGTGTGAGAGAAGTTAAGGTTTATGTTATGGTCCCTTGTCTTGGATCGTGTTGACACAGTCCTAGACGCGGTAGAAGCTTTGCTTCGACCTATGGTGAAGGTAGAAGCGGGCTCGTCCTTGACAGAGCCTCTTCTTAAATTCACAAAATACTTTTTTGATAATAATTATTGATAACTTTCATTGATAATCTGAATGCCTTTAAATAGGCTTACAATAGAATAATTAAACTAGGTCAATAACTACTTTTCCCTAAAATTACTCTCATTTAAATTTAAATGATAACAATCCTAGTTAATAGGTAGATTCTATTTTGACCCCTAAATCCTATCCTAAAATTACTGAAATTCTGTTATGCTAACTTATAGAAACTAACAAATAAATAATTAAATCCTACTCAGCCTAACTAATCATAATCAGCAGAACTAGAGGTCCATATCATCACTTCCCCTCTCGGTATTGAGCTTGTCCTCAAGCTCAAATTCAGGATACGTTTCGCGAAACCGATCGAAAGGTTCCCATGTTTTATCTTCCAGAGTATATCCTTCCCACTGGATTAACAATTCTTTAATTCCTCTATTTATTCTACTACAAATAGCTTTTTTAGGGATAGGTAAGGCCTTGCCATCAAACGCTTGGGGTATGTTCGCCTTTTGGTTTCGTGAGCACTGCAGTTTGCGTTCAAATGCTCGAGCCATATTCATAGAAACTCCGAGATGTTGTGGTTGTTGAAGCTCAACGTCTATCCTTAATTCATCAATCAGCCCAGCACTAAATAAGTCCACTTGTTGCTTAGGCTTAAGATCATGGGTTCTAGCAAGCAAGGACTGAAATTGGCGTTGATAATCCTGCACAGATCCAGTTTGCTTGAGGTTGGCGAGTTCTCCTAATGGATTATTGCTCATAGGTGGTCCGAACCGTATATGGCAACATTCCTTGAAGCGTTCCCACACTATTCAGGGTTCTTCTTCTTCCATTTGATCGAACCATAGCTGCGCTTCTCCTATCAAGTGAAACACTGCTAATCCCACCTTGTCTCCTTCAGCACTTCTTTGGTTTAGAAAAAACCTATCACAGCGCCTCAGCCACCCTAACGGGTCGTCTATCCCATCATAAGTGGGAAATTCAATTTTGTAATAGCGCGGAATCATGCCTCCCCCCATTTGCGAGATGTTTTTGTCTCTATGATCATTGTTGTTGCCCTTGTTGTTTACTTCATCTCTTGAGTTGTCTTTTTTGGAACCCTTATTCCCTTCCTAAACTATGGTGGAGAGATTAGCCACCTGCTCTTCAAGAGCAGTTTGCCTGGCTGTCATCTGTTCCATGAATTTCCTCATTGTTGCTGCTAAATCCGCGTCACCCATGTTGGCTATGGATACCAAATTGTTATGGTCCCTTGTCTTGGATCGTGTTGACACAGTCCTAGACGCGGTAGAAGCTTTGCTTCGACCTATGGTGAAGGTAGAAGCGGGCTCGTCCTTGACAGAGCCTCTTCTTAAATTCACAAAATACTTTTTTGATAATAATTATTGATAACTTTCATTGATAATCTGAATGCCTTTAAATAGGCTTACAATAGAATAATAATCCCTAATTAAACTAGGTCAATAACTACTTTTTCCTAAAATTACTCTCATTTAAATTTAAATGATAACAATCCTAGTTAATAGGTAGATTCTATTTTGACTCCTAAATCCTATTCTAAAATTACTGAAATTCTGTTATGCTAACTTATAGAAACTAACAAATAAATAATTAAATCCTACTCAGCCTAACTAATCATAATCAGCAGAACTAGAGGTCCATATCAGTTTACAACAAAATCTAAAAAGGGTATATATGGAACAAAATTTTGATTATTATAGATTATATATAATAATATTACCCATTCATATGAACAATCTTTTAAATACGTTCATCCTCCATTGACAGATATCATTTTGATGCTAATTTTCACTCTGAGTCTGAAGGCATGGATTCTCATAACTATGTGGTTTATCCTGGCCCCTGTTGCCCATAGTTGGGATCTCGGACCTTTGTATGTATGTCTCCTTTCATCCTTACTTTTTCTTTTGCATTTTTTCCTTTTACATTATTATACTTGTATACATTAAAATGTTATGTCCTTTTATTGTTTGTCACCACCTTCATGTAGATACTTGCAACCGGCTTTTGTCTCATCCTCTTCAATCTTGGAAAGCGCAAAGCTGGTGAATCCAGGTATAACCCAAAGTTAATTGTTGTGTTCTATATCTATCCAGTTGCTTGCATTTGGTATTTTAGTTTAATATGTGATAAATTTATTTTGTTATTTATAAGTTGTGGATTTAACTTGTTAATTGTCCCCAACTTATGCACATCTGTAATTAGAATTTGATTAAATGCTAGTTACAACTTTAAGGTGGTGGTTTTTTTGTTGAGTGTGTGAATGTAATTTTATATTTTAAGTAGGATAATATTATTTGTTCTACATGTTACACACTTCTTCCCAATCTTGATTACTTTGCATTTTGATCCTACCCTTGCATGTATTTTTACTTATGATTGATAGTAGTGGATATCAAATTTATTTCATGGACATTGATGGTAGTTCTTAAATATTTTCAATTATACTATTATGCATGCAGTGCATACTCTATCTTCAACGAAGACTTCAGAGAGCTTCCAGGGACGCTTAACGCTGATCGGTTAGATAGAGATATAAGAGCGGGTCAGTTTTGAGCCTTATCCTCCTCCTCATCATCCAAATGCTGATTTGGTCTCACATGATGTATATCTGCCCAATCACAAGGAGCTCTATAGACAGAAAGAGTTTGCAAGTACAGTAACTTTTCAGCAATGTTGTATTTTAGCCCAACCCAGAAATCAATGAAGTGACATGTTTTCTGTTTAGTTTTGACTTTCCTTCTACTAAACCTATGCCTGTTCTGTATGTATACTACAGTACCAATATATTGACATGTTCTGGACTATGTTCCCCTGTGAATAACTCAGTTTCTGGTCCCTAGGTTTCTGTTTGAGTTTCAGAGCTCTTGTGAACTCTTTTGGTGCCGTGGGATGCTTTGGAACATACATACAGAGTCTTATCTGGATTCCAAAGCTGAGAGTGGCATTTAAACATGTGAGTAAATTATGTAGTACTATAGTACTGCATATATTATTTTTACAAGTTTGCTTTTGTTGACATGAAATTTTCATATATTTTCACGAGTTAAAAAGAATATCTATATCAATGTTTTAAAAACCGGACCGAACCGGCCGGTTCAACCGGTTAGACCGGGACCCGGAGATGAATCCGGTTGGTTCAGCCTTTCAAAACCGCTAGTGGGTCAAAACCGTGGTTAAACCGGAAAAACCGGATTGAACCGTCTAAAACCATTCGAACCAAAGAATCGGAGCCGGTTTTGTAAAACCGTCCGGTTCAAAAAAATTCATCAAATTGACCATTTTAATTTTTTTTTTAAATTTTAGTATGCTAATATCAAAACTTAACATACATTTCCCAATCACAAAAACGAATTTCATGTGTTTTTTGCAACCATACAAACTTTTAAGTTTTGTCACTCCATTATAGCACACTCCATCATCATTATGCCGTCTCTTTCAAACATAGTCACGATGTCCAATTCTATTGATTGTCGTTCATGTCAATATTGTTTGTTGTTGTTTATTAAGACTTGTTTGTCATAGTTTAAATCAAATTCGATTTTTTGTTGTTTAATGAAGTATATTGTATTATTTATATTTTGATATTCTATCTTATTTAATTTAGATATTCTTAATTATTTGACATTTATTTTAGTTATTATATTCTATTATTTTAATCTTGCTTTGAATTAATTTAATTTATCTTGTAATTTTTTAGTTTGGTCAAAATATTCTTAAATGATGGTTGAAATGAAGTGTAGAACTATGTTAATGTTATATATTATATTGTTGTATTATATTTGTAATGGAATTTTGAAATATTTATTTTATTAAGTTGAGAACATATAATAATGTGTGACATATCTATAAAATTTAGTTTCATATTATTAGTTTATTTAATAAACGGTTCGACCGTATGTTTAACCAGTTTAACCAATTGAATTTTAAACCGTAAGTTTTACCGGTTCGATCTCTGGACCGGTTTTTAAAACATTGATCTGTATGTAATTTCTAGGATAAACAAAATAATTCCTATTGCATGTATCTTTGTAGTCTAAAATAACTTCATGGTCATGAAAAAACACATTATATAATTACATAGGTAGATGCATGAATCTGTGACTGAATTTTAAGATCGTAAAACCGTGTTAAAGATTGAGTGTATGTATATTTGGAAACTCTAGTTTGTTTCCTCTGGTTGCGCCCATATGGCAGCATAAAATTTCGTCATTATGAACAAGAGATTATCATCAGGGTTTCTCATGTTATGATAAAAATATGGCAATGTTTATGTAACATCATTGATTCTTTAATCTGTGTGAAAAAATCTTAAACGACATAATAATTCAGAAATCATTTTGATCAAGTACTCCATTGTTTTGACACAAGAACATCTTCGTGTAACTTTTGCTAAAGCATTGATTTTGTTTTTTTTTCTTTTCAACTGTTTTCTCTTTCTTTAATGAGTGTCGTTGGATCTGGTGAAGTGGAAGTGTAATTTTCAAAACTGGTTTGACTGCTTTCTAGCATCTTTTTTTTCCCTCTGCAGTCAATGTCTCTTCTCCACTTTTGACGATGTTCAAACAACAGACTATTTATAGAGTTTGACAATTTTTACTCAAATAAACTTCGTTTCATTCAGCCAATAGTATTAAGAAATGATAAAACTGTTGAAAAAATTGGTTTTCAAAATTTAAATTATTCTAAAACAAAAATAAACTATTGGGTTAGGGGTGCGTATGGTTGGTTAATTTTAAAAATTAAATCATATTCATTTTTAAATCATTTAAATATTGGTTATAAAACTGATTATAAATTTGATTATGGCTATATAATCAGTTTTCTTTTTAAAATCTGAATTTAAATAATTTTTAAATTAATTATTTGTAAATTTGAAAAAAAAAAGATTATTTTCTGATTTAAAATTTTATTATTTTGTTAAATTTTATTACTCTTTATTTAAAAATATTGGTTTGCAAAATATATATATATATATATATTAAAAAAGTATTTTTTTTAATCAAAATCTTAAAATATATATTTTGAAATAAAAAATTCTGGAAATTATACACATTATACATAGACACAAAGGCTGAAGTTTATTTAAATTGGGACGAAATGGCCCTTCTAATTGAAGAAATTAAACTGTTCCCAAAATATGGGCTAAAAAAGCGGGTTGCCTCCTTGGAGGTTCAATAAGAATGATGTCAGCATAATTAATTTTGATTGCTTTAAATATCCAAATTAGATTTTGAAAAGATAAATTGGTACGGAGCGTTGTTAAACTGAAGTTAGGTATTTGGTAATAATTATTCCGAAGAACAAAATTGTTACCTATCCAACGAAAGTTGGGCGCCAGTGTACAGTATTTCAGCCAATATACCAATAGATCAGAATATTTAATGAATAGTGAATAGTGATTTTTGAATAGTTAATTTCAAGGTCTTGAAAGAGTATACAAATCATTTTTTATTATTTTGACCATAGTTTCAAAAGTAGATATCTGCTTAAGGGTCCTAATTTTTCTTAAAATTAGTCCAGGATATGTAGTTTGTGTGCTATGTCTCAAGAGTAAATTAATTTGTCTTAATTCTTTTTCTAAATCAGCAATAAATGTCCTATATTCCTTTAATTCAGCTCTTTCTTTTGATAAATCTATGTTATCAGAGTTATAAGCGTGCAAAATAAGTGTTGTTATTATTTGAGGAAGTAATATAAATAATGGAATCAGAATAAGAATTTATGTAAATTTGTATGAATATATTTGTATAAGGTAAAATATCAGGTTTTGAGAATCTAATTATAGAGATGTAATTTAAATGGATTGAAATAGATAAAGTCATTTTAATATGTTTCATACCCATCTTCGTCAAAATTTATTTCATTGTCTGAATTATCAGGATTAAAGCTCCTGAAATTGATGGAAACTGAAGTGGAATTTCTGATTCTATAATATATTTGTGAATAGTTTCCATAAAAATGTCCATCAAAGTACCTTAAATAGTTTGAAGTGGATGTAAATTCGTTTAATTATCTGATTAAACATCTGAGTTCATGTTCTTCAAAATCTAGTTTTATTGTGGCTTGGATGTCTTCCAAGAATATTTTTTCTTGAAAATATGAAAATTTTAGTTTTTTCAGAATAATTTTAATTAAATCCGAGTATAGAAATCTTTTGATTAAATAACTTATTTTCTTATCAAATTCTGGAATGTAAATAATGTCTGATAGTTTTTTGTTAGAATTAGGCTCAGAATAATCTGTTCCAAAATGATTTGAAAAATATCTTTCAGTAGTAAAATTCGTAGTAGGGTATGTTTCATGTTCCATTATGTTTTTGGTTTAAAAGTTTATGAAATTTTTTTGGTTTTGAAGCTTATTCCTTCTTCCTATTGCTGAAACCTTGATAAATATAACCTTTTAGTTATTTGAACTTAATAATCTAAGTTTATTTTTATAATTATTGAATAGCTTATGCTTAGTTTAGAACCTCACCTTGTCATCCCTCACTTACTTCCACAGAGTTCTTCCAGAGACATCTCTGTGTCTAAGACCTAAGATCTAAGAATCTCTTCCTAAACGGTACTTTTTCTCATCTGGTACTTCTTCCCTAGCGGATTTTTTTTCTTAGATTAAAACGATCTTATTCAGTTCTAACAGGACTTACGTCTTTTAATTGTAACTAAGCATAAATTAACAATAATTATAAACATAAACAAAGATTAATAAGTTTGAATTGCTAAAAGATCATACCTCTTGGATGCAATCAGGAAGTTGGAATGAGCAAATTTAGTGTGCAAGCTGAATGTTTGAGTGAAGGTTATTGGAAAGCATACTTGAAGTTGTTATATCATATTTTGTTTTTTTACAAGAGAGTGAGAACTTCCTTATATACACAAAAGTGGAAGCCTCTAGATACACATAATAATGTAAAGCACTGTATGCTTTACGACTTTCTACAAAACAAACCAAAAACTTTATCTAAAGTAAAAAGCTAGATACATAATAATGTAAAGCACTGTATGCTTTACGACTTATTGGATAAAAGACTAAAAGAAGAAAAGGACAAAGTCTCTTATCATGTCAGGAATCTTTGATTGTAGAAATCTTTAATTTCCTGTTGATGTCGGCAATAATTTTGGTCCTGTAGAGATCACATAATTATGGATCTATCATAATTGTTGATCTGTCTTGTGAGGACCCTGAAGAGCCTGGCCTTTTTGTGAAACTTGTATTTCTTCTTTTGTAGGCTTCAACTAATTTGGGTCTTTGAATGAGCTATATCAAAAGTGAAAAAGAAATTTCTAGCAATTTCTGCATGACAGTAAATTTTTCCAACTTTGTCCTCCCTAAGTAGATTCTTTTCTTTTACTTTTCCCTTGGACCAGCCAAAATCTTCTGCAATTAATTTGGCTCTTGAAATCTCAATTTGTTGTGGTAGATCTTCCAAGGTCATGTTTTTTAGACCAGAATTTTGAATTTGGAATTCCTCATAATCAATGTCAATATCTTTGAAATACATCCATATTAAATGAAAACACGGATGGTTGTTCTGAAAGTCTGGATATAAGGAATTTATTTCCAGCTTAACTTTGTGTGGAAATTCTGTGGTAATTGTTTCTAATATGTCTGCCAAGAAACCTGGTAGGTATGGAGTGAAATCATATAGTGGCGGAACATTGATAACACTCAGTAGTCCATGTTTGAGTAGAGTGGCTAATGTTATTGTATAATCTCTGTGTTTGAGAGGCTTGAATGTTGGAATTGAAATTCTGGCCTTTCTAATGGCAGAGTCTAATTGGCAAAAGCATTCACCTTCCTGATTGTCAGGACAATTTTCAAACATACTCTGGCAAGGCTTATAATTGTTATACACAAAAGTCCATTAAGTGGAAATTCCGTTGTGAATAATTTGATTGTTGCAAATTTGAGCTAAAGCTTCTTGTAACAAAATGAATGTTTTTAATCCCGTTTCCTCTTCGGAAATCTTAGGTTGCATGAGGATTATAGGTTTTCCTAAATTTATCAAATTTGTACTGGTCTTTTGGACCTTAGTAGAATTTAATGTATCACTAAAGGATTTCTGATCCTTATGTGGAATTTGAGGTCTCAGAGAAATTTTTTCCCTTTACCTTTTGGATTTGTGTTATGAATTTCATGTAAAAACTCTTGATCACCAAAAGTTTCCATGTGTTTCAAATAATTTTGGTATTTAGTAACTCTAGGTGAGATAATAATATCAATCCCACAAATTTTAGTTACTGAATCTATGGCTTTCTGAATGTCATAAAATCCTTTGTATACAGGTTGCCCATATCTTGGGAACAGTTTAATTTCTTCAATTAGAAGGGCCATTTCGTCCCAATCTAAATAAACTCCAGCCTTTGTGCCTGTGTATAATGTGTAGCAAATAAAGGGTTTTTTTTGCTAAAATGTCTACCCGTAGAAAGATAAGAAGCCAGGGCATTTATTACTGCTACCTTCTTACTGTTACCTTGGGTAGTTGTTTGTAAATTCCAGATATTGTCTGGTTGACAAGTTTCTTTTTCTTTGAGTTGGTTTCTCAAAGTTGTCTTGAATTGATCTTTTTCAGGAAATGTTCTTAATTTGGTAATGTCAAAATTAATGACTCTTTCAGCCATTGGTAATGTAGTAATGAGAAATGTCTTGTTTTCTTGGAATGTCTGAATTTCTTGTCTTTTTCTGGAACAAAACAAGTAATATTGTTAATCATAATTGGAAGTACAAAGCAGGAAGTGATAACATAAGATGCTTCAAATGCAATTGGTTTTCATCTTTTGACAAAAGATGGAAATGTCAAAATTGTTTAAAACAAATTTGTTCAAATTGTATTAAAAAACATTTCAATATAGAAAAAGAAGTCCAAGAAATTTCTGAAAATTCTCAAATAGACAAATTAGAAAACAAGGTTAGAAAACTAGAAAACAAAATTAATAATTTAGATATTAAACTAGAAAGTTTAGAAGAATCAATAAAAAGTTTAACAGAAATTATTAAAAAAGGAAAATTTCCGGCTACAGAAAATAATTTTAAATTAACAAAAATTACTCAAAAGAACATAAATATTATAAATAACACAGAAAAACCTCGAGATCTCCATGTACCCTTAGTTTGTAATAAAGAAAAACTAAGACAAATTATAGTCCCGGCAAAAATTAATATTCATGGGCAGGAAAGAACCATACCAATTCTAATTGATACAGGAGCAACTTCATCTACTATAGATATAAAAGTTCTCCCAAAAGAATTAAAAACTAAAATTGTCAAAGTAAAACCAACTTATTCAATGCAATTAGATGGAACTAAAACTTCAATTGACTCACAATTTAAAAATATCCAAGTAAAATTTCTAACAAATTGTAATCAATGGTCAGAGTATTATCCTTGGCCAAAAATTTGGGTTCAAGACCTAAATCTTTCAATACCATTTATTATGGGATTAGATTTTTTACTCCATAATTATGAACAAATTAAATTAACAAAGATTATGTCACAATAAGTAAAAATTGTTTCACGATACCCATTGTTTCAAATTTTAAACTCGCAATAAAAGAAAGTGAGACCTATAATTGCAAGGAAAATAAAGATGAATGTTCTTGCAATAATATAGAACAACAAAATTTTGATTTAGACTTAGATTTAGATAGTGGTGTAGAAAATGAGTTGCACCTAATAGATACCACAAATTTTACAAAAAATATAAAAAAATATGATTTAGATCAAATAATTAAGAAATTAGAAAAAAATTGAGGTTATAGGAGAAAATCCTACAAAATTTTGGGAAAGAAATAAAACTTTGTGCAAACTCGAAATTAACAACCCAGATATTACCATTAAATCACCTAACTTCAAGTATGGTAATTGGGAACAAGAAGAATTTAAAATGCACATTGATCAATTATTAAAATTAGGAATTATTCAAAGATCAAATTCTAGACATAGAACCCCTGCCTTTATTGTCCAAAAAAATGCTGAAAAGAAAAGAGGACAATCTAGAATGGTTTTCGATTATAGAAGATTAAATGATAATACTTTTGAAGATGATTACTGTATTCCAGACAAAGATACATTAATTAATAAAATACAAGGTAAAAATTGGTTTTCTAAATTTGATTTAAAATCAGGATTTTGGCAAATAAAAATGCATAAAGATAGCATTGAATGAACAACTTTTTCTTGTCCATTAGGATATTTTGAATGGTTAGTAATGTCATTTGGATTAAAAAATGCACCACAAATTTTCCAAAGAATGATGGATGACATTTTTATAGATTGTTATAATTTTACATGTGTCTATATTGATGATGTTCTTGTTTTCTCTCAATCAGAAAAAGAACACATAGAACACTTATATATAATCTTTTCACTATTTGAAAAACATGGTTTAATTATTTCCAAAATGAAAATTGAAATAGGAAAAAATTATATTTCTTTTTTAGGGGCGGAAATAGAAAATGGAACTATCAAATTACAACCTCATATAGCTAGAAAATTTTTAGAATATTCAGATAAATTAGAAGAATTAAAACAGTTACAATTCTTTTTAGGACTAGTAAATTATGTCAGGCCATATTTCAAAAATTTGTCTAAACTAACTTTCCCCTTATATAGTAAGGCACAACAAAAAGGAGTTAAAAAATTCAATGATCAAGATATTAAAATAGTCCAGCAATTAAAATTAGAAATTCCAAAATTAGAACCCTTAGCCATACCAATGGAATCAGACTATTTAATTATAGAAACTGATGGTTGTAAATTAGGATGGGGAAGAATTTTGATTAAAAAACCTAATGAATTTTCTTCAAAGACATTGGAAAAAATTTGCAGATACACTTCCGGAACTTTCAAAGAAAAATGATATTTAACATCCTTAGATTATTAAATATTGTCAATTATTTATGCTTTGGAAAAATTCGCTTTGTTTATTCTTTCCAAAAAACAAATTACGATCAGAACTGATTGTGAAGCAATTGTAAAATTTGTTGACACTAAGAATGAGAAAAAATTAACGTCTAACAGATGGTTGAAATTCAGAGAATTTGTCTTAAACAAAGGATTTAAAATAAAATGGGAACATATTAAAGGAAAAGATAATAATTTCCTAGAAAATAAATCTGGGATAATTTAAATAATTTTTAAATTATTTAAATTTAAAAATAAAATGGGAACACATTAAAGAAAAGATAATAATTTCCCAGATAATTTAAATAATTTTTAAATTAATTATTTGTAAATTTGAAAAAAAAAATATTTTCTGACTTAAAATTTTATTATTTTGTTAAATTTTATTACTCTTTATTTAAAAATATTGGTTTGCAATATATATATATATATATATATATATATATATATTAGATTTTTTTTTCAGAAAATTTAAAAAAGTATTTTTTTTAATCAAAATCTTAAAATATATATATATTTTGGCATAAAAAATTCTGGAAATTAATTTTTCCATAAAAGTAAATTTTAATTTGAAAAAAAAAAGTCTGAACTCGTTTAACTAACCAGAAATGTAATCATATTTACCCCTTTTATTCAAATATTATTGTTTAAGATTTTTATATATAGATTAAAAAATATAATATTATTGTCATAAAATATTATATTTTTATTAAATTAAATTTATTAAAATATTGAAAATGGTATACACAGTAATAATTAAAGCACATAATAAAAAAAATTGTAATCATTATTACGATAAAAATTTGAAAATGACCTTCATTTTCAAGTTGAATCAACCTGTTTATATGGATGGATGTCCAACCCAACCTGTTTATTGATTGAATGAGCGTCTAAATCTAAATTGAATCTTTATATGAACAGTTGGAATGGTAGGAACAAGTTTTAAGGAGATAAAGTCCTACAAAAATGTGAATACGAAAATATTCATATTTAGAATATTGGAAACCCAATCCTGCACGGCACGATAACTTGACATGGGGCAGTGAAGTCAACTACATGAAAGTGATGTTAAAAGAACAACATAGATAGATAGGCAAACGAAGAGACATCGACCAAAGCACTCACCTACTTTCTTCCCCCAAACATAAATGTGCACCAACATTTTGTTTTGTTCATATGAAAATGTTTACTTCCCACACTCCAACAATTACCAATTTAAATAATGGAAAATTTAATAGTGTTAAGCTAAGCACTCCTTTTAGTCTAAAATAACTTATTTATTAATAAAAATAATATTTTAAAAATAATTTCAACTTTCAATGTAGTAGTTTCTTTCCAAATGTATTATATGATAATAGTATATTATCCACTCCATCATAAATTGAGTGCTTTACTTATTAAAAATTATTTTCTACTTCTTTTTTTAATTAATACTATTTGCATAAATTTAAATTCAGTACTTTTTATTTTGCATTTATTATAAATGTGAATTTACAAATAAATGGTAACAACATATAAACAAAAGTACTATTGTCTCTTAATTTATATAATTTTTTTAACCGGTATAAAATGATCAATTAAATTATTGATTTTGAAGTAACGAATTCAATATAATCTATAAGAATTTATATTTTAAAAGTGAATATATATATATATATATATATATATATATATATATATATATATATATATATATATATATATATATATATATATATATATATATATATTATGTTGAAAAAGATAACATATTCATTTTATTTATAGAAATGTTTACAACTATTATAGCGTGTACATATTCCTTCAATTAAATTGTTTTTAGTAGAGAATTTTGTATCCCATTCTTTGGCCTTCTTATGCACGCTGACTAAATATTTCTCTGATTCTGGATATGTATCTTCGGACGCACATTTTTCCAGCTTTTTTAAATTAATTCCGTAGATGCATCTACGGAATACTTCCGTATGCGTATTTACGGAAGAAACTCATAATTAGAATCCCAGAAAATCAACATTGTAATGATAAAATCAACATTCATAAAATAAAATCGGCGTTACATTGATGATTTCGACATAAATTTAAATACTACATTTCAATTGCCCGGTGGACGCTTGCACATCTCTAAGATGTCATCGACCGTTCTTCGGACCGTCGCCTCCAACTCGAGCGGAATTTTCTCTTCGAAACCGAAATACGTTCGCCACATCGCCCTAACATCGTCTTGATTCTTGAGCTCAAACTTGTTGTAAACAATGTTCCCTTCGTTGTCAACTGAAGGTGAACGATACTCAAGCTTCACAACCTTTCGTTTGTCATTGTAAGACAGACGATATTGGATTTCGTCTATGATATCGGCGAGGGGGAGAGATCCATGAGCTTGAACGTCCTCCCAGGTGTTTTGCCGTCGGAAATGGAGACACTTGCGACATACCAACAGATCTTGATTTCAAACAATTGAGACATTTTTGTATTTGTGTGAAAGATAGCAAATGAAACCCCAAATTTATAGAAAACCTAGGTGAATAGGGACCAACCATTTTCTGTCAAACTTTTTTTCGGAGCTATATCCACGGAACGACCCCATAATTATTGGTTCCAGAGGTGTATCTCCGGAACTTTCCCTGAAACAGCAAAATTAAGAACCTTCCGTAGATACATATCCAGAACTTTTCCTGCTACATTTCTAAACCAGAACTCAATATAGAATTACATCATAATAGACAAATAAAAGGCATAAGTGCATAAATAAGGCATAAGAATAAAAAGTGACTATTTTGCACTTCAAAAATTTACAATTAGTCGTCCGATTATACAAGAATTCAAAACGAATCAAAACAAGTGTCGCTGGCTAAATCTATTGGTGGTACCCCTTTGGACTTTTCTGCATTCAATTCCTTTTAAATGTTGTTCAATCTTTCGAATTCGTGCATCCTTTCAACAAAACGATTCCGCCACGTCTCAGCATTTGCGGTTGAATGAGTCGTCCATTCCGGTGATGTAGGTGGTATGGGGCATCCCGGTTTCAAGTAAACTTGTACAAAATGTCTTGATTTTGCAAGCCATCCAATACACATGATGCGATCATTTGGATTTTGAGGTGGTGCGGTGCGGAGTGGAAAAAAGGTTTTCGAAAACCTGTATCGCGTCAAGTCAATGCACACCCTATTATATGCACATGCAATAAGATGACCCATATCAGGGAAGGTCATCCATTTCGACACCGGTGCTAAACCACTCAAGCAAGGAACAAGAGATTCATAAACCGCATCAAATTTTTCTTTCTTTCCATACAACCGTGTGTACGATTCTTTATGCGTCTTCAACTCTTGGATTAGTTGATGACGGACAAGCGTATGACTATCCTTTCCTCTCGGTAGACGTAACACCAACCATCTCAAATAAAGGAAGTCTATACTTGTTGGTCTTGTAGGTAGAATCAAGAATGAGCACTGTCGAGAATGTGTTGAACAACTTTATTGAATCCAAATGAGTCTAAAAAATATCTCGGACCGTAACTCCATCGTCGCAAGTTCTGTACCGGAACACGTAACTGTTATCATCCAATAATTTCAACAGTTGTTGCATCTCACTTTTATCTCCCCTAATCGCCTTGTTGGTGCGGTACCAAATGTTATACACATGCCTTATATTTGATATATTGTCGGGTTTCTTCTGTTTCAATGTGGCAAGTATATTTTTCGGCTGGACAAGATTCAAGGTCATGTCACTAATACACGTCTTCTCTTCCGGCTTGAGCCGACATACACTAGGATGACCTTGTAACTTTAAGCACAATTCATGGTTATGCAAACCACAAATAACACTAAATTTCCACTTTTTGGTACTCAACATGTAACCACAAATCTTAAAAGGACATTCATATTTTCTACTACCGGTGTCGTCTCTTTTAAACTTCCGTAGATGAGTCTGATATTTCCCGCTTCTTTCGCACTACAAAGTTACAAAAACTTTTCTTCTTTTCGAACCATTATCTGATCTTCCTATAACCACACCAAAACCAAGTCTAGTTGTAGTCCTACGAATCCATGTGAGCACGCTTTCACGATCATCAAACTCTTGCTTGTTATTAAAGTTCAAATTTTGGCATATGCAGACAACAGATGTCCTAACACATGTCAAGACATTGTGCTACATAATCATTTAAACAGGAACAACAACAGCAGACTGATACCTTGAATATCAGAACTACAGGATCATAGATGTTACGACATTTGATCTAACATGTTAACCAAGACTAAGCTTAAAAAGCAGAATGATAAACAACATAGAATATGATGATCCAGTTCGGTGCAACTCACCTACATCTGGGGGATACCAATCCAGGAAGAAGTAATCACTATCAGTAGTATAGTTTTATGTAAACAACCTCAGGTTTACAGAAAGCACCCATGCTAACCTATCACTACCCAATGAAGAATTTATCATAAGAAGTCACATCTAAATGATAAGAGAACCCTCTCTCACTTTCTAATCACAACCTGTGATTATCTAACAGTTACTACACCATAACTGTATCTACCCTATTGAAAGACACCCCTTCCAATACAAAGTTCAGTCAAACATCCTTGACTAACAAGTTAACTTGGATTTGCTTCAAAGCTTCATACAAGAACACTCACGATTCATTGCCTACGGGCATCTGAATCTGTACAAGTTCCTATGTCTACCACACTGCATCAAATCGATACAGAGGGAGACTTACAAGAGAAACCTATGACTCTCAAAACCTAAACCCTACTTTACAAAATAGGATTCCTAAGTCTATGTCGTCCTCTCTCTCTTTTATGTCTAGGTCTTGGTCTTCTTTTATAATCTTCTGCTGAGTTGGGCTTCATATCTTTGATCCTTGATCCATTGCCAATCACACCTTGAATCTTGGAACAAATTTAAAACAAACCTTCTATTATATTTGTGATGTCAAATCTTCATGTTGTGACATTTCACTCGACATCTTTAGTCTGGGGTTGAAACCTTCATGTTGGAACATCTTTCCCAACATTATGTTTTACCAAAATTTTGTCAAACTTTTGGAGCTTTCAATCTCCCCCTTTTGACAAATTTTGGCTAAAACATCCTTCAGCCTGATGGTGCATGTAGTGGAAAAATATTTGAAGCAAGTGCCAAGGAAGAGGGAGAAGATAATTTCGAATTACCCTCTTCATTCCCTTGTGATACCGAGTTCATAGAAAATGAAACTCAGATCACAAAACACAACTTGCTTTCTAACTTTGATCACAAAACACAATTTCCCAAGATGTTAAAACCCAGAGCGTCAGAACATCCTTTGAGACATTTTTGCAGATCAGTAACAAATGCACATACACCTCTCAACAGTAAGTCATTCTCCCCCTTTTTAGCCAAAAATTGACAAAAATGACCCATGCAAACCCAAACCCAAATAATGCTTACCCACACACGAACAAAACTCATTTGATCTTAACCTAAGAAAGATGCTCTAGCTCGATCTTCCTTAAATATTAAGAAGTTATGTAGGTAGAGCAAAACCAGACAAAAGACTAGTTAAAAAGTGCAATAACTGCTGGTGAAGTTAGTTTAGAGAGATTCCACCTTTTTTGACTTGTCCTCGAAACCACTTCTGAACAGTGTTCTGATAACTAACCTGCCTTTGTCAGGTTTATGGTCCCCACAACTAGGATTTGCTTAGTCCAGATTTAGAAACATTGATTACAGCAGAATTTGTTTATTTACCTTTCCATCAGCAGAAAACCAATTTCTTCCAGATAGCAGCCAAGACTCTTCAAAAGACCAAATTTGTTTCTGCAAAAAAATGACTTCTCCCAGAACCAGGCCAAGACACTTTCCAAACTACTTGTACTAGTAGTGCAATGTCGTGACATCTCGTCTGACATCTCAACCCCAGTTGAGGCCATCTATCACAAACTGCTTGAGGCCACAAACAATCTTGATAGGCAATCTGCACCAATGCAAAAAACCATCTTAGATCAAGGATAAACTCCCCCTATCTAAGATAACCAGTGCTCCTCTAATGAGCACTTATGTAGATAAATGGAGAACATAAGACGCATCTTCATGTCTTCAAGAGCGCACCCTCTGTCCAACCTACTTGCTGAACACATTCATCAACTCCTCTTATTGCTTCTTCTGACATGAACCAATAATCACTCACACATGAACACCATCATGCTACCCGTGAGGACATATTAGGATCACCATCCTAAAATAACAAACTCTTGGATTGAGATCAAAGCTCCATTGATCCCTCTCGTCCAGAAACTATCCATACACCACACAAATTCCTTCTGAATTCTCATGCATATACCTCCTTGTTCCCTGAGATACAACCCAATTGATCTGGAATGATCCACATTCCTCAAAGAGACGCACAGGGCCCCTTAGTTTGTTATAACGATGTCAGATATCGTATTCATGCTCCAGAACTTCTCAGCTTGTCAAGCTGATCCACTACTAGCATGACTTGTAGCAAAAGGCAGTATCCCCTTCACAAGATTTTCCACTGACCTTAGCAAGGCCAGCAACTGAGATAGACACCCCATAATCCAAGATAGTCATTCCTTCATCATTCTCCCGTATGATAACCTGGAATACTTCTGATCAACTAGTGAATATCCACTTCCATATTCTGAACGCATCAGAATCCAGACCTTCATGCAATCAACCCGTGATCCACTCCAGTCTTACCAAAACCCTTACATCAGACTTCCAAGACAGCTCTTCTACTCCATTATTCTCCCGTATGACAAGGTAGATACTTCTTAAACACGATGCAAGTAACCAGTTCCTCACAGAACTTGAAATCCTCCTCCAAGGATAACCAACCCAGAAAATGTTCTAACATCAGTTAGGACATCCTTCACACATCATAGACACCAATCAACATAGTTCTAGATATGCTCCACCACTGGACTTACCATCTGCATAGTAATCTAAACTGAAGATCTTCACACAACACTGCGCCACCAACTTGAACAAAGATAACTTCAGAAACCCAGAGAGAAATAAACTCTCATCAACCAAAAGTGGTAATCTTCCATAACCTGAGAACTTCTGGCACGAGCTCCAAGAAAGAACCAATACCTCCTCATTATTTTTCAACCAACTACCCTTCTGCCCAAGAGTAATCAGTTCCAAGCATCCTGCTTGAATGCACAGTAAAGATCAACCAAATGCCACAGTTTGACTGATCTTATTCTTCTTCAGAATTCCCACAAGATACACTGATCTACCAATGAAATCTGATCTTCAAGTCACATGAACTACTTGATTCATAGCAAGACATCTTGAATCCACCAAGCCTCTAGACATGTAACATCTTCTCAAACCACAGCTCCCGCAAACTGTATGAGATATACCTTTTTGAAGTATCCATAACTTCCATTCTCCTGTAGATCACCTTATCTTAAGCTGATGTGCCACATCATCAGTTGAGATCCTGATGTTAAGTTAGATGTCAGAACATTCTGATACGACATCCAACTGCTGAATTCAGCTCCTCCTTCTGCCACTTAGAAGAACCTCATTCCTATTACAGAACAAGAGTTCCATGCTCTCATAGACTTGATTCAACAACCAAGTTTGAGTAGACAACCTCAATCCTGCTTTAAAACTCCAAAAACTTCACACCTGCCACGTCTGAATCTTCAGATGAAAAAGTAGTCCTAGACTACACCATAGCCATACCAAAGAATGCCACTTTCCTTAGTAGAGCAGTCTGTAGAAAGTCAAATATAACTGCCACTTAACTTTGACTTCCAAGAAGAGCAAGATCCCATGCTCACAAGTACCTAGATCAGAAATAAACTTATCCAAGTTGTGCCATCACCAGTACTTCATTCCTCCTAGATCAGAAATAAACTGATCCAAGAAGTAACCATCAAGATTATGACGTCTTCATCTTCATCTTCAACAACACCAAAGTCCAGACCAGTTTCTTGCCAGGAAACTCTCCAGAGATCACATGCTTCTGTCACACCCGACTGAAGCAGATTCTTAGGTCACCACCTAAGACTAAAACTGATGCTAAAGCGTATGCAGTACCCCTCCCATGATTCTGCACAAACTCTGATGATGAGATGTTTCAATATCTCGTTGAACATCAACAATCTTGACTTTCAAGGATAATCAATTAAATACTTATGAACTCTAAAAATAGCAATTGATCTTAAATCCTTGTTTAATAACCCTTCTTCACTGTTGTAGCTAAGCTCCACCAGATCACTTCATGAACACTTATCAAGTATTTAATCTTTTGCAAGTATATTCTTTGACAAACAGTGTTGAGATACCAAGGCTGCCACCCTTGACTCAAGTAACTAAGATTCTCTCTGAACGAATCCTATTTACCTCAACAATTTTGAGAACTCCAATCAGATTGGATCCACCATTAGGGTTAAGAGAGATGAATCCTTCCTTGCTGTTTTGGATGGTGAAAATAAATCACCTCCACTTTCTTCAGGTTGTGTTTCATAGAAACACCTTCTAGTCAGAAAAATAACTAGAAGACTCCAAATGCACGACTGAGATGCCTTTATGAGTGGACTTGAGATAACTCTCAAGTATCTTTGACAACCTAATCGCTCAACAATTTATCAAACTCCTAGAGCAAGAACTTGATAAACTTAAACTCAACTCATCTCCTCTTCAACTGACTTCACACTGTACCATGGAACAAAGCTTCCAAGTACCAAGTCACCATACCAGATATCTTCCAACAACTCTCTTCATTCCATTGCTCCCGACTTTGGAATAAAAGAATGCAGGTATCTTCACATATAGAGGTCGGCGATTGAGATCTTCCACCATCTGTCTTTAGCAACAACTCCAGAATCCCATAATTCTAGAGCTCTTCCATCAGAAACACATGCAGCGGAACCACCAAGGAACAAATCCTGCTTGCCCTAATAAGATGTCAGAATATCTTACAACACACCCAAACAAGAGAACTAGCCACTTCTCCTGCAATTGTTGTAGAACCTCCTCAGCAACAAGAACAACCGATGGGTTGTTACCTTCGATCCAGAACATCCATCTCATCCAGTAATACCCTTGAGTATGTCTGAGTTGATTGATTTGATCTTCAAAACTCCTCCTTGTTTAAACGCCAGAAAGTATCTCCCAAATATCTCATCCAGAACCAGAAAGGGATGCCTGCTCTGATACCAATTGAAATTCTGGCATATGCATACAACATATGTCCTAACACATGTCAAGACATTGTGCTACATAATCATTTAAACAGGAACAACAATAACAGATTGATACCTTGAATATCAGAACTGCAGGATCATAGATGTTACGACATCTGATCCAACATGTTAACCAAGACTGAGCTTAAAAAGCAGAATGATAAACAACATAGAATATGATGACCCAGTTTGGTGTAACTCACCTACATCTGGGGGATACCAATCCAGGAAGAAGTAATCACTATCAGTAGTATATTTTTATGTAAACAACCTCAGGTTTACAGAAAGCACCCACGCTAACCTATCACTACCCAATGAAGACTTTATCATTAGAAGCCACATCTAAATGATAAGAGAACTCCCTCTCACTTCCTAAAATACAACCTGTGATTATCTAACAGTTACTACACTATAACTGTATCTACCCTATTGAAAGACACCCCTTCAAGTACAAAGTTCAACCAAAGCATCCTTGACTAACAAGTTAACTTGGATTTGCTTCAAAGCTTCATCCAAGAATACTCACGATTCATTGCCTACGGGCATCTGAATCTGTACAAGTTCCTATGTCTACCACACTGCACCAAATCGATACAGAGGGAGACTTACAAGAGAAACCTATGACTCTCAAAACCTAAACCCTACTTTACAAAATAGGATTCCTAAGTCTATGTCGCCCTCTCTCTCTCTTTTCTGTCTAGATCTTGGTCTTCTTTTATAATCTTCTGCTGAGTTGGGCTTCATATCTTTGAACCTTAATCCATTGCCAATCACGCCTTGAATCTTGGAACAGATTTAAAATAAACCTTCTGTTATAGTTATGATGTCAAATCTTCATGTTGTGACATTTCACTCGACATCTTCAGTCTGGGGTTGAAACCTTCATGTTGGAACATCTTTCCCAACATTATTTTTTACCAAAATTTTGTCAAACTCTTGGGGCTTTCAAAAGTCAACACCGATATTTACCGACTTTACGACAACCCCTTGAACATTCAGAGAAACATCGTTTGTAGAAACTAATTCTATTGAGATATTATCAGGGTGCATCATATCTATTTGTAAACAATTAGAAAAATAAACAAAAATTACAAATCTGCTATATAAAAAAAAGACAGACACGTTCCGGAGATGTACATTCGAAAGTGTTCATCTTCAACACGTTCCGGAGGTACAGCTCCGGAAGCAACGTTACTTTTTTCCAAAACTTTGATGATTAATATGAGCAATGTAGTGGACAAAGTGCAATATTTACTTGAAATTCGATCTTCTCTTGCTCCTTTTGATTTGTTGCACGAAAAAGTTGGAGTTTTGGAGCTGTCGCAACTGCGAAAAATAATCGACGGAAAAGACAAAAAAGTCGCCACCGAATGTTATTATCCCAATGCAGGGAAAGGAAACGATCGAAGAAAACCTGAAGAAAGGGAAAGACATGGTCATCACAACCATAGTCTGGGTTCGGGAGTCAGTTACGCGAGAGCAATGTATTAGCACCCCCCTTGCGTCCATCGTACTCGATGGGATCCACGCTTGTTGTTCTGATCAAAGGGTATAGGTATCTGAAGTTCCACTGCTAACTAGAAAGGAAAAGAATGAGAAATAGAGAAAAAGAGGAATGGCACGAAAGGTGACTCGATAGGACATCGTCGTCTTAGGCCTATGTATTCCCTCGGGAATGGGAAAGTCAGAGTCAACGTAGTTCGGAAGACTACGGGTGAATGGGGGAAAGGTTGCTTGCCAAGACATTGCCGTCTTGTGCCTACGTATCCTCAATCGGACGAGAGAGAGGAAATCAGAGTAGTCATAGTTCGACCTACGGGTGGCCTTGTTTGTTTGTGTTTTTAGGTGAACAACACTAGCGTTCGCGTTCTAGCAGTTTAGGTGTTGCCGCTCGTTGCGTGGAGTCTTACGCGTTTACCTGTCTGTGGTAGAACGCAAATAGTGTTCTTCGAAGACGATTGATTTGTTTATGTCTTTTAGAAAAAGTGTTTTGATTTGTTTTGTTTGTGATATGTATCGTGCTAAAGACTATGACATAGGAGCGAATGCTTCGCAAGGTCGCCCCCAACAGAACGTTTGCAAAGCACCCTAGAAGAGTAAAGGAGACCTTCTCTAATCATTACTCATGTGCTTAAGGCTCGTGGTGCACTCCACATACAATATTTGTTAAGTGTTTTTCCTTTTTCTTTTAGAGAGAGGAGATACTTAAGTTGTTAAAAGAAAAATCTAAGGGGATCTTCATCCTAGAAGTTGTCATGCAATGATTGAACTTATAGTTGAAGTTATGAAAGGGAATCTCTACCTATATTAGCATGCTTGGATTGGTAACATAATGTCTTTCCTACTTTGAACCTAATCCAAAATTAGATTCAAGCTAGGCATCCTAAGGGAACATGTGATCATACACAAGTAAACATTAGATGATTCAATCACAATTCAAAGAAGTAATAAAGAAGAAATGAGATGAAAGAGGAATCTCAAAGTTTAAGTTAATAAAGCTATACAAGTGTTCATCAAATTCAAATCAAGCTCAACTATTGGATAGTTGAATGAAATATGCAAAATAATTCACTCATGCTCATGCAAATGTCCTAAGACTAGACTAGAAGTAATGTCAATCAATTAACAAAAGGAAATGAGTCCTAAAGGGGTGATATCTAAGGTGGGGCAGTAGCTATATACTACTATATCTCAATCATGTTAATGTCCTTAGAAAGATCAAAAGAATTCAAGTTAGGTCTCATGCCAACACACAAACAATTGTCAATCAAAAAGTCATGTAAACACACCTTAAAAGGCTACACAAATGAAGTTAAAGCATACATCCAAGTTGGGACAGTAGCACACATGATATGATCATCACAAAGTGAGGTTTGGGATGTCAATAAATTATTATGAAACTCACACCAAATCATATTCAAAAGGTTAAGCAATTCTACACAAGCATGTCACTCTTATGATGCATCATTCACTTATGATTATACAATGCACAAGTAAGCATGAAGTTGACTTGTAAATGACCTAAGTTAGAAGCTAACTCGTGTATTCAATGATTAAAAGTAACCTCAAATAGTCACAAATTTGTCATGGCAACACATTCTCAAAGATTAGTTCAAGTGGGAACCAAAGTCAACCCTAATCATCCTCTAAAGGCATGTGAATTGTCAATCATGTAAAGGAAGGAAAAGATCATGTCAAGTGAGTGTCATACCATACAATTATGAAGAAAATGACCTATAATACCTCACATTTAAGTCTCAAAAGCATTGAGTAAAGATGGCATACAAAGGCTCACACAAAAGTTGTCAAAGTTGACGCACAATCATGTTCAAATTCATGCAAGTATAACACCAATTAGAGGCATATAAGATGACCTATATGTCATACCCCAAATTTTGAACACCAAGATTTCCCATCATTGTGCAAATCATCACCACAATATGGATTTTCCATCATGCCTCATCAATCTCCTCAAGGATTGTTGAGCTTTCACTACAATCAAGAATTAGGGTTTTGAGCTATCTCAGAGCACTTAGACAAAAGATCAATCAAGAAATAACATGATCTTCAAATTTTATAAACCTATAAAACACCCATAAGGGATTAAGAGGACTCCCACATCAAAAATCAAGCACAAGGTTGCAACATTCCAAGTGGATCAAGCCTCGAGATCGCTAGTGTCACCAAATTAGGGTTTTGGTCGACCAATGCCTCCAGATGAAAATTTTCATCTGGGCATGAGCCAATGCTTCAAAGCACAACCCAAGATACTCCAAGGGACCTCATGGACCCAATCATCAAGTCAATTTAGCCTCAGGGGATTGATTCACAAAAAATCAGGAATAAGGGTTTCTAGACCTAATTCACCCCTAAGTTGACTTTTGGGACAAAGCATGAGCCAAGACCTCAAGACATGATTTGAGGGCCTCCAATAAACCACATTGATCCATTCACAACAATAAATTGATCCAAGAAGCCTGATTCACAAGTTTCAATTTCATCTGGACCACAATTAGGGTTTTGAAGAAAAAAGTCAACTGTACCTTTGACTTTTGACCAAGACATGATCCCAAGCCTTGGGACATGATTCAATACACCCTATAACACCTATGGAATCCATACATTAGGTTTGATTTAAGTCAAGGACTTGATTTCACAAAGGATCGCACAGTTTGGATTTCATCTGATAAAAAGTCAACTGTGCACAAAATCAAGTTTGACTTTTTGAAATTTTTCACAAATATGGTTCTCCTAAGTCAAAAATAATATTAATGTATGGTATTGATCATCATTCATTAAGAAAAATCAAGAAAAGTGAGGTTTCTTGCAAAAGGGGCAACCATAAAAAACCAAAATTTTTCTAAGTTATGGAACAAAATTGATTTTGGTACCAACTTCCAAGGATCATAACTTGAGATCCAAGCAACCATTTTGGGTGATCCAAAACTGAATTTGTAGGTCTTGCTACACTTTACAAAAGATTCAACTACCTCAGACTCCAATTCTTCATGGATTTTAAGTTATGGATTGATCAAAATCACAAAAACATGAAAATGACACTTTTTCCAACACTTAGTGAAAATCTGCCTAAGTTACCAGCCTTGAACATCAATGTTCATGGGGTTTTTTCGTTGGATCCAAATAGTTTCAAAACAAACTATGATCACACATGTTTTTTATCATATGAGGGCTTTCTAAAAAGCACAAGAGCCTTCCATAACTCAACCTGAGCAGGGAGATATGAATCCCTCAAAATCTCCATTTCCAGCTGTCCTAAGCAAAGCAAATTTTCGCATTTTGCTCGATTTGGAAAATTTGGACAACTCCAAGCCTTGTCATCCATTTAGACACATCTGAGGATAAAACAAAAGGAGAATGATCTGATCCCCAAGCCTCCAAAGTCTAAGAATCTACGCTTAGCCATAACAAACCTAAAAAGGCTAAAAAGGTGCCAAGACTCCAATTTTGTTTCCAAGCATTCAATGGATAGACCAAGGTGGCATGGACTGACACATTCCTAACCGAATGATTCAAGAATAAGCTCTGAATCAAAGGACCATAGGCCTGTGCCCTAACCTCAAGTCAATGGCTAGAGGAGACTTGAGATTCCTTTTGCTCAACATTGGCCAAAGGCCTTATGCAGCTGCCATTCACTATTGATGCCAAAACAAACTTGACACACTATAAATAGAGCTTAATTGTGATAAGTTTGAGTACACCAAAGCACTACAACTGACGTTTTCCTCAAAATCTCTCTCTTTAGGCCAAAATGCCTTCTTTTACGAGTCATCTATGAGTTTTTGAGTTAAAGAGCAATTCCACCACAGCTCATGATCTAAACACATCCAATATGTTATATCTAAGTTGTCCAAACACTCACTTGTGACCTGAAACACCAAAATCAGAAAATCCACTTCCAAAACCTCAAAATTGGACTTTTCTGCATTTTCCAAGCCATGCCTTGATTCAATCACTTCCAAAACCAAACAAAGCCTCAAACACAATCTAAATATCATCCTTAAACTGTCCCAATTGGTTCCCCTCATCTGGAACACCATTTGAGAGAGTTGCCATATTGGTCACTTTTGCCCCTTTCGCAAGAAAGAGCTAAAACTTGTTCCTGAGGATTCCAGCTAGTTTTGATCATCCTAAAAGCTTCTAAGGGATCAATTAAGAGTGTCCAAAGCATTGGACTACTTCTGGCACAAGGATCTTGACAGTTAGCACAAGAAGCTCCAAGAGGTAAGTGCATGACAACTTGAACTCTTTGAATTATGCATTCCTTTGATGTCCACTGATCATAAACATCTCATACATGTTGTATATGTTGTGTTTGAACCAATTTGTCATGTAATTCTTGCCTGTACTATGAGATAACATAGAACATGCAAATCTAGGCCTATTTTGAAACCACTACCGGGTTTTAAAATTGGGACACTTTCTGAAAATTCCAAAAGCACCATTGGATTCCTTGTGAAATTCTAGGCCAGATGCACCTAAATTTTGTCCAAATCCATGGAGAAATGAGAAAGTAAGAGGCTTCACGTAAATTGCCAAAACTTGCCTTGCCTTGCCTTGGCCAGGCCTGAAAACTTGGCACCCCATATATGCACATGGGGTGGTTTTGATACACGGATGTATCACCACCCCAGTGGTAGCGCGCATGTGTGTTTGGTTGCAAGGTCATGGGTTCAAACCCCACCCAGACCTTTTTTACTACCCTCTCATTTTTGCTATTTTTCAATATTTTCATGTTTTTGTTAATTAATTCAAAAATTAATTTCTCTCTCAATTTTAATTATTTTTTATTGATTCTTTTTTTGAAATTTCACAAAAGTATTAAAATATTTTATTCCATGAAAATTTTACAAAAATATTATTTATTTCATATATTTGATATTTTTGTAAAGAATTATATTTTTATTTGTTTTTAAACATAAAATATATTTCTTTCTCTTGGTTTTGCAAAATTCAAATGATTTTTAAATCATACCATGAATGAAACATGATTTTCCAAATATAAATCCAAGATCACAAACTTTTTTCACATGTTTGATTATTTTAATTGAATTTTTATTCAGTTAAAATACATTTTAAAACCAAAAATTAGGGTTTTGATCACTATCACCCTAACAAACCTTTTCAAACCACTTTGGGCCTCTTGATAGAGTGTAAGTCCCACCCCTTTGTAAATATAAACCATTTTGGGCCTCAGTCATTGAATAAGTCCCGATGCGATTTTAAAATCTCGGCGCGGTCGTCGCCTTTTAAACAAAACCATGTGGGCCTCCCTTTGTGTTGTAAGTCCCATCTTTCTTTTTTTAAAATACACTTTGGGACTCTATTAGAGTGTAAGACCCAATCCCTTTTTAACCAAAACCTTTTTGAGCCTCAGTCGTTGTATAAGTCCCGATACAGTTTACAAAACAACGGTACGATTACTGTTTTTCATCTGGGCCTCTCCTTGAGTATAGCCCCAACAGTCTGTTCAAAATAACTTCCCTTTCGATTTAGGTTCAAACTCATAGTTGTTATCAAAACTTTCTTTAATTTTTTTAACAACTAACCGTACAGCTGTTACAATGGAAGCTTGCTCACCTGTAAGTTTTTATCAGCTTTCTTTACATGCTTTCATATATATATATATATATATATATATATATATATATATATATATATATATATATATATATATATATATATATATATATATATATATATTTGTCTGTATTGCTGGAACCTTGCTCACCTGTAAGTCCTTCTTTCATATCCTTTTAAATACTTGTCATATATCAACTGTATATATACTTGTATATCTGCCTAGAGTTTTCCCCGGCAACTAGGTTTAGAACTAGGTAAAGCCAGTTGGTCACTCTTTTAATACAGTCAAAACTAGTTCCCCATAGGAATTCTAGATACAGTCTTGCCTTCTCTTGGGCTTAAACAATATGGAACAAAGAGAAAGACATTATTCCCGGTGAAACTTTTCTCAGACTGTCACTATTAGAAATTGTCAAAGAAGTTCATTTCCCCAAAGAGGATTAATTCCCGGTGAAACCTCTCTTGAATTTATTCAAACCCTAGAACTGTTCACTAAAGAAAATATTATTCCCGGTGAAACTTTTCTTGAACTCTTCTTAGGTTTGGACCCACAGGCTTCCTAAAAGCATCCCCGCCTCCTCTTGGGCTTTGTACAAGGACCCTCCGGCTTCTTAGAAGTTCTCATGCCTTCTCTTGGGCTTAATACAAGGACCCTGAAGACCTCTTAAAGGTATAAGATAGAACTTAGTCATCCTTTGTTAGAGCAGTCTTTTCGAAAGAGTCAAAACCTCAGATCAATTTAAGGGTTGATTCTCATCCCTTAAAAGCACCTGCCTCCTTTGGGGCATTATACAAAGATAAACTCTTCCATACCAGTAGACTCAGACAGTTTAATCCCCTTGTGGATCTCAAAGACATTCTCAAGCTCCCTGAAAACACAGGAGAAACCCTGGTAATTTGACCAATCTCCAGTAGAGTTAAAATCCTCACAGGATCTAAAACTCAGTCTTCCCTCCTTAATTTCCCCAGCCAAGGGTCAACTTATCATCAGTATAAAACTATCCCAAATCACAACCTCAAGGCATCTGATACCTCAACTCTCCTGTAAACCCTTAGCAAGAGTTGATCCCCCGACTTGGACCTGCCTCTGGATCTCAATAATCCTCAGCAGAAGCCAGCCTCCTCTTAGGCTTTGTATAATGATTTTCCCCAGCTAAGTTGGCTTCAAAAAACTCTCTTGTTGAGTCAATCACCCCTTCAAGGCTCTCTTGTTGAGTCAATCGCTTTTTCAACACTCTCTTGTTAAGTCAAACTTTACCAGCCTCCTCTTAGGCTTTGTATAATGACTTTCCTCAGCAGAGTTAGCCTCAAAAGCACTCTCTTGTTGAGACCATCACTTCTTCAATACTCTCTTGTTGAGTTCACCCATTTTAGCCTCAATCTTGGGCTTTGTACAAGACAAACAAAGGACTCTCTTGTTGAGTCAATCACCTTTTCATACTCTCTTGTTGAGTCAGTGGTACAAAACAAAAACACTCTCTTGTTGAGTCATTCCTTTTTAGCCTCAATCTTGGGCTTTGTACAAGACATATATAAATTTTCTCCAACAAAGTCAAAATCTTCATAAACCCCTTTTAAAGCTTGGGACAAATATCTTCCCCAGCAAAGTCAACTTCTCCCAGCCGTCTTTTAGGCTTTGAGAGATAATATCCCTAAGCAGAATCAATCTGCTTTTCAGCCTCCTCTTAGGCTTTATATAATGATTTTCCCAGTAAGGTCAGCCTCAATCTTGGGCTTTGTACAAGACACCTAAAAATCCTCAGCTGAGTCAGTCAACTACCTTTCAGCCTAAATCACGGGCTTTGTACAAGACACCAAATAAAACACTCTCTTGTTGAGTCAGTCGCATTTTAGCCTCAATCTTGGGCTTTGTACAAGACAGATAAAGATTTCTTTCCCACAAAGTCAGTTTCTTTTCAGCCTCAATCTTGGGCTTTGTACAAGACACCGTATAAATATCTCTAGCAGAGTCAATCTTCTTTTATCCTCAATCTTGAGCTTTGTACAAGATAGACAAAATCTTTCCCTGAAAAAGTTAACCTTTAGCCTCCTCTTAGGCTTTGTATAATGATATCCCCAAAAGAGTCAGCCTCTTTTTAGCCTCAATCTTGGCCTTTATACAAGACAGATAAACACTCTCTTGTTGAGTCAGTCTTTTCCAGCCTCCTCTTAGGCTTTGTATAAGGACTTCCCCAATGGAGTCAATCAATATCTTAGCTTCAACCTTGGGCTTTGATCAAGGCACACAAAAATCAACATCCCCTCAGAGGAAATCAAAATCTCTCTATAGGAAGACCTTTCTATGTGTTATCAGACATCAAAACAAACACTTCAAAATAAACCCTAATCCCAGATAATTGCTGTAAGTGGCACGCTTGTTGATTCAAAAATCCAAGATGTCGTCCATCTCTTATCCTGGAAAAAATCCTTTCTTTCATCTAATTGCTGTAAGCGGCAAGCCTCTGGATTATTTACATCCACACCACTGTCCCTCTCTTAGCATGAAGACTCTTAAGGAAAAATGGCATTGCTCTAAACTGAGTTAAAGTTTTCTCCTTCAGGAAAAATCCATCATAAAAGAAATTATGGCATTGCTGGATTCTCATATCCCAGTTAAAGTAATTTTCCTTTACAGTCTCCCAACAATTGTGATAAACAGATAAGATGTCTCCCTTTAGAGATGACAAATTCTCTCTCAGTCAAACCCTTTTAGCTTCAATCTTGGGCTTTGAAAAAGACACAAATAACCTTTAGCTTCAGTCTTGGGCTTTGAACAAGACACCAAACATCTTTTTCCTCCCATAGAATAGGAGGAACTACGATTGCTCTGATTTCCCTGTTTCTTTAAATGGGAATACGTAGGCATAAGATTGCGAAATATTAGCGAGCATACCAATCAAAAACTCTAGGTCCAGTACCTTCATACTAATCAAAAACTCTAGGTCCAGTATCTTCACACCAATCAAAACTTAGGTCCAGTACCTCACTAAAATCATCAAAAACTCTCTCTCTCATATCTCCCAAAGAAGAAACTTTCCCAACCCACAACAGATAAACACCATCAAGTACAAAGCAGAACCTATTGCTAACAACCTGTGGATAACCACATATAAGATGGGTAACTGACAACTCCCCATTGTATAACCTGACCCCAAACTCCCCGAATCTCTTTTAAGCATTTGTTTAGTTAAACATTCGCGTGCAAGGTTAATTTTAGATAGCTTCCTTTTCCCTTCCAGCTTCACGGTATAAATAAGAAATCAGAAAGTAGCACCCCCTCCTACCATTGCGATGAGGAGGAACCCAATCTGCGATAAGGTGGTCGCGTCACCGACAAAAATCGTACGCTACAGATAAATGTCAACTCTGCTGGGGACGTATTTTGTCTGTTTAAGATTAAGACTAGAATTTCTAAGAGGTCTAGGATGTTAGTTTTAGGAACTATATTATATATATATATATATATACTGCTTTTCCTACTTGATATCCGTGTTTATTTTTCTGCTAATGGGAATGCGAGTGATGTCGCATGTGGAAAGTATGAGTGATACCTAAGATAGGTGATGGCACAGACGGGCGGTCTTATAGGGAGTGAATCCCGAATAAGTTGTCCTGGTAGACCATCAAATCAGTGGAGATACCCTTTGCAGATTCAATGCTTAACGACTCCATTGTGAAAGCAGATTATCCCAATGTGGTATCCGTGAAACTGAGGATTTAGTAGACAGTAACCATGTAGCCATTTGGTAGTTCGGTAGCTATCGGAAATAGTTGACACGCGATACTACACTCAATTGAGATTACCCTCGGGTGAATCAGCTTGCTCTTGTTATCCCTAGGGGATCAATGATTTTGGGAACTTTTAATCTGTTCTACAGGTACAAAAATTCACCAGAATACAACCTTCGGGGATGGGTAGAGCCGTGACTCCATGCTCGTGATGTTGAACCCTTGAACTCATGTTTTTTCTATGTTTTTGTGTGCTGCATTCATGCATTCATTTAAAAAACTCTTAAATAAATAAAAAATCTTCTTTTCTCTTCTCTCTTTTTTCAAATTAAACTAAAACAATAATTGAAAATAGCAGAGATAAAGATTGCGTTATGGATTTCGGTAGAAGGAAGACACACAAGTACACCTTCAAGGCTCCAAAATTAGAGGATTTAAGGGGGTTGGCGAGAATGATCACCAACCCTGATGTTTTCAGATTTAAGTACGAAGGGCTGCTGTCTCTGTTAAGGGTCCATGTAGTTGAAGGAATCCTGTCTACGCTAATTCAGTTCTACGATCCGGTTTATCACTGTTTCACATTCCCGGATTATCAACTAGCACCAACACTGGAGGAGTACTCTTACCAAACTGATTTACCCATCACTGACCAAGCTCCCTTTTCTAGACTGGAAGAAATTCCAAAGGATCAAACCATTGCAAGAGCAATCTATTTGGACGAGTCAGAAATCAGGACTCACATGACCACTAAGGAAGAAATCCAAGGTTTATTGGCCAAGTTTTTGGTAGAGAAAGCCCTGTACTTTGCCAGTATAGGAAACGTTACTGCTTTCGAAGATATCTTTGTGCTACTCACATATGGGTTGTTCCTTTTTCCCAACATCGATAACTTCGTTGATACCAATCCCATTAAGATATTTCTGATTGGAAACCCCGTACCAACCTTGCTCGCAGATGCTTATCATTCAGTACACTTAAGAAATTTGTACAACAGAGGAATAATCACATGCTGTGTACCCCTGCTATACAAATGGTTCACTTCCCATTTACCCAAGTCTGCTGCTTTTTGGGATCATAAGAATACTCTACGTTGGTCACAGAGAATCATGTCTCTTACCAACTCCGACATAGATTGGTACAATCGAATCTATGATGGGATAAGGATCATTGACAAATGTGGAAATTTCCCTAATGTACCCCTCATAGGAACTAAAGGAGGAATCAACTATCATTCGATTTTAGTTCGCCGTCAACTCGGATACCCGATGAGGCATATCCCGCGTAATGTTCATCTGGAAGGTCTTTTCTTCAAGGAAGGAGAAAATGACAGGGCACTAAAGACAGAAATAATGCATGCTTGGAAACATGTTCACAGGAAAGGAAGAGAGTCTCTAGGAAAATTAGACTGTGTCTATGTGGAACCTTATCTCCACTGGATACAAACTAGAGCCCTCAAGCTGAGGATGCCTTACCCTCGTCAAGAAGTTCTTCCGCTAAAGGAATCTGTCCTTTATTTTATGTTTGATGCGGAAAAACTCCAGGCCACTCTCAACAAAGTTCGACGGGAAAAGAAATATTGGAAGAACAAGTACCGTATTCTCAATGTGGAGTGTACCAAAATTCAGTAACATGTTGTAGAAAAGCAAGAAGACCGAAGAAATTTGCTCGCTCCTTTCACTTGGCAAAGGACTGACAACCCGACAATGGCTCAAGAGCCCCGATTAAAGAAAAGGAAAATACTAGAACCCGCACCTGAGCCCTCCTCAGAGAGAACTCAGGATCCATAAGTTCAGACATTTCTTTTACAGCACTTTGTAAAATACTATATTTCCCTTGCTGCAATGTTTCAAATTCAATAAAACGAGGTCGCCCCACTGTATGATATTTGCAATCTAGTTGTTGAAGTTTCTTTTTGATTAAAAAAATTAATTAATATATATCATTGCATATCATTCATCATTCTCACATAATGCATTCTTCTTACCTTCGAATCTCACGTATGTGTCACGATTCTAGAGTCAAACTGTCTCATTCGTACAATACTCGGGCCAATCGACAAAAGAAAATGGATGATCTCGAGGAAGTGAACAGAGAGCTGAGAGAAGAAATTGACGCTCTGAAGGAAGATTTGAGAAAACTTCACAGTGACATGCAATCTTTGGCAGCAGCTTAGAGACAATAATAAAGGACTGTGATCTCGGAGATCACATCTACGCCCATAGTGGAAACGTATGATCCTCGGTACAACATGCCTAAAGATCGTCCCTGGGGCATACCTATCAACTTTATCCCTGAAGGATATATTCTGCCGGTCACGGAAGACCTGGAAGCTGCAGCAGGAACCGCTGGGCCTGAAGGTTACAAACTTCGGGAAAGCGAAGATGCAAGAGTCATGACAGCAACTCCTGAAGGTTACAAATTTCGGGATAGGGAAGCACCAAGAGTCACCGCCGTAATGACTATACCACAACCCGTGGTACACACTGTCCCGAAAGGACAGATTCCTCAAGTAATCTCTGGTGGAAATGAAGATATGTACGACAGAATGAATGAGTTCCAGGAATAATTCTTGGAGATACATAAGGAACTGCATGCCATTCGCGGCCAGGATTTATTTGGAAAAGACGCCGCAGACCTTTGTTTGGTCCCCAATGTGAAAATCCCGCACAAATTCAAGGTGACTGACTTTGAAAAATACAAGGGCAACTCTTGCCCTCAAATTCATTTGGTGATGTGCGCTCGAAAGATGTCGACTCAGACTAAGAATCAACAACTACTGATCCATTACTTCCAAGACAGTTTAACCGGTGCCGCACTCAAATGATACATAGGTTTAAACTGCACCAAGATCGTCACTTTCAGAGATCTTGGCACTGCCTTCGTTCAACATTATAAGTATAACCTGGACATGGCACTAGATAGAGATCAACTCAGAGCCATGTCGCAGAAGGACAAGGAAACTTTTAAGGAATATGCTCAGAGATGGCGTGAAAGTTCCACCCAAATTTGTCCGCCTCTTGAGGAAAAAGAGATGACAAAGATCTTTTTGAAAACCTTGGGCTCATTCTACTACGACCGAATGGTCCCCAGTGTGCCCAGCGACTTCACTGATATGGTGAACATGGGAGTACGCCTTGAAGAAGTAGTCCAAGAAGGACGTCTGGTCAAAGGTTCCGAACCATCTAGGAGTACCAAAAGATATGGTAGTGCTTTCCCTAAGAAAAAAGAGCAAGATATTGGTAATATCTCTCTCTAAAAGCAAAGGCGAAGGTATCAACCAGTAGCAGGGGTAACTCCCGTTATCAACCCTGCGCCAGCTCCAACGTATCAACCTCAGGTTGCTCAGAGCCAACCAAATCAACAACAATATCAGCAAAGGACACGATAGCCTCTTCAGCAGGCACGTCCTCAATACAATAATAACAACCGTACAACACGAACATCAGGTTTCGACCCTATACCAATGTTGTATGCAGAACTGTTTCCACTACTACTGATCAAGGGGCACGTCCAGACCAGGTCTCCTCTTACAATACCAGAAAACCCACCTATTTGGTTCAAAGCAGATCAAACTTGCCCTTACCATCAAGGAGGACCAAGGCACACATTGAAAACTGTCTCAGTTTTAAGTCTGATGTACAAAAACTTGTCAAGAACGAGATCCTATCCTTCAAGGATACAAATCTAAATGTTCAGACGAACCCGTTGCCTCAACATGAGAAAACTACAGTAAATTTGATAGAGGAAGAATCTAACCACAACTATCAAATTCACGATGTACTCCTATTAGGAACCAATCTGGCCAGGATGCATTGCAGACAGCGCGGATACGGTCATGTACCGTCTCATGATTATCACCAATGTGATATCTGCACAAAGAATAATCAAGGATGTTCCGTAGTGCAATCAGCTCTACAAGAACAAATGGATCTTGGATGGATCCAAGATCACAGAATCTGTGAGGTTAATATGGCTCACGCAAATCCCAACATTGTCCAGAACCACAACATTCTGGCAATGAATGTCAAATTGGTGGCAACGCACTCTAGGAAAAGCCAATATCATAATCTGCCACGACACGATTACAATTCTTGTCCGATCTGCTCAATAAACAATCAGGGATGCTCTTTTGTATAAGAGGCCCTCCAGCATCAGATGGATCTTGGATGGATCTAGGATTACCGTGATAGAAGTAGCCATCAAGTCAATATGATTCAAATATTTGATATTCGCTTGATGAATATCAGTCTGGTAGAATTACACGCTAAGCAAGTCCGACTCAGTTTTATGGCTTCACATAATTATCAGGACTGTAAAGTGTGTCGTGAAGAGGACCAAGGATGTGCACTTGTCCAAAGAACACTTCAACACTTGTTGAACCACTGGTGGCTTCCGATCTACCTAGATGAAGACACAGGGATCCTACTAGGCATCAAAGTCAGGATGTTCGTGCGATGGAAACAGATCTAGTAAGGCTTCACTACATACAAAGCGGACGTGGCCAGGTGCCACCACACAACTATAAGCGCTGTAGAGTTTGCTCAGAGAACAACCAAGGATGTTATCTTGTACGGTCAGCTCTTCAAAATCAGTTGGACCGAAAAGAGATTCGACCATGTTCAAGTTCTGGTTTGATCAATGTAATGCCCGACTATCTTCCTGGTCAAAGCAAAGACGTTGTCTTAATCTCCGATCATGAAAGGACCAAAGACGTATGCACTATAATCCCTTTACTCCATGAATCAAGAGTTCCTCTTGATAGTAGAAAAATTCTCAACCTCGAACCAATTAAGGCTGACTACGATGGTCAGAAAAATCAAAAGGCTCCCGTGGTTATCTACCTGCCAAGTCCAATACCGTACAAATCCGATAAGGCTATCCCTTACAAGTACGATGCAACAATAATCGAGAATGGTAAGGAAACTCCATTACCCTCCGTCGTAAACATTGCTGACATCAGTCGAGTAACCCGGAGCGGCCGGATCTTCAACAGAGGAGTTGGATAACCCACCAGAGAAAAGGAACCTCAAACAGAAGTTCCCAATCAACCAGCCGGGCAATCCAGTAATCCCGACCTTTCAAAGAACAACGATGAGATGGTGAAGCTCATCCAGAAGAGCGAGTACAACATTGTAGACCAACTGTTACAAAATCCTTCGAGAATCTCTGTGTTATCTCTCTTGCACAGTTCCAAAGCTCACAGAGAAGCTCTATAGAAAGTCTTAGAGCAAGCCTTTTTGGAACAAGATGTGACGATAAGACAATTCGACAACATCATCTCCAACATCACTTCCTGCAACAATTTAGGATTCAGTGATGAAGAACTGCCAGAAGAAGGCAAAAATCACAACATGGCGCTTAACATTACAGTCAACTGCCAGGACGATGCTTCAGCCAGCGTATTGGTAGATACCGGATCAGCTCTAAATGTTATGCCAAAATCTACTCTGATGCGACTATCATTTCAAGGATCTCTGATGAGAGGCAGTGAGGTCATCGTCAAAACCTTTGACGGATCTAGAAAAACAGTTATCGGCGAAGTCGATCTTCCCATAACTATTGGCCTCACACTTTCCAAGTCACTTTCCAGGTCATGGACATCCAGGCAGCATGCAGCTGTTTGTTAGGAAGACCTTGGATACACGAAGCTGGGGCAGTCACTTCGACACTTCACCAGAAGCTGAAGCTCGTCAAGAATGACAAGCTGGTCACAGTCTGTGGAGAACAAGCCTTAATCGTGAGCAACTTATCATCATCCTGTGTAAAACCAGAGGAGGTTGTTGGAACTCAGTTTCAAGCACTTTCGATGAACAATCAGAATCGATCAGAAAAAGGAACATCGATTTCCTCATACAAAGATGCTCTCAAAGTGATCGAGAGTAACAACGCAAAAGGGTGGGGACAACTTGTCATTCCTACTGATAACAAGACAAAGAAAGTTCTTGGTTTCTCCTCAACCTGTACCCAGACTGCTACTAACGATGAAAGTTTTCATCCCATTCAGGACGTTTTCCACAGTGGAGGCTTCCTTCACCCAGTGTCTCAAGAAGTACATACCATCAATGAGGGTGATTCATCTGATACAGATAAAGAGTGGAAGTCCTATCTCAACGAGAACGGTTATATGTCTCAAGAAGAAACGCATACACCATTTTGCTATCCCATGCAAAGTCCGAGATATATACCAAGATCAGACGTTAAGATGATGTATGAAGATTGTGATCCGGAAGGATGCCGGGCTCCGCCAAACTTATTAGAGGAGGACACTCTGATGAAAGACAACTTCAACTATGACTATTATGACCCAATGGATGACTTGCCTATCTGGCAGTCGTACCCAGAAGACTTGGGGCAAAAGAATCAGCCAAACGATGCATATCAACTGAGCATCATTGAAAAGAATACCTGCGTCCCCACCAAATCATGGGATTATTACTCAGGCCATTCAGACAATATCCAGCACAACAATGAATCTGCAAAGATTGCAGGACAAAAGTTCATCAACTATGTTTTTCCTGAAGTCAACGTCATCGAGAGGGATGAATCCTCCAGTTCCACTGAAATATGGGACACCTTAGGACAACCGAGTGGCAAGTACGACTTCTTGGTCAAGTACACCGCTCCTGAAAGCTCTCGTATCAGGCTCGAAGACATCCAACCAAAGGGATGGGGAGACCCGCCTGAGAGTGAAAACATTGTACAAGATACAACAGAAGAGTTCGTCTACGACAACTCTGCATGGGAGAAAGACTCCAACGATCTTGCTCCGCCAGAAATCAATGTCATTTCTGAGGACAAACTAAGAAAGAATGTACCAGACTTTGTGATTCACCGAGGAGTTCGCCGCCAATGGGTTGCTGTCGATGTCCCGAAAACCGTCCATAAGTCTAAGTAATTGCCATTTTTGTTTTAACCTTTCACCCTGCCCAGGTTAAAACGGATGTTTTTATAGGGCTCACTTTCTGTAAATGTCCCTCTTCGCTTCGCCCAAAGCGACAAAGTTTTGTTTTATACGGCTGTAGTTTCAAGAATCGACTAAATCTTAAATAAATAACGTCATTCTGTAATTTCTGCATTTTATTGTTGTTTTCACTTTTCGCTTTTTCAGAAAATGGTAATCCTAAAAACAACTCAAAAATAAAAACGAGCATTGTTCAGAAAATACACTGCACACACGCTTGCATTCTCTCTATCTCTTCTAAAAATAAATCATCACGTCATGCAGCTTGCTTGTTTTAAACCCCATTGAAACATCTGATCCAATGCCTTCGCCCAACTTTAAATTCCCGGTATTTGAAGCTGAAGAAGAAAAAGACGAAGAAATTCCATAAGAGATCTCCTGATTACTCAGACAAGAGGAAAGGTCCATTGAACCTCACAAAGAGCCGTTGGAAACGGTCAACTTGGGTTCAGAACAAGAGAGAAAATAAGTCAAGATTGGGGCACTGCTCAGTCCAACTGTCAAAGAAGACTTGATAAAACTTCTCAAAGTGTTTCCCGATGTATTTGCGTGGTCCTATCAGGACATGCCAGGGTTAGATACCAGCATCGTGGAACATTATTTACCATTAAGATCAGAATATCTGCCGGTGAAACAAAGACTGAGACGGACTCATCCATACATGGCCATCAAAATCAAAGAGGAAGTACAGAAACAGATTGACACGAGTTTCCTCGCCACCTCTGAATATCCTCAATGGCTAGCCAACATAGTACCAGTTCCAGAAAAGGACGGAAAAGTCAGAATGTGTGTAGATTACAGGGATCTAAACAAAGCCAGTACAAAGGATGACTTTCCCTTACCGCACATAGACATGCTGGTAGACAGTACGACAAAGTTCAAAATCTTCTCCTTTATGGATGGATTCTCGGGCTATAATCAAATCAAAATGGCGCCGGAAGACCTGGAGAAAACTTCGTTCATCACCCAATGGGGTACCTTTTGTTACAAGGTAATGTCATTCGGTTTGAAGAACGCCGGGGCAACCTATCAAAGGGCCATGACTACTCTGTTTCACGACATGATACACAAAGAAATCGAAGTGTACTTTGATGATATGATTGCCAAATCTAAAATAGAAGAGGAGCATGTAACATGTCAAAGTTATTCGAGCGTCTGAGAAAGTAAAAACTTCGCTTGAATCCCAACAAATTCACGTTCGATGTCCGTTCAGGGAAACTTTTAGGATTCATCGTCAGCCAGAAAGGAATTGAGGTTGATCCTGACAAGGTCAAGGCCATTCAAGAAATGCCTTCTTCAAAGACTGAGAAACATGTCGGAGGATTCCTGGGACGTTTGAATTACATTTCCAGATTTATTTTCCTCATGACCGCGACATGCGCGCCAATCTTCAAATTACTCAAAAAGAATCAAGACTGCATATAGACAGAAGACTGCCAAACCGCCTTCGACAGTATCAAAGAGTATATGTTAAATCCACCTATCCTATCACCTCCAGTGGAGGGAGGACCACTGATCATCTACCTAACAGTCTTGGAAGACTCCATGGGTTGTGTACTTGGCCAACAAGACGAAACAAAAAGAAAAGAGTCTACCATCTACTATTTGAGCAAGAAATTTTCAGACTGTGAAACTCGGTATACTATGCTTGAGAAAACTTGCTGTGCTCTGGCTTGGGCAGCCAAACATCTTCGCTAGTACGTGATTTGTCACACTACTTGGTTAATCTCCGAAATGGATCCAATCAAGTATGTCTTTGAAAAACCTGCTCTCACGGGAAGAATCGCCCGTTGGCAGATGTTGTTATCGGAATACGACATAGAGTACCACGCTCAAAAAGCCGTCAAAGGGAGTATTTTAGTCGATCATTTGGCTCATCAACCGATTGACGATCAAGAATCAGTCGGGTTTGACTTCCCAGACGAAGATGTCATGTACTTGAAAATGAAATATTGTGATGAACCACTACCCAGTGAAGGGCCAGAACCAGGTTCCCAATGGGGACTAATCTTTGACGGAGCTGTCAACAATTATGGAAATGGAATTAGGGAAATCATCGTAACGCCTCGGGGTACTGATAAGTGCAAAATGTACCTATTTTTGTATATAATTTTTGTTGCACTTATCATTACTTTGTGTTAAAATTGGTTGAATAAACCCCGCTTTGTTCGTAAATACGATTACTTTACGCTTTCGGTGTATAGTGCGTTACCGTGTAAATATCATTGAGTTTAATTGATTTTCATTTATTTTTGTAGGTGTTCCAGCAATGGTATTTTTCCATATTCATAATGAACATTGAATAAGCTTTCCAACGCTTCAAACCGTGCGTCAATCGGAGTTACGGTTCAAGAGTTATGATCAAAACAAATTCTGGTTTTCTGTCATGTTCGCAATGCGAACGCCCGTGGCGAGCACTCGCACTGCGAACCCGAGGGCGAATGAATAGTGCCTAAATGCTTAAAAAACACAATTTTTGACGTTGGAAAGGTGGCGTATGTTCGCAATGCGAACCTGGGCAGCAACAAACACCTATAAACTTCATTTTTCAGCATTTTTTAGGTTATGGTTTTGGGGGTTTTTGCTCCAACTCCATCAAACTTCATTTCTTCATAGGATTAGCTTAGAAAACAACTGTGGAGCATGCATACGGATGATCCGGAGTGGATTGATCGTCGACCGGCGCCGACAAACCGCGAGATGTTTGGTTCATTTCTCTTCTTCTTTGTGTTTTTCTTTATGGTTGGGTTGTGTATATGTATTTGCTGCAAACTCATGTATATTTGTCGCCCATGGCGTTGTATAAAACTTGCTTTACAAATCTTAATTGGTAATTATCTCTGATTTTTGCTTTATGCGCGGGGTTTGGGTTGCGTTAGACATAACCGTCGCAAACTTCGATTAGGGACGATTGTCGGTTAGTTTTTCGACTCTAGAGATAGAGTTAGAGCTAACAATCCGTTTGGGTGTCGGAACTTCATGTTTCCGTGTTTCGAGGCTTCACTCGCGAGAGTGACGAAGAGAGTGACACGGTTGCTTGCTCAACTTTGCGTTAGACATAACCTGTGTTGTGAGCGATGTTGGGTGATTTTGAGGAGTACTGTAGGTGGAGTATAACTGGTCGGTAAGTTTAAGTTTGTGAGGAGTCGATTATATGCATTGCCGGACGAGTTTTTCTTGTTGAAGAATGAAGTTCTTTTTGTTTTAATGTTTACTTTTTTGTTTTCATGTTTTAAACCATTTTAAACCAAACTCATAAACGCGAGAGACTGTCGAACGACATTCTTTCCCTCGAACCGATCTCTGTGGACACGACATAAATCCCGGAGGGAATTCTTCCGAAAATAAATGTTTTTGCTTGCTTGCCCTATTCTGCAACCAACAGGTACCCACATTCCTTTCACTGCCAGATTGACATTCAAGTGTACAAACAACGAGGCCGAATATGAAGCTTGTATCATAGGTCTCGAAGAAGCAATTAATTTAGGGATAAAGAACTTGGATGTGTATGGAGACTCAACCCAGGTTATAAATCAGATCAAAGGAGATTGGAACACATACCAATCAGGACTGATTCCTTACAAAGATTATGCGGGAAGGTTGTTACCATTCTTTAACAAAATTGAGTTTCATCACATCCCTCATGAAGAGAATCACATGGCTGATGCATTAGCCACTCTCTCTTCCATGATTAGTGTAGGTCAATGGAACGACATGCCTAATATTGACATAATGCGCCTTGAAAGGCCCGCTTACATCTTCACGATTGAAGTAGTCATAGACGAAAAACCTTGGTATCATGATATCAAATGCTTCCTTTAGAAACAAGAGTACCCGCCTGGGGCATCCAGAAAAGATAGGAAGAATCTCAGAAGATTGGCAGGCAGCTTCTTTCTGAGCGGTGATACACTCTATAATAGAAACTTTGACATGGTCTTGCTTCGATGCATAGACAGACCAGAAGCAAACATGCTGATAAAAGAAATTCACGAAGGATCCTTTGGCACTCATGCCAACAGACACATAATGGCGAGAAAAATTCTGAGAGCATGGTACTATTGGTTGACCATGGAATCTGACTGCTACAAGTACATGAGAAGATGTCACAAGTGTTAGATATACTCAGACAAAATCCATGTACCACCAACGCATCTCAAAGTTCTCTCTTCCCCATGGCCTTTTTCCATATGGGGAATCGACATGATCAGCATGATCGAACCCAGAGCTTCAAACGGCCATCGGTTCATCCTGGTAGCCATTGACTACTTCACCAAGTGGGTCGAAGTAGTATCATACACCAATGTAACTAGACAATTCGTGGTCCGCTTTATCAAGAACAATATCATCTGTCGTTATGGCATTCCAAGCCAGATCATTACTGATAATGGATCTAACTTGAACAACAAGATGATGAAAGAATTATGTGCTGAGTTCAAGATCGAACACCATAACTCATCTGTCTACCAACCTAAAATGAACGGAGCGGTAGAAGCGGCTAACAAGAACATCAAGAAGATTGTTCAAAAGAGGGTTGTAACCTACAAAGACTGGCACAAAATGCTGCCTTTTGCTCTTCACGGTTATCGCACATCTGTCCGCACGTCAACAGGGGCAACCCCTTTCTCTCTAGTATATGGCATGGAAGTAGTGCTCCACATAGAAGTAGAGATCCCATCAATCCGGGTATTGATGGAAGCTAAGCTAACAGAGGCTGAATGATGTCAAAGTCGACACGATGAACTGAACCTAATCAAAGAAAAGCGAATAACAGCTTTATGCCATGGTCAGCTGTATCAGCAAAGAATGAAGAAAGCGTTTGACAAAAAGGTTCGACCCCGTGTCTTCAGGAAAGGAGACCTCTTGCTCAAGAAGATACAATCATTTCTCACTGATTCCCGGGGCAAATGGACTCCGAACTACGACGGCCCCTATGTGGTCAAGAAAGCCTTCTCAGGCGTCGTAACCATGGATGGATCGGAGTTTACCTACCCCACGAATGTTGATGTAGTCAAGAAATACTTCGCCTAAACTAAAAAAAAAAAGCGTCTCGGTGGATTGAAAACCCGAAAGGGCGGTCCAGGAAAAAATTAGAGACATAAGCAAAAAAATCATCCCGGTGGATTGGAAATCTCAAAGTACAATATAGACAAAAGTTAGGGATTAATGGCAAGTAACTATGTCCGACGAGGTTAAATCCCGAGTGGTAATACCATCAGTCAGAAAACTCCAGTCAAGGTCATCTTCGACAGAAGCTCAGGATGTCCAGAATTCAAAGTTGGTAGGAGGATAATGGTTGTTATGTTTCAATGTAGCCCTTTTCCCTTAAATTACCATTTTCTAAACTTTTTAATGCTCTATGGGATCACGCACTTGGCTGATTTCCATCCTATCAATAAAATTTGAGCCCTAGTGCTTTTTTTTGTAATTCTTATTTGTTTTAGCTTTACAGAATGACATTTTAACATGATCGACGATTCTTGAAATAAAACAAAAATGAATTTACTTGTAAAATTTTTCTGCTTTTAAAATAAAGATGGCAATTTCTTTTGATTGTTGAACATCGAAAGAACATCGACCTCTTCTCCAAAGGTGATTGAAACTCAAAGTGCAGAATCGAAGTACTCCTTCTAAACTAGTACGCCTGAACAAAGGATCAACTGTGTCAGAGACCATGTTCCATCTGACATCCCCGACAGAGTTCGTACCTCTTAAGACCGATTGAACAATTCTTTCTCCCTACAGGGACCGTCTTTCCTAAGCAAGGCAGGATTGCTATCAAGAACCAATGGCACTTTTCATCCCCCGCAGTGGCCGAGTATCCCTTCGTGTTCATCTATTAGTCTGTATGTCGCGTCAGTTTTGTCAGCATAAACATACATACATCATGCATTATTGATTCATACTCATATTCATATTGCATCACTATCACTCTAGTCGGTCTAGTTCCCAAGAAATAAAGTCATCTCAATCGAGTTGTCAGTCATTTACTTGTTAAGAAATACAGCGTCAGAGCAGTTTCTCCCCTGTTTATTTTTGGATTGGAGACGGTCCTCGACCACTTTGATAACTTGAACCTCTAAGAAACAAGAAGACTTTCGACAAACGTCACTCTTTACTATTGAAGATGATGTTCTCTCTTTTTCGGATTAAGGAAAATCCCCAAAGAAAGCCTCTCAACTGAAGACTCTCAGCAACACGTTGGTTTTTCTCTCTAGAAAGTCAATGTCAATAAGGTCATCAGCACCTCAAAATTGGATTGCATCACATGGAGTTTCTCCAAAATGATCTCGAAGAAAAGTATGATGTAATACCCCCAGCCTGAAAACAACCTCTCAAGAGACTCGTGTTCCACAGTAGAGTCAACAAATGGCGTCTCCAACAAGAAGTTTGAACACCTCTACAACTCAGACGAATGGATTCCCCAGCAAGTCTGACATCAAATTTTTCCATCAAATGGCATCTCCCCAGTGAAACTCGGCGAGAAGTTTGATGAAGACCGCTACACATAGCGTCCCTTGTAAAAAAAATGAGACCAGCTCCGTGGGTAAAAACCAAGATCGAGGGGAAGTTTATTGACAAAAGAAACTAAGACCAGTTCCTTGGCTGAAAACCAGGATCGAGGGGAAGTTTAAATCAGAAACTGAGACCAGTTCCTTGGCTGAAGACCAGTATCGAGGGGAGGTTTATTTCAAAAGAAACTGAGACCAGATCCTTGGCTGAAGACCAGGATCGAGGGGAAGTTTCACCCTTTTCTAAGCATTATTGCTTATCAAAAGAAGATGGATGAGCAAACTGCCATTCATAACCACCGTCAAAATTTTGGGTATTCCGATATTTAATCCTCTTGCACCCCGAATGCCCGAATACCTTCGCCATCCACACCTTCGGGTCCAAGAAAATTAAATAGGGGCATCTGTCCTACCCCAAATTTTGACCACCAAGATTTCCCATCATTGTGCAAATCATCACCACAATATGGATGTGCCATCATGCCTCATCAATCTCCTCAAGGATTGTTGAACATTCACTACAATTAAGAATTAGGGTTTTGAGCCCTCTCAGAGCACTTAGACAAAACCCCTAAAACACCCATAAGGGGTCAAGAGGACTCCCACATCAAAAATCAAGCACAAGGTTGCAACATTCCAAGTGGATCAAGCCTCGAGATCGCTAGTGTCACCAAATTAGGGTTTTGGTCGACCAAGGCCTCCAGATGAAAATTTTCATCTGGGCATGAGCCAATGCTTCAAAGCATAACCCAAGATACTCCAAGGGACCTCATGAACCCAATCATCAAGTCAATTTAGCCTCAGGGAATGCATTCACAAAAAATTAGGAATTAGGGTTTCTTGACCTAATTCACCCCTAAGTTAACTTTTGGGACAAAGCATGAGCCAAGACCTCAAGACATGATTTGAGGGTCTCCAATACACCACATTGATCCAATTACAATAATGGATTGATCCAAGAAGCTTGATTCACAAGTTTCAATTTCATCTGGACCACAATTAGGGTTTTGAAGAAAAAAGTCAACTGTACCTTTGAGTTTTGACCAAGACATGCTCCCAAGCCTTGGGGCATGATTCAATACACCCTATAACACCTATTGGAATCCATCCATTAGGTTTGATTTAGGTCAAGGACTTTATTTCACAAAGGATCACACAGTTTAGATTTTATCCGATAAAAAGTCAACTGTGCACAAAATCAAGTTTGACTTTTTGGAATTTTTCACAAATATGGTTCCCCTAAGTCAAAAATAATATTAATGTATGGTATTGATCACCATTCATTAAGAAAAGTGATTTTGGTACCAACTTCCAAGGATCATAACTTGAGATCCAAGCAACCATTTTGGGTGATCCAAAGCTGGATTTGTAGGTCTTGCTACACTCTACAAAAGCTTCAACTACCTCAGACTCCAATTCTACATGGATTTTAAGTTATGGATTGATCAAAATCACAAAAACATGAAAATGACACTTTTTCCAACACTTAGTGGAAATATGCCTAAGTTACCAGCCTTGAACATCAATGTTCATGGGGTTTTTTCAGTTGGATCCAAATAGTTTCAAAACAAACTATGATCACACATGTTTTGTATCATATGAGGACTTTCTAAAAAGCACAAGGGCCTCCCATAACTCAACCTGAGCAGGGAGATATGAATCCCTCAAAATCACCATTTCCAACTGTCCTAAGCAAAGCGGATTTTGGCATTTTTATCGATTTGGAAAATTTGGACAACTCCAAGCCTTGTCACCCATTTGGACACATCTGAGGATAAAAAAAAAAGGAGAATGATCTGATCCCCAAGCCTCCAAAGTCTAAGAATCTACACTTAGCCATAACAAACCTAAAAAGGCTAAAAAGGTGCCAAGACTCCTATTTTGTTTCCAAGAATTCAATGGATACACCAATGTGGCATGGACTGACACATTCCTCAAGAATTAGCTCTGAATCAAAGAACCATAGGCATGTGCCCCAACCTCAAGTCAATGGCTAGAGGAGACTTGAGATTCCTTTTGCTCAACATTGGCCAAAGGCCTGCTGCAGCTGGCATTCACTATTGATTCCAAAACAAACTTGACGCACTATAAATAGAGATCAATTGTGATCAATTTGAGTACACCAAAGCACTAAAACCGATGCTTTCCTCAAAATCTCTCTCTCTCTTTAGGCCAAAATGCCTTCTTTTGCAAGTCATCTCTGAGTTTTTGAGTTAGAGAGCAATTTCACCACAACTCATGATCCAAACACATCCAATATGTTATATCTAAGCTGTCCAAAGACTCAATTGTGACCTGAAACACCAAAATCAGAAAATCCACTTCCAAAACCTCAAAATTGGACTTTTCTGCATTTTCCAAGCCATTCCTTGATTCAGTCACTTCCAAAACCAAACAAGGCCTCAAACACACTCCAAATATCATCCTTAAACTGTCCCAATTAGTTCCCCTAATCTAGAACACCATTTGACAGAGTTGCCATATTGGTCACTTTTGCCCCTTTTGCAAGAAAAAGCTAAAACTTGTTCCTGAGGATTCCAACTGGTTTTGATCATCCTAAAAACTTCTAAGGGATCAATTAAGATTATCCAAAGCATTGGATTACTTTTGACACAAGGATCTTGACAGTTAGCACAAGAAGCTCCAAGAGGTAAGTGCATGACAACTTGAACTCTTTGAATTATGCATTCCTTTGATGTCCACTGATCATAAACATCTCATACATGTTGTATATGCTGTGTTTGAACCAATTTATCATGTAATTCTTGCATGTACCATGAGATAGCATAGAACATGCAAATCTAGGCCTATTTTGAAACCACTATCAGGTTTTAAAATTGGGACACTTTCTGAAAATTCCAAAAGCACCATTGGATTCCTTGTGAAATTCTAGGCCAAATACACCTAAATTTTGTCCAAATCCATGGAAAAATGAGAAAGTTAGAGGCTTCACGTAAATTGCCAAAATTTTCCTTGCATTGCCTTGGCCAGGCGTGAAAACTTGGCACCCCATATATGCACATGGGGTGGTTTTGATACACGGATGTATCACCACCCCAGTGATAGCGCGCATGTGTGTTTAGTTGCAAGGTCATGGGTTCAAACCCCACCCAGATCTTTTTTACTACTCTCTCACTTTTGCTATTTTTTCAATATTTTCATGTTTTTGTTAATTAATTCAAAAATTAATTTCTCTCTCAATTTTAATTATTTTTTATTGATTCTTTTTTTGAAAATTCACAAAAATATTAAAATATTTTATTCCAAAAAATATTTACAAAAATATTATTTATTTCATATATTTGATATTTTTGTAAAGAATTATATTTTTATTTGCTTTTAAACATAAAAAAATATTTCTTTCTCTTTGTTTTGCAAAATTCAAATGATTTTTAAATCATCCCATGAATGAAACATGATTTTCCAAATATAAATCCAAGATCACAAACTTTTTTCACATGTTTGATTATTTTAATTGAATTTTTATTCAGTTAAAATACATTTTAAAACCAAAAATTAGGGTTTTGATCACTATCACCCTAACAAACCTTTTCAAACCACTTTGGGCCTCTTGATAGAGTGTAAGTCCCATCCCTTTGTAAATATAAACCATTTTGGGCCTCAGTCATTGTATAAGTCTCGACGCGATTTTAAAATCTCGGCGCGGTCGTCACCTTTTAAACAAAAACCATCTGGGCCTCCCTTTGTGTTGTAAGTTCCATCTTTCTTTTTTTAAAATACACTTTGGGCCTCTATTAGAGTGTAAGACCCAATCCATTTTTAACCAAAACCTTTTTGGGCCTCAGTCATTGTATAAGTCCCGATACAGTTTACAAAACAACGGTACGATTACTGTTTTTCATTTGGGCCTCTCCTTAAGTATAAGCCCCAACAATCTATTCAAAATAACTTCCCTTTTGATTTAGGTTCAAACTCATAGTTGTTATAAAAAAAAATTTTAATTTCTTGAACAACTAACCATACAGCTGTTACAATGGATGCTTGCTCGCCTGTACATTTTTATCAGCTTTCTTTACATACCAGAGTTAACCTCAAAAGCACTCTCTTGTTGAGACCATCACTTCTTCAATACTCTCTTGTTGAGTTAACCCATTTTAGCCTCAATCTTGGGCTTTGTACAAGACAAACAAATGACTCTCTTGTTGAGTCAATCACCTTTCCATACTCTCTTGTTGCGTCGGTGGTACAAAACAAAAACACTCTCTTGTTGAGTCATTCTTTTTTAGCCTCAATCTTGGGCTTTGTACAAGACATATATAAATTTTCTCCAACAAAGTCAAAATCTTCATAAACCCCTTTTAAAGCTTGGGACAAATATCTTCCCCAGCAAAGTCAACTCCTCCCAGCCGTCTTTTAGGCTTTGAGAGATAATATCCCTAAGCAAAATCAATCTGCTTTTCAGCCTCCTCTCAGGCTTTGTATAATGATTTTCCTAGTAAGGTCAGCCTCAATCTTGGGCTTTGTACAAGACACCTAAAAATCCTCAGATGAGTCAGTCAACTACCTTTCAGCCTCAATCTTAGGCTTTGTACAAGACACCAAATAAAACACTCTCTTGTTGAGTCAGTCGCATTTTAGCCTCAATCTTGGGCTTTGTACTAGACAGATAAAGATTTGTTTCCCACAGAGTCAGTTTCTTTTCAGCCTCAATCTTGGGCTTTGTACAAGACACCGTATAAATATCTCTAGCAGAGTCAATCATCTTTTAGCCTCAATCTTGGACTTTGTTCAAGACAGACAAAATCTTTCCCTGGAAAAGTCAACCTTTAGCCTCCTCTTAGGCTTTGTATATTGATATCCCCAAAAGAGTCAGTCTCTTTTTAGCCTCAATCTTGGGCTTTGTACAAGACAGATAAACACTCTCTTGTTGAGTCAACCTTTTCCAGCCTCCTCTTAGGCTTTATATAAGGACTTCCCCGGTGGAGTCAATCAATCTCTTAGCTTCAACCTTGGGCTTTGATCAAGGCACACAAAAATCAACATCCCCTCAGAGGAAATCAAAATCTCTCTATAGGAAGACCTTTCTTTGTGTTATCACACATCAAAACAAATACTTCAAAACAAACCCTAATCCCAGATAATTGTTGTAAGTGGCACGCTTGTTGATTCAAAAATCCAAGTTGTCGTCCATCTCTTATCCTGGCAAAAATCCTCTCTTTCATCTAATTGCTGTAAGCGGCAAGCCTATGGATTATTTACATCCACGCCACTGTCCCTCTCTTAGCATGAAGACTCCTAAGGAAAAATGGCATTGCTCTAAACTGAGTTTAAGTTTTCTCCTTCAGGAAAAATCCCTCATAAAAGAAATAATGGCATTGCTGGATTCTCATAGCCCAGTTAAAGTAATTTTCCTTTACAGTCATCCAACAGTTGTGATAAACAGACAAGATGTCTCCCTTTAGGATGACAAATTCTCTCTCAGTCAAACCCTTTTAGATTTAATCTTGGGCTTTGAACAAGACACAAATAACCTTTAGCTTCAATCTTGGGCTTTGAACAAGACACCAAACATATTTTTCCTCCCATAGAATAGGAGGAACTACGATTGCTCTGATTTCCATGTTTCTTTAAACGGGAATACATAGGCATAAGATTGCGAAATCTTAGCGAGCATACCAATCAAAAACTCTAGGTCCAGTACCTTCATACCAATCAAAAACTCTAGGTCCAGTATCTTCACACCAATCAAAACTTAGGTCCATTACCCCACTAAAATCATCAAAAACTCTCTCTTTCTCTCTCTCATATCTCCCAAAGAAGAAACTTTCCCAACCCACAACAGATAAAAACCATCAAGTACAAAGCAGAACCTATTGCTAACAACCTGTGGATAACCACATATAGGATGGGTAACTGACAACTCCCCATTGTATAACCTGACCCCGAACTCCCCGAATATCTTTTAAGTGTTTGTTCAGTTAAACATCCGCGTGCAAGGTTAGTTTTAGATAGCTTTCCTTTCCCTTCCAGCTTCGCGGGATAAATAAGGAATCAGAAAGTAGCACCCCCTCCTACCATTGCGGTGAGGAGGAACCCAATCTGCGATAAGGTGGTCGCGTCACCGACAAAAATCGCACGCTACACTATAAAATGGTATGGAAAGTCTTTACCTCATGCTAGATCGAGTGTGAATCAATGCTCAAAATATCCCCAAAAGGCTTGCATGAATGCATCATCAAATCCAATCACTTAGGTAAACATTGAACAAACATCGAGCATGCATTTAAGGTTCAAGAGAAGCACATTGATCATGATCAAAAATAAATGTCAAAACATCACAATGGTATACAAAATGTCCTTATGAATGTGCCTAAACATGTCAAGGAAATTGGCTTAAGAAAAGTCACACACAAGCATCAAGTTCAACCCTAATTCTAAACACACATCAAAGATATTGGGCATGCAATGAACCAATCATGAAAAATAGTTAGATGTCTTGAAAAATTATGATATTTTAACCATGATATGATGAAGTCAGTGGCTCAACATGCTCTAAAATATGGCCAAAACTATACACAAAAGGTGCTCAAAGAATGTCAAACATATGGCAAGTTATCAATCAAAGACCATTCAAAACAAGTCACAAAAAAGGCATTCAAAATGAACCCAAAAATAATGGAAAAAATAACAAGTGATCATCAATATGTCCTAAAATCATGTGACTAAAGGCATACAAAATATGGGGTCAAAAATAGTTTGGAAAAATCAATTTCAAGACATAATGTGCAAGATATGTCAAATGGTACACCTCTAGATCAAAATTACAAAACAATTATCAAAATAATTCAAAAATGGAATTAAAAAATATAGAAAATTAATTAAAACCCTAAAAACATTTCATGAATTTTGTTTGGAATTTTCTGATGAGAAAGAGTATTTTTAATTAATTAAAATGAAACGCGTGTTAAAAAGAAAAATGAAAAAACACACAAACAAGGGAGGGGTGTACCCCAAGTAAATATCATGTTCAAATTCATTGGCCAGATGACTGGGGGGTGGGGAAATGAACGCACATGGCCCATTCACCATTTAAACAAAAACCTTTTTTTTATATTAATTTTTATTAAAATCAAATTAATCAGAATTGGAATGAAAATAAAAGCACGTGGTTTTTGTTTGGACCACATTAATGCGCTGTCAAAAAAGTACACGTGAGATTAAAATTACTATGCTGACCAGCCATTGCCTGACACGCACGCGCTGACTAAAGTTGACTAGGGTAGAAACACAGACGCCAGAGCAAAGCTCCAATCGTCTTCTCCGACCAGCCCCCACCGTCGACGGTGGCCAAAGGTTCCAGAAATGAAAAAGAACGATATTGCCTGGCTCATTTTCTTGCGTAGAATCCAAATATATGCTTAGAATTTCCATTAGGTTCCTAAATCATGCAATACGAAAGGAATAACTTATGCCCTAAACATTCAAGATCTCATATTTCACCCTATTTTCTAATTACAAACACTGCCTCCACTTTAAGGACTTCAGATGCATATAACTTACACGATTCTAACCACCATATTTGTTCTAGCATGATGCCTAAAGTTCAAGATCAAACATGACCTTAGATGTTTTTCAAATGCCCAGAAACCCTGAAAAAGTTCAATTCACGATCTTGTAATCTACACTGACCAAAATAAATGCTCAAGAAATTTCCAAATCTTGCTTGAAACTTCAATTTCATGATGATGAAGAATGAACTCGTGGAAGGTGTTATGGAGGTTCCAGATGAAAACCAATGCATACAGTAGCAAGTATCAAATGTAGTGATGACAATGGTGGAAAAATTCTGAAGAAAGCTTCAAGATTGAGTGAGATCCCAAGCTCTGAACTTGAGGGTATGAAAATGGAGTTTTTGGATTTCTCTTGCTAAAATGATGTGTAACTGTGTAACTAACTTAGTTAGGGTGGTTAAGAGGGTTATATATGGTGGTTAGAGTGTGGTTAGATTCTAATCATGGTTAAAGTTGAGTTGGGAGCTTGGTTAAGAAAATTTGAAAATGAGAGGTTATGGTGAGAGGCACGGGTTTTCTCTTCATGTATGTGTATTGTAGTCATCATGGAGTGTATGCGTGATGCTGGTACAATTTAAATGGCAATAGCTTGTTTGCTAAGTTTTTTTTCTCTTTCATGGCCATGTAAGGTAAAGGTTATGGTGATGCATGGTTTGTAAGAGTTTGTATGGTTTAATGAGGTAACTTTGGTGACAGGATGCACATGGAAAGGGTGTACCAACAATAATTATGCCTTGCTCTTGCAATTTGCATGAATTGTCATGAATGGAACACTTGAGGAACCTCTTTCATGGTAGTGACTTTGAGAGATTATATCTTGATGAATATGGGGTCAAATGGTGTGATCTTGGTATCAAATTATAGAGGAGACTTGGTATAACAAGTTTGATGTGAGAATCAAGTTGAATGGAAGCTTTAAACATCATGAAAAATGGCTATGAAGATGGTATGACACAAGTTGGCTTTGATACTTAGCAAAATTCTAAGAGTTTCCATGTTGAACAACTTTGAGATGATGACTTTAAGTGACCATAACTTTTGATCCAAGAATCCAAATGATGCATTCTTTATATGGTTGGAAAGGTGGAAGATCACTCTACAACTTTAATTAGAAAATGATTTCAAAATGAGGCTTGGAAGCCACTCAAAACTGAGCTTGAACATGGGCACAAAACCTGACCCTTAAACACTTAGAAAAATTTCTAATTGTTGAAACATGCAACTGTGAAAACGTCCAATTTCCAACAATCATAACTTGCTAAAAAATGATCCAATGGAGATGAATTTTATATGGTTGGAAAGCTTGAAATGCATAATACAACTTTCATGTTTGACAAAAAATGAAATGAAGCTTGGAACATGGAGAAAAATGGCGATGAAAGTGGCTACAAACCATGAAAACTTTCCAAAAATGGAAAGTTCTAAATCCCTAATTTGCCAAAAATGGAAACCTTCCACAGTTCTTGATTTGTTATGACCCCTTTGGTATTTCTTGATCAAATTTCACCCATTGATCATGTTTGACATGACAAACACAAAGTTGACCTCAAAAAGTTAGGAGTTGACTTTTTCATTGCTCAATTGACTTTGTTCCCAATCTGGTTGATTCTCAATCATCTGGTCAATTGAGACCCTTTTGAATGAAATTGATGGGCAATACTCCACTCATAAATACTTGAGAACATATAGAATACCATGGAATCAAGTCTTACCCAAAGAATCAGAAATAAAATGATTTTACACAAAACCCTAGTTTTGACCCCAAAAGATAGAAGATGTTGATCAATGGTCAAAACCCTAATTTCTTTAAGGTATGTTGAGATTCTCTTGAACCAAGATGTCCTATGCAACATGAGGATGTTGAGGCTTCAAGATCCTTTCTCATGAAGATGTCATATGTACAGATAATCAAAACCCTAACTTGAGGATCAAGAGATAGGAGAGGGTGGTCCCCTTCAAGCTCCTTGAAAATTCCAATCACCTGATGAAATGATGAACCAAACATGATGTCTTGAGGCATAAAAAGCTCTTGTAGCTTAAGTGCTTGAGTATATTTCCTTCTCCTTGCTTTGAACAACCAATTCCATAGAAACCTTCTGACCCCATGCCTTGGGAAAGCCGACGATGCATGTATGATGCTTATGACGTAAATGCACATGTATATGAAGCATAAGCCATTTATTGATGGTAAAATATGAGGGAAGATTTTGGGGTGCTACAGGAGTGAAAGTGATATTGATAATGTAAGGTTTTTTAGGTTGGTGAAGGGGAGTGTGGAAGAATAAAACACAACAATGGGGGGGGGGGGGGGAGTGACCATGCAGGTTTAAAATATAGCAGAAACTTCTGGAGTTGTATCTACGAAACATTCTGGCGCTTAGACGTTCTGGAGGTGCATCTACGGAAGTTTCCCTGAATTGAATTATTTTGAAGTTTTTCCCAGCGTATACTAGTATAAAATTATTCCGTAGATGTAGCTCCGAAAGGAACCAAATTTTGCCAAAAAAAGGTGCGTCCGGATATGTATCTCTGGAAGCAGGGGGCATAAAAGGAATTTCGCTAGGTGCTTAAGAGTATCAAGGGGGTGGATTAAGAAATCTCCTTTTATTATATTGTTAGGCCATTTGTGGGCTATAAATAGCACCTTTGTTTTATTGTAGATTTACAATGGTGAATCACAGAATATATAAATTTATGGTCTGTTGCTCTTTTTCTTTAGTTTTTAATACATTATTAGCATTTTCAGCATGAAATTCTAAAATTTCGATGAATAAATATTGGCACTAATACCATTAGTGGAGATATTTATCTTATTGATAGTGTAATTATTCACACAATTTTTAAGGACAAAAAGACATTTCTCATATTTAGTGAAGAAAAAACTGATGTCAATATTATATCTGACATCTCAAAAATAACCGAAGGCTCCAAACGAGCCAACTTGTTGTTAAGTGGAGGAACAAAATTACATATTGAAAATGCATTATACTCCTTTAAGTCTTATAAAATTCTACTAAGTTTCAAAGACATTCGTCTAAATGGGTATCATATTGAAACAAGAGATTATTGGAGCAATGAATATCTTTGTATTACAAAACATAATTTGGACAAAACATGGGTAATGGAAAAGCTACCGATATTCTTCTCGGGATTGTACTATGTAACGCCCCGATTTGTTTAATTGCATTTATTTATTTCATTTATGTGAATTTTGTGACATGTGTGAATTTATTGTATTTTACCTGTTAATTGAGTTAATTGGTTAATTTCCCTGATAGGTAAAATATTTGCAATAAATTATAATTTCTTTTCAACTTTTATTTCCCGAAATATATTTCATCGGTATGTTTATGTTTTATCGCATTTTGAGAGCGTTTGAGAGATATTTGAGCTGAGGGGTATTTTGGTCTTTTTGGGGGTAGATATTTTTATAAATAGAAAGTGGAGAGAAAAAGAGAGGAAAGAAAAAGAAAAGAAAGAGAAGAGAAGAGAAAGGAGAAGAAAGAAAGAGAGAAGAGGAGAAAAAGGAAAAAGTGAAGATTCATCCGTTTAAAGCGCGAATAATCGGGTAAGGGTGAGAAGTTTCAATTATATTTTGCTTGTATATGTATATGTGTATGTTTTCTTGGATTGTTTTGGTTATTTTCTCTAGTTTTTCATGTAGGTTGAAAATGAGAAAAATGAATAGAAATCGATGTTTTCACGGTTAGAATTTGGAATAAGTTGTGTAGTATAGTCGGGTGAGGATAGGAAGTAATCGGGAATGGTTGTTTGTGTGTTTTCGAGTGGTTTTGAGCGAGTTTGGAGTTGAGGTTAAATTGATAAAATTATGTTTCAAAATATTTCAACCGTGGAAAATGTGTTAGATGGCTTTTTAATAGTGAAAATATTGTAGTATGTTGAATTCTGAGACCGCAGCTTTTTACGGAATCGAAATCGGAGGCCGGAAGTCATTTAACGATCGAAAACTGAGTTTTTATCAAATTCCGCGCAGTATGCATCGACCTGAAGGACTTTTGCGTCGACCTAAAGTGCTTTGCGTCGACCTATGGACTCGACCTGTGCACACTCGCGAGTGATGAAAATTTTCCAAAATGTCCGATTTTGTTTTCTTCATAACTTTTGAACCGTAAGTCCGTTTTGACCCCCGTTTGAAGCGTTGGAAAGCTAATGAAATATTCTTTCTATTAAAAATGGTTTGGAGGGTAAAAGATGATTTAATTAATTCGTGTTTTTGGAAAATAGTCGGGTTGTCGGGTTTTTATCGCGTACAATGTGTGCGATTGATGTGTTATCATGCTATATGCTTTTAATATGTAACGTGTAGCTTGTGGGCCGTTATATGATGTGAATATACATGATGGAATGTTGTGATGATGGTTTGTGGCTTTATGGCAAATATGTGCATTGTTTTGAATTAGGCTTCGATGTGGGATTAATGATGTTGTTGTGTGGTAAAATACATTGTTGACTAAATATCAATGTATGTTGTTATGATGTGTTGTGGGTAGCCTTTGTGGTGTGAATCCCTTGTGAAAGTAATTGTGATTGTATGATTGTTGTGGTTTGTGGTTTGTGATGATATGCATTGTTTATATGCAATTCAATGTGTGTTATTTGGTGGCCTGATGGCAAGTATATGCATTGTTTGAATTGTTTTCAATGCATGAATATTGATGATGAGATAATTCATATTGTTGAATTGTGAATGTATGGAATTGATGAGTTGAAATATATGCATGATTATGGTTGCATATATTTGTGAAGATGTATTTGATTGTCATGAGTTCTTGTGTGTCAAGCATCATGATATGCATTGTTGAAACGTCCTGAGTGACGGTTTGGTTCCAGAGGGAATCCGCTATGACATCGTGCGCCTTATGCCGAGAGGACCTAAAGCGATGATTATAGACGATCGTGCGCCTTATATTAAGAGGACCTAAAGCGATCGGATTGTGCGCCTTATACGAGAGGACCTAAAGCAATCCATAAACGTCGTGCGCCTTATAGCAAGAGGACCTAAAGCGACGGGTGAACATCGTAGGCCCGACAGGGTGTTACTTGAGCGATCCTCAGTAACGAGCGACGGTTCCAGCAGAGTTCCTGAGTGAACTAGTGATGAGATATGAAATATTGGAAGTCGGTACCGCATGGCATTTGCATAGAGTCGTTGTGTCGGGCTCTGTGCATTTGCATAAATCATGGATGCATTATGTGTGGAAAATCATGATTTGATTGATTATGTGTGAATATGTGATTATGTCAGTATAATTGATATATGCTATATTTTGTGGTGATGTGGTGGTGTGGTTCCATATGTCATAATGGTGGTTGGATTATGTGTGATATGTTTTGTAATTGTGGCATGCTATATGTGTTAGTATGTGATGCGTGAGGTGAGAATAACTGTGTATGTGATTGTTATGTGTGTTTGCATATTATTATGCAATCTTGATTTAGTTGTTATTTCTCACCCTTCTGCTGTTTTATAATGCTCTATGAGGCATTGCAGATTAGAGTTACTGGAGGTCTTTTTGTGAAGATTAGTCCTCCGTTCTGTTGTCGGTCTTGGTGTCTGCTCTGATACGTAGCACGGGAGTCGGGGAACGATTATATATATATGTATACATTTGTTGATTGTATTTTGTAGTACTTGTGCGTATATAGTTGATGTTCTAAAATGATTTATTTTGTAAAACAAGTCGGTTATGGATCTTTCCGCTTTATTCCATAATTGACCTTTCCTTTTAGATGGAAAAAGTTTTCCCTTTGAGGGTATTCTATTTTGTGCTATGTATAAAAAATATTGAGCATGGATTGTATTTTATTTCTTTAAGTGTGGCATCCCTATTTCTGTCGGAAAAATAAATTTTTATTCACTCTGATTTATTTATGTATTATTTATTCGCGATGGGAATTGGGGTGTTACATTAGTGGTATCAGAGCAGGTCGGTCCGTCCGGCCAAGTTGTTGAGTCAGTTGGTGTGAAAGTTGAATACTGTCGGTGTTGTTTGTCCCTTAGTGTCGCGGTGAAAATTGGATACCATAGTTATTTGTTAACTAGGATCGCATTTTTAATGTCACCACCGTCTTTGATTTTATCCAAGGGAAGGGAGAAAGACCGAATACCCACAATGCAATGCAAATGCACTAAGATTCTAAGTTCGGGGGTTGGTTATACCTAGGGAAGGTGTTAGCATCCTAGATATCTGTAGTACTCTACAGGAACCTCTTGATTAATTTTATATTATCTGTTATTGTTATTTGTTTGCTAAGGGTTTAAGGGTAGGTAATTTATTTTATTCCTAAGTGTGCTCGACAAGATATCGCATCTTGTGCCTACATATCCTGTCAGGAGGGAATCAGAGCACTTGTAGTTCCTTATTAAGGATACTAAATTTGTTTAAAGGTTTAGGAGAGGAAGATGAGTCATCATCTTAAGAAAGACCACCACAGTTTTGAAAATGTTTGTATGTTGTGGGGTATGGGATTGTATGTCCCTTTCTTTGAGATGATTAACATCTAATTCTCTTGTGTGGAGAATTAGGTAGGCTAAAGTTTGATTAAAAAATCAAAATTAAGAGGGGACTAACCTAGGAAATCTATCCTAAGTTATCTAATTGACTTATCTTAAGGTATCGATTATGAAATGCAAATGATATGCACCATGCACAATAACATGGTTATCATGCATGGGATTTTCCCTTGGATATTTATGCGATTAAATTATTGTTATTTAGGCGAGGGTGCTAGCAAAGTGATGCTAGACTTGTGTCTTGTGACCAAAAGGTTGAATGCGATGCCCTAAGGCGATCGACTTATATGGGTAGAAAAGGGGCTCGACGTTGGATCGAGAGTTTTAATATTTTTTGAAAGGTTTAGACATGCAAGCATCATCAAGTAACATAGTAAGCAAACAAAGCACAAATATGTCATCACACAAAACTAAATAGACAAACAAGCGTGCACTCAACGATCTAATGGGGAATGATTTGTTAAGAGGAGTTTTTTTAAGGTTTATTTATTAAAAGGTTTTTATCTCTTTAACTATTTCGAAAAGGTTTTGTTATTATCTGAAATTAGAATTATATTAAGTTAAAACTTAGAAGTGTATTATTTTAATTTTAAAATTACTAAGAGAGTTTGATAAATTTGATTCATTATTAATACTTTTAGAATTATTATATATAAAAAAAAATGTTCTATATTAATTAAAAAAGGTTTTAGTTATTTAAAGTCTTTTATTATTTTAGTTTTTATATTAATAAAGTCAAAAAAGGGTTTTCTCTTTAAATGCTTAATTATTTTAAAGTTCTGATTATTATATTTTTTAGTTTTTAAGTTATGCTAAGAAAGTTAATTAAAAAACATATTAATTTAGAAAAAAGGTTTTAATTTTGATATTTTTATAAATAAAAGTTTTATTATTAATTAATTTTAAAGTTATATTAAAAAAGATTTTTCTTATTAAAATGGTTTTTTTATTATTATAAAAGAATTCTTATTATTATTTTCAGTTTAAAGTTATGTTAAAAAAAGAAAAGTTATTAAAAGAAATTCTTATTAATTAAAAAAGATTTAATAAATAAAAGTTTTATTAAAGGTTATTTAAAAAGAAGTTTTTTTTTTAATCGTAAAAAACGAACGAAAGAAAAAAACTGAGGAAAAAAAAATCTCAAAAGTCTCTCTCGCTCTCAGATCTCACAGTCCCTCTCTCATTCTCGCACCTCAACCTCTCGATTTTCCTCTCTCATTCTTCTCTCTCGGACTCTCGCAATCTCTCCGATCTTCTTTCAATCAAACAACACAAACCCTAAACTACCCTAATCCCCAATCAAACCCTATAATCCCCCGATTCTCATTAGATTTCAGGAGGTTACATTTACAAGCAACTTGCGAAAAGTAAAAAAAACAGTAAAAAGGCGTGGAGGAATCGAGCAAGGGGACGCGACCAAATCTTCAAGAGTACTCGCTCAAAGATAAGCTTCTTTTTCCTTTTTGCGTCTTGATTCTGTTGGCGTATATGTATGTGTTTTGTGCTTCTGATAATTTTACGATGTATGACCTTGATGAACTTCCTGGCGTATGTTGTGTGAGAGTTCTGGTGAGGTGTTTTGGTGCGTGGTATTCTAATATGCAGGATCTGATGAATTTCTTGGTGTGTGGGATGAACTGATATTGGTTATGTATGGTTTTATGAAAATTCTGGTGCGTGTTCCTTGTGGAACTTTGGAATTTTAAGGTTTGCGTGAATTTCTTCAGTATGAGTTTTTTTGATGCTTTTGGGTGACTTGGTGATTTTGGGTCTCTGCGAAGTTGTGTGAATTGGTTTGTGTATGAGTATTGTTTGGGATGGAAGTTTGTGCTTGTCTATGTGGTTTTCTCTTGTTCTGGTATGCCTCCCCTGTCATGTACGTCGTATCATGTTTTTATAGATGGGCTGTGAGGATATCTCTTAAATGTTGCTTGAACTTATTTTGGAAGAAATTTGAAAACTGTCCGAATTTGTTTGGGAAGAATATAGTTGTGTTGTTATTGCCATGATTTTGGAATATACCGTTGTTTCTTTTCCTTGAATGCTGTCTGATATTGCTTTGAAAAGAAATTTGAAATTTCTGGTTGTGAATTGAATGACTTTCCATTTGGTTTGGATACTGTTTTGGAATCAAATTATGGCCGTTATATGGTCCTTGCCATGATAGTGTTGATTTCTGTAATGAATACTTTTAATTCCTTTCCCTTTTTACCGATTTCCCTTAATGACACCTTAATAATTGAGGATTGTTTTGGAAACGGTATTGAACCTGCTTGATTGTGTTTGCAGCTTATTTTGGAAAAATTTTGGATTCTTGCTTTGATTGCTTTTGAACACGTTTTGGAAAAATTAGAAACAGGTTATGATGGTTATGGTTATTAGAATTCTTTGTTTTGAACTCCTTAAGCATACCGTATATTGTTGTTGTAGGTCTCAGAATTGGTACAGGATTTTCATGTGGGACTATGCTAATTCAAGAATATATGGTGCCGCTGTACTTCATCAATTACTCCAAAGCTATGCCAAGATTTCCATGAAGAAGAGCCTTTGAAACTCAAAAGTGAAATAGAGCAGAACCTAATCATTCTAAGTTCCGATGCCGGGATAAGCTGACATCTCTTTCTATTATTTCCCAAAACAAACACTTTGTTTCTCCAGATTGCACCATGAAAACGGTTATGAAGCCTTACTAGCATAGAGACAAAATTCGGGTGATTCGTTCTCTCCGTAGTTTCCAAAAAAAAAGAGAGGAGCTCTTAAGAACTTCCTTTTCTTCCAGTGATTAACAGGTAACAGTTCTGGTCTTTTGAGGAAAGCTTCTGAAATCTCTTATCAGTATGTTTTGCTACGATGACCGAAAATCCATTATAATAATTGTTATGTTTCAAATGGCTTGCTATATAATCTTTCCATATGAATCTTGCTTGGTGCAGGGGTAGCAGGGAAGTAGAGTTATGAGACTGAGTTGTCTTCCTGAAGTTAGATTTCTGTTTTGTATTCCTGTGCCATCCTTTAAGGGAGCAAGTGCATTCAAGTGTAAACCAATACCTGGTAAGATGCACTTTTGGGAATTTGCATTGCATTTTGTAGGGAGCAGTTTATTTTCATCAACAAAATTCCTTACTCCAGACTGTGTTGTACTAGAGCTAGTGTTTGAATTATCATCAGAGTTCTTTCGTACACCGGCCCTCTCAAAGTCAGGACAGCGCCTCCGGATACCACGGTGCGTGACAGAAACAAGCTGATTGTCCATTTTCTCATTTGGATTGCTAGTCATAAAAGAACCATTAGCAAGATTGTCCTGTGTACGGTCAGTGTCTGCCGCGACAACTAGCTCAGAACAATGATTTTCAATTTCATGTTCAGAGACAGAAGCAACTGAATCAACCATGTGTATTTTCTGATCATTATTATTGATAGATTGCTGAAGAGGGACAAAATCACAAAGTCTTATAGAAGATCCCAATGGTTTCTGCATTAGACCCTTAAAAGCTTCTGCTTCAATTAACATATCAGCACCATTGTGAATTAAACCATCCCAATCACAGTCTGAGCCTTCACCCTTTGGATCAATCTGACTTGTTCCTTGAAGATGCAATTCAGGCTCATCCACATCTGTTTTGGTCAGGAGGCAAATATGGGGGGGGGGGGGGCTAACTGATAAAGAATCGGCTCCTGGATGACACGCAATACCAAGAAGTCGCACGAGTGATGTGCCAGAATATCTGCCCTCAATGTAGATCCTTTGGAGCACTTTGGATGGTTAAATATGAATTGCAATTTGTAAATCCCTTTATAGATTTAATTACTTTGAAGCTCTCAATTGAATGAAAGTTTTGTATTGGTTTTGGTCTTGGTGAAGGTTTAAATTGGTTTGTCGTATTTTGTAGCCTAGGCCATGCTTGAACAGGTTCTTTAACTTAATTGTTGATTCCATTTCAAAACATGTATTGCCTTCAATACACAGATATGTATTCAATGTTGAAGATCAATCATGCACGTGAAACCTTAGTTCTTTGGAATTAACTTGTAGCACTTCAACTTGCATCTTGTAATTTCCAATTTATAATCAACAAAACTTACGTAACCAATCTTAACCTCGTACTTATAAAACCAAGCCTATGAGATCATTGACCTAGCCTTAAATCACATAGCACATCTTGAAGTAGCATGCAATTCCTTGCACTTGGATCTGTAATTTAGGATGGATTGTGAAAATTTGATATTGCAGGTGAAACTTGAATTTGTCTAACTCAATTTTGTACTTGCACTTCTTGAATGAATCAAGTCTCTCACTAAACTTATATTTGTATTTAGTATCTAGAACTAAGGAGTCATCTTGAAACTTGTAACAGGGCTTTTGTATTCATGAGTAAAATGGATCTTTGAACTTATATTTGGAGTTTCTCAAATCCTATCATGGCGAATGAAAAAAATGTTGACTTGACTTCCTCGTTTGGGCTTGTGATTTCCAAGTAAACTTTGATTTAGAACTCAACTTTAAATCTGAAATCCGTGATAACTATCACCAACCTGGACTTGAATGAACTCATGAATTCCAATTGAGAACCTTACTTGACCTTTGTACTGAATGCGTTAATTGGCATAGAACCTCCTTGAGTAAGTTTTGACTTAAATGATCATCCAACTTGTTAAAGAGTTTGGACGCGAGCACGAATTTTGAAACTGGAAATGTCTTGATCTTGTAAACTTAAACCGATCAAGGGACTCAAATTTGCATTCTGAAATTCAATCTTCTACTTTCTCCACATTGAACTTTCTTTGATGAACCAATATTTAAGACCATATGGCGAACACATCTCTTAAACTTTAAGGAGCTTACAGAGGGGGAAAAGCCATCTTGTAATATAACCCTGCCACACAACTAGTGACCAGTTTCCAGAGGCCAAATTCCATATCGGAGGGTATAAGGACCTAGTATTTGTGGGGAAAAACTTTTGAGTCTTGAGGAAGAAAGGCTTGGTAGTGGCTTAGGGATCAGAAAGGGTGAGGGCACAATCTCACAGGACCAAAGAACCTCCACAAACACACACACAATACAACCTTCAAGTCTTTGAGCCTCCTGCAACAGCACCTGTACCCAAAAGAGAAACAAACAGACAAAACTAGATAAAACGGTTAGTTATGCACGAATGATCAACCTAATATGTTATGCAAGAGAAGAGCGGGGATCTTAGGGTCAAAAATTAGGGTGCGACACTTAGTACGTGATATGTGTGGGAAACACTGTCAGTGCTTTTGGGTTTTTCTAGTCCTTTGTCTTCAGGTGTGAGATTGAGATAAGTGGGGGAGAAGCTGGAACTTCTCCAAGTTGCTTCGGTTGTGGAGCGTTGGCTCAGTGTGTCGTTGGTTGCCAGAGTGTAAGTGTTGTTTGGACAGTGTTGTTCCAGATTCTGGAGGGGTTGTGGAGGTAAGGTTTTTGTCAACTAAGGATTTGTGCCTTAGGTAGTTTTGTGCGCAGGATGTAAGAAATGCTATTATAGTTTGGTGAAGACGGTTTATGCCCCATCATGATTGTCGGCTGTCTATTGGCAAATTGAGGAACTGATCACCCTTAATCTCTTGTTGATAGCAAATGGGAATTATGTTGGATGGAATAGACGTGTCTTTCCGGTTTTGATAGCGTGTGAAATGAGTTGTTTGGAATTTAAGGAAAAGATTATAGATTGTTTTGTTGAGTCGAAGAAGATTCTTATATCGGAAGAGGAGACGGATTCGAGGTTTCCGTATGTTGGTCAAGTTAGGAAGTCATTGAGAGAGAATTATTGGGTATTATTAAGGACTGCTTCTCAGAGAGTAGAGATTGAACTTAATTGGACGAAGGTGAATAGTTGAGGTTTATGTCTGCTAAGTAAGTAGGAAACTCTTAGTAGATGGGACTAAGAAATTTGTTTTGTCTGTGATGATAGTGTTCTGGAAATTGGCAGGAAGCCATAGTGATGGGTCGTCAGTTGTGCATGGTTTTCGGATGTGTTTTTGGATGGAACATTAAGGTGTGGTCCTAGAGAGCTCCAGCTTTGTTAGTACTAACAGGGAATGATGATTGAATGGAATAACAAACATGATGGTATTGGTATTGAGATTATGGAAAGTAAAACTTGGAGTTCTGGTGAGGTTTGGAGTCTTTGGAGTTTTAGAGCATTAATGGAAATTTTGAGGAAACCCTAGGTGTGGGTGTAATATTTAAGAGTTCTCTTGGCTTGGTTGTGGTGACATGTTGGAATTTGTGGAATTGGACGGTCAAGAGATGAAATTGTGTATGGATTACTGACAGTTGGATAAGGTAACGATTGAGAATAAGTGTCCACTTTCATAAACAGATGACTGGAATGGCTTGGTTGAGTTTGAGTGGAGTTGCAAGTGTATGGAATGTTGGATAAGAGTGGTGAATTGTGTGAGTTAAGGCTTTGATCGATTTGATGTGACTGGTTATGATGTTATCATCAGAATAGGCTGTTAATTACTCGGTTAAGCTTGGGTGTGAGTAGCCAGTTACCCAGTGAAAAGTTTTGCAAAAGCTTTAAGAATTTATATCTTTTGGAATTTGGTTGGGCATTACAACGTACAGTGACGTTGCTTGGTGTTAGTAATGCGTCTGTAATGTTTGTGGAGTAGACGAATCGTATCTTTCATATTTATTTGGATAAGTTCGTAGTGGTTTTAATTGAGGATATTCGGATCTGTTATAAACCCAGAGGAAGAACAGGTAGAGTGTTTGAGATTTGAATTACAAGTGTTAAAAAGAGACGAAGTTTTATGCTAAGTTATTCAAGTGAGAATTTTGGTTGAAAAGGTTAGTTTTCTTGGATATGTTATTTCTGAGGATGGTATTTGTTGTGGATTCATCGGAAGTAGATGCAGTTCTACAATGAGAGGTTCCGAAGTTGGTTAAGGAGATTAGAAACTTTGGGCTCAATTGGTTGTTACAGAAGGTTATGGAAGGCTTTGCTAAGTTTGTACTTCTGTTATTTCAGTTGGCTTGCAAAGGGTGAGTTGTTTGTTTTGGATGTTCATTGTGAGTAAGTTTTGGGTGAGCTGAAGTAGAAATGGTCTACGGCTCCAGTTTTGATTCTGTGTGATCCTGTTCAACCGTTTGTGAGGTTTTGTGAAGTGTTTATGATGAGTTTAGTCAGGGTGTTAATGTGAGAGGGTAAAGTCATTTCTTATGCGTTACGATAATTGAGGATTTATAAAAGGATCTATACTATTCTGGATTTGGAATTAGTCGCGATTGTATTGTGTTGGAAAATTTGGAGGTATTATTTTTATGGTTCTCGGCTCGAAGTGTTGGGTAATCGCAAGAGTTTTAAGTACTTGGTTGGTTTGAAGGAATAGAGTATGAGACAATGAGGATGGTTAGAATTTGTGATGGGTTATGAATTTGGATTGGATTATCTTTGGGAAAAGTTAGTGTCGTGCGTGATAAGTTAAGTCGAAAGTTTTTATACATGTCAGTTTTGATGGTCAGGGAGTTAGAATTATTTGAGCAGTTCAGAGACTTGTGTCTGGTGTGTGAGATAACACAGTAGAGTGTGAAGTTGGATATATTAAAAGTGAACAGTGATTTTTGGTGAATATGAGAAAGAGTTAGACTTTGGTCGTGAAATTGGTAGTTTTGATGGTTACGAGTAATCAGAGTGTGCAACGGGAGCGTGAAGTGGCATGATTCGTATATGCGGGTGGGGCTGGTAAGAGTTCATAGGTTGAACATTGGGAATATGTAGGAGTGTTTAGACCATTGGACGTTTCAGGAATGGAAGTGATATGTGAAAGGTTTAACTATTATTCATGGGCTACTGTGTAGATGGAGGTTTTGGTTATATGTTCGATTGGTGAAGCGTAGCATTGTTGTAATAATGTTGTGTGACAAGGATGTTGGTATTATGGTTGTGTGGAGGTTGTTTAATCGATGTTGTGTCGTGGAACTTGTGTTCTTGTTTGTGTTGTTGCCTCGTTTCCATCGTGTTGGTTCGAGTGCGTGTAGCTAATTCCGGTGTGTGTTCGTAACTTGGGTTTTCCTTGAGTCCTGAGTTAGTCGTCAAGTGCATTGTATGGGCTTTGCATCTTGTCGTCGTTGTCGTGTCGTTGTTGCAGTTGTCGTCGTTGTCGTGTTGTTGTTGTAGCTGTTGTTAGCAAGGTTGTTTGTCGGTTTGTGGTATTCGTGGTGTGCCTTTGGTTGGCATGTTGGTTTGTTGGTCGGATGCGAGAGTCGTATCCCGAGTTGTTCGTATCAGTATATTTCGAGGACGAAAATGTCTAAGTGGGGGAGAGTTGTAACGCCCCGATTTGTTTAATTGCATTTATTTATTTCATTTATGTGAATTTTGTGACATGTGTGAATTTATTGTATTTTACCTGCTAATTGAGTTAATTGGTTAATTTCCCTGATAGGTAAAATATTTGCAATAAATTATAATTTCTTTTCAACTTTTATTTCCCGAAATATATTTCATCGGTATGTTTATGTTTTATCGCATTTTGAGAGCGTTTGAGAGATATTAGAGCTGAGGGGTATTTTGGTCTTTTTGGGGGTAGATATTTTTATAAATAGAAAGTGGAGAGAAAAAGAGAGGAAAGAAAAAGAAAAGAAAGAGAAGAGAAGAGAAAGGAGAAAAAAGAAAGAGAGAAGAGGAGAAAAAGGAAAAAGTGAAGATTCATCCGTTTAAAGCGCGAATAATCGGGTAAGGGTGAGAAGTTTCAATTATATCTTGCTTGTATATGTATATGTGTATGTTTTCTTAGATTGTTTTGGTTATTTTCTCTAGTTTTTCATTTAGGTTGAAAATGAGAAAAATGAATAGAAATCGATGTTTTCACGGTTAGAATTTGGAATAAGTTGTGTAGTATAGTCGGGTGAGGATAGGAAGTAATCGGGAATGGTTGTTTGTGTGTTTTTGAGTGGTTTTGAGCGAGTTTGGAGTTGAGGTTAAATTGATAAAATTATGTTTCAAAATATTTCAACCGTGGAAAATGTGTTAGATGGCTTTTTAATAGTGAAAATATTGTAGTATGTTGAATTCTGAGACCGCAGCTTTTTACGGAATCGAAATCGGAGGTCCGGAAGTCATTTAACGATCGAAAACTGAGTTTTTATCAAATTCTGCGCAGTATGCATCGACCTGAAGGACTTTTGCGTCGAACTAAAGTGCTTTGCGTTGACCTATGGACTCGACCTGTGCACACTCGCGAGTGATGAAAATTTTCCAAAATGTCCGATTTTGTTTTCTTCATAACTTTTGAACCGTAAGTCCGTTTTGACCCCCGTATGAAGCGTTGGAAAGCGAATGAAATATTCTTTCTATTAAAAATGGTTTGGAGGGTAAAAGATGATTTAATTAATTCGTGTTTTTGGAAAATAGTCGGGTTGTCGGGTTTTTATCGCGTACAATGTGTGCGATTGATGTGTTATCATGCTATATGCTTTTAATATGTAACGTGTAGCCTGTGGGCCGTTATATGATGTGAATATACATGATGGAATGTTGTGATGATGGTTTGTGGATTTATGGCAAATATGTGCATTGTTTTGAATTAGACTTTGATGTGGGATTAATGATGTTGTTGTGTGGTAAAATACATTGTTGACTGAATATCAATGTATGTTGTTATGATGTGTTGTGGGTAGCCTTTGTGGTGTGAATCCCTTGTGAAAGTAATTGTGATTGTATGATTGTTGTGGTTTGTGGTTTGTGATGATATGCATTGTTTATATGCAATTCAATGTGTGTTATTTGGTGGCCTGATGGCAAGTATATGCATTGTTTGAATTGTTTTCAATGCATGAATATTGATGATGAGATAATTCATATTGTTGAATTGTGAATGTATGGAATTGATGAGTTAAAATATATGCATGATTATGGTTGCATATATTTGTGAAGATGCATTTGATTGTCATGAGTTCTTGTGTGTCAAGCATCATGATATGCATTGTTGAAACGTCCTGAGTGACGGTTTGGTTCCAGAGGGAATCCGCTATGACATCGTGCGCCTTATGCCGAGAGGACCTAAAGCGATGATTATAGACGATCGTGCGCCTTATATTAAGACGACCTAAAGCGATCGGATTGTGCGCCTTATACGAGAGGACCTAAAGCAATCCATAAACGTCGTGCGCCTTATAGTAAGAGGACCTAAAGCGACGGGTGAACTTCGTAGGCCCGACGGGGTGTTACTTGAGCGATCCTCAGTAACGAGCGACGGTTCCAGCAGAGTTCCTGAGTGAACTAGTGATGAGATATGAAATATTGGAAGTCGGTACCGCATGGCATTTGCATAAAGTCGTTGTGTCGGTCTCTGTGCATTTGCATAAATCATGGATGCATTATGTGTGGAAAATCATGATTTGATTGATTATGTGTGAATATGTGATTATGTCGGTATAATTGATATATGCTATATTTTGTGGTGATGTGGTGGTGTGGTTCCATATGTCATAATGGTGGTTGGATTATGTGTGATATGTTTTGTAATTGTGGCATGCTATATGTGTTAGTATGTGATGCGTGAGGTGAGAATAACTGTGTATGTGATTGTTATGTGTGTTTGCATATTATTATGCAATCTTGATTTAGTTGTTATTTCTCACCCTTCTGCTGTTTTATAATGCTCTATGAGGCATTGCAGATTAGAGTTGCTGGAGGTCTTTTTGTGAAGATTAGTCCTCCGTTCTGTTGTCGGTCTTGGTGTCTGCTCTGATACGTAGCACGGGAGTCGGGGAACGATTATATATATGTATACATTTGTTGATTGTATTTTGTAGTACTTGTGCGTATATAGTTGATGTTCTAAAATGATTTATTTTGTAAAACAAGTCGGTTGTGGATCTTTATGCTTTATTCCATAATTGACCTTTCCTTTTAGATGGAAAAAGTTTTCCCTTTGAGGGTATTCTATTTTGTGCTATGTATCAAAAATATTGAGCAGGGATTGTATTTTATTTCTTTAAGTGTGGCATCCCTGTTTCTGTCGGAAAAATAAATTTTTATTCACTCTGATTTATTTATGTATTATTTATTCGCGATGGGAATTGGGGTGTTACATACTACACTTATATTAGTACAATTGAAGCATATGCCGTTATAAACTGGAAGTTTGCAACTAATAATAAATTTGTAATTTAGCATGACCGGTTGGACCCTCACATATAATGATCTAAAAAATAATTGAAAACTCACGTGGTTATCAATTAAAGAGTCGTGAGATTATTCAATCCAACAAGTTCTCATGCAGCTCTTTCTCTCAAGGGAAGTTGATAATTCGGTCATCACCAACAAAAATTGGAAATGAATCTATCATTTTTTTAGAGCGCATACATGATGATATTTGTGGGCCAATACACCTATCACGTGGACCATTTAAATATTTTATTATTTTAACTAATGTATCAACTATATGGTCACATGTTTGTTTGTTGTCAACTCGCAACCAAGCGTTTGCTAGATTGCTAGCTCAACTAATTCAAATAAGAGCTTATTTTCTCGATTATCTTCTCAAGAAAATATGTCTTGATAATGCTGCAGAATTTTCATCTCAAGCATTTAATGAGTATTGTAACTCTATTGGAACCAACATTAAACATCCAGTAACACATGTTCATACACAAAATGAACTTGCAGAATCATTTATTAAATGTATAAAATTAATTGGAAGGCTGCTTATCATGTAATGCAAACTCCCAATTTCTACTTAGTGAAATGCAGTTTTACATGTTGCAACATTTATTCGCATCATGCCCATAAGTTATCACACATCTTCCTCTTTACAATTAGTTTTTGGTAAAGAATCAAATATTTTCCATCTAAGAATTTTTGGATGTACGGTGTATGTTCTAATTTCTATACTACACCGCACTAAGATGGGTCCTCAAAAAAGGATGAGAATGTATGTTGGATATGAATCTATTATAAAGTACCTTGAACTAACAACATGAGATTTATTCACTGCTCGATTCGCTGATTGTCATTTTGATGAGTTAAATTTTTCAGCATTAGGGGGAGAGAACAAAAGCCTGGAAAAAGAGACCAGTTGGAATAAATTATCATTGTTACATCTTGATCCTCAAACAAAAAACGTGAACTAGAAGTTCAAATATAATTCACTTGCAAATCTTAGCAAATCTATTACTAAATGCATTCGTTGATCCAAAACGTGTGACTAAATCATATATACCAGCAGCTAATGCTCCAATAAAAATGGATGTCCCTGTTGGATAATCTAACAAGTCTCAACCATGCATAAAGCGTGACAGACCAACCGGTTCCAAAGAAAAAAAATCCTTGAACAAGAAAGAGAGGTAAGAATAAAGATGGCATGAGTAAGGATATAAAAAACTACAAGATTCTTTGGATATAATAATCATTTTAGCTCCAAAAGAGACATACCAGGTACCTAAAGTTCATGAATGGGATACATTAAAACTCACACGAATTCAACATTAATGATATTTTTGTATACAATATAACACTAAATGTGATAAATGAAAAATAGGATCATGAACCAAGATCTATTAAAAATTGTAGGCAAGGTGAGAATTGGCCGAAATGGAAAGATGCGATTGAAGCATAATTAAACGCACTTTACAAGAGATAAGTTTTTGGACCTGTAGTCCGAACACCTCAAGGTGTGAAACCAGTTGGATACAAACAAGTTTTTGTGCGAAAACGAAATGAAAATAATGAAATTGTGAGATATAAAGCTCGACTTGTCACTCAAGGATTTTCAGAAGTATGTGAAATTGATTTTGATGAAACATATTCACATTTAGTGGATGCAAGTACTTTTGATATTTAATAAGCCTTGTATCACATGAAAGACTTAATTTACACATGATGTATGTCATAACAGTTTATTTGTATATCTCACTTGATAGTGACATTTACATGAGACTCCTTAAAGGGTTTAATGTACCCGATGCACATAACTTTGGATCTCGAGAAAGCTACTCCATCAAATTAAATAAGTCTCTCTATTAGCTAAAACAATTTGGACGCATGTGGTATAATCGTCTTAGTGAATATTTGTTAAGGGAGAGACAAAGGTTTGGAAAATAATTTGCAATAATAGTTGTCTATGTGGATGACATAAATATTATTGGAACTCATGAATAGCTTCCAAAAGTTATAAATTTCCTAAAGAAAGAGTTTGATATGAAGGACTTAGGAAAGACAAAGTTATGTCTAGGTTTATAAATTGAGCATTTAGACAATGGAATATTTGTACATCAAGAAGGCTATACAGAAAAAGTGTTAAAACACTTCTATATGGACATATCTCACCCGTTGTCTACTCCAAGGGATATTAGATCATTGGATGTGGAGAATGATTCTTTCAGACATCGAGAAAAGGATGAAGAATTACTTGGTCATGAAGTACCATATCTAAGTGCGACTGAAGCACTAATGTATATGGATAATTATAATCGTTCTGATATATCATTTGCTCTGATAATCTTGCAGACCTTTTCACAAAGTCATTCTAAAGTAGAATTTTTAACCAACTAGTACAAAATATTGATCTTCATTGTCAAAGAAATGATTGTTTAGTTAAGGTGGAGAAATAAGTATATCTTGAAATGATATTGTACACTTTTTCCTTCATTGTATTTTTTTTTCTCAATTTTTTTAGAGTAAATTTTAATGAGGCGTATCCTCAACAAACATCTAAGAAGGAGTACTATTAATAATGGATGTTCAATAGTTTGTTTATTTGTCTCTTAATATTCTCTTACTACTAAATTTTGATTAATTCCTTTAGTTGTGCATTTATCATATTGTTAAACCATTTGTGTCATATAAATATGACCTTTCTTTTATTGTAGATTTACACAGGTGAATCAAAGCCCCAAAGTGGAGGGGTTTGATTCCCCTTCTTATCCATTTAATTATTAAAATTTGCTCTTAGGGTTCGCACACTTTTCGCGTCGGTTTGGGATTTTGGCTAGGAATTAGGATGAATTGATATGATATTAGAGGAGATGGCATTGGTACATGTAGTATGATGGTGATTTTTGGTGGTTTGGACTGGCTCTGTCACCTCCGACAAGGTGGAACAGAGGTTCCGGTGAAGTGTTATTTAAGAGGGAAAGAGACGATGTGAACGTGATATGTGAAACAAGGAAATGGAATGGCTCTGATGCTCAACCTTCCTCTTTGACTTGCGTTTGGGCTTAAAGGCTTAAGCCCATGGTTCTTTGCTACATTGCCCCCTATTTTCCACTTCGTACCCCCAGTCTGGTTGTAACACAAAATCAAAGCTAACCTTGGGCTTCCCTTGTTGCAGGCCTTACACCTTTTACTCAGTACACGCCCCTGGGCCCATACACCGCATGATTTAGTTTTTTTAGTTTTATTTTAATCATTTTGCTTTTTTAATTTATTTTTGTCATTTTTATTTTACATTTTTAATACACATTATTAGTACACATTTTTTTAATACATAAAAAACACTTTTTCTACATTTTAGTCTTTTCTTTTAATACATAAAAATGCATTTAATTTTGTTAATAAAACACTTTGAAAAAGTAATAGTTTTACTTAGGAATAATTAGGGTAATACTTAGTTTTTTCCTTTCAATTTTCAATTCAAATTCTTTAGAAAATAATACAAGCATGTTAGATCTTAATTAGGTTAATTAGGATTTGATATAAAGTTTCTCTTTAATTTTCCAATTAAGATTCATTAGAAATTAGTATTCATGATTATTCCCTTTTTTATTTGCTATTAGTCTTCACTTAAAACCCATATGCTAGAAATATCTTTAGCATGATCTTTGCCCCTTGATTAGGTGATCAAGGTCATCCTTGATCAATTGATCACATTTGATATTGGACCTTGTCTTGGACTTGTCTTGAATAATTTTCCTACTTTCCCTGTCCAGTAAAGTGATCATAAGTCTCTTGATCACCTGATTGAGTCAGATCTCTATAATTGCACTACACTGGACCACTTAAGTCATATTCAAGTCAAGACTTCATACTAAAGACTCTGAAGACTCTGGACATCAAGGCTGGATTAGTGCTTCACTCAGTCACAACAAAAAGATTCTTCTTTCAACACTTGTCAATTATGATGTGATTTGTACGCCACGAGTCTTAAGCAACAGAAAATAATGAGATGGATTATTCCTATCCTTGTTCTGAGTGTCTTTGAATATGATACATAGGCCTCAGTTATTCAAAGTATTTGCATCTGTTCATATACTTTAGTGCAATTCAAGTCGAATAACTTTCAACTCTTCTTCCCCACAGAAAACACTTCAACAATCAACATTAACAATACCTGTCTCATTGGACCAAACAAAATTCTCTTTGACATCCATACATTCTTTGGGTTAATCACCTCATGGTTAAACATCCATCTCTGAATCAATACCCCTTTTCATGCATTTCCCTCTGGAGTCTTGTGCTCTGGAAACTTTTATGCATTGCCTTGTGGAGCCCCATGCTCTGGCAAACCATTTTCTTTTACTTTGCCTTGTGGAGACCTGTGCTATGGAAAACCCTTTTCTCTTACTTTGCCCTGTGGAGCCATGTGCTCTGACAACCTTCATGCATTGTCATGTGGAGCCCTGTGCTCAGGAAACCCTCATTCATGTCATGTAAGCCCTGTGCTTAGGCAAACCCTTTTGTAGGTTTTTATCCATGGATCTAGGCAAAGCTCTACAATCTCTGAATTGGCGAATCACCATCTATTGGTTAACACAACACACTCTTTGGTTCATATACGCTACCTTATATATACAAACAACACAACCTTGGTCCAAACAATACTTTCACCATACTTAACAACACTTTCACCATTCAAGCAACTCTTTCTTAATTCAATTCAGGCAACTCTTTTTTCTTTTATCACACAAACTCTTTTCAAAACAATTTATTTTCTTTTCATAAAAGAATTGTTATAATCTGTTTCTTAGAAGTCAGACCAAAAGCTTGGAGCATCCGAACTAGGATCAAAATCAGCTAACGCCTATACACTTCTAGGATACGATTATAATTGTTCCCTAAAAGCAACCACCACTTCTGTATTGTCTATCGTGAACTTAGGAGCTCTAATTTCCTCATTGCACTATGAGAATACGTAGGCACAAGGGTTCGAATCTTTGGCGAACACACTAATTTAAAACTTGTTTCCCCCTTTCGCAAGTAATCTTTAGATAATAACACTCATCCGCGTAAAGAACAATCAAAATGGTTCTCGTTGAGTAAAACAGATGTGAGGGATGTTAATACTTTCCCCTTGCATAACCGACTCACTAACCCGTTTCTCTTTCCCCTTTGGTTTATAGATATTTTCCCTTTCCTTTTGGAATAAATAAAGTTCTGTGGTGACTCTGTTGTATCTTCGGGCGTGTGATGCACTTAGGTATTATCATGACTATCCATAAACCTTAGCATAAAGATGAATCATTTGCTTGACCAAAGTATGATTTAAAATATATTTAGATCAACTACGAATTGTTGATCATAAACATTACATCACATGTGTATCACTCAAATGGGTTAGTGTTTTCCTCAACCATCAAATCATGCTTCAGTTATATAAATATTTTGCACTTCACCTAAGCAATCTAACATGTTACATAATCAGGCATGTATCACTCATGTCTTTCTTTTGGTTGTAATGTGGTCGGGCTTTACAAAAAATATTGGTTTTTCTTTGGATTCAAAAGCCTAAAGATAAGAGAACATAAATTATTTATTTCCAAAATTCTCTTTCTTTACGTCCATTTTCTTACAACCATTTTATTTTTGTGTTTTCCCTTTAATATGCATAACTTTTGATTCTTGGAGTGTTTTATGTCAAGCATTTTATTTTTCTCCCATTACACTAGTACTGCTTGAATTTTCTTTTTCAAAATATGTCCTTTTTATTTTTCTTCCCAGTTTTTTATTTTTAAATACCCTTTGTTTTTACGTGCTCTCCAATCCTTAAGACAAGGTGGTGAAAATTTTTTTTCTTTAAAATTGACTAATGACTGTAATGTTGAAAGAACAAGATTGTCATTATTCATGACTTTCAGTAGTAGCATGACTTTTACGAGATAGGATTTTTGGTCTAGTAGTTTTTCACTCAATAAACAAACGATGCCTTGATCATATTCATGATTTTCAAACATATCAAGTAATAACAATCCTGGTGCAAAATTATTATAGTTAGAATGCATGTCTACTCTAATTCATTAATGTAAAAGATGAGATATGCACTCACCTCACTTGGTTTAGGTTTATGATTCTTGACGTACATTGACATGTTTTCACTAAACAAACAGTAAAGTCAAACTTTTGAATTAAGTAACTAATTATTATCATGCTATTAATTTAAAGATACGCATACTATTAATCATGAATGAACATTTTGAAAGAATATAACTTTTTAGCATGCCTTCATTCTTGATTTTGTATTTATCCTAAGCTTTGATTTATCTACATTTGGTTTTTTTAAATCATTTGAACCATCTGTGGACAAATGCTCCAGACAAAAACATTCAAATTTTTGAACAAAAGGTACTCATGTATTTAAAAATTGATCATGTTCATTCTAAATAAACAACTGAAAGTCACATGTTTTGGCGAGATATTGTCGCAACATCTATTCCCTCAGGAAAAATTTGGCATGTCCTCAGGCTTTCATCATGTGAAACTTGGGATTTGAATGAAAAATCTGTATCTCAAACCAGAAATTTTTGCTTAGTGACAATAACATTTCACTGGGCAAACTTGCGAAAACTTAGAAAATGAAATTTCAGTGAAGTTTTCTCTTAGCGAGCATATGATCTCACTTAGCAAAAGTCTTGTAGAATCTTAAAACTTGGTTATTTTTACCTATTTCAAAGAAATACAATTTTCATAAAGGAAAATATAAATATAAAAAGGTAGGTTTCCTCCAAACAATCACTTATTTAACGTCATTAGCTCGACGCCTGTATTAGGGTTGTTTAATATATTTTATTTTCTTCTTCCTATTCTCTCTCTCTCATGAATTTAAGATAGGAAGACAGTTTCTCCCAGACTTTATAGAATGATGTCTTTTTCGACATTATTTTGAAAATATCTAGAAACCTTTAGTACTACTTTTTATTCTTCGTTGGAGTCTGTTGATAAGACAAATTTTGAACCGGTGAATTTTTCAATTTTCCTCCTTTGTTCTTTAGTCTTTTGTTTCTGCCTTTTCACTTAAATCTTTTTCCAACTTTTTTTCTTCAACTTCTTTCCCACTTTCTTCCTTTTTTTTGTTTCAAAAACAACTTCTTCCTTCTTTTCGTCATTGTCATTTTTACTTACTTATTAGTGTTTATTTGAGTTAGTTTTAGTGTTGGCATTGGTTAGTAGATCAAGTAGATCATTCACTAAAAGGACAATTTGCATTGTAATATTTTTTTATTGAAGCATCTATTATTTTCTGGTTTTCCATAGTCACTTTCATGGACTAATTAAATGTTTCTTCTAATCTTGATATATCGTCCTATTAAGGAGGGACTGATTATGCATATTGTCCATAGTTTGAGTTGTTGTTTCTTTGAAATTTCCATGGTCTTTGTTGGTTGTTCAAGAAGTTTATTACTTCATCTGGTGGAGGGAAATATCATGTAGGATGATATCTAGCGCAAAGATCACAATAATAAATCTTCTAGTGCGTAGGCACTTCTTGCATTTCTTTGTGAAGGCTTTAACAAAATTGTTACCTTCCATAAATAACTTTAAAGAGAACTAGCTAACATGATTAATAGGTTAGTGACTATAAATAAATTATACAAATATTAACAGATATAAACAACACTTATAATAATAAAAACTATGTGATGCCTTTAAAACTAATATCAGTCCCCTGCAACGACACCATTTTGTTCGTTATGAAACAAAAATAAGTTTTACAATTATCGTATCCATAGAGACTGGTGGTTTCAAATACCGTTCAATAGTATTTAAGACCATAAGTAGATAAGGGTTATAAATTTGATGTGATGTGTGAAAATAAATGATATACAATAAATGACAAAAAGTAAAATGGAGATTTTAGTGTTAACATTAAGAAAATTTCTAGGAGGAGATTTCATTATTACATATTTATTTGTGGTATTTGGATCAAACTCTAGTGTCAAGAAGGGTGGCTTCATGGTTCGACAGGAGTTGTGTATGCTGTAGTCGAAGTCTGTTCGAGCATAATGTCAAAATATATTAACTTGTAATTTAAGTTAGTATGTCGAATTGGGTCTTACTTCTAAGCCCAATTGTTAAGTTAGCTTGTATCCTAAGTTAGCCTAGTAGTCTATAAATAGACTAGTTCTATCAGGTCGTTGAGAAATGTTAAGTGTTGGCATTCACTTGTAATCTTTGAATCCTTATTGAAAAAGTGAATAGAAAAACATATTTAACCAATTCTTATTCTTCTTATTCCTTCTTCTTTCCCTTTTGTAAAACCTAATAGGGTTTCTTGTATTTGTTCAAGAAACTCAATCTTTTTCTCATATTTTGGTTTGTTCTTGACGACATCAATTCACAACAAACTGGTGCGGTGAACGTGGAAGAGTATATGCCGTCAACAAAGTATGAGATTGAGAAATTCACCGGGGTGAATGATTTCGGTTTGTGGCACTTAAAGATGCAATGGCACAAGAGACTTGGCCATGTCAGTAAAAGATGCTCACGATTCTGAACGACAAAATATAAAGAAAGGGGCACATCTATTTATAGCCTAAAGGGAAGCACAAAAAAAGAAGATATTTGTTGGACCAAAATTAATGATTCAATCGATTGGCATCTTGCTCCAATCGATTGAAAGGTCTCAAATTAATCGTTTAGGATGTTTAAAAAGGAAGAAAAGGATGTATAGTTGTTTTCGTTCATTAAGACACTATCCTAAACGATTAAAGACATCTTTTTCACTGACCTGATTGATTGGGTATAAGTGTCAATCGATTGGACAGTACAAATTTTGTCCAAAACCATTCATACAATTTATGATTCAATTGACATTACTTGTTTGAATTCTTCTTGAAAATGTGGCTTAAATTATATTCTATTTAATTATCATAATTAGAGAATGTTTGCAGTTATCATTAAACCCATCAAATCTCACTTAATTTACTTGCATGTTTGATCACTTTATTATACATGTATTTAAATGTCATCATCAAAAGCATATTAACATCCTAAACATTATTCCACACTGGCACCATTCAAGTCGTGGTTTAATTTTCCTATGACACTTAGAACTACAACTCTTATGCTAATTTGAAGCATATTGAGGATGGAATGTGAACTCTAAAAGAAATATAGTCTCTTATTTCTTGGTGTGTTAAGAAACAATAAACTATATGCTTTATCTACAACCACTTTTGAATTACACTAGTAATATTACATTCTAAAAGATTTGAATGTAATTTTGTGGTAAATATCAGCATTATATTGTGATAATTATATTGTGATAGTCAAAGTGTAATATAGATAGTTTCAAATTATGTTTGAATCTCACTTGGGAAGGGCGAAAATTCAATGAGGTGTCCTCCAATTATTGTCATTTTCTACAAAGGAATAACAAGCAAACTTATTTCTAAACTTGGCATGATCAATATATATTTTGCTTCAACTTCTGATAGACTTTTAAATGAAGAAATATTAAGTAAAAGACCGTAGATATTGATCAAAGGATGAATAACAAGATGCAACCTATTACTTTCAACTATAACCAATTGAAAATTGATTTTCTTATTTGTATGAAGTTGTTAGATTGTGTTAGTAATTACAATTATGTATGCTTAGTTCATCATAACTTAAGATGCACCTAGTAACTTGTACTATAAGTAAGGATTCGAACTATTTTGAGCACTTTATCAATTGCATGTTTGATTGATCAATGCAATTCACTTTTAATTTTGTTTGTTAACACCAAACACTACAAAGTTAATTTGTTAACACATCTGCTATTACTTAGTTTTCATCAAACCATGCCACGTTTAAAAAAAATTAAATGTCAAAATTAAACACATTTAAAATTGTATTTTAGAAATATATATGCACTAAATACAATTAAAAAAAAAAGAAGAAAAAATACTAGTGACCCCTTTTGTAACTCCTTAATATGAAATTTAAAATTTATTCTTCGAGATGACAGCGTCAAGTTGTTGTTGTTTTTGGATAAGCTTTTATCCTTTGAATTACTGGATAAGTAGATAGTTTTGCGTAAAGTTACATTACCAAACAAAAACAAAAGACAATATAAAATCAGTATTGGATTGAAACAAGAAGTTTCGAGGGTGCGACTTTGACTTATCAAGACAAAGGGTCTCTATCTTGGATACTCGTTATTCAATCGCCACCGTCCAAATTTGCAACCATGCAATGGCATGTGTCACCATGTAGAGGCAGTTTTTTTTGTTTCACATGCATGGCATCACTAAAGATGATGTGATGTGAATTCAATTTTAGATTAACACCACCACCAATCATGTGCACTGTGCAATACGTAAAAAAATTATTTAAATGAAGAATACATAAAAGAAAAACATGTGGCATAAATCCAAATACATGCAAGGATTTTCTAAAACTAGGGAATCTAAATATACCATTGAGAAAGACAAACCCTAATACAAGTAGAAAGCAAAACCAACACATAAATTTATGAGAATTTTTTAACACACCACCAATGTTTCTTAGGCACCATCTGAATTTTCGTTTTTGTCATCTGATTCCGAATGTGCACATCCGGACGGATCAATTTTTTAAAAAATGCTGATGCGTTCAGGAAGTGCACATCCGGAAACATTCCTGATCTGCAGATTCGGAAAACAACAGAATTTTATTTTATTTTTTAAAAATCGGTTTTGTTGGTTGATCGCATATGTTAATATATAGTCGCAACTTAATATACATTTGACAACATCCATATATAAAATAAAATGATATATATAAATAATAAACCTCTGTCAAAATACAGTACATACATGTAATATAAATAGAATACATCAAACAAAAAACTACTGCGTATGGCGAAGGATCTCTCCTGGCTCCCCTGCTCCTCTGCCCCTACCCGTCATCCTGGCTCGATGTCTGCGGTACTGAAGTGCCCCCCGAACAATCTCAATAATCTTATCCACGGCAAGTCTGGCACCAGAGCCCTCAGGGAGGTGACCGTCCGCAATGGCCTGCCGCGATATCTGCTTTATCTCACGACAGCGAGGTAGGATATCCTGAGTATGGTCCAGCTGAGACTGTCGCTCCTCTAGTATCTCCTGATGAGCAGGTCTGGGTGGCGATCCATCAGCAGTGGGCACCATGCATGGGTGTGAGACGGTGTAGAACCACATGATGTACCCGACAGCAACACTTCAATCTCTCGGCGCTCTGGTCGCCCGAGCCTCTTCCGGTACCAAGTGGGACTGGAAGTCAGCATATATCTCATCTATCTGCACGCGGGTCAAGCCTAGAGGAGCAGACTCATGAGGCATCCTGGGGATCGTCTGCGTGTAGCCAAACTGGCACAAGACGCGCTCCAGCAGGTATCGAGCAGTAATGGTCGAACTGCATGCCAACCATCCTGAGAACAGCGAAACCTCATCGAACGGGCGGGTCACACGGTGAGCGGCATAGGCGTCATAAAAAACATCCTCAGCAGCCATCCGATCAAGATACACTCTGTAGGGGTCAGGCGCCTGGTTCTCTCTGAGCAGGAGAAATGCAGCAGCACGTGGCATATCTTCAGTGTATCCGTCGACACTCCCCCAACCAGTAATCTTGGGAAAGTGCTGTAATATCCACGCCTGAAATGGAAAACATAACATCGGTGTCAAACATTATAATGAGTATAGACAGAAAAGAAATGAAAAAATGACTTAGAATATTAGATTGTTACCACGTATAGCTTACAACTGCCTGCCACAGTCTTGGCTGCCCAGCGGCAACCATCTGAGAGTCTGGAATAGGTGTATGCCAGCGCAGCCGCCCCTAGTTGTACCCATGGATCTCTGTGAGATCCAAAAGGTACCTGAGGTAAACAACATCAACATAACTGGCGCTGGTGTCCACAAACACCTGCGTGCCAAGCAAAAACAGGTAGTAGCATCGCAGGGCACGCTGCCTGTGGATCGCCACCTCAGCTGGATCACCTGCTGCCTGTCCTGCCTCTGCAAGCGCCGCACTAAATTTGCGTGTCAGAAAGGAGAACCAAACGTGTGCGTCTCTCAACTGCATCACCTCCGCAAGTGCCTCCTATGGGTTAGCCCCAAGCTCTTTAATCAGCATCTCCATCGCGTCCCCCTTCGACATCCTACCGTGACGGAGAAGGGTACCCGTGATCCGTAGATGTAAAAGGCACGATATGTCGTCGAGTGTGATCGTGATCTCGCCGTAGGATAGATGGAATGAGGATGTCTCAGGGTGCCATCTCTCAACAAAGGCCATCAGCATACCGTACATGATCTGGGGACACCCAATCCTAGACAGACCTCCAAGACCAGAGGTAGCAAGTGCAAACGTGAACCACTCATCCCCTGGCAGCGCCGCAAGCATGTCCATAACCCTGCCCCCATGGTTATAGAACTTCTGTGAATCCTTCTCCTGAAAATTTCCAAATAAAACGATGTTACAAATGAACATATTTTCAACGAATACAATTCTATAAATAAACCGAGAAAGGTTACCTCTCCTAGCCAGACATATCTGGCAGTATGCTCATAGTACCCCACGAGTAGGGACAATCAGACGGTCCCCCGGGGTAACCGTCCAGCTCATCGAAATCGTCATCGGCGTCACCACCCTCATGTTCTGGGTGATCACCCTCAGGAACAGGAACAAGAATAGGGGATGGAGCTGGAGTCTCCCGACGACGCCTGCGTGCGGGGTGGGAACCTGATGAACCAGCAGTAGAAGCCTGACGCCTTTGAGATGAAGAATCGGCGGCTGACGAGGGAGTAGCCTGAACCTGTGATGTGGAAGTGGCTTGAACCTGTGATGTGGAAGGTTGTAGTGTAGGATGCGGTGTAGGATGTCCCTCAGTTATAGGGGCTACCCCAACTCCCTCTGTGCCGGAAGCCTCGGCTGTAGACTGCGTCCGCTCACATCGGACAGATGCGTGCTGAGTTGTCTGTCCATGTATGATACGATCGTCTCGGCCAGCCATGTAATCTGCAAAGCATAATAAATAAATTAGAATTTTTTAAAAATAATTATAAAAAAAAATAGAGACCTTCCGGATTTGCACATCCGGAAGTACTCAGAATATCTAACGTTGGGTTTTTCTGGATGTGCATATCCAGAAGCACTCAGAATATTTAACGTTAAAATACTTTCAGATCTGCACATCCGGTACGTATTTTCAAGTTCAAATATTGCAGCCATGGCTGCTGTACCATGGAAAAGGGCATTCTAATGCCCTGATCGTCCGTTTGACGCAACAAACAATACCTACATTGTCTCTAACCTATGTTATTCATATTATCTAACAATTTCTACACCTAAATATCTACTCTAAATCGATTACTCGAAAATAACTCTGAAACTCTAAAATTCAAAAACTTACCGATTAAATTGAGATACGGAGGATTTGGAGTGTCTTGAACGTTGTAGAAGTTGCTCTGCGCCGAACTCGAGTGAAAAAGGTCAAAATTTGTGTGATTGAGAATTTAAGAGTTTGAGAGAGTTTGGTGTTTGGAAAATGAAAATGTGAAGAATGAGGGGGAGGAAGAAGTCTGGCGCAAATTAATAAGAAATTGTTCCGGATCTGCAGATCCAGAATTTTTTCGGATATGCACATCCAGAACACATCAACGTTTTTTAAAAAATTGGTGCGTCCGGATGTGCACATCCAGAATCAGGGGGAAAAAAAGAAATTTCACGTGGTGCCTGAGAAACTTGGGTGGTGTATTAAGAAATGCTCAAATTTATCTCCCTTCTTTTTATTAATATATATTTTTGCAATTAAAAAAAGCACATATATTTATCATTATAGAAGAATCACATGAGGTGGCTAAAGCCCTTAACATTATTTGGGAGATAAGTTTAGAATTAAGTCTCAAATTAAATACTCGTAAGATTGTATTTTTTTTCACCTTCATGTGATGATAATAAACTTCATGAGAATTTGTTTCTGTCAAACATTGGGAGGTCAATGTTAGAGATAAAGTTGCTTGGAGAATTGTTAGTCGAGATGATAGCTAGATTTATTAAGGTGGCGTCCATGAAGAAAGCTTCAAGGGTTGTTGAGTTAATACATCTTCTACCATAATTGAGGAATTCTCAAAGTGAGCTTTTTCTATTTCGATCCTAAGAATGTATCAACCTAATCATATGGAGAAAACTGTTATTTGGTTTGATAAAGATTTTTGAAACACGGTTGAAGACATTGTGGTTGGTGGAGGTTTTTTCTTCAGAGACCTTCAATGGAGGATGGCTTCTTTACCCATTAGAGTTAGGGGATTTAGTTTGTACTCTTTAGTAGAGAATGCCTTGTACATTGTTGTGGCTTCTAGGGCCCAATCTTGGATGTTACAAGATCATTCTAAAAGACAACGAGAAATATAGTATGAACTCTAATTTTGGCAGAGCTTTAGATGGTTTTGGTGTGTTGCAATTCTAGATTTTGACCTTAACAATTTTACTAGCAAGGGCGCCGTCCCTCCTAAACTACATGTTTTGACGAGTGCCCTTTTTAATAAAAGTGTGCAGGACATGGATGTAAAGTTTGACATGACCACTAGACAAAAAGTAGTTTTGGGTTGTTCGCAAGTCATGTATGCTCAGGAATTTCTCCTTGCTATTCTTATTAATGGGTTAGGCCAACATATGTAACCGGTGGAGTATCATACTATCCTGAGATACCACCTTATGAGTCATTTATTTCTTATTAATAAGGTTTGTCATGTTTGTCGCAAGGTGTGTTTGGATACATTTGGGGAACACTCGATTCATTGTAGGGAGTTTCCGTGGTTTAAATACTGACATATGTCATTAGCTACGTGATATAGTGACGTGATATACATGTGGAAAAAAAAGGGATTGCGACTTGTATATCACGTCACTAAGTGTGTATATTAATAAATAAAAAATAGAGTTAACGTTTGCACATGGGGGAGTCAGAGATATTTTCAAAAAAATATGTTGTAATATGGATTCCACATCGCAACATAAATAACTAAAATAAAAAAAAAAATGAAAATGTTATGCTTTCACGTGGTGGGAACTTTGAAAATTTCAGAATTTTGGTAGTGGCGTTAAATTCACGTCACTAAGTTAAATTCAAAACTAAATATAAAAAAAACATAGTGGAAACATGTGTGACTTGGAAATTGGTGGGACTGGCACCTTTTGCTAGTGTCGTGGGAAACACGTCACTAAAATATTATTTTTACCTTGTTGCGGCGTGAAAATCATGTCACTGGATTGCGGCGTGTTTTTTACGTCGTTGAATGAACTATATATTTTCAGCGCTGGCTCAATGTTCCAGTATCCTCATGTTGTTCATTTTCTTCACTTTTTTCCACCGCTTCCTCTCTTCACTCTCCCATTTCTAGATTCTTCCATTTCAATTCTTCATTCAGTCTGCATCAAAGTATTATTTTTAGTTCTTTCTTCTTATTTCTTGTTCAGTTTTTAATTTTAATTTTCGTTTGAAAAGTTATCATAATATTTTTTGATTTGAAAATATTTATGTTTGTTGTTCAAAGATAAATATTTGCAAGATTCAAGATCTCATCAAGACTCAAAATAATTGTTCACGCTTTGTTGTTGCTTTATTGAGGTATGATTGCAATCACATTTATTTATTTATTCAGATTTTTATGAATGAAATATATGGATATTTGTGGTTGTTTAGTTAGTTTTTTTAGTTGATATTGATTTTTTTCTAATTTTATTAGGTTAAAAATTATAATATTAAATTTATATATTATTAAAAAATGTATATATTATTTAATTCGAAAATATATTATATTTTAAAAATATACATTGATTTATTGAAAACAGATTTATGCTATATTTAATAAGAACAGAAATTATAACTAATATATATTAGTTTTTATATTTAATATATATATATATATATATATATATATATATATATATATATATATATATATATATATATATTTAAAAATAGAAATAAAAACATATTTAAAAATATAATTAATATATATTAAGACATATTTATTAAAAATATATTAGTTTTTATATATTATGTTATATTTTATTAAAAACAAATATATTATATCTTAATAAAAACAAAATATAAAACATTTTAGTTAGATTTCATACAACAGAAATTATAATTAAAACTAATATATAATATAGTAATTAAAAATTAATATTTTTTATTTTATTAAAAACAGTTTTGTTAAACAAATTTTTAAACAATGTTGTGAAATCATTTTTTAGTTGTTATTAATTTTAACTATATTATTATAAAAATATTAATTAGAAAATAATTAATATAAAGTTATTTTTTATTAGGTTAAAATGTATAACTTGATTTTATATACAAAATATGTTATATAGATTTATTAAAAGTAGAAAAAAATATTTTTTTTATTTTTATTAAAAATAGAATTGTAATATTTTTTATTTATTTTTATAGTAAGGAAAGATATATTATAAATAAATCTATATGTTTAAGTAATATTTTTAAATAAAAATTTTTTATTAGAAAAAGTTATATTTTTATTTTTAAGTACTATTTTTATTTAAGTAAGTATATATATATGTTAAGTATAGTTATAAAATGTAGTATATGTAGTTATGAAATGTACAATTTGACTAAACATATATAGTATGAAATGTATTTATGTTTAAAACTATTTGAAAAAATATATATATTATTTCGCATATATTAAAATAATATTTTTAGTTAAAATGATAACGATAGTACAAATGTGTAGCGTGGAATATTTTTGCTACTATCGTAGTTGGATGTACGATAGAACGTTACCAGAAAGACGTGGACTTACACCAAATTTTGAGGAAGGAGTTAAAGGGTTTATAACGTGGGCATTTGCTCAAGAATGTTGCTGAAGCGAATGAGGAGTAAAATGTCCTTGTCTTAAATGTGAATGTAGACCTATAACTAGTGATCCAGAGGAAGTAGAACGCCATTTGAAGAGAAGGGGTTTCATTAAAAATTATTGGGTTTGGACATATAATAGAGAATAACTCCCGAGTAACGTACCAGAGACTACTAATACACATGAATCAAGTAGTCGGTCACATATGGAATTTGAGGAACAATTTAATCTGATTGATGATATGGTCGGCAATGCTTTTGGGATGCTGATTCTCTTACCTGTTTCTCTTTCCATTTGGTTTTATTGATATTTTCCCTTTTCTTTTGGAAAAAATAAAGTTTGGTGGCAACTCTATTGTATCATCGAGCGTGCGATGCGTTCAGGTATTTTTCGCATCGCGACACCATGGATGAAGAAAAGGAAGGTAAGAAAGGTGCAACTATGACACCCCTCTTTCAGAACAAGAAAATAAGAATATAGGAATTAGAATACAATCACAAAAATTTACCAAGCTCACCAGCTCTAAATATAGCTAGTCTTATGGACAAGGGAGCCAATGAAGGATGAAGTTGCTTTTCTGGAATAGCAGGGGTTTAGTAAACCCCCAAACCATCAGAGTGCTCAAGCATATGATAAGATCTTACTCTTCTAATATTTTGTTTGTGTCTGAAACTAAGAAGTGTAATTCTGATAACATGTATAATAGTTTAATGAATATTGGCCTTTTAACCAATATTTATAGTGTCACTTTGCTTTAGAGTAATGATGTAAATATTTTCATTCTTGACTCCAATAAGAACATGATTAATTTCAATATCGAGTCTAGTAACGGAAACATGAATAATATTCTTTGGAAAGGTACTGGTATCTATGGTTACTAAAAAAGAAACCAAAAAAATCTCAATTGTAATTTGATTAATAACTTATCTCAATGAACATGCATACTAATTGGTGTGGAACCATGTTTTATAGGTTATTGATCAAGGAATATATCTTGAAGATGAACATGCTTTTGATGATGACAACTAGTCTTTGATGATAGCAACTAAAGTCTAGTCTAAAGCGATTAAAGATGTAAGCACACTTAATAGGGTTTGATGAGCTTGATCATTTGATGATGGTGTCTAAATGGAATATAACTCAAGTCTCAACTTCAAGTAAAGCTCAAGCAAGTGTCTATATTAATGAAGTAACTAACAAGTCTTGAAGTGTGTGAAAGCTCGCCCTAACGTGTCTGAGTGAAAGGTAGATTGTAAAAGCATAATGCTTTTCTCGCGAAGTTATACGGCTAACCACACACATATACATGCACATGTGCGCGCATGCACACATACACACGCACATGCACGCGCGTGCACACACACACACACACACACACACACTAACAACTAAATATTTTTTCTTTACTTTTTATTTTTAACCTTGCTAATCGATTAATTTAGGCCAACCAATTTATTGGTGATGATGTCAAACAATTGGCTCATTAATTTTTGTCACAAAATTTTTCCTTTTTAGTGCCAACCTTCAACCTATAAATAGAGGTCATTTCCCTCATATTTTGACATCTAGAATTGTGAGCTCTCAATTTTCACACCTCTCTCTCACTAAAAATATTTTCTCACTTTCTCTCACTTAGAAAATTAGTCATAGTTCTTTCAAGAGAGGTCTTTTGCGAGTGAGGCACTAGTGTAATCCTGGAAGGTAGAATTGTAAATTCACCAAGGAAAATTTGTTTTTACCTTGGTTGAATAATTTATCCATTTAGAGATTTTTATTTGGGTTCGAAGCTAAACCCGTTAAAATCTTTGGTTTGGGAATTTAGTGATTAAGTCTCTGTTTAGGTTCAAAAGTTCATCCTGTGTTAAAACCTTTCCAAGGCTTGAGATCAGCTTGATATAAAATCTCAAGTTGGTTGGTGGTCATCCTGTGTAAAACCTCTATTCGGTTTGTAAGCTCACCCTGGTTAAAAGATTATTGAGGTTAGAGATCATCCCGGTATAAAATCACCAAGATTTGTGGTCAGCCCATGAAAACCAGATGTGTCTACGTGTGGTAGCTTATCCAAAAGTGAACAGATATTATCATAGTAATACAAAAAGATATTGAACCCACAGAGACCAATAGTTAATCATATCATTATCTACTATCGCTGTGTAAATCTAAGGCTTAAAGAAATTTCTTTTTGTGAGAAGGAAATTTGAAACAAGAAATGATGTTTAGATTAAAATAATGTTAATAAAAGCGAGACCAGAATGCAATTTCAGTTGCACCTCTAGGACTCAATATATTCTTGGTGTTCGTTTTGGTTCTTAAAATACTTTTCGGAAGAATATATCAACTTAAAAACACTGCTCACTTTCGCGCAGCCCATGTTATGTTTCAAAGCTGTAAATGCTTTGGTGTCGCTCACTCAGTTACAATTTGGAAACAATTTTTGAAAACTAATAAATCCTAGTTAACTCCTAAAGCAATTTTGATATTTTTAAAAATTAAATCCAATTTTTAAGATCGGGTATGGGTCTCACACTCTCGTGTTGTTGACTAGTACCTAAGTGTTTTCACTTTCGCGCAAAACCTTTTAATTTTAAAACTAAAAATCGGAATCGGAAAAACAAGTTAATATAAAAATTATATGCCAAACTAATTTATTGAGTCCTGCCAGAAGGACGGTCTTCACATCCGGACTCTAGAAATTTAGTCGGACATGGTTGCAGAAATATACATGTAATTATAGATAATCATTTCTAATAGAGTTCCAAACATGATATATAATTGAAAATGATTAATAGCAATGAGTGCTAGTGTGTTAAACAGATCAATCATGCAGTAACTTATAAAGGAATGGAAGAGAAGACAATAATAATGGTAGGGAAATAATAAAGCAGAATTTAAATGACTTGAAATAAAAGCTGAAAATTAAATGCAATTGAATTAAAATGAACCTGAAATGTAAAGCTGAAAATAAATGAAATTAACACTTTGAATGATGGCAAGATTGTTTGATCCAAGCGTACAACAAATGCCTAAAACACTAAGGTGTAGTAGTTCCTCGATGTGAGAAAGCTACTACTTTACAATGGTGAATATCTGCTTAAAACTTAAAACTGCTACTTGCACAAGACTTGGATGCTAAAAACATAGAAAATAATTCTACTTATAGAGTTACAAGTGCAGAATGTCAGGTCAAAATGTGTAGAAGTCGTGGGAGAAAAATATGATGGAATGGGAGAAGACTGGGCCATTTTCTATTGCTATTTTTCAAGAATAAAAGTTCATGGTGGGCGCCCTGCAACGTGACGGTCACCACCAGTGTAACTTGATGATCATGGCTGGCTGGGAAGCCATGGCAGGCGCCACACCTTATGGGTGCTGATACTTTGCTTCATTTTCTCTCTTGGTGGACCCAATGAATTCCTAGTCATGGCTAGTACCATGGCAGGCGCCATGGAGGTTATACGAGTGTATTTTTGCCATATTTTCTCCGCTTTGTATCATTTTTGTTCTGTTTCTTTGTGCATCGACTTCTACCTGTAAAGTACCTGAAACATACACAAACTATTAGCATAACACTACAAAATATGGTACAATGATACTAAAACGTATGCAAATCGAGTCAAGGTGAACTATGTGTTTTAGTGTTATCAAACTCCCTTATACTTAAACCTTTGCTTTTCCTCAAGCAAACTGCTACACATATGAAAAAGACTTTGAAAAATACTCAGCAAATAGTATCAGGACTCATGAAAAAAATAGCATACAAATATCCATTCTAGGCTGCAAACTCCATTTCAGGTGAGATTGTGCCGATATGTACTCACTTGAACACTAAGGATATCGTAGGAACATAATTCTGCAATAGTGCGGTCATAAGTCTCCCTCCAATACAAACCAACCTAAATCATGTCATTGTGCCTAAGCCTAACCTACTCATCCCCTTTTTTGTCGCTTTCATTCTAGCGCAATCACATTAAGCACATTATCCTTACACACTCGTAGTAGGATAGCCTATTAGTGACTATGATCTCGTCATCATTATTTTTCCCTTTTTCTTGCACATTGGCTTTAGTATCAACAGATAAAGGAATTTTCAATGTTGGGCTAAGTGACCGGGGTAGGATCACCTAGCTTAGAAGGAACACTCCTTGTTATTCTTTTTTTCTTTCTCTCTTTTTTTCTTCTTTTTTTAAGCCTAAGATCATTCACTTATTTGCATCAGCTTCCTACGTAGTGTGCGTTTAGGATGGTGTTAACTACTAAATAAACTACTTAAGGACTACTAAAGGGTGAGAACTCAAGGCTACAACATAATAAATACTCAAATTGATCTCTATAATCAGGAGACTTAAGGTGTTATAGCAATGTCGATCTTGTGGAGTTTTCCCAAGTCTCCACAATCTAACCTTGATTTCATCTGTAGCCTAAAACTTTCAAAAGATGCATTGTGTTTCTAAGTCAAAATTTTCAAAAAATTTTGGTATGGTTCAGGAAAATGGGAGAATAAAAAAACAACATAAAACCACGCATAAAGACTCGACAACACATACATTGACTCAACAAACAACTATTAAACTAGAAATAGAAAAATCATAATAACATGAAATAAACTAGAAAAACAATAAATCTAACTAAAAAACAATAAAAAGAAAGCAGTAAAATTCCTCCCCCACACTTAAACCAAACATTTCCCTCAATGTTTTGATGAAAGTGGGAAAAGGAATAAAGAACTTGATGAGAAGATCAAGTCAAGCGATCCATCTTTTTATTTTCTGCAAGTTCAAACAAACAAACATAGAAACTTAAAATAAAAACCCAGTGAGTTGACTCCCACGCAGCGCTTATTTTAACGTTGGTAGCTCGACGGCTTAGGAGTGTAGGCACTCATGGTGCTTCTTTCGAGAATGATTCCTCAATCAAAATTTTAATAATCTTCAGTTTCCATGACCACTTGTCAAGACATCTCTCATATCCATCACCTTTTCTTTTCTTCCTTTTGTGGGGTGGTTCATTCTTCTGAAATTGTGGTGGTGGTTCTGGCTCTATCTTGAGTATCATCTTTTCAGGTTTGGGTTTAATTCTTTCATCCACCACCTCAAAGGCTAAACTTCACCTATTAACACTAATGATTTCCCTAGTTTTATGGTCTTCTAATTTTCTCTTTTTATGCAAGACCTCAGACAAAGGTGCATTAGTGTGAATATTTTCTAGTATCTCCACATACCTTTTGGATTGGGAGTCTACCTTAGCTTCCACAAACCTTTGAGGGAAAAGGGTTGGTTGGTTATGGGGATGAGGAACAACATAAGGTGTTTCCTTAACTACCTCTTCGACAACCTTCCTTTCGGGTGGTGTCGGTGGATTTTTCTCAATCTCTACTCTTTTCTCACAAGAACTCTCCTCAATATCATTATCAATGTCCTTAGGATTTTCGATTTGTTTTTCACTATTGGTTGTTACAACATCTGCGTGTCTCTCAAGGGAGGGTCATAGAGGTGTCTGTGTAAGCAGGGAAATTTGACTCTATAATGCCTTGTTGTGAGTCGCGAGGGACTCGACCACAGTGTTCAGTTGCCTAAGGGTTTCATTAGTGTGGAGACTTTATTTTCTAAACTCTTCATTCTGGAGAGTTTGTGTTGCCACAAAGCACTCCATCATAGATTCTAGCCTAGAGTGAGTTTGCATCGCAATGAAATCCTCCATTAATATTTTGAGGTTGGATTTAAGGGAATCTTGCGATTCCTCAAAATACTGGGAGTGGTAAATCTAGAGAAAATTTGGGTGATCCATCCACCTAGGATTATAAGAGTTTAAACAAGAGTACCTTAGTCTATACAGTGCAATAACAAAATAATAATTTTGATTGTTGGTCCCCAGCAACGGCGCCAAAAACTTGATGTGTATTCGTGTGGTAGCTTATCCGAAAGTGCACGGGTATTATCTGAGTAATACAAAAGATATTGAACTCACAGAGACCACTAGTCAATCCTATCGTTATCTACTATCTCTATGTAAATCTAAGGCTAAAAGGAATTTATTTTTGTGAGAAAGATATTTGAAACTAGAAATAAAGTTTGAATTAGGAGAATATTAATAAAAGCGAGACCGGAATGCAATTTCAGTCGCACCTCTAGGACTCAATAAATTCTTGGCATTCATTTTGGTTCTTAAAATATTTTTCGAAAGAAAATATCAACTTAAAAATACTGCTCACTTTCACGCAGCCCGTGTTATGTTTCGAAAGCGTAAATGTTTTTTTGTCGCTCACTCAGTTACAATTTCAAAACAATTTTTGAAAACTAATAAATCTTAGTTAATCCCTAAAGCGTTGTCCCTATTTTTAGAAATTAAATCCAATTTTTAAGATCGGGTATGGGTCTCACACTGTCGCGTTGTTGACGAGTACTTGAGTGTTTCCGCTTTCGTGCAAAAACTTTTGATTTTAAAACTTAAAATCAAAACTGAAAAAACAAGATAATATTAATATTATACGCCAAACTAATTTACTGAGTCCCGTCGGAACGACGGTGCTCACATCCAAACTCTATAAATTTAGCCAGACATGGTTGCGGGAATAAACATGCAATTATAGGCAATCATTTCAAACAGAGTTCCAAACATGATATATAATTGAAAATGATTAAGAACAATGGGTGCTAGTGTGTTCAAAAGATCAATCGTGCAGTAAATTGTAAAGGAATCGAAGAGAAGACAATAATAATGGCAGGGAAATAATAAAGCAGAATTTAAATGACTTAAAATAAAAGCTGAAAATTAAAAGCAATTGAATCAAAATGAACCTGAAATGTAAAGCTGAAAATAAATGGAATTAAAACTTCGAATTATGGCAAGATGGTTTGATCCAAGCGTATAATAGATGTCTACAACACTAAGGTGTAGTAGTTCCTCAATGTGAGAAAGCTACTACTTTACAATGGTGAATATCTGCTTAAAACTAAAAACAACTACTTGCACAAGATTTGGATGCCAAAAACCTAGAAAATAATCCTATTTATAGTGTTACAAGTGCAAAATTTCAGGTCAAAACGTGTAGAAGTCGTGTAAGAAAATATGGTGGAATGGGAAAAGACTGGGACATTTTTTGTTGTTATTTTTCAGGAAACAAAGTGCATGGTAGGCGCCATGCACTGTGACGGTCGCCACCAGTGCAACTTGATTATTGAGGTTGGCTGGTAAGCCATGGCAGGCGCCACACCTTATGGGTACTAGCACGTTGCTTCATTTTCTCTTTCTAGTGGACCCCATGACTGCCTAGTCATGGCTAGTACCATGGCAGGCGCCATGAAGGCTGCCACCAGTGTATTTTTTTGTCATATTTTCTCCGTTTTGCGTATTTTTCATATAGTTTCTTCGTGCATCGACTTCTACCTATAAAGTACCTGAAACATACACAAATACCAGCATAACACTATAAAATATGGTACAATGACACTAAAACATATGCAAATCGAGTCAAAATGAACTATGCGTTTTAGTGTTATCAAAACTCTGGTTCGATTCAAGTTTAGCTCATGTTAAAAGCTTGCTAAGTTTGAAGATCAACCGTGTAAACTCTAGGTTTAAAGCTTAAATACTAACATCTCTAAGTTGTTGTTTGGAAATAAGACTAATCGTTTTAATATGTCTTTTGGAAGAAAGACTCGCCGCTTCTCTCCTTATATATATATATATATATATATATATATATATATATATATATATATATATATATATATATATATATATATATATATATATTGTGAGAGTTGGGTCGAACTCATGCTGTGTCGAAGGAGAGCTTTCATGTGTTTTTTCGACAGGAGGCAAGTATGCCGTCGAAGCTTGTTCACATGCTGATGCCTGATTGTTACATATTGTAGTCGAAGTCTGTTCTAATATGTACTGTTGAATTGGGCCTTGTGTTAAGGATCCAATTGTTTAGGTTTCTTGGGCTGCAAGTTACCTAGTTAGTCTATAAATAGGTTAGTACACTCAGTTTGTTGAGTGTGGCCAATTGTGATATTCACTTGTATTCATTTGTGACTTTAATGAGAAAGTGAATAGTAAACAAAATTGTATTTGCCCAATCCTTGTAGTTCCTTCGTGTTATCTTCTTCTTCTTCTTCTTCTTCTTCTTCTTCTTCTTCTTGTTTTCTTTTCTGTTAACCCTTGTTTGGTTCTTGATCATCAAGAAACCGTTTTATACTTTGCTTAAAGACATCATTTTTCACAACAAATTAGTGCGGTGAGCGTGGAAAGATGTCTTCAACAAAGTATGAGATTAAAAAGTTCACCGGAGTGAACGATTTCGGTATGTGGCGTTTGAAGATGAAAGCCCTACTTGTGCTTGTTTGGAAGCGTTGAAGGGACAGGCAGCCATGGATGCTGCGTTGACGGAAAGAGAAAAAACGGTAATGATCGAGAAAGCACACATCGTAATATTGTTGAGCCTTGGTGATAAGGTTCTCCGGCAAGTATCAAAGGAGACTACGGCGTCGGGATTATGAATGAAACTTGAAAGTTTGTATATGACCAAATCTCTGGTAAATCATCTCTACCTGAAGCAAGCTTTGTATTCTTTCAAGATGAGTGAAGATAAAGCTTTGGCTGAGCAGTTAGATATGTTCAACAAGCTGATTCTTGATCTTGAAAATATTTATGTGAAGATCGATGACGAAGATCAAACATTGTTGTTGTTGTGTGCTTTGCCAAGAACGCATGCTCACTTCAAAGAAACCCTCTTGTATTTGAAGGATTTGAACGAAAGAAAGGAGCAGAAACCATCATCATTTGGCGAAGGGTTGTCCGTGAAAGGAAGATCGTCAAAGAAAGATGATAGGTTTGACAAGAAGAAAGGTAAGGTTCAACAAAAGTCTTATGGTTGTGATATGTCTAGTATCAAATGTTATCATTGTAAGAAGGAGGGTCACACAAGGAAGGTGTGCCCTGAGCGCCTGAATAATCATGGAGGTAAGGACAATGGGAATGCAGCTATAGTGCAAGATGGTTATGAATCATCTGATGTCCTTGTGGTGTCGAGCAGCAACTCTTGCGAAGAGTGGATTATGGATTCTGGATGTACTTGGCATATGACTCCAAACAAGAATGTGTTTGAAGAATTATGTGATCAAGATGGTGGATCAGTGCTGCTGGGGAATAATAAAGCTTGCAAGATTGCAGGTATTGGATCTGTTAGATTCAAGCTCCATGATGAGTCAATGAAGTTATTGACTGGGGTTAGGTATGTACCTGACCTTAAGAGGAATTTAATTTCTCTTGGTGAATTCTACAAGAAAGGATATGCTTTCAAAGGAGAGCAAGGTATCCTGAAAGTCATGAAGGGGTCGAAGGAAGTCTTGAGAGGCGTAAAGAAACAAGGCTTGTATACCTTTGAGGCTGAGTTTGTAAGTGGTTCGACAAATTTTGTATCCACGAAACCTATGTCGAAGACATATTTATGGCACATGAGATTGGGCCATGTCAGCCAAAAAGGCCTGGTCGAATTGGGGAAGCAGAACCTGCTAGGTGGTGACAAAGTCGAAAAGTTGGAGTTTTGTAAATCTTGTGTATTTGGTAAATCCTGTAGGGCGAAGTTTAACAAAGGCAAACAGAGAACACATGGATCCCTCGATTACATTCATGCTGATCTTTGGGGGCCTGCAAGGAATCCTTCATACTCAGGTGCAAGGTATTTTCTATCCATCGTTGATGACTATTCCAAAAAGCTATGGGTATTCATTCAGAAGACGAAGGATGAAACTTTTGAGAATTTCAAAAGTTGGAAGGTTCTGGTCGAAACTCAAACTGGCAGAAAGGTTAAGAGGTTGAGAACCGACAATAGCCTTGAATTCTGCAACGAAGCATTCGACAGTTACTGTGTTAAGTTTGGGATTGCAAGGCATAAGACTGTAGCAGGTACTCCTCAACAAAATAGCTTAACTGAGAGATTAAATCAAACAATCCTTGAAAGGGTTAGATGTATGTTGGTTAGTGCTGGATTGAAGAAGGTGTTTTGGGCAGAGGTTGTTTCTACAACAGCTTATCTGATAAATAGATGTCCCTCGACTGCGCTGGGAATAAAGACACCTGAAGAAGTTTGGTCGGGTCATCCACCAGATCTCGACAAATTGAGAGTATTTGGTTGTTTAGCCTATGCTCATATTAGGAAAGACAAGGTCAAACCTAGAGCTCTGAGATGCATGTTTCTTGGATATCCTGAGGGAGTCAAGGGTTATAGGTTGTGGTGCCTAGAACCAGGTCACGGAAGATGTATCACAAGTCGTGATGTATTTTTCAATGAGGTCGAAATGGCTTTCAAGAAAACTGGTGATGCTGGTCGAAGTGCAAAAATCTCTGAAGAGGAGCTGGAACAGGTTGAGATGCCTATTGAGGTGGAGCATAGTGATGCTGAAGTGCATAGCCCTGATGAAGTCGAAGAGCAAGATGCTGAAGAGGCTAAGGAAACTGTCGATGACTACCTACTGGCAAGTGATAGGTCGAGAAGAGTCATCAAGCCACCTCAGAGACTTGGTTATACAGATCTTATAGCTTTTGCCTTAATCTCTGCAAGTGAGGTACTTGAGGAAGAACCTAGAGATTACAAGGAAGCTATAAGGAGTCGAAACAAGAGTGAATGGCGAAAAGCCATGGATGACGAGATGAAATCTCTTCATGATAATAACACTTGGGAGCTGATTGAGAAACCTGCAGGAGCAAGGTTAGTCAGTTGTAAGTGGATTTTCAAGGTCAAGGAAGGAATCGAAGGAGTGATGTCGAAGCGCTTTAAGGCGAGCCTGGTTGCTAGGGGGTTCACTCAGAAAGAAGGTGTCGACTTCAATGATGTGTTCTCACCTATTGTAAAGCATAGATCCATTCTAATGTTGTTGGCCATGGTGGCAAAGTTCGACTTGAAACTTGAGCAAATGGATGTGAAGACAACATTTTTGTATGGTGATCTAGATGAAACGATCCTAATGCGTCAACGTGAAGGGTATGCAGAAAAGGGTAAAGACTATTTTGTGTGCAAGCTGAATAGGTCTTTGTATGGCCTGAAACAATCTCCTCGACAGTGGAACAAGAGATTCGACAAGTTCATGGCACACATTGGTTTCACTAGAAGTCGGTTTGATCAGTGTGTTTACTTCAGATTTCGACCTGGAAACTCACTTGTTATGTTGTTGTTGTATGTGGATGATATCCTCATAGCTAGCAACAGTGTGGAGGATGTAACGAAGGTGAAGGCTGAACTCAGTAAGGAGTTCGAGATGAAGGATCTAGGAGCTGCCGCCAGGATTCTTGGGATTGATATCCGGAGAGATAGAAAGCAGTCGAAGTTGTGCTTATCTCAAGAGACGTACCTACGGAAGCTTCTCGACAAGTTTGGTATGTCGAATTCAAAGCCTGTTGTGACACCTACAAATCCTCAGTTTAAGCTTAGTACTACTCAAAGTCCGAGTACTGAAGCTGAAAGAATCTATATGAATAGCAATCCATATGCTAGTGTAGTGGGTTCTTTGATGTATGATATGGTCTGTACGAGGCCAGACATAGCATATGGAGTGAGCCTTATGAGCAGGTATATGGCCAATCCTGGAAAGACGCACTGGAAAGTTGTAAAGTGGATTCTCAGGTACATAAATGGGTCTCTGAAAAGAGTCTTGATTTATGGTAGAGTCTGTGATGGTGATAGCATAGTCGAAATCGAAGGATTTATTGACTCTGATTATACAGGTTGTATGGATTCCAGAAAGTCTATTTCTGGATATGTTTTCACAATGTTTGGCATAGCAATCAGTTGGAAAGCGGCGCTTCAGAAGGTTGTTGCCTTATCAACCATTGAAGCTGAATATATTGCCCTCACTGAAGTCGTGAAGGAAGCATTGTGGCTTGAAGGTTTTGCAAAGGAGCTGAAATTCAAGGTCGAAGTATCACTGTTAAATGTGATAGTCAAAGTACAATACACATGTCGAAGAATTCAGCCTATCATGAGCGAACTAAGAATATCGATGTGAGGCTGCACTTCGTCAGAGAGATAATCGAGCATGGTGAAGTCCAGGTGCTAAAGGTTTCGACTGAAGACAATGTTGCTGATATGATCACCAAGACGTTGCCAAGTTGCAAGTTCTTCCACTGTATACAGTTGATAAAGCTGCATGATGAAAGCTAGTTGATTCCCTTGTTGCTGAGTTAGATCCAAGGTGGAGATTTGTGAGAGTTGGGTCGAACTCATGCTATGTCAAAGGAGAGCTTTCATGTGTTTTTTCGACAGGAGGCAAGTATGCAGTCGACGCTTGTTCACATGCTGATGCCTGATTGTTACATATTGTAGTCGAAGTCTGTTCTAATATGTACTATCGAATTATTCTGTCAAATTGGGCCTTGTGTTAAGGATCCAATTGTTTAGGTTTCTTGGGCTGCAAGTTACCTAGTTAGTCTATAAATAGGCTAGTACACTCAGTTTGTTGAGTGTGGCAAATTGTGATATTCACTTGTAATCATTTGTGACTTTAATGAGAAAGTGAATAGTAAACAGAATTTTATTTGCCCAATCCTTGGTGTTCCTTCGTGTTATCTTCTTCTTCTTCTTCTTGTTTTCTTTTCCGTTAACCCTTGTTTGGTTCTTGATCATCAAGAAACTGTTTTATACTTTGCTTAAAGACATCGTTTTTCACAATATATATATATATATATATTGTAATACCTCCAAGGAAATATGGGATATGCTTGAGATGATATGTGGAGTCTCTCCAAGTATCGAACAATATGAGATGAACATACGAGGTGAAGAAGATGAAGATATTATTTATCAATTATTTTCAAAGTTTAGAATTACTGGAAACCATATTAGAATTTATGTCACTAATTAATATATAAGAATTAAGAATTGGAAACATAATTCAATTTTTAAATCAAAATATGGGAATGTTTGTAAATTTCAGGAAAAATCCAAGGAGGATACAATAGTAGAAAAATTGAACAAAATTGTTCAATTACTTAAAGATGAAGGTACAAGCTCAAGAACTAAATAATAATCAACTTCATCAAAATATTATTAAACAACTCCCATGGCTTCCTTCGAAAGAACTTACATAGTAATTGAATGATCTTCGGAGAATTCAACATCAAATGAAGGAGCATCATGTGTAAGAATTTACAAAATCCAATGGAATTTTTTAAAGAAGATGAGACGAAGCATTCACAAGCAAAAAAAGAGTCAACCTCAAGGAGAATCACATAAAAATCCTCTTCCAACGAAAGATATGAAGCTTGCTTAAAGGCTTCATTGAGGAAGATGACAATGAGGTAACTAAACCATCTTATAACCAATTGTTTAATATTAGTGCTAAGTTGGTTGAAGAAAATAGCAAACTTATAAAATGAAAGTTAGATCTTAAGGAGTATTTAGGATTTCTCTAAAATAACATTACATCGCTTAAGTTAGAAATAACTGATGCTAGAAACTCAAGAGAAACGTGTGAGACTTGTGTCTCTTTGAAAAAGGAAGTAATTAACTTGCATAAAACCCTAGGTAAATTTACCAAAAGGAAAGAAAACCTTAACTTGATCTTGTCAAGTTAAAGACCTTCCTTAAATAAAAATGGATTAGGATTACAAAAAGTTAGAACACCAAGTAAATATTTAAATTATAAGAAAAAGAATTGTCCAGTTTATAAATGCACACATTGTTAGAAATTAGGGCATTTAGAGCCTTTCTTTTTTAACAATTGAAAATGTCTAAAGGTAATAACCTTAGACCCTCTGGAAAGACTAACACACCTCGATCCAATAAAATATGGGTATTAAAGGTGAAACCACAACATGTTTTGCATGAAGAATTTACAGCTCGAAGCTTTAAAGAATATTAAATGGAGTTGTGTAAAGAGTATACTTTAAAGATTATTTTAAGTCTCTGATCCAAAATGATGATGGATATCAACAATGGTGATCAAAGCGAGGTGTTTAGTTGAGGATATCTCAACATTTATGATCCTTAGTGACCAGTTAGCCTCTTAGTAAGTTGAGTGAATATGTCTGTGATGGACTTACCCATCTCATTGTATAAACCAACTCTCACATCCAATGATACACAGAGAAGGACACACCATAATGTGTAGGTGTTATCTTTCAGGGGAGTTTTTTTATCAAGGCTTCTTGATAATAGAGGTAGTACACTATTTTAAAGTTTAAAAAAATCGAAAACACCAATTAATCCTTTAAAATAACGGATTTAATTTTGCTCATCTCGATAAATTATGCTACTGACAAAAAATATGAGTTTCTAAGTGTTTCATAGAAAGAATGTGTAACTAATGATGAACAGGGGTGCAGAAAAGTAATAAAATCCAGAACAAGGCCCAAAATACACCAAGGTGGATTACTGACAAACACCAAATCAATTGGAACATTGAGGCAATTGATTATAGAAGCTTGGTATTCATATTTTCATATCATATTGAAGTTAAACGCGTGCTCCAAGGAAATCAAATCACATCATTAATGACGAACTCTCAAAATCCTAAAATATTTTATTATCTAATCGATTGAAGCCTATTGCCAATTGATTGGTACACCTATTTTGAAATGATTTAAAGTTGATTCTCAATCAGCATGATTTCCATTGATTATTGTCCACCTTCTTCTATAGCACCTAAAAAAGAATGTATCCATCATTTATTAAGATGTTCTTCTCGAATCTCTACTTCACTGATGGAATAGTTTCCTCTAAAGTAAAAGGGCATAGGATATCTCTGTCATTAGAAGAATTTGAAAACTTTCTAAATCTTCCCTATGAAGATACCGTCCTAGAATCCGGAGACAAAGGATACAACAACAATCACAAGATTGATGCATCCTCTCTGGTGAAGAATCCAACAGCCACCATAAAAAATTAATTCATTGTTGTATGATCCATTATATGATCTACCATATAATTTTTCCAAGGAAGAGAAACTTTGGTCTCATAACCCAAGTAAATATTGAAGCCATATGGATAATAGAGAACAAAATCAAAATCAACAGGGAAAATCAAGTAGCCAAATACATGATGGGAAGCAAGAAAAAAAAAGTATGTTTACCATATGGAAATCGATAACAAAGATCCTAGAACATACCATATTCAATTTTGACGGAAAAAATTACATAGAAGATGTGACAAAAATAGGAATGAAGTATCAGATCATCAATGGAAAAATGATTGAAAAACCCTCAAATGAGAAGAAGAGAAAGTTAAACAATCAAGAAACACTCATAGACCTATACGACTTTGACTACTCTATTCCATGTCTACCCTTAATTGATGACCTATTCAAAGTCTTGATTGGAATTATTTACGTGATCAATGACAAAATAGACTTCATAACCTGTCACTTTATCACAGATCCAACGCAACTACCATGAAATCTATTCTTGAATGATGACTTTGATGAATAATAATATCACTTATATGCTTTAGTTCCTAAGTTTGTTCATTTCTCACTTTTTCATAATATTTTTTATTTTTGCTTTAAATTTTGAAATTTCTTGATTTTTATAGTTTGAATTTTAGCAATTTTAAATTAATAAAAGTGTGATGGTTTTAATTTCATAAATGCTTCTTTGCCAATATGTTTGCATATTTAAATTATCACATTGCATCTTTACCCGCCTTTTTGATTTCGACAAAGGGAGAGAAGTATACTCTCAAGGGTAGTAGAGCATACTCTCTACTTAATTGATGGGGAGTTTGATTACTCCAAATATATTTGTTGGTTTCTTTTACCACCTCCCTGATAGATGTGTTGTCATCAACAAAAAGGGGGAGAATTTTGAACCATGTTTTCCAGGTTATTGATCGAGGAAGTTTTCTTGAAGATGAACATTATTTTGATGATGACAACTAGTCTTTGATGGAAACAATTGTAACACTCCGATTTTGATTAGTTTTATTTTAATTGAATTAAAATGATTTATATTATTTTATTTTAGTGTTATATTTATTTTATTGGTCTTGTTGAGGATGGGTAGAATTTTATTAGAATTATCTTTAATTTAATTATTTAAATAATATAAATACTAAGAAATCGAGTTTTGGGGAGGAAATTATAATTTATATTAAAATTGAGGAAAATGGTGTAATTAGTGAAAATTAAGACGAGCTAGTGAATTAGTAAAATAGTAGGGTTTTATTTAAATAGATAAGAGAATTAGAGTTAGGGTTGTTGTGGTGAGAAATAGTTGCCAACAAAGTCACGGAGAGCCCTAGCAGGGCAAAAGGTAGGAGAAGAGAGCTTCCATTGTCAAAAGTTCCAACCTTTGCAGTAAATTTGAGGTAAGGGGGATTGTTCATGATGTGGGTGTTTAAACATGAAGGATAGAGAGGATTCATTATCCTCTTTCCTTGTTCCTTTCCTTTTCCTCCATTGATGAGAGTTTTGAATCTTTAGATGGTTGTGCAAACCTCTTTGGATTTTGTTTATATGATTCTATTTTATGATCTGAAATTGATGTGAATTGTATGATCATGTGTGCTAAATTTGGATTTGTGATGCTCTTGAATTTATGTTATGACTTGATGAAATATGAGGATGATTTCATGTTTGAATGATGTATACATCAAAAGTGTGATTTTTGATGTGATTAAATGTTGTATTATTCATGATTAATAAACTTTTTTGCGTGTGAGATCATTTGGTGTCGAAATCGGAGGTCTGGAGGTGCATCCATGGCGAAAATGTTATTTTTTGCTTTCTGCACAGCAATGACTGACGTCACCCTGGGTGATGGTTAGACCGTCATCACGTTGGGGGAGAAGATCAGATCGACCGAGCTGACGGGTGGCAACAAGGGTGACGGTCCGACTGTCAGCCAGTCGCGACAAGCGTTCTGTGTTTTGACCGTCAACATGGATGACAGGTAGGGATTTTGGGGGGATAATGGTCGTCATCCCTGCAAGGGGTTGGCCATCAGTCCTGTGTTAACTGTTCTAGGTCCTTTGACTATGTATTTCAAATGGTTTCAATTTTCAATGGTTGTGCAATGTTGTTTTTATGTTGTTGATGAGTTTGTTGAGAAATTACATAATTTGCTTATTATTCTGAGTTGTGATTAAAATGTTGAGTTATGTTGAGATGCTGGTTTAGAAAGGAACCAATGTGTGGCCTTATATTGGTGATGTTCATGGTGAGTTTAAGGTTCAAAGAGGAGCTAATAATGAGTATTGGAGTTAAAAGGTTGAGACGAGTATTGCATTTGTTTGTTGCATTCATGCATCATGTATATCATAGATATGTGATGGACTTCGGTTCAGTGAAGTGTCTCAGGTTCAGAGATGGAACCTGTGACGAGTCTGATGGTGACAAAATCCGATCTAGCGATGAGTTTTAGGTTCAGATATGGAATGAGTGACGAGTCAGATGATGACAAACTTCGTTCTAGTAACAAGTCTTAGGTTCATAGGTGAAACTTGTGACGAGTTTGATGGTTCATAAATGGAACCAAGTTCGTGGAGGAACGAATGATGAGTGGATTAATATACAACATACCTCTAATATACAAAAACCATGGTACCATATGCATCGGAGTATAGGAGATGATATACACTGCGTACATAACCACATTTGTGATTGAGTAAATGTGTGGATGATTTATGTGATTAATTAGTGATATTATTTACATTATCCTTGTTGTTTTATGCATCGGTAACATATGTGAATGTATTTATCACCCCTGCTTGTTTGTTTGTGTTGTTCTTTATGCATGTGGTGCAAATACTCAAGTAGATGAGCCTTAGTTGTTGTTATGTTTGGAGGATGGCATAGTATCCCTCTTTGTTATTTATCGATTTTGAGTTATTTTAATTTCTGTGTCACTCTGATAGTGTAACAGTATGATGGGTTACCTTTCTATTTTGTATTTTTTGAAAGTTGTATAACTATTTTATTTACGAAGTTGATGTTTGAAATTCTGGCATAGCAAAAAAGCAAATGTCCTAACACATGTCAAAACATTGTTCTTCATAATTATTAAACAAGAACAGAACAACAGACTGAAACCCAAGATATCAGTAACTGTAGAAACACAGATGTTTTGACATCTGTTCTAACATGTTAATCAAACTGAACTGTAAATTGCAGAATGATAAACAAAACAGAATATGATGACCCAGTTTGGTGCAAATCACCTACATCTGGGGGATACCAATCCAGGAAGAAGAATCCACTATCAGTAGTATAGTTTTATGTAAACAACCTCGGGTTTATAGTAAACACCCATGTTTACCTATCACTACCCAATGAAGACTTTATATAAGAACACCATCCTAGATAAAAGAAACGCATCTCACTCCCTAAATCACAACTTGTGATTATCTAACAGTTACTACACCATAAGTGTATCATCCTATTGAAAGACACCCCTTTCAATAAAAATTTTAGTCAAGCATCCTTGACTAACAAGTTAACTCAGATTTGCTTCAAAGCTTCATCCAAGAATAATATACGATTCATTACCTACGGGTTTCTGAATCTGTACAAGTACTTATATCTACCACAATGTATCAAATTGATACAGAGGGAGACTTACAAGAAAGCCTACGACTCTCAAAACCCTAAACCCTATTTTCTACTTTACAAAGTGTTACAATAGGTTCAGTTGTTTAGTCCTAGGTCTTGGTCTTCTTTTATACTCTTCTGCTTCTTTGGCCTTTGAATCTTCTATTTATTGATCCCTTGATCCACTGTTAATCATTCCTTGATTCTTGCACCAGATTTAGAACCTGCTATATTTGTCGAGTCAGAATGTTAGGACATTGTATTCGACATCATTGTATGCAACATTCTTCATTAAGTTTTAACCAAAATTTAGTCAAACCTCAGGAGCTTTCAATCTCCCCCTTTTGACAAATTTTGGCTAAAACTTCATTTGGATAATAAACCTAGGGTGCTCCTTACGTCTCTTCACCCTGAGTGACGGTTATGATTGGAATACTGATGTGACTTCAATCATGTTGGTGTACATGAGGGAGAGGATGGCATTCATTCTCCCTTTCCCCCTGAATCTATACTTCCTCACTTGGGGGGAAGAATTTTGCTACTGAAGCAACCAAACATCAACCTGGGTAACTCAGAACACAGGGCACGAGTGTGTTCATAACTCAGATCACAAGACACAAAAGAAGGACTCAGAACATATGGGAAACCTGAGCCTTAGTCAGAATGTCATAACATTATGTCCAATATCCCTGCAAACCAACTGCAAGGACAGACTCAACCCTTGTACATTTCTCCCCCTTTTTAGCTAAAAATTGGCAAACATGTCCAAGACAGACCCATACCCAAACCGAGGAAACCCACAAATGACCAAACCCCATGAGAACCCAGTACAACAGAAAAGACAACCTACGACAAGATGAGGAGTAGAACACCCTTTATATACGAGAGCGTTCCTCCTATGATGTAACGACCCATTGGAAGTAACACGTGTCTATTCAATGTGACCATTAAATGAAATTGTGTTTCTTCATAGACAAAAGTGCATCGGCCAAACCGTATTTGACTGTTTCTTCCTTTTAACAAGGACCATTCAAGGAATGCGCATTTTTTGAAACACATGTTTAACACGCGTTCCCTAAGACACAATTTCTCCACCGTCCAAAGCAATTAAGAGTACAGCCATACATCCTAACCAATGTTCTGACATCTTGTCAGACTTTGTTTAGTCCCTCTAGTAGCATCTATTTACTCCCTTTCAACCAAAAGACCAAGAGTAACTGACCAAGATGTTCAGACATTTTCTCAAACATCTCTCAGTTAACAGCAACAACTCTCAAGATACTTGTATTCCTCCTGATTCAATCCATTGACACCCAATGACAGAATCAGAACAACCTGATAAGTTCACCCAGAACTTATACCAGTAGGGCAATGTCACAATATCTCGTCTGACATATCAACCTACCTGAGGCAATCTATCACAAAGTACTTGAAATCACAAACAATCTTGATAAACAATCTGCACCACTGCAGCCATATATCCACAACCGAAGTCTAACTTCCCATGTCATAGATAACTAGTTCTCCTTTGCCAGAAGAACACCCTCAATGAATGGAAAACATAAGACTCATCTTCATGTCTTCAAGAGCGCACCCTCTGTTCAACACACCTGCTGAATGCATTCACCTAATGCTTGACCCTCAATCAATCCATGTACCACACCAGTACATTTAACAAACAAAATTTCCCCCTATCTTTCTCGATTGATGCTTCTTCACCAAGAACCACCCAAAATCACCACATGATATCCCATGACAACTTTATGATCATATAGTTAGAGTACCAGGAACGCATCCTTGTACCACAACCAACAAACTCTTGGATTGAGAAAAAAACACCATTGATCCCTCTCGTCCAAAAACCATCTATACACCACATGAATTCCTCCTAAATTCTCATGTATAGATCTTCTTGTTCCCTGAGATACAACCCAATTGAATCTGGAATACTTCACATTCCTCAAAGTGACATACAGAGCCCCTTATTTTGCTAGCTCGCGTAGATGTTCTTCACATCAAACACATGCTCCAGAAATCCTCAGCTCAATTGCTCCACAAGCACCCAACTGATCCACTTCTAGCATGTCCTATTCACATCAGACTTCCAAGACAGTCCTTTACTCATAATTCTCCCGTACGACAAGATAAATACCTCTTAGACAAGATGTGAACTAATAATCCTACTCCAAGGATAACTAACCCAGAAAATGTTCTAACATCAGTTAGGACATCCTTCACATATCATAGACACCAACCAATCATGGTTCTCGATATGTTCCACCACTGGACTTACTATCTGCATAGTAATCCAACTGAAGATCTTCAAACAATACTGCGCCACCAGCTTGATCAACAAGAACTCTAGATAACCATAGAAAGAAATAAACTCTCATCCACCAAGAAGGTAATCTTCCATCATCAACTTAGAACTTCTACCACAAGCTCCAAGATAGATATGAACCAGAACCTCCTTACGTCTTCAACCAACTACCCTTCTACCCAAGAGCAATCAGTTCCAAGCACCCTGCTTGAATGCGCAATAAAGATCAACCAAATGCCACTGTTTGATTCATCTTAACTTTTCTTCAGAGTTTCATATAATATTTTGATCCACCAATGAAACCTAATCTTCAAGTCACATGATTTACTTGCTCAATAGCAAGCCATCTTGGATCCACCAAGCCTTAGACATGTAACATCTTCTCCTTCCACAGCTCTCGCAAACTGCATGAGATAGACCTTTTTGAAGTGTTAATTCCATTTTTTTCTGAGAAGATCAACTTATCTTATGATGATGCGCCACAACATCAACTAAGACTCTGAAGTTTCTGCTTAATATCACAACATCTGATCAGACATCCAGTTGAGGAATTCATCCCTTCCTTCTGCCACTTAGAAGAACCTCCTCCCTATACATAACAAGAGTTCCATGTTCTCATAGACTTGATTCAACAACCAAGTTTGAGTATACAACCTTCATCCTACTTAATCATATCACATGTATTCAATTCAAGCTCACACCTTGATGAATATCTGCTTCACAACTCCAAAGAACTCAACGTGCCAAGTATGATTCTTCAGAAGAGAAGTAGTCATAGACTACACCATAGATATACCAAAGGATGCCATTTTCCTTAAGTAGAGCAGTCTGTAGAAAGTCAGAGATAACTGCCACTTATCCTTGACCTCCAAGATGGGCAAGATCACATGCTCCTATTTACCTATATCAGAAATAAACTGACCCAAGCTGTGCCATCACCAGCACCATATTCTAGACAAGTCTCTTCCCGGGATATTTTCCAGATAAACATCAGATGCTTCTAGTAACAACTGGAACACACCTGCTACACTCCAATACTCCTAGATCAGAAATAAACTGATCCAAGAACTATTCATTAAGATTATGATGTCTTCTTCTTCATCTTCTACATCACCATTGTCTAGACCAGTTTCTTGCCAGGAAACTCTCCAGAGATCAGATGCTTCTGCCACACCACACTTAAGCAGATTCTTAGGTCAACATCCAAGAGAAATAGATCCAAAAGCTTATGCAGTACCCCTCCCATGATTCTGTACAAACCCAGATGAAAATATGTTTTAACATCGTGTTGAACATAAGCAATCTTGAACTTCACATACAAGGATAATCAATTAAATACTTGTGAATACCACAAATAGCAATTGATCTTAAATCATTGTTCAATAACCCTGCTTCACTGTTGAATCCATACTCCAACAAATCACTTCATGAACACTTATCAAGTATTCAATCTTTGCAAGTATCTTCCTTGACAAACAAAGTGTTGAAATACCAAAGCTGTCACCCTTGAGTCAAGTAACTAAGATTATCTCTAAATGAACCCTATTTACCTCAACAGTTCTGAAACCTCCATTAAGATTGGATACATCCTTAGGATTAAGAGAGATGAATCTTTCCTTGCATTTTTGGACGGTGAAAATAAATCACCTCCACTTTCTTCAGGTTTATGTTTCATAGAAACACCCTCTAGTCAGAAGAATAACTAGAAGACTCCAGATGCACGACTGATATGCCTTTAGGAGTGGACTTGAGAGAATTCTCAAGTATCTTTGACAACTTAGCCGATCAATAATTTATCAAATTCCTAGAGTAAGAACTTGATAACCCTAATCTCAACTCCCCTTCTCTTCAATTGACTTCAAGATGCACAAAGGAACCAATCTTCCAAGTACCAAGTCACCATAACAGACATCTACCAACAACTCTCTCCATTCCATCGCTCCTGACTTTGGAATAAAAAGATGTAGATATCTTCAAATATAGAGGCCGACGATTGAGATCTTCCACCATTTGTCTTCAGTAACAACTCCAGAATCCCATAAACACCAGAGTTCTTCCATCAGAAACATATCCAGCAGAACCACCAAGAAATAAATTCAACCTGCCCAAATAAGAAGTCAGAAAATCTTATAAGGCACCCCAACAAGAGAACTAGCCACTTCTCTTGTAGTTGTTGTACAACCTCCTCAGAAACATGAACAACCATTGGGTTGTTACCTTCGATCCAGAACATCTATCTCATCCATTAATGCCCTTGAGTATGTTTGAGTTTATGAACTGATCTCCAAAACCCCTCCTTGTTTAAAACGCCAAAAAGTATCTCCCAAAGATCTCATCCAGAAATAGACAGGATGTTTGCTCTGATACCAATTGAAATTTTGACATAGCAGACAGCAGATGTCCTAACACATGTCAAGACATTGTTCTGCATAATTATTAAACAAGAACAGAACATTAGACTGAAACCCAAGATATCAGTAACTGAAGAAACACAGATGTTTCGACATCTGTTCCAACATGTTAATCAAAACTGAATTGTAAATTGCAGAATGATAAATAACACAGAATATGATGACCCAGTTCGGTGCAAATCACCTACATATGGGGGATGCCAATCCAGGAAGAAGAATCCACTATCAGTAGTATAGTTTTATGTAAACAAACTCAGGTTTACAGTAAACAGCCACGTTTACCTATCACTACCCAATGAAGATTTATCTAAGAACATCATCCTAGATAAGAGAAACCCATCTCACTCCCTAAATCACAACCTGTGATTATCTAATAGTTACTACACCATAATTGTATCATCCTATTGAAAGACACCCCTTTCAATACAAAGTTCAGTCAAGCATCCTTAACTAACAAGTTAACTCGGATTTGCTTCAAAGCTTCATCCAAGAACAATATACGATTCATTACCTACGGGTTTCTGAATCTGTACAAGTACCTATGTCTACCCCAATGTATCAAATCGATACAGAGGGAAACTTACAAGAAAACCTACGACTCTCAAAACCCTAAACCCTATTTTCTACTTTACAAAAGTGTTACAATAGGTTAAGTTGTTTAGTCCTAGGTCTTGGTCTTCTTTTATACTCTTATGCTTCCTTGGGCTTCGAATCTTATGTTTATTGATCCCTTGATCCACTGCTAATCATTCCTTGATTCTTGCACCAGATTTAAAACCTGTAGTATTTGTCGAGTCAGAATGTTAGGACATTCTATTCGACATCTTTGTCTGCATCATTCTTCATTAAGTTTTAACCAAAATTTAGTCAAACCTCAGGAGCTTTCAATGTTGATTAAAGTCAGGTTGTTATTATTTATTTCCACTGCTATAATTTGATATTTGAGATAGTTGTTTTATGTCGAGAAGAAGTGACTCCATGTTGTTGAGTGAATTATTTGTATGTTTTTATTAAATAAGTGTTTGGGGTTTAAGGTGTTACATAGTTGGTATCGAATCGGGTCGGTTCATTCGGCCTAGGTTTTGTGAACTTGTTTATACCTTGGTGTGCGACATGTGTGTGAAATATTGTCGATGCTTTTTTTTTGTCAACCGCTATTTAATTTACTATTTCAACTGGTCTTAAGGCCGGTTGTGCAGGAATAAATGGTTTGCGTCCTGAGAACAAGTAGTGGTGTGCTTGAAGCAAGATGATCAGGTGCTCGTGATGTTTGCTTCTTTGAGAACGGAGAGATAAGAGATGTTTGTTGATGTGCCTGTTGTGTGTGGGTTTCCTGATGTTTTTCCTAAGGATATTAGTGATTTGCCGCCAGAGCGTGAAGCGGAGTTCGTCACAGATTTAGTACCTAAACCTATCTCGATGGCACTGTATAGAATGTTTGTGTTGCAGGTGAGCGAGCTGAAAAAACAGTTAGAAAATGTATTATAGAAGAAGTTTTTCAGATCTGATGTGTCATTGTGGGGAGCGTCAGTGTTGTTGGTTTAGAAGAAAGATGGGAACATGAGGTTATGTGTGGATTATCGACAGTTGAATAAAATTACTATTAAGAATAAGTATCATCTTCCTATCATTGATGGCCTTATGGATCAGTTGGTTGGGTTGTGTGTGTTTAGCAAGATTGATCTGAGATTGGGTTATCATCAGATTTGAATAAAGTCAGAAGATATTCCAAATACTACATTTAAAACTTGTTACGGTCATTATGAGTATTCAGCATTGTCATTCGGTGTGTCTAATGCGCCAAGAGTATTCATGGAGTACATGAATATAATTTTTCATCCTTACTTGGATAAGTTTGTTGTGGTGTTCATAAATGATATTTTGGTGTATTCCAAATCAGATGAAGAGCATGCAGGACACCTGAGAGTTGTGTTGAATACTTTGCAAGAGAAGAAGTTGTATGCTAAGTTGTCCAAGTGTCAATTCTGATTAAGAGAAGTGAGTTACCTTGGTCATGTGATCTCCAATGATGGAATAACAATTGATCTGTCGAAAGTAGACACAATGTTATAGTAGGAGACTCCTAAGTCAGTTATAGAGATCAGAAGTTTTTTGGGTTTGAATGGTAATTATAGAAGGTTTATAGAAGGCTTTTCGATGTTGGTTTTGCCTTTGACTCAGTTTATCGTGAAAGGGAAAGCTTATGTGTGTAATGGCTAGTGTGAAGAAATTTTCCAAGATATGAAGAAGAGATTGACGTCGATGCCATTTTTGATATTACTATATGCGAGTGAATATTTTGTAGTGTATTATGATGCATCTAAGATGGGTTTAGGCGGTGTTCCTGTGCATAAGAGTCAAGTTGTAGTGTATGCTTCTAGACAACTCAAGACTCGTGAGAGGAATTATTCTACCCATGATTTGGATTTGGTAGCAGTAGTCTTTGTTCTTAAAGTTTATAGGCATTATCTATATGGTTCGAGTTTGAATTTTTCAATGATCATAAGAGTATGAAGTATCTGTTTGACCAGAAGGAGCTGATATATGAGGAAGAAGAGGTGGCTAGATTTTTTTAAGGACTATATTTTTGGGGTGAGTTACCATCCTGGTAAAGCTATGTGGTAGCAGATGCGTTGAGTAGGAAGTCTTTGCATAAGTCGACGATAATGGTTAGAGACTTAGATTTAATTGAGCAGTTCAAAGATCTTATCTTGGTGCGTGAGATGATGCCAATGAGTGTGAAGTTGGGTATGCTGAAGTTTACTAGTAGCGTACTAGAAGAGATCAAGAAAGGTCAGGGGTTAGATTTTAGATTGATTGATAGATTTGTATTAATCAATCAAGGTAAATAAGTGTACTTTGGAGTATATGAGAATGGTATTATGAAGTTTTGATACAGAGTTTGTGTGTCGAAATTTTTAGAGCTTAAGAAGAGAATTCTTGAAGAAGGTCATAGGTGTAGTTTGAGTATTCATTCCGGAGCCACGAAGATGTATCAAGATCTTAAGAAAATGTTTTGGTGGCTATGTATGAAGAATGATGTTTCTGAGTTTGTGTATTCTTTTTTAACTTGTTAGAAGTCGAAGATCGAGCATTAGAAGTCGTATGGATTGATGCAACCATTGAGCATTCCTGAGTGGGAATGAGATAATATCTCTATAGATTTTGTAATGGGTTTTCCAAGGACCACGAAAGGAAGTAATTCGATTTAGACAGACTGGACTGATTTATTTCTTTTGAACACCCCAAGGCTTATGGGCAAGCAGAAGCAGGGAATAAGATCATCCTGACATGAATGAAGAAAAAGATGGATGAAGCAAAGAGGTTATGGGCCAAGTATTTGCACAAGATTTTATGGTCTCTTTTTGTTCCTTCACTTCCAACAATTGTTTGTTCAGGTCGTTCACTTTGCCGGTCTGAACCTTCAAGGGATACTTCAACTGAGTCACCTCCTTGGTAAGAGGGATTTCATTATGCTTATAGGCGTTACCAATTTCAAAAAGTCCCCTGGTCATAACAACATTTCTCATCAAATAGGCCTCAATGTTTTGGGTTAGTTGGCGGCCCCCTTTAGTCTTCACCTTCTAAACATCCTTTGTCGCATTCAAATGGTCGGAGAGAAACTTCATGCCATTAAAGCTATTGGACCAAAAGTTGAATTCAATTGACGGGTTGGCTTTATGGTTGCCGCTGGAGGCACTGGAATCCTGCATCAAGGTAGTAACGCCCAAATCGGCATGACTTATAGGATCCCCCGTCAAAGTTTTCATCTTCTTGGGGGTACCCAGCTTCAAGCTTCCAATAGGGGATGGTAAACATATTGGGTCATTGAAGCATTTGGGGTTTCTTACCAACCTCTACTTTCCTTTTCTTGAGGTCTTGGGTCTGAATACTAGACAAGTCAGTCTTAGAGGCAGATTGTTCTCCCCGTCTCGCCTTCGCTTCAACCATCATCTTCTTTTGTTTCGTTAGCTTGAGACTTGTCATTTTAGCTGAAAAGGAATGAGAAAATAAATTCAGAAGAGTAAACATGAAGATATTACTAGAATATAGTAAGATACATATAAGCATTACCCAAGAAGTTAAAGATTTGTTCCGGATCATCGACCATGTTTAGTAAATACTTGACCTTTACTACCCAGAAAACATCTAGAAAAGCTAAAGCTCAATTCTCCAAAGCATATAATTTTTCATAGTCAAAACCAGACACCGGCAACAAATTCTTCATCCAGTAAATTGGGAAGCGATGCCCCCATCCATCTCATACATAACTTGAAGGCGCCTTTTTCCATTTCTCATTCAAAGAAACTTATCTTTGAAGCCTTTGTAGTTGGTAGTATAAGCTTGGCAAAAACATTTCCCTAGGATTCCACTAAGGGAAACCCAACCTCCTTTGTTTGCCCCTTTTAACTCAAAGAAAGAAAAGAACAAACCTAAGGTGGGGATTATGTTCACTGCCTGACAAACAATCTCAAAGGCTTTACTAAAGCACCAGTCATTTGGGCGTAGTTGAGAAAGGGAAATATTTAGGGTTTTTAGGAGGTATTATTCAAAATTAGTAAAAGAGATACTAATCTTAAAATCCTCAATTACCCCTGAATAGAAATAAAAATATTCATCTGATACTCCCTTTGACTGAGTGATACAGACACTTTCACCTGCCAAGCATGGTTCCAACACGACATCCTCTTCGTTCTCGGTTGAAGAAATTTGCTTGTTCGATCGGAGTTTAGAAATATCACTATCACCAATCTTGTTGTGATAGTAGCTTGAAAATTATTTATAAATAAAGGACCTTGTTATCTCCATCAAAATGGCCACAGAACCTAATGATGAAGGTTCTATATCAGTTTTACTATAACGTGAAGAAATGTTGCCATAAACTTTCTTAAGGATTTGATCGAATTCTACTTGTCCCAGATGACCCTCACATTCTTTCAAGAATTCGTCCCAGAGCTTACTTCTCTCTCGGGAATTGAGGGAAATCGATACATTTCCCAAATCATCGCACTCACGTATTACAACTATAGTAAAATAAATAAGTAGGAGCAAGTATAGCAAAAAAGAAATACCTGAGATTCATGCTTGCAAGCAACTGGTTGAAAGCGCAAAAATATGGACAAAGATCTTGAAGAAAATAAGGGTCGAGAATGATGAACAAAGAAACAAGAATAGTTGGGGTTTCATGGAAAGAAATTTTAAAATGGTTCAGAAACCCTATCGAGCAAGAGTCATTATGGCAATTAGCTTCTCCATAAAAGTCATCATGACAAAAGAGAGAGAGAGAGAGAGAGAGAGAGAGAGAGAGAGAGAGAGAGGGGATATGACAAGACAATCATCATCATTACTCTTAAAAACCCATTATCGCATGCTAAATAGTTCACAGGGTAACGATTGAATTAAACTAAGCCGAATGGAAGTACGACCATTCAAGAAGAGAGAATTTCGGGTTCTCTGTTCGAACACTTCACTCTTTTGGGTCTCGTGATCGGGGGCCTATGTACACCCCGCAAATTCTAAAAAGTCGAGCTATCAGTCTTTGTGACCGAGTTGTTATGCAGGGTATTCATGAAAAGTAAATGATTAGCTAGTTGTGATACAAGTAAGAGACTGAGTTGTATGGTTCTTAGAGCGACGACGATGTGTGGAGTCGGTGTAACGACTATGGGGCAGATCCATGGTTGCATGGACGTTACATAAGGTGATAAAGAAAACATTACATGGCAATGATGATGATGGCGAACATTATCTTTTTATCAGGAAAACTAAAGGGACGCCTCTTAAATGATCGCTGAAAGTGAAACAGGTATAAAAAGGACTCCCCAATAAGGAGAAAAGAGGGGGGAGTGAACACTAAATTCACAGTGCATTTGTGGTCTCACCTGACTCGCCTAAGGGAGATTATCCAAAAGTATTTATTAGGAACATGAATATAATAAACATAATAAATGACAAGTTAAGTGTAAAGACAAAATCAAAGCCTACTAGTGACATAGAAAAGCCGTCAATAATCATAATTGACGAGGATGATGCATGATTTGAAGACAAAATGTTTTATTATCATATGACATATGCCACGATGCTCTAAAGTCAATGGTCTATATGGAAGGAGGCATACCTGAAAGACGATAATAGTTTAAACTTTTAGAGATGCTTTTAAACTTTGCTTCATTCTATTTATCAATGGGCATAACAGATGTTCCATCGACACAACTTCACATATTCTTTCCTTTCAAAAAGTTCCTCATTGCATAACTCCGAGGATAACTTTTTCTATTAAGTTGGACACTAAAGAATTGAAGGAAATAATCTTTATCAGTAAATATTAAAATAAACTGTGAAAATTAAATTCATATCATCAAAGCAACACAACTTAAGAAACTCAAGCAAATGAGAGAGAGAGAGAGAGAGAGAGAGAGAGAGAGAGAGAGAGAGAGAGAGAGAGAGAGAGAGAGAGAGAGAGAGAGAGAGAGAGAGAGAGAGAGAGAGAGAGAGAGAGAGAGAGAGAGAGAGAGAGAGAGATATTTAAATCACTTTTTTTCCTCAAAACAAAAATGACACTTTTCACACTTTTTCAATAGTTGTTTCTTAAATTAATTTTGCTTCTTGAGACTTGTTGGTAGACCAATAGAAATCAAATAAGAAAAAAAAAAGCCTTCAAGGTGAGAATGAAGGAGAAAAATGACAAACTTTACATTTTATCATTATGCACTTCTCTTTAATTTAATGGTAGAATCAAGACAACATACATAGATAATCAACCAAATTATTTGATATCATATTAACAATTGTACATCCCGGAAATTATTTTGTCTAATTTATGTGTAAAATCAGAAGAAGTCTGTGATGAAATAGGGATGGTTTGGGTGGAAGCCAGGTAGTACTCCAAGCTAGAACACAGACTCGCCTAAGGGATACTCGAGATATAACCTGGCCTAACAAAGTCATCGTATTGCCGGGTTGAGGGTCCTTATGGGCCGTGGTGGAGAGCCACGTGTAGTCGGGTATGGAACCCTGATATGCCGAGATAATAATCGGACGAAGGGCCACCGTCTGGAAATGGTCTCGAAAAATGAAAGGTCATAACGACATCATAAGCATTACAAGCCATTAAGAAGTGAAATTAAATGATAAAGTGGAGGAGGTTTTCTAGACTTTGAATGTAGGAAGGAAAAGGAAAAGGTTCTTCATGATTGTTGGGGCTAAGGAATGAGCTTATATAAAGGACATCAAGAAACGAGAAAAGACAGGCTATAACTATGTAAGTTTTTTTTTTTACATATACTTAATCAATCATTTAAGGCTCTCCTACCTAGTATCAGGGAAGTCAACCTTTTAGTATTTTTAGTAAGAATTATAATGAAGATATAAAAACATTGAGAGAAAAGGAACGCCAATTAACTTATGGCTTCAATACAACTACAATAAAATGTAAATATTAGATAAAAACACTAAATTACCTTGACTAAGTTACAATAAAATGTTTGCTGCACGATTTAAGGAGAACAATAGTTCATTTGTACCTCGTAGGACCACTTACATCATCCAACTAATGTTAGCAGAGAACGTGATATTTGATATGATCTGCACCACATTTAGATTTGGGCATGGCAATGACGGAAAGAGCTCATAAGTCTCCAAACACCTAGCAAGAAAACACTATAAAAGACATACTTAGCTTTGTAAAACTGTTATTTAGTTCTTAAAATTTGAAAACCATAAAACTTGTTTTGTAGCATAATTTTATAAAAACTATTTTTGAAAACAATTTTCTATTTAAAAATTAAAAAAATTAAAATAAGTTTTTAAAGTTTTGATTTAGGATTTTATTGTTGGAAACTAAAAAGAAGAAAAAATAAAGAAAAAATATACATTTTTTATTAATAACAAATTTGTAATATTTTACAACTTTAAAACAGTTTTTAAAAATAAAATTATCAAACGTGTTTTATTTTAATTTTTCTTAAAAATTATTTTTAAATTAATTTACAAAATAGTTTTTAAAAATTAAAAACTAGACATTCAAATTGACCATTAGATTTTAAGGCAATGGACTAGATTCAACGTACTGACGCATTCCCTAGATTATTAGGCTGCCGTACCACTATCCAAACCGTGGTTGGACTTTAGGATAGAATACTTTTGTCATTCCAAGTTGTATGTGTGTATATTTAGAGAAACAATAAGCTTACAACAAATATTTTTGTACTCAAAATATCTTGAAACAACCTATACAATTTCATTTTCCCCTCTCTTTCGATTGTTGTTTTTTGCGATTTTATTTATTTATTTATTCAAAGTTGTCAATGGTCACATACGGGAAAATTAGAAATCGATGATTTTAAAGGACTTTGACTGTCTATTAAATTACTACTGAAGCAAAATTTTCAATTAGTCAAATCCTGTAGAAGAGTCAATCTTCCGGTCAGATTTATTCCGTTCCCATTTAATGTTTTTTACGATAAATTTAATTGCTACTACTGGCTTTTTTAATATATAAACAACGACATCGGTAAACTTTAAGGCGGTTCTTGACTCAATTCGGTCAAAATTAAAACAATTTTTTTATGGGACAACTTCGTTACCTATTACAAAAAATTGAGTAGGTTATCTTCAACCAATCCACTAATATCATATCATTTTATTATACTGAATTATTTATTTAATGATTTATATTTATAAATTTTCAATACAATGTAGTCTAATTTACTCTATGAGTAACTCTACCCAATTTTTTGAAGTGAGTAGATAAGAATTCAACTTTTTTTTATATATTTATATATGTCCTAGTGATGTCTTCACTTATATATATATATATATATATATATATATATATATATATGAAAAATGCTAACATACACTCAAAATTAGTGGGCTCCACACAAAAATACACTATATTTATTTTTTTTCTATTTTTTTTTTCATCTTTCTAATGTGGGTCCTATCCAAAATTAGTGGGTCTCACACAAAAATACACTAAGGTGTATGTTGCTAATGCACACCTACATGGATGTGCATTAGCATAACCATATATATATATATATATATATATATATATATATATGGGGATCAAATTACTCCAAGTGTAAATTTTTTTAACTTACTTCAAATCATAAACTTTAAATTGTATTTAATCTAATGATTAATTAATTTTTTTACTTAATTAACCATTATATTAGATTTAATCCAAAAGTTATGATTTGAAATAAGTTTTAAAAACTTACTTAAAGTAAGTTGATGTTTAATTAATATATATGTTTAATTAATCTTTTAGTCCCTTAAGTTAGTTTGTTGTTTCTAATTAGTCTCACAATTAAAAAAACGTTACAATATAGTCTTTTAAGACTACTACATTAGCACAATCAATCCTTTCTATTAGTTTTTTTTGGAAAACCGTTAATACGCGCCTATGTGGTATTGTTTGATACTGATGTGGCATTGTTTTTATTTTTTTCACCCTATTATTATTCTGATGTGTCACGACAAGACTTTTGGTGTTTCTTCAATCCTTTTTGTTTTCTTTTTTAGTAACAAATATCCTAAACTATACAACTACTCTACTCTCTGAACTTCATAGTTGCATTGTCATTCCTTAAGAAAATCCTAGCAGCTGCGAAGAAGAAGACGTCTATGGTTGAAGACGACAATAGTTTGAGAAGAAGATAGCAGAAGACGATACATAGCAAGTCAAGCATTTTAAAAAGGTACCTGTATGAACTCACCATTTTAAAAAGCAAACGTTTTTACAATTTCTTTTACTACGATGTCTGATTTCTGAGTTATCTGGTGTGATTAAGTCATGATTGATAGGTTTGAGTGTGTTGTCTATCATGGGGGTGGATTTGGTGAGTTTAACATATATGGTTACAATGGTTTAGAGGAGATTTGACAAGTTGACCCAGATTTTTGGAGTTATTTTGAGATTCTAGGTGGGTTGAAAGATTTAGGGTACCCAAAAGTTGAGAGTTTGTGGTATTATGATGCAATGGATGATAATGAGCTAGTGATGTTGCAAGATGACGCAGGAACAAATAGAATGAAGACCGTTTCACTGATCAATGAGAATGTTCATCTATATGTAATGCATCCAGTGTATGGGGAAGAGCAAATATTGTCTTTTGAGAACAATGTAGGTCCAAATGGTGAAAATAATGTAGGTCCAAATGTTGAAAATAATGTAGGTCCAAATCCAAATGTTGAAAACAATGTTGGTCCAAATGTTGTAGAAGATGCCAATATGGAAGATGACATGTTGGAGGAATTGAATAATGGTGTAAAAGGAACTTTTGATGACTTGGGGACCATTGAAGAATTGAATAATCTAGGTGACAATTTTGATGAAGGAGGACCCACAGGCTTAGAAGATTCAGCTACAGTTGACCAAGAAGCTTCATTTGAGGATGTTAATATGGATGGGACCACTGAGGGCGGTAACCAAAAAGAGTCATGTCAGGATGTTAACTTTGAGGGGGACACTGTGTTTGAGGATGCAATAGTGGATATTACTTTAGATGGGACCACTGGACATATTGTATGTAAGGACAAACAGTTTGATTATGAGGTAATGTCTCATACTTGATTTCTATGTAATACAAAGAAGGTGTATGCATCCATAACTGATTTCTGCATTTGTAACAGGCGTGCAGGTGAGGTAGACTATGAGGTTAGGCACATATCACTCATAGAAGAAAAGTTTGTTGTTAATCTTCAAAGCATGAGTGTTCATGTAGAAGGTGGATGTTGACTGGGCTACCATGGTGTCATGCCCTTTCATGTATGAAGGATCAACATTTACAGGTAGATGATTTTGTTCCTAATTATTACAAAAAGGAGTGTTATGAAGCTTGCTATGCACTAGTGATTTATCCAATCAATGAATAATCCCTTTGGACCAAAATAGATGTTGTTGACCTGTAACCACCCCCCATAAAAAGACAACCTAGTAGACCCAAGAAGAAAAAGAACAAAGAGGTTAGGGAACAAGTTAGAAATGAGACACAACTCAAAAGGGCCAAATTTGGTATCAAGTGTAGTAGGTGCCATAAGGATGGTCACAACAAGGCCACTTGCAAGATGCCTACAACTGTTGTTGCTACATCAACACAACCACTAACTGTTGTTGCTACATCAATACAACCACCAACTGCTGCTGCTACATCAACCCAACCACCAACACTAGTTGCTGATACATCAAGCCTACCACAAACACCAGTTGCTGCTACATCAAGCCAACCAACACCAGTTGCTGCTACATCAAGCCTACCACCAACACCAGTTACTGCTACATCAAGCCAACCAACACCAGTTGCTGCTACATCAAGCCAACCAACACCCGTTGCTGCTACATTAAGCCAATCAACACCAGATGGAGGTTCAACTCAGCAAGTGTCCAAAAAGAGAAAAAAACTTCAAAAGGGTCTAAACCAGTTCTGAGCCAACCCTAAGATTATGTTTATCTTTTATGTGTACTAGTTATTCCACTTTTTTCCTATTTTGTAGTTTAAGACTAAGGCTTATAATGCCACTTTTGTTGGATTTCTACTGCTGTAACATATGGCATAAAATGCATATTCTCTAGTTATGTCTAATGGCTTGCAATGCCACTTTTGTTATGACTTGTAATGTTACTATTGCAACTAATGTTATGGTTTTGTGACTATTGTTAAGACAAATTTATTGTGTGCATTTGTTCTTGTATATTGTGGGAAAGAAACATAAGTAACATTTCAGCAAATACATTTCATTGATAAACTTTGACAAATACATAACAATTTTGACAAACACATTTCACATATACATTTCAACCTCCTTGTTCACAACTACATGTCATTACACAAAAAAATAACCAACCTAAAAAAATTGTTACAAATAAAACATTACACAATAAGCTCAATATTCCAATGATTACAGACAATTTCAACCATCTCCTAGTGTTGATGATCTCATTCTTCAACTTGTAAATTTTCTTCTTCTACCTCTGGATCTTCAAATCCCTTTCATCAATAATGTCATCGTCGAATCATTTGAAAAAATTACATCCCTTATTCACATGATTTCTGAAATTTCTGTAACCCCAAAACTTTTTCCCAAAATTGAAACTACTCATGTCACCAACGGTACGAAGCACACATTCATCTTGGCAAACACACTCCCTCCTTTTGTTTCTGCGAATAACCGACCCAGGTGTACCAATTGAAGCACTGCTTGACAACTTAGACATTGGAGACGAAGATGAAGGATAAAACCCTAGGAATGGAGACAAAATGAAAAGAACGAGATGAAGAGAACGAGATGAAAATAACAAGATGAAGGAAGCTACAAGAAGGAAGAGAACAAGATAAATGATCCAACAGGATTATACGCACAAGCTTGTTAATCGCTTTTTTCTGGAAAATTATTGACATGAAGCCAATATTTAACCCTTTAAAACATGAATTATTTATTCATTTGATGACTAGGTACACCGTTGGAACGCCGCCCTGGCATTTACTAACAGTCTAACACCTAAAGTAACGGAATTGATCAAATATGTTAACAAAAGTAATATTACGGGACCAAATCGAATCGTTTTTTTATTGAGGGACTATATTGCAACTCATAAATAACTTACGGGACTTGGGGACTAATTATGCCGTTAAATATATGTTACCCCTGCCATTATAGAGAGTTTTGTTTTCACCCTCTACAAGAATTTGTTTGGTGATCCCCCCTTATCAAATTCATATTTTATCAATGAAGATCCTTGTGTCACTATTTTGCTGACTGTGTAAGTGAGACATCCTAGTTGGCAGCTGATGCTTGGCTGACTGTACCATTTAATGCCACGTTTTATTAAAATAAAAAATGAACTCAGAAATCAATTATTTTCTTATTTACACCCCGTGAAAAATTAGGGCTCACAATTTTGAATTTCACCCAAAATAGCAAGCTGAGTAAACGAACACGGTCGGAGAAGAGGAAGGCACAGTGGAGCGAGGTCAAGACGCAGATGAAATGTCACAGGTTAGTTTGGTTAACTGTCGCTCTTACTAGTTTCGTAATGTAGTTTGTTTTACTGTCGCTATTATCTTTAATTTCAGAACATGCAAGTGTTTAATGTTGTCTTTCACCATGGAGGGGAGTTCGTGAGGTTGATTGATGGTGAAACGATATACAGGGGTGGTGTTTCGACCATAGTGTATGGGCAAGTCATTGATAAGTGGTCAATGGTTAACATTCATAATTTGGTTAATGGGTGGGGTTACATAAAAGGGACGTATAGAACGTGGACCAAAATCATTGACATAGATGAAAACTTTTTCCAGATTAGGAATAATGATGATGCTTACGATTTTGCCGCATACGCTTGTACGACCCAAGTAGATGGGGAAATTTTTATGGAACATGATGTCAAAGGTATAGAAGTCACAGTTAAGAGTCCTATGTGTCTGAATGAAATGGCAGAGTTAGATGGAAGTGATGAAAAGGGAGTTGAAGGGTTGAATGATAGTGAGGATGAAAGAACCAATGCTATTGCAGATGGATTTGATGGAATTAATGTATCTCTATCCATTAGTGAGGGTCTAATAGTAGCTAGATTATTAACTGGTTCCAATAAGAAGAAATGGGAATATGATGAATATGTTAGTGATGAGCTAGACAGCTCTGATCCAGAATATTCTGAAGATGATAATGGGCCTAAGTTTGAGAAGTTTAGGAAAGAGCAACTTATTAAGAATTTTAAGTTTAAGTGGGGTATGCAATTCAATTCTCTAGATGACTTTAGAGAGGAAATTCATGAGTGGTCGGTTTTAAATGGTATGGAAATTACTTTTGTGAAAAATGAGAGTTACAGGGTAAGGGTAGAATGCAAGGCTAAATATGGTTTTTTTTAATGTTATGCTCTAAGGTGGGCCATAAACACATTTATTCCATCAAGACTATAAAAGACAACCACACATGTGCTAGGGTTTTGGATAATAGGTCTGCAGATTCAAGGTGGGTGGCCAAGGCAGTTGTGAAGAAAATACAAACATCTGAGACAGTTAGGATTTGTGATATTATTCAAGACATGAGACCGAATTACTCCGTGGGAATTATTGTTGCTAGGGCATGGAAAGCAAAGCTCATAGCAAAGAAGATAATTGAATGAGATGCAGACAAGCAACATGCAAACTTATGGAGATATGTTGCTGAGTTGCAAAGGGTAAATGTTGGGAATACTTTGAAGATCAACATTGACAAACCATACCCATCAATTCAACCAAGGTTTGGATCTTTTTACTTTTGTTTTGATGGTTGTAAAAAAAGGATTCATAAATGGATGAAAAATATTTATTGGGGTTGATGGATGCCATTTGAAGACCAAATATGGTGGTCAACTTTTAATAGTTGTGGGTAGGGACCCCAATGACCAATATTTCCTATTGGCCTTTGGTGTTGTGGAAACTGAAACAAAAGACAGCTGGAGGTGGTTTCTACAATTGTTAATGGAAGATGTTGGACAAGACAATAAATATGTCTTTATTTCATATCAACAAAAGGTGTGTCATTTTCAAATGTTAGCTGTTATTTCATACTTCTTATTCTGTTTTCATACTTCTCATTACCAACTGTTAGCTGTTTTAAAAGGTGTGTCATTTTCATATTTGTTACAGTGTTTGGTAGCAGTATTTGAAGAAATGTTTGAAAGGATAAAGCATATGTTGTGCCTGAGACATTTGTATGCAAACTTCAAGAAAAATTTTGGTGGTGGATCATTAATAAGAGATCTCATGATGGGAGTAGGCAAGGCAACTTACTATCGAGAATGGATGCAAAAAAAATGAATGAATTGAAGCAAGTAGATCTCAAGGCTTGGACATGGATAATGAGAGTACCTCCAAAACATTGTTATAAGCATGCATTTAGTTTTAACCATAAATGTGATGTACTGATGAACAATATTGCTGAGTCTTTTAATGCCACAATTTTAGTAGCTAGGGATAAACCTATACTAACCATGTGTGAATGGATTAGAAAATATTTAATGAATAGGTGCATTACTTCTGTAATCAAACTTGAAAAATGGCCATACAAGGTTATGTTAATTCCTAGAAAGAGATTAGATAATGAGACGGCTATGAGTGGTCATAGGTGGCCAACTTGGGCTATGGATGAAAAATTTCAGGTTACTCATTCTTATAACAAATAGGAATTCATAATTGAAATTGCCAAAAGGTCTTATACATGTAATTTCTGGGAGTTGGTTGGCATTCCTTGTAGGCATGCTATTGCAGCTTTAGGTTTTTGGCAACAAAATCCATAAATGTTTGTTGATGAATGTTACTCTAGGGAAAAATATGCCATTTGTTATGGTTTGCTGTGAGTCCCATTAATGGACATGAAATGTGGCCTGAAGTTGAAGGTGAAGAGCTTCTACCTCCTAGGTACAAAAAAGGTCCTGACATACCAAGAAAACTAAGAATTAGGGAGTGTGGTGAGGAAGGTTCTAGAAGAAGATTGCATCGTGTATCTTATAGGTGTATAAAGTGTGATAAGCTTGGACACAATGTTCAGTCATGCAATAGCAAGAAGCAAGATCTAAATGCCTTGAAAAGAAAGGTATTGTTGTTTCTCTATTCAATATTGTTTGTTCAGAATGTTATAGGTGTAAACAGTGTTATGAAATTTGTCTGTCATTTGGATTATTGTAGAAAAAGGTCAAATATGATGGAGGTACAAGTGCAACCACTAAAGTGAATGCTAATCAACCAACTGATGCAAGTAAACATGATGGTTTTGCTTAACAAAACCAACCAACTGAGGCAATCCAACATGATGCAAGTCAACATGATGGTTCTTCTCAACAAAACCAACCAACTGAGGTAATCCAACATGATGCAAGTCAACATGATGGTTCTGCTCAACAAAACCAACCGGCTGATGCAAGTCAACATGATACAGTCACACCTGATACATGATTGTTTACAGATATTTCTGATGAGATGATGTCAACTATACCTGACATTAACACATCAAATCCAACTATGCAAACAACAACTGACATCAGCTCAGCAAGTACCAAAAGGAAGGGCAAAGCTAAAGACAAACAAAAAGGCAAACTAATGAAAAAGAGGTCAAGTGAGAGAATTAAACTGAAATTGTTTCAAAAACCAATCATAGGGACTGGTTCAAACCCTAACAAACCGATGTATTTGTCAGAAGAAGAAGGAGGTATTCTGACACAAGAAGGCAATGGATCTCAAAAATCTCAAAATGCAAAGAAGGGTACAAAGAAATCTCCAAAGAAGAAATCAAAGAAGTAGTTTTATCACCTTTTGTAATGAATTATGTCCTTATGTAATGACTTATGCAATTTTAATTTCATTTTGTACTGACTGTAATGCACATACTGTGTGCCATTTTGTAATGACTTAATTTCCTTTTGTAATGACTATAAGGCACACTTTTGGTGCCATTTTGTAATCATCTAGTGAACGAAACATTTCAGTACCTTATATCACAATCATTGATTGACAATAAAGTTAAACATTTCATTAATACAAAGCAATTTTACGTGTTCATAATCTTCAACATGATGAAAATACATCAAACTGCATAACTTCCAAATACATCAAACTGAATAAAATTACAACAACATGAAAATTAAATTAACTTGTACAACATTGCAAGAATCAACCAAGAGATCACAAGTGCCATCTTCAAATTGAAATATTTCTTCTTCTGAACTTCAATCTTCATCTTTGCATTTTCTAACTTCTTTAATGTGATTTCTAACTTCACATTTGCCATCTCACGGTTTTGGCAACTTATTTGAATATTAGAATTCACATTCAAAGAGTCTCCAATTTCATCATTCCACACAAACAAGTCACATTTATTTTCATTCTACAAACACAAACAACATTTACACAGCTATGAACATCTTAACCATCACATTTTGATTTTAAACAACATTTATAAAAACAAGACTCTTACTCCTGCGTTGCGACATCTTAAGAATTTCCTATTACGGTTTTGAATAGTATTGGCGACCCACATCTTTATTGCACGATCGCATCCACACCTGGGTAAAAATGGAAATCCAACGGAAGATACGTTGTTGCTTCCAACCATGTTGTCTTATATGCAAAATCGTACTAGGGAGAAGAAGAAGAAGCAAATTCAGAAGAATGGAAGAAGAAGAACGAAAACGCAAAGTGACGAATGAAGCCCTAGGGTGAAGAAGAAGAAGAAGAACGAAGCAAATAAAGAAATGCACACTCAGCCTATCAACGTGGCACAAAATGGTACAGTCAGCCAAACATCAGCTAGCAACTAGGATGTCTCACTTACACAGTCAACGAAATAGTGACATAATGGTCTTCATTGATGGAATCTGGATTTGATAAGAAGGGGGGGGTCACAAAAAAAATTGTTGTAGAGGGTGAAAACAAAACTCGCTATAATGGCAGGGGGTAACATATGTATGCATGTATGTATATAAAAGTAATAATGATTACAAGAGACACAAATTATTATACAAGAACAATTTAACTATTTAGTATCTCTAATGCTACTGTATCAAGTAAATAGTTTCGCATGTAATAATATAAAATTGTTAATGGTTAGACACATTTTTGCATGTTTGACTGTTTTATTTGAAGTGGTTTTAAGGTATGTATGTTTTATTTTAAAATTTTTAATTTTCAATTCTACAAACTGATATTTTTTAGTCATATCCACATATGCATGATTCCGTTCCATGCACTTGTATACTAAAGAATTTATTATCGTTATAATAATATAAGAATTAAAAATATATTCCTTTTGTCCATGAGAATAAATAAGTTATATCATGTAAATAATAAATATGTGAAAAATATTATATACATAATAAGTTGTAAATTGTATAATTGATAAAATGTTTAATTTATCCGACAAATATACTATTTTTTTTATAACTTTTTAATTTGTTTTTTTTATTGTTCTCTTTTATTCAATGTAAAATTAGTTAATATTAAAATTCATATATTATGTCACTAATATTAAAAAAAATTAAAAAATTAAAAAATTAAAATTATCAGTATGAAAACAAAACAAAAAATTGGTCTCCAATATGGTAGATTTCTTGCCATATTAGAAGGATATACGGATGTGAGTTGGATATTGGGTGTTGAATATCATAAATTTGCATTTGTGTGGATATTTACACTAGCTTGGAGTGCAATTTTTTGGAAGAGTAAGAAACAAATGTGGATCACTCTTTCAACCATAAAATTAGAGTTCGAGACCATTGCTTTCGCTGGTGAACAAGTTGAATGATTGAGGGACCTTCTGTTGAAATTTACATTTACTAAAGACAATGTTTCAAATGTGTAGATACATTGCGGTAGTCAACTCACTTTACCTAGAGCATACAAAAATGTATAACTAAAAGTCTAGGAAAGTAGGACTTAGACATTCTTTCGTGAGAAAATTGATTTAGGATGTAATTATTTCATTCATATACGATCAAGCTATAATTTGCCTGATCCATTTACTAAACCGCTGGCCATAGATTTAGTAAATACTACCTCGAGAGGTATGGGATTGAAACTCCTTGAATAAGGGTTTCGACAACAGTAGCAACTTAATCTAAAGTTAACAAATTTTAACCTAAGATTCAATGGGTAATAGCAAGTCGTTGATTTGGATGTTTATGCAACATTTTGTGACAATGTTAACTATTACATATTGCAGGTTGAGTTTTTTCAAACTCTTAATGAAGTTCTATATCGAGGATATGTATCTCAAGAAATAAATACAAATGAACTTCACCTATATGAATTTCGAAATGGTACCGTCTAAAAGTGAGAGTTGAAGTTTCTCTCATGAAAAATTCACGGAAAAAAAAAACACATGAACATAAATAGTGATAGGCGAGAGATGTAGGCGAAGAACCACTAAAGAGTGTGTGTAAGGTAATGCTAGTTTAATCACACGGGATAACGGTTCAAAGCATAGCTACCTAACATTCCGATTAGACTTTGCATTATCCTTAGTAAGTTTAATTTCAAATCAAAAGATACTTAACTGTATTAACATTCTTTTCCTCTATTTTTTGGGAATTGGCCTTGTCATTATTAGAACAAGTGGTTGATTGTTGTAAATTATTAACAATTAATAATCTTGAGTGTGTTCCAAAATGACAAGAAAATATTCAAGTGAAGATTAATTTTTTAATTCAGAAATAGGCAACACTTGTGAAATGTAGTAGTAGGTTTGAATTCATAAATAGGCAACACTTGTGAAGTGTTGCAGTAGGTTTGAATTCAGAAATAGGCAACACTTCATGAAGTGTTGCAGGATGTGAAAGAATGCAACCTTTAAAAACTGCTGTTGTAGGCGAAATAGTGCAACGTTTGAAAAGTACTGATGCAGACAAAATAATGCAACATTTTGGAAAAAATGTTGCTGAAAGTGTGTGTTTCATCAATGGTCGCAACCTTATGAAACAACATCACTTTAGACTATAAATTAAGCATTCCGAATTCAGAAAAATACATTAGAAAAGCCTATATTCTCCACACAAAATTTATAATTTCATCTTCCCTACATTCGAGTTTTCATCGGTCTTTTGCAAACTTGAGTATAAGCTGAATTATCCTGGGTATTTCTGCGTGCAAGCTCTAAGAAAATTTAAGTGTTTGAAATACTATAAGAAAAATGATCCGTTCATGATTCTAACCTTGATCCATTCGATATAAATTAACTTTCTAACACCATTCTATGCACTTATATATTAAAGAATTTATTATCATTATAATAATATAAGAATTAAAAATATATTGCTTGTCCACAGGAATAAATGAGCTATCATGATAGTGTAAATAATAAATATGTGATAAATATTATATACATAATAAGTTGTAAATTGTAATTGATAAAATGTTTAATTTATCTGACAAATATACTATTTTTTTTTTAATTTCTATAACTTTTTTGTTTGTTTTTTTTATTGTTCTCTTATGTTATTCAATGTAAAATTACTTAATATTAAAATTGATATAATATGTCACTAATACTAAAAAAACAAAAATTAAAATATAAAATATTAAAATGATCAGTTTTAATATAAATTAATTTATGAAAAAAAATATAAGGACTAAAGAGAAAGTGTTGACATTTATTGGTGTCAAGTTTGTAGACTAAAGAGGTTTGGATCATGGACTCGTGTCACTCTTACACTACTACGAAAAACTCATTTAACAACGGTTGGGAATGACATATAATGACGCGGGCGAAGGCGTTGTTATGTAGATTGTCGTTGTAAGTTAGTTGTTTCTACAACGGGCCGGAAACCGTTATTGAAAGGTAGGGCGCGAACCATATATCACAACGGTTATGATAATAAACCGTTGTGATACATACACTTAGGTTCTGGGTTCGAAACCCATCAGCAGCGAAATTATATAAAATATAAATTACTTATGATATTGGTTACAATAGATAACTATTATTGTAAGTACCCTAAGTTTATGAAGATGTCTATAATCTACAAATTAAACTGTTCTTGAAAACCAACTTAAACAAACTAATGTTGTTTTCTGATTGCATTCGTCTCATCGTGCATTTCACACTCTTTTACATATATTGTGGTTTATTGATCTGACTCATTCGATATATCGCTATCTTCGATTATAGTTAAATTTCCATAAGATCAACAAGACATTGGATAATCTGCCTCATCTTTGATTTAACTATAATGAAAGATGACAATGCATCTAAGGAGCCAGATCATTATACCATAATCTATATATAAAAAAACGTGAGATAAATGATGAGAGGCATGCAATCAGAAAACAACATTGGTTTGTTTAAGTTGGTTTTCAAATACAACTTAATTTGCAGATTATAAGTATCTATGTCAAATTAACTGAATGTATTTTAAGTGAGGGTTAGTGAAACAAACAATCTACATAGAATATAATAAACTCAAACAACATTCTATACCAGATCCAGATATTATAAACTCATATAATACGCTTACTACCACCAGCAAACTTTAAGTGAGGGTTAGTGAAACAAACAATGTAAATAGAATATAATAAACTCAAACAACATTCTATACCAGATCCAGAAATTATAAACTGATATAATACGCTTGCTTCCACCAGCATCATCACCCTATATCATCCGCTTAACCTGAAAGGAAACAAAGCAAACTTCAAAAATGAGCATCCTCAGTTGAAAACAAACCCTAAAACCATAATCCAGTGAAACTAGTTTGGGAAGCAATGAAAAAGAAATATAAGGAGGAAGAAGCTTACACAAAAGCTTCATACTTCTTATATTTATTTTCATTGTTTCTAAAACTAGATAAAGTTTGCTTACAATGTTGATTCTTCATTTACTAACATCTTGTTCGTGAAGCTATGAAGAAAAAATACAAGGTGGATGAAGTTTCTATCATAGCTTCATGCTTCTTGTACTTTTTTCCATAGTTACGCAAACATTATGAAGTTTCCAAAGCATGGTCTTTGTTAAGGTAGTGAAAACGAATCTGAAAAAATGAGAACAATCAACAAAAATAACAATCCACAAACGAGATAATGGGAAATATCTAACAATAGATGGAAGAAGAAGAATACCTTAATGTATGATTCACGGCTAATGGTGAAAACGAAGAGAAAAAATGGGTTCTAGGATTTCACTTTGAAGGCAACGGCGTTACTGTCAATTAAGTGAAAGTTATTTTGCTTATATATGGGTAAACTATTTCACAACCGTTAACAATAACAACCGTATAGATAGGTATTAATTTATTATAAATATATCACTACGGTTAACTAGAATAACCGTAGTGATAACCCTTTTATCTGTGAATTTTAAAATAAATAAAAACCGTATAGATAGGTATTTAATTATTATAAATATATCACTACGGTTAACCAGGAGAACCGTAGTGATAACCCTTTTATTTGTGAATTTTAAAATAAATAAAAAAAGAAAAGGTGTGCCTTAACTTCTCACTTAATGCATCTGCAATTTAAACATCAACAATGTAATTCACAATGCATCTGCAGTTTAAACATCAACAATGTAATTCAAACCCTAATTCAACTATTACATTTCATAACAAAGTAAACATTAAACATAAAGGAGACAAGAAAATATAACATCTTGATATTTCCAGAAAATATCTCTGATTTCAATTTGTTCTTCAAATTCTTGTTCTTTTTCTTTAAATCCTCATACATAACCTTCAGATAGCCCACAGCTTCCAACTCTGACTTCATAATGCTCTCATCGTCATTTCCATCTCTTTCTCCCATGTCTTCATCCCATATGAACAAATTACATGTTTCATCGCTCCTCCAAAATGGACATGTCCAAAAAATCCTTCCTTTATTTTATCCCTTCTTGCATTGATACGAAACCATGCGACCATCACAACCACAAAAATTTCCAGATCGAGATTTTACACTGGAAGAAGACGTAGAAACACCTTTGGATGATTTTGTCTTCAAATGTGACATTGCAACACCTTAAAGTAGAACACTTTCTTGTTGTTGTTGTCTTCTCCCCGACAATGGTGACGGCGTTGGTGTTAGGGTTGTTTCGTCTTGTTTCTTTTTTCAATGGATAAATTGATATATACTTGGTGTTTAAAATACATAACAGTTTGTAACAACGGTTTTAAGAAAAAGCCGTCGTGATATCATTATTATTTTTTAGTTAAATATTAATAAAACTTAAAAAGGGAGCATTTACGTCAAAGGGATAAACTATTTGAGGGCGATGAGGTTCGAACCCATGATAGCTAGATTGTATCACCACGGTTTTAATAACAACCGTTATTATACCCTTGAAATTTCTAATTAAAATAATGCGCGCGCATCCAGTACGCACTATAAGAACGGTGTATAGGATGTCGTTGTAAACCTCGCGTTGTTGTTTGGGCGTTTTGTAGTAGTGTTATCGTACGTATCTAAGAAAAGAATACTTTGAGACTTTGAAGTTGGAGCAAGATGGAGTAGTTATCCTTAGTGAATTAAAGCTTGCAAGGTTCGAGGTATTTGTATGGTCAGACTTAAAATGTTTGATGATCGTGAGTTTCTTCTTTACAACGTAAGGTATATTCCAAAGCTCGAGCAAAATTTGTTATCTATAAGCTAATGAAGACTTTCATAACAAGAACAAGTTGTGAGAATTGAAGTCAAGGCATGGTGGATGCCTGGAGGTTGTTTCAAAGAACTTTAATGAGTTTTATAGAAAATAAGGGATATAAATACATGTGACCACTGAGTTTCCATGGAATTTCAAGGGTAATGTGGTGCCAAAGCAGCTTACATGGTTGGCAGGTGTTCATTTACAAGAATTAAATTACAAACACTTGTGAAGGTTTAGAGTAGGAAGAATGTAACCTACTATGTTTTGAAGATCGTCAGAGCTTTTTGTATTGTACAAATCAAGCTAATTCTGCTTGATGGTAAAGTTGTGGATTTTGTCTTCGACGGTTATCCAATAGATATGAAGGATTATGAGATGTTGGGATTGGATCCAGGAGGATCAAAGTTCACCAAATACATATTTATTACTTTCAGTGAGTCTCGTCAAGGGAAGAAGAGTAAAGACTTAAGGATGAATCTTTTAGAAACTATGGAGGATGAAACTTAGATTAAGGTGGAGATTTCTACTACGGATGCTATAATAGGATTTAAGAGTGTTTTTCAAAATTTTAATCATCTAAGCGGAAAAATTTTGATGAACGGATCTTAATTAAATCATTAATCACAAATAAAACACCAAAATAAGAATTCAAGGAATACCTCTTGAAGCGTGCTTTAACTTTGATCACGAAGGTCGAAAGATACCGGCGTCTTTACAAAGTCCACACTAGTACAAAGTTGAACGCGGTGCTATCTATTTTCTAAAAAAATTGACAAATTTTGGATTGCATAGGAAAAATCTCCTATTTATAGAGAGCTACTAAAACCCTAATGTTTTTTTTTTTTTGAATTTTTCCAAAATTAGCCCAATCTTATTTATATTCATTTAAACTCTTTTTAATTATATAAATTAAAATATTATTTATATTTAATTAAACTCGTTTAATTAAATAAAATATTAAATAATTAAATTATATTTAATTTAATTAACTATTAATTATCATTTATTTAGTTAAATTATATATGTGTTAATATAATAAATAATTTAAATACTATTAACGCATAATTAAATTAAATCTTATTTAATTTAATAATTCATTTCACTATCAGTACTTTATGTGTGTGATTCTGTAGGTTCTTTTAACGTTGACAATAATATTAAATTACATATTTAACATTATAAATAGGGAGTTATATCTAGCAACACATCACTGCTACTCAAGTGATAAGAATTTCATGTGAGCTGACATAATCTTTTCTATGATAATGATCGTGTGTATAATTGCTTTTTTGCCCTTTATATATATATATATATATATATATATATATATATATATATATATATATATATATATATATATATATATATATATATATATATATTGATCGTGAAGGCTGGATCAGACCCTGTAGAATCAGGTCGCCAAGTGCGTCAAGGATGCTGGTCGTATGGAGAGGAGGGGGTGTACCTGCAAGGTACTCCGACGCTCAAGTGAGAAAGGGTCAGAGAAAAGGGGCAAGTACAAAGTATGAATTCTTAGGGTGAATATTGGATATCTGACCCTCTCAAGCGAGAGGGTTTATATAGAGCCCCCAGCGCGTAGCCAACGGTCCTATTTTCGGGGAGAAATAATTGTTTCCCCCAAAGAATAGGTAACTGCCCAAACTAGCCGTTATGCCGGGCAGGGTGCTCGAAACTAGCCGTTATGTCGGGCATAACGCAGTTCCGGGCACCTGTCCTTTGCTGTTCGGGCAGCGAGGAAGTCGTGCGTAACGGGCATCAACGCCGGGGAGGAACGTTGCATTCCTTTCCCAGTCGGAGGGGCAGAAAGGTCATTTTTGCCCCTCTGTGGATTGGACTTAGGCAATTTGGGCCGCTCTGGAGCAGAGGCGGATTGAGCCAATTCTAGCCATTGGTCCAGTCCAGAATATGAGCCCCCCAAGTCGTTGCTCCCGAGCATGGGAGTGATGACTTAAGGACTGCTCGTGGCTCTAGGGAGCTAGCATAGAGTCTTCGTTCGTAGACGAGGAAGGTTGTCTCAAAGTGCTCGTGACCCCAGGTGTTCGTGAGATTCGTGGTCGTGACCATGTTGCCCGGTGTACGGGGAGACTAATGGTTAGACAGAATTTAAAACGTTGGGGCGCCACGTGTACCTAGAGCTCCGTGTAGCAGTTAATAGGCAATGATGGCTAGCGGATAGTCATAATGGCCTACGGGCGCGTGGTTGCACGTGCCCCTTTGTATAAAAAGGGGGGAAACCGTTTCATTTGAAACTTTTTCCTTTTTGATTCCTTTTCGTCTCTTTCAGTTCTTGCCCGTCATCGTCTTCAGGCTTTCCGACCACTGCCTCCAACTTCGAGCAGCTTCTACCTTCTTCCAAAATCAAGTAAGTTTTCTGATATGTAGCTTGTTTTACTCCCTTTTATTGTTAGTGGTAGATTGTATACGGTTAGGGTTAGCTTTAGATGACAAAATAGGTGGATTTCTGGCGAGTGTTGGTGGTGGACGGTGGTTGCGCCATTTTGCTGCCCCCAGCACTTCGCCGGAGTATGTAGTATGTCCAGCGAGGGGGTGGTCCACGACGTGGTTGCGGTAGTTGTGCATGCGTGGCCACCGTGCTTGTTCATCTTCTGATAGAGCGATGAGTTTTCCGGTAAAACATTTCCAGGTTCCGGTGAAGCTTCAAACGGAATCTGGGCATGAGTGCGGGGAGGCTCCTCTCAGGAGAATGATATGTTTCGAGCGTCTCCTCGAGGGGAGGCTTTAGTTTTTCTTCGATGTTAGGGCTTAGGCCGGGGACGTTGTCCTCAGCCCTTTGCGCTCTCTTTCACTTGACTTAGCAATGGAATGGTGGATTTGATTTGCTGTCGAATTCACTGTCTTCTCTATTTTTCAGGTGATCGCAATGGCGACGGGGCCAGACAGAGAAGTTATTCTAGACACGTCCGAGGAGGAAACTGGCTCCGAGGAAATAGTAGCTCGACGGCTTCGAGCTCGGCGACCTCAAGTTCCTCCAGCAATGCCGGGGAGGAAGAAGAGGTTTGGGATGATATGGACGAGGATGACGTCGAAGGGTTCTCCGCGAAGGAGTGGGAGGTGGCCGAACCTTCCAAGCACATTTCTACGTTCACAAAGTCTTTGGCGGACGTCTTTACGGAGGTAGGACTAGAAGGGGAGTGGAAGGTGCATTTCCCTACTGTGAACGAGCGGGTCTACACGGACTTCGGGGACCGCTTTACAATGTACGAGTATGCCTTCAAAGAGCTGGGACTGAGGCTGCCTTTTACTGATTTTCAGTGGTCGATGTTCGAGCATCTGAAATTAGCCCCCACACAACTACACCCTAATTCGTTGGCCTTCATCCGAGCTTTCGAATTGGTGTGCGAGCATCTTTCTTTGGGGGCCACTCTCCCTCTATTCTTCACTGTTTTCCATCTACAAAGGCAGTTGACGGGGAAGAAGTATGGGTGGGTTTCTCTGAAGCAGCCTCGCAAGCTGTTTAAACCGTTTTCGGAGTCAGTCCGGACATTCAAGCAGCGGTACTTCTTGTTGAACCCGTGTCCGAGGTCGCCCAGGACAGCACATATGTCTGGGAGATAGAGGTTGATGGCGAAGGAAACGAGCTGCTTAACGAGGAGGGGAAGTACATCGGGCAGAGGCTTTACATGTTCTCATTCATTGGTCACCCGACCATTTCGCCAAGAAGCCCAGCGATTACGTTTTTCAACCAGGCGACCTGCGCGGGCAGGACGCCGTGGCTTACGAGGCGTTGGTGAAGTGGGTTAACTCCTTTAATCTCATTGAGTGTTGGACTAGCAAGGGCAGCCCGATCTTTGAGGAAGATGGGAGTCAGAGGGTCGAGCGCCGGTTCATCAACGTTAAGGCACTGCTGGAGTGTAAGACTCCCGCGGACGCTGAGACGCTGCTTGGTAGTCTTAGTCATTTAGATTTTGTTCATGTTATTTCTTTTCTTCGTATCTAACATGCTCGTGTTTTGTTTGTGCAGGTGAGATGCCTCAGGCTCATGATCGGGTTGTGAGGAATGCTCTGGCGAGGAACAAAGCTAGGACGGCTCCTCCAAAATCTCGGTTCGCTGGTGCCCGCGCTCCTCCTCCCGTTCAAGCTGCTGCGGGGACCTCCACTTCTCCGACTCCTGCTCCCCGGGGATCTCCTCTGCTTTTGGCCAGGCGACCAAAGCGGCCAAGGATTACTGATGTCGTGGACCTTACTCAGGTAGCGGAGAAAGGGAAGTTCGAGCTTCCTCCCTGCATCCTCGACAGGAGGTTCTTCGAAGGTAACTCTTTAGTGGTTCCCCGGGCGGAATCTCTTCGCTTGGAATGCATGGATCGCCCGAGCAAGAGGGCGCTGGTGGCCCAGGACGCTTCTGCCTTGGTCAGGATGCTAGAGATGGCGGCTGTGTATGCCGAAGGGGACTCTGCGACTGAATCTGAACTCAATGCTGCCCGTGCTTCTATGGCATCCCTCAAGGAGGAAGTCAAGGGTGCCGGCGAGGCTCGGAAGAAGGCGGAAGAGGAAGCGGCCAGGCTAAAAGAGGAGAACTCTAGGTTGTCGGTGGAGAAGAAAGCTGCCGAGGAGCTGATCAGGGAGCTGAGGGCGGCCAATGCCCCGGGTGCTGACGAGCCGGACGATGTGAGGAATTTGAAGACTAGATCTGAGCAGGTCGCTCGTATACTTCTGGCCGAAGACGATGGTATCGCCGCTGCGGAGGAATCCTTCAAAAACGCTGTGGCTCAGCTGCGCATGGTGAACCCTGGGCTTGAAATCTCTACTGAGGGTACTCACTATCTTGCGCGTGTTGATAATGGTCGCATTGTCTTGCCCGAAGGTCTCTTTGCCGTTACCCCCGAGGATTAGCCTGCAGAGGAGCAGGGACCCAAGCCAGAGTCAACCAAGCATGCTAATGAATGAGGAATTTGTTAATTTGTTGTAATTTGTCCGGCCTACGTGCCGTTGTAATTTATTTTTGGGGGGCATGGCCCTCGTTTTATGTAACAATGTACAATTGTGGTCTTTGCGACCACTTGTTAAATTATCGCATATTTAGCTCTGTTGTTCACATGACTTTACTTGCTTTTATTTTCGCTAAGTGTTGTATGCATGCTCGCTGTGAATGTATGTCCACCCTTGATAGGGGGTATTTGACTTGTGTGAATATTTTTTGGGGAGATTACTCGTAATATATGTGTTCGGCAGTGTGGGGAACTGGTCGAACCGCCGGGGAATGTCCTGGCGGGGAGCGGAGCTCAGGTCGCGTTTGAGGCCTGAGTTCGCGGCGTGAACGTCCCATCGCGAGTTGGGGTTCTTCCAATCATGGTACTCTGAAGACGGCGATGCTCGATCGAGGACCGCTGTCGAGCACTTACCGGGCTCGTTACTGAGCGGGGCTATGCTTTAGTCGTATGCGACGCTTGTACCTAGACGCGCATAGTGGTCGGTAGCTGACGTTCGTCGTTGCGATGAGTCGAACCGAGGATTTAGCTTTAGTATTGTTTTAGCTTCTCAGCGTTCCATGGTCTAGCGAGTTCTTCCCCCGTGAGATGTTCTAGGTAGTAGGCCCCATTTTCTGTTTTTGCCCGGACGCGATAGGGTCCCTCCCAATTGGCTGCTAGTTTGCCTTCGCGAGAGTCTTTGTGGTTTCTTCTTAGGACAAGGCTTCCCACGTTGAACTCTCGTCGTATCACTTTGGCGTTGTGCCTGTTGGTGATCTTTTGTTTCAGTGAGGCTTCGCGGAGAGCTGCCCCGATTCTGATTTCCTCGACGAGGTCGAGCTCTTCCCTTAAAGATTCGTCGTTCATCTCCTCGTCTAGGGGCGACTCTGTCCGCCTAGAGGGCACGTGAACTTCGACTGGAATTACAGCCTCGGTTCCGTATGCCAGACGGAAAGGTGTTTCCCCGGTCGTCGAATGGGGAGTTGTACGGTACGCCTAGAGCACGCTGTGTAGCTCCTCGACCCATGCCTTCTTTGTTTCATCTAGCCTTCATTTGAGGCCTCGAAGGATGACTCGGTTAGCTACCTCAGCCTGCCCGTTTGTTTGGGGGTGTTCGACGGATGCGAAGTGTTGCTTCGTGCCCAGTTGGGCGACGAAGTCCTGAAACTTCCTGTCCGTGAACTGCGTCCTGTTGTCCATTACTATCGCTTAGGGAATATCGAAACTTGCAAGGATGTTTCGTTTGTAGAAACGCAGGATGTTTAGGGCAGTTATTTTGGCTAGAGCTTCTGCTTCTATCCACTTTGTGAAGTAATCTACGTCCACTATGAGGTACTTGTTCTGACTTGATCCTACCACGAAGGGTCCTAGGATGTCTAGGCCCCACCAAGCGAATGGCCACGGGGAGGGCATAGCCTTGAGCTCGTTGGGCGGAGCCAGGTGCATGTCCCCGTGCCGTTGGCATTTGTCGCATTTCTTCACGTGTTCTTTCGCGTCGTTTTGCATGGTTGGCCAGTAGTATCCTGCTCGGAGAGCCTTGCGAGCAAGGGACCTTCCTCCGAGATGTTGGACGTTGATTCCCTCGTGGATTTCGCGCAGGATATGTACGACCATCTCCTCCTCGACACATTTGAGCAGCGGAATGAAGAATCCCCGCCTGTATAGTTTACCTTCGACCAGGACATACGAGCAGGCTCTTCGCCTGATCATGCTGGCCTCCTTAGCGTCGGACGGGAGTTCATCTTTGGCGAGATAGTTGTAGACTGGGGTCATTCAGCAGTTGCTGTCGCCGATCACCTGCACGTCGAGTGTCGGGGAGGTCTTCTCGATGCTGGGTCGAGGAAGCACTTCGTGTATGACGAATTTGTTTCCGCCTTTCTTCTTCGTGCTGGCCAGTTTAGACAGCACGTCTGCTCGTACGTTATGTTCGCGGGGAATGTATTTCACTTCCACTGTTATGAATTTCGCCATTTCCTTCTTTACCAGGGCCAAGTATTCGGTCAGGTTGTCGTTTTTGGCTTGGTATTCACCCCGGACCTGGAGGGCCACGAGTTGTGAGTCCGTGCAAATGACGACTTCTTGTGCGCCCAGGTCCTCAGCAAGGCGTAGCCCAGCGAGGAAGGCTTCGTATTCCGCCTGGTTATTGGAGGTTAGGAAAGACAGTGTGAGTGATACCTCGACGATAATTCCTTCGTCGCTCTCCAGTATGATGCCCGCGCCCCTTCCTGCCGAGCTTGAGGCACCGTCGACGAAGATGGTCCACTTGCACGCTTCGCTCGCGGGAGAGTCTGCGAATGTCATCTCCGCGACGAAGTCGGCCAGAGCTTGGGCCTTGAGGGCCTTTCTGCCTTCGTATTGGATGTCAAATTCAGACAGCTCCAGCGACCATTTGAGCATTCGGCCGACCATATTTGGTCGTCCGAGCAGCTGCTTTATGGGCTGGTCTGTTCGAACCACGATCGTGTGAGCCAGGAAGTAGTGTCTTAATCTTCTGGCTGCGTTGATGAGGGCCAATGCCACTTTCTCTATCTACTGGTATCTTAACTCTGGTCCTTGCAATGCTTTGCTTGTGAAGTAAATGGGTCTTTGCCCGTCAGGCGTCTCGCGGATGAGAGCGGCACTCACTGCTTCGATCGCGACGGCCAGATATAGTACAGTGTTTCGCCATTGTCTGGTCGAGAGAGGACCGACGACTCTGAGAGTGCCAGTTTCAGATGGAGAAGGGCCTCATCGCACTCCTCGGTCCATTCGAATGTTGCCTCTTTGCGGAGGAGTTTGAAGAATGGCAGGGCGTGCTGGGCGGACTTGGCCACGAAACGAGATAGTGACGCGAGCATCCCGTTGAGGGACTGGATGGATTTTTTGGACTTGGGCGTTGGAAACTCGGATAATGCCCGACATTTGTCGGGATTGGCTTCGATTCCTCGTTCTGTTAAGTAGAAGTCGAGGAATTTGCCTTCCCGAACACCGAACGTGCACTTCCCCAGATTAAAACGCATTTTGTATTTCCTGACCTGTTCGAAGACCTTTCGTAAGTGGGCAGTATGATCGGTTTCCTCGTGGGACTTAACGATCATGTCATCCATGTATACTTCGAGCATGTTTCCTATTTCTCCCTGAAATACTTTGTTCATCATTCGTTGGTACGTTGCTCCGACGTTCTTCAGGCCGAAGGGCATTACGTTGTAGTAATAGTTCCCCGATTCGGTCATGAAGGCCATATATTTTTTGTCGGACATTGCCATTGGGATTTGATTGTAGCCCGAGTAGGCATCCATGAACGATAAAAATTTAAAACCAGCAGAATTATCAACAAGTTTATCAATATTGGGGAAGGGGTAGGCATCCTTCGGGCATGTCTTATTGAGATCGGTATAATCAATGCACATGCACCATTTTCCATTAGATTTTTTAACCAATACAACGTTGGACAGCCAAGTGGTGTACTTGGCTTCCGAAATAAATTTGGCCTCGAGGAGGTCCTTTACAGCTTTTTTGGCAGCCTCCGTTTTCTCCAGAGACTGCTTCCTCCTACGTTGTGCTACGGCCTTGATGGTCGGGTCAATGGTCAGCTGGTGACATACGACGGATGGATCCAAGCCGGGAATTTCCGCGGCGCTCCACGCTAACAGGTCGACATTCTCTCGGAGGCATGCTTCAAGCTGTTTCCTCGCGATGTCAGGCAGGTCTGCCCCGATCTTTACTCCTCGTTGGGGGTCTTCTCCGAACAGGACTAGCTCGAAGTTGCCATCCGGGATTGGGCGCATCGGATGGGAGCTGCTGCTGGATGACGTGGATGGTCCGGCTGAAGCTACTCATTCCTCTTGTTAGTCCTCAGGGAAGCGACTGTCGAGGTCGATAGAGTATACCTGGGGCAGAGGCTTGGCCTCCTCGGAGCTGCTTGGCAGTGATGCCTTGCTCGACGCTTTAGGCTTGGGCGCAATGGTGTTGAGCCCCTTTGTAGCTGCTTCAAAACACCGTCGGGCAGCTTCTATATCACCGTGGAGGGTGGCGACCATTCCTTTCGAAGTGTAATACTTCATCTTCAGGTGGGCGGTCGATGGCACCGCTACCAACTCGGCTAGAGTTGGCCTTTCGAAAATGCATTGGTAAAGTGACGGGCAGTCGATTACCAGAAATTGCACCTTGATGGATCTGGCCGTTTCAGCTGCTCCGAAGGTCACGATTAACTCGACATAACCCCATGGCTTGGTCACAGACCCGTTGAACCCCTGCAAATCGGACCCTACATAGGGGGTAAGGTGTGATTCGTCTAGCTGCAGCGTTGAGAACAGCTGGGAGTACATGATGTCGACCGAGCTACCCTGGTCGACTAGGATTCGGCGAACGTCGAAGTTTTCCATTTGGGCTCTGATAAGCAACGGAATGCTTGAGTTTAGGGAGCCGCCGAGGAGTTCCTCCCTGTAGAAGGAGATGGGGATGGAACCCTTCGGGGCCTGATCAAGCGTGGTCACTTTGTTCGAGCTGGTGTTGATCAGGTGTTCGAACTTCCATTTCACAGATCCCACAGTAACTTTGTTGAAACCCCTGCCAGAGATGACCATGGTGGAGGGAAAGGTCTCCCAAGGGTTATGGTCCGCGAAATATGCAGGGGCGCTGAGCCCGTCAGGGACGTTAAAGTCCTCGGGTCGCGATATGGACATAGCGACCTGTATGTTGGCGTCTTCCGAGGAGGGCACCTCCTCCTCGACCTTCTTGGACTCCTGGGCGTCCTGCCGAGGAGTGTCCTTCTTCTTCGCGAACTGCTTCAGGTGGCCGTCCCTGATCAGTATTTCAATGGCGTCCTTCAGATGGATGCAGTCCTCTGTAGTATGGCCGTGACTTTTGTGGAAGCGGTAGTACTTTGACTTGTCCACGTTTGGTCTGTTCGGCAGCTGTTTGGGGAAACGGACCCCGGCTTGTTTGAACTCCGAATTGGCACATTCGGTCAAAATCTTCTCCCTGGAAATGGTCAGGGGAGTGTAATCATGGAAACGCCCGGAGGGCCCTTTGCTGTCACGGGAGTCGCGGGGACGGTCCTCGTGCCTTCGTTCACCTCGACGAGACGTCGAGGCTTCTTCTCCTTTGGAAACCCGGGCGTTCTCCTGGCGGCGAGACGCTCTGACGTTGCTGGCCACAATCTTCTCCTCGTACTGAATATGAGATTAGGCTTTAAGGAGGAGGGTGTCTAAGTTCCTCGGTGGCGCGAGGCCAATGGTTTTGGCGAACTCGGAGTCCGGGCGGACCCCTTGTTCGAGCAGGAACTTCTTCATCTTATCTGTCGTCGGGACCTGCACAGCTTCCTTGTTGAACCTCTCGATATATGCGCAGAGAGGTTCGTCTTTCCCCTGGATTATGGCTCCGAGGGAGGCCTCAGTTTTGGGATGGCGGCGAGATGCTGTGAAGTGCCGCGAGAACATCCTGCCCAGTTGTTTCCACGAGGTGATGGACTCCTCGGACAGTTGTTTATACCATGTCATTGTTCCCTTCCGAAGCGTGGTCGGGAACAATCTGCATTTGATGGCACCCCGTACGCCGCGGTAGTCTAGCAGCGCATCGATGTTCTCGATGTGCTCGTCGGGGTTGGTGGTCCCGTCGTATGTGCCAAGTGACGGGGGTTTCTCTAATCCTTTTGGGAGACGGGTGGCCAGGATCTCCTGGGACAACGGGCCGCGAGGCTCGTCGTCGTCACTAGAACTGGTGTATGATGGTGACCGGACGGGTTGCTCGCGTCGGCGGTTCCTTCGTGGAGAAGGTGAGCGGTTCCTTTGAGGAGAATGTGAGTGGTTCCTTCGAGGAAAATGTGAGCGTGCCCGTCCTTTGGACTTGATCGGAGGCTCCTCGTTCCTTCGAGTCCTTTTGTGGTCATGAGCGTGCTGGTCACGCGGGGAGATCTGGTCGCGCTTTTGGGCTACGCGAGGATCGTGCTCTTGGCACAGTCTTCGGTCGATTTCTCTCCGTGGCTGTGGGCTTCTAGATCGTCGCTGGTTCCTCCGCGTAGGAGGGGATCTTAGACGGCGAGACTCTTCCAGTGCCCTAATCCTCTCGTTTTGCTGCAGGATCAGGGTGTTGGTTTTGTTGAGGGCCTCCAGGAGGGCTTCCACGGCCGGGTCGACGCTGGGCGGAATAGGAACGGGCTGGAGGTCGAGAGACGGTTAATCGTTGTTGCGATCAGCAGGGGTAGGGGAAGGAGATGCAGTGGCTCCGTCCCTAAGGAAACAGACATCTCAGAGGAGAGATGATTGGCCGTCAACGTCAGATTTGTTGACGGGGAGGATGGTGGAATGAAGAGCATCTTGGGTGCAATCTTGGGAGGCCATGATCATAATGATGTTCGAAAGTTGTTTTGATCTTCGGTTAAAGAAAGAAGGGGAGAACAAAAATTCCCACAGACGGCGCCACTGATCGTTAAGGCTGGATCAGATTCTGTAGAATCAGGCCGCCAAGTGCGTCAGGGATGCTGGTCGTATGGAGAGGAGGGGGTGTACCTGCAAGGCACTCCGACGCTCAAGTGAGAAAGGATCAGAGAAAAGGGGCAAGTACAAAGTATGAATTCTTAGGGTGAATATTGGATACCTGACCCTCTCAAGCGAGAGGGTTTATATAGAGCCCCCAGCGCATAACCAACGGTCCTATTTTTGGGGCGAAATAATCGTTTCCCCCAAAGAATACGTAACTGCCCAAACTAGCCGTTATGCCGGGCAGGGTGCTCGAAACTAGCCGTTATGTCGGGCATAACGCAGTTCCGGGCACCTGTCATTTGCTGTTCGGGCAGCGAGGAAGTCGTGCGTAACGGGCATCAACGCCGGGGAGGAACGTTGCATTCCTTTCCCAGTCGGAGGGGCAGAAAGGTCATTTTTACCTCTCTGTGGATTGGACTTAGGCAATTTGGGCTGCTCTGGAGCAGAGGCGGATTGGCCAATTCTAGCCATTGGTCCAGTCCAGAACATATATATATATATATATATATATATATATATATATATATATATATATATATATATATATATATATTGAATACAAAACATAGTATGTGTTACCCTTGTATAGTCTAATATTATATTCTTTGATCTCCGAGTATACTTAATAACAACAAATAAGTTCAATTTCTAATATTGAATTATTTGAGAACGATCATTCATTTTACAGTCATATTATATCAAGGGGCCCATAAATATTACAATTTTAGAAGCGGTAAATCTCGGCTAAGTCACTCATGTCCCTCAACATGATTTGTGGAGCATCCATTAATTATCTTTATGGTCATCCTAATATAGACAACATTTGAATGATAATAAAGTAATTTCACATTTAGGGGTCCATAGTGGTTTTAGGTCTAAGGGCAATATACACCACTATCACCATGAGAATAACTTTTGACACTTACATAATAAATTATGTAGTATTCTCAAGGTGGGTCAATCCATTACAAATTTTACTCTTGATATTTATACCTATGTGAAGACTTTATATCTTATATCCATGATCCGTGAGATACGATCATTCGTCTACTCACATAATAGTCTCTATGTGTCACTGTTGTCTTACATAACACTAAATCTTGTCTACATATACTTTAATAATAACGTCATTATATTGAATAAGGTCTCACAATTAAATCACACTTAATAGGTTTTTAAACAAACTAATTATTCTAAGGACTTTATTGGTCATATACAAATAACATAATAATTACAATGCCTAATAATAAGTATATATATTAACAAATAATATATAACAAGGTTATGATACAAAAGGTAAATATAGTGAAGGAACAATTACAAAAGTATGTAATTATTATTTGACATCCGATAAGGTAAGGATGGAGATTGTACCATCTTAAAGGGACAATTATGTTGACCTTAAGTGTTATGTTTTGAATGTGACTGAAAGGTTACACACTCTTATACAGGGACCTTCATGGAGGACTTCGAAGACAGGTAGAGTCAATGATGGTTGCAAAACCATATTTGTGGACTTGTTAAACTACTAAAGCATAAAAAAGTGGTTGGAAGCCATTAGATGCAAGATAAAGGTTCAAGCGTGGCTTGAACTTGATCAATGTAGTTTAATAGTGATTCAACATGGTACATACCAGCAAAGTGGTTGATGGTTTAATTGTTATTATAATGATTCCATATCAAGATGGAGATTGTTGAAGTATGCCTTAAATGCTCCAATAGTCCTCAATATCATTTTGTTTTAATGATTTGTTAATTTGTATGTATATGCATCATTCAATTTGTTTAGTACTCGTAATTTGTCAATTTATGTGCACATGCATTATTTGTCCTTAAATGCAGGTCTATAATTTGTTTAAATTCATTCGTACTCGTTCGCTTCGGCTATGATTAATGTTGTACCTTTGAGATCCTCTTCATTCAATAAACTAGTAGTTGAATCCTTGATAATGTTTCGTTTTTTAGCCTAGCAGTTTGATTAAAGTCAATTGAGTGAGTGTAACTTCAATAACAAGTTAGAATACTTGAATCAAGATTGTTGTGAAGCATGATTTGAATCATGTATAGTGTGACTCGGATCATAACTCCTCTTTAAAGTAAGAATATGTCTCTGCCTTTCTTAATTTGAATCATGAGAGTGTGTTATTCGAATCACATCACTCCTTGAATCGAATCATAGGAAGAGCATGACTTGAATCATGATAAAAATTCTCTACTTTCTAATCTTTGATTCAAGTAATTGATTCTTTGATTCAAATCATCACCTTATGATTTGATAAAATCTCATTGTCTCATTGCTTTTCAAGAATGTCTACCCTTTAGCACCAAATCTCTAACCTCATTTTTTTCTTGTCTGTGTTATACAGAGACCGTGTCTTGAAAAGTGTGAGTAATTATCAAAATGAGTGAGAGGTAACACAATCTCTTATTTTCAAGAAAGGAGAGTTGATCGATCATGGATTAAATTAATCAATCTCGGGATATTCACCAAGAAACAAGAAACCCATTTTTGCCAAGAACCTAGAGAGAATCCAAGTATGTGTTCTTCATTCACCAACACCTATCTCCTTATTGATACCTTATGATTAACCTCCTAAAATGCATATCCTGTCAGAATTAGTTGCATGTGTGTGAGATTCTTCAAATACTATTCATCATCTATAAGCCTTTGTCAATAACCATTGTTATGGATCTCCAACTCTAAAGATTGAGTGTGAGAGGTATATTAAAGGTACATCAGATGATCTAATGTTTTTCTTTGAAGCTTTGTCTTATGAATCAGGTGGAAGAATTATTTCTTGGGCATGTATATTAGTTGTGTGTTATCCAGAAAGGGAGAAGATTTTCTCTATATTCCATTGAAGCCTTTGGTGAAGCCAAGTAAAGGTTATCGCAGAACAAAGTTACGAATTTCCCAATCATTCTTGGCTAATGGTAATCGTACAAACAAGTCTACGTCAGATCCAAGGAAATGATGTTGAATAATTGAAGCTTCAAGTAGGTTATTATGGATAGTGATAAGTGCAAAATGTACCTATTTTTATATATAAGTTTTGTTGCACTTATCATTACTTTGTGTTAAAATTGGTTGAATAAACCCCGCTTTGTTCGTAAATACGTTTACTTTATGTTTTCGGTGTATAGTGTGGTACCGTGTGAAATTCTGGTATCAGACGTGTGATGTTAAGGTGCGATGTCACAACAACACACTCTGCACAATGGACAGCAATAACAGTAACAAAGCAACACAAAGAATTGTTCACCCAGTTCGGTCTAACTACCTACGTCTGGGGGCTACCAAGCCAGGGATGAAATTCACTACTTGTAGAATTAATTTACAGACTCAACAACCCAGTTGACAATCTCCTAACCTTAATTCCTACTAGTGACTTTCTACCTAAGAGCCCACTTAGATATGAGAACACTACTCAATCCCTAAAACACTTAAAAGATCACACACTTTGAATACCACTACTTGATTCTGCTTCACAGCTTTGATCAAGAATAACTCAAAATCACAATGCCAATTCACTCTCGAATGGCTTACAAAACATGCACGAAGACACAAAACGACTCTCAGTCTTTGGCTCACTTTCTTCGTCACCTTTTCTCTAGTACTGGTGCGCTTTATATAGCTCCTTGAATTGGTCTTGGACCTGCTACAATATCTCAGAGATTTGTTATTTAAAACTGAATATTTAAAACAGATTTTCTCCTAAAATCTTTTTAAATCTTCAACCTTTTAAATCTCCTACAAATCTGCACCAGATCTCCTATGCAGCAGAAAATATCTATCCCAAGATATTCGCATCCAATGAGATAACTTGCTCTCCACAATTCCAGCTAACACGCAACCCTAACTACATCACAACCTGATGTTATTAATTCTGCAGATCTAATGTCACAACATCGCCTATGTGACATCAGACATCCAACTTCAGCAAATTAATTACTTAACACAGCCCAGTGTTAAGACTTCAATGTTGCAACATCAGCACCTTGACGTCAACATTGAATATACTTTGTTTTACCAAAATTCCAGCCAATCCAAGAACTAACAATCTCCCCCTTTGGCTAATTTTGGCTAAAACAATCTCTGCACTCTGCACCTTCAGAGACTTCAGCAGCGGAAAAACTTCAATCAATAATCTTGAAACTCCAAGCAGCAGCATCAGCTGTAACATCTTTTCTTCACAAAACTCTGCTGCACACATAAAAAGTTCAGCATATATCATCATGCTGCGAAACTCAGCATATATCATCATGCTGCGTACCAGTTACAATCTTCAACAGCTGCATCTTTAATTTACTTCAGCATCTAGCAGAAAAACTCTGCTGCAACACCTTCTTCAACAGCAACAATTTTCAACAATGTTGCTCCCCCTCAATTTCTGCATATTGTACTTTAGCTGCTTTTGGCTACTTCTCCCCCTTTGTAGCCACAATTTGACAACCTTCACCTGGCAGTTGACTAAACATTTTCAACAATAACTCCAACTTCCCACAACCCCTTTCTAGCACATTTAGTCTTCATAAATGCATATTCCCAATTTGCTTCTTAACCTTTCAAATTGGTTTGCATCTAAGGCTTTAGTGAATATGTCATCCAGCTGATTATCTGTGGCTACATGCTCCAAGGTAACAATTTTGTGTTCAACCAGATCCCTTATGAAGTGATGCCTTATGTCTATGTGCTTTGTCCTACTATGCTGTATAGGATTTTTAGATATATTAATGGCACTCAGATTATCACAGTATATCGTCATAACATCTTGTTTGACATTGTATTCACTCAACATCTGCTTCATCCAAACTAGCTGAGAGCAACTACTTCCTGCTGCTATATACTCCGCTTCAGCAGTTGAGAGAGATACACAATTCTGCTTCTTGCTGAACCAGGAAATCAGATTGTTCCCTAAAAAGAAACAGCCTCCTGAAGTGCTTTTCCTATCATCTGCACTTCCAGCCCAATCAGCATCACAGTATCCTTTTAAATCAGTCCCAGAATCATGGCTATATAGCATCTCATAGTCACTTGTGCCATTCACATATTTCAGAATCCTCTTCACTTGATTCAAGTGACTCACCTTAGGATCTGATTGATATCTGGCACACACTCCAACAGCGAAGGAAATGTCAGGTCTGCTTGCTGTGAGATACAGTAGACTCCCAATCATACTTCTGTACAAGCTGTGGTCTACACTCACTCCATTCTCATCCTTGGATAGCTTCAAATGGGTGGGAGCTGGTGTCCTTTTGTGATTGGCATTATCCAGGCCAAATTTCTTTACTATGCTCTTAGCATATTTGCTTTGAGAAATAAAGATAGAATCCTCCATTTGTCTGACTTGTAATCCAAGAAAGTAGCTAAGTTCTCCAACCAAACTCATTTCAAATTCTGATTGCATTTGTTGAACAAACTGTTTCACCATAGCATCTGACATCCCCCCAAATACAATGTCATCCACATAAATTTGGGCTACCATTAATTTTATGCCTTCTTCCTTGACAAACAAAGTTTTGTCAATCCCTCATTTTCTATAACCATTTGCTACTAAGAATTCTGTCAGCCGCTCATACCAGGCCCTTGGAGCTTGTTTCAAGCCATACAGCGTTTTCCTCAGTTTGAACACATGATTGGGGAAGTTTGGATCAGTGAATCCTTTAGGTTAATCTACATAGACTTCTTCATTCAGATAGCCATTCAGAAAAGCACTCTTCACGTCCATTTGGAACAGCTTGAATCTTAGGGTACAAGCCATACCCAAGAGTAGTCTGATGGATTCTAATCTAGCCACTAGAGCAAACGTCTCATCAAAGTCAACTCCCTCAACTTGAGTATAACCTTGTGCAACAAGTCTCGCTTTGTTTCTTGTAACCACTCCATGCTCGTCAGACTTGTTTTTATAGATCCACTTAGTTCCAATAACATTCACCCCTTCTGGTCTTGGCACAAGATCCCAGACATCATTTCTTCTGAACTGCTCCAGTTCTTCTTGCATAGCATTTATCCAAAACTCATCTGTCAGAGCTTCCTTGACGTTCTTTGGCTCAATTTTGGATACAAAGCACGAGCTAGCTATGATTTCTCTTAACCTAGTCCTTACTCCAGAATTTGGATCACCTATAATTAGCTCATTTGGATGATTCTTCTGAATTCTGATAGAAGGATCCTTCTGAGGTTGCTCAGGCTCAGTATCAGTAGCACCAGGAGATGGATTTCTTTCTTCAACTTCTACAGAAACTTCATCAGCTGATGTCCCAACATCTTCTATGACATCCTCAACTTCCTGCTTATCTTCATCATCAATCACAATATTGATTGACTCCATCATTACTTTGGTCCTGGAGTTGGAGACTCTATATGCTCTGCTATTGATGGAGTACCCCAAAAATATTCCTTCATCACTTTTGGAATCCAATTTCCTTCTCTGCTCTCTATCTGCCAGGATGTAACATCTACTACCAAAAACATGGAAGTACTTAACATTAGGTTTTCTTCCCTTCCATAGTTCATATAGAGTGGATGAAGTGCCTCTTCTAAGGGTAACCCTGTTGTGAATGTAGCAGGCAGTGTTCATGGCTTCAGCCCAGAAGTGATAAGGAAGTTTCTTGGCATGAATCATTGCTCTAGCCGACTCTTGTATAGTTCTGTTCTTTCTCTCAACAACTCCATTTTGCTGAGGGGTGATAGGCGATGAAAACTCATGACTTATACCTTCAGCCGAGCAAAATTCTTCAAACTTGCTATTCTCAAACTCTCTTCCATTATCACTTCTTATTCTGATGACCTTACTCTCCTTTTCTCTTTGGAGTCTTTGACAGAGTTCTTTAAAGACATCAAACACCTCAGATTTGTCTTTGATGAAATTCACCCAGGTGTATCTTGAATAGTCATCCACAACTACATAAGCATATTTCTTTCCACCCAGACTTTCAACCTGCATAGGTCCCATCAAATCCATATGAAGAAGTTCCAATACCTTGGAGGTGGTGTCATGTTGAAGCTTCGGATGAGACATCTTTGGCTGTTTTCCTTTTTGACAGTCTCCACACACCTTTCCTTCCTCAATACTAAGTTTGGGAATCCCTCTGACTGCTTCTGAGGAGATAATTCTCTTCATTCCCTTTAGGTGAAGATGTCCCAACTTCTGATGCCAGATTTTGACATCATCTTCTTTAGCAAGTACACATGTGGAGGAATTTGAGTTTTGCGGCACCCAAAGATAACAATTGTCCTTAGACCTGGCTCCCTTCATAATGACTTCTCCTTTGTCATCTTTGACCATACATTCGGACTTTGTGAAGTCTATTTTGAATCCTTGATCACAAAGTTGACTAATACTAATCAAATTTGCTGTTAGTCCTTTAACAAGAAGAACATTCTCCAGGCTGGGAGCACTAGCACAGTTTAGTTTACCAATCCCCTTTATCTCTCCTTTGATCCCATCACCAAATGTAACATAGCCAGAAGACTGAGGTTTCATATCAACAAGCAGATTCTTTACTCCAGTCATGTGTCTTGAACACCCACTGTCAAAATACCAGTCATCTTTGGTAGAAACCCTTAAGGAAGTGTGAGCTATCAAGCTGGTAACTTTAGGTATCCATTGCTTCATCACTTTAGGCCTTACCTCTTTCTATTTGGGTTGAGGAGCAGAATTAGGATAACCGTGAAGCTTGAATCACGAGGACTGCATATGTCCAATCCTGCCACAATAGAAGCATCTGACTCTGTCGTTTCTAAAGTGGTTAAATCTTCTTCCACTTTGATAATGCTGTGGCTGCCACCCATAATGTTGTCTCCTTAGTCCATAGTTGAATTGTCTTCTCCTGTACTGATGATGTTGTCTCTTAGGTTGTCTTCTATGGTGATGAGGCTTCCTTCTTCCATAGTAATAAGGCACAACTTTGTTGAATTCATTTCCATCCTAGTTACCCTGATGATGAAACCTGTTCTGATTGGACCCAACAACCTCCAAGCTCTTGTGATATTGGGGAGGCATATGCTGACTAACTCCTTGGGGCTGCATCCTCCTCTGATGAGGACCATTCTTCTTCTCAACATTCTGGGGCTGAACAACCTTCTTTGGGGTAGGACCCTGTCTCTTAGGTTGATGTTGAGACAAGGGTTGAGACATCTCCCTTTTTGTTCCTGAAGTGCTGGCCACATATCCTATGCCTGATTTATCTCCAGCAGCTTTCTCTGACTGAAGAATCTTATCAAGAGTAGCAGTACCACTGTTCATCATCCTAACGAATTTTGTCATCTGATCCAGTTGAGACTTAACTAGTACAACTTCATTTTCCCGATCAGCTTTTTCATTTTCAAGCTGAGCAATCTGTTGCTTGTGACACTTGTTTTCTTGACAAATCTCAGCACTTTTCAAACACAGCTCTCGATAAGTAGAAGCTAGCTCCTCATAAGTTATTTCTTCATCACTATCATCATCAGACACAACAGTTCCTGTTAAGGCTCTAGCATGCCTTACTGACTCACCTTCACTTTCACTATCAGATTCAGACCAGGAAACTGACATGCCCTTCTTCTGCTTCTTCAAGAATACGGGACATTCTTTCTTGACATGTCTATACCATTCATATTCAAAGCACTGAACACCTCTATCCTGGGCAGTCTTCTCTTCATCTTTCTCTTTTGGCTTACTGATGTCAGAAGAACTGTTCTTGACACTAGGCTTGTAGTTATTATTCCATCTTTTTAACACTTTGTTGAACTGCCTTCCCAACATTGCAATGGCTTGAGACAAATCTTCCTGAGAATCTTTGACTTCCTTATCTTCTGCAGGAGTAGAGACCAAAGCAATACCCTTGGGCTTCTTTTCTGGTTCTTCTTCATACAAACTAAGCTCAAAAGTTTGAAGAGATCCAATTAGCTCATCTACTCTCATCTTGCTGATGTCTTGAGCTTCTTCAATAGCAGTCACCTTCATCTTGTACCTCTTAGGAAGGGATCTAAGAATCTTCCTTACAAGCTTTTCTTTAGACATTTTCTCTCCAAGAGCACTAGATGCATTGGCCAACTCAAGAACACTCATGTGGAAGTCATGAATAGTCTCATCTTCCTTCATCTTCAGGCTTTCAAATTTTGATGTTAACAGCTGAAGTATTGACATCTTAACTCTAGATGTTCCTTCATGTGTAGCCTGCAAAATATCCCACGCTTCCTTAGCAACTTCACAGGTATTGATTAACCTGAAGATATTCTTATCCACTCCATTAAAGATTACATTTAGAGCTTTGGAATTTCCAAGGGCAAGCTCATCTTCTTCCTTGGTCCATTCTTCTTCAGGCTTTGGCTTTGAGGTGCCTTCTTTATCTTTGTCAGCATCATCTTTTTCACACACAACAGGTGCCTTCCACTCTTTAATAACAACCTTCCAAGCCCTGCTGTCCAAGGATTTTAAGAAGGTGGTCATCCTTGGTTTCCAATAGTCATAATTGGATCCATCCAAAATAGGGGGTCTGTTGACGAATCCTCCAACTTCTTTGTCCATCTTTACACCAGAAAGTAACTTCCCTAGATCTCACCCAGAGACAGACAGGATGCCTGCTCTGATACCAATTGAAATTCTGGTATCAGACGTGTGATGTTAAGGTGCGATGTCACAACAACACACTCTGCACAATGGACAACAATAACAGTAACAAAGCAACACAAAGAATTGTTCACCCAGTTCGGTCTAACTACCTACGTCTGGGGGCTACCAAGCCAGGGATGAAATTCACTACTTGTAGAATTAATTTACAGACTCAACAACCCAGTTGACAATCTCCGAACCTTAATTCCTACTAGTGACTTTCTACCTAAGAGCCCACTTAGATATGAAAACACTACTCAATCCCTAAAACACTTCAAAGATCACACACTTTGAATACCACTACTTGATTCTGCTTCACAGCTTTGATCAAGAACAACTCAAAATCACAATGCCAATTCACTCTCGAATGGCTTACAAAACATGCACGAAGACACAAAACGACTCTCAGTCTTTGGCTCACTTTCTTTGTCACCTTTTCTCTAGTACTGACGCGCTTTATATAGCTCCTTGAATTGGTCTTGGACCTGCTACAATATCTCCGAGATTTGTTATTTAAAACTGAACATTTAAAACAGATTTTCTCCTAAAATCTTTTTAAATCTCCTACAAATTTGCACCAGATCTCCTATGCAGCAGAAAATATCTATCCCAAGATATTCGCATCCAATGAGACAGTTTGCTCTCCACAATTCCAGCTAACACGCAACCCTAACTACATCACAACCTGATGTTATTAATTCTGCAGATCTAATGTCACAACATCGCCTATGTGACATCAGACATCCAACTTCAGCAAATTAATTACTTAACACAGCCCAGTGTTAAGACTTCAATGTTGATACATCAGCACCTCGACATCAACATTGAATATACTTTGTTTTACCAAAATTCCAGCCAATCCAAGAACTAACACCGTGTAAATATCATTGAGTTTAATTGATTTTAATTTATTTTTACAGGTGTTCCAGCAATGGGATTTTTCCATATTCATAAAGAGCATTGAATAAGCTTTCCAACGCTTCAAACCGTGCATCAATCGGAGTTGCGGTTCATGAGTTATGATCAAAACAAATTCTGGTTTGCTGTCATGTTCGCACTGCGAACCCCCGTGGCGAGCACTCGCTAGCGAGTTCGCACTGCGAACCCGGGGCGAATAAAAAGTGCCTGGAAGCATGAAAAACACCATTCTGGAGGAAGTTAAGGCGGCATATGTTCGCAGTGCGAACGGGGGTTCGCAGTGCGAACCTGGGCAGCAAAAACCACCTATAAACTTCATTTTTCAGCATTTTTTAGGTTATGTTTTTGGGAAAATTTTCTCCCAACTCCATCAAACTTCATTTTTTCAGTAGATTAGCTTAGAAAACATCATGGAAGCTTGCATGTGGATGATCCGAGGTGGATTTCTCATCGATCGGCTCCGACAAACAGCGAGATGTTTGGTTCATTTCTGATTTTCTTTATGTCTTTCTTCTTTGTTGGGTTTGTATATGTTTGTACTATGATCTCATGTATATTTGTCGCCCATGGCGTTGTATAAAACCTGCTTTATAAATCTTTATTGGTGATTGTCTCTGATTTTTGCTTTATGCGCGGGGTTTGGGTTGCGTTAGAGATAACCGTCGCAAACTTCGATTAGGAATGATTGTCTGTTAGTTTCTGGACTCTAGAGATAGATTTAGAGCTAACAATCTTCAATAGGCGTCGAAGCTTAATGCCTTCCGTGTTTCGAGGCTTCGCTCGTGAGAGTGACGAAGAGAGTGACACGGTTGTTATCTCAACTGTGCGTTAGACATAACCTTTGTTGTGAGCGATGCTGGGTGATATTGAGGAGTATTGTAGGTGGAGTATAACTGGTCGGTAAGTTTAAGTTTGTGAGGAGTGATTTATATGCATTGTCGGACGAGTTTTTCTTGCTGAAGAATGAATTTGTTTTTATGTTTTAATGTTTACTTTTCTGTTTTCATGTTTTAAACCATTTTAATCTAAACTCATTACCGCGAGAGACTGTCGAACGACATTCTTTCCCTCGAACCGATCTCTGTGGACACGACATAAATCCCGGAGGGAATTCTTCCGAAAATAAATATTTTTGCTTGCTTGCCCTATTCTGCAATCAACAGATAGCAAGATTATTGGATCAAGATCATTGAGTATTTTAAGTGTTAGAAGTTGAGTATCTACATTAACAAGAGGAATTGTTATTTTAGATATGTGTTGGCTAATGCAGTGTCGCTTTAGTGGTTTAATTGATGATAGTTTCTTGAATCAAAATAATTGTATATTAATCATTGAAATAGTAGAAGACTTGATTATTTCCCAATGGTTTTAAAACTATTCAAGACTAAAGTAGGTGCATACAAGGATGATAGCACCGAACCAATATATATTTGTGCATATCACTTTCTCTCTTTTAATCTTCAGTATTTGTTATGTAATTGTTGCATCCTAACATCATTTGTTAGTCTTATAACTTAGATCTTGCTTATAGTTGTTTATTAAACAAGCATAGGTCCGTGATGCACAAAATCTATTGAATTATCATAAATTCAATTATGATCAAAGTACGTCTATATTGAGTGTTTAAATTACTTGAATTAAACAACTTTGTTTATCTTGTTTGATTGCATCTTTAAAAAGATCATTCCTCTACTAATATCATTGTAATATCTTGGTTAGAAATCCTCTTAATGAGTTTCGAAGATTCCATATTATTTTTATTTTGCTTTCGCTCGTAAAACTCTTATTATGTTTCAAAAAGTTTTAAATTTTTTTTAAATTGGGGAATGGTCTATTCACCCCCTTTCTAAACCATTTCTTATCCATATTCTCACGCAACATTAAAAGTTCAAGTGATGATGAGAAAGAAAATATATTTCGAGATTGCAAAAACCAAAAAGCCATAAAGCAACCAAAAGATCGTCAGATGGCGTCAAAACTGCAAGTAGGCGTTTCAACAGAGGTGGTCTATGGCGGCAAGAAACGATCATCTAAAATTGGAAATTTACGGCACCGAGGCGGTGGTTTGGGTTTTCGGTCATTATGTTTGATTTTCTTGGTTCATTTGTTTTTTGGGCTTCTCTATTTTAGTCCATGGATTTGTTTGTTAATGGGATCATTTTTGGATTTGTTATGGATCTGTTGGGTTTCAGCAGTTATAAATATGTATATCTTGCATACTTGTAATCACAACTTTTAATACTTTAGAACTGAGGATATAAAGAAAGGTTTGGGAATCCTAGTTATAATCTTAGAAAAACAGGGATAAATTCCTAAGAGCATGTTCTAGGAATTCGGAAAACCATTGTAGATATCTAAGGGGGATTTAGAATCACTTCTAAATACTTTAGACTTGAGTTATTCATATATAAAGAGTTTGAGATATTGAGAAACACTTGAGTAAAAAATAGAGTTTGTTCTTGAGAACTTGGGTGTCTACTTTCTTGTAACTCATTTGTAATATTTTGTAACAACTCTTGGAAGTATTGTGAACTAGAGAGTTGCTCTCTCCCTCTGAATATATCGTTAGATCAAATTGGGTAAACAAGTTGTTATATTTATTGTATTTACTTTTATCTTCTTATTCCAAGTTAAATTGATGTTTTATTGCATAAAGAGTTTTTTTTTTTGCAGAATGCCGTTTATTATGGTTGTCATTGTTCTTTTTTAGGTACAAATCTTTCCTCTTTTGAGTCGATTAAGAAATTCACAAGCATCTTTTTCTTCACGCATACTTCCATGTGCCGAAAAATATGTCGGTTTTTGAAGCATGAGAGCTCCCTATAATAAACGATGTGTTCTCCAAAGGTATTCAAGTACTCCTTACGACAGACAAGGCGAACCTCATCAATAAAAAATAAGAAAATCATAAGGAAATATCTGAGGTCAAAATTTATAATCGTACCACTAAGACCATCCAAAACTCTGTCAAAATCAAAGTTCATAATGGTCTTTCAATATATGATCTTATAACACCTATAATTAGGTCATAGAAGCTACAAAAGCATACAACGCAACCTCTAGTGTCAAGTAAAAACTCAATCCCCTAACTCTAATAAGTAAAGAATCCATCATCCATTGAAGTTCCTCAAAGAAAGGATATCCACTAACCACAGTGTGTCCAATCGCATTTCATAATTCTTTATCAAACCAAATATTTGCCTCCACCATGTGAACTTGTTTACACGTTGTTAGGCCAAAAAATAATTTAGCGATACCCCAAAAATATTAAAGTATAAGAAGTTCACTTTGTGGATCCTTTAATTGTTGGAGAAAATGTAACAATTCAACAACTATCAGTTTTGTAATCTATTCATGTACAACCTCTCAACTAAAATTCTATCTCAACTAATAGCCCCTCAATTTTTTATATATTCAACACTGACCTCTTAATATCTGAAGGGAACAACTCCCACAAAATTTATTGCCGACACACGAAGGATAAAAGATCTCAATCTCATGACTATTTAATTCAAGGCCCAACCATGAATCTGTCTCTTGAATGTTGTAAAGAGCTTTAGCCACCACATATAAATGCCCGATAGTCCCATTACCAAGATATCTGATATAAAGAAGAAGCTTGCAATTGTCTATAAAGTTATGAATAAGAGGGGTGTATGATAGATCTTGTTCCATGAGAGAATCAAAATTGGCCGGTGATCAAAGGATACAGATTGCAATTGTGGATTTGAGCTCCCGGTACAGTGGGAGATGTAACACCCCATTTAAATATTTAGCCATTTTGTGACTTTATTTGTGCAATTATTTTGGTGTTGGCTTGGTTAAGGGTGTGTGTGTAAGGGTGAATGTGAGAACTTAGTGTAATGAGCTAATTAGAATTAAACCTTAGAATAATTTTATAATAATAATATAATTGTTGATGGATGAAATATTTCATCAGTATTATTGTAAATATTATTAATAGTTACATGGAATATTTATCCCTAGTAATATTTGTATTAATATTATTATTATTATAATTAAGGAAAAATAAACATAATTAGGGAGAAGTGGGAAAGAGAGTGGCAGAAACAGTTTCACGTGAAAAGAGAAAGAGAGAAGGAAGAAGAGTTAGGGCATGAAGAGACCAAGAATTCTCCATCATTGTTAGAGAGATCAAACTTGGAATTAAGGTAAGGGGGAGAATGGGGTCTCTAATGGTGATTAGAACATGAGAGGGTAGTGAAGGTTCTTTTCCCTCTTAGGATTTTTGTGTACATTCTTTTCCATGTGTTGTTTGGTTCTGTATCTGTGTTTTGGTGTTGAATTCCTATTTTGTGTAATGTTAATGATGTGAAATTCTAGAAATTGTGAGTTGCTGTTGCGTTTTACCATGAAAATTGATTTGGGAAAAATGGGTTTTGGGAGATGACGAAATTGTGGTTTAAATTGTGAAAAAACCTTAATAGAATGATAGTTTAATGATGTAGAGTGAAGCCATTAAGGATATATTGGTATGGGTACTGTTTGGTAAAAAATAGGAGCTTGAAGGTGCTCCAATGGGTAAAAAATCGCACTGATGCGAAAACAAAATTTTTCTGTTGCAGACTGCCTATACGTGTATGCAGGGAGGCATTACGCGTATGAGGGAACAATCCCAGGGGAATACGCGTATGATACGCGCCCTGTCCCCATGGCCATCCCGCTCCTCTGTTGGTACGCGTAAGTGAGAGGGCCATACGCGAATGGTGAGCCCATTACGCGTATGGGGACTTTTTGGAAGGGTTTTTGAGGAAAACCCTCCGCTGGTCGTACGCGTAAGGCAGGGGCATTGCGTGTATAACACCCCGGCATATGGGGCCATACGCGTAACATATGCAGGGATAGAGGCGAGGGAGCCAGGCCATACGTGTTAGATGTCAAACATGTTATATATTTGTATGAAATACTTGGCATTTTTCATTTCTTTCCAACGGTAAATTGTGAATTTAAGCGGTAAATTGTGTTGTAATGCTTACATTGGAATATATGTGTGGAGCTTGTAATTTGTGTGTTAATGTGCAGGTATAGGCATGAAAGGAGCAAAAGTGTGAGACACGTGGAGTGGATGCAAGCTGCCACTGAAATTGTGCTGCAACCGAGCATTCACAGTGCGAAGAATCTGGCAAAGGCCCAGCGAAGGTTTGCACTGCGAACGTCAGCGAAGGCGCTAGCGAATGATGGCAGAGAGTTCCACTTTTGAAATGACAAAGAGTTCGCACTGCGAACTCCTGGCGAGGGTCCAGCGAAGGCTCGCTGGTTGTTTTGCAGTGCGAAGATGCTAGCGAAGGGAGGCAGTAAGTTCTGGAATTTGATTGTCCTGGCTCGCTAGTTTATTCGCAGTGCGAGTGAGCTAGCGAATGATTCGCTGTGCGAAGGAATGGTTCGTACTGCGAACGCATGATTTCTGCTTGGGGCGGTTTAAGTCTCAGAGGCACTTAAGGTGCCATTTTCTCTCATTCGCAGTGTGAATGATGTGCTCGCAGTGCGAATCCTGCCGATTTCAGAAGTGTATAAATAGATTTTCACTTTATTTGTTTGGGATCTCTTGTTCATTTTTCACTAGAAAACATAGTTTACAATATTTTGATCATCAAAGAGTGGATTTTCACTTGGAGAAGCTGAAGTCGCATCCATTCTCGATTATTCGTCGTGGATACTCATTCATCTTCTCTCTTTACTTGTTATCCAAACTACCATGAGAAGTGGTAGCTAAACACTCAATGTTGAGGTTAGAAGTAGTTGATTCTGATTTTATGTATTGCTGTTGATCTATTGTATATGAATAAAGTCTTTGATCAATATAGATGATGTTGTTTTCTCTTAATGATCCATGTGTGATTTGTTTTACTCTAGACATAGATTCTACAAATCATGACCTAACAATTTTATCTCTTAAAAACCAAACTCTAGACATAGATTTGGGATTTGCTATTTGCATTGTGTTGATCTTAATGATCGTTGTTTAGATTGTTAGCGTGAGACATCATCTAACGGTCTAAACACCGACACTCACGACTTCGCTTTAGACATAAACTAAGTCAGGAGGATACGCGGTTATATTGGTCGGAAACCGAGTTCATATGCTTGATTAATCGTTTATAGGTGAAAAGGATTAGCGAAACCTAACCTTAACATGCTTTTATCAAAACTTTTACAAAATCTTTGTCGCCAATTAATCTTTGCTACAAGTGAATGTTAACAACAATTGAGAAACTTTTGAAACCATTGAACTTAGAATATCACAACTATTGAAAGACACGCATTAAATATCGAACAATCCCTGTGGATACGATTAAAAACAACCCCCACTATTACTCTACTAACAAAATGGCGTCGTTGCCGGGGATTGTTAAGTGATATTGCAAACATTGCGATAGTTGAGCTATTTCAAGCTTGTTACCAACTTTATCTTGAACTTGTTAATCTGTTTTGTTTAGTGTGTAGACTTAGTTTATGCGAGGGAAACTACCGGCGGACCAACTTCTTTTCGATCCTGAGATTGAGAGAACTGCTCGTAGAATCAACAGCAGAACTAGACGAAGGAGGCAGCTAGCGAGACAGAAGCGAGAACAAGAGGAAAGTACTTCTACACCACCACCAGTTCCACAAATACTTCCAGTTATGGAGGCAGATCCACCACCACCATCACCACCTGCTTTTAGGCCATGCACAAATAGTCCGAGACACAATGCTCAGTTCGCTCGTCATGCACACAACGGTCGTCATGCTGAAATGAAGACCGGTATTCTCCAGCTCTTATATCAAAGTCCATTTACGGGTATGGATCATGAAGATCCTTTTACCCATCTTACAAAATTCTATGAAATAGCGGGAGCGACTGGTGCACCGGAAGCAGAAGAGGAATCTCTGTTTAAGAGACTATTCCCGCATTCCCTCATTGGGAAGGCAAAGGAATGGTATCTTGATCAGTCAACGACCATAATGACGGATTGGAATGCATTAGAAGAAAAATTTTTGGAGAGATTTTTCCCTCACACTCGGTTTATGGAAGCAAAGAGCGCCATCGCGGTATTCACACAAGGAGCAAATGAATCTCTCAACGAAGCTTGGGAGAGGTTCAAATCAATGTTAAGAAAGTGCAAGGGCCATGGTTTTGATGAATTGTCACAAATTCATATATTTAGAAATGGGCTGCAACTTGTACATAAAACCTTGTTGGATGCCACCGCTGGTGGATCCTTGTTAAGCAAAACCGCAGCGGAAGCCACAACTGTCATTGATAAAATGGCCTTGAATGATCATCAAGGTAGTCACAACCGTGGACCTTCTCAAAGAACTCCGGGAGTGTTGGAATTGGGAACAAACGATGCTATTCTTGCGCAGAACAAGTTATTATCACAATAGGTTGAGTTGTTAACTAAGCAAATGTCTAAATTGCCGCAACAATTCAAAGAGATGCAGGAATCTTCAAGTAAAAATGTGCAAGTGCTTGTTTGTGAATTATGTAGAGGTGACCATCCGACCGGATATTGTCCTCCCGTTGTGGAGGAAGCGAACTACGCGAAAAATCAAGGATACCAACCCCGACCTCCGTATCAACAAGGTAACCAAGGTTACCAACAAAGGGCTAACCAAGGTTATCAACAACAATGGAGACCGCAAGAAGCCGAACCATCAAACCGTCAACAATACCAAAATTACACTCAACCTCCGCAAGCTCCCGTTGGAAATACGAAGATGGAGGACACTCTCACACAATTTATGCAAATGGCAATTTCCAACCAAAAGAACACCGATGCGGCCATAAGGAATCTTGAAACACAAGTCGGGCAATTATCAAAACAATTGGTCGACCAACAAAAAGGGCACTTTACGGCAAATATGCTTCCGAATCCTAAAGATTGCAAAGCAATTCTAACAAGAAGTGGAAGAGAGATTGACATGGGTGTAGGTAAAAGAGTTGTGGAGGAGGAGGTTGTAGTTGAAAATGAAAAAGAAAAAGATAGTGAGGAGATTGAAGTAGAAAAAAATGTTGAGGGTGTTTTAGTTGAAAATGAAATGGAAAAAAGTGAGAATGAGAAAAAAATAGATAGTGAAGAAAAAGTGAAGAGAACTAGGAAGGGAAAAGAGCCGATGAACAATATTCCGATCCAACATCTACCATATCCTCATGCTCCTACAAAGAAAGATAGTGCGCGGCACTATTCTCGGTTTATGTATATTTCCAAACAATTACAAATAAATATTCCATTTTCCGAGGCTTTGGAGCAAATGCCTAAATATGCGAAATTTATGAAGGATATCCTCACGAAAAAGAAGAGGTATACGGATCAAGAGACGATTATGGTAGATGCTAGTTGTAGTGCCATCATTCAACGTACTCTCCTGAGGAAAGAATGTGATATGGGACGAGTTACATTGCCGGTTACGATAGGAAACATTTATGTGGGCAACGGATTGATTGATTTGGGCTCTAGTATTAACTTGATACCTTTGTCGATTGTGAAACGGTTAGGACACATGGAATTGAGGTCCACGCAAATGACGTTGCAACTCGCTGATAAATCCACTACCCGTCCTCACGGTGTAGCGGAAGATGTGTTGGTCAAAGTGGACAAATTTTTGTTTCTGATAGACTTTGTTGTCATTGAAATGGAGGAGGATGAGGATGCACCTTTGATTCTTGGAAGGCCTTTCATGAAAACTGCCCGAATGGCAATTAACATGGAAGATGGTCTCATGAAAGTGAGAGTCCAAGATGAAGAGGTGTGTTTCAATCTTTATGATGCCATGAAGCACAAGAAAGATAAAGGTGATTGTTTCCGAATCGATGCAACGGAGGAAGCGAGTTTTGAAGTTACAAAGCAAATTCATGTCATTGTTCCTTTACAAAGAGCTTTGGATGATTCCTTGGAAGTATTCTCGGTTGAAGAAGAGAAAGCTCTTGAAGAGTGTTTGTTAGAGCTTGAAGCTTTGGAAGAATTGCAACCTTGGGAGTATGAAGAGGAAATTCTAAAAAAAGTGATTAATGATGAGCCATCCAAACTTGAACTGAAAGTGTTACCGTCAACCTTGAAGTATGCTTTTCTCGATGACGGTGGTAATAAACCGGTGATCATAAGTAGTATTTTGTCTGAAAACGAGGAGAGCCGCTTAATTCAAGTGTTGAGAAAAAATCAGGATGCAATGGGATGGACGTTGTCCGATCTCAAAGGCATAAGCCCTTCATATTGCATGCACCGTATATTCATGGAGGAAGATTTTAAACCGGTTGCGCAACCTCAACGCCGGTTAAATCCAATCATGAAAGAAGTGGTGAGGAAAGAAGTGGTAAAAATGTTAGATGTCAGAATGATTTATCCCATTTCTGATAGCCCGTGGGTTAGTCCGGTGCATGTGGTACCGAAAAAAGGCGGATTAACGGTGGTCCGAAACGAGAAAAATGAGCTCATTCCAACAAAAACCGTTACCGGGTGGAGAATGTGCATCGACTACCGTAGGTTGAACAAAGCTACGAGAAAAGATCATTTCCCTCTACCTTTTATGGATCAAATACTCGAAAGGCTTTCCGGTCAACAATTCTACTATTTTTTGGATGGTTATTCGGGTTACAACCAAATTATTGTGAACCCGGAGGATCATGAAAAAACAGCTTTTACATGTCCTTTTGGAATCTTCGCTTATCAGAGGATGCCGTTTGGATTATGTAATGCACCGACGACTTTTCAACGGTGTATGTAAGCTATATTCTCGGATTTGATCGAAAAGACAATTGAGGTCTTTATGGATGATTTCTCGGTTTTTGGACAATCATTTGATCTTTGCTTGAAAAATTTGGATACAGTGTTGTAACGGTGTGTGGAAACCAATTTGGTGCTTAATTGGGAAAAATGCAACTTTATGGTGAACGAGGGAATTGTGCTCGGCCACAAAGTTTCTTCAAAGGGCCTTGAAGTTGATAAAGCCAAGGTGGGCGTTATTGAGAAATTACCACCACCGATGAATGTCAAAGGTATAAGGAGCTTTCTTGGACACGCCGGGTTTTACCGAAGGTTTATCAAGGACTTCGCAAAGGTCGCAAAGCCATTGAGCAACTTGCTCGTCCAAGGTAAGATTTTTTACTTTGACGAGTCTTGCCTTTTTGCGTTTAATTTTTTAAAACAAAGTTTAACAACCTCACCGATAATCGTTACACCTAACTGGAAATTGGATTTTGAATTAATGTGCGATGCAAGTGATTATGCGGTTGGGGGTGTTTTGGGTCAAAGGAAAACGAAAGTTTTTCACGCTATACATTATGCGAGCAAAATTTTAAACGAGGTTCAAATTAACTATGCAACAACTGAGAAAGATTTGCTTGCCATAGTGTATGCGTTGGAGAAATTTCATTCCTATTTGATTGGTTCACGAGTCATCGTTTACACGGACCACACGGCTATAAGGTATCTGCTCACCAAACCTGATTCTAAGCAAAGGCTTATTCGGTGGATCCTTTTGTTACAGGAATTTGATCTTGAAATTCGTGACAAAAAAGGATCCGAGAATTTGGTGGCAGATCACTTATCCCGCCTGGTCAATGTTGACGTGACCAAGAATAAATTTGAGGTCAAAGAGGAGTTCCCGGATGAAAAATTGTTTAGAGTGCAGGTTAGACCGTGGTTCGCCGACATGGCTAACCACAAAGCCGCCGGATTGATACCGGACGGTCTAACGCACCACCAAAAAAGAAAATTTTTGTCTGACGCCAAGTCTTTCGTATGGGACGAATCTTATTTGTTCAAACTTGGTGTCGAAAACCTCTTAAGAAGGTGTGTCTCGTTGGAGGAAGCCACGAATATTCTGTGGCACTGTCATAACTCTCCGTATGGAGGACACTTTAATGGGTTCAGAATGGCCACTAAAGTCCTTCAATCGGGCTTTTATTGGCCGTCCTTATTCAAAGATGCGCATGCGCATGCCCTTAGTTGTGACAGGTGCCAGAGAAGTGGAGGAATTTCACGGCGGTACGAGATGCCTTTACAGAATATGTTGAAAATCGAAGTTTTTGACTGTTGGGGGATCGACTTTGTCGGTCCATTCCCATCTTTCTTTTCTAATGAATATATTTTGGTCGTCGTTGATTATGTGTCTAAGTGGGTGAGGCGATAGCTTGTGCTAAAGCCGACGGAAAAACAGTGGTCAAATTTTTGAAAAAGAACATTTTTGCGCGTTTTGGTACTCCTAGAGTGTTAATAAGTGATGGAGGGTCTCACTTCTGTAACACTCAGCTTGACAAAGCTTTGGAGCAGTATGGTGTGAAGCACAAGGTTGCCACACCATATCATCCTCAAGCTAATGGTCAAGCAGAGGTATCCAATCGTGAGATAAAACGTATTTTGGAGAAAACTGTTTCGGCCTCGAGAAAAGATTGGGCCAACAAATTAGATGATGCTTTATGGGCGTATCAGACCGCTTTTAAGGCTCCGATCGGTCTCAAACCGTTTAAAATTATGTATGGTAAGAATTGCCATCTGCCCGTGGAGTTGGAGCACAAGGCGTTTTGGGCCTTAAAATTTTTAAATTTTGATCCAACTCTTAGCGGCGAAAAAAGAAAAGTGCAATTACAGGAATTGGATGAATTACGCCTTCAGGCATACGATTCCAATAAACTGTACAAAGAGCGTGTAAAGTCTTACCATGACAAAAAAATAATCATCAAGCAATTTGAGGTGGGACAGCTAGTCCTGCTATTCAATTCTCGGTTAAAATTGTTCCCGGGAAAGTTAAGGTCTAAATGGTCGGGTCCATTTCGGATCCGAGAAATCAAGCCTTATGGAGCGATTACAATTGAAGACACAACAACCAAAGAGAATTGGACTGTGAACGGCCAAAGATTGAAAGTGTACCTTGGAGGTGATTTCGAGCGGAATCCCGCCATTGTTCCCTTCCGCGATCCGTGAGATTGCGGTGGACCGTCGAGCTTAGCCGACGTTAAACAAGCGCTGGTTGGGAGGCACCCCAACATTGTAAATATTTTACTTTTATTTGCTGTTTGGAGTGTTTTTATAGTATTGTATCATGTGTAGTATGGCAGCAAGACAAACCTGAAAATTTTGCAAAACTGTCTTGTTCGCTGGCTTGTTCGCACTGCGAATCTGGGGCGAGCGTTCGCCAGCCATTCGCACTGCGAACATCAGCGAACCAGACTTGGTGATTTTGCTACCACATCATTAAAAATGAGGGTTTTGTTATGGGTGGGCCTGCACGTAGGCCCAAGACCCATGTTGAAGTGCTGATGACTTGAGGGGACCAAACCCTAGTCACTTGCCTCTCACTTTCAACCAAAAGGAAAAGAAAAAAAAACCTCAAGTTTTCCTTCCCTCTCATGTGCATTTTCTGTCCATCTCTCCAATTTCTTTTACTCAATTGCCAATTCCAACCAGGTTTGAATTTCTTTTCTCTGTGCTTTCTAATTAATTGGATTGTGTTGGTGAATTATGCATGAGAATGTGTAGAAAGTTTAGGGTTAAATTCTGTTTGGGGTTGTTCATTGCATGTCAAATTTTCTGCTGGTTTTTTAGTATAGAATACATTTAGAATAATGCCATGTTGAAAAATCTGGGGCTGTTAATTTTTTTTCAAAGTTTTCATGCATTCGCTGGCTTGTTCACACTGCGAATCTGGGGCGAGCGTTCGCCAGGATTCGCAGCGCGAGTGTTTTAGCGAGCAGCCCAGATTTTTGTTTTTTTTTAGTTCATTCTGATGCATGTGTGCCCTTATTTCTAATGATCTGTCTTGGTGTTTTTGTATGGGATTTATTTGTCATTTGTGCAGATGGGTCCTAAAACCATGATCAAGAAAAGGAAAACATCCACATCCAGACAGGTACCGATCACGTTCGACGACACTCGGTTCAAGGGTATTAGGCAGGCTCAGAGATATGAGATGTTGGAGACAAGAACCATCCTTGCTGAAAAGAGATTTATTCTGAATGATCAAGGGACTTATCGTTCGGTAGCTTCCCTCTTGCATGAAAAAAAGTGGGATCAGCTGATAACGCCCCTTGATTCGTACAATGTGGAGATGGTTCGAGAATTCTATGCCAACGCCCTTCCTGATGAGAGGGATCTGTTTAATTGGACTACTGTTGTTGGAGGAAAAACTGTGAGGTTTGACAGAAGGACAATTAGCCGAGTGCTTGGAGACCCTCTTCCATTGCGTGCCAGTGAGGAAGATGATTACCACAGGAACCTTAACCGCAACAGGGATATCACACGAATGACCACTTATTTGTTGCACCCGGGTAAAAATGTGAAGTTCAACCATTCGGAAGTTGCTGTGAGGTATCATCGAGAGGACATGTTACCTTTGGCTCAGCTTATTTTACTTTTGGTTGTCACCAACATTAAGCCAAAGTCACATTCCTCTACCGTTCCGATTCCTCTGGCTCACCTAGTGCACAACATCCTTACAAACGTGGAAATTGATGTCGCGAGGATAATAGCAGATAAAATAAGGTCCATTGTCGAGAGTGGATTAGGAGGGGACGCTTCGAGGAAAAATTCCCCTCTTGCATTTCCGTGCCTAATCATGTCCTTATGTGCTGAAGCTGGTGTTAATTTGCCTTCGCGTCGTCAGGTCACTATCACGTCGGCTATCGATGATCGATACGTCGACAAATTTTGCAAACCTAAGGGTGGTAGGACTGAGTCTTCAAGGGCTGCTGCTGCAGGGGCTGGTACGAGTGGTGGTGATACATTTGAATCGCCGAATTTCTATCCTTATCAGCAAGAGATCTGCCAGTATAACTGGGATTGGATGGCCGCTTCTCAGCGTGCCATGCTTGATTTACATGACTTTATACAGGTACTCCAGCTGTAGATTCGCGATCCCGCCGCGGAGCATACTATGATGTCGAGGAAGCAGTTCCTCACACATGCTGGATGGCCTGAGGCCAGGCCAGTTTTCGGAGGAGGAGAGGATTCAACTGGTGGTCCTGCAAGTGATGATGCTGATGAGGATGGAGATGGTGATGAGATAGAGGGTGATGGCACCGATGTGGAGGTTTCTGGTAATACTTCTGATGAGGGAGATGAGGATGAGATGGTTACCGAGGTTTTGGAGACGGAGTCCGATGAGGACTAATTTTGTGATTTTCAGATGTGTGTACTTCCTTTGGTCTCCAAAGTGAAGTTTTCTTATATTTTGTATTTTTCAGCTTTTACTAGTCTATTGTATCCACATAGTGGAATATTTTGAGTATTGTTGTACTTGTACCCTAGAGGTACCATTTTGGATATTGTAGGTGTTTTTACACCAAGCACTTTATTTATTATTATTAGTAATGTTAAGCGTTTTGAGTTATTATTGTTGTTGCACTTTTACTTAAATTGTTAATATGTTTTCATGTTAATGTTCCTTCTTTTATGATGGAATTTTGGAAGTAGGTTGAAGACTCTTGATTTTTAAAGAAAGATTCCTCCATGATGTGAGGGCTATGATAGTACCTTAAGCATTGTGTTACGACAAGGTACATTGTTACCTGGTTTGAGAATTTTGTATATTTTAGAACTTTGTGTCTTGTGCGATTGAAAATTTTGTTTCATGTTACAACTTCCTTTGAATGCATGTGTCATTTTAAGATCAAAAACCATTAAAGTGAGAAGCCTCCAAAGTGTTCTTAAATGCTAAGGATTGATGATGAATGTTGTTTTTACTTTTAATTCATGCCGTATCTTGTGACCATGTGATTTTGTGGAAGTAGGAGAAGTGATCAAGGCACTTTTTGAAAGTGAGCACAATCATGTCCATATAATAATTCACCCGTGAGGAGTGAGCATTCGGTAGCCCCTTTGAGCCTAAACAGTTTAGAACTCAGTTTAGTGATGAGCTTGTTTTATGTACATAATTTGCACGTTTGGTGGTTCATCACTGAATTTGGTGAGTTTCTAACATTTTCTTCTTGAACCTTTGAAATTGTATACTTTTACTTCCTTGCCTTAAAAAGCAAGGAACATTCACTTTAGGTTGAGTCAAAAAAGAGTTGGGGAGAATAAAAAGAAGATGGGTGCATTACTCCAAATTTTGAAAAAAATTTCAAGCAAGCATGTAAAGAAAAGAGTGTGAAAATGTTGTACAAATGAGAAAATGCTTGCTTGAATGAAAAAAATAGAATCAATAATTGTGCACGGTAGTTTGTGAAGGTGGAATGAAAAATTGGTGAAATGAAGTGTGTTGTGTGAATATGTGTATAGTGAATGTTCTTTTGCTTCGACAATTTCGTTTCAATGGCCATAAGAAATGTCCCTTTTTTGTTTACCCGACCAAGCTACAACCTTAAAGTCCTTAGTGATCTTTTACTTCCATGATTTCTTTTGTGCTCATTGAGATATGGTATGAATTGCTTAGTATTGCATCATTGGTCATTTGAGTGTATCTGTCCCGTGTTTGTATGCACGTTTGCCTTCAATCCTTTTTCGAAGAGGAGTGTAGAATGACATGTGCAGGATGAGTTAGTTGTCTCTTGAAACATTGTTTGAAATTGTTTAAGAGGCAAGTTCTTTTACGTTATAGGTTCTTGAATTGTGTAATTGTTGTGTTGTTGTGATCGTTGTTTAGTTGAGCCGTTTTTCACGTCTTGGTTAAATTGAATGCTCGAGCAAATCCTCTATCGGGGCATACTTTGCTTAAGGACAAACAAAGAGTTAGTTGGGGAGAGTTTGTTAGATGTCAAACATGTTATATATTTGTATGAAATACTTGGCATTTTTCATTTCTTTCCAACGGTAAATTGTGAATTTAAGCCGTAAATTGTGTTGTAATGCTTACATTGGAATATATGTGTGGAGCTTGTAATTTGTGTGTTAATGTGCATGTATAGGCATGAAAGGAGCAAAAGTGTGAGACACATGGAGTGGATGCAAGCTGCCATTGAAATTGTGCTGCAACAGAGCATTTGCAGTGCGAAGAATCTGGCGAAGGCCCAGCGAAGGTTCGCACTGCGAACGTCAGCGAAGGCGCCAGCGAATGATGGCAGAGAGTTCCACTTTTGAAATGACAAAAAGTTCGCACTGCGAACTCCTGGCGAGGGTCCAGCGAAGGCTCGTTGGTTATTTCGCAGTGCGAAGATGCTAGCGAATGGAGGCAGTAAGTTCTGGAATTTGATTGTCCTGGCAGTGCGAGTGAGCTAGCGAATGATTCGCTGTGCGAAGGAATGGTTCGCACTGCGAACGCACGATTTCTGCTTGGGGCGGTTTAAGTCTCAGAGGCACTTAAGGTGCCATTTTCTCTAATTCGCAATGCGAATGATGTGCTCGCAGTGCGAATCCTGCAGATTTCAGAAGTGTATAAATAGATTTTCACTTTATTTGTTTGGGATCTCTTGTTCATTTTTCACTAGAAAACATAGTTTATAGTATTTTGATCATCAAAGAGTGGATTTTCACTTGGAGAAGCTGAAGTCGCATCCATTCTCGATTATTCGTCGTGGATGCTCATTCATCTCCTTTCTTTACTTGTTATCCAAACTACCATGAAAAGTGGTAGCTAAACACTCAATGTTGAGGTTAGAAGTAGTTGATTCTGATTTTATGTATTGCTGTTGATCTATTGTATATGAACAAAGTCTTTGATCAATATAGATGATGTTGTTTTCACTTAATGATCCATGTGTGATTTGTTTTATTCTAGACATAGATTCTACAAATCATGACCTAACAATTTTATCTCTTAAAAACCAAACTCTAGACATAGATTTGGGATTTGCTATTTGCCTTGTGTTGATCTTAATGATCGTTGTTTAGATTGTTAGCATGAGACATCATCTAACGGTTTAAACACCGACACTCACGACTTCGCTTTAGACATAAACTTAGTCGGGAGGATACGCGATTATATTGGTCGGAAACCGAGTTCATATGCTTGATTAATCGTTTATACGTGAAAAGGATTAGCGAAACCTAACCTTAACATGCTTTTATCAAAACTTTTACAAAATCTTTGTCGCCAATTAATCTTTGCTACAAGTGAATGTTAACAATAATTGAGAAACTTTTGAAACCATTGAACTTAGAATATCACAACTATTGAAAGACACACATCAAATATCGAACAATCCCTGTGGATACGATTAAAAATAACCCCCACTATTACTCTACTAATAATACGCGTATGGGGCAGGGCCATACACGTATGAGCAAAGTTGTGTTATGATTTTTCAGTTTTCGCAATTTTTTCCCAATTTCGCGTGTAGTGCAATTCCTCTTGGTTCGTAAGACTAATATGAAGTAAATAGACATAGGAGAACCAATAATGATACTATATGTGGTAAAACATTGCATTTCTGTGTGGATTTCTAAGTGATGTGTGATTTGATGCCTATGTTGATGAGATTATTGTCATGTGGGCAATCTTGGGAAAATATGGTAATTCCAGAGAGAATTACGGTGAGCATGTGGCTCACGTGTGATCATTGTGGATCGTGTGTTATGCATTAATGGTATTTGTATTATGCATAGTTATATGTCATGCATTTTCATGTCGTGTCATGCGAAGACGAGCCTAGGTGGGAATCCATGATGGGTGCCTAGTCTCATCCGCATGCATGATGTAGTGTTAGTTGAGTCACATTGCATATATGTATGATTGAATGTGGACCGAGCATGATGAATGTTGGCATGGCACGTGTACGTGCGTTATAACTGTTTGCTTGGTGTGAATTGTGTAATTACTACTCAGCATATGATTTTCATCGTATAATTATTGAATGTAATTCTCACCCATTTTTTGTTGTTGTGTCTGTGCTCCTCGGAGAGTACAGATAATCAGATACCTGAGTAGTGTTTGAAGCGTATGTTGCTATTGATCGAGTCTTAGGAGATGCTCTGATACGTAACACGGGAAAGATGAGAATTGTTTTAATTTGTGTTGTTTTTTCATTTGTTACGTATCTTATTTCTACATTATGTTGAACCACGAGTTTTGTGGAGGTTATATGTTGTTAAAGCCTTAATGCTATTGAAGTGAACAATTTAAATATTCCACTGTTTAATTTATTTTTATGAGGAATAAAGATATGAAGTGACTTGATACTTCATAAGTTTTTATTGATGTGACATCCTACTTGTGTATTTCTGGTTATTCTGCAAACTATTTTTATAATTAAATGAATAAGGAGAGTATGGTGTTACAAGAGAGGGGCTGACATGCAATGTTAACACTCCACTCAAGTTAGTATGAGAGTAAGATGAGTGAATGAAGTTTGTTTTTGAATTGTACCAGAGAAATAACGTGCCTCACTCTTATATAGTAAGACTAGGGTGTTCTAAATCGAATCGACGCAATAGAAAATTACAAACCGAACCAAATCGAAAATCGCAAAAAACTACATTTGGTTTGGATGTGTTTCGGTCATTTTTTTAACAAAACTGAATAGTTAAGTTCGGTTTGCGATTTATATTTTGCAAACCGAACCAAACTGAATCAAATCGCATTATTTACAACCCAAACTTCACTTAACACACACCCAAACCAAATTCAAACATATTATGCCTTAGTCTTACGAGTAAGAAGATTTTATCTTCCTCACACTTAGGGTTTCAATTTTAGCCTTCTCAAATCTCTCTTAGCAGTATCACACATTCTTCTCCAAGTACATATCTCATCTTCTTCTTTAGTTTCTACTATCTTATATTCATTCTTTTTCATCTTTTTATTTTTATCCTATTTTTCTCTCTTTCAATTTCAATTTTATCGCACCTTTGTTCACTAATATCTCATTTCTTCTATTCTTTATTTTCCATCTTCATTATTCTTTCATATCCTTTATTTTTTGTTTCATTCTAATCTTTTTGATATTGTTCTATGCTATTGTTTTATATTTATTTTTCACTTTTGTATAATCTGATTTTTATATATTAAATGAGAAGTTGTTGTCCAAATTTAATAAGTTTTATTGTTATTTGATAATGTATGAATGACTAAACACAAAGTTAAGTTGTCCTCTATATTTGTATGTATGACTCAATATTTTTTTTTTGTTGTAAAAAACCAAACCAGCCGAACCAAACCGCATTGGTTTGGTTTGGTTCAGTTTTATTTCTAAAATCCAACCAAATCAAACTAAACCACTTTGTTTTGGTTTGGTTTGATTCCGTTTTGTTTCTAAAAACCAACTGAACTAAACCAAACCACACGTTTTTTATCTTGCGGTTCAGATGACTTTTAACGTCAAAACCGCACTACGAACATCCCTAAATAAGACAACTATAACCAACTTGCTGATCTTTAGGTGTGAAATGCAAAGATCCATCTGATGGGTCTGATTGAGATCACTCACGCTCTAATCTAGGATAACATACCTGCTCCGTAAGAAACACATTGAATCAATATGCTTTTTGGACCATAATTACTGAGCCTTTTGACCGACTCAAAACATATCTAATTCTAAAAAAAATCTAATTGGTTTTTATTTTTTATGCAAAATTAACTATTATTTTTCAATTAATATATTATTTTATTACTCTCAATTTAATATCTTGTATTGTATATTTATAATAAACATGAATCGTAAATAAAATACATTTTTTTTCTATTTATATATATTTTAAAAATTATAATAATTTTTTATCTAATGATAAATATTAGAAAGTTAAAATTAAAAAAAATGTCAAAAAAAGCAAATTCTAAACTTTAAAAAAGTCAATTTAAAATTTCCAAAATGAAACTTCTACATTTTACATCTTGATCACAAGTTAACAATTTTCTTTTTCAACAATAGTCAGTCCAGATTAAGAACCACATCTGGTATTGAAAAAACAACCGGTATGACTATATTGATTACCATCATTAATTACATGAAAAATTAGTGGCAATAAAAAGTGTAAAAAGTCAAAAGAAAGTTGCAGAACAGAAGAGCAGAGATGAGGTGGAATCCTACGTGTCAAGTTAGATTACATAAACACCCACCGCATTTCCAGACGTAACCGTCAACTCATTTCAGCACCCAACCCAACAACTTCACACTCACTAACAAACACAAGAAAATTACAATTTCAAAATAAAAGCCACACAAAGAGACAAACGCACCAACAATTTTTCAACTCTCACTCTTCTTTCCTTCTTTCTCACATCACATCTCATCTCTCAAAATATATTTCAAGTCAAAAACTCTTTCTCTCTCTCCTTTGCTTTTTCTTCCCCCCTCCTCACTTTCCTCGTTTTGTTTTGTTTTCTTTTTCTTTTCATTACACTACTACTATCTTTCTTTTTCTTTTTACTTCTTTTTAAATTTGTTTTCTTCCTCTTACTATGCTCTTCTTCCCTCCCTCCTCCCTCCCCAGGGTCCATTTCTAAGTTTGGGGTTGGGTTCTTCTCAACCGGAAAATTGTATCAAATACTTCAAATGTGATGGGAACTGGAGTTTCGAGGCTGTGTTCTTGCTTAGAACCGGTTCACCGGACCAAACGAACCGAACAAAAAGACGATATTTTCACTGCAACTGAACCGTTGGATGAAACCCTAGGTCATTCTTTCTGTTACGTTAGATCTTCAGCTCGTTTTCTCTCTCCGTCTCATTCCGATCGTTTTCTCTCACCTTCTACTTCTCTTCGTTTCTCACCTACCCACGAATCTCTTCCCAAAACCCGACCCGATTTTCCTGAAACTTCTTTTAAAGCCATTTCTGGTGCTTCCGTTAGTGCTAATAGTTCCGTTCCCAAAACGGTTATTCAGTTGGAAGAAGAATCCTCCGCCGCTGTTGATTCTTGCGGTGGTGTTAGTAAGGGTACAATTGTCAATGGCTTTGAGAGTACGTCGTCGTTTTGTGCTCTTCCGCTTCAGCCTGTTCCGAGAGGAGGTGAGCTTTTCGAGGGGAGTGGTTTTTTTCTCTCCGGTCCGATTGAGAGCGGTGCGCATTCTGGGCCAATTAACGCAGGGGCTGGAGCTGATTCGGGTGTCTCCGGCGGGAGGGATGTTCCTTTCTCGGCTCCGTTAGGAGGGATGTACGCGAGGAAGAAAGGTGTGTCGGGGTTTAGGAAGGCGTTTCAACGGAAGGTGTCGGAGAAGAAGCGGCCGTGGGTGGTGCCGGTGTTGAATTTTGTTGGGAGGAAGGAGGTTCCGGAGAGTGAAGGAAAGGCAAAGCCGGTTGAGACAAAGAGTGAGAGCAATGTGCAGTGGGCTCTAGGGAAAGCTGGAGAGGATCGGGTTCATGTAGTGGTTTCGGAGGAGCAAGGGTGGTTGTTCGTTGGGATTTATGATGGTTTCAATGGTCCTGATGCCCCGGAGTTTTTGATGGGTCATATGTACCGTGCTGTTCATAATGAGCTTCAGGGTTTGTTTTGGGAAGTTGAAGAACCAATCGAGAGTGATAATCCTGTTGAGGTGAAAGAGGTGAAAAACATAACGGAGGGAGAAAATTCAAGTGCTGGTTTGGCGAATATGGTACAAAGGACTGAAACTGCTCCCGTAGCGGGAACAGAGAGTAAACGGCGTAGGCTGTGGGAATTTCTGGCTGAAGACCCAGAAGATGGACTTGATCTTTCTGGGTCTGATAGGTTTGCGTTTTCTGTTGACGATGCACTTAGCGTTAGTAATACCAATGCAGGTTCCGCCACTAGTAGACGGTGGCTGTTGCTGTCCAAACTGAAAAATGGTTTGTCTTCTAAACAAAAAGAGGGTAATGGTAGGAAGTTGTTGCCGTGGAATTTAGGGAATGAGGAAGAGAAAGAAGAAAAGACTGAGGTGGAAAACAAGCCTTCTGCGTCTGGCACTGGCATTGGTGGTGGGAGAAGACAGAAGTTGGGTCCAGTTGACCATGATTTGGTTTTGAATGCAATGTCCCGGGCACTTCAAGTGACAGAGCTTGCATATTTGGATATGACTGATAAGCTTCTGGATACAAATCCTGAACTTGCTTTGATGGGTTCTTGTCTGTTGGTTGCTTTGATGAGGGATGAAGATGTGTATGTGATGAATGTTGGGGATAGTCGTGCAATTGTTGCACATTATGAGCCCAAGGAGGTTCAGGATACTTCCAATGTGGAATCTGCAAGCAAGGGAGGAGATGCTGGTGTTGGTTCGAGCACCGAGAGCATAGTTGAGGAGACCTTAGCTTTAGATGGTACTCAAACTGAAGGTGCAATCAAGGTGGGAAATCAGGGTCCTGCTCAAGAAATGAAGTTGGTGGCATTGCAGCTGTCGACTGACCACAGCACCAGCATCGCAGAAGTAAGCTCAATTTTGAATCAGTAGGCCTTTTGGCGAACTGAAATACTTTCTTTCTCCACTCTTGTCAAGTTTGGTTTATATCTACATGTCTAATTTTCCTCATTATACATTTGCAGTCTGGTTTAACTTGAGTTAGTGTTTCTATGTCATTGTATGTGTGTCCATAATTGAGTTTGTGTATGCATGCCATTGCATATTTTTAGTCAAGTGCATTGTATTCCCAGGAGGGATGCTATTGTTTCTTTCATTTGATCTGGCAGTCCGATTTATACCAAATTGCAAATGAAGTGTAAGATTTAGTAACATGCAGTGTTGAGATTGAGTAATTTGTAGTGATATATTCAAGGTTAGCTAATTAGCATCATTGTTTTTATTATAAAATGAATCTCGGAAGTCATACTTTTAGCCGTAGTTGTGGTAATTATAGTCTTGTTTCATTTTTCTCCAGTCATGTTGTGACCTGCTTATTTCAGGTGTCTAAAAACTGAGCTTTTTGTTTTGCAGGAAATCATTAGAATTAAGAATGAGCATCCTGATGATCCCCATTGCATAGTCAATGATAGAGTTAAAGGCCGTCTTAAGGTCACCAGAGCATTTGGGGCTGGATCTTTGAAACTGGTACATTTGAAGAAAATAAATTATTTATTGATACTATGCCTTTTTTTTAGTAACTTTCACACTGTGGTTCTACACCATACTTTCCCTCCTTCAGAGAGAGAACAATATACAAAGTGCTATAGTTCATGCGTTGTAGAATAATAGTTCACGTTTATTCTTTGTTTATTGGCAATAAAAGTTTATTAATCATCTTACTTGGTGCCATTGTCTCCTTTTATTTAAAATAAAATGTGCACCTGCGTCCAAGTTGTCAATAACAGTGGGTAGCACCGCAATCACTGTGGAGTGATGTAGAGCGGATTGTGGCTACCTCAGATTGCATGTCGCAATATAGTGGTACAGCCGGAGCGTGTGATGTTGCACCACAGAACCACTTAACAAATCGTATATGGCGCACTGCACAAACGTTGAATTAAAGGAGAGGAATGAATGATAGAAAAAGAAAGGACTGTCACGATTTCTGACCAAGTTTAAGTTTTCCGGCCATGAAGAGGTACCACAAAATCTGCATTTACTGGCCAGGTTGCTTTTTCCAGCTTGAGGCTTCTCTGGCTCAGAGCGGAAGCCCAACCCCATTGCTTCTTCCAATTTATGCGATTTTTGCAGCTGCACAAGTAGCTGCTGTGATGTGATTGTTTGCGGGCAGCAAATGTCTTCTTTCAGACCAATGCTACAAAACACTCCTGTTAAGGGAGAAGAGTAAGTCTGGGCCCTTAAAGCCCAATCTACAGAAAAATACATTCCCAGAGGCATCATCAAAATAGTTGGGCCTTTGAGTACCTTAGGCTTTTAGAAAAAGGAGTACTAGTAAAATAAACAAATAACAAAATGACAAAGTATCATTATCATATAAAAATAATATTAGGGGTCTGTGTATATTCAAATAGGCGGGTATTTAAGCAGATGTGTTAAGCGGAAAGCAAATAGAAACACTGATGTTATTTAAAGTTTTATGTTCGTAGACCTGTAAATCTTATTGTTCATGCTCATTGTGTGTTTTCTAGTATTGAGTTTGGTATGTAGGACATTCATGCTAACAAGTATAGTTTTGTGATAAATAATTTAATTTTGTCAGTGTAAAGATCTTCTGCATTCTCTGTCAAATGAAAGTAAAATTAAAAAACCTGTCACTTGACTTCAGAATGATTCCCAATTATTCTCTAGATGTTGTAACAATACATGATGAACTAAATTGATGTAAGCTACATGCATTCCTCCCGTTTAGATTTCATTCTTGCAATAGACTTCTGATTATAATTTGAGACAGAGTGTTAATTTTAACACAAATGTATACTTACATGATGGTATTTTTTGTTTCCTGTAGCCAAAGTTGAATGCCGCAGTACTGGAAATGTTTCGTAATGATTATATTGGCACTGCTCCATATATATCATGCTTGCCTTCACTACGGCACCATAGATTATGCCCAAGGGATCAGTTTCTAATCCTCTCATCTGATGGTTTGTATCAATATCTAAACAATGACGAAGTTGTTTCTCAAGTTGAGAGCTTCATGGAAAAGTTTCCGGAAGGAGACCCTGCCCAGCACTTAATAGAAGAGCTGCTCCTCCGTGCAGCCAAGAAGGCTGGTAAGTGGATCTTCTCACCTTTTGTATCTTTCATGACTTGAAGTCTTACTAAGCATATGCAATTTGGTGAATGACATAAGTGCATGGAATATTCATTAGGCTTTATTTATAGAAAAACTAAAAGAATTTGCCTTGTTCTGTATGGTTGTGAAAAAATTTGGATTATTAAAACTGTGGTTGGTTGTTTATGTAAGAACATTTGGTGAATGTTGAACTGATGCTGCTGAGGGATTTGTGATACTTTTTCATATTTTCTTTTCTCCTGACTTCCTTTCTATAAGATCTCTTGCCTCTCTTGGCTGGGTTTTTCTATATTAGAATGTGTCTGAGCCTCAGAGAAATGTGTTGTTTTTAACAGTAGATATGAATGTTGAACTGATGCTGCTGAGGGATTTGTGATACTTTTTCATATTTTCTTTTCTCCTGACTTCCTTTCTATAAGATCTCTTGCCTCTCTTGGCTGGGTTTTTCTATATTAGAATGTGTCTGAGCCTCAGAGAAATGTGTTGTTTTTAACAGTAGATATATAGCAAGTACATGCTTTCCATTCCCTTGAGCTTCCGGTACAGCGCTTTTATTATTTGTGGCATTTGAATAGTAGCGACTTTATCATCTCTCTTTTATAAAAGAGAGTATATTTTACTCTTTCATAAAATTCCAACAACTTCATGAATTTCTAGTTTATTTCTTCTATCTGGGTTTTATAAAGTCAATTTCAGAAAGGTCAATTTCAGTGTCAAAACCCAACCTTGTTTTCTTGTTTGTATGTGTTTTCTTTGATTCTAGTGCTTGGCTAAAGGGACAGTTTTAAATTCAGGATGGTTCCTGTTTGTCTGCATGAGTTTGTTCGGATCTTGTAATTAGAGAAAACATATTTTATAAGGGTTTTCACTTTTATTCTGCCTAAGGATAGGATAGGGTAGAAAATCATTCTAGTAATATGCTATTTCATTTAAAAAATGTTGATTTCATTTCATTTATAGATAAATGTTGATTTCTGTGTTTATACAACCCAATTAGACAATTCAGAATTCTGATAGAGGACTCAATTGTTGCAGGAATGGATTTTCATGAGTTGCTGGATATTCCGCAAGGAGATCGGAGGAAGTATCACGATGACGTTACTGTTATGGTGATATCACTTGAAGGAAGAATATGGAAATCGTCAGGGAAATATCTGTGAGGTCTTCAACTTTCTGTTGGCTCTATACATGTGATAACATTTTTTTGACCTGACATTGCCCTGAAGATGATGCCTTAGTTTCACAGCTGATCCATTTTTCATGGATACGGTTTTTTTTCCTGGTCTTGCAACAGAATAAAGTTATCACTGAGGAATCTCTGATTTTAATTGCAAGAGGCAACTGTTGCAGCTCTATCCAGAATTAAAGACCCAAATGCAATTTGTTATGGAAGAATGGACATGGCAGACAGGCTTTTGGAAATTTTCTTTAGGAATGGGAAAAAAGAAAGTGCAGCCTTTTAAACTGTTTCCTTTTCCATTCGCCATTTCTGCACCCTCCCTTTATTTTTGCAGTTATAGAGATGAAAAATGATAGAAATTTTGCACAGCGAAGGTCCTTTCTATTTATTTTTATTTTTTCTTTCTTTGTTTGGCAGAGCCAAGTAAAATGTTGGTGTAAATTGGTGGGGATACAAGTGTACTGATTGAACTCAGCAGTCAGATAGTCAGAAATGACAAAATCCGTAGCTGGTGGTGGATTTTCACCATAACTAATTAACATGATTCTAAATTAGAGGAGAAAAATCAAATCAAACTATGAATTTGAACAATGAAATTGAGTTAAAAATAAACAAATTGCACAATGGAATAGATCTTTTTACTCTAAAAATAACTGGAACAACACAATTTTAGCTTTCATGTGTTTAATTTTGTCAAAAAAAAAAGTATTTGTATTATTGACTATCTTAAAGGTGCTTTTGACCCAGTCCTTGTACTTCTAGCATTTCAGTTACTGGCAGGCAGGTACCTTTTTTTGTCACGGGAATGAGGACCTTTTACGGTAAGATAAATGCGTTGACTGTATCATTTTATTTAAATACAATATGTACTTTAAATTTAGGTTTAGGTTTAATATTTTTTTAGTTATGTATTTTAACATTGGTTCATTTTGGACTGTTTTCATATTTGAGTTTTTCTGTCGTTAATAACAAAAGAAGACTAATATAAATTGTTTTGAAAAATTAGAGGACTAAGGATATGAAACCTTAAATTTATTGTTGTCATGAATTAGTCCCCTAAAGAATAAAAACATTGAAATAATAACACTAAAAATAAATGTGGTTAGAAACATTACAAACTTATGGTCTTTTAATTGAAATTGGTAAACATAATTTGAGTTTGTTGCATACCTCTAAAATAGAGATTACATTTGCTTGATTGATGACTTCAGGTAAATAGGAAACCACTGGTTCACAATGCCATAGTACACTACTTGTTTGATTAGAGAGAATTGTCATGGTTCACAATGCCATAGTACACTACTTGTTTGATTCGAGAGAATTGTCAAAATTTAAGAGGATTTTTTAATACACCATCCAAATTTCTTAAGTACCATGTGAAATTTCATTTTTGCTCTCAGATTTCGGATTTGCACATCTGGACGTATCAAATTTTTAAAAAACGCTGATATGTTCCGGATGTGCACATCCGGAAGAATTTCTGATTTGTAAATCTGAAAAAAAATCAAAAGAATTCCATAAAATCATTTACTTCTAAATATAATTAAATCCAATATAATTAAAATTCAATATAATTAAAATTAATATCATTTTTTCAATATAATTAAATCCAATATAATTAAAATCTATATTAATTAAAATTAATATGATATTTAATATGCTTAATTTTTTTCAATATAATTAATATCATTAATATGGTATTTAATTTTAAATTATTTTTTTATATTGAAAAAATTAATTTAATTATATTGAATTTAAAATTATATGATATTTACTTCTAAAATTGGATTTAATTATATTGATATTTAAAATTGGCTTAAATAGTGTTTTAGTCCCTGTAAGTTGGTGAGTTTTTGGTTTTAGTCCCTGTATCTTTTTTTTTTTTCGGTCCAAGTCCTCACATTTTCATTTCCTTTTGGTTATAGTCCCTGCCGTCAATGGAACGTTAACAAAAAGCTTAGTTGGCAGACGGTGCTGATCTGGAATATTGTTTTGTCATTTCTTTATTAATTTGTGTAACACACGTGGAAAAGTCAATGAACCGTTTCATAAAGAGGGACCAAATCCAAAAAAAGTTCAAATTTGTTTTCTTCTTCTTCCTTCTAAATTTGGCCTCGTTTTCTTCTTCTTCTTGTTTTCTTCATCTTCTACCTTCAACATCAATGGCGTCCATTTCTTCTGCAAACTCTCATCATAATCAAGCACCGGAGTGTGGTTGCAATAGAAGCATGAAAACGTTTATGTCAAATTCAATGGAAAACCCTAAAAGACGATTTTGGAAGTGTCAAAATTCAGGGCGATTGAAGATGGTGAATGAGAAGAGAAAAATGACTCTGTTGAATATTGTTTTGGTTATTTCATGGGGGATTTTTTGTGTTGAAGGATTTGGGGTTCATGGTCAAGGAGATTCAAAATGGTAAAAAAACAAAGATGAAGATTAAGCTGGAGAAGGAGAAGAGAAAAGTGAATCTGTTGAAGCTATTGTTGGTTGTTTCATGGGGGATGTTCTTTGGTTATCTGAAATGGTGAATCCAATTGTTTGTGTTGTTGTTCAGTTTTTTTTGTCTTTAAGTCCTTGTAATATTATCGTATTTTGGAATTGGTCCTTGTACCATATGATGAATGAAAAACATGTTTTGGTTTTGTTCAGTATATGTATGCAATTATATTGTTCAGTATATGAATTCAATTAAGTTGATCATTGTGCTTGCAGTTGTACTTAAACCATATCTTGATAATTTTCATACTTAAAGTCATACTTAAAGTCATAACAAAATAAATACTTAAGTGTTGTATTTGCATTTACTTAAAGTGGCAAATACTTTAAAGTGACAAATACTTTACAGTGGCAAATACTTAAAGTCATCTTGATAAAACCTGTTTTACATTTACAGTGGCAATTTTTCTGATTTTGGCCATTTTTTTAGTATACCTTTAGCTCTTAAGTGTTGTATTATTTAGATTAGTATTATTTTTTTCAGACCACACGAGAGAAGTGATATTACTACATTTTTTTTCTTCTGGAATTTTAATAGCATTGATTTGATGAGGTTTGTAGATAATATAAACGCATATATAGTTGTATACCACGTGATTTAAATTTTGATTCTTTATATTGTAATTGACTGAACTCGTTTTTGGCCTTTAGAACTTCAATGCAATTTTTTGCAAAGTAGACATATACTATGGATCTGACACAGTTCTTGAGGAAAATGTAACTAATGTTCAAGCTGAGACAGGTATTGATGATCAAAACAACAACAAAAACAATACAACGGGATAATCAAAAAAAAAAAAAAAACAACAACAAAATAACAACCATACAATTGGATAATCAAAACAACAACAGAATGAATAAAATTGAAGTTAATGACCCTCTCTCCAGCTGATGTTGCAACATGTTGAGGACCGTCCTTCTTCACCTTTGGACCGTCCTTCTTCACTTTCTCGCCCACCTTCATGGCCACGGGTTTTTTTGAGGAGGTGCTCATGTTGGAGTATTGCGCAGGTAGTATACAAATGAGCAAGATGGCCACAATCTTATAAGGAACAAACCCTTGGAAAAACAAGATTCCATATTCAAGAAGTAAGACGTTGAAAGACGTGATATCAGCCTTGGAAAAACACAACCGCCCACTCTACAATACTTCCTATGTCATTGAAACTTGTTTCTTGGAAAGTTGTTTTAGCAAAATAACATCAACCGCCCACTCTACAATACTTCCTATGTCATTGAAACTTGTTTCTTGGAAAATTGTTTTAGCAAAATAACATCAACAACATATACAGAGGACTTAATTTCCAAAATACGATAATGTTACAAGGACTTAAAGACAAAAAAGCTGAACAACAACACAAACAATTGGATTCACCATTTCAGATAACCAAAGAACATCCCCCATGAAACAACCAACAATAGCTTCAACAGATTCACTTTTCTCTTCTCCAGCTTAATCTTCATCTTTGTTTTTTTACCATTTTCAATCTCCTTGACCATGAACCCCAAATCCTTCAACACAAAAAATCCCCCATGAAATAACCAAAACAATATTCAACAGAGTCATTTTTCTCTTCTCATTCACCATCTTCAATCGCCCTGAATTTTGACACTTCCAAAATCGTCTTTTAGGATTTTCCATTGAATTTGACATAAACGTTTTCATGCTTCTATTGCAACCACACTCCGGTGCTTGATTATGATGAGAGTTTGCAGAAGAAATAGACGCCATTGATGTTGAAGGTAGAAGATGAAGAAAACAAGAAGAAGAAGAAAACGAGGCCAAATTTAGAAGGAAGAAGAAGAAAACAAATTTGAACTTTTTTTGAATTTGGTCCCTCTTTATGAAACGGTCCATTGACTTTTCCACGTGTGTTACACAAATTAATAAAGAAATGACAAAACAATATTCCAGATCAGCACCGTCTGCCAACTAAGCTTTTTTGTAACGTTCCATTGACGGCAGGGACTATAACCAAAAGGAAATGAAAATGTGAGGACTTGGACCGAAAAAAAAAAGATACAGGGACTAAAACCAAAAACTCGCCAACTTACAGGGACTAAAACACTATTTAAGCCTTTAAAATTATATGATATTTACTTCTAAATTATATGATATTTACTTCTAAATTATAATTAAAATTATATGATATTTACTTCTAAAATTAATTTAATTATATTAAATTTAATTATATTAAAAAAATCATATTAATTTTAATCATATTAATTTTAATTATATTGAATTTAATTAAATTGGATTTAATTATATTGAAAAAATCATATTAAGTTTAATTATGTTGAATTTTAATTATATTGGATTTAATTATATTTAGAAGTAAATGATTTTATGGAATTCTTTTAATTCTTTTCGAAATTGCAAATCAGGAGTTCTTTTGGATGTGCACATCCGGAAAAAACTGAAAAAATTTAGAGAAAGGGTATGTCCGGATGTGCACATTTAGAAATTGGAGACAAAAACGGAAATTCAGGTGGTGCTTAAGAAATAAGGGTGGAGTGATAAGAAACTCTCAAATTTAAATGGTTGCTTTTCCCACTCTTATTATTGGTGAAGAACAACCCTAATAAAATTCAAAATTGTCCTTCTAAAAATCTAAAAATACATTACGCAGTCATCCTATATACACCACATCTCTTTGTAATTAAGTTATAATCTCATTTTACTAAAAAACTAAAAAAATAGTTTGAAAATATATTATTAGAATAAATCATAAATATACAATATACTACTGGAAATTCCATTCATCAAACTGCTACCGTAATCTTAAGCATGATTTACCCGAAAATGACTAAAGGTGGTGACGATGCACCCTGCATGGGAAATACTGGAAGCTCTTCCTTTTGTCCTGGAAACAATTTTAACTGCATGTGTTCAAGGATGGCTTTCATCACGAGACTTGACAACAGATATGCTAGCTTGCTTTACTTATCTCTTGATTCCATCAATTTGGTTTCACCTTCTTGCCCTTTTATAATATATGATAACTAAATCAAGATAATAAAGTAAAGCCTCTTCTACTAAGGAAGTATACTTTCGAATTTTGTATTTTTCTTGACTATATTTTTTGATAAAATGAAGGTGACTAAAGGTGCAATAAGCAATCCTCAAATTTAACGCTATTACTAGTATAAAGCTAGCTGCATAAAGATTAAAAGTGCATGACACTGACACACACCGTATAAATCTATTCATTAGGAAAAATCCCTTTTAACTAAATAACAACCTGCAACAAGAAGATGTATTGTAGAGACAGATACTAAATAATTATATGAAGATTTCAACTTTTGTAATGCAACAACTTAAATTGTAGTATATTGAGATGTAGTGAAATTGTATAATAATGCAAAATAAGCACAACAGTTTGATATCATTAAACATCTAACTATTTTCATGTTGATATCTTTCAAGCATCCAGGTCTCTACTAGAAACATACAATCTAAAAAAAAAACACTTGAAAGATTTGAGACAAGAAAAAAAACACTTGAAAGATTTGAGACAAGAAAAAAAAAACTTGTACTTTTAACTTTTATCATAGTGAAAGACGTTATTGTTTCTGATGATTATCATCATCAAAGAGTTGAGTAGGTATAGTGAGGATGAATTGCCAAACCACTATATATCTAGTGTGCATTCTTCTATCCCCATCTCTTTAATTTTCTCCATTGCATTATGTATGATTAAGCATAATTCATCATTAAAATGTCATTTAGAATTAGATCTTGATTATAGTGTTTGATCATATAAGTGTAGGTTTGTGGTTTTTAATTTGATGAATATTCGTCTCTTAAATCAAGAGTGTATTGACTCTAAGTTTATGGATTTAAATTGATTGTTAAAGCAACTTCAAGTGTACTTGAGTTAATGATTTTGTTTGATCTCTTGATTCCATAATAATGACGAAACATATGATATTGAATCCATTTACCACATTTTGCTTCCACTAATTATCTTTTGCTTCCGCACTTTAACTCTGATTTTGTAAAAAGAAATTATTTTTGAAATCGATTGTTTTTAAGGGGAACAGTGTATTCAATCCTCTTCCAGATCTTATTGTATCTACATTCTCACCTAGCAATAAGCGCATCGGATTTAAAGGCCAAAAGCGACTCCCAATTGGTGAAAATCAAGTCGCTGAGGATATCATACTTAGAAGCCCAACCCGTCAAATATCTATAAAAAAAGGGACCTTTTGTCCAAACTCTTCAGCATGAAAAGAATAGGGTAAAACCACAATGTAATTCAGGAGACTCTTCCTACATCTAGTATTGAGGTGGGTGAGACCAATGATCTTTAAATCACCCAGACCTCTCACTGGATGACTCCCATAATACACTATTTACAATCAGACGAACTAACACATGACGAGTTAGAGGTGAAGAAAATCTGTAAGCATGCAACAAAGTACACTATGATGTCAGGAAGGTTATACAAAATGGGAAGGGTTCCCCCCATGCTAAGGTGCATATAGGAATATGAAATCTCCCTAGTCCTTGTTAAGGTGCACCAAAGGGCTTGTGGCAGTCACATTGGTGGGCGGGCCCTGGCCCAGAAGTTGTTAAGGGAGGGTTATTTTTGCCCACCTTAATGAAGGACAATATGGCATTCACAATAAATCGATAAATGCTAAAGGCATGCCAACCTGCATCATGCATTAGTTGAACACCTTCATTCCATCACGACGCACTGACCATTCTACCAATGAGACGTGGACATTATGGGCCCTTTCCCCTAACATCAGACAACTAAAGTTTATGTTCATTAGAGTAGACTATTTCACAAAGTGGATAGAAGCTGAAGCTATCTCAAAGATCATAGCAGAAAAAGTCCATCGTTTTTATTGGTAGAGACTCATGTGCAAATTTTGTTTGCCATGTGTCATCATTTCAGACAATAGAACTCAGTTCACCTAACGCTACTGTAGTTGATTTATGTCACGACCTGAGAGTGCAAACAAAGTTTATTTTCGTTGTCCATTCACTAGCAAACAGGCAAGCAGAATAAAAAAAAAGTTGTATTGAAGTGGATCAAGAAGAAGCTAGATGATGCCAAAGGACTCTAGGTTGAACAATTGCACAAAGTGATGTGGTCATATCATACCACCCCTCATTCAACCACAAAAGAGACTCCTTTCACCATGGTATATGGGGCGGGCGCCATGCCTGTCGAAATCGTCATAGCTTCTTGGTGCCGCCCCCTAGTTTAACGCGGAAGAAAGTGCTAAGATTCGTCGTTGTCCTAATTGATGAAACGAGATATATTTCCCACATCCGAGAATTCACCACCAAACAAAGGGAGGCCAAAAGGTAGAACTCGAAGGTGGTTCGAAGGGAGATGCAATAAGGCGACCTAGTGTTAAGACATGTTGTCGTGCCCGCCCGATAGGGGAAACTACAACCTAATTGGGAGACTATATCACATATATCCGAAGCTACCTCACGAAGCCTATAAACTCGAAGAACTAGATGGACAACTCATCTCAGAACTTGGAATTCAGTTAACCTAAGATATTACTATAGTTAGTTTTGTCTTGGTTGTTAAAAAGGTAGGGTTCCTTCTAATGTATGGATTTCTTTGAAAAGCCCTACTGTTATTTAGAGCAGGATATTCCGTTCTCCAGTCGACATAAATGCTGGATTTCCATAAGGAGATTCTTACCGCCCTAAAAAGGCAATATAAATGATGGACTTCCACAAGAAGTTTCTTTCATCCTAAAAAAGACAATATGAATGTTACTTCCACAGGAAGATTCGTCACCCTAAAAAACGCAATGAGAATGTTGGGTTTTTCTAAAGATCTTTGTTGTCCCTAGGGGCAATATAACTATTTTCATGGGACATCTTCTGCATATGTCGTTTGACTTAAAGTCTCCTCTGAGGGACTCAACTGAGACTCTCGTTAGAGGGACTCAACTAAAAGTCTTGTCGGATGGACTCAACTGAGAGTTTTGCTTAAGATACTCAACTCAAAGTCTCTCCAGAGGGACTCAACTAATGCATCACCTGAGAGACTCAACTTAAGTCTTGCTAAAACAACTCCATGTAAGAGTAACAAACAAATCACTTCGCCCTTTTCAAGCCTTTGTGCTAGAGAAACTCAATATCGATATATTTATAAGAGACCCACAGAAAGGCAACACAGAAGACTCGCTAAAGGGAGGCGATACAACAAGTTGCTCTCACCAGTCGTCCATTTATTTGGGTAGGCGCCATTACCAGGCTATGTCGCTTTTTCCATGGATAACTTGCCAGATTCGCTAGAATGTGTGAAGTGACGTGTCCTAATCCACAATGGTGCGAAGAGAGAGTCAAAAGGAGAAATACACGTTATCCTGAATAATAGAGAATTAACTGCCAAATTCCTACGCTCCTAGAGGCGGTTGTTATTTCTTAGGACCTTGAAATCCAGGCCTAGAGACTTTTATAAATACCTCAACTCTAAGATTGAGCGGAGACCCAATCTCATTTACACAGATACTACATATACACAGTTTCTCACCTCTTTGTGTGAGCTAACTCTAAATCCTACAATAAATTTTAAAAATCTCTAATAGCTCTTAATTAGTAGGAGTTACTTCTGTTCTGACAAGTACACATTTCAATCAATAATTTGAGTCTAGACTAAAATTATGGCTTTTAATTGAAATTCATAAACATAATTTAAGTCGTCGCATACCTCTAGAATAGAGATTACATTGCATGATTGCTGGCTTCAGCCTTCAGGTCAATAGGCGAAACCAATGGTTCACAATGCCAGAGTACACTACTTGTTTGACTTGAGAGAATCTCTTGTATAAAGCAAAATTTAAATAAAACTATTACTACTATTAGATTTTTTTATAATCAAGGAGACTTTGAATCCAGTTTAAACATTCAGGTTTACAGCCACCCATTTGATGCAATATAAAACTAGGTGCCTATGATCCATAGATTCGGGTATGGTATCTGCAGTGGTATTGATACCCGGTACGAGATATAACATTTAAAAAAAATTAAGGTATTGGTACATGTTAACAAAAAAGTAAAAGTTCTTTTTTTATAAAATGTATAAATAAATAACTAAATTGTTCGGTTCACTATAAAATATTACTATAAAAATTTTAAAAATAAAAAATAGTAAGATACCCTAACAAAGAAATTAATATACATAAATATAGTAAATTGATATATAAGAAAACTACAAATCTCACTGAATATTGAGAAAAAAAAGGTAGTACCACGAACAACGTACGTATTTCCGGTTAGGCATGACAACGGGACGTAGCGGGGTGGGTTTAGCTAGTTGCATAAAATGTAAAAGTGCATCATACACAGTTCATATAAATCTATTCATTATAAAAAATCATTTTAACTAAATAAGAACCTGCAACAAGAAAATGTATTGTAGAGACAGATATTAAATAACTATATTTAAGATTTCAACTTTTGTAATGGAACAACTTAAAATTGTAGCATACAACATTGCGATGTAGTGAAATTGTATAATGATGCAAAATAAGCACAACAGTTTGTTACTATGACATCATTAAACACCTAACTATTTTCGTGTTTCAAGCATCCAGACCTCTACCAAAACTAGAAAGATAAATCTACCAAAAAGCACTTGAAAGATTTGAGACAAAATAAAGAGAGAAAAAAAGAAATACTAAATCTTAGGTGTTACATTCTAATAAATGAGGGAAATAGTATATATCATCATCTTCTATGGCTTCAAACTCCCCACATCTTATAATTTTGAGTGATGAAATAGACTTCCAAATACCTTTAAAATGTATTAACCGTAACAAAAAAAGTCGAAGAGATTGAACTTTTTCACCATCTTATGTTGCAACAGACTCCGATGGAGAGTTGGATTGCACCCAAGAGACTAAATCATCCTTCGTTGCAATAAATGAACCAACTTTATCCTCGCTCTGCTTAAATGGAGCATCCAACTTTCTCAAATGAGAGGCAAATGAAAGATTGAGTCCTTGTGCAAACTTATGAGCACCGGTACCGGTTTGTGCTAGGAATAAGTCTGGTAATGCCTCCTCCCGCTTAACAATTTTGGTGAGTGTAGTCATCCACTCTTCAAGTGCAGTTAGAGCTGCACCAACGGACAATGTTCGAACGTCTAAACACCATTCATACTGTGATTTGTAGTGCAAACTTGGGTAGAATCCATATAAAGTTCCTAGGTAGAGCAATTCGTGGGCTCTCTCTAGGAGATCTTTGTTTCTACATATGTCAATCAAGCAGTTACAAAAGGGTCTTCTCACCTCAACCACAGCATTGCTCATGATACCCTTAAACTCTTTCTTGACTGTCTCAAAACTAGTCTGCTCATCTACAATCAATTGAATAAAGGCAACCAATTTCGGGTTAGCTCGCTGCAAACAACCAAGGACTTTTTCCTGATCCTTGCTACCCTGAGAAAGAGACACAACAGATAGCAAGCAACCACATAGCCTATCATCCGGCTTAACTCCTCTCTCAACATAAATGTCAAAAACTCTAACCAAAGCATCAATTTCCGTGGCCTTTCCCAAACACTGAATCAAACAAGTGCATCCCATCACATTGAGTTCAATACCAAGCTTACACATCTCTTCAAACAATTTCATTGACTTAGCTACATCTCCTTCACTCCCATATATGTTTAACATAGCCGTGTAACTCCAACTATCTGGCTTGCATTGCTCAGACTGTTTCATATCCTTGAACAAAGTTTCAGCTTCTTCAACTAATCCAACATCTGCACACATATTCAACAAAGTATTATACAAAATAAAATCCATAGGCCAACCATTTTCCTTCATTCGTTTCCACAATTCAAGAGCATCTTTAGACCACCTGGCCTTTCCATATATCTTAATTACCGCTGTTAGAGTCTTCTCATTTGGGGCTATCCCTGAATCAACCATTTCTTCAAACAAGCTCCTCGCAAATCCCGGCTTCCCGGCCTTTCCCATTGCTTCTAACAATGTATTGTACACAACTAAATTAGGCTGCACTCCAAGAGATTTCATCTCCTGCAAAACATACCTAATACCATCATAATCCCCCGCCTCCCCAAACATCTTCCCCAACACAGAAAATGTAATGGGATCAGGCTTCCACCCAGTTGCTCTCCCTCTCTCAAACAAATTCATAACCTCTTCAACCTTACCTAACCTAGCATACACATCTAAAATAGCCGAGAAAGTTACCTCATCCGGCATCAATCCCGTCTTGTACATCCTCTCAAACCAATGCTCCGCTTTATCAAAAAGGCTGCACTTGTTAGCACAAGTTATAATAGTTGAGTAAGTGATGTTATCCAGCTCAACCCCATTATCAATCATCTGGTGTGCAAGTTCTTCTATAAGCCCAAACTGTCTCCCAAACCTCAAAGACTTCATTGTAACATTATAGAATATAGTTTCCATGGGAAGCAAATTCTGATTCTTGATCCAATTGAGAAACTTATAAGTCTTCTGCCACGGCTTCAAACTATTGAGCACCAAAAGAGCATTTTCTCTCGTAAGAGTACTCGGAATTTCTTCCAAACAAGCCATGAACTCAGCTTCCGAAGAAACATCACAGTTGTTCAATTTCTGAGCAAAACGTTGAAACTCTCTCAACTGTGGATTATATAATACCGAAGAGCGTTTGTGTCTCTGGTGAGACAACACAGGACGCTTGGCCTTAGTGGGGTTGACCCATGTGGGTTTTGGCTTTGATGAGATCTTAGGTTGGTCTTCTGGGAGAGTGGATAACGTTGTGTTCGCAAGAGGAGCGAGTTGGTCGGATAAAGATGAGTTTTTTATGTTGTTGTTCGGTGGGGTGGTTTCAGAAATTGGAACATCTGGAGTGGATTTGGAACAAGTGGTGAAGAATTTTCTGTGCGATTTAAAGGTGGGAGTGGTGATGCCGAATCTGGTTCGTGTTGTTTTGGTGTCAACGAAGGAGATGTGGATGACAGAAGAAAGGGATGTAGCCATTTGAGAAGAGTGGAAGTGGAACCAAGCAGTTGGGGATATCCTTATCTCATTTTTCAAACTCAAAAGTGGTGGAAAGAGGAAGAGGATGTTTTAGGGATTTGGTGTTTTGTGAAGAAAAAAGAGAATGTGATGCTTCAAAAATAATTTTGTGATTTTTTATCCAATGTTTTGGTAAACAATTAATTGCTCTAGAGGCACTAAATTAATTTGGTTTTCGTATTTTTTCTTTTAAATGTCAAATTTAATTATTTCACATGATTATTTATTAACTTAAATTATAAGTAATTACATGAAACATCCTCAAATTATTATGAAAACATTTGTGTGAGCTTTTTAACCATATTATTCATAAGCACATGTGAAAATGGTTAAGGAAATTATAAAGTTTATCAAACAAAGTGGCAGAGACCTCACTAGGCGAAATAGAGGTTCGTCCAGTCAAAAATACAGTCACTTCGCCAAGCCAAGCAAGAGTTCTCAAAGCCAGAAACATGACAAAACTTTTAGGGATCTCCCCGCCAAGCAGAACAAAGGGTATCGTTAAGTAAACTATGGAGCTTCAAAGAAAATTTCAAAGCTAAGTTACATCATAAAAAAGAAACTTATCCGCTAGAAGAGATAAATACTTCGCTAAGCAAGCCAAGACGATTTAGAAACTTCTTGACTAAGTTACTTCATTTGAAGGAAGGGTTTACTCGCTAGGGGAGAAAAGGCGACACACTAAGTAAAGTATGGCAGCCAAAGCCACTCGGGGATAAGTTAGATATGACTTTGAGGGGAAGAAAAGTATGCTTACTAGGTGAGCTAAAGGTCTCGCTAAGCAAGAATGTCTCGGGTCTCAGTAGAACTCAATAAATAGTAGTCCAAACCATACAGTTGAGACATCTTGAAAACCATTCAAGTCACTATAATTAAAAAACAATAAAAGAGAAGTGTAACACTGTTGAAGCGAGAATAGCAGCAAGTAAAAATATATAAGTAATCCAGTTTTGTTGTTCTCCATAGGGATCAGTGCGAGGGAAAGAATGTCATTCGACGGTTCCTATGTTTCTAAGCTCATGGTTCAAAAGTTTTGGTTTAAAACGGAACCAAAAGCAAATGCGGAAAATGTAAAGACAGAAAATATAAAATAAAGACTGAATTATAAACAGAGCCTTGTTGGAATTGGATCTCATCGATTGATAGCACATGCATTCTTCTGACCAATTTCATACATAAATCAAACATTCGCCTAATATCATCATGTATCACTCACACATACATATCCTCTCGGTCCCCGCATATGTGAATGATTTTTATACCGATCAATAATTGCTCTCGCACATCACCAATCAATACAAAGCATTTAAAGCCTACATGAATGTTAAGCCTAATCCATCTCTGGAATCAAAACCCAACAGATATTACTATAACATAAATATCAAACCAACGAGTAATTCATATACAAAGCCAATGATCAAAATACGTACATACGTTTAACCCTTTTTTACATGCATTCAATGAATTTGCCAAATGAATGTGAATGTCGTTTTTCATCACTATTCTCACGCACCCTCACGATACCGTTTGTCAAGCGATAACACGGTCTCTTATTGCATTAATTTTTAGAAGTTATTCAAACTAACAATCAACACAATGCTAAAAAGCTAAGATGTAAATGAATATCAAATCACAAAACATTGTCAAAAGCTTGCTCAATGACAGATGAACATCTAAGATTGAAGATTTGAAATTGGTTTTGTCAAGACCAACAAATAAACAACCAAAGACAACCAAAAATAGAGAATCCAAACTAGTTCACAAACATAGATTAGAGGAAATACAATAGGTATCTAAAGATTACATCCTTTCCCAACAAGAAATCAAAGATCCTACCTTTTCTCCCTTGAAATGAAGAGATGCAAAGTTTTGATCTTTTTATTACAAGTTTCTCTATCTCTAAAATTAAAACATAAAAACATAATCTCAAAAAGTGTGAAAATCCTATTTATAATCATTCAGGCATGTGACAGTTCGCACAGTGAACGATTCATTCGCACAACGAATGGTAAAAATAGGCACTTCAGGTGCCTCTGAATAGTTAAACCACCCCAGAAATTCTTGTGAGTTCGCAATGCGAAGGAACGTTCGCAAAGCGAACACTCGCTTTCAAGCGCGCAAAGCGAATTTTAGCTCCTTTTTCCTCTGTCCAATTCTGAGACCATTCGCTAGAGACCCCGCCAGAGTTCGCAAAGCGAACCTTCGCTAGAAATTCGCCATAGTTCGCAAAGCGAACCTGCTGATGTCTTCCTCTGCTCTTTGGCATCTTGCATCATTTTCTTGTGTCTTACACTTTGATCACTTAGTGCCTTTTCCTGCACAATAACACACACATTACAAGCACCAAAGGTATATTCTCAATGTTTAGAAGAACAACAATAATCATTAGTAAAACTAACGAAAACATGAGAAAATAGTAGAAAAAGTGCAAAGAAAGATATGTCATTTTTTATGTAAAATCTGCACCTAACAACTCTCCCCAACTAGATTTTTGCTTGTCCTCAAGCAAAGTATGCCTCTCATTAAAATAAGAGGATTTGCTCAAGCATAAGATGCAACCAAAGTCAAACATGAAAATGCGCACAAGCAGCGTTCACCTCTCAATAGAATCGAACAATGACAAAGAATTAAGTTCTTAAACAAATATCAGAATGGTTCAAAGAACAACTAAATTTTCATACTTGAATCACTCTAACACTCCTCTTCAGAATAAGAATGAAGAAATTGGCGCGTTTGCAACCGCGGAGAAATTTCACTCACCCGACGAACAATGCAAATAGCAATCCAATTCATACAACATCTAACAATCATAAATGAAAACACGGAAGCAAAAAGTTCACTAAGGGCTTTAAGGGTTGTAGCTTGGTCGGGTTCACAACAAAGGGACATTTCTAAAGGTAATTGAATCGAAATTGCCGATGCACAAGAAACATTCACTATACATGGTATTTACACATCACAACTTCATTCACCAATTTCATTCCTTTACCACAAACCTTCTCAAACTTCCTTATGCACAATTATTTCATTCTCTATTTTTCTCATTCAAACAAGCATTCTTTTTCTTTTGTTTTTCACATTCATATTCACACTTTTTCTTTTCATTCTTGTTTGAACTTTTTCAAAAGTTTTATAGCAACCTACCAATCTTCTTTTTCATTCTCCCCAACTTAAATTCAACCAAACCTCAAGTGAATGCTCCTTGCTTTTTAAGGCAAGGAAATCAAAGTAAAACAAAGTTCAAAGGTTCAAGAAATTTTTTTTAGAACCTCACAAAATTCAATGATGAACTACACTTTCAAATTATGTACATAAACAAAGTTCATCACTAAAATGAGATCTAAACTGTTTAGGCTCAAAGGGGCTAATGAATTCTCACTACTCACGGATAAGATACTTTTGGATACGGTTGTGCTCAATATAAACAAATGCCTTGATCATTTCTAATGTTTCCACAAAATCACAATAATCAAAAGATAAAGCATGAATCAAACGAATTAAACAAAGTTATCAGTCATCCTAGCATATAGTAAACAATGGAGGTTTCTCACAATTTGTGGCTTTTGGACCTAAGTGAAACAAGCATTCCAACAAGTTGCAAAATGAAACAAAAATACACATTTGCACAAAGCACAAAAGTCTTAAATCATTCTAACATTCTATAAAGCAGTACAATTTACCTCGCATACATTCAAATCTCACCATCCAGACTCGGTCGAAGCTTCATTGAATACTTTTATACAAATAGCAACTAATCTAGAAGGAGTTCTCATTATTCCTGATAACACTAGAGAAAACATAAAAGAAAAAAATACATATAATATAAACAAATGTACAAAGCTCAAAAATATAGAAACTATCGCGATGCGATTCAATATCTAAACACCGATCCCCGACAACTGCGCCATTTTGTTAAAGCTAGAATAACAGCAAGCAAAAATATATAAGTAACCCAGTTTTGTCGTTCTCCACAGGGATTAGCGCGAGGGAAAGAATGTCATTCGACGGTTTCTATGCTTCTAAGCTTATGGTTCAAAAGTTTTGGTTTAAAATGGAACCAAAAGCAAATGCGGAAAATGTAAAGACGAAAAATATAAAATAAAGGCTGAATTATAAACGGAGCCTTGTTGGAATTGGATCTCATCGATTGATAGCACTGTCATACCCCAAATTTTGACCACAAAGATTTCCCATCATTGGGCAAATCATCATCACAAAATAGATATACCTAAATGTCTCATCAGTCTCCTCGAAGATGTTTGATCATTCATCACAATCAAGGATTAGGGTTTTGAGCCCTCTCAGGGCACTTAGACAAAGGATCAATCAAGAAATGACATGATCTTCAACTTGTCTAACCTCTCAAACACCCATAAAGGATCAAGAGGACTCCCACACCAAGGATCAAGCACAAAGTTGCTACATTCCAAGTGGATCAAGCCTCTAGATCGCCAGTGTCACCAAATTCGGGTTTTGGTCGACTGAGGCCTCCAGATGAAAATTTTCCTTTGGGCATGAGCAATGCTTCAAAGCATAACCCAAGATACTCCAAGGTACCTCATGGACCCAATCATCAAGTCAGTTTAACCTCAGGGGATGCATTTACCCAAAAATCAGAAATTAGGGTTTCTTGACCTAATTCATCCCTAAGTTGACTTTTGGGACAAAACATGAGCCAAGACCTCAAGAAATGATTTGAGGGTCTCCAATACACTACATTTATCCATTTGCAACAATGGATTGATCCAAGAAACTTGATTCACAAGTTTCAATTTCATCTGGACCACAATTAGGGTTTCGAGGAAAAAGTCAACTGTGCCTTTGACTTTTGACCAAGACATGCTCTCAAACCTTGGGACATGATTCAATACACCCTATAAAACCTATGTAATGTATCCATTAGGTTTGATTTAGGTCAAGGACTTGATTTCACAAAGGATCGCACAGTTTGGATTTCATCCGATAAAAAGTCAACTGTGCACAAAATCAAGTTTGACTTTTTGGAATTTTTCACAATTATGGTTCCTTAACCCTAAAAAAATGTTAATATGTGATTTGAATCATCATTCATCAAGAAAAATCAAAGAAAATGAGTTAACTTGTAAAAGGGGTAAAAATAAAAAACTTAGAATTTTTCTAAGTTATGGAACAAAGTGGTTAGGGTACCAACTTCCAAGGATCATAACTTGAGATCCAAGCAACCTTTTTGGATGGTCCAAAGATGGATTTGTAGCTCTCATTACACATTTCAAAAGTGACAACTACATCTCATTCCTATTCTTCATGGATTTTAAGTTATGAAGTGATCAAAATGGCTGAAAACATGAAATTGACATTTTCCCAACACTTAGTGAAATTTTCACTAAGTCAAAATCTGCCTTACTTTTTCCATAATATAGGGACATTTTTCACCTTGATCCAACTCAAACCAAGTCTAGGGGTGGACATCAAAGTTAAAGTATGCCATAAGGGCTTTCCAACAAGTACCAGATCATCTCCAAATTCCGTTTGAGCAAGGAGATACAACCCTTGGAACATGGCATCCTGAACTGATTTTTCAAGGCAAAATTGTGCACATTTGCTCGATTTGTCCAAATCTGATAAATCCAAGCCTTGTCATCATTTTTGACACATCTGAGGATCAAATCTACGGGGGATGATCTGATCTCCAAGCCTCCAAAGTCCAAGAATCTACAAGTAGCATGCCAAACCTAAAAGGCTACGAAGATGCCAAATATCCAATTTTGTTTCCAAGCATTTAATGCATACACCAAGGTGGCATGAACTGAGCCAATTCCAATTGAATTCAGTCCAACTTATCTCTGAACCAAAGCTACAAAGCCTGTGCTCTAATCTCAAGTCAATGGCTAGAGGAGACTTGAGATTCCTTTTGCATAACATTAGCCAAAGGCCTGCTGCAACCACCATTCAATATTGATGCCAAAAAAACTTGACACACAATAAATAGGCCTCAATTGTGATCAGTTTGAGTACACCAAAGCACCCAAACTGATGCTTTCCTCAAAATCTCTCTCTTTAGGCCAAAATGCCTTCTTCTGCAAGGTATCTATGAGTTTTTGAGTTAGAGAGCAATTTCATCGTAACTCATGATCCAAACACATCCAATATGTTGTATCTAAGCTGTCCAAACACTCATATGTGACTTGTAACACCAAAATCACAAAGTCCCCTCTCAAAACCTCAAAATTAGGCTTTTTTGCATTTTTCAAGCCATGCCTTGATTCAGTCACTTTCAAAACTAGATAAAACCCCAAACACACTTCAAATATCATCCTTGAACTGTCCCAAATGGTTCCCCACATCTGGACCACCATTTGAGAGAGTTGCCATATTGGTCACTTTTGCCCCTTTTGCAAAAAAGAGTTCAAACTTGTTCCTGAGGAGTCCAGCTGGTGGTGATCATTCTAAAAACTTCTAAGGGATCAATTGAGAGTTTCCAAAGCATCAAATTACTTCTGGCACAAGAAACTTGGCAGATAGCACAAAAAGCTCCCAAAGAGGTAAGCATAACAACTTGAACTCCTTGAAATATGCATTGCTTTGAAGTCCACTGATCATAAACATCTCATACATGTTGTATATGTTGTGTTTGAACCAATTCATCATGTAATTTATGTCTGTACCATGAGGTAGCACAGAAATGCAAATGGAGGCCTATTTCAAAACCACTATCTGGTTTTAAAATGGGGACCTCATCTGAAAAAACCAAGGGCACCATTGGATTCCTTATGAAATTCTTGGCAGGATAGACCTAAATTTTGTCCAAATCCATGGAGAAATGAGAAAGTTTTAACCTTTACGTTTTTGGACCAAAACCTTGCCTTGGCCAGGCCTAAAACAAGTCACCACTTAAGTATTCATGGGGTGGTTTTTGATACACGGATGTATAACTACCCCAGTGGTAGAAGGCACTCACTGTAACCTAGAGATCTGGGGTTCGAATCCCCCTCGCCCCATACCCTATTTTTACCATTTTTTCAACTTTTTTTTAATATTTGTCATATTATTTTAAATGATTTGGAAAATTAATTTCTCTCTCAATTTTAATAATTTTTGATGGGTTCTTTTTCTGAAAAATCACAAAAATATGAAAATATTTTATTCTACAAAAAAATTAAATTTATATTATTATTTTAATATAGTTGGTATTTTTGTAAATAAATTCATTTTTATTGTTTTTTAAACATTTTAAAAGTGAATTTTTATCTTGAAAATCAAAACCAAATGAGTTTTAATTCATCTTGTGATTAAAGCATCATTTTTCAAACCTCAACCAAAAATCACAAGTTGTTTATTCAAACTTATTTGGTGTCTCATCATTTTAATAAGTTTTCTTTGAATAAATACTTTAAAAAATGATGAAATTAGGGTTTCTTCGATTTTCACCCTAGCAAATCTTTTTCAAACACTCATGGGCCTCTATCAGAGTGTAAGGCCCAACCCCTTTTCAACCAAAACAATTTTGGGCCTCAGACATTGTATAAGCACCAACACCTTTTCAAAAAACCTCGGTGCGATCGCCATTTCAAAAGAAATCATCTGGGCCTCCCCTCGTGTTGTAAGTCCCATATTTATTTTTCAAAACAATCCTTGGGCCTCTCCTTGAGTTGTAAGACCCAACCCTTTTGTAAATAAACCTCTGTGGGCCTCAGTCATTGTATAAGTCCCTCTGCGATTTTCAAAACGATGGTGCGATCACTGTTAAACCTTGGGCTCTCCTTGAGTATAAGCCCCAATAATCTTTTCAAAACAACTTCCCTTTTGATTTAGGTTCAAATATATATATGTTGTTGTCAAAACCTTCTTTAATTTCTTTGAACAACTAACAATATAGCATGAAAGCTTGCTCACCTGTAAGTTTTATCCGCTTTCATTTACATGCTTTAATATATATAACTGTATTGTGGGAAGCTGCGCACTGTAAGTCTTTCTTTCATACCCTTTTAAATACTTGTCATATATCAACTGTATATATACTAGTATAGTTATTTAGAGTTTTCCCCGGCAACTAGGTCTAGAACTAGGTAAAGCCATATTGGTCACTCTTAAATACAGTCAAAACTAGATCCCCATAGGATTTCCAGATACAGTCTTGCCTTCTCTTGGGCTTAAACAATATGGAACAAAGAGAAAGGCAGTATTCTTCATGAACCTTTTCTCAGGCTGTCACCCCTAGAAATTGTCAAAGAAATTCTACTCCCTAGAGTTGATCTATTCTCGGTGAATAACATCTCTTGAGTTTCTTCAAACCTTAGAACTTTCACTACAAACCTCCCCGACGGAGGCAAAACCTTTCTCAGCCTCCTCTTAGGCTTTGTATAATGATATCTCCAAAGAGTCACTCTCTTTTTTGCCTCAGTCTTGGGCTTTGTACAAGACAGATATAAACACTCTCTTGTTGAGTCGGTCTTACCCAGCCTCCTCTTAGGATTTGGGTAAGGATTTCCCCAGTGGAGTCCATTAACCTCTTAGCTTCTTCAACCTTGGGCTTTGATCAAGGCACAAAAAAATCAATAATACCTCTTTAGAGATGACAAGTTCTCTCTCAGTCAAACCTTTTAGCTTCAATCTTGGGCTTTGAACAAGACACAAATAAACCTTTTAGCTTCAATCTTGGGCTTCGAACAAGACACTGAAACATTACCTTTTTCCTCCCTTAGAATAGGAGGAACTACGATCGCTCTGATTTTACTGTTTCGTTTAAACGGGAATACGTAGGCATAAGATTGTGAAATCTTAGCGAGCATACTAATCCAAAACTCTAGGTCCAGTACCTTCATATCAATCAAAACTTAGGTCTAGAGCCTTATCAAAAACCTCGGGCAAACCCGAAATCAAACAAAAACTCAGTCACTCTCTCATACTTCCCAAGAAACTTTCCCAACCCATTACCGGATAAACACCATCAAGTATAAAGCGAAACCTAAAGTTAATATCCTGTGGATAACCATATATAGGATGGGTAACTAACAACTCCCCATTGTATAACCTGACCCTGGACCCCCCAATCTCTTTAAGCGTTTGTTCAGTTAAACATTCACGTGCAAGGTTAGTTTTAGATAGCTTCCCTTTTCCTTCCATCTTCATGGGATAAATAAGAAATCAGAAAGTAGCACCCCCTCCTACCATTGCGGTGAGGAAAACCCAGCGATAAGGTGGTCGCGTCACAGATAAAAATCGCTCGCTACAGGAAAATGGTGACTCTGCTGGGGAGTCATTGTCTGTATAGGATTATAGGCTATAGCTCTTAATAGGTCTAGGATGTTAGTTTTAGGAATAAATATATATATCATTTTTCCTAATTGATATCCGTGTTTATTTTTCTGCTAATGGGACTACGGCTGATGTCGCACCTAAGATAAGTGATGGCATTAGACGGGGAATCTTACAGGGAGTCACTCCCAAATGAGAGACCCTGGTAGACCATCGAATCAGTGGAGATACCCTTTGCGGATTCAATGCCTATACGACTTCGGTTGTTGAAAGCAGATTGTTCGATTGTGGTGTCCATGAAACTGAGGATTTAGTAGGCTGAGACCTTGTTTCTATTTTGTAGTGCGGAAGCTATCAGAAATAGTTGTCATGCGATACTACCCTCATTTGAGATTACTCTAAGATACTGCAGCTCGCTCGGGTGAACCAGCCTGCTGTCGTTATCCCAAGAGGGGTCAATGATTTTGAGGACAGGTACAAAAAATCACCAGTACAACCTTTAGGGATGGGTAGAGCCATGACTTCATGACACCAAACCTTTGACCCCATGTTTTTTCTATGTTTTTGTGTGCTGCATTCATGCATTCATTTCATTAAAAAACATTAAACAAAGAAATTTTTTCTCTTCTAGTCTCTCTTTTTCAAATTAAACTAAGATAATGATTGCAAATGTCAGAGAGAGAGATTGCGTTATGGCTTTCGGTAGAAGGAAGACTCACAAGTATACCTTCAAGGTTCCAAAACTAGAGGATTTAAGAGGGTTGGCAAGGATGATCACCAACCCTGATGCTTTCAGAGCTAAGTACGGAGGACTGCTATCTATGTTAAGGGTCCATGTAATTGAAGGAATCCTGGCTACGCTGATTCAGTTTTATGATCCAGTTTATCACTGTTTCACATTCCTGGATTATTAACTAGCACCAACACTGGAGGAGTACTCTCACCTGACTGATTTATCCATCACTGACCAAGCTCCCTTTTCTGGACTGGAAGAAATTCTAAAAGATCAAACCATTGCAAGAGCAATCTATTTGGACGAGTCAGAAGTCAGGACTCACATGACCACTAAGGGTGGAATCCAAGGTTTACCAGCTCAGTTTTTGGTAAAGAAGGCTCTGTACTTTGCTAGTATATGGAACACGACTGCTTCCGAGAGCGTTTTTGTTCTGCTCACATACGGGTTATTTCTGTTTCCCAACATTGATGACTTCGTTGATATCAATGCCATTAAGATTTTTCTAATTAGAAACCTTGTACCGACTTTGCTCGCAGATGCTTATCATTATGTACACTTAAGGAATTTGTACAACAGAGGAATGATCACATGCTGTGTACCCTTGCTATACAAATGGTTTACTTCCCATTTACCAAAGTTTGTTGCTTTTTGGGATCATAAGAGTACTGTACGTTGGTCACAGAGAATCATGTCTCTTACCAACTATGACATAGATTGGTACAATCGAATCTATGATGGGATCAGAATCATTGACCGCCGTGGAAACTTCCCTAATGTACCCCTCGTAGAAACTAAAGGAGGAATCAACTATCATCCAATTTTAGTTCGTCGTCAATTTGGATACCCGATGAGGCATGTTCTGCGTAATGTCCATCTGGAAGGTCTTTTCTTCAAGGAAGGGGAAAATGTCAGGGAACTAAAGACATAAATAGTGCAAGCTTGGAAACATGTTCGCAGGAAAGGAAGAAAGTCTCTAGGAAAACCATAATGTGTCTCTGTGGAAACTTATCTCCACTAGGTACAAACTAGAGCTCTCAAGCTGAGGATGCCATACCCTCGTCAAGAAGTTCTTCCATTAAAGGAATCTGTCCTTTATTTTATGTCGGATACAGAAAAGCTTCAGGTTACTCTCAACAAAGTTCAACAAGAGAAGAAATCTTGGAAGAACAAGTACCGCATTCTCAATGTGGAGTGTAACAAAATGCAGCAGCTGTTAAAAGAAAAAGATGCTCTGATCGAGATTTTAGAGCAATATACTGTAGAGAATCAAGAAGACCAAAGGAATTTTCTCGCTCCTTTCACTTGGCAAAGGAATGACAACCCGAAAACAGCTCAAGAGCCCCGGTCAAAGAAAAGGAAAATACCAGACCAGCACCTGAGCCCTCCTCAGAGAGGACTCAGGGTCCATAAGTTTAGACATTTCCTTTTACAGCACTTTGTAAATTACTGTATTTCCATTTCTGCAATCTTTGAAATCAATAAAACGGGGTTTCCCCATTGTATGATATTTGCAATCCAATTGTCGAAGTTTCTTTTGATTAACAAAAAAAATTAATTAATATAATTATTGCATATCATTCATCATTCTCACATAACACATTCTTCTTCTCTACGAATCTCACGTTTGTGTCTTGATTCTAGAGTTAAACTGTCTCATTCGTACAATACTCGGGCTAATCGAAAAAAGAAGATGGATAATCTCGAGGAAGAGAACAGAGAGTTGAGAGAAGAACTCGACGCTCTGAAATAAGATCTGAGGAAACTTCACAATGACATGCAAGCTCTGGAAGCAGCTCAGATACAAAGAACCGTGATCTCATAGGTCACATCTACACCCATAGTGGAAAATTATAATCCTCGGTACAACATGCCTAAAGATCGTCCCTGGGGCATGCCACTCAACTATATCCTGGAAGGATATATTCCACCGATCACGGAAGATCCAAAAACTGTAGCAGGAACCGCTGGGCCTGAAGGTTACAAACTTCGGGAAAACGAAGATGCAAGGGGCATGACAGCAACTCCTGAAGGTTACAAACTTCGGGAAAGGGAAGCACCAATAGTCACTGCCATAATGACTATACCACCACCCGTGGTACACACTGTCCCAGAAGGATAGATTCCACATATACCTTCTGGTGGAAACGAAAGTATGAATGACAGAATGAAGGAATTCCAAGAGCAATTCCTGGAGATGCAGCTGCATGTCATTCGCGGTCAGGATCTATTCGGAAAGGACGCCGCAGACCTTTGTTTGGTCTTCAAGGTGTTCGAATTTGAAAAATACAAGGGTAACTCTTGCCCTCAGAGTCATTTGGTGATGTACGCTCGGAGGATGTCAACTCAGACAGAGAATTAACAACTATTGATCCACTATTTCCTAGATAGTTTAACCGGTGCCACACTCAAATGGTACATGGGATTAAACCGCACTAAGATCGTCACCTTCAGAGATCTTGGTACTGCCTTTATTCAACAATATAAGTATAATCTGGACATGGCACCAGACAGAGATCAACTCAGAGCCATGTCGCAAAAGGATAAGGAAACCTTCAAGGAATATGCTCAGAGATGGTGTGAAATTTCTGCTCAGATTTGTCCACCTCTTGAGGAAAAAGAGATGACAAAGATATTTTTGAAAACCTTGACTCATTCTATTACGACAGAATGGTCGCCAGTGCACCCAGTGGCTTCACCGAGATGGTAGGCATGGGAGTTCATCTTGAAGAAGTAGTCCGAGAAGGACGTTTAGTTAAAGATGCTGGACCATCAAGCAGCACCAAAAGATACGGTAGTGCTCTCCCTAAAAAAAAAGAGCAAGATATTGGCAATATCTACCAGTAGCAGCTATAACTCCTGCTATTAACCCTGCGCCTATTCCTACGTATCAACCTCAGGTTGCTCAGAGCCAACCAAATCAACAACAATATCAGCAAAGGACACAACAACCTTTTCAACAGGCTCGTCCTCAGTACAACAACAATCGTACAACGCGACCACCAGGGTTTGACCCTATACCGATGTTGTACGCATAACTGTTTCCATTACTACTGGTCAAAGGGCACATCCAAACCAGGGCTCCTCTTGTGAAACCAGAGAATCTGCCTTTTTGGTTCAAATCGGGTCAGACTTGCCCTTACCATCAAAGAGGACCAGGGGCATAACATAGAAAACTGTCTCAGCTTCAAATCTGAGGTATAGAAGCTTGTCAGGAACGGGGTCTTATCCTTCAAGGATACAAATCCAAATGTTCAGACGAACCAGTTACCTCAACATGAGAAAGCTGTAGTCAATTTGATAGAGGAAGAGTTTAACCATAGCTATCAAATTCACAATGTACTCTTATTGGGAACCAATCTGGTTAAGATGCATTGCAGACAGAGCTGATATGGTCATGTACCGTCTCATAACTATCATCAATGTGATATCTGCTCTAAAGACAATCAAGGATGTTCTGTGGTGCAATCAGCTCTACAGGAACAAATGGATCTCGGATGGATCCAAGATCACCGAATTCGTGAAGTCAACAGGATTTATACAAATTCTAACATCATTCAGAACCACGACATTCTAGAGATGAATGTCAACTTGGTGGCAATGCACTCCAGGCAAAGCCAACATCATGATCTGCCACGGTACGATTATGATTCCTGTCTAATCTGGTCGGTAAACAATCAGGGATGCTCTTTTGTACAAGAGGCCCTCCAGCGTCAGATAGATCTTGGATGGATTCAGGATTACCGCGATAGAAGTCATTATCAAGTAAATATGATTCAAATCTTTGATATTCACTTGATGAATACCAGCTTGGTGGAATTACATGCTAAGCAAGTCCAGCTCGGTTTTCTGACTTTGCACGAGTATCAGAACTGTAGAGTATGTCGGGAGAGTGACCAAGGATGTGCTCTCATTCAAAAGACACTTCAACACTTGTTAAACCACTGGTGGCTTCCGATCTATCTAGATGAAGACACACAATAAGTCAGTATGACTGACGGGAACCCTACTAGGCATCAAAGTCAGGATGTTTGATTAATGGAAACAGATCTAGTAAAGTTACACTGCATGCAAAGCGGACGTGGCCAGGTGCCACCACACAACTATAAATGTTGTAAAGTCTGCTCAGAGAATAATCAAGGATGCTACCTCGTGCGAGCAGCCCTTCAAAGTCAGCTGGACCATAAGGAGATTCAACCATGGTCAAGTTCTGACTCAATGTCAAACTATCATCCTGATCAAGGCAAAGATGTTGTCTTGATCCCTAAACAAAAAGTGGCCAAAGATGTGTACGCCATAATCCATTTACTCCATGAATCAAGAGTTCCTCTTGATAGTGGAAGGATTCGCAACCTCGAATCAGCTGAGGCCGACTATGATGGTCAGAGAAATCAAAAGGCTCATGTAGTTATCTATCTTCCGGGACCAGTACCGTACAAATCTGATAAGGCTATCCCTTACAAGTATGGTGCAACACAATTGAGAATGGAAAGGAAACTCCATTACCCTCCGTCGTGAATATTACAGACATCAGTCGAGTAACCCGGAGTGGTCAAATCTTCAACCGAGGAGTTGGAGAACCTACTAGAGAAAAGGAACCTCAAACAGAAGTTTCTAATCAACCAGTCGGGCAATCCAGTGATCCCGACCTTTCAAAGAACAATGATGAGATGCTGAAGCTCATCCAGAAGAGTGAATACAACATTGTTAATCAACTATTGCAAACTCCTTCAAAAATCTCTGTGTTATCTCTTTTACTCAGTTTCGAAGCTCACAGGGAGGCTCTACATAAAGTCTTAGAGTAAGCCTTTGTGGAACATGATGTGACAATAAGACAATTCGACATCATCATCTCCAACATCACTTCTTGCAACAACTTGGGATTTAGTGATGAGGAACTGCCGGAAGAGGGCCAGAATCATAATATGGCGCTCAATATTACAGTTAACTGCCAGGACGATGCTTTAGCCAGCGTACTGGTCGACACCGGATCGACTCTGAATGTTATGCCAAAATCCACTTTAATGCGACTATTATTTAAGGGATCTCCGATGAGAGGCAGTGAGGTCATCGTCAAAGCATTTGACGGATCCCGGAAAACAGTTATCGGCAAAGTCGACCTTCCCATAACTATCGGTGCTCACACTTTCCAAGTCACTTTCTAGGTCATGGACATCCGAGCAGCATACAGCTGTTTGTTAGGAAGACCTTGGATACACGAGGCTGGGGCAGTCACTTCGACACTTCACCAGAAGCTGAAGTTCGTCAAGAACGACCAACTAGTCACAGTCTGTGGAGAATAAGCCTTGATCGTGAGTAACTTATCGTCATCCTCTTGTGTAGAACCAGAGGAGGTTGTTGGAACCCAGTTCCAAGCACTTTCGGTGAGCAATGACAACCAATCAGAAAAAGGAACATCAATTTCATCATACAAAGATGCTCTCGAAGTGATCAAAAGTAACAATGCGAAAGGATGAGGACAACTTGTCATTCTTACGAATAAAAAATCAAAGAAGGGTCTTGGTTTTTCCTCAACCTGTACCCAGACTTCCACTAACGATGAAAGTCTTCATCCCGTTCAGAACTTCTTCCACAGTGGAGGTTTCCTTCACCTAGTGTCTCAAGAAGTCCATACAATCAACGAGGGTAATTCCTCCGATACAGATAAAGAATGAAAGTCCTATCTTAAGAGGACGGTTATATGTCTCAGGAAGAGGTGCCTACGCCATTTTGTTTTCCCGCACAGAGTCCGAGATATATACCAAGATCAGACGTCAAAATGATATACGGAGATTGTGATCCAGAAGGATGCCGTGCTCCACCAAACTCATTAGAGGAGGACACTCTGATGAAAGACAACTTTGACCATGACTATTATGGCCCAATGGATGGCCTGCATATCTGGCAGCCATACCCAGGAGACTCAGGGTAAAAGAGTCAGCCCAACGATGCACATCAGCTGAGCATCATTGAAAAGAATACCTGTGTCTCCACCAAATCATGGGATCATTACTCAGGGCATTCAAAAAATATCCAGCACGACGATGAATTTGCAAAGATTGCAGGGCTAGAGTTCCTTAACTATACTTTTCCCGAGGTCAACGTCATCGAAAGAGATGACTCCTCCAGTTCCAAAGAAGTGTGGGACACCTTAGGACAACCGAGTGGCAAATTCGACTACTTGGTCAAGTACACCGCTCCTGAAAGCTCTCGTAACAGGCTCGAAGACATCCAGCCAACTGGATGGGGAGATTTACCTGAGCGTATAAATACTGTGCAAGATACAACAGAAGAGTTCGCCTACGACAACTCTGCTTGGGAAACAGATTCCAACGATCCTGCTCCACCAGAAATCATCGTTATTTCTGAAGACATATCAAGAGGGAAAGTACCAGACTTTTTAATTCACTGAGGAGTTCGCCGCCAATGGGTTGCTGTCGATGTCCCGAAAGTCGTTCATAAGTCTAAGTAATTGTCGTCTTTACTTTAACCTTTCACCCTGCCCTGGTGAAACAAATGTTTTGATAGGGCTTACTTTCTGTAAATGTACCTCTTCGCTTTGCCCAAAGCGACAGAGTTTTGTTTTATAGGACTGTAGTTTCAAGATTCGACAAGATCATAAATAAAATAACGTCGTTCTGTAATTTCCGTATTTATTGCTGTTTTCTCTTTTCGCTTTTTTCAGAAAATGGTAATCCTAAAAAACAACTCAAATAATAAAAACAAGCATTTTTCAAAAAACACACTGCACACACTCGTGCATTCTTTCTATCTCTTCTAAAAAAACAATCACCACGTCATGCAGATTGCTTGTTTTAAACCCTATTGAAACATACGATCCAATGCCTTCTCCTAACTTTGAATTCCCGGTATTTGAGGCTGAAGAAGAAAATGACGAAGAAATTCTAGAAGAGATCTTCTGATTACTCAGATAAGAGGAAAGGTCCATTGAACCTCACAAAGAGCCATTGGAAGCGGTCAACTTGGGTTCAGGAGAAGAGAGAAAAGAAGTCAAGATTGGGGCACTGCTCAGTCCAACTGTCAAAGAAAGTTTAATAAAGCTTCTCAAAGAATTTCCCAATGTATTCGCTTGGTCCTATCAGGATATACCAGGGTTGGATACCAGCATTGTGGAACATCATTTACCGTTAAGATCAGAATGTCCACCGGTAAAACAAAGGTTGAGACGGACTCACCTGGACATGGCCATCAAAATAAAAAAGAGGTACAGAAACAGATTGACGCGGGTTTCCTCGCCACATCAGAATATCCTCATTGGTTAGCCAACATAGTACCCATTCCAAAAAAGGACAGAAAGGTCAGAATGTGTGTAGACTGCAGGGATCTAAACAAGGACAGTCCAAAGGATGTCTTTCCCTTACCGCACATAGACATACTGGTAGACAATACAACAAAGTTCAAAGTTTCCTCCTTCATGGACGGATTCTCGAGCTATAATCAAATCAAAATGGTGCCAAAAGATGTGGAGAAAACTTCATTCATCACCCAATAGGGCACTTTTTTTTACAAGGTAATGCCATTCGGTTTGAAGAACGCCGAAGCGACCTACCAAAGGGCCATAACTACTCTGTTTCACGACATGATACACAAAGAAATAGAGGTATATGTCAATGATATGATTGCCAAATCCAAGACAGAAGAGGAGCATGTGACCCACCTATTAAAGTTATTCGAGCGGTTGAGAAAGTACAAACTCCGCTTGAATCCCAACAAGTGCACATTTGGTGTCTGTTCAAGGAAACTGCTAGGGTTCATCGTCAGCCAGAAAAGAGTTGAGGTTGATCCTGACAAAGTCAAGGTCGTTCAAGAAATACCTTCTCCAAAGGCTGAAAAATAAGTCAGAGGATTCCTGGGACGTTTGAACTACATTTCCAGATTCATATTCCTCATGACCGCGACGTGTGCGCCGATCTTCAAATTACTCAAAAAGAATCAGGACTACATTAGGACAGAAGACTGCCAAACCGCCTTCGACAGTATCAAGGAATACCTGTTGAACCCACCGATTCTATCACCTCCAGTAGAGGGGAGACTGCTGATCATCTATTTAACAATCTTGGAAGACTCTATGGGCTGTGTACTTGGTCAACAGGATGAAACAAAAAGGTCTGACCTCATGTCTTCAGGAAAGGCGACCTTGTAGTCAAGAAGATACAATCATTCCTCACTGATTCCCGGGGCAAGTGGACTTCAAATTATGACGGCCCATACGTGGTCAGGAAAGCTTTCTCAGGCGGTGCCTTGAGACTCGCAACCATGGATGGAGAGGAATTTGCCTACCCCACGAATGTTGACGTAGTCAAGAAATACTTTGCCTAAATAAAAAAAAAAAAATGTCTCGGTGGATTGAAAACCTGAAAGGGCGATCCAGGAAAAATTTAGAGACAAAATAAATAAAAAATCATCCCGATGGGTTGGAAATCTCAAAGTATAATCCAGGCAAAAATTAGGGATTAATGGCAAGTAACTACGTCCAACAAAGGGGCAGATCCCAGCAACAGTTATGCTATCCATCAGGAAAACTCTAGTCAAGGTCGTCTTCGACGGAAGCTCAGGATGTCCAGAATTCAAAGTTGGTAGAAGGATAGTGGTCGTTATGTTTCAATGTAGCTCTTTTCCCTTAAATTACCATTTTCTAAACTTTGTAAATACTCTATGGAATCATGCGTTTGGCTGATTTCCATCCTATCAATAAAATTTGAGCCCTAGTGCTTTTGTTTGCAATTCTTATTTGTTTTAGCATTACAGAACGACATTTTTAACGATTCTTGAAAAAAAATGAACTTACTTGTCAAATTTTTCTACTTTTAAAATAAAGATGGCAATTATTTTGACTGTTAAACATCGAAATAACATCGATGGCTTCTCTAAAGGCTAGTAAGCTTCAAAGTGCATAATCAAAGTACTTCTTCAAAACAGTCTACCTGAACGAATGATCAATTATATCAGATGTGATTTTCCCATCTGATATCCCCGGCAGAGTTCTTATCTCCTAAGCCCGACCAACGTTTTACCCACAGGGAACTACCTTTTCCTAAGCAAGGCAGAATTGTTATCTTGGACCGAACGGTATTTTTTTTATTCCCCGCAGTGGCCGAGTATCCACTCGTGTTCATCTATTCATCTGTATGTTGCATCAGTTTTGTCAGGATAAACATACATACATCATGCGTAATTGATTTGCATTCATATCACATCACTATCACTCTAGTCAGTCTTAACTCTAAGTGGTATAGTCCTCTTGTCGATCGAGTTTTCAGTTCTTTCCTTGTCAGGAAGCGAATCATCTAAGCAATCTCTCCCCAATTTATTTCTGGGATGGAAACGACTCTTGACGAATTTGATAACTTGAACCTCTGCAAGACAAGAAAACCTTCGACAAATGTCACTCTTCGCCATTGAAGAGGATATCCTCGCTTTCCCGGATTAAGGAAAATCCCCAGAGAAAGCCTCACAACTAAAGACTCTCAGCAACGCATTGATTTTTCTCCCCCAGAGGGCCAATGTTAATGAAGTCATCGGCACCTCAAAACGGGATTACATCACATGGAATTTCTTCGAAAAGATCTCGAGGAAAAGTATGATGTAATATCCCCAAAAGGAAACAACCTCTCAAGAGACTTGTTTTCCCCAGTAGAGTCAATAAATGACGTCTCTAACAGAGAAGTTTATACACCTACACAGCTCAGACGAATGGGTTTTCCCAGCAAGTCTGACATTAAAACTTTTTCCCTTCAAATGGAATCTCCCCAGGAAAAATCGACGAGAAGTTTGAGGAAAACCGCTACAGATAACGTCCCTTGTCAAGAAAGTTTATTGACAAAAGAAACTGAGACCAGTTCCTTGGTATAAAACCAGGATCGAGGGGAAGTTTATTTCAGAAACTTAAACCAGTTCCTTGGTAGGAAACCAGGATCAAGGGGAAGTTTATTTCAGAAACTTAGACAAGTTCCTTGGTAGGAAACCAGGATCGAGGGGAAGTTTATATAAGAAACTGAGACCAGTTCCTTGGTATGAAACCATGATCGAGGGGAAGTTTATTTGAGAAACATAGACCAGTTCCTTAGTAGGAAACCAGGATCGAGGGGAAGTTTATTTCAGAAATTTAGACCAGTTCCTTGGTAGGAAACCAGGATCGTGGGGAAGTTTATATCAAAAACTGAGACCAGTTATGTGGATGAAAACCCGGATCAAGGGGAAGTTTATATTAGAAACTAAGACCAGTTCCATGGTTGGAAACCAGGATCGAGGGGAAGTTTCACCTTTTCTAAGCATCGTTGCTTAGCAAAAGAAGATGAATGAGCAAACTGCCATTCATAACCACCATTAAAATTTTAGGTATCCCGATATTTAATCCTCTTGCACCCTGAATGCCCGAATACCTTCGCCATTCACACCTTCGGGTCCAAGAAGATTAAATAGGGGAATCTGTCATACCCCAAATTTTGACCACCAAGATTTCCCATCATTTGGCGAATCATCATCACAAAATGGATATACCTACATGCCTTGTCAGTCTCCTCTAAGATGTTTGAGCATTCACCACAATCAATGATTAGGGTTTTGAGCCCTCTCAGGGCACTTAGACAAAGGATCAATCAAGAAATGACATGATCTTCAACTTTTCAAACCTCTCAAACACCCATAAAGGATCAAGAGGACTCCCACATCAAGGATCAAGCACAAGGTTGCTACATTCCAAGCAGATCAAGCTTCAAGATCGCCAGTGTCACCAAATTAGGGTTTTGGTCGACTGAGGCCTCCAGATGGAAATTTTCCTCTGGGCATGAGCCAATGCTTCAAAGCATAACCCAAGATACTCCAAGGGACCTCATGGACTCAATCATCAAGTCAATTTAACCTTAGGGGATGCATTTACCCAAAAATCAGGAATTAGGGTTTCTTGAGCTAATTCACCCCTAAGTTGACTTTTGGAACAAAACATGAGCCAAGACCTCAAGACATGATTTGAGGGTCTCCAATACACTACATTGATCCATTTGCAACAATGGATTGATCTAAGAAGCTTGATTCACAAGTTTCAATTTCATCTGGACCACAATTAGGGTTTCGGGGAAAAAGTCTACTGTGCCTTTGACTTTTGACCAAGACATGCTCCCAAACCTTGGGACATAGTTTAATACACCCTATAACACCTATGGAATGTATCCATTAGGTTTGATTTAGGTCAAGGACTTGATTTCACAAAGGATCGCACAGTTTGGATTTCATCCGATAAAAAGTCAACTAAGCACAAAATCAAGTTTGACTTTTTGGATTATTTTACAATTATGGTTCCTTAACCCTAAGAAATGTTAAAATGTGATTTGAATCATCATTCATCAAGAAAAATAAAAAAAATGAGTTAACTTGTAAAAGGGGTAACCTTAAAAAACTTAGATTTTTTCTAAGTTATGGAACAAAGTGGCTAGGGTACCAACTTCCAAGGATCATAACTTAAGATCCAAGCAACCATTTTGGATGGTCCAAAGATGGATTTGTAGCTCTCATTACACACTTCAAAAGTGTCAACTACATCTCATTCCAATTCTTCATCGATTTTAAGTTATGGAGTGATCAAAATGGCTGAAAACATGAAATTGACATTTTTCCAACACTTAGTGAAATTTTCACTAAGTCAAAATCTGCCTTACTTTTTCCATAATGTAGGGACATTTTTCACCATGATCCAAGTCAAACCTGGTCTAGGGGTGGACATCAAAGTTAAAGTATGCCATAAGGGCTTTCCAATAAGTACCAGATCATCTCCAAATTCCATTTGAGCAAGGAGATACAACCCTTGGAACATGGCATTCTGAACTGATTTTTTAAGGCAAAATTATGCACATTTGCTCGATTTTTCCAAATCTGATAAATCCAAGCCTTGTCATCATTTTTGACACATCTGAGGATCAAATCCAAGGGGGAAGATCTGATCTCCAATCCTTCAAAGTCCAAGAATCTACAAGTAGCATGCCAAACCTAAAAGGCTACAAAGATGCCAAATATCTAATTTTGTTTCCAAGCATTCAATACATACACCAAGGTGGCATGAACTGAGCTTATTCCAACTAAATTCAGTCCAAGTTTATCTCTGAACCAAAGCTACAAAGCCTGTGCTCTAATCTCAAGTCAATGGCTAGAGGAGACTTGAGATTCCTTTGGCATAACATTGGCCAAAGGCCTGCTGCAGCCACCATTCACTAATGATGCCAAAACAAACTTGACACACTATAAATAGGCCTCAATTGTGATCAGTTTGAGTACACCAAAGCACCCAAACTGATGCTTTCCTCAAAATCCCTCTCTTTAAGCCAAAATACCTTCTTTTGCAAGGTATCTCTGAGTTTTTGAGTTAGAGAGCAATTCCATCACAACTCATGATCCAAACACATCCAATATGTTGTATCTAAGCTGTCCAAACTCTCATATGTAACCTGTAACACCAAAATCACAAAGTCCCCTCTCAAAACCTCAAAATTGGACTTTTTTGCATTATTCAAGCCATGCCTTGATCCAGTCACTTTCAAAACCAGATAAAACCTCAAACACACTTTAAATATCATCCTTGAACTGTCCCAAATGGTTCCCCACATCTGGAACACCATTTGAGAGAGTTGCCATATTGGTCACTTTTGTCCCTTTTGTAAGAAAGAGTTCAAACTTGTTCCTGAGGAGTCCAGCTGGTGGTGATCATTCTAAAAACTTCTAAGGGATCAATTGAGAGTTTCCAAAGCATCAAATTACTTCTGGCACAAGAAACTTGGCAGATAGCACAAAAACTCCCAAAGAGGTAAGCATAACAACTTGAACTCCTTGAAATATGCACTGCTTTGAAGTCCACTGATCATAAACATCTCATACATGTTGTATATGTTGTGTTTGAACCAATTCATCATGTAATTCATGCCTGTACCATGAGGTAGCACAGAAAATGCAAATGGTGGCCTATTTCAAAACCACTATCTGGTTTTAAAATGGGGACCTCATCTGAAAAAACCAAGGGCAGCATTGGGTTCCTTGTGAAATTCTAGGTAGGATAGACCTAAATTTTGTCCCAAACTATGGAGAAATGAGAAAGTTACAATCTTTACGTTTTTGGACCAAAACCTTGCCTTGCCTTGGCCAGGCCTAAAACAAGGCACCCCTTAAGTATTCATGGGGTGGTTTTTGATACACGGATGTATAACCAACCCTTTTGTAAATAAACCTCTGTGGGCCTCAGTCATTGTATAAGTCCCTCTGCGATTTTCAAAACGACGGTGCGATCACTGTTAAACCTTGGGCCTCTCCTTGAGTATAAGCCCCAATAATCTTTTCAAAACAACTTCCCTTTTAATTTAGGTTCTAATATATATATATATATATATATATATATATATATATATATGTTGTTGTCAAAACTTTCTTTAATTTCTTTGAACAACTAACAATACAGCATGGAAGCTTGCTCACCTGTAAGTTTTATCCGCTTTCATTTACATGCTTTAATATATATAACTGTATTGTGGGAAGCTGCGCACTGTAAGTCTTTCTTTCATACCCTTTTAATACTTGTCATATATCAACTGTATATATACTAGTATAGTTATTTAGAGTTTTCCCCGGTAACTAGGTCTAGAACTAGGTAAAGCCATGTTGGTCACTCTTGAATACAGTCAAAACTAGATCCCCATAGGATTTCCAGATACAGTCTTGCATTCTCTTGGGCTTAAATAATATGGAACGAAGAGAAAGGCAATATTCTTCGTGAACCTTTTCTCAGGCTGCCACCCCTAGAAATTGTCAAAGAAATTCTACTCCCCAGAGTTGATCTATTCTCGGTGAATAGAATCTCTTGAGTTTCTTCAAACCTTAGAAATTTAACTAAATGATCTATTCTTGGTGAATAGCATTTCTTGAACTTTCCTTGGTTTGAGACCCATGTGCTTCCTAAAAGCATCCCCGCCTCCTCTTGGGCTTTATACAAGGACCCTACGTCTTCTTAGAAGTTCTCATACCTTCTCTTGGGCTTAATACAAGGACCCTGAAGACCTCTTAAAGGTATAAGACAGAACTTAGTCATCCTTTGCTAGAGCAGTCTTTCTAGTGTCAAACCTCTGACTAATTTAGGGTTGATTCTCATCCCTTAAAACACCCGCCTCCTCCTGGAGACATCATACAAAAGATAAAACTCTTCCACACCAGTAGACTTGGACAGTCTAATCCCCTTGAGTCTCAAAGACATTCTCAATTTCCCTATAAACATAGGAAGAAACCCCGATCATTCTGGATCAATCTCCAGTAGAGTTAAACCCATGGGTTCTAAAACCTAGTCTCTCTCATAAAAATCCCCAAGCCAGGGTTAGTTTATCATCAGGATAACACCATCCCAAATCAGAACCTCAAGGCATCTGACACCCCAACTCTTCTGTAACCCTCAGCAAGAGTTGATATTTCCCCATTAAGACATGCCTCGGGATCTCAAGAGTTCCCAGTATACGATAGCCTCCTCTTAGGCTTTGTATAATGACCTTTCCTCAACAAAGTCAGCCTCCTCTTGGGCTTTATACAATGATTCTCCCCAGCAGAGCTAACCCTTTTTAGACTCTCTTGTTGAGTCAATCACCTTTCAGACTCTCTTGTTGAGTCCATCACCTTTTCAGACTCTCTTGTTGAGTCAATCCTTTTAGCCTCAATCTCGGGCTTTGTACGAGACAGATAAAAACACTCTCTTGTTGAGTTGATCCTTTTAGCCTCAATCTTGGGCTTTGTACAAGATAGATAAAAATACTCTCGTGTCAAGTTAATCTTTGTCCAGTCTCGTCTTAGGATTGGTATAAAGGTTCCCCTAGTGGAAGTTAGCCTCCTCTTAGGCTTAGTATAATGAATTCTCCAGCTTGTTCAGCCACAATCCTGGGCTTTGTATGGGACAGATAAAAGCACTCTCTTGTTGAGTCCAACCCTTTTAGCCTCAATCTTGGGCTTTGTACATGACATAAATCTTCATCTCTTAAGCTTGGGACAATTATTTTCCCCTGCAGAGCCATTTCCTCCCAGCCTTCTTTTAGGCTTTGAGGAATGATTTCCCAAGCAGAGTCAAACTCATTTCAGCCTCAAATCTTGGGCTTTGTACAAGACATATAAAAATATCCTCACCAGAGTCAGTTAAATCTCTCCTTTCAGCCTCAATCTTGGGCTTTGTACAAGATACATACAAACCTCCCCGACAGATTCAAAACCTTTCTCAGCCTCCTCTTAGGCTTCGTATAATGATATCCCCAAAAAGTCAGTCTCTTTTTTGCCTCAGTCTTGGGCTTTGTACAAGACAGATATAAACACTCTCTTGTTGAGTCGGTCTTACCCAGCCTCCTCTTAGGCTTTGGGTAAGGATTTCCCCAGTGGAGTCCATCAACCTCTTAGCTTCAACCTTGGGTTTTGATCAAGGCACACAAAAATCAACAATACCTCTTTAGAGATGACAAGTTCTCTTTCAGTCAAACCTTTTAGCTTCAATCTTGGGCTTTGAACAAGACACAAATAAACCTTTTAGCTTCAATCTTGGGTTTCGAACAAGACACCAAAACATTATCTTTTTCCTCCCTTAGAATAGGAGGAACTACAATTGCTCTGATTTCCCTGTTTCATTTAAACGGGAATACGTAGGTATAAAATTGCGAAATCTTAGCAAGCATACTAATCCAAAACTCTAGGTCCAGTACCTTCATATCAATCAAAACTTAGGTCCAGTACCTTACCAAAAACCTCGGGCAAGCCCGAAATCAAACAAAAACTCACTTACTCTCTCATACTTCCCAAGAAACTTTCCCAACCCATTACCAGATAAACACCATCAAGTATTAAGTGAAACTTTAAGTTAATATCCTGTGGATAACCACATATAGGATGGGTAACCGACAAATCCCCATTGTATAACCTGACCCCGGACCCCCCAATCTCTTTAAGCGTTTGTTCAGTTAAACATTCGCATGCAAGGTTAGTTTTAGATAGCTTCCCTTTTCCTTCCATTTTCATGGGATAAATAAGAAATCAGAAAGTAGCACCCCTTCCTACCATTGCGGTGAGGAAAACCCAGCGATAAGGTGGTCGCGTCACCGACAAAAATCGCTCGCTACAAGCACATGCATTCTTCTGACCAATTTCATACATAAATCAAACATTCACCTAATATCATCATATATCACTCACACATACATATCCTCTCGGTCCCCGCATATATGAATAATTTTTATACTGATTAATAATTGCTCTCGCACATCACCAATCAATACAAAGCATTTAAAGCCTACATGAATGTTAAGCCTAATCCATCTCTGGAATCAAAACCCAATAGATATTACTATAACATTAATATCAAACCAACGCGTAATTCATATACAAAGACAATGATCAAAATACATACACACGTTTAACCCTTTTTTACATGCATTCAACTAATTTGCCAAATGAATGTGAATGTCGTTTTTCATCACTATTCTCACGCACCCTCACGATACCGTTTGTCAAGCGATAGCGCGGTCTCTTATTGCATTAATTATTAGAAGCTATTCAAACTAACAATTAACACAATGCTAAAAAGCTGAGATGCAAATGAATATCAAATCACAAAACATTGTCAAAAGCTTGTTCAATGATAGATGAACATCTAAGATTGAAGATTTGAAATTGGTTTTATCAAGACCAACAAATAAACAACCAAAGACAACCAAAAATAGAGAATCCAAACTAGTTCACAAACATAGAATAGAGGAAATACAATAGGTATCAAAAGATTACATCCTTTCCCAACAAGAAATCAAAGATCATACCTTTTCTCCCTTGAAATAAAGAGGCGCAAAGTTCTGATCTTTTTATTACAAGTTTCTCTATCTCCAAAATTAAAACATAAAAACATAATCTCAAAAAGTGTGAAAATCCTATTTATAATCATTCAGGAAGTTGACAGTTCGCACAGCGAACGATTCATTCGCACAACGAATGGTAAAAATAGGCACTTCAGGTGCCTCTAAATAGTTAAACCGCCTCAGAAATTCTCGTGAGTTCGCAATGTGAAGGAATGTTCGCAAAGCGAACACTCGCTTTCAAGCTCCCAAAGCGAATTTTAGCTCCTTTTTCCTCTGTCCAATTCTGGGACCATTCGCTAGAGACCCTGCCAAAGTTTATAAAGCGAACCTTCGCTGGCAATTCGCCAGAGTTCGCAAAGCGAACCTGCTGATGTCTTCCTCTGCTCTTTGGCAGCTTGCATCATTTTCTTGTGTCTTACACTTTGATCACTTTGTGCCTTTTCCTGCACAATAACACACACATTACAAGCACCAAAGGTATATTCTCAATGTTTAGAAGAACAACAACAATCATTAGTAAAACTAATGAAAACATGAGAAAAGAGTAGAAAAAGTGCAAAGAAATATATGTCATTTTTAGGTAAAATCTGCACCTAACAAACACCCCAAAATTTGGCCTCCTATTTATACCCAATAAGTGGCTTATGCTTCACATTTCATATGCATTTAGGTTATAAGCATTACACATACATCATTGGTCTTCCCAAGGCGTGGGATTAGAGGTTTCTATCATTGATTGTGCAAAGCAAGAAGAATGAGATATGCTCAATCATTCAAGCCATGAAGGCTCCACAAACCTCAAGACATCTCATTTGATCCACCATTTCAGTCAAGAGGATTTCAATTGGCCAGATGATTGAGAATCAGACAAATTGTGAATAAAGTCAACTGATTAAAGGAAAAGTCAACTCTTGACAAACTCATGTTCATCATGTCAAATATGGTCAATGGGTGAGATTTGGTCAAGAAATATCAAAGGAATCATGAAAAATCAAGAATTATGGAAAGTTGCCATTTTTGGTAAATTAGGGTTTTAGAAACTTTCCATTTATGGAAATTCTTTATGGAAACTTTCCATTTATAGAAACTCATCTTCAAAGGCATTTTTTAGCATGATGCAAGCTTCATTTCAACTTTTGTTAAACATGAAAGTTGTAGTATGGATTCCAAGTTTTCCATCCATATAAAGAATGTTCCATTTGGATTTCTAGATCAAAAGTTATGATCAATCAAAGTTGGGATTATCAAGTTGTTCATATGAAAAAACTTAGAATTTTTTCTAAGTCCCAAAAGTCAGTTTTGTGCCCATAACTTTAGCTCCAATTTCCATCATGTTTTAGACCTCTTTTCAATTTGATGTTCACATGAAAGTTGTTGTATCAAATGCCACCTTCCAAAGCAACAAAAACTTCACCAAATGGTCCATTAATCACCAAATTATAAGCTTCCAAAGTCACCTTCATGGACATTTTTTTCATGTCATAAACCATAAAACTTTATTTCAAATTGCAAGAGTCTTGCATTACTTGTTGTTACAACATGTTATACACTACACACACACACATCACAATTACCCTTTCAAGCCACACAATTTATTTCCCACACACACATTTTAAACACATTTTCCTCTTATGTCAAAAAATGATAAATTGTAAAACTTGGTGAGCAAGTTGTTTTGGCTGTACTGACCATCATCTTACACCATTACTATCATCATAATATACTCCATGGTAACAATAATACACCATACACATAGTAAAATTCGTACACCACCATAACCCCTCATTTTTTCAACTTTCACTAATCCATCGCTAACTAACTTTTTAACTGGGATTAGCTCTTAACCACACTCTAACCCACCATATAAAGTCTCATTCTCCCTCTAACATAAGTTTGTGACACCATTAGAGAAAGATAGATCCAAAAAACGAATTTCACACCCACAACTTCAAGCATCCAAATCTCTCGCATCTTGGGTTTTTTTTCTTCTGGAATTCTTTCACCATCTTCATCACCTCATGGAGTAGAAGTTTCTGTTTGCATCTATTTTCACCTGGAACCATTGTATCATCACCTACAAGTTCATCTTCTCCCATCACCAATTTGCAATTCATTCAAGATTTGAAGAGGTTAAGCATTTATTTTGCTTAAGGGAGATCTCAAGACATTGCATTGAAGTTTTCTGGGTTTCTTAATCTCTAAACACCACAAAAGAAAGTGATCAAGTTTCCATTTGGTAAGTTGCTTCATTTTTATCTCTCTCATTTTAGAGTTTAAATGCATGATAGAAGCATCCACATCATGCATCTGAAGCCCTTTACAAGAAGGCATTGCAGCTAGGCTCAAATATTTCATGTTAATTTTGAATATGTGTTGGTTTACATATTTGGATCTTCATGTCTATGGTCATTTTTCTTTGTGATTAAATGCTTGTTTATGAAAACTAATGGTGTATTTTTGTTTTACGCACTTGGGGCTTCAATTTGGTATATTATTTCGTTAAAATCGGTCAAGAATTGATGACGAAATTTGAATGAGAAATATGGGGAATTCACCTTAGTCTTGCTGCGGGTTTCTTCATGAAGATGCATGGCAGCAACAAAATTCATGGGCTTAGGGGAGAATGACTACCACGTGTCGCCCCCTGGTAGGCCAGGAATTATATTCTGTCTTATTCAACTTAAAAGTACATTGACCAATTGATATTGTCATAGAATATGCATGTAACGTTTTTTCTCTTATTTTTTTACTGCAAATAATAATGATAATAATAAGCATTAGAGAATGGGATTCAAGATGTGGGCCACACCTCATTAGTACACAGTCACGTTTCTTTTTCTTACTGCAGGTGGAAAACAGAAACAAATAATAATAAATGTAATAGTTGGTGAAGGTGAATAGGACCCGGGCCCCACGCAAGAATTAAATACTATGTATGCAACGTTTTGATCTATTTCTTGTTGTGCCTGTAATGAAACTGTTTCAGACTGTACCAATGGCTATACATGGCCTAATCCACTTCTGCTTCTGGAACGGCCCAATTGCCTAAGTCTAGCTGATGTGGGGCAGCAATTACCTTTCTGCCCCTCTACCGGGCACATATGGACAGATGAACCTCAAGGTCGATTGCTCCTCCCCGACATTCCTGCATGTTATGCACGATTCCATCGTCCAAGAACAGTCATGACGCCTGTGCCCGGGACTACGCCTTTGCCCGTGGAAACGACTAGTTTTTGGTATCTCTGCCTGTCATAACGACTAGTTTTTGGCAGCTACCTCTTCTTTAGGAAACAGTTATTTCGCCTCGAAAATAAGGACCATTGGCCATGCGCTGGGGGCATTATAAAAACCCTTTCATTTAAGAGGGTCAAGTATTCAAAATCATCCTAAGAAACTCATACTTTTGTACTTGCCTTTCTCTCTCCCAATTCTTACTTTAGCATCGGAGTGCCTTGCAGGTACACCCCCTCCTCATCTCACGCACCCAGTATCACAGACATTCCTCTTGGCCAATTTCAGGTTCTGATCAGTTTTCACAATCAGTGGTGCCATCTGTGGGAACCTTCTTATCCCCGTCTTAACATCCACCTCAGATTCAAAGATCATGGCTTGTCAAGATCACGTCCAAGAAACTCGCAATCTTTCTTTTCTCCCCGTCAACAAAACTGATGCTGACAGATCTACATCCTTCCTCAGAGGAGACGCCTGTCGTCTCAGAGACGGAGCTACTGTGTCTCCCTCCCCCACTTGTATTGACCGTGTTGACGACCAACCCTCGCTGACCCTCCAGCCCGTTCCATCTCCACCCAACGCCGACCCGTCCGTGGTGGCCCTCCTTGAAGCAATTAACAAGACCAACCTCTTGATCCTCCAACAAAGCGAGAGGATTGGGGCATTGGAAGAGTCTACCCGACCAAGATCCCCCAGTCGAGGAAAGACTGGCGACAATCCAAAAGTCCACATCCTCGACGCGAATATGATCGTCGGGTGTGCCGGGAACCAGAGTCCCATGTCGTCCGGAAGCGTGACCACGTTTCCTCGCGAGACCAACATTCCCCGGGCAACAAGAGAACCCGGAGAGATCAACGTTCACCCCCGGTCAGATCGAGGGGCCGGGCATGAACACCATCACCCCGTAGAAGTCGCCGCCATGTCCTCGAGCGAAGCATCTGCTCCCCTTTCTGGACCAGTTCCAGTAGCGACGATGAGGCCTATGGCCCATTGTCTCAGGAGATCCTGGCTACGCACCTTCCTAAAGGCTTGGAGAAACCACCATCTTTGGGCACTTATGATGGAACAACAGACCCAGATGAGCACATCGAAAACATCGGTGCACTGCTAGACTATCGTGGCATCCGGTGCGCCATTAAATGCCTTCTATTCCCTACCACGCTCTAGAAAGGGGCGATGACCTGGTACAAACAATTGCCCGAGGAGTCCATCACCTCGTGGAAGCAGCTGGGCAGAATTTTTACAGACACTTTACGGCATCACGCCGCCATCCAAAGACCAAAGCCTCCCTTGAGGCCATAATTCAAGGGAAGGATGAACCTCTCCGGGCATATTTTGAGAGGTTCAATAAAGAAGCCGTGCAAGTCCCCACCACTGACGACATGAAGAAATTCCTGCTCGAACGAGGACTTCACCCTCATTCAGAATTTCCTAAAGCTGTTGGCCTTGCACCCCCAAGGAGCCTGAACACCTTTCTCCTCAAGGCGCAGGCGTATATTCAGTACGAGGAAAAGGAAGCAGCCAGCTCCGCCCGGGCCTCACGCCATCAAGAAAGTACTAGGGCCTCTAAAGGTGATGAACCCTAGACATCCCGTCGAGGGGAGACAAGGTGCGAAGATCGTCTCCGGGAATCCTGAGACAACAAAGGGCCCTCCAGGCATTTCCAAAATTACACTCCCCTGACTGTCTCCAGGGAAAAATTCTCTCCGAGTGTGCTAACTCAAAGTTTAAACAAGCGGGGATTCGATTCCCTAAGCAGTTATCGGCTAAGCCGAATGACGATAAATCGAAATACTGCCATTTCCACAAGAGTCACTGCCGCATCATTGAAGACTGCATCCACCTAAAGGATGCCATAGAAATACTGATCAGGGACGACCACCTGAAGCAGTTTATAAAGAAGAAGGATGCTCCCTGGCAGGACGCCCAGGAGTAAAAGAAAGTTGAGGAAGAGGTGCTTTCCTTAGAAGAAACCAACCTCTAAGTCTCCATGAGTATATCACGACCAGAGGATTTCTATGTTTCCGAGGAGCTCAGTGCTCCCGCGTATTTCGCAGCCCATAGCTCATGGGAAACTTTCCCCTCTATAATGGCCATCTCTGGAGGGGGCTTCAACAAAGTTACCGTGGGCTCCATGAAGAGAAAGTTCGAGCACCTGATCAGAACGAGCTCCAACAAAGTTACAACGCTCGACAAGGCCCATAAAGGACCAGTCCCCATCTTTTTCTACAGGGAAGAGCTCCTCAGAGGGGCTTCGAACTCAAGTATTCCACTGCTCGTAAGAGCCCACATGGCCAATTTTGATGTTCGCAGGATCTTAGTCGACCAAGGCAGCTCAGTCGACATTATGTACTCGCAGCTGTTCTCAACCCTCCAGCTAGATAAGTCACACCTCACTCCCTACGTGGGTTCCAACCTGCAGAGTTTCAACGGGTCGGTCACAAAACCCTGGGGGTACGTTGAGTTGATCGCGACCTTTGGATCTTCAGAGACAGCCAGATCTATTAAGGTTTAGTTCCTGGTAATTCACTTCTCGTCTCTCTACCAGTGCATTTTTGGGCGGCCTACCTTGGCCGAGTTGCTGGCCGTGCCATCAACTGTCCATCTCAAAATGAAGTACTACACTTCGAAGGGTATGGTCGCCACCTTACACGGGGACATTGAAGCTGCAAGGAGATGCTTCAAAGCGGCCACAAAGGGACTCAACACCATCGTTGCCAAGCCAAAGACGTCCAGCAAGCCAGCCTTGCCCAGCAGCTCAGAAGAAGCCAAAGCCACTGCCACGCATCGACTCCATCGACCGTGACAGCCGCTTCTCCAAATTTGATCAGAAGGAGGACCAAGCTTGCCCGAGCAGCTCATCCTCCTCGACCAGCAGCAGCAACAGCTCATATCCGATGCGCCCAATTCTGGATGGTGAGTTCAAACTCATCCTGCTCGGTGATGATCCTCAGCGAGGAGTGAAGATAGGGACCGACCTCCACGACATTACGAGGAAACAACTCAAACCTTGCCTCAGAGAAGACATGAACTTGTTCGCCTGGAGTGCCGCAGAAATGCCCGACTTAGATTCTATTATAGCCTGCCATCAACTTACAATTGACCCAGCTGCTAGAGCAGTAGCACAACATAGGAGAAAGCAGTCTCCAGAAAAAACAGAGGCGGCAGAACAAGCTGTAAAAGACCTCCTCGAGGCAAACTTTATTTCGGAAGCCAAGTACACCACTTGGCTGTCCAACGTTGTACTCGTAAAAAAATCTAATGGAATGTGGCGTATGTATGTTGATTATATTGATCTCAATAAGGCATGCCCAAAAGATGCCTACCCCCTCCCCAATATTGATAAACTTGTTGATAAATCTGCCTGTTTTAAAATATTATCATTTATGGACGCCTATTCGGGCTACAATCAAATACTAATGGCGAAAAGTGATAAAAAATACACGGCCTTCAAAACCAAATCAGGCAATTATTACTACAACGTAATGCCCTTCGGCCTGAAGAACGCCGGTGCGACTTAATAAAGGATGATGAACAAGGTCTTCCGGAGAGAAATAGGCGACATGATTGAAGTCTATATGAATGATATGATCGTGAAATCCCATGAGGAAACCGATCACATGACCCATTTAAGAAAAGTCTTCGAACAGGCCAGGAAATACCAGATGCGTTTCAACCCAGAGAAATGCATGTTCGGGGTACGGGCGGACAAGTTCCTCGGCTTCTATCTGACAGAGTGAGGAATCGAGGCCAACCTCGACAAGTGCAGGGCATTCTCCGAATTTCCAACATCTAACTCGAAGAAGTCCATCTAATCCCTCAATGGGATGCTTGCTTCTCTGTCCCGTTTCGTGGCCAAGTCTACCCAGCATGCCCTGCCCTTCTTCAAGCTCCTCCGCAAGGAGGAAACATTTGAATGGAAGGAGGAATGCGACCAAGTTCTTCTCCATCTGAAACCGGCACTGTCAGAACTGCCAGTCCTCTCTCGCCTAGATAACAACGAAACTATGTACCTCTATCTCGTTGTAGCAACCAAGGCCATCAGCGCCGCTCTCATCCGTGAAATGCCCGATGGGAAAAAGCCTATATACTTCACAAGCAAAGCATTGCAGGGACCAGAACTGAGATACCAGCAAATAGAGAAGGTAGTTCTGGCCCTCATTAACACTGCGCGAAGACTGAGGCACTACTTCCTGGCCTACACGATCGTGGTCTGGATAAATCAACCTGTGAAACAACTGCTAGGATGACCAGATATGGCCGGCAGAATGCTCAAACGGTCATTGGAGCTATCCGAGTTCGACATTCAGTATAAAAGCAGAAAGGCCCTCTAGGCCCAGGCGTTGGCCGATTTCATCGCAAAAATTACGTTCGCAGATTCCCCCACCTGTGACGCTCGCAGGTGGACCATCTTCGTCGACGGAGCATCCAGCTCGGCAGGAAGCGGAGCAGGTATCATCTTGGAGAACGACGAGGGATTCATCGTTGAGGTACCACTCACTTTATCCTTCCCCACGTCCAATAACCAAGTTGAGTATAAAGCTTTCCTCGCCGATCTGCACTTGGCCAAAGACCTAGGAGCAGAAGAAGTCGTCATCTGCTCAGATTCGCAACTCGTGGCCCTTCAAGGTCTAGGAGAATACCAGGCCAAAAACGATAACCTGTTGTACCCCAAATTTTACCCCTTAGATGTCATAACATTTTGCACTTACATTTAGGTTTCATTCATCCATGCATTATTAACTAACCACATTATCTTGCCAGTTTGCTTCTTTTGTGAAATCCAGGTGCATAGGAAAAAGAACAAAAGTCAATAAGCCAGACTCTCCCATGTTTCAAGGTATGTGGCTCCAAATGCAACCATTTGAGCTCACCTACCTTCAAGAGGTTTTATTCAACAAGAAATCAAGTGTGTTCGGGTCTTATTACAAGTGCCATGAACCACATGATTCACTATGCCGCAAACTAGGGTTTTTTCAACAATAGTCAACCAGTGCCTTTGGTTGTGATCAGGACATGTTCTCAAGCTTTGGAACTCGATTCTAAATGATATTGAACATCCTTAGAGGCTATATATGGACCTTACAAGAGATTGAAGAAGCAAAATTCTTAAAGACCATCCAGTTGGAATTTCTGAGCAAATCTGAGTTTTGGCCAAAAAGTCGAGCTTCTGACTTTGATGTTATTGGACCAAAATGAAGTATGCAAGTATGCTTGACCATTGACTGAGGAACCACCAAGGCATTTATTGAATTTTATTTGAAAAAAAGGAAGAAAGAAAAAAAGAAGAAATAAAAAAAAGAAGAAAAAAGAAAAGAAAGAAAAAGGAAAAGAAAGAAAAAAGATGAAAGAAAAAAATAAATAAAAAATAAATATAGAGGAGAAGGGTGTGGCGCCTGCCACACACCTAAAGGTGGTGCATGCCACCTCCTAAATCTCCACTCATGGCGCCTGCCACAATGTTGTGGCACCGGCCACACATTGTGGCACTTTTAAGTGGCACCTGCCACCTTAAATATTGTTTTTTTTTAATATTTCATTTCTTATAGTAAAATCACATTTTGTCTATTTTCCAAAACTAAAAATAAGCATAACTTAAGTTCTATTCCCATTTTTATTTTATTCATTTCCTTTCTAAAAAATTCAAGAAAATTAAAATATGCTTTACGGCTCACTGTTTCCTTTTTATAAAAAAAATCACCGACCAGTTTCTGTAAGTTTTTAGAACTTTTCAGTCGGCATGTAAATACTTGTTTGTGGTTTCTTGACTTGAATAAAATCATTTCTGTTGTTTATATGTATTAGCTTTTGTTGCTATTTTTCATAATGTAGCATATTTCTGATTTCAAGAAACTTTGAAAATGTTATCTTTTCCGTATTCGTATTGTTCACTTATTTTCAATCCCTTTCAAATCCTGTTTATAAGTTATCATCTCCCTATTCCAAAGGAAAGTCTCTCTATTGACCTCAAGGTCATAGATAGCTCATTACCCTTTTAACCTAGCCTTAGGTTTGGAGTCACCGCACTCCACGTAGGCGTCTTGCTGTCAGACCCTACTTTCCTGTGAACACTTCATTCCCTTTTAACCTAGCCCTTCCCAAGAGATGGCCATTAATCTCTTATAACTTTTAAACCTTTCTTTAACCTAAACAAGAGATAGCCATTAATCTCTTCCCCTTCACGACGGTCTAACCCATTCACAATCCTTTCATAAGAGATAGCCATTAATCTCTTCTCCTAAACAATCATTCCTTACAAGTTTTGCTTTCAAGCTTTTTACCCTACTTTCCCTTGGAACCTTGACCACAATCAAGAGTTCCTCACCCCCATTAAAGGGAACTACAAATGCTTTGATTCCACTCCCGTCAGGATACGTAGGCACGAGATGCAATGTCTTGGCGAGCAAACTTAGTGTACATACCCTTAGGTCTTTACCTTAGCACATCTCCTTTAGAAAGTAACATTAGCATAACACAAATACTAACAAGAGGTTCCTGTAGAGTACTACAGATACTTAGGGTGCTAATACATTCCCTTAGTATAACCAACCCCCAAACCTTAGATCTCTAGCTGTGTTCCTACATAGCGCACTTAGGGTTTTTTGATCTTTAACCTTTCCTTTAGATGAATCAAAGCTCGGTGGTGAATTTCAAAGATGTGTGATTCAAGTTAATTAATAGCTTAATATCCGATTCTCACCGCAACAGAAATGGCGACTTCACTGGGGAAGGACACCCCCCTAAGAGGGTTAAGCCCACCTTGTTTATCTTTGTGTTATTTATATGTTTGCTTGCTTGTATACTCGTATATTTTGTATATCTGTATATATATGCCTGTTGTGCTTGGGTTTTCTGTATGCATGTGGTTACTTTGAGTGGTGAGGATAAGTCCTAACCCGGACTTGAGAGTACACTTATGATAGGACCATGGACATAGTCAAGGAGACTTTGAGGGAGTAATCCCAAAGGAGTTGACTTGAGGTTCCACACTCAGTTGAGGCCCTCTTGGGGGTGGTATATGCTGAACGAGCAATCGTGAATGCGTTGCTACTTTCAACCTTGGTGCCAGGGATACTGATGACCATTAGTTACCCTTTACCCCACTTGGCCTATTTAGGATGTAGTGCGATGATTATGAGGGAGTAATCCTAAATGATTGCTACACAATACTACACTCAGACGAGACTCTCTTGAGAATATTATTGACTACCAAGTAATTGGGAAATCGATAATATCCGAAAGATGGGTTGTCGACTCTGGGAACTTTTTTAGAACCCTGTTCTGCAGATACTAGAACCCTGTTCTGCAGATACAAGAACCCTAGTACACACCTTGTGATTGGTTCTTTACCTAGACTCCATGTTGTGATCTCGAACCTTTGATCCTGGTATGTGTGTTTTACATCCTGTTTCCATTGCATTGCATATCATTTGCATCTTTACATGACTCATTGCATGTGTCTGTTTGTCCAGTTACTCATCTCCATCTGTCTCCATCTTCCAGTGTCACCTGTGAGTCGTCAAGCTGATTCCTCGACACAAATATCAGACTAGAGCTAACTACAGACGCAAGATGTCAGAGCAAGAGGCACACAATGCTGAGGTCCGAATGGAGATCGATGACCTTAAGTCGAGCATGACTAAACTAACTGAGATGCTTCAAGTTTTGATTGCTAGAGGATAACCTCCCTAAAGGACTGTCATCCAAGAAGTTTCAAGTGTTAAACCTCCACTGGTTCAAATTCCACCGTCAACTTGGCCCGAGTTTGGTTTGCCACACAACTATTCTCCACCGATTATATCTACTGCTATGGCTGGTCAGACTGCTATGCCTGTATTTCAAGCTCCTGTTTTCGCCAAGCCCAGACCTGTGGTCCATGCTATTTCACAGACTATTCGAGCTTCTTTTGAGAATCCCCTCTTTGAGTACAATGGTGCCAGTGCTCAGTGTGAAGAGCCTGAAGACTTTGTTGAACCTGAAGTTGTGCGTGATCAGTCTCAGACCTTAGACAAAAGACTCAAAGCTGTTGAGGGTACTAACTTTTTCAATGTGGATGCAGACAACATGTGCTTAGTGTATGATCTTGTGTTGCCTGCCAAGTTCAAAACTCCAGAATTTGTGAAGTACAAAGGGCACTCTTGCCCAAGGGCTCATTTGGTCATGTATCTTGGCAAGATGACTGCTTATACCAGAAATCAGAAGTTGCTTATCCACTGTTTTCAGGATAGCTTGAGTGGGGCATCACTCCAATGGTATATGGGTCTCGAGCAAAACTCCATCCACTGCTTCCAAGATCTTGTAAATGCCTTCATGAAGCAGTATAAATATAACCTTAACATGGCCCCTGATTGCCGCCAACAGCAAAACATGACTCAACATGAGAAGAAATCTTTTAAGGAGTATGCTCAGTGCTGGAGGGAGTTAGCTTCCCAAGTTGAACCTCCTTTGGCTGAGAAAGAGTTGACTGGAATGTTCATGGATACCCTGTCCCCATTCTATTGGGAGAAAATTATTGGAAGTGTTTCCTCCAATTTCACTGATTTGGTTACTATCGGCCAAAGACTCGAGGAAGGTCTTAAGAAAGAAAAAGTGTCAAAAGCTGCTGAATCTTCCAATGCTGTGAAGAAATCCTATGAGAACATTCAGAGGAAAAGGGAAGATCAGACTAACGCTGTAATGGTTGAAATGAGAAGGCCTCGTCCCCAACCTCAGTATACTATTCACCCTACTGTTGCTGCTGTCACTCCCGTGGTTACTACTCCACGACCAGCTCAAGCTTCCCAACGTCCAACTGCAAGACAGAACCTGTACCGTAATAGGAATCAATTTGATCCTATTCCCATGACTTACACCGAGCGTTATCCTGGTTTGGTTCAACAAGGTTTGATTACCACAAGGCCTTTGCCTCCTCCTCCAAATCCTTTTCCATCCAGCTATAGGGTCGATCTTCATTGTGAATATCATCAAGGTGGTGCATGCCATAACTTGGAAGGTTGCTTTGCGTTGAAGGCTAAAGTACAAGAATTGATGAGAAACAAAATCGTCTTCTTTAAGGACAATCCCAATATTAAGAAAATTCCTCTGCCGGGGCACGCCAAGTGAAGCTTCAGTCGACTTCAGCCCAACTACTTCTTAAAGACATGACAGCTCATCCTTGTGTTTGATTAGTCACTAGGCCATGTTTCTTGTTGTTTTCATTTTCTTTATTTTGTACTTGCTGTTTGCCTTCAAATTATGTTTGTACTTTCGTGATTAATGAAATGAGCATTGCAACTTTTGATTCAATTCATTTTGTCTATTATTTACATCTCTATGCTTTCTTTTGCAAAATATTTTATCTCTTTTTCCACTTTCTTTTTTATTATGCAAAGATTGGAGGGAGGATGATGAAAACATTATACCCATAATTGCTGTTGGTATGCTTTCAAATAAAAAATTTGCTGACGATGTAAGGCATTGTTTCAATCCCCAAACACTGGAGAAATAAGGAAGTTAATCCCTTGTCAAACCCTTTGAGACTAGAAGTTGGAGTTTTCTTTCCTTACACAAAAAAACCCTTAAATCTCAACCTTAGGGCAGGGTAGTTCTCAGTTTGACTTGCTTATGCATTCTAACGCAAGCGCTTCATGCAAGACACCGTTCAGCTCTCTCAAATCAAATGACAATAAGGAAAAAAAGAGGTCTCAAAACCTCAGAAGAAAAAAAGAAGTCTCAACAAGGAAGAAAAAGAAGTCTCATAACCTCAACAAAGAGAAGAAGAGGTCTCAAAACCTCAGCAAAGACAAAAAAGAAGTCTCGAAATCTCAGCAATAAAGGACAACCAAATATTGTAAGGGAGTAATGACAACCCAAGGTGTCTTAATCATCAACAACTATCATCAGATCCATTCCTAGCCTATGGGAATCTGAATGTATATCATGTTTTAACTGAGCATATGACTGAATTTCATCATGTAGATTGGGTGGGCACAAATAAACTTTGAGCTTTTATCCTCTGTTTCTTAAACCGTAAACCAGACCACGTTATAACCCTCAAAAGACCTAACTGGAGCAAGGTTATACTACAGTAAGGTTGCGTAAACTGACTCCCAAAGATCTTTGTAGGTCACTACACTTGTGCTTCACCTTTAACTTTTAAATGTCTTGAACCGCCGTGTTCAGACCAATGACTCATTTTGTTTTACATCTTTCCAAAATAATTTGATTTCAAAAGTTGCATGAACTCTAAAATTACCATGACTTGTACCAATACTTTTGTTTGCAAACTGGCTTTCCTCTCAAGGAATTTTCAAACAATTAAGAAACTTGATTGGTGATCCAATCAGGGGCAAGTTCCTTCCATATCCTGTTGAGAATCAGTGCAAGATTTGTGGTTTAATGGCGACTTCTCAGAAAGGGTTTATCCAGAAGAATTTTCAAGGCTCATACTGGGGAAAGTTTTCCCAGCATACAGCGAACCAGTCAGTTACAGAATCAGATAAATTGAAGCAATGATCAATTCATCTACAACAGTCAGCTAATCTGGGGCAAGTTACTTGAAGAATCCCCAAGCAGCTCTCCATCCTTCTTTACAAGGATCATCAACTTATACAGTTTACCAGTGTGGTAGATATGTGTCCAGCAATAGCATCTATAGTCCCCAGGAAGAATGGCAGTGATCTCCGTATTAAGTAATCAGTCTTCCAGTCCTGTCCTTCTCACCAAAAGAGGAGCGGTGTCGTCAACATCTGCATCTGCATTTGATCATATATCATCTGCATAATTCACATAACCATATACATATCATGAATGTTTCATCCTTATTTACATTTCTCCCGAGGTCGTGTTGCTATCCGCGTCTTACCTTGTGGTCAATGTCCAACTTACTTAGCGCCTACCAAAAGATTACTTATCCTTTTCATTCAGTGCCATTCCTGAATGTTGTCATTCTCTTGAGCATCTAGTCCTGTTGATAGATGTTATCCTTCTCTCATTCTAGTGCTATTCTTGGATCTTTATATTCACTCACTCTAGTGCCATTCCTGGATGTCTGTCTCCTGTGATCTCCAGTGCCATTCCTGGATATCTTGTTCCCCTTGTTTCTCCCAGAGCTATTCTTGGAAGTTTTTCCTCTCTTCTGTAATCCTCATCAAATTTGCTTGGATATCTTTCAGTGTCATTTCTGAAAGTCTTATCTGTGCATTCAGCGCCATTCCTGGATGTCTTTCTCACTATCATTCGATGCCATTCCTGAATATAGTGATTTGCCTTTACTTTCAGTACCATTCCAGAAATATCACAGTCATTCAATACTTTCTTGGATATTATAATTCTTTTTATCCAATGCCTTCTTGGATTTCACCTTTTGTCTCATTTTGCATCTGGTGCCTTCTCATATATTGTGAGATTACCTTTCATTCAAAGCCATTATTGGATGACTGGTTTCTTTACCATCTGATGCCTTTCCAGATGTGTCTCTCTTTCTGATGTTTTTCCAGATCGAGTCTTTGTTCACTTTTATCTAAAGCCATTATTAGATATTGTGATTTATATCTTTCATTCAAAGCCATTATAGGATGTCTGGTTTCTTTACCATCTGATGCCTTTTCGGATGTGTCTCTCTATCTGATGTTTTTCAGATCGAGTCTTTGTTCACTTTCATCTAAAGCCATTATTAGATATTGTGAGTTATACATTTCATTCAAAGCCATTATTAGATGACTGGTTTCTTTGCATTCAATGCCATTCTTGAATTTAGTCTCTGTTCACATTCATCTAAAGCCATTATTAGATATTGTGATTTGTACCTTCCATTCAAAGCCATTATTGGATGACTGTTTTCTTTGTATCCAATGCTTTCTTGGATCCCTGCTTTGTTCACCTTTATCTGATGCCTTCTTAGATATTGTGATTTGTACCTTTCATTTAAAGCCATTATTGGATGACTGATGTCATTTGCATCCAATGCTGTCTTGGATCCCTGCTTGTTCACTTTCATCTGATGCCTTCTCAAATATTGTGATTTGTACCTTTCATTCAAAGCCATTATTGAATGATTATTTCTTTACATCCAATGCCTTCTTGGATTACCCTTATATTTCATTCTCATCTGACGCCTTCTCAGATATTATGAGTTCATCCTTCATTCAAAGCCATCATTGGATGACTGGTGTCCTTTGCATCCAATGCTGTCTTGGATCCCTGTTTGTTCACTTTCATCTGATGCCTTCTCAGATATTGTGATTTGTACCTTTCATTCAAAGCCATTATTGAATGATTGTTTCTTTTCACCCAATGCCTTCTTGGGTTACCCTTGTTTGCTCAATTTAATCTGATGCCTTCTCAGATATTTTGATTTGTACTTTTCATTCAAATCCATTATTGGATGTCTGGTTTCTTTTGCCATCTGACGTTTTTCTAAACGTGCCTTTATCCGTCTTTTCTGACTTTTCTTGAAGATCCCGTTTGAACTCTTCAGTATAAGAAATCCCAGAAAATCTTTGTTGAAGTATATCTTTTTATTTCAAATTGATCCCAGTGGAGATCATGTCTTCTTTTTGGTTTCATGCCCAGTAAAGAGTGTACTTTCATTTCCCCAGTGTCGTCCGGTCACCTATAAAACTGTCGCCATCTCCCTGGACTTTTCCCCAGTAGAGAACACCTCTCTGGCTCTTATCTCCAATGAGGAACTGGGAGGTTTTCCCTCAATTATATCCTCGGTGTTCCCTCAGCGCCTCCCCAGTGAGTCTCTTTTGTTGGTCAGCCGGTATCCCTAGTAAGTCTTCCTCATGGATATTAACCTTCATCCTTCCCCAGTAAGCTCATATGTGGTGGTTTGCTCTTTATTTCTGGTGTCCTATTTGTCTGCATTTTTGCACTATCATGGCATCATATCATCATACCAGAAGTTCATTGGCATGTTAGCATTTGCATGTCCGTTTCATGTCCTTAGCATCTGCATTCCATCTAAAGGCAAAATTTTCGGTTTGATATATTTAAATATCTTTCACCTTGATGTACCGAGGACTTCCATTCCTTGTGTCATTCGGTAAAGCTATTTAAATAGGGGCAATTGTTGTACCCCAAATTTTACCCCTTAGATGTCATAACATTTTTCACTTACATTTAGGTTTCATTCATCCATGCATTGTTAACTAACCACATTACCTTGCCAGTTTGCTTCTTTTGTGAATCCAGGTGCATAGGAAAAAGAACAAAAGTCAATAAGCCAGACTCTCCCATGTTTCAAGGTCTGTGGCTCCAAATGCAACCATTTGAGCTCACCTACCTTCAATAGATTTTATTTAACAAGAAATCAAGTGTGTTCGGGTCTTATTACAAGTGCCATGAACCACAGGATTCACCATGCCGCAAACTAGGGTTTTTTCAACAACAGTCAACCAGTGCCTTTGGTTATGATCAGGACATGTTCTCAAACTTTGGAACTCAATTCTACATGATACTAAACATCCTTAGAGGCCATATATGGACCTTAGAAAAGATTGAAGAAGCAAAATCCTCAAAGACCATCCAGTTGGAATTTCTGAGGAAATCAGAGTTTTGACCGAAAAGTTGAGCTTCTGACTTTGATGTTATTGGACCGAAATGAAGTATGCAAGTATAATTAACCATTGACTGAGGAACCACCAAGGTATTTATTGAATTTTATTTGAAAAAAAGGAAGAAAGAAAAAAAGAAGAAAGAAAAAAAGAAGAAAAAAGAAAAGAAAGAAAAAGGAAAAGAAAGAAAAAAAATGAAAGAAAAAATAAAAATAAATATAGAGGAGAAGGGTGTGGCGCCTGCCACACACCTAAAGGTGACGCCTGCCACCTCCCAAATCTCCACTCATGGCGTCTGCCACAATGCTGTGGCACCGGCCACACATTGTGGCACTTTTAAGTGGCACCTGCCACCTTAAATATTGGTTTTTTTAATATTTAATTTCTTATAGTAAAATCACATTTTCTTTCTATTTTCAAAAACTAAAAATGAGCATAACTTAAGTTCTTTTCCCATTTTTATTTTATTCATTTCCTTTCTAAAAAATTCAAGAAAACAAAAATATGCTTTACGGCGCACTGTTTCCTTTTTTATAAAAAAAATCACCGACCGGTTTCTGTAAGTTTTTAGAACTTTTCAGTCGGCATGTAAATACTTGTTTGTGGTTTCTTCACTTGAATAAAATCATTTCTGTTGTTTATATGTATTAGCTTTTGTTGCTATTTTTCATAATGTATCATGTTTCCGATTTCAAGAAACTTTGAAAATGTTATCTTTTCCGTATTAGTATTGTTCACTTATTTTCAATCCCTTTCAAATACTGTTTATAAGTTATCATCTCCCTATTCCAAAGGAAAGTCTCTCTATTGACCACAAGGTCATATATAGCTCATTACCCTTTTAACCTAGCCTTAGGTTTGGAGTCGCCGCACTCCACGTAGGCGTCTTACTGTCAGACCCTAATTTCCCGTGAACACTTCATTCCCTTTTAACCTAGCCCTTCCCAAGAGATGGCCATTAATCTCTTATAACTTTTAAACCTTTCTTTAGCCTAAATAAGAGATAACCATTAATCTCTCCCCCTTCACAACGGTCTAACCCATTCACAATCCTTTCATAAGAGATAGCCATTAATCTCTTCTCCTAAACAATCATTCCTTACAAGCTTTGCTTTCAAGCTTTTCACCATACTTTCCCTTGGAACCTTGACCACAGTCAAGAGTTCCGCACCCCCATTGAGGGGAACTACGAATGCTCTAATTCCACTCCCGTCAAGATACGTAGGCACGAGATGCGATGTCTTGGCAAGCAAACTTAGTGTACATACCCTTAGGTCTTTACCTTAACACATCTCCTTTAGTAGGCAACATTAGCATAACACAATTACTAACAAGGGGTTCCTGTAGAGTACTACAGATACTTAGGGTGCTAATACATTCCCTTAGTATAACCAACCCCCAAACCTTAGACCTCTAGCTGTGTTCCTACATAGCGCACTTTGGGTTTTTCGATCTTTACCCTTTCCTTTGGATGAATCAAAGCTCGGTGGTGAATTTCAAAGATGTGTGATTCAAGTTAATTAATAGCTTGATATCCGATTCTCACCGCAACATAACCTATCCGAATACTTGTCCTTGGTCAAAGAAAAAATGATGAAGTTGGCTACAGTAGAAATAAAACATGTTCCCCGCGAACATAACATCAGAGCAGACATGTTGTCCAAACTGGCGAGCACGAAGAAAAAAGGCGGAAACAAGTCCGTCATCCAGGAGGTGGTTCCTCGACCCAGCATCGAGAAGACACCCACGATCCTTGACGTGCAAGTCATCGGCGATAACAACAGTTGGATGATCCCCGTTTATAACTACCTCGCTAGGAACGAACTCCCGTCCGACCCCAAAGAGGGCAGCACAGTCAGGAGCAGATCCTGCTCCTACGTCCTGATCAAAGACAAACTCTACAGGCGAGGGTTCTCCATCCCCTTACTGAAATACGTCGAAGATGAGATGGTCACCCACGGCTTGCGCGAGATCCACGAAGGAATCAATGCCCAATATCTCAGGGGAAGATCCCTTGCTCGGAAAGCCCTTCGAGCAGGGTACTACTGGCCAACTATACAGCAGGATACAAAAGAGCATGTGAAGAAATACGACAAATGCCAACGACACGAGGACATGCACCTGGCTCCGCCTAACGAGCTCAAAGCTATGTCCTCCCCGTGGCCATTCGTAAGGTGGGGCCAGGACATCGTGGGGCCATTCGTAGTAGGGTCAAATCAGAACAAGTACTTAATAGTAGGCGTTGACTACTTCACAAAGTGGATAGAAGTGGAGGCTCTGGCCAAAATAATGGCCCTCAACATACTTCGTTTCTACAAGCGAAACATCCTTGCACGCTTTGGCATTCCCCAAACAATAATCACAGACAATGGGACACAGTTCACAGACAGGAAGTTCCAGGATTTCGTCGCTCACACTATGCCAAAGAAAGGAAAAGACAACGCTTTTTTTGGCCTTTAACAGTGCTTAAAAGCGCTGCCTAAGGTGGCGCTGCCATAGGTAAAGATAACGCCTTTTTTTTTATGAGAAAGCGCTGCTAAAGTCCTACTTTAGGTTGCACTTTACATTTAAAAGCGCTTTCTAAAGTAGGCCTTTAGCAGCGCTTTTAACTGAAAAAAGGCTTTCTAAAGTGGCCCTTTAGCAGTGCTTTTTCTGGCTTTTTATGCCTTTTATTGGCACCTTTAAGCAGCGCTTTTTCAGGAAAAAGCGCTTTCTATTGTCACCCTTTAGACAGCGGTTTTTAAAGCGCTGTCTAATTTATTTTTTATTTTCACCTTTAGGCAGCGCTTTCTCAGGAAAAGTGCTTTCTATTTCCCCCCTTTAGGCAGCGCTTTTGAAAGCGCTGTCTAATTTTTTTTTGTATTTTCACTATAGGCAGCGCTTTTTTGTAAAAGCGTTGTCTTTTCTTCACGTTATTTTTAAAGGATTTTTTTTTAAAATCAAATTTTCCCAGTTTTTTATGCAGAAACCTGTATATAATTTTCTTCACATTTTAGGCCATTTCCAATCCTTCACATTTTAGGCCATTTACATAAACCATTCACATAGACCATTTACATAAACAGTTTTATGCCATTTCCAATCCTTCACATTTTAGGCCATTTCCATAAACCATTTACATAAACTATTAAACTATTCTAATCTATAAAACATTTACATAAACCATTAACATAAACCATTCACATAACTACAAAATAAACTATACAATTATACTCCATAAAGATCTCCTAATTTACAACAATCCAAAACTATACAATTACACTCCATATAACTACACACCAACTTCTATACCTTATATGATTCTTTTCCCAATAAGGTATTCACATAATTCCTCCTTGATTTGTTCCAATTTATCTTTTGTGTAATGATCACACGCGTATTCATCAAAGTACTACATAACAAAACACAATATGCATGACTTTGTTTAAAATAATAAATTATACGAAATATTCGATAAGTATTAAAATAAATCATAAGTTATAAATCCATACCGTGATGGGAATCTCTAATCGATCCAAATGAATGATTTCCCTCATAAACCTCAAAACAAAATAACCGCAGTCTATACCATTATGTTGACGAGGACACTGCACATAGAAAAACAAATAAGAATTAATATATAGTTGTCTTGTGTTATCAAGTAGCATCACTATTATAAGCAACATTGTGAAAATTAATATACCTCCACTTTGATCCATGTAGCGTTAGAAGCTTTAGACCGTGATACTCGAGCTTCTCTCTGTGCTCGGTATACTAGTATTGTTCTATAAAAGAAAAACGTAAATTTAGAACAATCTCACAGAAATAATTAAATATACAAATACACACGAATATTTAGAACAGTCTCACTTACGTATCAACCAAATCCTTCATATTTTGATATGTTGTCCAATCATGATCTAATGAATTCAGATAATACACCACTTCTCTTGTAGGATTAATAGCAACCAACAACCAGTGTCCACTGTAAAATATAACAAAAGTTTAAATGGATAATTTCTACGCAAAAGATACAAAGATTAGAATGAAAATCTTACCCGTTTCCAGTATTATACGGTAAAAGAAACTAACTTTCTGTTCTGCTGGCCATAAATCTCTCGAGTAAGTGATCTCTTACTGAATTTGGATCAATATCAATTGCCGGTGCATTGACACGGGTGCAAGACAAGAAACATAATCTGTTTGACAATTGATTCCCGCGCATCAATTTGTCATACAAGCACCTTAAATAAAAACATAATAATGCCAAGGCAAGGTTTCTTGCTTCTTTTCCAAATTCAGGATAATCATCATCAATTTTCATCCACTGTGGTGAATCTGCCGGATGTCAAAACTTTCCATCAATAATTCTTTCATCTGCATGCCAAGTCAAGTGTCTTGAATCGGTCTCACTACGAAACATGCATCTAAATCTCGGAATTATAGGAAAATACCATAAGACTTTTGCTAGAGACAACCTTTTCTTATATCGAGAGACACCGCATTTAGGACACTCATTTAACGATGCATACTCATTTCGAAACAAAACGCAATCGTTTGGACATGCATGTATCTTATCATAGCTCATGCCAATAGAGCACAACATATTTTTGGCCTCATATGCTCGATTAGAAAGAACATTATCCTCTGGAAGCATATCTTGCATAAGGGCCAATAACTCTGTGAAACTTTTATCCGACCATCCATTGCCCGCCTTTAAGTTGTACAACTTTAATATCGCAGATAATCTTGTGAATTTAGTGTAACCATTATACAACGGTTTCTCTGCATCGCTTACCAACCTCTCAAACATTTTGGGACAATCCTTAAGATCTTCTTCAAGAGCTTCTGCAATCTCTTTGACTCGATCATAATCGTATGTATCTGTGCCATCATCGTTTGAAGCATAGGTTGTATTATCCCCCGGTTCAACATTCCCGTTAATTTTCTCACCATGAAAATTCCAACATGTATAACTTTTATCAATTCCACGCCTCATTAAATGCGATGCCAACTGAACCGCATCAACCCGACTCCCAAAACAGCAACCCAAGCAAGGACATATCATTCAACTGGGGTCTTCAGCGTGCGCAATAGCAAACTTAACAAATTCTGATACCCCATTCTCATACTCTTTCGACAATCGACTTGAAGACATCCATTTCTTATCCATAGTTATACTAATTAAGCTAAACAAAAACAAAATAAAAAATACTTACCTGTAGGGAAACGATCCTACTTTCACACTTTGATCACAAGTAACCCCTATATATAGCAAATTCAATAAGTTAGTTCTCAATCATTGCAAGCAATGCTCATCCATCATAGCAGTTCATTCAAAGCAGTTCATTCAAATGGTTTTACTAATTAAGCTAAACAAAAACGTTAATTATTCACGCAACTATAGCAAAAGAACAACTAATTACCTGTAGAGAAGTAATCAAGTTTTGGACCCACACAATGTAAGATTCCTCCAACGATCAGACTTTCACTCTGCACCTGTAAAACAATCATACTATCAATCATTCTTGACCATTCACTACCAAATATTTAATAACAAGCCTTACTTTATATTATTATAAAACTACTTCAAGATTTGCCAGGGAAGAAAATATAAGTTCTTGTTTGTTAGAAGGTTTCAAAATTGTGTGTAGCATTGTCATATATGCATTTTAAAAAGTTACTATGAATAAACAGAATAAAATTAAAAAACCAGTTTCATTAGGAGATCACAATTTAATCCTATTCATCAACTCTATAATTTTACAATAGGTTTGAAATTATTAGTTTTTTAGAAAGACACCGGTTAACGACCTAAACTTATCCAAATCCTCGTCTTAACACACATCGTAAAAAGAGGATTATCAATCAAAACAAACCCTTTAATAATTCTAAAGCTATAAGGATGCCAAATCTGTGGATGAAGATTCAAAGGGAAAATATTTGTGAATTGTTGACAACCCTCTGAAAATTCAGAATTGGGCAATTCATCAACTCTATAATTTTACAATAGGTTTGAAATTATTAGTTCTTAACATATAATCACACGACATTTTTGAATGGAGAGCAATTCATGTTCATAAATAATAAGGTTAAAAAACTGTTTACAAATTGTGTAGCTAACAAGCTCCAAGCACAGTTTAAAATAATACTATGAGGTCAACAATTCATGTTTTCGCCAATATAAAAGAAGTAAACATAATGTATTGTACAGACATTAGGTAAAATCAAACTACAGGATTTCACAATGCCATTCAACAGAGTAATATCTAACAGAGCAATAAAAGTAGTAGTAGTAGTATGAACATCAGCCAATATCTAACAGAGCAAAACTTAAAATCTAACATGATTTCACAATGCCATTCTTCCGCACGATAACATTCAAGAAAAACCAACATTCAACATTCAACATTCAACATATAGAATACGTATAAAATAACATTCAACATTCAACATTCAACATTCAAGAACTCTAACATTCAAGAAAAACCTAAAACGATCGGAGAAGAATGCGTACCTGCACGATAACGGTCGGAGAAGAATACAGAATGCCTCTTCCACTTCTACTTCTTCTTCGAAAGAAAAATTTAGTAACGAAAAATGCAGTAACGAAAAATGAATAATAGATAAAATGGGAGAAAGGAGGACGAACATAAGGCTGGTGGTCGGAGAACTCGCGGAAGAGAAAGGCTGGTGGTCTTGAGTAAGAAAGAAAGAAACAATGAATAGGGTTCTGAATATTTAGTGTTATTTTATTTTTAATAATAATTGACCAAAGGCAGCGCTTTTCCTAATAAAGCACTTTCTTTTAATATACCTTTAGAAAGCACTTTTAAAAAGCGCTTTCTAATGTTATCTTTTAATCGCCCTATAGCAGCGCTTTTTAAAAGCGCTTTCTAAGGTTACCATATAGCAGTGCTTTTTAAAAGCGCTTTCTAAGGTTATACCTTTAGCAGCGCTTTTTAAAAAGCGCTTTCTAAGGTGGGGACTATTTACGGCCTTTAGCTGCGCTTTTAGAAAGCCCTGTCTAAAGGTATCCTTTACCAGCGCTTTTTTTAGCGATTTTTTATTTATTTCTTATAGCAGCGCTTTGTGATAAAACTGCTATCTTTTTAGTGCTGCCTAAGGTTATTTTGGGCGTAGTGTCAACTGGGCACGAAATAACACTTCACATCCGTCAAACACCCCCAGACTAACGGGCAAGCTGAAGCAGCAAATCGGGTAATCCTACGAGGCCTCAAGCGGAGGCTAGACGAAACGAAGAATGCTTGGGTCGAAGAGCTACACAGCGTCCTATGGGCGTACCGCACAACTCCCCACTCTTTAACCGGGGAAACTCCCTTTTACCTGGCCTACGGGACTGGGGCAGTGATCCCCATCGAGATACACGTACCATCCAGGCGGACTGAATCACCCCTGGACGAGGAAACAAACAACGAGGCATGAAGGGAAGAGATCGACCTCGTCGAAGAAGTCCGGTCAGGAGCAGCTCTCCTCGAAGCCTCATTAAAGCAGAAAATCATAATCAGGCACAATTCCAAAGTGATACGACGAGAATTCCAAGTGGGCAGCCTTGTCTTGAGAAGGAACCACAAGGACTCTCGGGAAGGCAAACTTGCCGCTAACTGCGAAGGACCTTATCGTGTCTGAGCAAAGATGGAGAATGAGGCCTACTACCTAGAACACCTCAACGGGGAAGAACTTGCTCAACCATGGAACGCCGAAAAGCTAAAAAATACTATAGCTAAGGCCCTAGCTGTCGGATTTCTTCATCAAAGCAACGAACATGACATCCTGACTATGATGCAAGGCCAGGTACAAGTGTCGTATACCAGTCAAGGCAGGACCCCGCTCAGAATCGAGATGAGTCTTGGCCCGACGGAGGTTCCTTAATCGAGCCCGCCGTCGTCAAAGTACCATGATAGGCAGAACACCCAGCTCGCGATGGGAGGTTCACGCCGCGAACTCAGGCCTCAAACGTGATCTGAGCTCTGCTATCATGCCTGAAATTTCCCCCAGGCCGTTCGACCAACTATCGAACACATCTAATTCGAGCAATTCCCTAAAGCAATAAAGGAATCGAATTCATCCCTATTACGAGCACACACGTGTATCGAGCAAAGATATAACACTTAGCAGAAATAAACATAAAATAAAGCCATGCACGAATATACAACATACAAAATCGGCCACGACGGTCGGATACATACATATCAAAGTAATTAAGTAGCCACAAGGACCACAATTGTGCATGTTACAAGACAAAGGGGCCATGCCCCATACCAAACAACAATAAAATTACATCAGATATAGCACGCAGGCCAGATACATTACAACAAAAAACAAAAGACGATATCACTCCTCCATCTGCTCAGACTGCTCAGGGTTAGGCTCCGGTGGCTGGGTCTCCTCGTTCAAGAGACGGGCATGCTCATCACCGATGTTGAAGAAGTCTGGAGTAACTATCTTTCCATCCTCAACATGGCCCAGAAAATTAGTACCCTCCGTGAATATCTAGACCTCTGGATTCACCAGCTTGAGTTGGGCCATGACATTATTGAATGACTCCTCCCCGATGGCGTACATATCTTCCTCCACCTGCACAATGCAAGCAACCAGCTCGGTCCTAGTCTTCAACGCCTTCAACTCCTCAGGCTCGTCTTCCACCGGGGCAGCCGCAGACCTCATCTGCTGGACTAGGTCCTCGACAGCCTTCTTCTCAGCAACCAGGGTATCATTCTCCCCTTTTAGCCTAGTAGCCTCCTCGTCAGACTTTTTCCTCGCGTCATTAGCTGCCTTGGCCTCCTTCTTGGCCTTCTTCACTTTCTCTTCCAAGGCTGATATCGCCGACTGGGCCTTCTTAAGCTCAGATTCGGAGGAGGAGTCTTCCTCGGTGTATACCGCCGCCATCTCCAAGACCCGGACCAACGTAGAGGCATCTTGCGCCAACATTGCCCTCTTGCTCGGGTGATCCATACCTTCAAGCTTGAGGGACTCTGCCCGAGGAACCGTCAGGGATGTATGTCCCCTCGAAAAACTTCCTATCATGAAGGCAAGGGGAAAGTTCAAACTTGCCCTTCTCCACCGCCCGACTGAGGTCCACCAGCTCGTTTGGTCTAGTCCGCTTAAACCTTAAGGCCCCGGGCACTGGAGATCCTTGAGTAGAAGAAAGAACAGGCGAGGAGCTCCCCGCAGCCGGTTGAGGAGGAGGTACCCGCTGGGTGAACAGATATTTCGGCTGGGTCGCGCCCGCCTTGCCCCTCATCAGAGCACTCTTTACCATCCTCTCATGAGCAGAAGGCATTTCACCTGCAAAAGAACTTAACAAACACGTTAGCAACTAAGGAGATCATAATCCAGACAAGCTAAAATAGTAAAAAATACTGAGAAACTTAAGAGCGTCAACATGGGTCTTGCACTCCAGAAGCACCTTCGTATTGACATATCGGTGCTCCACTATTTGCCCACCATCATCGTCAAAGATCGGGTCCCTCTTTTTCGTCCAGCACTCCGCGAGTTTAAAGTTGTTAACGTATTTGACCAGTGTCTCGTAACTGGCTGTGTCTTGCTCATCCAGCATCTTCGGTTCGGCAAGGTAATGGTCAGTACCCCAGGTAAAATGGCTCCTGCTCCAACAGAAGGGGAACTTAAACACCCTGTCCGCCAACAAACTTCCCATGCACGTCGTACATATCGTTGCCATCCTCGTTCGTTGTCACTGCCCAGGCGTACCTAGTGTCCTGGGCCTTCTCCGACACAGGTTCAATGATATAGAATCTCTCCTTGAAGGTCCGAATAGACTCTGAGAAGGGCTTAAATAGTTTCCTCGCTTGCTTCAGTGAAACCCAGCCGTACCTTTTCCCCGAAACCCGCCTTTGAAGGTGGAAGATGGTGAATAACAAAGGGAGGGTGGATCCTATCTTCAAGAACTCACACGTCAGCTCGAAAGCATGGATAAACGCCAATGAATTAGGGTGCAGTTGCCACGGGGCCAAGTCCAGATGAATGAAGACGGACCGCTGAAAGTCAGTGAAGGGCAGCCTCATCCATATATCCTTGAAAGCATATTCGTACATCGGGAATCCCTCCCCGTAATCTGTACATATCCAGTCGTCTTAACTGGGGAAGTATACCTTCCACTCCCCTTCTGGCCCTACGTTTATGAATATGTCCCCGGTGTAAGACGTAAAAGTGGATGCATGCTCGGCAGGCTCCGCAACCGTCCATTCCTCCGTGGAAGCATGCTTGGGATTCTCCTCGACTTCGTTGGGGGAGGTTGAAACCTCAGTATCACTACTCTCTGAGGAGCTCTCCTCAGACGAGTCTATGAGAATCTCCTTCTCGGGCTCATGCGCCATCTCGTTCACCTGAAAAGCAGAGGACAAAAGTGAATTCGACTACAAAATCAAATCCACCCTTCCACCGCTAGTCAAGTGAAAGTTCGTGCAAAGGGCCAAGGACGACGTCCCCGACCTAAGCCCTAAATCAAATAACACAAGAGTATCGCGCGAGGAGATGCCCGAAGGCAACCCCTCCTACACGTGCGGGGAAATCTCCCCGACCTACTACCCAATTTTTCATTTGAAGCTCCACCGGAAAACTCATACATTCATCAGAAAGTTCATCAGAGCGCCGGAAAACTCAGGAACTCCACCATTATGCTTGCACCGTCATCGCAACGGCGCCAGAAAACGACCTAAATCTATAGTTCCTAAAAGGCTCTGGCGACCACAACAGCAGCAGAAAGTGGCCAAGCCACCGTCTACCACCAACAACTGCCGAAAAACACCACGATTCTACCTAAAGTCTTCGTAGCCACATGCATTCTAACAAAACATAAACGAAAATGCTAGAAACTAAGCTGGGAATGAATAAATTACGTGGTCGAAGAGGATTTGAGTGGTCGAGGAACTTGCTCGGAACTTCGTACGGTGGCTGATGCAGTGGTTGATGACGGCGACAGACTGGAAGCTCTAAGAGAAGAACGAGGAAGGAGAGAGAAGCGAAAAACACAAATGAGCGGCTTCTCCCTCTATTTATAGGTAGTCTGAAGGCACGTGCAAGAGCATGCGCGGCTAGGGGCATCATCATGACCCTAGCCTAGCCATCATGACGCATTTAATGCTACACAAGGCTCGAGGCACACGTGGCGTCACGTTTCTTCAGAATACCTCAACCGTGGGTCTCCCCACACGCCGGGCAGTCCGAACAACGTTACATATCTTGCAGGCACTGGAACTCCCGGGTACCCAAGGACCACTCCATCTCGTCGACAAACGACGACCCCTTCAGAGTTCCCCGGGGTTGCGAGCTATGCTTAAGTCATCACTCCCATGCTCGGGAGCAACGACTTGGGAGGCTCCTGTTCCAGACTAGACCAATGGCTAGACATGACCCAATCCACTTCTACTTCCGGAACGGCCCAATTGCCTAAGTCCAGCTGGTGAGGGGCAGCAATTACCTTTCTGCCCCTCTACCGGGCACATATGGACAGATGAACCTCAAGGTCGTTTGCTCCTCCCCGACATTCCTGCCCGTTACGCACGGTTCTATCATCCAAGAACAGTTATGATGCCAGTTCCTGGGACTACGCCTTTGCTCGTGGAAACGACTAGTTTTGGGCAACTCTGCCCGTCATAACAGCTATTTTTTGGCAGTTACCTATTCTTCAGGAAAGGGTTATTCCACCCCGAAAATAGGGACCGTTGGCCACGCGCTGGGGGCATTATAAAAACCCTCTCATTTGAGAGGGCCAGGTATTCAAAATCATCCTAAGAAACTCATACTTTTGTACTTGCCTTTCTCTTTCCCGATTCTTACTTTAGCATCGGAGTACCTTGCAGGTACACCCCCTCCTCATCTCACGTACCCAGCATCACAGACGTTCCTCTTGGCCCATTTCAGGTTCTGACCAGCCTTCACGATTAGAAACAAATAATAATAAGTAAAATAATAACATTAAATGATGCTTCATAGTGAAACTAGGCCCTCGCATGAACTGCTAATGGCACCCCCTCTTGGCCCACGCTGCAAACTAACTTAGAAAGTTGCTTGGAATACACCCCAGTTTCTCTTTGTAGATTTTAATTTCTGTTTTGATTTTTGTTTGCTTTTTCTATCTTAAAAATAGTAAAAATCATCTAAAAATTCCCAGTTAATTCATGGATCTTCCTTGACACTTTAACTAGTTTTTGGTAATTTTCAATTCCAATTTTTAATATTATTGATATTTGTTTTTTAATTTTTGTTTAAATGTATTCAAATGGACCTAGTTCTCACATAATGGCTCAAAAAATAATTTTGTCCAAGGGATCTTGATCTGAATTTTTGTATTCCATTAACCAAATGATTGTATGACATATTAATCACCACTTTGAATTTTTTCCATAATTTTTGGGTCATCTTTGAAAGCCTTTTTATGGCTTGTTTTGAATGATGATTGTTGGATACTTTACCACATGTTTGTAATTGTTTGAGCACCTTGGTGTATATTTTTGAGCCAATATTTTGAACATGGTTATCTACTGACCTTACCATTACATGACTAATTTTCCATAATTTTCCAAAGCTTCCACCCATTTTTCATGAATATTCCATTTCATGCTTAACATTTAGATGTATGCTAGAATTAGGATCAAACTCAATGACCATATGTGACCTCTGTTGAACTAATCTTCTTGAATTGTTTAAGCACGTTCATGAAGACATTTTGTACACCAATATGATGATTTGACATTGGTTTTTGACCATGATTTGGATGCTTGTTTTGAGTCCTAATTACATGCTTTCTTACTTGAGTTTTTGGTGTGAATCCTTAGGATGTTTAGTGATGCATTTATGCAATCCATTTGAGAAATTTTAATCATTGATTGATATTTATTATAACATGATGTAAAGCTTGTCCATGCCAATTTATAGGTCCTTTGGATGACCTCAAATTGATGCCACTTTTTGTGTGAAATTGTACATGCTAAGTTGTCCACTTTTGCCCACTTCTTGCTTGAGCTTTTGTAGGCCATTTTTCTCAATGTTTTTGTGACTTAATTGTGATATATTAGAGGTCATTTTCTACTGCCATGTATGTTTGGATACCCATTTGACTTGACTTGAATAATCTTTTACTTGCTTGACAACTAACATGCCATTGTGGAAATGTTTAGACATTGTTTGGTTCCTTACTTGCACTAACTCTTAAGAGTATGTTTGATATGGACTTTGGTGTTAACTTGAGATGTTTGTACATTGAATCAAATGCCTTAGCTTCTGACTGGGGTCATTAAAATGCTAGTCTCATGTTTGATTGACCATTGTATGTTCATAAGTGGTTAACATTCCATAAGTGACATCTTTGTGTATACTTGTCTAAACTCTTGAACATGACTTGATGTGAACTTAGTGATCATTCCTTGACATTTCAAACATCACTTTGCATTGATTATGACATGAAATGCTACTGCCCCATGTGGTTTTCATCCTTTGAGTTAACTTGTTTGAGCTTTTAAGAGGAAACTTACATGAAGTTTGTGATGACATTTGTTTGAGTTAAGATATGCTACATGACTTGATTTCTTTTGACACCTTTTAGGACATTAACATAGACGTGATATAATAGGTTTAGCTACTGCCCCTTTTAGGTTCTTACACCTTTAGAGTACATTCTACTTTGCTTATTGTTTGACATTACCCCTAGATTAGAATTAGGACATTTGCTTGTGTACTAGTGCATAGTTTTGCATATCTTCTTTCAGCTATTTAATAGTTGAGCTTGGCTTGGAGTTGGTAAGTACTTGTGTTACCCTAACTTGATGTTTACACATACATGACTTCTCTTTCTTCTCACCTCTTCTTTACTTCTCTCTTTTGTGATTGATTCATCTAATGTTTACTTGTGTATGATCACATATTCCCTTAGGATTCCTAGCTTGAATCTAATTTTGGATTAGATTCAAAGTAGGAGAGACATTAGGTTATCAATCCAAGCATGCTAACATAGGTAGCAATTCCCCCTTAACCTCAACTGTAGGGCCACAATGCATGACAACTTATAAGATGAAGTTCCCTTTAGCTGTTTTCTTTCAACCTTTGAGTTTCTCTTCTCTCTCTTTAAAAGAAAAGCAAAAGCACTTAATAATCATTGTATGTGGAGTGCAGCCTTAAGCACATGGGAAGTGATAACCGGGAGTCCCTCCTTACCTTATCTAGGGTGTTTTGCATATGTCCTGTCTTGGGTCGATTTGCAACGCATTCGATCATATGTCATAGTCTTTAGCACAATACATATTACAAACAATACAAATCAAAACACTTCTTCTATAAAACATAAACATACCAATCGTCTTCCTTCGGGATTCTCTTCTCACCTCATTCACTCTCATCGTAAGGATATGCTATTTCTGTTATACCACAAACAGGTAAACGTGTAAGTCTCCAAGCAACGAGCGACAACACCTAAACTGCTAGAACGTGAATGTTAGCGTCATCTACCTAAAAAACACAAATAAACAAAGACCTTGTAGGTCGAACTACGATTGCTCTGACTTCCTCTCTCTCGTCCGATTGAGGATACGTAGGCACAAGACAACGATGTCTTGGCGAGCAACCTTCCCCCAATAATTCCCTATTCCTCTGAACTACGTTGACTCTGATTTTCCCATTCCTGAGGAATACGTAGGCCTAGGAAGATGATGTCCTATCGAGTCACCCCCGTTTTATTTCCAGTTAGCAGTTAAGTTTTAGATACCTGCACCCTTTGATCAGAATAACAAGCGTGGATCTGTAGCGAGCGATTTTTGTCGGTGACGCGACCACCTTATCGCTGGAATTGGGTTTTTCCTCTTCGAGGAGAAAGGGGTGCTACTTTCTGATTTCTTATTTATCCCATGAAGCTGGAAGGGAAAGGGAAGGTATCTAAAACTAACCTTACACGTGAATGTTTAACTGAATAAACGCTTAAAGAGATTGGGGTTCCGGGGTCAGGTTATACAATGGGCAGTTGTCAGTTACTCATCCTATATGTGGTTATCCATAGGATATTAGCTTTAGGTTTTGCTTTGTACTTGATGGTGTTAATCTGTTAATGGGTTTGGGAAAGTTTCTTGGGAAATGTGACATGGAGAGTGAGTTTTTTTGTTGATGTTTTTGGTAAGGTGCTGGACCTAAGTTTTGATTGATGTATGTAGGTATTGAACCTAGAGTTTTTGATTAGTATGCTCGCTAAGATTTCGCAATCTTATGCCTACGTATTCCCATTTAAACGAAACAGGGAAATCAGAGCAATCGTAGTTCCTCCTATTCTAAGGGAGGAAAAAAATGTTTTGGTGTCTCGTTCAAAGCCCAAGACAGAGGCTAAAAGGAGTATTTGTATCTTGTTCAAAGCCCAAGATTGAAGCTAAAAGGTTGACTGAAAGAGAATTTGTCATCTCTAAAGAAGGATTGTTGATTTTTGTGTGCCTTGATCAAAGCCCAAGGTTGAAGCTAAGAGGTAGATTGACTCCACTGGGGAAGTCCTTATACAAAGCCTAAGAGGAGGATGAATGAGACCGACTCAATAAGAGAGGGGATATATTGGTGTCTTGTACAAAGCCCAAGACGGAGGCTAAAAGAGACAGACTCTTTGGGGATATCCTTATATGAAGCCTAAGAGGAGGCTAGCTCTGTTGGGGAGGTATTTATCTATCCTGTATAAAGCCTAAGATTGAGGCGAAAAGGGTTTGACTCAACAAGAGAGTGCTTTTATCTGCCTCGTACGAAGCCCGAGATTGAGGCTAAAAGGGGGTGACTCAACAAGAGAGTGTTTTTTATCTGTCTCGTACGAAGCCTGAGATTGAGGCTAAAAAGGGTTGACTCAATAAGAGAGTGTTTTTTATCTGTCTCGTAGGAAGCCCGAGATTGAGGCTAAAAGGGGTTGACTCAACAAGAGAGTACAAAAAGGTGATTGACTTAACAAGAGAGTGTTATACCCCAAATTTTGACCACTAAGATTTCCCATCATTGTGCAAATAATCATCACAATATGGATGAACCATCATACCTCATCAGTCTCCCTAAAGATGGGTGAGCATTTACTGCTATAAAAAATTAGGGTTTCTAGCCCTCTCAGAGTTCTTAGACAAAGGATCAATCAAGAATTGACATGATCTTCAACTTGTCTAGACTCTCAAACATCCACAAAGGATCAAGATGACTCCCACTTCAAGGATAAAGCACAAGGCTTCTCCATTCTAGGTGGATCAAGCCTCAAGATCGCCAGTGTCACCAAATTAGGGTTTGGTCAACCAGGGCCTCCAGATGGAAATTTTCCTCTGGGCATGAGCCAATGCTTCAGAGCATAACATATGATGCTCCAAGGGACATCATAAACCCAATCATCAAGCCAATTTTGCCTCAGGGGATGCATTCATAAAAAATCAGGAATTAGGGTTTCTTGACCTAATTCACCCCTAAGTTGACTTTTGGGGCAAAGCATGAGCCAAGACCTCAAGAGATGATGTGAGGGTCCCTAAAACACCACATTGGTCCATTTGTAACAATGGATTGAGCCAAGAAGCTTAAGCAACAAGTTTCAATTTCATCTGAACCACAATTAGGGTTTCGCGGGAAAAGTCAACTGTGCCTTTGACTTTTGACCATGACATGCTCCCAAACCCTAAGACATGATTCAATGCACCCTATAACACCTATGAAATCAATCCATCAAGTTTGATTTAGGTCAAGGACTTGATTTCATAGAGGATCGCACAGTTTGGAATTCATCTGACAAAAAGTCAACTGTGCACAAAAGTCAAACTTTGACTTTTTGAGATTTTTCACAATTATGGTTCTTTGACCCCAAAATGATGTTAATGTATGATTGGAATCATCATTCATCAAGAAAAATCAAGAAAAGTGGGATAACTTGTAAAAGGGGTAACCATAAAAAACTTAGAAATTTTTCTAAGTTATGAAATAAAGTGGCTAGGGTACCAACTTTGGAGGATCATAACTCCTAAACCACAAGGCCATTTTCCCCATCCAAAGCTGGATTTGTAGCTCTCATGACCCTCTACAAAAGCTTCAACTACACCTCATTCCAATTCATAATGGATTTTGAGTTATGGAATGATCAAAATCACAAAAAGTGAAAATGTCACTTTTTTCCAACACTTAGTGAAATTTTCACTAATTCAGAATCTGCCTTCACTTTTCTCCAAATGTAGGGGCATTTTTCACTTGGATCCAAAAAGTATGAAAACCAATTATGATCAAACAGTTATTGTATCATATGAGGGCTTTCCAAAATAGCCAAGAACTCCATCAAATTTCACTTGAGCCATGAGATATGACAATGGCAATATGCCTTGCTGAAAATTGCCAAGGCTAGGCAGAATTTTTCACTTTTACTCGATTTGGCAAAATCAGATAATTCCAAGCCTTGTCATCACTTTGGACACATCTGAGGATCAAATCTAAAGGGAACAAACACTGATCCAAACCTCCAAAGTCTTTGGAACAAAAAATAGCATGCTAAACCTAGAAATCCCTAAAGAGGGGACAAGACTCCAATTTTGTTTTGGAGCATTCAATGGATACACCAAGGTGGCATTAACTGAGCCATTTCTAACTAAATTCAGTCATGACTTATCCAAGACCAAGGGAACCAGCAGCCTGTACCCTAACCTCTAGTCAATGGCTAGAGGAGACTTGGATTCTCATTGCTCAACATTGGCCAAACCTATGCAGCAGTTGCCATTCACTATTCCTTGCAAAACAAACTTGCTCTACTATAAATAGAGCTCATTTGTGATCATTTTGAGTACACCAAAGCCATCTAACAGATGCTTTCCTCAAAATCTCCTTCTTCACTCCAAATTTGCCTTCCAAAGCAAGTCATTATCGGGTTTTGAGTTTGAGAGCTATTCCAATTAAGCCAATTACACACACACACCTTATAAACATCATATAGAAGTGATCCAAACACTTAAACAACATCTGGAACACTGATTTCTCAGAATCACCAGCCAGCTGCTCAAGGTTTTAACCAAGTTGCAGTTGAGATGCCATCTTCAGTTCCAGATCATTTCCATTCATTCCAAGCACCCAGACACACTCCATAACACCTAGGGAAGTTGTCCATAACCTTGGAACCAAGCTGTAACACCTCTAAAACAAAATACGATCACCAGCTGCAAGAGGTAAGCATGAACTCTTCTAACTCTATGATCCATACATTTTTTGCTGCACAATAATTTGGCCATATGTTCATAATCATGCATGGAGTGTTTTCCCTCAATCAATTGCTTTGTTTGAATCGTGTATGGAATTTCTGAACCTTCATGCAGAATCTAGGGTTCTTGAGGTTTCTCTTTGATTTCTTATTCCATGTTAAAAATAAATGAAATTAAAGACCAAAGACATGATCGTGAGGTTGAAACGAGTAGATTGCATGATATAATCAAGTATTCAGTGAGATTGGATAAAAAACGCAAATCTGCAGAAACAGAAGAAGGGCGTGTGTTCTTGCCATGTTCTTGGCGCCCTTTTTCGAAAATTTGAATATTTGAATTTTGTGATTTTATTTAATTGATTCAAAAATTGATTTCTCTCTGAGTTTTAATGATTTTGAGTTGATTCTTTTTTTAATAATTCACAAAAATGTTAAAATATTTTATTTTCCCAAAAAATCCCAAAAATATTATTTATTTCAATACTTGATATTTTTGTAAAGAATTAATATTTTAATTGTTTTTAACATTTAAAATATTTTTTCTATCTTGATCTTTCAAATTTTAGGGATTTCCAAACATTTTGTAAATCAAAACTTGATTTTTGAAACATTAATCCAAGATCACAATTTGTTTTTCACATGTTTAACAATTTTGATCATTTTAATTGAATTTTTTATTCAATTAAAATACATTTTGAAAACAAATTAGGGTTTTTGATTAATTCAACCCTCACCAAACTTTTTCAAACACTCATGGGCCTCTAATAGAGTGTAAGACTCAATCCTTTGTAAATACAAACCTATTTTGGGGATTAAAGGTTGTATAAGTCCCATTGTATTTCAAAAGTTCGGCACGATCATCACCCGTTTAAAACAAACCATCTGGGCCTCTCCTCGAGCTATAAGACCCATTCAAAATCATTTTGGGCCTCTATTAGAGCGTAAGACCCAAACTCTTTGAAAACCAAAACCTTTTGGGCCTCAGATATTGTATAAGACACACTGCGTTTTCAAAAATCTCGGCGCGATCGCCATTTCAAATAAAAAATCACCTTGGGCCTCTCCTTGAGCTGTAAACCCCACCACTTGTACAAAAATAAATCATTGGGCCTCTATTAGAGTGTAAGTCCCAACCCCTCTTTGTAAATAAACCTTTTTGGGCCTCACACATTGTATAAGTCCCTCTGTATATTTACAAACCTTCTGCGCGGTCGTCGCCTTTTCAAAATAACCCTGGGCCTCTCCTTGAGCTATAAGACCCATTTCTTTTCTTAAAATAAACCTTTGGGCCTCTAATAGAGTGTAAGACCCAACCCCCTTTTAACCAAAACATTTTGGGGCCTCAGATGTTTTATAAGTCCCTCTGCGTTAAAAGAAAAATCTCGGCGCAATCGCCAATTCAAAAACAAATCATTTGGGCCTACCCTCGTGTTATAAGCCCTATTCTTTTCTTTCAACACCTTTGGGCCTCTTGAGAGAGTGTAAGACCCATCCCTTTGTACAGAAAACCTTTTGGGCCTCAGTCACTTGTATAAGTCTCTGTACAAATTCAAAACCACAGTGCAATCACTGATAAAATCTTGGGCCTCTCCTTGAGCTGTAAGCCCTAACGATCTTTTCAAAGCACTTTCTCCTTTGATTTTGAATATAATATTATTATCAAAGCTTTATTTGTTGAACAACTAACAAAACAACATGGAAGCTCTACAACCGAGTAAGTGTTTACTCGCTTTCTTTATCCGTTTTCATATATATATATAACTGTATTGTGGGGCTGCTCACTGTAAGTCTTCTTTCACAAACTTTTATATACTTGTCAAATATCAACAGTGTAATACTAGTATAGTTATTTAGAGTTTTCCTCGGCAACTACGTCTAGCACTAGGTAAAGCCCTGTTGTTCACTCTTAAATACAAACAAAACTAGATCCCCACAGGATTACCCTCTTGGGGTTAAACAATATGGAGACGTGAAAGGCAGCATTCTCGGTGAACCCTTTCACAGACTGTCACCCTTAGACATTGTCAAAGAAACTCTACTCCCCAGAGATGATTTTTTCTCCGTGAATGGCATCTCTTGAGTTTCTTCCAAATTCTTGAACTTTCCTGGCTTGATCTATTATTTGTGAATGGCATGTCTTGAACTTCTCGGGGTTTGGGGACCCACAGGCTTCCTAAAAGCATCCCCGCCTCCTCTTGGGCGTTGTACAAGGACCCTTCGGCTTCTTAAAATCTCTCATGCCTTCTCTTGGGATTAGTATAAGGACCCAGAGACCTCTACAGGTATAGGAACAGAACCTAGTCATCAATTTGCTAGAGCTGTCTTTCTGAGTCAAGTGTCAGACCAGTTAATGGGTTGACCTTCATCCCTTAACAGACCAGCCTTCTCTTGGGCATCATACAAAGATCGTTCACTATCTGAGAATATATTAATAAAAACACCAATAGACTTGGACAATCTCAATACCTTTTGGATTTCCTGCTTCCTTAAAGAAAAGGAAGTAACCCTGATCCTCTTATCAATCTCAAAGCGCAACCTTACTGTTACTCAGTCTCTTTATAAGAACTGATTTTCTCTTTTATCCAACACACTGGACCTGTCACTCAACTGAAACAGTTACCAGCATAAACAACCTCCTCTTAGGCTTTGTACAATGATTCTCCCAACACTCTCTTGTTGAGAATAAAAGACTCTCTTGTTGAGTCAAACCTTTAGCCTCCATCTCGGCCTTCGTACGAGATACAAAATCACTCTCTTGTTGAGTATAAAAGACTCTATTATTGGGTCAAAACCTCTTTCAGCCTCCATCTCGGGCTTCGTACGAGATACAAAATCACTCTCTTGTTGAGTATAAAAGACTCTATTGTTGAGTCACTTCCCTTTTAGCCTCTACCTCGGGCTTTGTACGAGGCATCAAATCACTCTCTTGTTGAGTATAAAAGATTCTCTTGTTGAGTCAACCTCTTTTCAGCCTCCTCTTGGGCTTTGTACAATGATTCTCCCCAGTGGAGCTAACCTTTTCAGACTCTCTTGTTGAGTCAAACCTTTTAGCCTCCATCTCGGGCTTCGTATGAGATACAAAAACACTTTCTTGTTGAGTATAAAAGACTCTCTTGTTGAGTCAAACCTTTTAGCCTTTCTCTCGGGCTTCGTACGAGACACATGAAAACACCCTCTTGTTGGGTCAATAGCCTCCTCTTAGGCTTTGTATAAGAAAATCCCGGTTGATTCAATCAACCTGTTAGCATCAAAATCTGTGCCTCGTTCACAGTATACAAACGTCAATAACTCCTCTTTAGAGATGACAAATTCTCTCTAAAGTCAAAACCTTTTAGCTTCACATCTTGGGCTTCGAACAAGATACAAATAGACCCTTCAGCTTCACATCTTGGACTTTGAACAAGTTACAAACTACCTTCAGCTTCATGTCTTAGGCTTTGAACAAGACACCAAAACAACCTTTTTCCTCCCATAGAATAGGAGGAACTACGATCGCTCTGATTTCCCTGTTTCGTTAAACGGGAATACGTAGGCATAAGATTGAAAAAATCTTAGTGAGCACACTAATCAAAAACCCAAAATCCCGAAAAGCATTAGCCCTAACATCCTACCAACAATCCCGTCACACTGTGTTCTCAACAAAATAACCTAAGAGAGACCCATGATCTTTGTAGCATCTGTAAACCAACAGTCATCTGTTCAAACTCAGTATGCAAGCAGGGTTAATTGGAGACATCTATTTCCCTTCCTTCACCATCTTCAATAGGATAAAAAATGAATCGAGTTGTAGTACCCTAAAGAGATAGTGCTTCGCAACCACCAAAAAAACTCGCGCTACAGAGAGTCTATGAGAGTAGTTGACTCAACAAGAGAGTTTGAAAAGGTGATTGACTCAACAAGAGAGTCTGAAAAGTAATTGACTCAACAAGAGAGTCTGAAAAGGTTAGCTCCATTAAGGAGAATCATTGTACAAAGCCCAAGAGGAGGCTGACTTTCCTGAGGAAAGGATCATTATACAAAGCCTAAGAGGAGGCTATCTTCTGCCGGGCATTATTGAGATCCCGAGGCAGGTCCAAATGGGGAATCAACTCCTATTGAGAATTATAGAAGAGTTGAGATATCAGATGTCTTGAGGTTCTAATTTGAGATAGTGTTATACTAGTGATAGACTGACCCTGGCAGGGGAATTTTAGGAGACAGACAGGGTTTTAGAACCCACAAGCTTTAACTTTGCTGGAGATTAATCCAAAATCTGGGGTTTCTTCCTATGTTTGTAGGGAACTTGAGAATGTCTTTGAGACTCAAAGAGATTTAGACTGTCCAAGTCTATTAGTGTGGTCTATCTTTTTACAACGCCTAAGAGGAGGCCGACTCATTTAAGGGATGAGTATCAACCCTAAAATTGGTCTGAGGGCTTTTGTGACTCCTTTTAGAAAGACAGTTCTAGCAAAGGATGAATAAGTTATGTCCTATACCTCTAAGAGGTCGTGAGGGTCCTTGTATGAAGCCCAAGAGAAGGCATGAGAACTTCTAAGAAGCCGACGGGTCCTTGTACAAAGCCCAAGAGGAGGCGGGGATGCTTTTAGGAAGCCTGTGGGTCCCAAACCAAGAAAAGTTCAAGAAATGATATTCATCGAGAATAGATCATTTAGTGAAAGTTCTGAGGTTTGAATAAAATTAAGAGATGTTATTCACCGAGAATAGATCAACTCCGGGGAGTAGAATTTCTTTGACAATTTCTAGGGGTGACAGTCTGAGAAAAGGTTCACCGAGAATACTGCCTTTCTCTTTGTTCCATATTGTTTAACCCCCAAGAGAAGGGAAGACTATATCTGGAAATCCTATGGGGATCTAGTTTTGATTGTATTTAAGAGTGACCAATATGGATCTACCTAGTTCTAGACCTAGTTACCGGGAAAACTCTCAATAACTATACTAGTATATATACAGTTGATATATGACAAGTATTTAAAAGGGTATGAAAGAAGACTAACTGTGTGCAGCTTCCCACAATGCCATTATATATATATATATATATATATATATATATATATATATATATATATATATATATATGTGACATGTATTTAAAAGAATGAAAGAAGACTAACCATGCGCAGCTTCCCACAATACAGTTATATATATTAAAGTGAGTAAATGAAAATGGATAAAACTTACAAGCGAGCAAGCTTCCATGCTGTATTGTTAGTTGTTCAAAGAAATTAAAGAAAGTCTTGATAACAATTGTATATTTTAATCTAAATCAAAAGGGAAGTTGTTTTGAAAAGATTGTACTGGGACTTATACAACGTCTGAGGCCCAAAAGGTTTCCTGTACAAAGGTATGGGTCTTACAACTCAAGGAGAGGCCCAAGGATTATTTTGAAAAAGAAATATGGGACTGACAACACGAGGGTAGACCCAGATGGTTTTTTTTTAAAACGACGATCGCGCCGATGTTTTGAGAATGTGTTGGGTCTTACACAATGACTCAGGCCCAACAAGGTATCTCATTTACAAGGAATGGGTCTTACACTCTATTAGAGGCCCAGGATTGTTTAAAGAAAAAGAATGGGGCTTACAACTCTAGGAGAGGCCCAAGTGGTCTTATTTTAAACTGGCGATCGTGCCGAGATTTTTGAAAATGTGTTGGGTCTTACACAATGACTGAGGCCCAGACTATTTTGGTTTCAAAGAGGGATTGGGTCTTACACTCTATTAGAGACCCAAAATGGTTTTGGTTAAAAGGGGATTGGGTCTTACACTCTATTGAAGGCCCATGAGTGTTTGAAAAAAGTTTGTTAGGGTGAAAATCAAAGAAACCTAATTTCATCATTTTAAAAAAAGTAATCCTTTTAATAAAATGAATAAAATGACAAAAATACCAAATAAGTCTAAATAAACTACTTGTGATTTTTGGTTATGGTTTGAAAAATGAGGTTTTAATCACAAGATGATTTAGGACTCATTTGATTTTGATTTTCAAGATGAATATTCATTTTTAAAAGGTTTTAAAAACAATAAAAATGAATTTATTTACAAAAATACCAATTATATTAAATAAATAATATAAATCTGATTTTTTTGTGGAATAAAATATTTCAACATTTTTGTATTTTTTGCAAAAATAACCAATCAAAAATAATTAAAATTGAGAGAGTTATTAATTTTCCAAATCATTTAAAAAATAATATGAAAAATAATAAAAATGGAATAAGTGATAAAAAAGAGGTATGGGGCGAGGGGGATTCGAACCCCAGACCTTCCACTCGCTCAATACACACAAACCAGCTTATCAACCACTGGGGCACAATGTCAATTCATTAAACATATGGCAAGGGAAAAATATAAGGCAAGTTTGGTTTGAAAACCTGAAGAATGGCGTCATGGCCATCTTCTTCCTTGGGCCAGATGCGTGAAGCTCTCTATCTCACTCGTTTCTCAACCATTTGACATGATTCAAACACCAAATTCATGCGTTTTTTAACAAGGAACACGATGGCAATATTTGATTTCATTTATTTTCAGTGTGTAGCAAGTTACATGAACATGAATGTATGACCCTAATTTTGCAAAAGCAATCGTGCAGACATGTTTGTGAGTGCTATGATCAATTTTTTTGAGGGGAAACACTCAACATATGATGATAAGCAATTGGCAAAAGTATCATGCGAGGAAATATGCATGGATCATGTTATGAGAGTTTGAGGCTTACCTTGCTGCAAGAAGAATTGGAACTCTGCACAAAGTGTGTTCCAGAAGTAATTTGATGACCCCTACAACTTCAATGGATGGTATGGAGTGGATTGCAAGCCTTGGAACTTTTTGAAACTCCTTAGATCAGATCATGGTATCCCAACTTTATAATGGCTAGGTTGAAGATTGAGATTTTGATTCAGGTGTTTCAGAAGTGGTTTAGGTGTTTGGAAAACTTCTATACATCATATGTGATGTGTTAGAAGTGATGGTTTGAGTTGCTTGGCTCTGCAACTCAAAACCCGATAGCACTTGCTCAAAAACAAAGAAATTTGGCACTTAAGGAGAGACTGAGAGAAAGCAATGTTGTAGGCTGCTTTGGTGTGATTTGAATGATCAGTTAGGACCTCTATTTATAGTAGAGGAGTTGTGTTGAAGTGGTTCTCTTGAATCTCAGAGGATAAGGACATGGTTCAATGGTCTTGGCTTGGCATAAATGCCTCTTGCACTAGGTATAACAGCTGCCCCATATACCTCAGCTATGTATTGACTGATTCCACATTCTTCAGTCATTTTAATTGTTGTTTAATCAGAGAACTTGACTGAGGAGAGTGAGAATATTGAAAGTGCACTATTCCATATTAATTCCCTTTGAATTCAAGGCATATATGCCAAAAACTCATCAATTTTCGAGGACAAGCATTTGGCATTTCAGTCCAAGTTTGTTGGTTGGATCAGATGCATTGTGATCAAATTGGATGACTTTGGCATAGTGATCCTTGGCTTTGACTCAGAAATCGTGTAAGGCAAGAAAACATGCAAACTGATTTTTCATGACAGCCTTGCCATGGTGTTTTGCAGCAGCCATAACTCTTGGCTCAAGCTGAGTTGTTTCATGTCAATAAGTTCCTTGGATTGTAGGCAATGTGGACAACAACTTTGATGTTTACATCTTGAATTGATTCAGCCTAAAACTATGTGAAACAGTCCTCCAAGTTATGGTGTTTCACTTAAAATCTGCCTTGGGCAGAATTTTTCTAAGTGTTGGAAAAAGATGCATTTTCATGTTTTTAGTGATTTTGATCCAATCATAACTTGAAATCTATGAGGAATTGGAATGAGATGTAGTTGACACTTTTGAAGTATGCCATGAGAGCTACAAATCCATCTTTAGATCATCCAAAATGGTTGCTTGGATCTCAAGTTATGATCCTTAGAATTTGGTACCCTAGCCATTTTGTTTCATAACTTAGAAAAATTCTAAGTTTTTTATGGTTACCCCTTTTACAAGTTATCTCACTTTCTTTGGTTTTTCTTGATGAATGATGATTCCAATAACACATTAACATCGTTTTAGGGTTAAGGAACCTTGGTTGACCAAAAAATTAAAAAGTCACACTTTGACTTTTTGTACATTTGACTTTTTCAGCAGATGAAATCTAAACTGTGCGATCCTCTATGAAATCAAGTCCTTGACCTAAATCAAACTTAATAGATGGATTCCATAGGTGTTGTAGGGTGTATTGAATCATGTCCCAAGGTTTGGGAGCATGTCCTGGTCAAAAGTCAAAGATACAGTTGACTTTTTCTTCAAAACCTTAATTGTGGTTCAGATGAAATTGAAACTTGTGAATCAAGCTCCTTGGATAAATACATTGTTACAAATGGATCAATATGGTGTATTGGAGACCCTTAAATTATGTCTTGAGGTCTTGGCTCATGCTTTGTCCCAAAAGTCAACTTAGGGGTGAATTAGGTCAAGAAACCCTAATTCCTAATTTTTTATAAATGCACCCCCTGAGGTTAAATTAACTTGATGATTGGGTCCATGAAGTCCCATGGAGCATATTAGGTTATGCTTTGAAGCATTGGCTCATTCCCAGAGGAAAATTCCCATCTGGAGGCCCTGGTCGACCAAAACCCTAATTTGGTGACACGGGCGATCTTGAGGCTTAATCCACTTAGAATGTAGCAACTTTGTGCTTGGTTCTTGATGTGGGAGTCCTCTTGATCCCTTATAGGTGTTGGAGAGGTTAGACAAGTTGAAGATCATGTCATTCCTTGATTGATCCTCTGTCTAAGTGCTCAGAGAGTGCTTGAAACCCTAATTCTTATCTGTAGTGAATGCTCACCCATCTTTGGGGAGAGTGATGAGGCATAATGATACATCCATAATGTGGTGATGATTTGCACAATGATGGGAAATTTTAGTGGTCAAAATTTGGGGTATGACAGATGCCCCTATTTAATCTTCTTGGACCCGAAGGTGTGAATGGCGAAGGTATTCGGGCATTCGGGGTGTAAGATGATTAAATATCGGAATACGTGAAATTTTGATGGTGGTTATGAATGGAATTTTGCCCACCCATTTTCTTTTGCTAAGTAATGATGCTTAGAAAAGGTAAACTTCCCCTCGATCCTAGTCTTCAGCCAAGGAACTGGTCTCAGTTTTCTTTTGAAATAAACTTCCCCTCGATCCTGGTTTCCTACCAAGGAACTGGTCTAAGTTTCTAAAAAAAACTTCCCCTCGATCCTGGTTTCCTACCAAGGAACTGGTCTAAGTTTCTGAAGTAAACTTCCCCTCGATCCTGGTTTCCTACCAAGGAACTGGTCTAAGTTTCTGAAATAAACTTCGCCTCGATCCTGGTTTCCTACCAAGGAACTGGTCTCAGTTTCTGGAATGAACTTCCCCTCGATCCTGGTTTCCTACCAAGGAACTGGTCTCAGTTTCTTTTGTCAATAAACTTTCTTGACAATGGAATCTATTTGTAGCAGTTTTCCTCAAACTTCTCGCCGAATTTTCCTAGGGAGATGCCATTTAATGGGAAAAACTTTTGATGTCAGACCTGCTGGGGAACCCATTCGTCTGAGTTGTAGAGGTGCACAAACTTCCTTGTTTGGAGACGCCATTTGTCAACTCTACTGGGGAAAACAAGCCTCTTGAGAGACTATTTTCCGCTTGGGGATATTACATCATACTTTAACCAGAGATCTTCTCGGATAAATGCCATGTGATGTAATCCAATTTTGAGGTGCTGATGACTTCATTAACATTGACTCTCTTGGAGAGAAAAATCAATGTGTTGCTGAGAGTCTTTAGTTGTGAGGCTTTCTCTAGGGATTTTCCTTAATCCGGGAAAGCAAGGATATCATCTTCCATGATGAAGAGTGACGTTTGTCGAAAGTTTTCTTGTTTTTCAGAGGTTCAAGTTATCAAAGTGGTCAAGGAGCAACTTTATACCAGAAATAAACTGGGGAGAGATTGCTTAGCTGATTTGCTTCCTGGCAAGGAAAGGACTGACAACTCGATTGACAAGAGGACTTTTATCACTAGGGGATAACACCGTCTGAAGTGATAGTGGTGCAATATGAATATGAATATAAATGAATAATGCATGATGTATGTATGTTTATGCTGACAAAACTGACGCGACATATAAATTAACGGATGAACACGACTGGATACTTAGCCACTGTGGGGGCCGAAGAAGCACCATGATAGCAATTCTACCTTGCTTAGGAGAGATAGTCCCTGTGGGGAACAACCTTGGTCAGGATTAGGAGGTAAGAACTCTGTCGGGGGTGTCAGACGGAATATTCGCATCTGACACAGTTGATCCTTCGTTTAGGTGTACTGGTTTAGAAGAAGTACTTTGATTCTGCACTTTGAAGTTCAAACATCTTTGGAGAAGCAATCGACGTTTTTTCGATGTTCAACAGTAAAAAGAATTGCCATCTTTATTTAAAAAGCAGAAAAATTTTGACAAGTAAATTCATTTTTGTTTTATTTCAAGAATCGTTGATCATGTTAAAATGTCGTTCTGTAAAGCTAAAACAAATAATAATTGCAAACAAAAGCACAAGGGCTCAAATTTTATTGATAGGATGAAAATCAGCCAAACGTGTGATTCCAGAGAGTATTTACAAAGTTTAGAAAATGGTAACTTAAGGGAACATGGCTACATTGAAACATAACGACCATTATCCTCTACCAACTTTGAATCCCGGGCATCCTGAGCTTCTGTCGAAGATGACCTTGACCGGAGTTTTCTGATGGATGGCATGACTGCTACTGGGGGATTTGCCCCTGTTGGACGTAGTTACTTTCCATTGTCCCTAACTTTTGCCTGGATTATACTTTGAGATTTCCAATCCACTGGGATGATTTTTGATTATGTCTCTAATTTTTGCCTGGACCGCCCTTACAGGTTTTCAATCCACCGAGACTTTTTTTTTGTGTAGGCGAAGTATTTCTTGACTACGTCAACATTTGTGGGGTAGGAAAATTCCTCTCCGTTCATTGTTGCGAGTCTCAAGGCGCCGCCTGAGAAAGCTTTCTTGACCACATAGGGGACGTCATAATTCAGAGTCTATTTTCCCAGAGAGTTAGTGATAAATAATTGTATCTTTTTTAGCACAAGGTCTCCTTCCTGAAGACGTGAGGTCGGACCTTTTTGTCAAACGCCTTCTTCATTCTCTCTTGATACAACTGACTGTGGCATAGTGTTGTTATTCTCTTTTCTTCGATCAGATTTAGTTCATTGTGTCGACTCTGACACCATTCAGCCTCTGTTAACTTAGCTTCCATCAATACCCGGATTGATGGGATATCTACTTCTATTAGAAGCACTGCCTCCATGCCATATACTAGAGAGAAGGGGGTTGCCCCTATGGAAGTGTAGACAGATGTGCGATAACCATGAAGAGCAAAGGGTAGCATTTCGTGCCAGTCTTTGTAGGCTACAACCATCTTTTGAACGATCTTCTTGATGTTCTTGTTAGCCGCTTCTACCACTCCGTTTATCTTAGGTCGGTAGGGAGATGAGTTATGGTGTTCGATCTTGAACTCAGCGCACAACTCTTTCATCATCTTATTGTTCAAGTTTGATCCATTATCCATAATGATCTGGCTAGGAACACCATAACGGCAGATGATATTATTTTTTATGAATCGGACCACCACTTGTCGGGTTACATTGGCGTACGATGCTGCTTCGACCCACTTGGTGAAGTAGTCAATGGCTACCAGAATGAACTGATGTCCGTTTGAAGCTTTGTGTTCAATCATGCCAATCACGTCGATTCCCCATATGGAAAAAGGTAAAGGGGAAGAGAGAACTTTAAGATACGTTGGCGGTACATGGATTTTGTCTAAGTATATCTAACACTTGTGACACCTCCTCATGTACTTGTAGCAGTCGGATTCCATGGTAAATCAGTAGTATCCTGCTCTCAGAATTTTTCTCGCCATTGTGTGTCCTTTGGCAGGAACCTTCATGAATTTCCTTTATCAGCATGTTTGCTTCTGGTCTGTCTACGCATCGGAGCAAGACCATGTCAAAGTTTCTCTTATAGAGTGTATCTCCTCTCAGAAAGAAGCTGCCAGCTGTCGCTCCCGGGATTTTCATCCAAGTACAAACGCGAAAGTGGCGCGGCAACAGAGTCGCTAGCAATGTGTATTTATCCCAAGAGAGGGAAATGAAACACTGCATAAACCTGAGGGAAGGGAGAAAGCATGGTCTCGCGACCAAGAGAAACGGGTAAGGGAGTCGGTTACGCGAGGGGAAGGTATTAGCACCCCCACGCATCCATCGTACTCGATGGGATCTACGCTTGTTGTCTCTATCAAAGGGTGTCGTCATCTGGAGCTCAATTGCTACTGAAAAGGAAAAGGAACGGAATGAAGGAGAACAAAGAAACGAAGAAGAAAAGAAATAGAAATGACTCGATAGGACATCAACGTCCTATGCCTACGTATTCCTTCGTGCAATGGGAAAGTCAGAGTCAACGTAGTTCAGACACGAACTAAGGGGGAGGTTGCTCGCCAAGACATCGCCGTCTTGTGCCTACGTATCCTCAATTGGACTAGAGAGAGGAAATTAGAGCAGTCGTAGTTCGACCTGACGAGGTCGGTTAGTGTTTTTTATGAGCGACGTTAGATTCGGGTCTGGCAGTTAGGGTCGATGCCTGTTTACGACGAGACGGAAGTAACGTGCCCTTTTCTGAAAATGATTTGAACTTGAACGATCCCGAAGGATAAAAAGATTTGAATTTGTTTTTGTGTTTTTTAGACAGAAGTGGATTGAAGTTAGTTCGTAACTTACATTGCATTAAATTCTAACATGTGGGAACGAGTGAATCGCATGGTCGCCCCCAAATAGGACGTATGCTAAACACTCTAGAAGAGGAAGGGAGACCCCTCATTCTTCATTTCCTACACTTAAAGCTCGAGTGCAATATACGTTATATTTTATTAAGTGTTTTAGAAGTGTTATGAGATGAGAAGAGAAGACTCAAAGAAAAAGAAAACACTAAGGGGAAACTAAATGTTCCTAATGTTGTCATGCAAAGGTGGCCCTATAGTTGAGTTAAAAAGGGAAACATCTACCTAAGTTAGCATGCAAAGTGGAAGCCTAATGCTAATCCTACTCCAAGCTTAATCGGAAGTTAAGTTGGACTAGGTAGCTCTAAGGGAGTGAATCCAAGACTTAAACAAGTGTTGAGACTCATGGGAAGAGAAAGAGTGAAAGAGATGAAGGAGAGAGAGAGGTATAAGATGAGAAATAAGATGGGGCAGAAAGCACATCATACACATTATATCCAATTCATATCATTAATCATACTTCAAAAGGTCACACAAGAAAGCTCAAGTAAGCAAGTAAGAGCAAACAAGAAAGGATGCAAGCAAACTTGCATAAGAAGCATAATTAAACATCATTGAAACCTCAAACGAAGAAAGAATGAGCAAAGTAAGATGAAGATGAAACCAAATCAGAATTCAATTCATGTCATAATCATCCAATTCAAACATGTAAGAATGCTTCACATTGACATGCATTAAGAACCAAAGAGGCAACAAACAAATGCTAGTGATATGCATCATACAAATCAATCCATAATGGTCAAATGAAATGAAAACAAGGCATGAATTCAAGGGGGAAGTAGCAAATGTATCATCAACAAACCAAGATCAAACTCAAATCAATCAAGATGAATCATCAAGCATCACATTCAAGACATGCATCAAAACTAGACAAAGCATTCACTTATATCATTCATGCGAGCCACAAAAGGTCATGTGAGGCAAAAAGTGAGAAAATGTCACATAATGAACCCTAAATCAAGCGGCCCAGAACCTTAAACATGTCATTCAAATCAAACACAAGTTCTCATGCATTTATTGGAGCTCACAAGAAAACATCTCACAAGATTAGGTCAAGCACACCAAAGGATTCAAGTCAAGACATTGTCAACTTATAAAATCAAGAACAAATAGGAAAATGGACAAATGAGGATGATTCCAAATCCATAAACAATCTAAGATAGAACATGATCATATCAAATAATCATCTCAAGCATCATTCAATCACAAGTACTCAAAAGCACCCAAACTAGGTCAAGTATCCAAGCGTACTTCAGTCAAATTTAAGCCACAAGTAGGCATCAACCAAAAATAGAAACATGCTTCATAAAAATCCAAATAAATTTCTAAACTCAATTTAATACAATCAAGAACCAATTTACAAAAGGTCTCAACCAGAATCACAAGATTTCAACATCAATTGGATCATAACATCACTCATAGGAGGCTAATCGAGCATGCATCGAGGACTAATTAAAATCAATCAAGAATTATTCAAAAATCCAACATCTCAGCACCAAATAAATCCTCAAACATTCACCAAAGGTGTACCAAAGCATGGTAAAAATATTGGATCATGAAAGTAAATAAATGCCTCAAAAGACAAAACCCTAATTCAAGGGTAAACATGTAAAAGCAACTTCCAAATTAATTCCAAATAAAACAAAAAAATAAATGGAAAAATAAAATAAAAAATATGAAAAATATCTCAAGATGCTAAAAAATCATAAACATATTTTTTGTATTTTTATCATGAGTAGAAATAATAAAATTAAAATCAAGTTTGGAAATGAAATAAAAAGAAAATAAAAGGAAATCATGAAGGAAGGGGGTGCATAAGCAATTAACAGCAACAAAGGAACTCAGAACAATGCGCGCATGGGCTCATAAAATGGGGGTGTGGAAAGCAATACGTGACCCAACCCATTTCAAATCATCAAAGAAAAACAACAATAAAAAAGATTAAATGAAACGGTGCGTATCGTCCAGAAGTCTCACTCGGTCAACCATGCCACGCAGGAAAGTCAGCTGAACACATCAGCTTCTGACCAAAGACCTAAGGCGCAGGAGCTGGGGCTTCGGTCGTCTTCTCTGTCACCGGCGCCGGAGTTGCAGGTCATTAAACCTCAACCAAACAACAAAAAGTGGACATCATTTTAAAGGGTTTCTCATGATGATTCCAGATCCAACGTCAAAATGATTTTAAACAGGTTTTACATGGCAAATCGAAGCTCACAAAGAAACATGTTCAAACGAAAACTTCAACAAACGCAATCACAAACACCACAAACACTGCCTACATCAGTGTAGGACTTCAGAAGAACTCACCAAACACTTGGATGCTCAATAAAATCATAGAGAAAGAGTTTATAAATGTTACCTCAGATGAGCTTCAACTACCAATTTTCTACGTAAAGCAAGGCTCCAAACTCCTTCCTCAGTTTCTTTGATGCTCCAGAAACAATAATCAGCAAGAAAAAATAGAGAAAGAATCCTCAAAACTCCAACCCGATAGTGAGCAGCTTGTGAAATTTTTTTTTTTATCTTACCCACTGCAGCCTTTTCCACTATTTTTAGGGTTTTCTGGGTTTAAAAATGGTGGAATGAGATTGGTTTTGGGCCTGACAATGAGGTGGAGTGTTTGTTTTGAATTTTTGTCAAAAAAAAGAAAAGTGAGAAGGTGGTACGAGTAAGTGACTTCATGAAGGGTGTAGGGATTGATTTTTTAACGGAATTGAGTGTAAGATTGTTGATGAAATGAGGCATGTTTTGTGTGATAACGTGATGACATTATGGAATTCTCTGTGATCCACTTTCAAAATTTCCAACTTTGCACTCTTTTGGTATGATACCCCCTCATGTGGCAGGCTGCATGTTTAGCCTATTTTGGTAAGGTTTTGGCATTTGGAATCAAAGGATGATGGCTGGTACGATTGGTGAGGTACAATATAGAATTGGTACACTTTTGGTCATGGCATGCATAGCTATTACAACCATCATGGAAGCACATTCAAAGAATCATAACTTGATGAATTCTAGGCCAAAGGAGGCAAACATGGGTTCTTTAGAAAGCTATCATGGTAGGGAACAAGGTTTGTGTTGAAAAGAAGTGGAATTGATGCTTGGAAGTCATCTAAAAATGAGCATGAATATTGGTGTACCAAGTTGTTTAAAAATGACTTAGTAAAAATTCTTAGTTTTTTCCAATTTTCCAATTTAGAACCTCCATCTTTAGGACACCATAGCTCTCTCAAAAATGATCCAAATGAGACAAAATTTACATGGTTGGAAAGCTTGAAGAATGCTCTAAAACTTTCATGTGAAAAATATTTCCAATTGGAGCTTGCATCATAAAGAAATATAGCCTTGAAAGTAGCTACCAAACCATGCAAAACTTGCCAAAAATAGTAAGTTCTAAAACCCTATTTTTTCCAAAAGTGGAAAATTTCACAAATGCTTGATTTTTGATGGTTCCTTGAACATGTCTTGACCAAAACTCATCCATGGATCATATTTGACTCGAAGATCAACATGTTGACCTCAAAAAGTCAGGAGTTGACTTTTTCACTGCATAGTTGACTTTATTCCCAATTCTCTTGATTTTCAATCTTCTGATCAATTGAAATCCTTCTGAACCAAATTGATGGACAATTCTTCAATCCTAGACACTTAGGGACATGAGGAATACCATAGAATCAAGTCTTGCTCAAAAAATCAGAAATAAACAAATTTGAGGGAAAACCCTAGCTTTGGTGCCTTCAGTCTAGGAGGAATCAACACATCCTCCAAATCCAAATTCCTCTGAGTATGATGTGTACCCTCTAAAACAATGATGAGATGTGCTATTTGGTGATGATAAAGACTCATAGAACATGCCCATTGTGGTGTTAAACTCAGGAATCTCAAAACCTTAATTTGAACCATCATGCTAGGAGAGTGTGATTCATTTGGAATTTCTTGTCAAGCTTGATCATATGATGAGGTGATGGACCAATTAAGATACCTTGAGGCCCAAGGCTCCTTTATGGCTCAATTATTGATAGTATCAAGAAGCTTCATCTCCCTTAGCTTCTTGGACAATACACATGAACTTTTGCTGAAACCTCCTGGAAAACATCCTCTTCCTTTGAGTTAAGTTAGATACCTTGCTCCCATGCTAAAACCAAAGATATGCATAAATGAAAATGCAAGAATGAAATGAAACATAAGCCAGTTAGTGCTAAAAGTAAGAGGGAAAATTTTGAGGTGTTATAGCTGCCCCTATTCAAACTTCTTGGATCCGAGGGTATGGAAGCAGATGCTTTCAGACAATCGGGATACACGGGGATTGAATACTAAAATAACCTGAAAATTTGCAACCTGTGGCGGTAGTAAAAAAAGAATGAAAATTAGAACGACCGATGGTGGACTCGGGATAAAAGAGCGACCGAAGGCGGACCCACTGGGGGATATAAGAACAAATGAGTACGATCGAAAGCGGACTCGAAAAGAAAGACCGGTCAGAGACGAAATTTCAACAACCAACGAGTATGACCGAAAGCGGACTCGAGAAGAAAAATCGGCAGAAGACAGAATTTTAACAACCAACGAGTACGACCGAAAGCGGACTCGAAAATAACAAACGAGTACGACCGAAAGCGGACCCGAGAAGAATAAATGAGTAAGACCGAAAGCAGACTCGAGAAGAAAGACCGGCCAAAAACGCCCTTTCAACGACAAACGAGTACGACCGAAAGCGGACTCGAGAAAAATAACTGAGTACGAGAGAAAGCGGACTCGAGAAGAAAGATCGGCCGAAAACGCCCTTTCAACAACAAACGAGTACGACCGAAAGTGGACTCGAGAAGAATAAACGAGTACGACCGAAAGTGGACTCGAGAAGAAAGACCGACCGGAAACACCCTTTCAACAACAAACGAGTACGACTGAAAGCGGACTCGAGAAGAATAAACGAGTACGACCGAAAGCGGACTCGAGAATAATAAATGAGTACGACTGAAAGCGGACTCGAGAAGAAAAAATGAGTACGACCAAAAGCGGACTCGAGAAGAAAGACCGGCCGAAAACGCCCTTTCAACAACAAAAGAGTACGACCGAAAGCGGACTCGAGAAGAATAAACAAGTACGACCGAAAGCGGACTAGAGAAGAAAGACCGGTCGAAAATGCCCTTTCAACAACAAACGAGTACGACCGAAAGCGGACTCGAGAAGAATAAATGAGTATGACCGAAAGCGGAGTCGAGAATAATAAACTAGTACGACTGAAAGCGGACTCGAGAAGAAAAAATGAGTACGACCGAAAGCGAACTCAAGAAGAATAAACGAGTACGACCGAAAGCGGACTCTAGAATAATAAACGAGTACGATCGAAAGCAGACTCGAGAAGAAAAAATGAGTATGACTGAAAGCGGGCTCGAGAAGAAAGACCGGCCAAAAACGGACTTTCAACAAGGGTTATACTATATAGGATAACTCTACTGGGGATAACGAAATAACAAAGAGTGCGAGGACGACCGAAAGCGAACTCGAAAAGAAAGACCCAGCTGAAGATGGACTTTCCAACCTAAGATAAGTAGAATCCACAGATCTACAAAGATGACTCCGTTGTTGAAAAGAGAAATCTAAACAGACAACTCTGCGGGGGAGTGTAGGAAGGACCAACAAGAAGGACGAATCCACTGGTTGCGGTGTAATGTTGAACAACATCTCCTGAATCATGTTACTTTCTGCTGGGGAAAGAAACTGGTAAAGGATATCAAACCTGGATTATGCTTCGAATGCATATGTTTGAATTTTTATATGGCGTAATGCTCCATACGAAATGGAAACGCTACACGTTTGGGAGGATGCCATGCAATAATGCTTATGCAATGCAAAAGAAACGTCTCAGTAAAATAAATGCTGAAGACAAAGGCAACTCCACCGGGGATGACAAACTATATTGTCCTCTGAAATAAGATACCCTGCTGAGAAAGACTTCACTCTGCTGAGGAAGATCTTGATCACAAACTCTACTAGAGATGAAAACCCACTCCGTTGGGGACGGATAAAAACGAATATTGTAGGTGGAACCCAAAGAGAAAATATCTCCGCTGGGGAATACCAATGACTTCTCCCGAAGACAGAACTCAAAACCTGGATCTGAAAAATGCCAATAACAATTGGACTTAAGACCTGCTGGGGATTTCAACTGTTGTTGAACAAACCACTATGAAGATCACCATTAAACTCTGCTTGGGGAAACAAGTCAATAATTTCAAACCTGCTTAGGGATATTACCGAACTCAACCTACTGCTGGGAGATGCTGTTACCTTTACCCTGCTGGGGAATATCAGCCAATACTAGAAAATCTGCTTGGGGAACGGTAGATGATGACATCAACTCTGCTAGAGGATAACATCAAGCTTACTCATCTGAGGGGATTAACTCATACCGTTACTGGTGAGAAAAACATTTCTTGACTAACTGAGTGCTCAGACCCTGTGGGAAGAATACAATATTTGTCCAAAGAAGATATTCCATAAGTCTCCTGCTTAGGATGCATCAGCATCCACTTCTTACTGCTTGCAGAAACAGTAATGCATCGATCACTACTTTAGCTGGGGAACAATCCTCTGTACTCTACTGAGGAAGGTAATCCTCGATATTCTGGCTGGGGAAAGTAATAACCTGCTGAGGAGGATGAACTTTTCAATGTTGAGGAGAGTAGCTCTACTGGGGAGAAATCTTGGGTGCTGCATGCTTCTGCTGATCAACCATATACTGATCTCCATACATGACCAATGGTCCCTTGAACTTTCTGCCTGCCCCAGTCCACAAGGTCTAATGGAAAAAATTATCTCCAGAGAATTTTATAGAAGACCGGGCATCCTCCCCGCCCCAAGGTCTTTAATCTCTTAGAGATGTATCAGATCTCGACATAAATGCCCCAGACTTCATAATCCATGAAGTAAACTACCTTAAGAGGATTCGTAATGACCTGAAATACTTTGCCCCAGTATTCTGAACATTGAAGAGGTGCTTTCAATTGACCGTCTTCTTGAATGGATAACTTTTTGTGCTCTTGAGGTGGCCTGCCCCAATACGAGCCTTGAAGTGAATTGACCTTGATCTTCGAATGAATGCCCTAGAATAACTGGACTTCAGAGATATTTCTCAACGTGACTGCCCCAAATTAGCTACACCTTAACACGACTTACTTGGGAGTACCCACTCTACACCGAGTCTCTTGCATCATGCCCCTTTATATGACTGTCCTTCAGGATTTTCAAGTATCTCAACTTGGCAAGATCGAGCTTCTTGACTGACATTCATTGTGTAAGCTTCCTTAATGCTTAGGCACATGTATGTAAGCAGAACAAGTTCGTTATGAGAATGACAAATCTAATGCAACAGACATGTTAACCTTGAAGTTTATTAAAAGATATCGCCAAGCTTTGTGAACTAGTCACTGGCTACGACATTGATTTTTGAATGGAAAACAAATGCGCACATGCATTACCAACAAAAATCTTATTAGCATAACTCATGGGAGTCAGGAACGCTATTTCGCTGAAGTGAACTTTTGGCATAAACCCTGCTTTAATTAGGACTTTTAAGGGTTGTAACGTGGCCTGGTTCGCGGTTTTGAGAAAAAGGATTTAAGGCTCAAATTTTATCGGTGCCCACCCATTCTCCATGATGTTCTCCGGTCCTACATTTAGCTAATCTGACACAAGCGCTCATCTCTCAAAAGGTTTCATGATCTTTAAGGAACCCATGCAACTGATGGTTTGACACCTAACAAGGTTTTGGAGCAACAGTCACCCCTTTTTGTCTTTTGTGTCTGCAACCACACGACTTTGTTCTTATCGAGGATTTTTCGTTGTAATCCTTTTCATTTTTTGCTTTTTCATTCTTTTTATTTTCATTCCCTAATTTTTTCCTGGACTGACTCTTTTGAGTTTTTAGATTTTGAAGTCCAGCGGGATGCCCTAACTTTTTCCTAAGTCGCTTGTTTTCAAGCTTCGACTTAGCGGGCTTTCTTTCTTCTTTTTTTTTGAACAAATCGCGTGACACCGTTTGGTCTGACTTGCTTGAAAGGGTTGTGACTGCCTCAATCCTTGGTTGTTGATGGATAACCATTATGGTTTCGCATCTTTTAACCTCTTGACGGTGTGGAATAAAAGTAATGGATCCTCAGATGCACACTCCTTTTGAAATTTGAACGCTCGGTCCAACTAACTGACGCCTACCCTGCCCCTGGGTTAAGTGTGAGGGTTTTTTTGTACGAAAGAAACTCCTACTTCAAAGCTCAAAGGGGGTTAACGAGGGTCTATCTCCCTTATATCTCCAGTGTTTGGGGATTTGAAACAATGCATGTACATCATCAGCAACGTTTTTGTTCAAAAGCATACAATCAGAAGTTTTGCGTCTTTGAATTTCTTCATCCTCCCTCAAGAGTTTAAGGCAAGAAAAGTTGGTATTGTAGTGCATACAAATATTTAAAATAAGTGAACACGAATGAAATTCTTCAAGAAAAACATATTCATTGCATTAAAAATTATCATTCCAAACACAAACAAGTTTTTACATGCAAACAGTGTTTAAACAAACAAATGAAAGCTACATATGTAAATGCAGTAAAAGGAGCTGATAATTGCCATTGAGGAGTCTTGGCTCCGACCGGACTGATTGCTTTCGCCGATACCTTTGCAGCTTCAAGTGCTCACTTGAGAGGCTTCAATTAATGCGCAGTCTGTCTGCAGTGAAAGTAATGACCCCAGCGTCAATCAGATCTTGCACTTTATGTTTGAACACATTTCAATTTTCAATTGCATGCCCCCGCGTCCCTGAGTGGTATTCGTACTTAGCATTCAGGTCATAATCGGGAGGACGGTGGTCGGGAATAGGCTCAGCTTGCTTTGGTTCACCCAGAGAACTCTCAAGTAGACGGGCAAGAATGTGACTATGAGGCATAGGGAGTGGGCCGAACCTTCTTGTGGGCCTTCTTAATCTTTGTTGACTCTTCAGATGATAGCTCTGTTGCTGATGTCGACTCGTGCCTCCCTCTCATTCAAGCACCTTCATCCTTAAACTCGGCATAGAAACAGGCAGCAGTTGCAGACGTGGGGATTCTAAGACCAGTGACTGCAAGAGATGCCCCTGACTTGATGCAGCTTTAGGAGAGACCACAGGGATATCCACTTCTTTTTCTGCAGTGAGAGTAAGACCACCATAAAAGCTCACGCCGCCTAACATGAATTTAATTGTCTTCGAATCAATCAGATCCTGGACAGCATGCTGGAAGGCCTTACAATTTTCCATATTATGCCCCGCTGCACCAGAGTGGAAATCACAGTGAACTCTTGCATCATAACCTGGTGGAGGAGTACCAGTAAGAGGAGCCAGAGTCCTTTTCTGTACCAGCTGCAACTGAAGGAGATACGGTAATAGCTGAGAATATAGCACCGGTGGAGTCTCAAAGTGTCGGTTCATCTTTGGTCTATCCTGATGTCGACGAGGGCCGCTACCCAGTTGCGGAGATAAAGTCGGGATGGTCACAGTGGCAATCTGCTCACTCTTTAGAAGGGATCCCTTAGACAATGGAGAAGAGACTATTCGAGCCGTAGCTTCAGGCATGGGAGTATTATCTTTGCTTAGCACACCTCTCACAACCTCCATAACCAAGCTCATCTGAGTCTTCAGTTGGTTGACCTCTTCCTTCAGTATTTTCTGGTCCTGAATCAACGCTTGCATGTCTCTCATAAACTGTCCCATCTGTCTTCGCACTTCCCTCAACTCTGCCCGAATTTGCTCCATGATCAACTTCTGAGTGGCTTGAGCAGTTAAGTCTGAAATTATGAAGAAAACCAGATTAGGACAAGAATAACCAAGCCTCGAACACCTGTTATGCAAATGATTATGATCATGCAAATGCAAATGAACATGTTTGAATATTTGCAGGGTGATCCACCCCTTGATTCCAGTTTAAAGACAAAATGGAATAAAACTTCTGCTCATATATCAGAGAAAATCACTATCAGAGATTACAACCCAAGATAATAAGTCTGAAACAAGAGAAACAAAGATCCCAGCAAACAATTCTGGTGGTGACCCAAAATACAACAAAGAAAGAGCCAACTACAGAGTATCACCCACTGCCTAAGCTAGAGCCTTCACACCTAGGCTTCTTCACTTCAGCTCGTATCTTCAGCTCTTCTATGGTTGCTATGGCCTTATTCAGTCGTTCCTCAACTGCGTGTCTTTGGAACGTCCCTGATAAGATCTCCTCGTCTTTCTTCCTGAGCTATAACTTCAGACTCTCAATCTGCTCCAAATACTTATCCTCTTTCTGCTTGTTGGCTGCGATTGCTGTATTCTGATAAGCATTGAACTTGTGAATTCTTAGTGAAACTTTGGCCAAGTCTTCCTTTTTTGAGTTCAAAACCCTGCTAACACCCTTTAAGGCCTGTCCTACCTTCTGTCTAGTTGTGATTTCATCGGCCAACTCCTTTTCCTTCTCAGCGAGAAGATCTATTTTCATCTTGGCAGTATGGACAGCTTCACTCCGCTCATGTTCAACTGGTAAATCTCTCTGTGTAGCTCACTGTTCTCCTCTCGCAGCTTCTCTTTTTCAGCCCACAGCTTATTATACTTCTCTATCTCAATTGCAGTCGGAGATTCAATCAACAGGGGATAAGATGGAGGTTCTCTGCAGAACAGTAGAAGTACATTCTCTACTCTCCTCTGAATCCAATCCTCATATGCAGGGAAGGCTTTGTTGTTACACTTTCCAAAAGAAGTCTTTCCTTTCTTGTGGCGATCTCCCCAAGTATTTGCAGCTTATTTTAACACTTCCATGTTAGCTTCCCCACTCACATATAGAGACTCTTGAACATCTTGGGTCCTTTGGTGGCTCTTTCAAAGCATACCTGAATTGCCTAATAGCAAGAACAGGGTTGTAATTAATTCCCCTTTTTCTTCCTATTAAAGGTACGTTTGGGTAACCTCCACAACTGATTAGGATCTCTTGGCCCAGCAAATCAAGGTTGACCTAAATCAAATTGTCAGCTCTTAATCCCATCAATCTCTTGGACCAATCCAATGTTTCTCTGGTGTCTACGAATGCCCCAGATTTCGGAAGGCGATCAGTAAACCACTTATAGAAAATTGGAGCACAAAAGTAAAGAGGTCTTCCTCTCCTCTTCTCATTCTTATAGTGCATCAAATAGTACAGATCCCCAAGCAAGGTAGCTACCGGATTCTTCGTGGTGAATATTCGGACGGCGTGCACGTCTACAAAATCCTTCACATTATGGAACAATGCCGTTCCATAAACACACATAGCCAAGATTGCATTGAACACCGACCAACACTTAGCCTTAGCACAAATAGCAGCCTGCTCGATCAAAAACTTCGTGTGAAAGCCTTTACAACCTCCTTTACTAGCAACATTTTTCTTCAGCAAAGACTGATCCAAATGTAAAGCAGCAGCAACCTTTTCCAGATCGGGAAACTCCTTAGAAGGATAGAAAGGAACTTCTTCTTTGACAGAAACATCCAAAATGAGAGCATACTCTTCCAATGTCGGAGCTAAAAGATGATCAGCAAACAGAAAACATCGCAGGTGCGGGTCATAGAACTGCACCAGAGTGTGCAGAGCCCTAAACTCATAGTTGGTAACATCACGGGCGAAACTCAGAATCCTCCCATATTCTCTTCTAAAATCTGTGAATACCCCAGGTTTTGCCATAGCCGAGATCTTGTGAACATCATCTAGATGAAGCTCCGGGAACTTGTACGGGATGATATTCTTTCTCTCTTCAGTGCTAGTATTCATCATGGACAGTCTTCGGACAACCGAAATCAAAGTTAAGATGCAACCCTACAAATGAACAAACATGTTAGAATGCAAAATGGTGATACAAATGCAAACACGGGATCAAGGTATCCATGATGCTCAAAACCGCTGTTGTTCTGCTGACTGAATAAGACCCCAAATATCAGAAACCTAGAAATCTAGAATAACGGCCCATTCAAACTGCCAGAATACCAGATTGATAACTGTGCATGGACAAGAAATCCAAAAAACCGAGTAGGTTGAAAGTTAAGGTCACCTGCAAACCTGCAAACACCTATCCCCTCTCAGATGTGGGTTCTAGAAATCGGGATCCTCAGTCTCGGATTCTCGATTTGAGAAGCAATAGTACATTCATCCCTCGGGGTACAATACTATCTCCAAACAAAGAGGTCGTCCACTGATTCCCCCAAAAATAAGTTCATCCTATAGTAAGTTCCCAGGACTGGGTCCTCGGATCGACAAGTGTAATGGGTTTGCCATTTCTGGTCTGCCATTATCATATCTCAAGAGGAGAGGCGTTGCTGAGTCCTTGGGAGACTATCGCCAGAGTCGACAGTTTTCCAGGTTATACTCCATCGTCTGCCCCAAATGCGCAGGATAAAATATTACCAAAGAAACCTCCTCTGGATGTGGAGTTTTCATGTATACTAAGTCTGGCCAAATGCTAAACAAGTCACACTACTTTCCACGCTAATCATAGGTGTATCCTCAAGCTTGGGTATTGGGCTTTTCTCTCATGAATCCAACCCACCCTACAAACAGAAAATCCAGCAGCTGAACGGTACATCATATGACAGTAATGAAATAAAATGCAATAAATGCGGTAAATACAGTAATACAGTAATACAGTAATATAAAACAAAATAAAGCACAATAGGAAACACCCAATGAAAACAAACAAACAAACACTAGGATTGACTCGCAAAAGGGGATGGACCAGTAAGAGGTTGTTTTCCCCAGCAGAGTCGCCAGTTGTCGCTCCTGGGATTTTCATCCAAGTACAAACGCGAAAGTACCGCAGAAACAGAGTCGCAGCAATGTGTATTTATCCCAAGAGAGGGAAAGGAAACACTGCATAAACCTGAGGGAAGGGAGAAAGCATGGTCTCACGACCAAGAGAAATGGGTGAGGGAGTCGGTTACGCGAGGGGAAGGTATTAGCACCCCCACGCGTCCATCGTACTCGATGGGATCCACGCTTGTTGTCTTTATCAAAGGGTGTCGTCATCTGGAGCTCCACTGCTATTGGAAAGGAAAAGGAATGGGAACGGAGGAGAATGAAGAAACGAAGAAGAAAAGAAAAAGAAATGACTCGATAGGACATCGGCGTCCTATGCCTACGTATTCCCTCGTGCAATGGGAAAGTCAGAGTCAACGTAGTTCGGACACGAACTAAGGGGGGAGGTTGCTCGCCAAGACATCGCCGTCTTGTGCCTACGTATCCTCAATTGGACTAGAGAGAGGAAATCAGAGCAGTCGTAGTTTGACCTGACGAGGTCGGTTAGTATTTTTTATGAGCGACGTTAGATTCACGTCCGGTAGTTAGGGTCGATGTCTGTTTGCGACGAGACGGAAGTAACGTGCCCTTTTCTGAAAATTATTTGAATTGGAACGATCCCGAAGGATAAAAAGATTTGAATTTATTTTTGTGTTTTTTAGACAGAAGTGGATTGAAGTTAGTTCGTAACTTACATTGCATTAAAGTCTAACATGCGGGAACGAGTGAATCGCATGGTCGCCCCCAAATGGGACGTATGCTAAACACTCTAGAAGAGGAGGGGAGACCCCTCGTTCTTCATTTCCTACACTTAAGGCTCGAGCGCAATATACGTTATATTTTATTAAGTGTTTTAGAAGTGTTATGAAATGAGAAGAGAAGACTCAAAGAAAAAGAAAACACTAAGGGGAAACTAAATGTTCCTAATGTTGTCATGCAAAGGTGGCCCTATAGTTGAGTTAAAAAGGGAAACATATACCTAAGTTAGCATGCAAAGCGGAAGCCTAATGCTAATCCTACTCCAAGCTTAATCGTAAATTAAGTTGGACTAGGTAGCTCTAAGGGAGTGAATCCAAGACTTAAACAAGTCTTGAGACTCATGGGAAGAGAAAGAGTGAAAGAGATGAAGGAGAGAGAGAGGTATAAGATGAGAAATAAGATGGGGCAGAAAGCAAATCATACACATTATATCCAATTCATATCATTAATCATACTTCAAAATATCACACAAGAAAGCTCAAGTAAGCAAGTAATAGCAAACAACAAAGGATGCAAGCAAACTTGCATAAGAAGCATAATTAAGCATCATTGAAACCTCACACGAAGAAAGAATGAACAAAGTAAGATGAAGATGAAACCAAGTCAGAATTCAATTCATGTCATAATCATCCAATTCAAACATGTAAGAATGCTTCACATTGACATGCATTAAGAACCAAAGAGGCAACAAACAAATGCTAGTGATATGCATCATACAAATCAATCCACAATGGTCAAATGAAATGAAAACAAGGCATGAATCCAAGGGGGAAGTAGAAAATGCATCATCAAAAAACCAAGATCAAACTCAAATCAATCAAGATGAATCATCAAGCATCACATTCAAGACATGCATCAAAACTAGACAAAGCATTCACTTATATCATTCATGCGAGCCACAAAAGGTCATGTGAGGTAAAAAGTGAGAAAATGTAACATAATGGACCCTAAATCAAGAGGGCCAGAACCTTAAACATGTCATTCAAATCAAACATAAGTCCTCATGCATTGATTGGAGCACACAAGAAAACATCTCACAAGATTAGGTCAAGCACACCAAAGGATTCAAGTCAAGACATTGTCAACTTATAAAATCAAGAACAAATACGAAAATGGACAAATGAAGATGATTCTAAAGCCACAAACAAGCTAAGACAGAACATGATCACATAAAATAATCATCTCAAGCATCATTCAATTACAAGTACTCAAAAGCACTCAAACTAGGTCAAGTATCCAAGCGTACTTCAGTCAAATTTAAGCCACAAGTAGGCATCAACCAAAAATAGAAATATGCTTCATAAAAATCTAAATAAATTTCGAAACTCAATTTAATACAATCAAGAACCAATGTGGAAAAGGTCTCAACCAGAATCACAATATTTCAACATCAATTGGATCATAACATCACACATAGAAGGCTAATCGAGCATGCATTGAGGACTAATTAAAATCAATCAAGAATTAATAAAAAATTCAACATCTCAGCACTAAATAAATCCTCAAACATTCACCAAAGGTGTTCCAAAGCATGGTAAAAATATTGGATCATGAAAGCAAATAAAGGCCTCAAAAGATAAAACCCTAATTCAAGGGTAAACATGTAAAAGCAACTTCCAAATTAATTCCAAATAAAATAGAAAAATAAATGGAAAAATAAAATAAAAAATATGAAAAATATCTCAAGATGCTAAACAATTAGAAACATATTTTTTGTATTTTTATCATGAGTAGAAATAATAAAATAAAAATCAAGTTTGGAAATGAAATAAAAAGAAAATAAAAGGAAATCATGAAGGAAGGGGGTGCATAAGCAATTAACAGCAACAAAGGAACTCAAAACAATGCGCGCATGGGATTATAAAATGGGGGTGTCGAAAGAAATACGTGACCCAGTCCATTTTAAATCATCAAACAAAAACAACCAAAAAAAGATTAAATGAAACGGTGTGTATCGTCCAGAAGTCTCACTCGGTCAACCATGCCACGCAAGAAAGTCAGCTGAACACATAAGCTTCTGACCAAAGACCTAAGATGTCGGAGCTAGGGCTCCAGTCGTCTTCTCCGTCACTGGCGCCAGAGTTGCAGGTCATTAAACCTCAACCAAACAACAAAAAGTTGACATCATTTTAAAGGGTTTCTCATGCTGATTCTAGATCCAACGTCAAAATGATTTTAAACAGGTTTTACATGGCAAATCGAAGCTCACAAAGAAACATGTTCAAATGAAAACTTCAACAAATGCAATCACAAACACCACAAACACTGCCTACATCAGTGTAGGACTTCAGAAGAACTCACCAAACACTTGAATACTCAATAAAATCAGAGAGAAAGAGTCTATAAATGTTACCTCAGGTGAGCTTCAACTACCATTTTTCTACGTAAAGCAAGGCTCCAAACTCCTTCCTCAGTTTCTTTGATGCTCCAGAAACAATAACCAGCAAGAAAAAATAGAGAAAGAATCCTCAAAACTCCAACCCGATAGTGAGCAGCTTGTGAAAAATTTTCTCTGATCTTACCCACTGCAGCTTTTTCCACTTGTTTTAGGGTTTTCTGGGTTGAAATATGGTGGATTGAGATTGGTTTTGGGCCTGACAATGAGGTGGAGTGTTTGTTTTGAATTTTTGTCAAAAAAAAGGAAAGTGAGAAGGTGGTACGAGTAAGTGACATTATGGAATTCTCTTTGATCCACTTTCAAATTTTCCAACTTTGCACTCTTTTGGTATGATACCCCCTCATGTGGCAGGCTGTATGTTTAGCCTATTTTGGCAAGGTTTTGGCATTTGGAATCAAAGGATGATGGCTGGTACGATTGATGAGGTACAATATAGAACTGGTACACTTTTGGTCATAGCATGCATAGCTATTATAACCATCATGGAAGCACATTCAAAGAATCATAACTTGATGAATTCTAGGCCAAAGGAGGCAAACATGGGTTCTTTAGAAAGCTATCATGGTAGGGAACAAGGTTTGTGTTGAAAAGAAGTGGAAATGATGCTTGTAAGTCATCTAAAAATAAGCATGAAGATTGGTGTACCAATTTGTTTAAAAACGACTTAGAAAAAATTCGTAGTTTTTTCCAATTTTTCAATTTAGAACCTCCATCTTTAGGACATCATAACTCTCTCAAAAATGATCCAAATGAGACAAACTTTACATGGTTGGAAAGTTTGAAGAATGCTCTAAAACTTTCATGTGAAAAAGATTTCCAAATGGAGATTACATCATAAAGAAATCTGGCCTTGAAAGTAGCTACCAAACCATGCAAAACTTGCCAAAAATAGTAAGTTCTAAAACCCTATTTTTTCCAAAAGTGGAAACTTTCACAAATGCTTGATTTTTGATGATTCCTTGAACATGTCTTGACCAAAACTCATCCATGGATCATATTTGACTCGAAGATCAACATGTTGACCTCAAAAAGTCAGGAGTTAACTTTTTCACTGCATAGTTGACTTTATTCCCAATTCTCCTGATTTTCAATCTTCTGATCAATTGAAATCCTTTTGAACCAAATAGATGGACAATTCTTCAATCCTAGACACTTAGGGACATCAGAAATACCATAGAATCAAGTCTTGCTCAAAAAATCAGAAATAAACTGATTTGAGGGCAAACCTAGCTTTGGTGCCTTCAGTCTAGGAGGAATCAGCACATCCTCCAAATTCAAATTCCTCTGAGTATGATGTGTACCCTCTCAAACAATGATGAGATATGTTATTTGGTGATGATAAAGACTTAAAGAACATGCCCATTATGGTGTTAAACTCAGGAATCTCAAAACCCTAATTTGAACCATCATGCTAGGAGAGTGTGATTCCCTTGGAATTTCTTGTCCAGCTTGATCATATGATGAGGTGATGGACCAATTAAGATACCTTGAGGCCCAAGGCTCCTTTATGGCTCAATTATTGATAGTATCAAGAAGCTTCATCTCCCTTAGCTTCTTGGACAATACACATGAACTTTTGCTGAAACCTCCTGGAAAACATCCTCTTCCTTTGAGTTAAGTTAGATACCTTGCTCTCATGCTAAAACCAAAGATATGCATAAATGAAAATGTAAGAATGAAATGAAACATAAGCCAGTTAGTGCTAAAAGTAAGAGGGTAAATTTTGAGGTGTTACACTAGTCAGTCTTCTGATAGTTTTTCTATCTTTCCTTAGTGCCCCAGGTGGGTACTCTTGTTTTTGAAGGAATCATTTGATATCGTGATACCAAGGTTTGTCGTCTATGACTGCCTCACTTGTGAAAATGTATACGGGCCTCTCAAGGCGCATTATTTCAATCTTAGGTATGTCATTCCATTGACCTACACCAATCATGGAAGAGAGAGTGGCTAGTGCATCAGCCATGTGATTCTCTTCACGAGGGATATGATGAAACTCGATTATGTTGAAGAAGGGTAACAACCTTCTCGCATAATCTTTGTAAGGAATCAGTCCTGATTGGTATGTGTTCCAGTCTCCTTTGATATGATTGATAACCAGGGCTGAGTTGCCATATACATCCAAGTTCTTAATCCTTAAGTCGATCGCTTCTTCGAGCCCCATGATACAAGCTTCATATTCGGCCTCATTGTTTGTGCACTTGAATGTCAGTCTGGCAGTGAAAGTAATATGGGTACCCTGAGGTGTTACGATGATTGCCCCAATTCTATTTCCATAATGATTTACAGCTCCGTCAAATATTAGTCCCCATTGGGAATCTGGTTCTGGCCCTTCACTAGGTAGCGGTTCATCGCAATTTTTCATTTTTAAATACATGACATCTTCGTCTGGGAAGTCAAATCCGACTGATTCCTGATCGTCAATTGGTTGAAGAGCCAAATGATCGGCTAAAACACTTCCCTTAACGGCTTTCTGAGCATGGTATTCTATGTCATATTCTGATAACAACATCTGCCAACGGGCAATCCTTCCCGTGAGAGCAGGCTTTTCAAAGACGTACTTGATTGGATCCATTTCTGAGATTAACCAAGTAGTGTGACGAATCATATATTGGCGAAGACGTTTAGCTACCCAAGCCAGAGCACAACGAGTTTTCTCAAGCATAGTGTACCGAGTCCCGCAGTCGATGAATTTCTTACTCAGATAGTAGATGGCAGACTCTTTCCTTTTTGTTTCGTCTTATTGGCCAAGTACACAACCCATCGAGTCTTCCAAGACTGTTAAGTATATGATCAGTGACCTTCCTTCCACTGGAGATGATAGAATCGGTGGGTTCAACAGGTATTCCTTAATACTGTCGAAGGCGGTTTGGCAATCTTCTGTCCAAATGCAGTCTTGATTCTTTTTGAGTAATTTGAAAATTGGCGCACATGTCGCGGTCATGCAGAATATAAATCTGGAAATGTAGTTAAGACGTCCCAGGAATCCCCTGACTTGTTTTTCAGTTTTTGGAGAAGGCATTTCTTGAATGGCCTTGACTTTGTCAGGATCAACCTCAATTCCTTTCTGGCTGACGATGAACCCTAAAAGTTTCCCTGAACGGACACCGAAGGTGCACTTGTTGGGATTCAAGCAGAGTTTGTACTTTCTCAACCGCTCGAATAGCTTTGATAGGTGGGTCACATGCTCCTCTTCTGTCTTAGATTTGGAAATCATATCGTCGACATACACTTCGATTTCTTTGTGTATCATGTTATGAAACAGAGTTGTCATGGCCCTTTGATAGGTTGCCCAGGCATTCTTCAAACCGAACGACATTACCTTGTAATAAAAGGTACCCCATGGGGTAATGAACGAAGTTTTCTCCATGTCTTTCGGCGCCATTTTTATCTAATTATATCCTGAGAATCCATCCATGAAGGAGAAGACTTTGAATTTTGTTGTACTGTCTACCAGCATGTCAATGTGTGGTAAAGGAAAGTCGTCCTTTTGACTTGCTTTATTTAAATCTCTATAATCCACACACATTCTGACATTTCCATCCTTTTTCGGAACTGGCATTATGTTGGCTAACCATTGAGGATATTCTGACATGGCAAGGAAACCCGCGTCAATCTGTTTCTGCACTTCCTCTTTGATTTTGATGGCCATGTCTAGATGAGTCAGTCTCAACCTTTGTTTTACTGTGGACATTCTGACCTCAACGGTAAATGATGTTCCACGATGCTGGTATCCAACCCTGGCATGTCCTGATAGGACCAAGCAAACACATCGGGAAATTCTTTGAGAAGCTTTATCAAACTTTCTTTGACAGTCGGATTGAGTAGTGCCCCAATCTTGATTTCCTTTCTCTCTTTTTCTGAGCCCAAGTTAACCATTTCCAACGACTCTTTATGAGGTTCAATGGACCTTTCCTCTTGTCTGAGTAGTCAGGAGATCTCTTCTGGAATTTCTTTGTCCTCTTCTTCTTTAGCCTTAAATACTGGGAATTCAAAGTTGGGAGAAGGCATTGGATCGTATGTTTCAATGGGGGTTTAAAACAAGAAATCTGCATGACGTGATGATTTGTTTTTAGAAGAGATAGAGAGAATGCAAGAGTGTGTGCAGTGTATTTTTTTATAACTGTTTGTTTTTATTATTTGAGTTATTTTTTAGGATTACCATTTTCTGAAAAAAGCGAAGAGAGAAAACAGCAATAAATGCGGAAATTACAGAACGACGTTATTTTATTTATGATTCTGTGGATTCTTGAAACTACAATCCTATAAAACAAAACTCTGTCGCTTTGGGCGAAGCGAAGAGGTATATTTACAGAAAGTGAGCCCTATCAAAACATCTGTTTCACCTGGGTAGGGTGAAAGGTTAAGATAAAGACGGCAATTACTTAGACTTATGAACAACTTTCGGGACATCGACAGCAACCTATTAGCGGCAAACTCCTCGGTGAATCACAAAGTCTGGTACCTTCTTCCTTGATTTATCTTCATAAATGACACTGATTTCTGGTGGAGCATGATCATTGGAATCTGTTTCCCAAGCAGAGTTGTCGTAGACGAACTCTTCTATTGTATCTTGCACAGTGTTTGTGCTCTCAGGAAAATCTCCCCATCCAGTTGGCTGGATGTCTTCGAGCCTGATACGAGAGCTTTCATGAGCGGTGTACTTGACCAAAAAGTTGAACTTGCCACTTGGTTGTCCTAAGGTGTCCCACACTTCTTTGGAACTGGAGGAGTCATCCCTTTCGATGACGTTGACCTCAAGAAAAGTATAGTTGATGAATTCTAGTCCTGCAAGCTTTGCAAATTCATCGTCGTGCTGAATATTTTCTGAATGCCTTGAATAATGATCCCATGATTCGGTGAAGATGCAAGTATTATTTTCTATGATGCTCAGCTAGTAAGCATCGTTCGGCTGACTCTTTTACCCCAAGTCTCCCGGGTACGGCTGCCAGATAGGCAGGTCATCCATTGGACCATAACAGTCGTGGTCAAAGTTGTCTTTCATCAGAGTGTCCTCTTCCAATGAGTTTGGTGGAGCACGACATCCTTCCGGATCACAATCTCCGTATATCATTTTGATATCTGACTTCGGTATAAGTCTCAAACTCTGTGCGGGATAGTAAAATGGCGTAGGCACCTCTTCTTGAGACATATAACCGTCCTCGTTAAGATAGGACTTCCACCCTTCAATTGTGTCGGAGGAATCTCCCTCGTTGATGGTATGTACTTCTTGAGACACTGGGTGAAGGAAGCCTCCACTGTGGAAGAAGTCCTGAATGGGATGAAAACTTTCATCGTTAGCAGCAGTCTGGGTACAGGTTGAGGAAAAACTAAGACCCTTCTTTGTTTTGTTATCAGTAGGAATGACAAGTTGTCCTCATCCTTTTGCATTGTTATTCTCGATTACTTTGATAGCATCTTTGTATGAGGAAATCTATGTTCCTTTTTTTAATTGATTCTCATTGCTCACCGACAGTGCTTGGAACTGAGTTCCAACAACCTCCTCTGGTTCTACATAAGTGGACAATGATAAGTTACTCACGATCAAGGCTTGCTCTCCGCAGACTATGACTAGTTGGTCGTTCTTGACGAACTTCAGTTTTTGGTGCAGTGTCGAAGTGACTGCCCCAGCCTGATGTATCCAAGGTCTTCCTAATAAGCAGTTATATGCTGCCCAGACGTCCATGACTTGGAAAGTGACTAGGAAAGTGTGAGGACCGATACTTATGGGAAGATCAATTTCACCAATAACTGCTTTCCGGGATCCATCAAATGCTTTGACGATGACCTCACTGCCCCTCATCGGAGATCCTTTGAATGATAATTGCATTAATGTAAACTTCGGCATAACATTCAGACCCGATCCGGTGTCTACCAGTACACTGGCTAAAGCATCGTGCTGGCAGTTGACTGTAATATTTAGTGCCATGTTGTGACTTTTTCCTTCTTCTGGCAATTCCTCGTCACTAAACCCCAAGTTGTTGTAGGAAGTGATGTTGGAGATGATGATATCAAATTGTTTTATTGTTACATCCTGTTCCATAAAGGCTTGCTCTAAGACTTTCTGCAGAGCCTCTCTGTGAGCTTCGGAACTGAGTAATAGAAATAACACAGAGATTTTTGAAGGAGTTTGTAAAAGTGGAACAACAATGTTGTATTGACTCTTTTGGATGAGCTTTAGCATCTCATCGTGGTTCTGTGAAAGGTCGGGACCACTAGACTAACCGACTGGTTGAACTGGACTTTTTATTTGAAGTTCCTTTTCTTTGCTAGGTTCTCCAACTCCTCGTTGAATATTCGACCACTCCGTGTTACTCGACTGATGTCTGCAATATTCACGACGGAGGGTAATGGAGTTTCCTTTCCATTCTCAATTGTTGTTGCACCGTACTTGTAAGGGATAGCTTTATCGGATTTGTACGGTATTGGTCCTAGCAGATAGATAACTACAGGAGCCTTATGATTTTTCTGACCATCATAGCCGGCCTCAATTGGTTCAAGATTGAGAACCTTCCCACTATCAAGAGGGACTCTTGATTCACGGAGTAAAGGGATTGTGGCACACACATCTTTGGCCACTTTTCGCTTAGGGATTAAGATAACATCCTTGCTTTGATCAGGATGGTAGTTTGACATTGAATCAGAGCTTGATCATGGTTGAATTTCCTTATGGCCCAACTGACTTTGAAGGGCTGCTCGCACGAGATAACATCCTTGATTATTCTTCGAGCAGACTCTACAGCGCTCATAGTTGTGTGTTGGCACCCGACCACATTTGCTTTGTATGCAGTGTAACTTCACCAGATCAGATTCCATTGATCGAACATCCTGACTTTGATGCCTAGTAGGGTTCCCGTTAATCATACTGACTTGTTGTGTGTCTTCATCAAGATAGATCGGAAGCCACCAGGGGTTTAACAAATGTTGAAGTGTCCTTTGAACGAGTGCACAACCTTGGTCACTCTCACGACACACTTTACAGTTCTGATACCCATGCGAAGTCAGAAAACCAAGATGGACTTGCTTAGCGTGTAACTCCACTAAGCTGGTATTCATCAAGCGAATATCAAAGATTTAAATCATGTTGACCTGATAGGGATTTCTATCACGGTAGTCCTGGATCCATCCAAGATCCATCTGACACTGGAGGGCCTCATTTAGAAAAGAACATCCCTGATTATTTACCGAGCAAATCAGACAGGAATCATAATCATGCCGAGGCAGATTATGATGTTGGCTTTGCCTTGAGTGCATTGCTACCAAGTTGACATTCATCGCACGAATGTCGTGGTTCTAAATGATGTTGGAATCTATATAAGTCATGTTGACCCCACGAATTCGGTGATCCTGGATCCAACCGAGATCCAACTATTCCTGTAGAGCTAATTGCACCACAGAACATCCCTGATTGTCTGCGATGCATCTTAACCAGGTTAGCCCTTAATAAGAGTACATCATGAATTTGATAGTTGTGGTTAGACTCTCCCTCTATCAAATTGACTGCAGCTTTCTCATGTTGAGGCAACGGGTTCATCTGAACATTTGGATTTGTATCCTTGAAGGATAAGACCCCGCTCCTGACAAGCTTCTGCACATCAGATTTGAAACTGAGACAGTTTTCTATGTTATGCCCTGGTCATCCTTGATGGTAAGGGCATATCTAATCCGCTTTGAACCAAAAAGGCGGATTTTTCGGTAGTGTAAGAGGAGACCTAGTTTAGACGTGCCCCTTAACCAGTAATAGTGGAAACAGTTCTACGTACAACATCGGTATAGGGTCGAACCCTGGTGGTCGCGTTGTACAGTTGTTGTTGTTGTATTGAGGACGAGCCTGATGAAGAGGTTGTTGTGTCCTTTGCTGATATTGTTGTTGATTTGGTTGGCTCTGAGCAACCTAAGGTTGATACGTTGGAACAGGCATAGGGTTGATAGCATTAGTTACAGCTGCTACTGGTTGGTACCATCGCTTTTGCTTCCTGAGAGAGATATTACCAATATCTTGCTTTTTTTCTTAGGGAAAGCACTACCGTATCTTTTGGTACTGCTTGATGGTTCTGTACCTTTAACCAGACGTCCTTCTCGGACTGCTTCCTCAAGGTGAACTCCCATGCCCACCATCTCGGTGAAGTCACTGGGCACGCTGGCGACCATTCTGTCATAGTAAAATGAGCTCAAGGTTTTCAAGAATATCTTTGTCATCTCTTTTTCCTCAAGAGGTGGACAAATTTGGGCGGCAATTTCACGCCATCTCTGAGCATATTCCTTAAAAGTTTCCATATCCTTCTGCGACATGGCTCTAAGTTGATCTCTGTCCAGTGCCATGTCCAGATTATACTTATATTGTTGAACAAAGGTAGCACCAAGATCTCTGAAGGTCACGATCTTAGTGCGGTTTAATCCCATGTACCATTTGAGTGCGGCACCAGTTAAACTATCCTAGAAGTAATGGATCAGTAGCTATTGGTTCTCTGTCTGAGTTGACATCCTCTGAGTGTACATCACCAAATGACTTTGAGGGCAAGAGTTACCCTTGTACTTTTCAAATTCGGGCACCTTGAACTTGTGCGGAACTTTCACATTGGGGACCAAACAAAAATCTGCGGCGTCTTTTCCAAATAGATCATGACCGCGAATAGCTTGCAGTTCTTTCTGTATCTCCGGGAACTGTTCCTGGAATTCCTTCATTTTATTGTTCATACTTTCATTTCCACCAGAAGGTATCTGTGGAATATGTCCTTCCGGGACAGTGTGTACCACGGGTGGTGGTACAGTCATCACGGCAGTGACTCTTGGTGCTTCCATTTCTCGAAGTTTATAACCTTCAGGAGTTGTTGTCATGCCCCTTGCATCTTCGCTTTCCCGAAGTTTGTAACCTTCAGGCCCAGCGGCTCCTGCTGCAGTTTCCGGATCTTCAATGATCGACGGAATATATCCTTTTAGGATATAGTTGAGTGGCATGCCCTAGGGACGATCTTTTGGCATGTTATACCGAGGATTATACTTTTCCACTATGGGCGTAGATGTGATCTCTGAGATCACAGTCCTTTGTTGTTGCATCTGGGCTGTTGCCAGAGATTGCATGTCATTGTGAAGTTTCCTCAAATCTTCTTTCAGAGTGTCGATTTCTTCTCTCAATTCTTTGTTCTCTTCCTCGAGATCATCCATTTTCTTTTGTAGATTGGCCCGAGTATTGTACGAATGAGACCGTTTGACTCTAGAATCGAGACACAAATGTGAGATTTGTAGGGAAGAAGAATGCGTTAGGTGAGAATGATGGATGATATGCAATGATTATATTAATTTAATTTTTTTTATTTAATCAAAAGAAACTTTGACAATTGGATTGTAAATATCATACAGTAGGGCAACCTCGTTTTATTGAATTCAAAGATTGCGGAAATGGAAATACAGTAATTTACAAAGTGTTGTAAAAGGAAATGTCTAAACTAATGGATCCTGAGTCCTCTCTGAGGAGAGCCCAGGTGTTGGTTCTGGTGCTTTCCTTTTCTTTGACTGGGGCTCTTGAGCCGTTGTCGGGTTGTCATTCCTTTGCCAAGTGAAAGGAGCGAGCAAATTCCTTTGGTCTTCTTGATTCTCTACAGCATGTTGCTCTAAAATCTCAATCAGAGCATCTTTTTCTTTTAACAGTTGCTGTATTTTGTTACACTCCACGTTGAGAATGCAGTACTTGTTCTTCCAAGATCTCTTCTCCTGTTGAAATTTGTTGAGAGTAACCTGAAGTTTTTCCGTATCAGACATAAAATAAAGGACAAATTCCTTTAACGGAAGAACTTCGTGATGAGGGTAAGGCATCCTCAGTTTGAGAGCTTTAGTTTGTACCCATCGAAGATAAGGCTCTATAGAGATACAATCCGGTTTTCCTAGAGACTCTCTTCCTTTCCTGTGAACATGTTTCCAGGCATGCACTATTTCTGTCTTTAGTGCCCTGTCATTTTCTCCTTCCTTGAAGAAAAGACCTTCTAAATGAGCATTACGCGGGACATGCCTCATCGGGTATCTGAATTGACGACGAACTAAAACTGGATGATAATTGATTCCTCTTTTAATTCCTGTGAGGGGTACATTTGGGAAGTTTCCACAACGGTCAATGATCCTGATCCCGTCATAAATTCGATTATACCAATCGACGTCAGAGTTAGTAAGAGACATGATTCTCTGCGACCAACGTAAAGTACTCTTTTGATCCCAAAAAGCAGCAGACTTGGGTAAATGGGAAGTGAACCATTTGTATAGCAGGGGTACACAGCATGTAATCATTCCTTCGCTGTACAAATTCCTTAAGTGTACAAAATGATAAGCATTTGCGAGCAAGGTAGATACGGGGTTTCCAATCAGAAAAATCTTAATGGCATTGATATCAACGAAACTATCAATGTTGGGAAATAGAAATAACCCATAGGAGAGAAAAGTAAAGATGCTTTCAAAAGCAGGCACATTCCTTATACTAGCAAAGTACATGGATTTCTTTATAAAAAACTAGGCTGGTAAACCTTGGATTCCACCCTTAGTGGTCATGTGAGTCCTGACTTCTGACTCGTCCAAATGGATTGCTCTTGCAATGGTCTGATCTTTTGGAATTTCTTCCAGTCCAGAAAAGGGAGCTTGGTCAGTAATAGGTAAATCAGTCAGGTGAGAGTACTCCTCCAGTGTTGGTGCTAGCTGATAATCCAGGAATGTGAAACAGTGATAGAACGGATCGTAGAACTGGATGAGTGTAGACAGGATTCCTTCAATTACATGGACCCTTAACAGAGACAGCAGTCCTCCATACTTTGCTCTGGAAGCATCAGGGTTGGTGATCATCCTCGCCAATCCTCTTAAATCCTCTAGTTTTGGAACCTTGAAGGTGTACTTGTAAGTCCTCCTTCTACCGAAATCCATAACACATTCTTTCTCTCTGACATTTGTAATCATTGTCTCAGTTTAATTTGAAAAAGAGAGACTAGAAGAGAAAAAAAAATTTAAATGTTTTTTAATGAAATGAATGCATGAATGCAGCACACAAAAACATAGAAAACACATGAGTTTAGTGTCATGAAGTCAAGGCTCTACACATCCCCAAAGGTTTTACTGGTGATTTTTTGTACCTGTCCGCAAAATCATTGACCCCTCTTGGGATAACAACAGCAGGCTGGTTCACCCGAGCGAGCTGATGTATCTTAGAGTAATCTCAAATAAGGGTAGTATCGCGTGACAACTATTTTCTATAGCTTCCGCACTACAAAATAGTAACATGGTCTTAGTCTACTAAAATCCTCAGTTTCATGGACAACCCAATTGAACAATCTGCTTTCAACAACTGAAGTCGTATAGGCATTGAATCCACAAAGGGTATCTCCACTGATTCGATGGGCTACCGGGACCTCTTATTTGGGAGTCACTCCCTGTAAGATTACCCGTCTCATGCCATCACCTATCTTAGGTGTATACTCAATCTTTCCAAATGCGGCATCACCCGCAGTCCCATTAGCAGAAAAATAAACACGAATATCAAGTACGAAAACCAATATATATATATATATATATATATATATATATATATATATATATATATATATATATATATATATATATATATATATATATATATTCATTCATTCCTAAAGCTAACATCCTAGACCTCTTAGGAGCTGTAATAATCCTAGTCCTAAACAATAAAATGACTCCCCAGTGAAGTTGCCATTTTTCTGTAGCGAGCGATTTTTGTCGGTGACGCGACCACCTTATCGCTGGAATTGGGTTTTCCTCCTCGAGGAGAAAGGGGTGCTACTTTCTGATTTCTTATTTATCCCATGAAGCTGGAAGGGAAAGGGAAGGTATCTAAAACTAACCTTGCACGTGAATGTTTAACTGAACAAACGCTTAAAGAGATTGGGGGTCCGGGGCCAGGTTATACAATGGGCAGTTGTCAGTTACCCATCCTATATGTGGTTATCCACAGGATATTAGCCTTAGGTTTTGCTTTGTACTTGATGTTGTTTATCCGTTAATGGTTTTGGGAAAGTTTCTTGGGAAATGTGACAGGGAGAGTGAGTTTTTTTATTGATGTTTTTGGTAAGGTGTTGGACCTAAGTTTTGATTGATGTATGTAGGTATTGGACCTAGAGTTTTTGATTAGTATGCTCGCTAAGATTTCGCAATCTTATGCCTACGTATTCCCATTTAAACGAAACAGGGAAATCAGAGCAATCATAGTTCCTTCTATTCTAAGGGAGGAAAAAGATGTTTTGGTGTCTCGTTCAAAGCCCAAGACAGAGGCTAAAAGGAGTATTTGTGTCTTGTTCAAAGCCCAATATTGAAGCTAAAAGTTTGACTGAAAGAGAATTTGTCATCTCTAAAGAGGGATTGTTGATTTTTGTGTACCTTGATCAAAGCCCAAGGTTGAAGCTAAGAGGTTGATTGACTCCACTGGGTAAGTCCTTACACAAAGCCTAAGAGGAGACTGAATGAGACCGACTCAACAAGAGAGTGGATATATTGGTGTCTTGTACAAAGCCCAAGACGGAGGCTAAAAGAGACTGACTCTTTGGGGATATCCTTATATGAAGTCTAAGAGGAGGCTAGCTCTGCTGGGGAGGTATTTATCTATCCTGTATAAAGCCCAAGATTGAGGCGAAAAGGGTTTGACTCAACAAAAGAGTGCTTTTATCTGCCTCGTACGAAGCTCGAGATTGAGGCTAAAAGGGGGTGACTCAACAAGAGAGTGTTTTTTATCTGTCTCGTACGAAGTCCGAGATTGAGGCTAAAAAGGGTTGACTCAACAAGAGAGTGTTTTTTATCTGTCTCGTACGAAGCCCGAGATTGAGGCTAAAAAGGGTTGACTCAACAAGAGAGTACAAAAAGGTGATTGACTCAATAAGAGAGTCTATGAGAGTGGTTGACTCAACAAGAGATTCTGAAAAGGTGATTGACTCAACAAGAGAGTCTGAAAAGTAATTGACTCAACAAGAAAGTCTGAAAAGGTTAGCTCCATTGAGGAGAATCATTGTACAAAGCCCAAGAGGAGGCTAACTTTCCTGAGGAAAGGATCATTATACAAAGCCTAAGAGGAGGCTATCTTCTGCCAGGCATTATTGAGATCCCGAGGCAGGTCCAAATGGGGAATCAACTCCTACTGAGAATTACAGAATAGTTGAGATATCAGATGTCTTGAGGTTCTGATCTGAGATAGTGTTATACTAGTGATAGACTGGCCCTGGCAGGGGAATTTTAGGAGACAGATAGGGTTTTAGAACCCATAAGCTTTAACTCTGCTAGAGATTAATCCAGAATTCGGGGTTTCTTCCTATGTTTGTAGAGAACTTGAGAATGTCTTTGAGACTCAAGGAGATTTAGACTATCCAAGTCTATTAGTGTGGTCTATCTTTGTACAACGCCTAAGAGGAGGCCGACTCGTTTAAGGGATGAGTATCAACCCTAAAATTGGTCTGAGGGCTTTTGTGACTCCTTTTAGAAAGACAGCTCTAGCAAAGGATGACTAAGTTCTATCCTATACCTCTAAGAGGTTGTGAGGGTCCTTGTATGAAGCCCAAGAGAAGGCATGAGAACTTCTAAGAAGCCGACGGGGCCTTGTACGAAGCCCAAGAGGAGGCGGGGATGCTTTTAGGAAGCATGTGGGTCCCAAACCCAGAAAAATTCAAGAAATTCTATTCACCGAGAATAGATCATTTAGTGAAAGTTCTGATGTTTGAAGAAAATCAAGAGATGCTATTCACTGAGAATAGATCAACTCCGGGGAGTAGAATTTCTTTGACAATTTCTAGGGGTGACAGTCTGAGAAAAGGTTCACTGAGAATATTGCCTTTCTCTTTGTTCCATATTGTTTAACCCCAAGAGAAGGGAAGACTGTATCTGAAAATCCTATGGGGATCTAGTTTTGACTGTATTTAAGAGTGACCAACATGGCTTTACCTAGTTCTAGACCTAGTTACCGGGGAAACTCTAAATAACTATACTAGTATATATACAGTTGATATATGAAAAGTATTTAAAAGGGTATGAAAGATGACTAACCGTGCACAGCTTCCCACAATACCATTATATATATAACATGTATTTAAAAGAATGAAAGAAGACTAACCATGCACAACTTCCCACAATACAGTTATATATATTAAAGCGAGTAAATGAAAGCAGTTAAAACTTACAGGCGAGCAAGCTTCCACGCTGTATTGTTAGTTGTTCAAAGAAATTAAAGAAAGTCTTGATAACAACTGTATATTTTAATCTAAATCAAAAGGGAAGTTGTTTTAAAAATATTGTACTGGAACTTATACAACGTCTGAGGCCCAAAAGGTTTCCTGTACAAAGGTATGGGTCTTACAACTCAAGGAGAGGCCCAAGGATTATTTTGAAAAAGAAAGATGGGACTTATAACATGAGGGTAGGCCCAGATGGTTTGTTTTGAAAACGGAGATCGCGACGAGGTTTTGAAAATGTGTTGGGTCTTACACAATGACTCAGGCCCAGCAAGGTATCTCATTTACAAGGAATGGGTCTTACACTCTATTAGAGGCCCAATGATTGTTTAAAGAAAAAGAATGGGGCTTACAACTCTAGGAAAGGCCCAAGTGGTTTTATTTTAAACTGGCGATCACGCCGAGATTTTTGAAAATGTGTTGGGTCTTACACAATGACTGAGGCCCAGACTATTTTGGTTTCAAAGAGGGATTGGGGTTTACACTCTATTAGAGGCCCAAAAATGGTTTTGGTGAAAAGGGGATTGGGTCTTACACTCTATTAGAGGCCCATGAGTGTTTGAAAAAAGTTTGTTAGGGTGAAAATCAAAGAAATCCTAATTTCATCATTTTTAAAAAAGTATTCCTTTTAATAAAATGACAAAAATACCAAATAAGTCTAAATAAACTACTTGTGATTTTTGGTTATGGTTTGAAAAATGAGGTTTTAATCACAAGATGATTTAGGACTCATTTGATTTTGATTTTCAAGATGAATATTCATTTTTAAAAGGTTTTAAAAATAATAAAAATGAATTTATTTACAAAAATACCAACTATATTAAATAAATAATATAAATCTTATTTTTTTTGTGGAATAAAATATATTTTGTGATTTTTTGCAAAAAGAACCAATAAAAAATAATTAAAATTGAGAGAGTTATTAATTTTCCAAATCATTTAAAAAATAATATGAAAAATAATAAAAATGGAATAAGTGATAAAAAAAGAGGTCTGGGGCGAGGGGGATTTGAACCCCAGACCTTCCACTCTCTCAATACACAGAAACCAGCTGATCAACCACTGAGGCGCAATGCCAATTCATTAAACATATGGCAAGGGAAAAATATAAGGCAAGTTTGGTTTGAAAACGTGAAGAATGGCGCCATGGCCGTCTTCTTCCTTGGGCCAGATACGTGAAGCTCTCTATCTCATTCGTTTCTCAACCATTTGACATGATTCAAACACCAAATTCATGCTTTTTTAACAAGGAACTTGATGACAATATTTGATTTCATTTATTTTCAGTGTGTAGCAAGTTACATGAACATGAATGTATGAACCCTAATTTTGCAAAAGCAATCGTGCAGACATGTTTGTGAGTGCTATGAGGGGAAACACTCAACATATGATGATAAGCAATTGGCAAAAGTATCATGCGAGGAAATATGCATGGATCATGTTATGAGAGTTTGAGGCTTACCTTGCTGCAAAAAGAATTGGAACTCTGCACAAAGTGTGTTCCAGAAGTAATTCGATGACCCCTACAGCTTCAATGGATGGTATGGAGTGGATTGCAAGCCTAGGAACTTTTTGAAACTCCTTAGATCAGATCATGGTATCCCAACTGTATAATGGCTAGGTTGAAGATTGAGATTTTGATTCAGGTGTTTCAGAAGTGGTTTAGGTTTTTGGATAACTTCTATACATCATATGTGATATGTTAGAAGTGATGGTTTGAGTTGCTTGGCTCTCCAACTCAAAACTCGATAGCACTTGCTCAAAAACAAAGAAATTTGGCACTTAAGGAGAGAATGAGAGAAAGAAATGTTGTAGGCTGCTTTGGTGTGATTTGAATGATCAGTTAGGACCTCTATTTATAGTAGAGGAGTTGTGTTGAAGTGGTTCTCTTGAAGCTAGAGGATAAGGCCATGGTTCAATGGTCTTGGCTTGGCATAAATGCCTCTTGCACTAGGTGTAACAGCTGCCTCAAATAGCTCAGCTATATATTGACTGATTCCACATTCTTCAGTCATTTTAATTGTTGTTTAATCAGAGAACTTAACTAAGGAGAGTGAGAATTTTGAAAGTGCACTATTCCACATTCATTCCCTTTGAATTCAAGGCATATATGCCAAAAACTCATCAATTCTCAAGGACAAGCATTTGGCATTTCAGTCCAAGTTTGTTGGTTGGATCAGATGCATTGTGATCAGATTGGATGACTTTGGCATAGTGATCCTTGGCTTTGACTCAGAAATCGTGTAAGGCAAGAAAACATGCAAACTGATTTTTCATGACAGCCTTGCCATGGTGTTTTGTAGCAGCCATAACTCTTGGCTCAAGTTGAGTTGTTTCATGCCAATAAGTTCCTTGGATTGTAGGCAATATGGACAACAACTTTGATGTTTACATCTTGAATTGATTCAGCCTAAAACTATGTGAAACAACCCTCCAAGTTTTGGTGTTTCACTTGAAATCTGCCTTGGGCAGAATTTTTCTAAGTGTTGGAAAAAGATGCATTTTCATGTTTTTAGTGATTTTGATCCAATCATAACTTGAAATCTATGAGGAATTGGAATGAGATGTAGTTGACACTTTTGAAGTATGTCGTGAGAGCTACAAATCCATCTTTGGATAATCCAAAATGGTTGCTTGGATCTTAAGTTATGATCCTTGGGAGTTGGTACCCTAGCCATTTTGTTTCATAACTTAGAAAAATTCTAAGTTTTTTATGGTTACCCCTTTTACAAGTTATCTCACTTTCTTTGGTTTTTCTTGATGAATGATGATTCCAATCACACATTAATATCATTTTAGGGTTAAGGAACCTTGGTTGACCAAAAAATCAAAAAGTCAAACATTAACTTTTTGTACAGTTGACTTTTTCAGCAGATGAAATCTAAATTGTGTGATCCTCTATGAAATCAAGTCCTTGACCTAAATCAAACTTAATAGATGGATTCCATAGGTGTTGTAGGGTGTATTGAATCATGTCCCAAGGTTTGGGAACATGTCCTGGTCAAAAGTCAAAGATACAGTTGACTTTTTCTTCAAAACCCTAATTATGGCTCAGATGAAATTGAAACTTGTGAATCAAGCTTCTTGGATCAATCCATTCTTGTAAATGGATCAATATGGTGTATTGGAGACCCTCAAATCATGTCTTGAGGTATTGGCTCATGCTTTGTTCCAAAAGTCAACTTAGGGGTGAATTAGGTCAAGAAACCCTAATTCCTGATTTTTGATAAATGCATCCCCTGAGGTTAAATTGTCTTGATGATTGGGTCCATGAGGTCCCATGGAGTATCTTAGGTTATGCTTTGAAGAATTGGCTCATGACCAGAGGAAAATTCCCATCTGGAGGCCCTGATCGACCAAAACCCTAATTTGGTGACACTGGCGATTTTGAGGCTTAATCCACTTGGAATGCAACAACTTTGTGCTTGGTTATTGATGTGGGAGTCCTCTTGATCCCTTATAGGTGTTGGAGAGGTTAGACAAGTTGAAGATCATGTCATTCCTTGATTGATCCTCTGTCTAAGTGCTCAGAGAGGGCTTGAAACCCTAATTCTTGTCTGTAGTGAATGCTCACCCATCTTTGGGGAGACTGGTGAGGCATAATGATACATCCATATTGTGGTGATGATTTGAACAATGATGGGAAATCTTAGTGGTCAGAATTTGGGGTATGACAGAATCCCATTGAGTACGATGGATGCGAGGGGGTGCTAATACCTTCCTCTTGCGTAACCGACTCCCGAACCCAGACTATGGTTGCGATGACCATGAATTACTCTTTTGAGGTTTCCTTTGATTATTTCCTTTCCCTACGTCGGGATAAATAACGTCCAGTGGTGACTCTTCTGTCTTTTTCGCCGGTTGATTTTCGCAGTTGCGACAAGAAGGAAAAGGGACCGTCATTGTACAACTACTATGAGTAAGAGTAGCTTTTTTTTATTAGAGTTAGATGTAGTCGTTTGAATATTCATTTATCAATGATCGTGACATTTTATGCAATTCTAATTATGCTTTAATATTGATGATCATCTTCAAGCTTAATGCTTATTTTAGAGTAGCTACCTAGAACATCTTTTCATGTTTTAAATCAATATTTAGAAATACTTTTTTTTACTAGATCAAAGTTTTTCATTTGCTAGATACTAAACTCTTGACATAGATTTAGGTTTAACATCCAAAAATACTATTGAATCTTAATGATATCGTATTGCTTATGTTGGTGTAAATCATAGAGGTCAATTGTTTTATATTTAACTTGGTAGTCATATTAAATTATATAGGCAAAATACCCTTTTTGGTCCTTCAACTTTACCTCGGAGTCCATTTTTGTCCCTCAATTTTAAAAAGTTCCAAGTTGATCCTTTAATTGTTTAAATAGTGTCACAGAAGTCCTTTCCGTCCATTTGGCTGAAACTGAGTTTGTTTTGGTATGCGTGGTAGCTGGCGTGGAATATATGTTTCATCTTTTTTGTTCCATCCTTTTCCTCCCTCTCATTCAAAGTCACAAACTCCTAGGCTCACATTCATACCCAGATCTTTCCATTTTTTCATACCCAGATCTAAACACACTAATGTCACTGCTCAAAGCCTCAAACAAATGCCTCAAACCTTACATTCATACCCAGATCTTTCAATTTTTTCATACCCAGATCTGAGTGAAAATTCTGCATAATCTCCTGCCCGTCTTTCTCTTAACTTGTATGTTATAATTGGCCATGTAACAATTTTAAATACTCATCCAAAAATATATTACAGGCTAAAAACATATGAGTTTGACCTGGACGTATTTTTTTCACGCTGTAAGCAATTGACTCTGTTATATGGTGTTTTGGATCAAATTACCATGCAAGACCCTTTTGGTGAAATGTTAATGAAATCAGGAAACTTGTATTTTTTTTCCAGTATTATATAGTCCCGAGTTAACTTTTCTATTGTTTTTGCTGTTTAAACTGTATGATTAAGAGCAATTAAAATCTTTAGTTTTTGGACAGGCTATACATGGAATCTGGATTGGATTGGTTGTAGACTTGTAATTATAGATTTCTCTAGGTCCGAGTGATTTAAGAAAAGAGACATGGATATTAGTTCAAATAAATAAAGTGTCTTAGAGAATACTATAACTTACCAATATGGCATCAGACACAATAGAAAAATGCCTCGATTAATACATCTGAGCTCATTACTGCCAGATTGGTAGTTGCTTACTTGTTATTTCTATGATTAGTTATTTTGTAATGTATACTTTTTTAAGAATGTCGTAAACATTTGTTTAAGGGATTATTTTTTTGTGTGTTGATGGACATATTTGTAATGGCAATGGCACATTACTTTTACCATGTGATAGTTGTTATTAATTGAATATGTTTCACACATGCACCCAATCTTGTGTGCTTGCACACACATTCTCAATTTTTTCTATTGCACTTAACACCAACTTGATTAAACTTCTTTGAAAGCTTGTAGGTTGTGGAGATAAAAAGGCACAATTAGTGAGACCAACAGTAAGAAAGTCCACCCTCAACCCATGGAAGAAGCCATGAACCAGAATCCAGAAGCTGTGGAAACCCTAGTATCTAAAAATTTCACTAATATTTCTACACTGAAATCAACTTATATTTAGTTGCAAGCTGCTCATACTCTCTATGACCCCCGACAAAATCCACACTACTAATAACCTTGTTATTAGTGAGCTGAAAAATCTATCTGAACTCAAGCATTTATACAGGGAAAACAACCCAAAACCAACACTACAAGAAAACATGGATTTTCCTAAGTGATTTAGTGATGTGATATACATGTGGGAAATAATGGAGGTTGCGACGTGTATATCACGTCACTAAATTATTTTATTAATAAACTAATAAGAATCACGTTTGCTAATGGTGGTTGCAGGTTTTTTTTTAAATAGTTGTGACGTGAATCCCACGTCACAAAACAAAAATTAAAAACTTAAAATTCAAACTATCAGGTTTCACGTGGGGGGAAATTTGAAATTTTTCAGAATTTCATTTATGGCGTGTTATCCACGTGGGAAAATGAAATTAAAAAATAAACAAAAAGGTATGAAACATCAGTCTGTGAAATGATGGGTCTGACCAAGCCCATTTACTTTTGCAGGTTTTTCGACATGGGATTCACGAGGGAAAGTAGCCACGTGATTCTAAAGTCGCTAGGTCCCAAATATTTATTTTGGTCTAACAATTAATGGTACCGTTATTTATTACACTTTTTCCGACGTGCACTTAATGTGAGAAAGTTCCGACGTGTTTTCCACGTCGCAAGAATCAAAATATTTATTTTAATTTTATTACCGTTGAGTTTTAACGTTAATATTTATTAGTGTTGAGTGTTTTTATTACAATATTCCATTTTGTTCCGACGTGGGAATCACGTGGCTACTTTCCCTTGTGATAACCACGTCGCTAACCTCACTATATATTTTCTCAAATCTCCAGAACGCACCAGCACCATTTCATTTCCTCTCGTCTTTTCTTCTTCGTTTCCTTTCTTCTGTTCTTCTTTTTTTCTTCTTCTGCTTTGCTCTTTATTTCATCTCACCATACCATTTTAACACCAGTTGTTCATTATTAAAGCAAAGGTATGTTTCATTTCTTTCTCCTTATTTTCTATTCTTTTTATTTTTATTTTTATTTTTGTTTTACCATTTATTTTAATATTTTTTAATTTTAAAATTTTAATGTTTGTTGTTAAAATAAAAATATTTGGAAGATTCAAGATGAGCTCATCAAGATTCAAGATACAAACTCTATCGTTGTTTCATTGAGGTATTTTTGTAATTTAAATTATTTATCTTTCAGATTTATTATATGAATAAAATTGTATATGAAAGTTGTTTGGAAGTTGTTGTGTAAATATAGAATATATAGATTATATATAAAATTATTTAGGTTTTATAAGATTATTTATTTGTTTGTTTGGTTGTTGTTGTTGTGTAGAAACAGATTTTCTTTTTAAATATGTTATTTTTATTAAAAAGAGAATAAATATTATATTTTATAAGTTATATTTTATATTTTCTATATTTCATAATTTATTTTTTATATTTTAAAAACAAAATTTTAAAAAAAATAGAATTTATAGGTTATATTTAATATATTTTAAAGGTTTTATTTAATAAATTATATTTAATATATTTAAAAAAATAAAAAACAGAATTTTATATTATATTATATATATATATATATATATATATATATATATATATATATATATATATATATATATATATATATATATAAAATAAAAACAGTATTTATAAAAAATTAGAAAAAACAGAATTTAAAAAATATTTTTATTTAAGAAAATTGTAAAGTTATTAAATAGAAGTATTTTTGTTAAAAAGTATTTTTAGAGAAATTTATGTTTAAAAAAAGTATATAATAAATATTAAAAAGTTATATTAATATGTTATATATATTTATTAAAAAACACAATTTAAACAACAAATTTATTTAAAAAAAATAGAATTTAAAACAAACGAAAAATATATTAAAAAAAATTATATAGAAAAAAGTATATAGCTATTCTGAAAAAATTATATTAATATGTTATGTAGATTTCCAAAACTAAAAAAAAAAATTTTTTTATTTATATTAAAAATAGAATTGTAATATTTATATTTATATTTTTATAGAAATGAAAGATGTATCATAAATTAAGGTATATGAATTAATTTTTTTATTTAAGTAAGTGTAGCGAGTGATTTTTGGATGTGGTTGCGAAGCACGATCGCTCTGGTACTACAGTTCGATTCATTTTTTATCCTATTAAAGCTGATGAAGGAAGGGAAATAGATGTCTCCAACTAACCCTGCTTGCATACTGAGGTTAAACAGTCAAAAATGTTGGTTTACAGATGCTACAAAGATTCGGGGTTTCTCCTAGGTTATTTTGTTGACGAGAGGGGCACTTTGGGCTATCGGTTAGGATGTTAGGACAGATATATGAAAGTATGGGATTTTGGTTTTTTTGTTTAGTGTGCTCGCTAAGATTTTTCTTTCCATCTTATGCCTACGTATTCCCGTTTACCGAAACAGGGAAATCAGAGTGTTCGTAGTTCCTCCTATTCTATGGGAGGAAATGGTATTTGGTGTCTTGTTTAAAGCCCAAGACGTGAAGCGAAAGGTGGTTTGTATCTTGATCAAAGCCCAAGAAGTGAAGCTGGAGAGTTTATTTGTATCTTGTTCGAAGCCCAAGATGTGAAGCTGAAGGTGTTGACCTTAGAGAGAATTTGTCATCTCTAAAGAGGGGTTTGTCTGTCACAACTGTTGGGTGACTGATTACAAAGGAGAATTACTTTAACCGAGATATGTGAATCCGGCAATGCCAAAATTTCCTTTATAGGGGATTTTAACCTGAAGGAGAAGACTTTAACTCAGTGTAGAGCAATGCTATCTTTCCTTAGGAATTTCTCATGCTAAAAGAGGGACAGTGGCGTGGATGTAAATAATCCAAAGGCTTGCCACTTACAGCAATTAGATGAAGGGGAAGGAGTTGTTGATGTTTGTGTACTGTGAACGAGGCACAACTTTGATGCTAAAAGGTTTATTGGATTAACCAGTGGTTTTCTTATATAAAGCCTAAAAGGAGGCTAAAATGTGTCTCGTACAAAGCCCGAGAGAGAGGCTAAAAGGTTTTGACTCGACGATGGAGTCTTTTGGTATCTCGTATAAAGCCCGAGATGAAGGCTATTTGACTCAACAAGAGAGTGTTTTGTATCTCGTACGAAGCCCGAGATGGAGGCTGTTATTTGTTTGGCTCAATAAGAACCTTTTTGTATCTCGTATAAAGCCCGAGATGGAGGCGAAAGAGGTGATTGACTCAACGAGGGAGTCTCTTATGTGTCTCGTACAAAGCCCGAGAGAGAGGCTAAACGTTGTTTAACTCTGCTGGGGAGAATCATTGTACAAAGCCCAAGAGGAGGCTATGGTGACTGTTTCAGTTGAGTGACAGGTCCAGTATGCTGATTTAAAGAGAAAATCAGTTCTTATATGAGTAACACTGTACTCAGGGATTTTGATTCGAGGATCAGGGTTATTTCCTGTTCTTTAAGGAAATGGGAAATCCAAAGGGTATTGAGACTGTCCGAGTCTACGGGTTTTCTTCCTATTTAACGAAGGGGTCACTTGAGAATGTCTTTGAGACTCAAGGAGATTAGACTGTCCAAGTCTAGAGTTTCATCTTTTGTATTATGCTTTGAGAAACAGTAGTAGACTCTTTGAAAGGACTGTTCTATGAAGATGACTAAGTTTTGTTCCTATACCTCTAGGAGGTCGTCGGGACAATTTGTACGAAGCCCAAGAGGAGGCTGGAAACTTTTAAGAAGCCGACGGGTCCTTGTACGAAGCCCAAGAGGAGGCTATCATTCTCGGAGGAAGAGATCATTATACGAAGCCTAAGAGGAGGCTGTGAATACTTCTAAGAAGCCAGCGGGTCCTTGTACTAAGCCCAAGAGGAGGCGGGGTCGCTTTTAGGAAGCCTGTGGGTCCTTGTACAATTCCCAAGAGGAGGCTGATGCTTTTAAGAAGCCCGTGGGTCCCCAAACCCCGAGAAATTCAAGACAGGCTATTCACAAGGAATAGATCAAGCTAGGAAAGTTCGAGAATTTGGAAGAAACTCAAATATGCCATTCACGGAGAATACATTCATCTCTGGGAGTAGAGTTTCTTGATAATTCCTAATGAGGACAACCGCAGAGAAGACTGTATCTGGTGATCCTATTGGGGATCTAGTTGTCTATTTCTACGAATAAACGAAACGGCGTCACCTAGTTCTAGACGTAGTTGTCGGGGAAACTCTAAATATCTATACTATTATTACACAGTTGATATGAGTTTATGAAAGAAGACTTACAGCGAAACAGCCCCACAATACAGTATATCTATATGAAAGTGGTAAATGAAAGCGTATAAACACTTACTCGGTTGTAGAGCTTCCATGCTGTTTGGTTAGTTGTTCAACAAAGACAGATTGAAAACAATAGTATATTCAAAATCAAAGGAGAAAGTGCTTTGAAAAAGAAAGATTTGGGGTTTACAGCTCAAGGAGAGGCCCATGGTTTTACCAGTGATTGCACTGTTGAATTTGTACAGAGAGACTTATACAAGTGACTGAGGCCCAAAAAATTGTTTTCTGTACAAAGGGATGGGTCTTACACTCTCTCAAGAGGCCCAAAAAGTTTTAAAGAAAAATAGTTGGGCTTATAACACGAGGGTAGGCCAAGATGATTTTTCGTTTAAAATGGCGATCGCGTCGAGGTTTTCTTTTAACGCAGAGGGACTTATACAATAAGTGAGGCCCAAAATTGTTTTGGTTAAAAGGGGATTGGGTCTTACACTCTATTAGAGGCCCAAAATTTTTGAATGGGTCTTATAGCTCAAGGAGAGGCCCAATGGTTATTTTTCAAAAGGGCGACGATCGCGCCGAATTTTTTACGGTATCAGGACTTATACAATATACTGAGGCCCAAAAATGATTTGGCCAAAAAAAGGATTGGGTCTTACACTCTATTAGAGGCCCAAATGTTTTGAATGAGTCTTATAGCTCGAGGAGAGGCCCAGTTGATTTGATTTTGAATTGGCGATCGCGCCGAGGTTTTTGAAAATACAGTGGGACTTATACAATAAATGAGGCCCAAAATTTTTGGTATTTACAAAAAGGGGTTGGGTCTTACACTCTAATAGAGGCCCCAAGTGTTTTGAAAATGATTTATGAGGGTTGAATTAATCCAAAAACCCTAATTTGTTTTTAAAAATGTATTTAATTGAATAAAAATTCAATTAAAATGATCAAAATTGTTTAACATATGGAAAACAAATTATGATCTTGGATTAATGCTTCAAAAATTAAGTATTGACCTACAAAATAATTAGAAGGCATTAAAAGTTGCAAAATCAAGGTGGAAAAAATATTTTAAATGTTAAAAACAATTAAAACATTAATTCTTTGCAAAAATATCAATTATATAAAATAAATAATATTTTTGGGATTTTTTGGGAAAATAAAATATTTTAACATTTTTGTGAATTATTAAAAAAATAATCAACTCAAAATCATTAAAACTCAGAGAGAAATTAATTTTTGAATCAATTAAATAAAATCACAAAATTCAAATATTTAAATTTTCAAAAAATGGCGCCAAGAACACACCAAGAACACACGCGTGTTCTGGGTTTGCCCAGATTTGCATTTTCTCTCAAATCTCACTGAATACTTAATCATATCATGTAATCCACATACCAATCAACTCGTTTCAACCTCACGATCATGCCCATGACAATTAATTTCATTTAAATTAAGCATAAAACAAGAAATCACGAAAAATCCTCAAGAACCCTAATTTCTGCATGAAGGCTATTATTTTTGATACACGATTCAAACAATGCAATTAATTGAGGGGAAACATTCCATGCATGATTATGAACATATGGCCAAATTATTGTGTAGCGGAAATTGCATGGATCATAGAGTTAGAAGAACTCATGCTTACCACTTGCAGCTGGTGATCGTGATTTGTGTTGGAGGTGTACAACTAGGTTCCAATGATCTGGATAGCTTCCCTAGGTGCCATGGAGTGTGTATGAATGCTTAGAATGGATTGAATTAATCTGGAACTTGAGATGGTACCCCAACTGCAAATCTGTCAAGAACTTGAGCAATTGGATGGTGATTTTGTGAAATCTGTGTTCCAGATGTTATGTGAGTGTTTGGATCACTTCTATATGATGTATGTGAGGTGTGTGTGTGTGTGTGATTGGTTTGATTGGAAAAGCTCTCAAACTCAAAACCCGATAGTGACTTTCCTTGGAAGACAAAATTGGAGTGAAAGAAGAGATTTTGAGGAAAGCATCTGTTTGATGGCTTTGGTGTACTCAAACTGATCATAATTGAGCTCTATTTATAGTAGAGCAAATTTGTTTTGCAAGGAATAGTGAATGGCAACTGCTGAGTAGGTTGGTCAATGTTGGCAAATGAAAATTCAAGTCTCCTCTAGCCATTGACTAGAGGTTTGGGCACAGGCTGCTAGTTCCCTTGGTCTTGGATAAGTCTTGACTGAATTTAGTTGAGAATGGCTCAGTCCATGCCACCTTGATGCTTCCATTGAATGCTCCAATCCAAAATTGGAGTCTTGTCCCTATTTTGGCAATTCTAGGTTCAACATGCTATTTCTTGTTCCAAAGACTTTGGAGGCTTGGCTCAGTGATTGTCCCCTTTAGATTCAATCCTCAGAGGTGTCCAAGTGGATAGGAGCATTTGGATTTGGCTGATTTTGGAAAATCGAGCAAAAGTGCAAAATCTGTCTTGCCTTGACAAATTTCAACAAGGCAACTTGCCAATGTTATATCTCATGGCTCAAATTGAATTTGGTAATGTTCTTGGTCATTTTGGAAAGCCCTTACATGATACAACAACTGTTTGAACATGTTTGGTTTTTATTTCTTTTGAATCCAAGTGAAAAATCCCCCTACATTTGGCAAAAAGTAAGGTAAAATCTGACTTAGTGAAATTTTCACTAAGTGTTGGAACAAAGTGACTTTTCTTGATTTTGATCACTCCATAACTCAAAATCCATGAGGAATTTGGACATAGGTCAGTATGAAGCTTTTGTATAGGGCAATGAGATCTTCAAATCAAGCTTTGAATGGGGAACAATGGCCTTGTGGTTTAGGAGTTATGGTCCTCCAAAGTTGGCACATTAGTGTCACTTTTTCCATAACTTAGAAATTTTTCTAAGTTTTTATGGTTACCCCTTTTACAAGTTATCCCACTTTCTTTGATTTTTATTGATGAATGATGATTGAAATCATACATTAACATCATTTTAGGGTTAAAAAACTATTTTGGTGAAAAATCTCAAAAAGTCAAAGTTGACTTTTGTGCATAGTTGACTTTTTACCAGATGAATTCCAAACTGTGCAATTCTTTATGAAATCATGTCCTTGACCTAAATCAAACTTGATGGCCATGTTCCATGGGTGTCATAGGGTATATTGAATCATGTCTTAGGGCTTGGGAGCATGTCCTGGTCAAAAGTCAAAGTTACAGTTGACTTTCCTCGCGAAACCCTAATTGTGGTGCAGATGAAATTGAGACTTGTTGCTCAAGCTTCTTGGATTAATCCATTGTTACAAATGGATCAATGTGGTATATTAGAGACCCTCAAATCATGTCTTGAGGTCTTGGTTCATGATTGGTCCCAAAAGTCAACTTAGGGGTGAATTAGGTCAAGAAACCCTAATTCCTGATTTTTGATGAATGCATCCCCTGAGGCAAAATTGACTTGATGATTGGGTTCATGAGGTTCCATGGAGTATATTAGGTAATGTTTTGGATATTTGGCTCATGCCCAGAGGAAATTTTCCATCTGGAGGCCCTGGTCGACCAAAAGCCTAATTTGGTGACACTGGCGATCTTGAGGCTTGATCCACCTAGAAGGGAGCATCCTTGTGCTTAATCCTTGAAGTGGGAGTCCTCTTGATCCCTTGTGGATATGTGAGAGGTTAGACAAGTTGAAGATCATGTCATTCCTTGATTGATCCTTTGTCTAAGACTCTGAGAGGGCTTGAAACCCTAATTTTTATTGTAGTGGATGCTCACCCATCTTTGGGGAGACTGATGAAGTATGATGGTTCCTCCATATTGTGATGATGATTTGCACAATGATGGGAAATATTAGTGGTCAAAATTTGGGGTATGACAGATGCCCCTATTTAATCTTCTTGGACTCGAAGGTGTGAATGACGAAGGTATTCGGGCATTCGGGGTGCAAGAGGATTAAATATCGGAATAGCCGAAATTTTGATGCTGGTTAAGAATGGCAGCTTGCACATCCTTCTTCTTTTGCTAAGCAATGATGCTCAGAAAAGGGTAAACTTCCCCTCGATCCTGGTTTCCTACCAAGGAACTGGTCTCAGTTTCTGAAACAAACTTCCCCTCGATCCTGGTTTCCTACCAAGGAACTGGTCTTAGTTTCTTTTGTAAACTTCCCCTCGATCCTGGTTTCCTACCAAGAAACTGGTCTTAGTTTCTGATATAAAATTCCCCTCGATCCTGGTTTCCTACCAAGGAACTGGTCTTAGTTTCTATTTTAAACTTCCCTTCGATCCTGGTTTCCTACCAAGGAACTGGTCTTAGTTTCTTTTGTCAATAAACTTTATTGACAAGGGACGCTATTCGTAGCAGTTTTCCTCAAACTTCTTGCCGAATTTTCCTGGGGAGATGCCATTTGACGAAAAAAAAATTTGATGTCAGAGTTGCTGGGGAACCCAGTCGTCTGAGTTGTAGAGTTGCACAAACTTCTCTATTGGAGACGCCATTTGCCGACTCTATCTGGGGAAAGCGAGTCTCTTGAGAGGCTACTTCTGCGTGGGATCTTACATCATACTTTTCTCGGGATCTTCCTGGAGAAATGTCATATGATGGGGTCCAATTTTGAGGTGCCGATGACCTTTTCATCAGCGGTCTTTTCGGAGCGAAACTGGTATGCTGCCGAATCTCTGATTACGAGGCTTTCTCTGTGGATTTTACTTAATCCGGGAAAGCAAGGATATCATCTTCAATGGCAAAGAGTGATGCTGACTGAAAGTTCCTCTGGTTTTTCAGAGGTTCAAGTTATCAAAGTGGTCAAGGGCCAACTTCCTTCTAGAAATAAACTGGAGGCGAGGTTGTTCAAACACAGCGTTTCCTGAAGAGGCAAGAACTGACAACTCAATTGAGAGAACTTCTATCACTAGGGGACAAGATCGACTAGAGTGATAGTGATGCAATATGAAATGGAATGCAAATCAAATGCATGATGTATGTATGTTTATGCTGACAAAACTGACGCGACATACAGACTAAAAGATGAACATGACTGGATACTCGGCCACTGCAGGGGATGAAAGGTATCACTGGTTCATGTAGCGATTCCACCTTGCTTAGGAAAGATAGTCCCTGTTGGGAGCTATGTTGGTCGGGTTTAGGAGATGAGAACTCGGCCGAGGGTATCAGATGGGAAAGCCGCATCTCATACAGTTGATCCTTCGTTCAGGCGTACTGGCCTAGAAGGAGTACTTTGATTCTGCACTTTGAAGTCTGCTTACTTCTGGAGAAGCGGTTGATGTTCCTTTGATGTTCAACAGTCAAAAGAAATTGTCGACTTTATTAAAAAGCAGAAAAAGTTTTAACAAGTAAATTCATTTTTTGTTTTATTTCAAGAATCGTTAATCATGTTAACAACGTCGTTCTGTAAAGCTAAAACAAATAAGAATTACAAACAAAAGCACAAAGGCTCAAATTTTATTGATAAAATGGAGATCAGCCAAACGCGTGATTCCAAAGAGTATTTACAAAGTTTATAAAATGGTAATTTACAGGGAAAAGGGCTACGTTGAAACATAACGACCGTTATCCTTCTACCAACTTTGAATTCGGAGCATCCTGAGCTTCTGTCGAAGATGACCTTGACTGGAGTTTTCTGACGGATGACGTAACTGCTGCTGAGGGACTTGCCTCTGTTGAACATAGTTACTTGTCATTATCCCAAACTTTTGCCTGGATTGTACTGTGATGTTTCCAACCCATCAGGATGATTTTTTTTCATGTCTCTAACTTTTGCCTGGACCGCCCTTTCGGGTTTTCAATTCACCGAGAAGTTTTTTTTTTTTTTAGTTTAGGCGAAGTATTTCTTGACTACATCAACATTCGTGGGGTAGGCAAATTCCTCTCCGTCCATGGTTGCAAGTCTCAAGGTGCCGCCTGAGAAAGCTTTCGTGACCACATGTGGGCCATCATAATTTGGGGTCCATTTACCCCGAGAATCAGTGAGAAATAATTGTATCTTCTTGAGCACGAGGTCTCCTTTTCTGAAGACACGAGGTCGGACCTTTTTGTCGAACGCCTTCTTCATTCTCTACTGATACAACTGACCGTGACATAGTGCCATGATTCGATTCTCTTCTATCAAGTTTAATTCGTCGTGTCGATTTTGACACCATTCAGCTTCTGTAAGCTTAACTTCCATCAATATCCGGATTGATGGGATCTCTACTTCTATGGGGAGCACTGCCTCCATGTCGTATACTAGATAGAAAGGGGTTGCCCCTGTTGAAATGCGGACAGATGTGCGATAACCGTGAAGAGCAAAGGGTAGCATCTCGTGCCAGTCTTTGTAGGTTACAACCATCTTTTGAACGATCTTCTTGATGTTCTTGTTAGCCGCTTCTACCGCTCCGTTCATCTTATGTCGGTAGGGAGATGAGTTATGATGCCCGATCTTGAACTCTGCACATAACTCTCTCATCATCTTGTTGTTCAAGTTAGATCCATTATCAGTAATGATCTGGCTTCGAACACCATAACGGCAGATGATATTGTTTTTGATAAATCGGACCACCACTTGTCGGGTTACATTAGCGTACGACGCTGCTTCGACCCACTTGATGAAATAGTCAATGGCGACCAGAATGAAATGATGTCCGTTTGAAGCCTTGGGCTCAATCATGCCAATCATGTCGATTTCCCTTATCGAGAATGGCCATGGGGAAGAGAGAACTTTGAGATGTGATGACGGTACATGAATTTTGTCAGAGTATATCTGACACTTGTGACACCTCCTCATGTACTTGTAGCAGTCGGATTCCACGGTCAACCAGTAGTACCCTGCTCTGAGAATTTTTTTCGCCATTGTGTGTCCGTTGGCATGATTGCCAAAGGATCCTTCATGAATTTCTTTCATAAGCATGTCTGCTTCTGGTCTGTCTACGCATCGGAGCAAGACCAAGTCAAAATTCCTCTTATAAAGAGTGCCACCGCTCAGGAAGAAGCTTCCAGCCAATCTTCTGAGGGTTTTCCTGTCCTTCCTTAGTGCCCCAGGTGGGTACTCTTATTTCTGAAGGAAGCATTTGATATCGTGATACCAAGGTTTGTCGTCTATGACTGCTTCGATCGTGAAGATGTAAGCGGGCCGTTCAAGGCGCATTATATTGATCTTAGGTAAGTCATTCCATTGACCTACACTAATCATGGAAGAGAGAGTGGCTAAAGCGTCAGCCATGTGATTCTCATTACGAGGGACGTGATGAAACTTGACTCTGTTAAAGAAGGGTAACAACCTTCTTGCATAGTCTTTGTAAGGAATCAATCCTGATTGGTATGTGTTCCAATCTCCCTTTATCTGATTGATAACCAAGGTTGAATCGCCGTATACGTCCAAGTTTTTGATCCTTAAATCAATCGCTTCTTCGAGACCCATAATACAAGCTTCGTATTCGGCCTCGTTGTTTGTACATTTGAACGTCAGTCGAGCAGTGAAAGGAATGTGGGTACCCTGAGGGGTAACAATGATTGCCCCAATTCCATTTCCATAATGATTAACTGCTCCGTCAAAGATAAGTCCCCATTGGGAACCTGGTTCTGGCCCTTCACTGGGTAGCGATTTATCGCAGTCTTTCATCTTTAGATACATGACATCTTCGTCTGGGAAGTTAAACCCGATTGATTCCTGATCGTCAATTGGTTGATGAGCCAAGTGATCGACTAAAATACTTCCTTTAACGGCTTTCTGAGCGTGGTACTCTATGTCATATTCTAATAATAACATCTGCCAACGGGCAATTCTTCCCGTGAGAGCGGGTTTTTCGAAGACATACTTGATTGGATCCATCTCGGAGATTAACCAAGTAGTATGACGAATCATGTATTGGCGAAGACGTTTGGCTGCCCAAGCCAAAGGGCAACAAGTTTTCTCAAGCATCGTGTACCGAGTTTTGCAGTCGGTGAATTTCTTGCTCAGATAGTAGATGGCAGACTCTTTCCGTTTGGTTTTGTCTTGTTGGCCAAGTACACATCCCATTGAGTCCTCTAGAACTGTGAGGTAAATGATCAGTGGTCTTCCTTCCACTGGAGGTGATAGAATCGGTGGATTCAACAGGTATTCCTTAATATTGTCGAAGGCGGTTTGGCAATCTTCTGACCAAACACAATCCTAGTTCTTTTTGAGTAATTTGAAAATCGGCGCACACGTGGCGGTCATAAGGAATATGAATCTGGAGATGTTGTTCAAACATCCCAAGAATCCTCTTACTTGTTTTTCAGTTTTCGGAGAAGGCATTTCTCGAATGGCCTTGACCTTGTCAGGATCAACCTCAATTCCTTTCTGGCTGACGATGAACCCTAGTAGTTTCCCTAAATGGACACCGAAGGTGCACTTGTTGGGATTCAAGCGGAGCTTGAATTTTCTTAGACGTTCGAACAATTTTGATAGATGTTCAACGTGTTCACTCTCTGTCTTTGATATTGCAATCATATCATCGACATATACCTCGATTTCTTTGTGTATCATGTCATGAAACAGAGTAGTCATGGCCCTTTGGTAGGTTGCCCCGGCATTCTTCAAGCCGAACGTCATTACCTTGTAACAAAAGGTGCCCCATGGGGTAATGAACGAAGTTTTCTCCATGTCTTTCGGCGCCATTTTGATCTGGTTATATCCCGAGAATCCATCCATGAAGGAGAAAAATTTGAACTTTGTTGTGCTGTCTACCAGCATGTCAATGTGTGGTAAAGGAAAGTCGTCCTTTGGACTTGCCTTGTTCAGATCCCTGTAGTCGACACACATTCTGACCTTTCCGTCCTTTTTGGGAACTGGTACGATGTTGGCTAACCATTGAGGATATTCAGATGTAGCGAGGAAACCTGCGTCGATCTGTTTCTGTACCTCCTCTTTGATTTTGATGGCCATGTCCGGGTGAGTCCGTCTCAACCTTTGCTTTACTGGAAGACATTCTGATCTTAACGGTAAGTGATGTTCCACGATGCTGGTATCCAACCCTGGCATATCCTGATAGGACCAAGCGAATACATCGGGAAATTCTCTGAGAAGCTTTATTAAACCCTCTCTGGCAATTGGACTAAGCAGTGCCCCAATCCTGATTTCTTTTCTCTCTTTTTCTGAACCCACATTGATCGTTTCCAACGGCTCTTTGTGAGGTTCAATGGGCATTTCCTCTTGTCTGAGTAATCGAGAGATCTCTTCTGGAATTTCGTTGTCAACTTCTTCTTCAGCCCCAAATACTGGGAACTCAAAGTTGGGAGAAGGCATCGGATCGTATGTTTCAACTGGGTTTAAAACAAGCAATCTGCATGACATGAGGATTCATGTTTAGAAGAGATAGAGAGAATGCAAAAGTGTGTGCAGTGTATTTATTTTACTGCTTGTTTTTATTTGAATTATTTTTTAGGATTACCATTTTCTGAAAAACGAAAAGAGAAAACAGCAATAAATGCGGAAATTACAGAACGACGTTATTTTATTAATGAACAAGTCGATTCTTGAAACTACAGCCCTATAAAATAAAACTCTGTCACTTTGGGCGAAGCGAAGAGGGAAAATTTACAGAAAGCGAGCCCTATCAAAACATCCGTTTCACCTGGGCAGGGTGAAAGGTTAAAGATGGCAATTACTTTGACTGGCGAACGACCTTCGGAACCTCGACGGCAACCCATTGGGGGCGAACTCCTCAGTGAATCACAAAGTCTGGCACCTTCCTTGATTTGTCTTCAGAAATGACGCTGATTTCTGGTGGTGCAGGATCATTGGAATCTGTCTCCCAGGAAGAGTTGTCGTAGGAGAATTCCTCAGTTGTATTTTGCATAGTATTTGTGCTCTTAGCTGTATCTCCTCATCCAGTAGGCTAGATGTCTTCGAACCTGATACGAGAGCTTTCGGGCGCAGTGTACTTGACCATAAAGTCATATTTTCCACTTGGTTCTCCCAAGGTGTCCCACACTTCTTTGGAACTGGAGGAGTCATCCCTCTCGATGACGTTGACCTTGGGAAAAGCATAGTTGATGAACTCAAGTCCTGCAAATGTTGCGAATTCATCTTCATGTTGAGTATCTTCAGGATGACCTGAGTGTTGATCCCATGACATGGTGGGGACACAGGTATTCTGTTCAATGATGTTCAGCTGAGTTTCATTACTCGACTGACTTTCTTGCCCCAAATCTCTTGGGTAAGGTTTCCACATTGGCAGACCATCCATTGGGCCATAGTAGGTGTAGTCAAAATTGTCTTTCATCAGAGTGTCCTCCTCTAATGAATTTGGTGGAGCACGGCATCCTTCCGGATCACAAAATCCGTATATCATTTCGACATCTGACCGTGGTATAAATCTCGGACTCTGTGCGGGATAACAAAATGGTATAGGCACCTCTTCCTGAGACATATAACTGTCCTCGTTAAGGTAGGACTTCCATTCTTCATCTGTGTCAGAGGGATCTTCCTCATTGATAGCATGTACTGCTTGAGACACTGGGTGAAGGAAACCTTCACTGTGGAAGAAGTTTGGAAGGGGATGAAGACTTTTATCGTTGGCAGCTGTCCGAGTACAGGTTGCAGAAAAACCAAGACCCTTCTTTGTTTTATTGTCAATAGGGATGACAAGCTGTCCCCATCCTGTCGTATCGGTACTCTCGACTGCTTTAATAGCATCGTTGTATGAAGAAATGGAAGTTCCTTCTTTGAATTGATTGTTCTTGCTTACCGACAGTGCTTGGAACTGCGTTCCAATAACCTCCTTGGGCTCTACACTAGCAGATGATGACAAGTTACTCACGAGCAAGGCCTATTCTCCATAGACTGTGACAAGTTGATTGTTCTGAACGAACTTTAGCTTTTGGTGGAGGGTCGAAGTGACCGCTCCAGCCTGATGTATCCAAGGTCTTCCTAATAAACAACTGTATGTTGCCCGAATGTCCATGACCTGGAAAGTGACTTGGAAAGTATGAGGACCGATAGTTATGGGAAGATCAACTTCGCCGATAACTATTTTTCTGGATCCGTCAAACGCTTTGACGACGACCTCGCTGATTCTCATCGGAGGGCCTTTGAATGATAATTGCATTAAAGTAGACTTCGGCATAACATTCAGGGTTGACCCTGTGTCTACCAATACGCTGGCTAAAGCATCGTCCTGGCAGTTAACTGTGATATTGAGCGCCATGTTATGACGACGACCCTCTTCAGGTAATTCCTCATCACTAAATCCCAAATTGTTGCAGGAAGTGATGTTAGAGACAATGCTATCGAACTGTCTGATTGTTACATCCTGTTCCACAAAGGCTTGCTCCAAGACTTTCTGTAGAGCCTCCCTATGCGCTTCTGAACTGAGTAACAGTGATAACACAGAGATCTTTGAAGGAGTTTGTAACAGTTGATCGACAATGTTGTATTCACTCCTTTGGATGAGCTTCAACATCTCATCATCATTTTTTGAAAGGTCGGGATTACTGGATTGACCGACTGATGGATCGGGAGCTTCTGTCTGAAGTTCCTTTTCTTTGTTAAGTTCCCCAACCCCTCGGTTGAAGATTCTACCACTCCGTGTTACACGACTGATGTCTGCAATGTTCACGATGAAGGGGAATGCAATTTCCTTTCCATTTTCAATGGTTGTTGCACCGTACTTGTAAGGGATAGCCTTAGTTGATTCATACGGTAGGGGTCCCAGTAGATAGATGACTATGGGAGCCTTCTGATTATTCTGACCATCGTAAGTAATCTCGATCTGTTCCCGGTTGGGAACTTTAGATTCGTCACGTAGAGGGATGATGGCAAAAACGTCCCTGGTCCTATGATGACCAGAGATTACAACAGCATCCTCGACTTGATCGGCAAGGTAGTTCGGCGTCTAGTTGATGGGTCCAGAACCCGAATATGGACGAATCTCTCCACGATCCACCTGACCCTGAAGAGCTGCTCTCACAAGGTAGCACCCTTGGTTACTTTCCGAACAGACACTACAACGGTCATAATTGTGTGGTGGCACCTGGTCACGCCCACTTTGAATACAATGTAACCTCACTAGGTTAGCTTCCACGAGTCGGACATCCTGGCTCTGACGCCGAGTAGGATTCCTGTTACTGATACTAATTTGCTGAGTATCTTCATCCATATAAATTGGCATCCACCAGTGATTTAACAAGTGCTGAAGTGCCTCCTGGACAAGGGTACAACCTTGATCGTTTTCATAACCCGCTTTACAGCTTTGATAGTCGTGTGATATTAAGAATCCGAGTCGGACCTGTTCAGCATGTAACTCTACCAGGCTGGTATTCATCAAGAGAATGTCGAAGATCTGAACCATGTTGATCTGATAAGGATTCCTATCATGGTAGTCTTGGATCCATCCAAGATCCATCTGACGTTGGAGGGCTTCTTGTACCAAAGAGCAACCCTATTTATTTACCGAGCAAGTCAGACAAGAACTGTAATCATGCCGCGGCAGATTATGATACTGGCTTTGCCTTGAGTGCATCGCCACCAAGTTAACATTCATTGCACGGATATCGTGGTTCTGAATGATGTTAGAATTCGCGTAGACCATGTTAACTCTACGAACTCAGTGCTCTTGGATCCATCCGAGATCCATTTGTTCCTGTAGAGCTGCTTGCACCACAGAACATCCCCGGTCGTCTTTAGAACAGATATCACACTGATAATAGTTATGAGGTGGCACATGGCCATATCCACTTTGTCTACAATGCATCTTGACCAGATTGGTCTCTAACAAGAGTACATCATGAATTTGATAGACATTGTTAGTCTCTCCTTCTATTAGGTTGACAGCAGCCTTGTCATGTTGAGGCAGAGGGTTCATGAGAACATTAGGATTTATATCCTTGAAGGATAAGACCTCGCTCCTAACAAGCTTTTGCACGTCGGACTTGAAATTGAGACAAGTCTCAATGTTATGCCCTGGACCTCCTTGATGATCAAGGCAAGTTTGATCCACCTTAAACCAGAAAGGCAGATTTTTCGGTACTGTAAGAGGAGACTTAGTCTCAATGTGCCCCTTGGCTAGCAGTAATGGAAACAGCTCTGCGTACGATACAGGTATAGGATCAAATCCTGGTGACCGCGTTGTACGGTTGTTGTTGTATTGGGGACGAGCCTATTGAAGAGGTTGTTGTGTCCTTTGCTGATCAGGTTGGCTTTGCGCAACCTGAGGTTGATAAATAGGAATAGGCGCAGGGTTGATAACAGGAGTCACAGCTGCTACCGGTTGATATCGACACCTTTGCTTTCCGAGAGAGATATTCCCAATATCTTGCTCTTTTTTCTTAGGGAGAGCACTACCGTATTTTTTAGTACCGCTCGTCGATCCAGTGTCTTTTACCAAACGTTCTTCTCGGACGGTTTCCTCAAGACGTACGCCCATACCCACCATTTCGGTGAAATCACTGGGTGCACTGGCAACCATTTGGTCATAGTAAAATGAGCTTAAGGTTTTTAAGAAGATCTTTATCATCTCTTTTTCCTCAAGAGGCGGACAAATTTGAGCGGCAATTTCACGCCACCTTTGAGCATACTCCGTAAAGGTTTCCTTGTCCTTTTGCGACATCGATCTGAGTTGATCTCTTTCGGGTGCCATGTCCAAATTGTATTTGTATTATTGGACGAAGGTAGTACCAAGATCTCTGAATGTACTAATCGTAGCACGATTTAAACCCATGTACCATTTTAGTGCGACACCGGTTAAACTATCCTGAAAGTAGTGAATCAGCAGGTCCTGATTTTCCGTCTGAGCTGACATTCGCCGAGCGTACATCACCAAATGGCTCTGAGGGCAAGAGTTACCCTTGTACTTTTCAAAGTCAGGCACTTGGAACTTGTGCGGGACATTCACATTGGGGACCAAGCAGAGGTCTGAGGCGTCCTTTCCAAATAGATCCTGACCGCGAATGGCTTGCAGTTCCTTCTGCATTACCAAGAACTGTTCCTGGAATTCATCCATTCGGTCAAACATAGTTTCCTTTTTACCATCAGGTATCGGTGGAATCTATCCTTTCGGGACAGTGTGCACCACAGGGGGTGGTACCATGACTACGGCAGTGAGTCTTGGCGTTTCCCGAAGTTTGTAACCTTCAGGAGTCTTTAGTATGCCCCTGGCATCTTTGCTTTCCCGAAGTTTGTAACCTTCAGGCCCAGCGGCTTCTGTTGTGATTCCCTGATCTTCAGTGATCGGCGGAACATATCCTTCCGGGATATAGTTAATAGGCATGCCCCAAGGACGATCTTTCGGTATCTGATACCTAGGATCATACCTCTCCACTACGGGCATTGAAGTGATCTCTGAGATCACAATTCTTTGTAGCTGAGCTTCTGCCATGGCTTGCATGTCGTTACAAAGCTTTCTCATATCCTCTCTTAGAGCGTCGATCTCTTCTTTTAACTCTCTGTTTTCTTCCTCAAGATCATCCATCTTTTTCTGAAAATTGGCCCGAGTATTGTACGAATGAGACAGTTTGACTCTAGAATCGAGACATAAACGTGAGACTCATAGGTAAGAGGAATACGCGATGTGAGAATGATGAATGCAATGATTATATTAATTGTTTAAGGTTTAATCAAAATAAACTTCGACAATTAGATTGCAAATATCAGACAGTGGGGAAACCCCTTTTTATTGAATTCAAAGGATTACAGAAATGGAAATACAGTAGATTACAAGGTGCAGAAACAGTCTCTGAAGAGAAATCGGGTGCTGACTCTTATACTTTCCTTTTCTTTGACTAGGGCTCTTGGGTCATTGTCGGGTTGTCATTCCTTTGCCAAGTGAAAGGAGCGACCAAATTCCTTTGGTCATCTTGATTCTCTACAGCATGTTGCTCTAAAATTTCAATCAGAGCATCTTTCTCTTTCAGTAGTTGCTGTATTTTGATGCACTCTACGTTGAGGGTGCGGTACTTGTTCTTCCAAGACCTTCTCTACTTTTGAACTTTGTTGAGAGTAACCTGAAGCTTTTCAGTTTCCGTCATGAGTACATGACAGATTCCCTCGGCGGAAGAATTCCGTAACAAGGATAAGGCATCTTTAGCTTGAGAGCTCTAGTTTGCACCCAATGGAGATAAGGCTCCACCGAGACACAGTCCGGTTTTCCTAGAGACTCTCGTCCTTTCTTATGAACGTGTTTCCAAGCGTGCACTATTTCTGTCTTTAGTGCTCTGTCGTTTTCTCCTTCCTTGAATAAAATACCTTCCAGATGAACACCCCGTGGGATGTGTCTCATCGGGTATCTAAATTGACGACGAACGAGAACTGGATGGTAATTAATTCCTCCCTTAGTTTCTATAAGGGGTACGTTGGGGAAGTTTCCATAACAATCAATGATCCTGATTCCATCATAAATCCTATTGCACCAATCTATATCAGAGTTGGTGAGAGACATGATCTTCTGCGACCAGCACAAGGCACTCTTATGATCCCAGAAAGCGATAGACTTAGGTAAATAGGAGATAAACCATTTAAAAAGCAGAGGCACACATCATGTGATCTCCCCTCCACTGTACAAATTTCCTAAGTGTACAGAATGATACGCATCTGCGAGCAAAGTCGGCACAGGGTTTCCAATGAGAAAAACCTTAATAGCATTGATATCGACGAAGTTATTAATGTTGGGCAACAAAAATAATCTGTAGGTGAGTAAGACAAAGATGCTTTCAAAATCAGTCCCGTTCCCTATAGTAGTGAAGTACAGAGCTTTCTTTGTCAGAAACTGGGCTGGCAAACCTTGTATGCCACCCTTAGCTGTCATGTGAGTCCTGACCTCAGACTCGTCCAAATGAATTGCTCTTGCAATGGTCTGATTCTTCAGAATTTCTTCCAGTCCAGAAAATGGAGCTCGATCAGTGATATGTAAATCAATCAGATGAGAATACTCCTCCAGTGTTGGTGCTAACTGGTAATCCGAGAATGTAAAACAGTGATAAACCAGATCGTAGAATTGAACGAGTGCGTCCATGATTCCCTCAATCACATGGACCCTTAAGAGAGGTAGCAGACCTCTGTACTTGGCTCTGAAAGCCTCTTGGTTTGTGATCATCCTCTCCAAACCTCTCAAATCCTCTAGTTTTGGAACCTTGAAGGTGTACTTATGAGTTCTTCTTCTACCAAAATCCATTAGCGCAATCCTTTTCTCTGATATTTGCAATCATTGTCTTAGTTTAATTTGAAAAAGAGAGACTAGAAGAGAAGATTTTTTTTTCTTGTTTTAATGTTTTTTAGATGAATGCATGAATGCAGCACACAAAAACATAGAAAAAACATGGGGTCAAAGGGTCTTTGTCATGAAGTCAAGGCTCTACCCATCCCTAAAGGTTTATACTAGGGTGATTTTTTGTACCTGTACTCATTATCATCAGCTCCTCCCAGGAAAGAAAAACAATAAGCGGATCGCCAGCGAGTTGTAGAGCAATCTTAGAGTAAGTGCCATTCACCGAGCATAGATCACCAGCCTCAAATGAGGGTAGTATCGCGTGACAACTATTTCTGATAGCTTCCGCACTACAAAAGAGTTTGGCTCCTCAGCTTCTCAGACATCACAATCGGCCCATTGCCTATGAGAGGGAATGGGTTGCATTGGTCAGCCTCCACTGAGGTTGATGGTCAACCCCGTCGCCATCACTTATCTTAAGTGTATACTCAATCTTTCCACATACAGCATCACACGCATTCCCATTAGCAGAAAAATAAACACATATATCAATTAGGAAAAGCAGTATATATATTTGTCCTAAAGTCCTAGACCTTTAAAGCTATGAATCCTAAGTTTCTGACAGAAAATAGTTTCCCGGCGGAGTCACCATCCTGTGGTTTCATTCCAAATTAACGGCGTTTTGACCTAAGATCCTAGTGACGTCAAGGTTTCTACCTAAGAGAAGAGAACAAGATCCCTAAAAACAATGAGACCTCCCCAGCAGAGTCGCCATTTTTCTGTAGCGAGTGATTTTTGGATGTGGTTGTGAAGCACGATCGCTCTGGTACTACAGTTCGATTCATTTTTTATCCTATTAAAGCTGGTGAAGGAAGGGAAATAGAAGTCTCCAACTAACCCTGCTTGCATACTGAGGTTAAACAGTCAAAACTGTTTGTTTACAGATGCTACAAAGATTCGGGGTTTCTCCTAGGTTATTTTGTTGACGAGAGGGGCACTTTGGGCTATCGGTTAGGATGTTAGGACAGATATATGAAAGTATGAGATTTTGGTTTTTTTGTTTAGTGTGCTCGCTAAGATTTTTCTTTCCATCTTATGCCTACGTATTCCCGTTTACCGAAACAGGGAAATCAGAGCGTTCGTAGTTCCTCCTATTCTATGGAAGGAAATGGTATTTGGTGTCTTGTTTAAAGCCCAAGACGTGAAGCGAAAGGTGGTTTGTATCTTGATCAAAGCCCAAGATGTGAAGCTGAAGAGTTTATTTGTATCTTGTTCGAAGCCCAAGATGTGAAGCTGAAGGTGTTGACCTTAGAGAGAATTTGTCATCTCTAAAGAGGGGTTTGTCTGTCACAACTGTTGGGTGACTGATTACAAAGGAGAATTACTTTAACCGGGATATGTGAATCCGGCAATGCCAAAATTTCCTTTATAGGGGATTTTAACCTGAAGGAGAAGACTTTAACTCAGTGTAGAGCAATGCTATCTTTCCTTAGGAATTTCTCATGCTAAAAGAGGGACAGTGGCGTGGATGTAAATAATCCAAAGGCTTGCCACTTACAGCAATTAGATGAAGGGGAAGGAGTTGTTGATGTTTGTGTACTGTGAACGAGGCACAACTTTGATGCTAAAAGGTTTATTGGATCAACCAGTGGTTTTCTTATATAAAGCCTAAAAGGAGGCTAAAATGTGTCTCGTACAAAGCCCGAGAGAGAGGCTAAAAGGTTTTGACTCGACGATGGAGTCTTTTGGTATCTCGTATAAAGCCCGAGATGAAGGCTATTTGACTCAACAAGAGAGTGTTTTGTATCTCGTACGAAGCCCGAGATGGAGGCTGTTATTTGTTTGGCTCAATAAGAACCTTTTTGTATCTCGTATAAAGCCCGAGATGGAGGCGAAAGAGGTGATTGACTCAACGAGGGAGTCTCTTATGTGTCTCATACAAAGCCCGAGAGAGAGGCTAAACGTTGTTTAACTCTGCTGGGGAGAATCATTGTACAAAGCCCAAGAGGAGTCTATGGTGACTGTTTCAGTTGAGTGACAGGTCCAGTATGCTGATTTAAAGAGAAAATCAGTTCTTATATGAGTAACACTGTACTCAGGGATTTTGATTCGAGGATCAGGGTTATTTCCTGTTCTTTAAGGAAATGGGAAATCCAAAGGGTATTGAGACTGTCCGAGTCTACGGGTTTTCTTCCTATTTAACGAAGGGGTCACTTGAGAATGTCTTTGAGACTCAAGGAGATTAGACTGTCCAAGTCTAGAGTTTCATCTTTTGTATTATGCTTTGAGAAACAGTAGTAGACTCTTTGAAAGGACTGTTCTATGAAGATGACTAAGTTCTGTTCCTATACCTCTAGGAGGTCGTCGGGACAATTTGTACGAAGCCCAAGAGGAGGCTGGAAACTTTTAAGAAGTCGACGGGTCCTTGTACGAAGCCCAAGAGGAGGCTATCATTCTCGGAGGAAGAGATCATTATACGAAGCCTAAGAGGAGGCTGTGAATACTTCTAAGAAGCCAGCGGGTCCTTGTACTAAGCCCAAGAGGAGGCGGGGTCGCTTTTAGGAAGCCTGTGGGTCCTTGTACAATTCCCAAGAGGAGGCTGATGCTTTTAAGAAGCCCGTGGGTCCCCAAACCCCGAGAAATTCAAGACAGGCTATTCACAAGGAATAGATCAAGCTAGGAAAGTTCGAGAATTTGGAAGAAACTCAAATATGCCATTCACGAAGAATACATTCATCTCTGGGAGTAGAGTTTCTTGATAATTCCTAATGAGGACAGCCGCAGAGAAGACTGTATCTGGTGATCCTATTGGGGATCTAGTTGTCTATTTCTACGAATAAATGAAATGGCGTCACCTAGTTCTAGACGTAGTTGCTGGGGAAACTCTAAATATCTATACTATTATTACACAGTTGATATGAGTTTATGAAAGAAGACTTACAGCGAAACAGCCCCACAATACAGTATATGTATATGAAAGCGGTAAATGAAAGTGTATAAACACTTAATCGGTTGTAGAGCTTCCATGCTGTTTGGTTAGTTGTTCAACAAAGACAAATTGAAAACAACAGTATATTCAAAATCAAAGGAGAAAGTGCTTTGAAAAAGAAAGATTTGGGGCTTATAGCTCAAGGAGAGGCCCAGGGTTTTACCAGTGATTGCACTGTTGAATTTGTACAGATGGACTTATACAAGTGACTGAGGCCCAAAAAATTGTTTTCTGTACAAAGGGATGGGTCTTACACTCTCTCAAGAGGCCCAAAAAGTTTTAAAGAAAAAGAGTGGGGCTTATAACACGAGGGTAGGCCCAGATGATTTTTCGTTTAAAATGGCGATCGCGCCGAGGTTTTCTTTTAACGCAGAGGGACTTATACAATAAGTGAGGCCCAAAATTGTTTTGGTTAAAAGGGGATTGGGTCTTACACTTTATTAGAGGCCCAAAAATTTTGAATGGGTCTTATAGCTCAAGGAGAGGCCCAATGGTTATTTTTCAAAAGGGCGACGATCGCGCCGAGTTTTTGACGGTATCGGGACTTATACAATATACTGAGGCCCAAAAATGATTTGGCCAAAAAAAGGATTGGGTCTTACACTCTATTAGAGGCCTAAATGTTTTGAATGGGTCTTATAGCTCGAGGAGAGGCCCAGTTGATTTGATTTTGAATTGGCGATCGCGCCGAGGTTTTTGAAAATACAGTGGGACTTATACAATAAGTGAGGCCCAAAATTTTTGGTATTTACAAAAAGGGGTTGGGTCTTACACTCTAATAGAGGCCCAAGTGTTTTGAAAATGATTTATGAGGGTTGAATTAATCCAAAAACCCTAATTTATTTTCAAAAATGTATTTAATTGAATAAAAATTCAATTAAAATGATCAAAATTGATTAACATATGGAAAACAAATTGTGATCTTGGATTAATGCTTCAAAAATTAAGTATTGACCTACAAAATAATTAGAAGGCATTAAAAGTTGCAAAATCAAGGTGGAAAAAATATTTTAAATGTTAAATACAATTAAAACATTAATTCTTTGTAAAAATATCAATTATATAAAATAAATAATATTTTCGGGATTTTTTGGGAAAATAAAATATTTTAACATTTTTGTGAATTATTAAAAAAATAATCAACTCAAAATCATTGAAACTCAGAGAGAAATTAATTTTTGAATCAATTAAATAAAATCACAAATGTCAAATATTTGAATTTTCAAAAAATGGCGCCAAGAACACACCAATGACACGCGCGTGTTCTGGGTTTGCCCAGATTTGGATTTTCTCTCCAATCTCACTGAATACTTAATCATATCATATACTCCACATACCAATCAACTCGTTTCAACCTCGCGATCATGTCTATGACAATTAATTTAATTTAAATTAAGCATAAAACAAGAAATCACGAAAAATCCTCAAGAACCCTAATTTCTGCATGAAGGCTAGGATTTTTGATACACGATTCAAACAATGCAATTAGTTGAGGGGAAACATTCCATGCATGATTATGAACATATGGCCAAATTATTGTGCAGCAAAAATTGCATGGATCATAGAGTTAGAAGAGCTCATGCTTAGCACTTGCAGCTGGTGATCGTGATTTGTGTTGGAGGTGTTACAGCTAGGTTCCAATGATCTGGATAGCTTCCCTAGGTGCCATGGAGTGTGTATGAATGCTTGGAATGGATTGAAATGATCTGGAACTTGAGATGGTACCCCAACTGCAAATCTGTCAAGAACTTGAGCAATTGGCTGGTGATTTTGTGAAATCTGTGTTCCAGATGTTATGTGAGTGTTTGGATCACTTCTATATAATGTATGTGAGGTGTGTGTGATTGGTTTGATTGGAAAAGCTCTCAAACTCAAAACCCGATAGTGACTTGCCTTGGAAGGCAAAATTGGAGTGAAAGAAGAGATTTTGAGGAAAGCATCTGTTTGATGGCTTTGGTGTACTCAAACTGATCACAATTGAGCTCTATTTATAGCAGAGCAAGTTTGTTTTGCAAGGAATAGTGAATGGCAACTGCTGAGTAGGTTTGGCCAATGTTGGCAAATGAAAATCCAAGTCTCCTCTATCCATTGACTAGAGGTTAGTGCACAGGATGCTGGTTCCCTTGGTCTTGGATAAGTCTTGACTGAATTCAGTTGAGAATGGATCAGTCCATGCCACCTTGATGCTTCCATTGAATGCTCCAATCCAAAATTAGAGTCTTGTCCCTATTTTGGCAATTCTAGGTTCAACATGCTATTTCTTGTTCCAAAGACTTTGGAGGCTTGGCTCAGTGATTGTCCCCTTTAGATTCAATCCTCAGAGGTGTCCAAGTGGATAGGAGCATTTGGATTTGGATGATTTTGGCAAATAGAGCAAAAGTGCAAAATCTGTTTTGCCTTGACAGATTTCAACAAGGCAACTTGCCAATGTTATATCTCATGACTCAAATTGAATTTGGTAATGTTCTTGGTCATTTTGGAAAGCCCTTACATAATACAACAACTGTTTGAACATGTTTGGTTTTGATCTCTTTTGAATCCAAGTGAAAAATCCCCCTACATTTGGCAAAAAGTAAGGTAAAATCTGACTTAGTGAAATTTTCACCAAGTGTTGGAACAAAGTGACTTTTCTTGATTTTGATCACTCCATAACTCAAAATCCATGAGGAATTTGGACATAGGTCAGTATGAAGCTTTTGTAGAGGGTAATGAGATCTACAAATCAAGCTTTGAATGGGGAACAATGGCCTTGTGATTTAGGAGTTATGGTCCTCCAAAGTTGGCACATTAGTGTCACTTTTTCCATAACTTAGACATTTTTCTAAGTTTTTATGGTTACCCCTTTTACAAGTTATCCCACTTTCTTTGATTTTTCTTGATTAATGATGATTCAAATCATACATTAACATCATTTTAGGGTTAAAAAACCATTTTGGTGAAAAATCTCAAAAAGTCAAAGTTGACTTTTGTGCACAGTTGACTTTTTACCAGATGAATTCTAAACTGTGCAATTCTTCATGAAATCATGTCCTTGACCTAAATCAAACTTGATGGCCATGTTCCATGGGTGTCATACGGTATATTGAATCATGTCTTAGGGCTTGGGAGCATGTCCTGGTCAAAAGTCAAAGTTACAGTTGACTTTCCTCGCGAAACCCTAATTGTGGTGTAGATGAAATTGAGACTTGTTGCTCAAGCTTCTTGGATTAATCCATTGTTACAAATGGATCAATGTGGTATATTAGAGACCCTCAAATCATGTCTTGAGGTCTTGGTTCATGATTGGTCCCAAAAGTCAACTTAGGGGTGAATTAGGTCAAGAAACCCTAATTCCTGATTTTTTATGAATGCATCCCCTGAGGAAAAATTGACTTGATGATTGGGTTCATGAGGTTCCATGGAGTATATTAGGTTATGTTTTGGATCTTTGGCTCATGCCCAGAAGAAATTTTCCATCTGGAGGCCCTGGTCGACCAAAAGCCTAATTTGGTGACACTGGCGATCTTGAGGCTTGATCCACCTAGAAGGGAGCATTCTTGTGCTTAATCCTTGAAGTTGGAGTTCTCTTGATCCCTTGTGGATATATGAGAGGTTAGACAAGTTGAAGATCCTGTCATTCCTTGATTGATCCTTTGTCTAAGGCTCTGAGAGGGCTTGAAACCCTAATTTTGATTGTAGTGGATGTTCACCCATCTTTGGGGAGACTGATGAAGTATGGTGGTTCCTCCATATTGTGATGATGATTTGCACAATGATGGAAAATCTTAGTGGTCAAAATTTGGGGTATGACAGTAAGTATATATATATAGTTATGAAATGTTAAGTATATATTTTTATATAGTAAGTATATAGATATAGTTGTCGAAATATAAATTTAATTTTTACATTTTATTATTTATTAATTTGTTTTATTCATTAATATTTATTAATTTTTGTATTATTAAATACATCAGTGAAGTGAAATTCACATCAGTAAATTTAAAATAGGTTTGAGATTTGTGACGTGAAAACCATGTCACTAATTAGTGACATGGAAATCACGTGGGGACATTTTCAATCATAAAGGCAATTTGCGACGTGAAATTCACGTCACAAATTAGTGACGTGAAATTCACGTGGGAACTTTTCCAATTAATTTTGTTGTTTGCGATGTGAAATTCATGTCACTAATTAGTGAAGTGAATTTCACGTGGGAAAACGTTCCCACAGTTGTTCCTCTGACGTGCTCTGCCCACGTCGCAAATGTTGGGTAGTGATGTGTTTTTAAACTCAGTGACGTGAATATCATGTGGGAAATGGCAATATTTCTTGTAGTGAAATGTGTGTTTCTCCCCAAGACTCTCGTTTAGCTGCATAAGTTCAAGAGTAGCAAAGCCGCCTAAAAATGTACGAGGTCATGGTTAAGAAATTTCAGTTTGAAATTCAGAATAAAGATTTAGAGATCTAACAACTTGTAAAACAGATTGAGGAGGCTAGTCAGAAGCGAGCAAAACTAGAAAATAATCTAAAACTTAGAGGTTTGTCAACTAAAGAACCAGAAGATGGAAATGGATTTTCCCCCGTTGATCTGGGTGGAAACACAAGCTCTAAACAACTTTGGATGAGAAAATAAAGCATCTGCAGGAGGTTGAATGAAGAACAATGAACATCATTTCTGCCTCAATATAATGTTGACTAATATTCCACATGGGTGAGAAATTCGGCATCAGCTACACGTGTGTGCCACTTGTACACTAATATTGACTTTGACTAACGGGGCAAACAGAAAGGATGAACATGTCACTATTTGAACAATTAAACAATCAATTTGAAACTTTTTAAAATTGAGGGATCAAAATGGACCCCGAGGTAAAGTTAAAGGACTAAAAAGGGTATTTTACCAATTATATAATAATAATAATAATAATAATAATAATAATAATAATAATAATAATAATAATAATAATAATAATAATAATAATAAGGCATCTCTTTGTTATGTTTGTTTTCCCAAAATAATAAAGTCTTTGGAATAGCTAGTCCGTTTAATGAAATATTAAGTGTGAGTTAATCATGAGATCTTATTAAACATAAGAACATTATTCTTAAAGTATGCGTAGTTGAACTTTATTGTGAAGTGAGATAACATTAAAATATTAAGACTATTATGTGGATAGGTAGATGATCACATTGTTGGGGTTGGTTGAAAATATACATGTTGAAGAAGTCCCATATCGCTTAGTTTTGTGAATGAAGAGATATTCCAATGCTATATATAAGATACAAGTTCTTTGAAGTCTCACATCGCTTAGTTTTGTGAAGGAAGAGGGAGTCCAAGGCTATATATAGGATCAAGTTTTTCATTCCAAGATGCACCAGTCAAAAACACTTTAAGTTTGTATTTAAATTTCTCCGTTCTCTTATGCTCTTGTATTAGAGTATTGTGAGATGTAGTTAAATACTTGTTTTGGAGAGTGTGGGTGTACTGGGGGCTTGAGTTATTTAGGGATATATTATGTGTTATAATAATTTTTACATAATGTTATTCTATGGTTGTCTATTGACAACGGCCGTGGTTTTTTCTCCGGTTTTGGAGTTTCCACGTTAATCTCTTGTGTTGTTATTGTGTTTCTATTTTTTCTCTATGTTTTATTGTTTTTTTCCCAACAACTGGTATCAGAGCTTCTGGTTCGATCCAGGGATAAGGTTTCATAGTATGCTCTGTGGTTGCAGTTTTGTCTGATCTTCCACATCAGAAAAGAAGGGTAGTGTTGTGAAAGAGTTGTTGAGCCACAGTCATAAATTCTACTGTGCAGTTTGGGCTAGAGAAAATTGGTGGAAGAATTTTTTTTTACTTGTGGAAAGTTTAAGTCAAAGATGTGTTGATACAATCAAGATTACACAAGGTGCAAGATTATGTTGGTGGTTAAAAAGCTTTCTGCCAACAAGGAAGTTGCACCATAAAGTTTCAACATGGTTTTCGACATGTGAAAATTCTTGAAGTGATTTAGCTTCACGTGAAGTATATTATTCTTTAGGTGGAGTATGATAGTTTTTTAAAACTAAGATTGTCGGTGAAGACAATGTGAAATTCTTGGAGTGGTTTAGCTTCAAGTGAAATTTATTCTTCATGACAAAATATATGATTGTCGGTGATGACAATGTGAAATTCTTGAAGTGGTTTATCTTCAAGTGAAATATATTCTTCATGAGAGAGTATGATAGTTTTTAAAACTATGATTGTCAGTGAAGACAATGTGAAAATTCTTGGAGTGGTGTAACTTCAAGTGACTATACTCTTTATGGTGGAGTATGATTGTCGGTGACGACAATGAAAGTTTATGTATTATTTTCAATCAGGGTAGAGATTGTTAGGGTTGGTTGAAAATATATATGTTGATACTCTTTATGGTGGAGTATGATTATTGGTGAAGACAGTGAAAGCTTATTTTCAATCAAGGTGGAGATTGTTGGGGTTGGTTGAAAATATACATGTTGAAGAAGTGCCACGTCGCTTAGTTTTGTTAATAAAGAGAGAATCTGATGCTATATATAGGATACAAGTTCTTTGAAGTCTCACATCGCTTAGTTTTGAGAAGGAAGATGGAGTCCAAGGATATATATAGAATCAAATTTTTAATTCCAAGATGCATCAGTCAAAAACACTTTAAGCTTGTATTTGACTTTCTTTGTTCTATTATGCTCTTGTATTAGAGTGTTGTGAGATGTAGTTAAATATTTGTTTTGGATGGTGTGAGATACTGGGGGTCTGGGTTAGTTAAGGATATATTATGTGTTGTAAAATTTTTTACATAGTGTTATTCTTTGGTTGTCTATTGACAACGACCGTAGTTTTTTCTCCATTTTTGAAGTTTCCACATTAATCTCTTGTGTTGTTATTGTGTTTCTCTTTTTTCTCTATGCTTTATTGTTTTTTCCCCAACACACATCTCATGGATCATGGATAAAGAGTTATCAAGTATTTACATAGGTATGAATATTAGAGTTATCAAGTATTTACATAGGTATGAATATTAGAGTTATCAAGTATTTACATAGGTATGAATATTATGAGTAATATTTATAGGCTTAATACCCTTTTTGGTCCTCTACTTATGACTCGGGGTCCATTTTGGTCCTCTTTCTTTTAAAAGTTCCAAGTTGGTCCCTTACGTTGTCTAACAGAATCAAATAAGTCTTTTCCGTCAAATATTGGTAACGATGTTAGAAATAAGTGACGTGACAGCTGAGGTGGCAGAGTTATTTGTTAGGGTTAAATAAGTTTTAAGTCCCTATAAATAACGCGATTTTCAATTTTGGTCCCTCTAAAATTTTTCATTAAGAATTAGTCCCCATAAAATTTTCCGTCTCAATTAAGAGTCTCTGACGTTAATTTGGGGTAACGGATGCACACGTGGCTGCCATGGTGGATTTAAAAATTAATTTTGTCTGATTCCATGTATTATGATTGTGCTTCCATAAATAGGTTCAGATTGATTTTGACCTAATTGCATTTTACTCTTCACCCTTCTTCTTACTGTTGCTTGTTATTTTCAAGTGCCATCCCTCTTTCATCACCTTGGTAAAAAAAATCATCTTTCTTGCTTGTTCGTCTTCGTCATTCACTTTGGTATAAAATGTCGTCTTCCTTGAGCCCAATGTCGTGTGCATCTGTGAAATCACGAATTGGGAAATATTGTGGGTGTAAGGTTCGTATGGTCTCCTATCATTGTAAAAGTGGACCAAATAAGGGAAGGTTATTTTGGAGATGTCCTTATTGGAGGAATGCTGATACTTGTAATCTTTTTATTTGGGATGATGATGTTGCTGAAAAATCTGGATATGTTGATGAAGTTGGAACGAACTCGGATTTGGAAATTGTTGGCTATATGAAGTCGCTTCATGAAGAAATTAAGAAGAAGAACAAGATCTTGAAGAGCAAGTTGAAAACAGAGACATTTTATGGAAGATTGAAGATGTGGTGTCTTGTTGTTTCATTTGTGTGCAATGTTTATTTTCTCATGAAATGTAGATGTTGATGTCCTTTGTTGTTGTTTATGTTCTTTGGTTAATGGAATGTAAGAAATTAGTGATGTAATCTACTTTGTGTTCAGAAATGAAAATGGTAATTTTGATATTGTTGATGTAATCTGATTTGTTTAATGAAATGTTATTGATGTAATCTACTTTGATCCAATGTTGTTGTTGTTGTTTAACCATGTTTAGTGTAATTATGTCGTTGTTGATGTACTGTGATCATTATGAACATGACTTGATGTAATGTGATCAAAATTTACTGTGTTCAATTTAATGTAACAAATTATTGTTTTTGTACCTTGTTTAGTGTATTTTGAATGACACAAAATGGATGGCCAGAATACAAACTGCATAAAATGGTCATATAAGTAGAATACAAACTTATGTAGCCATTAAGTTGCAGTAGAATACAAACTTCATTCCAAGTTTCAAACTTAATACAAACATAGTGTATTTGAACATGTCATACTTAATACAACAAAAGGGATGACACAAAAAGGTCATATGCAAGGCATATGACAAAAGACAACAGTTTACGACCATTCTTACTACATTAGTGCATTACAAAAAAAGTTTCACAGCAGACAAGTTTCACACAACATAATCTCCAAATAAAACACCAAAAGTTTCACAGCACACAAGTTTTCACTAAGTCAAGCTCCTTTCTATGTCTTCCCAGCTCTTCTTTCCAAGCAGACTGACATCACTTGTGTCATCTCCAACAATAAGTACTGGATCTTTTGGATCTCTTCCTGGACCGACAATGTTACGAGTCTTAAGAGTCCTTAGCCGATCACTTTGTCTTTTTTCTGTTGCAATAGCTTTCTTGGACTTATTTTTTGGACTTAACATAGCTTTCACCTGGACAACATTAGTATATCATTAGTATAGCAAGAAACATGGTTTTGGGCCACCAACATACATAACCAACAAAACCAAAGCAAATCAACTAAAGTATAACATGTAATAAACTTACAGGTCTTGGACAAAAGGTTTTGGGGCACTTGAAGATGGTGCACTTGGTTTTGGTACCTTTGGTCTTGGACCAAAGAAAGTCCTTACTGCACGTTTTGTTGGAGTTACTGCATCAGTGTTTGGTGTACTAACACCACCCGTTGGTTGAGTAACAAAATCAGTGTTTAGTGTACTAACAGAATCAGTATTTCCAGGTGATGTATCTATACTAAGTGGTTCTATTTCTAGGATTTCATCATTTTCCAACAGGGAAGCCAATTCATCGGGATCAATACCACAGTACATCTTCATTGCCTCAGAAGAGTTCACAGAATTTTTAGTAGGATTCATAACATTCTGCACATCATTCTGCACATCATTCTGCACATCATCAGTGGGTGGTTGTAAAGGAACCTTTGACTTTGTTGTTCCTTTTGGCCTACCCTGTAAAATATGAAATTGCACATTATCGCAAGTTTAACATACATTTCTTTGCCTACAAGTTTAACATACCAGTTTATGAAAGACAAGTAAGAACTTACCCTCTTTTTTGGTCCTGTCACAACACTTGGAGTTTGGCTTGCTTGTGTTGGTGCTTCAACATCTCTTGGCAATTCACCATCAACAACCACTAGTTGTTTGTTTTTCTTGCATGTCCTCTTATTATGTCCATATTCAAAACAAACCTTGCATCTATGGCTTGTGTTTGACCTTTTCCATCGTGTTTGGGATGCCTCATCAGGGTCTCTCCTACGGAGTTTCTTTGGTCTTCCAGGACCCCTCTTGAAACTTAGTGGCAGGATTTCTGGATCTGTTGTCCTTGGCCATTTATTTTGCCCATTAATAGGACTGATGACTTGATTGTAACATGCCAAATAGGTATCCTTATGATAACATTTGTTCACATACTTGATTGGGTCATCTACCTTCCTATGTATGGCTGCCACTGCATGTCTACAAGGGATCCCTACCAAATCCCAAAAATTACAAGAACAAGAGTGTTTTGCCAAGCCCACAACAAAAGAATCTGTGAACATGACATGGGAGACTTGAAATTTCAACAATCCAGCATATGTAGGCAACCAGTTTGCACTCTTTTCTATCTCTCTATCTAACCTTCTTAGTGGTTTGGACATAACTTCTCCTTTGTAGTTTTCTACCTTCTCCCTAAGAGTGGCAAACCTACCCATTAGATAGTTTCTAATCCACTCTAACATGGTAATAATAGGCTTATCCCTTTGCAGCAAAATGGTGGCATTGAAGGACTCACTAAGGTTATTCATAAGAACATCACACTTAGAGTAAAATGGGAAAGCATGCTTACACCACTTATTTCTAGGTATTGCACTTAACCATTCAAAATCATCTAGACTCACCTCCTTGATTTGATTCATCTTTTTCTCATGGGCCTCAAAATAAGTTGCCTTAGCTGCAGCCATTATGAGATCTCTGAATAATGTACCTCCTCCATACTTCTTCTTGAAATTTGCATATAAATGCCTTAAACAAAATCTGTGTTCAAATTCAGGATATTCTTCCTCAAAAACCTGGACCAGTCCCTATTAACAGCATATGCAGAACCACTTATTAATAAACAAGCAAACAAAAGAAAAGTAACAAAGAGTATATATATTGTTCATACCTTCTGTTGATCTGATATAAAACACCACTTATTGTCACTACCAATGTCATCAAGAAGCAATCTAATAAACCAACTCCAAGACTCTCTTGTCTCAGTTTCTACAACCCCAAAAGCTAGTGGGAGATATTGGTCATTAGCATCTCTACTGACAGCTATCAACAAGATTCCACCATATTTATTTTTTAGGTGACAACCATCTAAACCAATAAATGGCCTACAACCTAGCTTGAATGCTTTCTTAGTACCATCATAGCAAGTATAGCATCTTTCAAATTTTGGTGGTATACCGAAATGTTCAGCTTGAATGTGTTTCCAATAGATGCCTTCCTCAATTCAGCTACATATGACCACAACATGTTGTATTGCTTGGCCGAGTCCCCTTCAACCACCTTTCTAGCTAGTTGTCTTGCTTTAAAAGCCATGCAACCAGTTATCTCTGTAGAAAACCTTAACCTTACATCAGCTACCACTTCATTCAATTTCATGCCTGAGTTGTTCTTCAGCTTGTCAACTATCACTCTAGAAACCCATTCTGCATTTGCATTTTTGTTGAAGAATTTTCTGCCACACTTATGCTTATGAAATAGTGTCTTGATCCTAAAAGTAGTTGTTCTCAAAACCCTACTACATAACACAGTGTAGTCACATTGCTTTTTATCCTTGCAAACAATCCTACACCTATTTAGGTCATTTTTAGCAAACATTACCTCTCTACCATTCAACACATTATGTTCCAACACAGCTTTCTTAAATTGTTTCAAGGATGAGAATTCCATTCCAACCTTAAACTTGAATTCCTTTCTGAGTTTCTCATCTTCATTAAACCTTACCAATGGAGGCCTTTCATCAGCACTGTCTCCTCCACTATCAAGCTCATCAGTCATGTAATCATCTTCAATTACATGCTCCATATCCATCTCATTTGTGGTATGAACGCTGTTATTCACTTGACTTGTACCCTCAACAACATCAGGTTGTGTCCTAGGCACGGCAGCATCAACTCCACTATTTAAACCCACACCTACATCCTCATCACCATCATGCATCCTCTCTTCTTCACTATATTCAAATTGAATCCCATCCAACGTACCTTCACTTGACTCACTCTCATCATCACCTTCAACATTTTCTTGACCTTTTTCTCTCTCTAATATCTTCTCCATATTTGTCTTCTCACCACTTTCCAACTTTGCCTCAGTGTAAATCTCAACTTCACAGTTACTATTCTCAGCACACACAGCTAACATATTAGCATCCTCATCATTAACAAATGGTTTTAGATCATTTTTCATACTACCATTTTCAGACTTCCACCACATTCTAACATCTTCATGGTTAAAGGAAGGGTCCATAGATTTGATTAGGTCACGAGCTTCAAAATAAGACCAATAATCTGTGTCTTGTCCACTAAAAGCATAAACATCCCCCCCTTCATATCTCAACCCCACATCCTTTACAAAAGACCCTTTTGTATAAAAAAAAAACCTTAAACAGCGTCATACCCTACACATTACAATAACAACACAAGGGTATATCAGACTTTGCAAAATCAAAACAAAACCCTAACATACGACAGTCAACAGTACGAAACCCAAAAAACATTTTTTCATCTAAATTTTTCAAAGGAACGCACAGTACACGAGCAAGTGAGAATACAATAATGGAACTTATCTGATGTTTGGGACCACCTCTGTCTAGGGAGAAACGCGATTTGAAACGGATAGAGGGACCACCAGGAACGAACGGTCGCCTTCAAAAAGGAGAGAGTGAAATTAGGGATTTTGTGTTAAGTGTTTCTAATATTCGTGTGGTAACATGTTTTGTTATTTGAGAAGCCCACAATCCATGCCACATCACTTAAATGAAATTAGAATAAATTAATTTTTAAATCCACCATGCCTTCCACGTGTGCCTCCGTTACCCCAAATTAACGTCAGAGACTCTTATTTGAGACGGAAAATTTTATGGGGACTAATTTTTAATGAAAAATTTTAGAGGGACCAAAATTGAAAATCGCGTTATTTATAGGGACTTAAAACTTATTTAACCCTATTTTTTATTATTACATTTAATAATTAAATATTTTTATTTATTTTAATTTATTTATTTAGAAAATTAATTTAAATTAATTTTCGCAAACTTTAATATAAAATATTTGAGCCCAAAGCCCATGTTCTTTAGAGTAGGAGTCCAATAGTCAAGATTTATTATTAGAGTGTAAACAAAACACTCAGCTTTATTGTTCTAAATTCGATGTGGGACTACAATTGTTCTTCATAGCAGGTTAGATCCTTCTTGTTCCCTCTGCCATTCTTCACCTGAGACGCTCGTCACCTGTTCCTAGAGTGCGAATTCTCTAGGCTAGCATGCTTCTCTTCCTCTTTGAGTTTTCGACTTCCTAACAACACTGATTTAAATGAGTGGTTGTTGAGTTGCTTGAGGGGAGTGGATTATGAGAGATCCCAGTTGAAATGTATCATTCTTTGGAAAGTTTGGAACGCGAGGAATCTCGGTGACTTCCAGCAGAAGATTATTGATCATCAGGCGTTGGCAGAAGAGGCTTTGGATAGTGTTGCAGAGTTCAATGGGAAGAATCCAATATCAATGACTAATGAGAATCATGCTAAGAGAGGGAATGAGAATCATGCTTGATAATTTTAAGTCTGATTCTATTATGTACTGACAAACTGTTTGGTTCGAAGACTTGACTTGAAAGCCTCCGAATTCTGGAACTGTTTCTGTTGATCCATTGTGGTTGTTTAAGGAAATAGTTTCCCTTAAAAAAACTAAGAATGATTATAATATAATAATATTGGAATTAAAGTTTTATAAATGGAATACAGAAGATGGGAACAAGTATTTTCCCAGTCTAACAAGAACAAACAAGACAAACAAACTTTTACCATTAAACAAATTGAAACATCCACTGCATCATGTAACACACATATAAATACTTTATGAAAATTGGGAGAAGAAAAAAATATTCCGAGTCTAAAAAATGGTAAAAGGTAACGGTTTTCAAGCAATATTTTGGTGTAGTTTAAGATATAGTATATTGTCTATATATGAAGTCAACATTATGCAGCTTCCTTGAGTTTCTTTGTGATGGTGGCAAGATATTTTCCTTGATGGAATGCTTGTTCCAATTCAAGCTCACTCGGCTGCCTCGTCTCCGGCATATGTTCCTGCACCATATGTGCTTCCGCCTTTCACTTTCTCCATCTCGAAAATGCCGGCTCCAAACGTATAACCAATTGGAACAAATATCATTCCATGATGAACCAGTTGAGTAATAGCAGTAAGCCTACAACAGAAAAGATTCCACAAATTTTAAAACATTACTATTTGTTATCAAGGTAATGTAGTAAGTGTCTGCTTGAATTACTGATATAAGCACTTACTTGTAAGAGCTTATTGAATATAAATTGTTTTCTACTTATTTCTATGAATATTTCAAGATAGCTTATATGACAGCATCGGATAAACATATATGAAAATGGTTTGATTTACTTTATCTTATCATTGTATATTATGGAATTCGAGCTGTTATTATATAAACACTTATATAAGTTGTTTACTCAAGTATGATCTACGATAGCAAATAATGAGACAGATGCTCTTACGCTGTAGTCTCTTGGCCTCCGCCTTGGGAACCGGTGCTGTTGAAGATTCCGGCAGGCTTGCCTGCGAGCTATTGTGATCTCCATAAACCACCAGTACCGTCTAGAAAAGCTTTGAATTGAGCATCCAAAATATGAAGCAGCTGCCAATAACAGAAGAACAACTATTCCAGCAATAGCCCCGCCAGCAAGACCTGCTTATAGAAAAGCAAAATATGAGTTCAAAGTAGAATTTTCCTTCTACCATTTTATATGCAGACCATACGCATCAAAACCATTTTTTTGATAAGAGAGAAAGCCAAACCTCTTGAACTGCATAAGAGAATAAAAAACAGGGTCATTAGTTTCATCAATTCATAGGCAAGCGAAAAATTAACGCAACAATATGAACACATCATGAATTTCATCATTTGCGTGCGAAATTTAACGCAACCATATGAACACAGATTGCATACAATGTAGAGTAACAAAATTTACCTGTTAACCAATAACACATAGCTACCATTTTTTATCTGGAAGAAAAAATAATTGCATTTCCTTTTCCATTCTTAAGCAAACTCGTATATGGGACAGTAATTGGTGGTCTATTGTCTAAGATAGCGAGGCTTTTTTCTGCTATAAAGAACAATTGAAGTCCTACATTGAATTTGGAACAATAAAGCTGAGTGTTTATAAAAGACTTGTTCACACTCTAATAATAAATCTTTACTATTGGGCTCTTACTCTAAAGAACATGGGTATGAAGCCATATTTATACTAGATTAACCCACCATAGGAATACTACATAAAATATTATGCAAGTGTTATAAGTTATTCTGAAGGTGATAATGGTGTATCCCATTTTGAAGAAAGAACGTTGAATTAGTTTTTTTTTTGTTATTATCACTTCTAAAATCTTAAATACTCCCTCCGTCTCATAAAAAGTGTCATATTTGAGCAATACGCGGTTCTTAAGAAAATGATTAGATGTGTTAGTTGTAGTGAAAAAATTAATGTCATTTACTAACATACTCCTATTAAATATAGTTGATAAAGTAGTTGAATAAAGTAAAATTTAATGAATAGGGGTATAGTAGTGGAAAAATAATAATAATTACAACATTGATAATGTAAATGGACAATTATTTTGAGACAAATAAAAAGTGCAAATGAGACATTTTTTATGAGACGGAAGGAGTATTAGTTAGAAATTAAGTTTGCACCATTTTCAAAAAATTCTTTATAGTCCGAAAAACATTGAATCTTCCCTTTAATAAGTATACTTAACATTAGTGGTGGCAAAACGGGCCCGGCCCGCGGGGAAAGCCCGTTTTACCCGTCATTTTTTGCGGGGCGGACCTGAATTTTGAGCCCGCATCTCCACCTTTGTCCGTCCCGCCCCGCCTCGTTTTTTTGCGGGCTTTTGCGGGGCGGGCCTAAACGGGGCGGGTATGCCCGCGGGTAAAAACAACTCATTCTATCTTTTATTATTATTATTATTATTATAGCTTGAACAGTATGGACCATAAATGTTGTGCGCTACAATTCACATGTACTAGGAAATTATTAGTTTCATTTCATTATTATTCTACTCATTTGCTACCATAAATTATCTATTCACTTTCATTAATTATTTATTTATTCGCTACAGTGACCGTAAGGGAAATTATTTTGTTACGTTACAATACTTCTCATTTCTAATAATTGCTTCCTGTTTAGCACCTTAGCAAATTCATATTGACTATTTCCTCAGCTCCACTAGAAAAATGCTTTGGTTTGAAAATTATAATTAAATTCTTGTAGGCTTCCCACTAAAACTTATTCTAACATACATAATTAATAATTGAATAATTAATTAATATAGTTTCAATAATTAAATTCAATTATCCATAAAATAATTTCAATAAAATAAAAATAATTAAATTAAGATTATTGATATTATTATTAATTAAATTTAAATATACATTACATCTACATCTATTTTCTTTTTATTTATTTTCATCATTATACTATTATTATTAATATAAATTATTTTAATTAATATATTATTATTAAAAAAAAATTAAAGAGAATGGCGGGCATGCCCGCGGGCCCGCGGGTCCGTCATTAAATGGGGCGGGCCTAGAAAATGAGCCCACATCTCCACCTTTGCCCGCCCCGCCCCGTTTTTTTGCGGGGCGGGCCTAAACGGGGCGGGCATGCCCGTTTGCCACCCCTACTTAACATACATTTGAATAGGGGTGGCAAACGGGCATGCCCGCACCGTTTAGGCCCGCCCCGCAAAAGCCCGCAAAAAAACTGGGCGGAGCGGGGCGGGCAAAGGTGGAGATGCGGGCTCATTTTCTAGGTCCGCCCCATTTAATGACGGGCCCGCGGACCCGCGGGCATGCCCGCCATTCTCTTTAATTTTTTTTTAATAATAATATATTAATTAAAATAATTTATATTAATAATAATAGTATAATGATGAAAATAAATAAAAAGAAAATAGATGTAGATGAAATGTATATTTAAATTTAATTAATAATAATATCAATAATCTTAATTTAATTATTTTTATTTTATTGAAATTATTTTATGGATAATTGAATTTAATTATTGAAACTATATTAATTAATTATTCAATTATTAATTATGTATGTTAGAATAAGTTTTAGTGGGAAGCCTACAAGAATTTAAATATAATTTTCAAACCAAAGCATTTTTCTAGTGGAGCTGAGGAAATAGTCAGTATGAATTTGCTAAGGTGCTAAACAGGAAGCAATTATTAGAAATGAGAAGTATTGTAGCGTAACAAAATAATTTCCTTTACGGTCACTGTAGCGAATAAATAAATAATTAATGAAAGTGAATAGATAATTTATGGTAGCAAATGAGTAGAATAATAATGAAATGAAACTAATAATTTCTTAGTACATGTGAATTGTAGCGCACAACATTTATGGTCCATACTGTTCAAGCTATAATAATAATATAAGATATAATAATAATAATAATAATAATAATAATAATATAAGATAGAATGGGTTGTTTTTACCCGCGGGCATACCCGCCCCGTTTAGGCCCGTCCCGCAAAAGCCCGCAAAAAAACGGGGCGGGCGGGGCGGGCAAAGGTGGAGATGCGGGCTCAAAATTCAGGCCAGCCCCGTAAAAAATGACAGGTAAAACGGGCTTTCCCCGCGGGCCGGGCCTGTTTTGCCACCCCTACCTTTGAATGGTCATAAAAAAATATGATATAACACTTTTGATGGAGTACGCACTATCATTTGTGAATAACTAAAAAGGTTTAGTTAGTTTTTAAGGTTGTATTGAAAAATTTGAACGATAATCTTTTGCAAATTCACAAACTTCACATTTAAAAGAAGAAAAATATTTATTATTAAATAATTTAGGAAATAAGTGTTTCATATATCGAAAACTACGATGACCTAATTGTAATTGTCATAAAATAAAGTTTTTATCATTATCCAAAAAGGAAAAAAAGAAAAAAAAAAACTTAAAATCATATTTCCTCTGTTCCTTTTTAAGTATTATTTTTTTTATTTTTTTTTCACATACCAAAAAAGCTAATCACTATTGTTACTTTTCAAACAATACATCTCCTTTTACCTATATACTAGAAAATAACTTTCTCATTCGGTCAAAATAGAGATATTCGGTTTACTTCCTTCCATGCAACCATCATCATCAAAACTAAGTCTTTTCCAATGAGGATAAACTTCGTCCATTCTTATTGGCTCATCTAGTTTCAACTTTTTAGCAATAACACAAGCACACGGAAGACCATAGGTTTTCACAATAGTGCAACCACACATTGCACTATCGGAACCTACAGTTTCAGCTCGTTTGGCCTTGTGAAAAATATAGTTCTACCCCGGCTGAGATATATTGCCGATCACTTGAGAATAAAGAATTTTGTCTTTAAATCGATGTTCCAATACCGTTATACTCTGACCAAATGTTGTTTGTATCTCATTATGTTGGTTTTAAATCATGATATTTACGGAATCTCAATCTTGACACAAATCCCCCTTGCTATTATCCAACCAATTTTTCAAACTAGCATGGGTCGACTCAACTCTGTTGGTGGTTGTATTTCCAAGGTGTCGGACATTATCAGTTCACGCACAGACTATCTTCTCCTTCACCTGATCAAGAATGGTGCTTTCAACATATTTCAATAAAGCATGATATTTTTCACACACTTTTCGGAATTGAATGACGGAATTGGCATATAATTCTTTTGTGGTAGAATTTAGTATACGATTCCATGCATCCATTATTTTTTCAACAATCACACTGGCCTTCACCAATTTTCCACCTTCGGACTCTACTTGTTTTGCCCCCATCGTGAGGTTAACCCGACTTCTCACATTCTTTGTTATGTGATATCGACAAAGTAATGCATTAAAAGAAGGAAATACCTTTGCAACCGCATTCATCAACGCGGTATCGCGGTCGATAAAAATCGCTTTACGCATCTCAACGTGGTCCTTCAAAAGTGTCCGACACACCTCTAATGCCCATGTAAAATTGTCCTCTTTTTCACACTCCAGAAAAGAAAAACCAACGGCATATGTCTTCTCGGTAGACGTAACACCAACCATCTCAAATAAAGGAAGTTTATATTTGTTGGTTTTGTAGGTAGTATCAAGAATGAGCACTGTCGAGAACGTGTTGAACAACTTTATCGAATCCGGATGAGTTCAAAAAATATCTTGGATCGTAACTCCATCGTCGCAAGTTCTGTACCGGGACACGTAACTGTTATCATCCAACAATTTCAACAGTTGTTGCATCTCACTTCTATCTCCCCTAATCGCCTTGTTGGTGCGGTACCAAATGTTATACACTTGTCTTATATTTGATATATTGTCGGGTTCCTTCTGTTTCAATGTGGCAAGTATATTTTTCGGTTGGATAAGATTCAAGGACATGTCACTAATACATGTCTTCTCTTCCGGCTTGAGCCAACATACACTAGGATGGGCTTGTAACTTTAAGCACAATTCGTGGTTATGCAAACCACAAATAACACTAAATTTCCACTTTTTGGTACTCAACAAGTAACCACGAATCTTAAAATGACATTCACATTTTCTACCATCGGTGTCGTCTCTTTTAAATAGGGATGGCAAACAAACCCGGACCCGCCCGCACCCGCCCGGGCCCGCCCCGAAATTAACGGGGAAAATCCGATTTAATTGGGTGCGGGTGCGGGTGCGGGTGAAACCCGGTTCTTAACTACGGGTGCGGGTGCGGGGGCGGGTAGACACTAAGACCCGCCCGCCCCTGCCCCCGCCCCGCCCCCGTATAATGCGTTTTATTTTAATTCCCTTATTTTACTTATTTTAATATTCATTTATTAATTATATTTTTAATTAAATTATTAATACCCCTATTACAATTAAAATAATCAAATTTATCAAGTTAATATTTATTTACTAATTAAAATTTTAATTAAATAATTAATTAATTAATTAAAATAATTAATTTTTTAATTAAAATTATTAATTTTTATTGCAATTAAAAAAAATTATTTTTTTGCGGGTGGGGGCGGTGCGGGTGCACCCGTTCACTACTGGGGGCGGGTCTGGGTGATAAATTTTTACACTCGGTTGGGTTTGGGGGCGGGGGCGGGTGTATTACATGTAGGCGGGTGCGAGTGCGGGTATAGTTAAACCAGCCCCCGCCCCCGCCCCGCCCCGTTGCCATCCCTACTTTTAAACTTCTGTAGAGGAGTCTGATATTTTTCGCTTCTTTCGCACAACAAAGTTACAAAAGCGTTTCTTCTTTTCGAACCATTATCCGATCTTCCTATAACCACACCAAAACCAAGTCTAGTTGCAGTCCTACGAATCTATGTGAGCATGCTATCACGATCATCAAACTCTTGCTTGTTATTAAAGTCAACGCCGACATCTACCGACTTTACGACAACCCCTTGAACATTTGGAGAAACATCGTTTGTAGAAACTAATTCTTTTGAGATATTATCGGAATGCACCATATCTATTTGTAAACAATAAGAAAAATAAACAAAAATTACAAATCTGCTGTAAAAAAACAGGTCACAAACACATTCAGGAGATGTACATCTAGAAGTGTTCATCTTCAACACGTTTCTGAGATACGGCTTCGAAAGCAAGGTTGTTTTTTTTCCAAAAGTTTGATGATTAATATGAGCTAATGGACAAAGTGCAACCTTTACTTGAAATTCGAAAAGAAAAAATGCTTTTGTCTATACCTACTTCTAAACATTAAAAAAAAAATATTCAAAAAAATATACATGTTTGATTTTCAATTCCAAATCCCTAAAGACCTGGGAGTTTGAAAGAGATAAGAAGACTTTGGAAAAATGCAGAATTGAGTGAAAACAATGGAAATTTTTGGTCGGGAGAGTTTTTGGAGGGTCACCAAAAACCTCGTAATTTGGAATAATTCAAATTTTATATTAAATGAAGGTTTTTGAAGGCTTAATTAAAATTTTCAAATATATTTTATATTATTATAGTATTATAAAAATTTAAAATATAATAATATCAACACTCTTTTATCATTCTATATAAAATTATTCTTTAAAAAATATCAAATATTTTTCTATATTTCTTTAAAAAATTGTTTTTGGAAACCCTCCCGTTAAAATTCTCAAACAAAGCCTAAATATCTATTCAAAATGTAAATAAGAAAGAAAAACAAATTTTCAATTGGTCTGATTGTAAATAAAATTGCTTTTCTTTTTTCTCAATATAAAATAAAGTTGTCTCAATTTGCCTAGAAACTCGTCAATGGAAATAAGAGAAAAGTCGTCTCTAAATGGAAATAAGAGAAAAGTCGTTATTGTAACCCAAAACTAATTTAAAATTTGAAACTCTCAATCCAAACGTGCACAATTTTTCAATATCTAACTTCCTAACATGTTTTGTATGAGCTTCACTGACGGTGTTTCATGATTGCAAGTTTTGTTTGTGTAAAAGGTTGTAAATGGAGCTAGTTCAAAATTGAAAAAAAAAAATCTAGTTTTCAAACACCACAATCTGCTTGCATCATCTTGTATGTCTAACAGGACAAGAAAAAACACACTCAGCCATAGGGATAGGACATAAAAATAATGAGCATGTTTGCTCAAAAGAGTCAATAAATTCAGTAATAGTAAAAATGAGGCCAAGACTTCAATGCTATTTAACATATCAAAACATGGAAGTAGTACAAGATGAATACTTATTTTCAGAATCACACATGAACTAACAGAGTCCTTAGACAACACAGTTATTAAAGTCATTCCAACATTCGACCAAAGCATGTGGCCGACGAAAGTATTTACATTTAGTTGCAGGATAGCAGATAAAGTACACAGCAACAAATTTAGTTACAACACTGACAGAGACGAAGTTCATTCATTACACATGAATTACTAACAAGTTTTAGTTGTGTAGCCTAGACTCCAGTTGCAATTGTTCCGATCTTGACATCAGGTGATTCGGCATACGAAATTGAAATCAGTTCAGACCTAAACTGTTCATCCAGATCACCATTTGGCAACACAACCCCATCTGGTTTCTTGCTCTCGGACACAGAATCCTGAGTTTTATCTGGTGAGGTGTTTGAAATAGCGATAAGCGACTCCCGTGCTGCCACCTCAGTAGACTCCCTCTTGCTCGGTGACTTGCTATCCATATAACTTTATGATTATTCTTTTTCCTACAAGTCATGAACCGAAGTTTTCTCAGATAGTTCAAGATATCAGATATTTCAATCAATGTTGACCAGAATGCATAGACATGCCAATCAATTTGGGTCAAATCCGATCAACGAACAAAATCTAAGGTAGTAAAACCTAGTAGTTTTTCCCCCATACTTCATAAATGGATATCAGACAGGGTCCATACTGTCTGGTTTTTATTACTATGTTTTAAATACAAACACTTATCAGCATGTGGTTTTCTGTATTTTTGACAGAATGTGGTTATGTCTTGACCAACACTTGTGTGCATTGTAGGAGAACTACAGTTTTATTAACATGTATATATAACTAAAACACAAGCATCCATTATGTTTTCAACATGTCTATGAATGGCTCCGTAAAGTAACGGAAATTCATTTAGTCAAAACATCAACATTACAAGGATAAGCAGAATAGATAACTCAAACATGATCAATATGACACCATACCCATGCCTAAGGATTAGTATGAAGAACCCTTCATATCTGCCAAATTTACTTTGCATCAAATAGGCTCTAAAGTCCATGTATAAAATACAGCTAAATAAGGTTTTACTTCCCTTGTACCAAAAGAGCAGAGAAAGAAGGAAAATAGAAGCCAATTACAACCATATCCAATGAGAGATACTTCATATTCACAAACGCAATGACAGATTCTGACATGCATTGTACTACAGTACTAGTATTTCATTATTTTGGATTTTTACATATGCCTTCGCTTTCCTTTGTTTTTTGCAAGGATAGTAGTAATTAGCACTGATATTTTATCATGACTCCATTTAATTAAACTTTATTTTAAAAATACAACAAACATTTTAATAAAGCCTAGGTTAGGGTTAGATGTTTTCAAAAAATTTGGTAACACATAACCAAACCAACATATATTTCAAGAACCTAAACCAGGCAAACCGGGGCTATATCCGAAATTGGCATGAAACCGGTTCTCTGTATTAGATAGCAAATGATCTCATGACAATTAGTTAAATTAGTTGGTTTGATAGTTAATTGGTTATGATTGAAGTAATCTGAATTCAATATAATTTTCTGGGGTCTACAAGTAATACATTTCCGCTCCCTTTTCATCAGATTCGCCCTTTGCTTCACCTTCAACCTCTCGCATCAATGGCCATTTCCCAAGTAGATTTTGAAAATCAATCAAACTATGATAACAATTCATCAAACACATCCACGTTTCAAAAGATACCGTGCTCTATCCACGAAGCCCCCCCTGTTATCTTCATCCCAGCGAGACCCTCGGAGCCACCCTTGTCGCACCACTGCTTAATGATCACAATTACCATAATTGGATCAAATCAATGCGCCGTGCTTTATCCTCCAAGAACACGATCCAATTTATCATTGGATCTTTAACCAAACCTCATCAACTAACCCTAATTGTCAATTCCTTGTTCCCACATCCTCTTCCGGTCTTCCTAACCTTCTCAAGAACTAACCATCTTCCCGCTACGCTACCTCCGTCCTTGCCAGCCGCCGCTCTCCGTCTCTGTCTTGTTTGAGGCCCTACAGTTTTTTTCTTCTCTCATCTCTTTTTCTTTGCCTCCAAAATACTACGATTTTCGTCTAATTTGTTACTCCAATTGGATCTGCTTATACCAACATGCTATTCACTTTTATTCCTCAACTTTATTTAAGTTTTCTTTGAAGTTTAGATACTGGTTTTGTTTCAATTTTTTGTTGTTTTTTATTTACTGCTAATTCCAATAAAAATGAAATCAATTATTGTATATGAATTGAAGAGAAATTCAATCGGATTTTTTCAATCAAATTTGTTACCTAAAACATATAAACAAAAGAGCATGAATAATAAATGAATTCCCTTTCACATCTGTGTCAAAAATGTTAATAACAAAGAAAATCTCAAAATAATGATATAGTCAACAACAACATATACAATTTTGAAATCATCAGAATTTTTTACCAGCTTAATGAGAATATATGAAGAAACCTCCAAGACAAACAAGAACGAATATAATCGAATTCAAAGCAAAATAAACGCAGAATCGGGAAGGTAAATCAAATAAATATTCAGAAATATAGGGATTAGTGATGATATTGGTACCTTGATGAGGTTTATGAAAGCGTCGTTGAAGATTCCAATAAAATTAGCTAAGGTTATTGGTGATAGGTTTGAAAAGGGGATGAAACGCGCGATTTAGGTTGAATTATTTATGACTAATTCGGGAATAGAGTCATATATGGCTTATGGAAAAGCGTGCCAACTCTGGATTTTTCCAATAATATAAAATATGCTTTTTTTAGACTTACTTGCCAACCCATGCTTATTTTATTAGCTATTTTATTTTATAATACTAGTTTATGTTAGGGAAAATATCAATAAGAAAAAAACTAGTTTAAACTAGTTTATGTTAGGGAAAATATCAAAAAGAAAAAATCTAATTTCTAAGAAGTGACAAAGTTTTTATCCACTAATATAGTACAAGAGGCAAAGTTAAAAATTATGAAACAAAATTAAGATCTTTGAACCTATTCAGCATAAACTTAAGGCCAGTTTTTAAAAATGATTTTTATATTATCACATAATTTTGTGGAAATAAAAAAAAAATTTATAAAAGTTTCAAATAAAAATTTGGTTTAAATGGTTATTCTTAAAATGTTATTTTAGATATTTCATTATTTTATCGAAACTTCTTTTGAATATCAAAATTTTAAAAAATCACTTAATTTTGAATCTATTTCAAATAATTTTTCATAAAAATCATTTTTGAAATACAATTTTTTGAAAAATTATGATTTTGATTATGTTTTGATCTTTAATAATGTATATTTATGTTATAGAATATCAAAATTAGTTTTTTAATTTAATAAAAACAAATTTAAAAAAAATTATAATATTTTTAAAAATATTTTTATAGACTCTATTTTCAAAAATACAAATAAAAATATTTATTTTTTAAAGGTAAAACAAACTGAGCCTTAATCATAATATTTACAATTTGGTGGCTTTAGAAATATGAGTGCCATATGATGTGAAAGTTGGAATAATGAAATTATTCTATCAAATAGTTTTACAAACTACACCAGAACACATAAGAAAATAAAAGACATCAAATTTAAAAAAAATGCAGTTATAGGGGAACAAATTAAAAAAAATGCAGTTATAGTACGTTTATATTGAAAAAAAATTTTAAAAATTAATTTTAAACTTTTTTTAAAGTCTATGTATAATTTTTAAGACAATATTTTTTAATTTAATTCTTTAACTTGTGTTTCTAAGACACAAGTTAGCATTACCCTTTATTCATTCAATTTAATTAAATTAATTTATTTGGGAGGAAATGACATTCCTCTAATCCTTTATATTTTAAGACTCTTTTTACAAAAGATTGCAAAATAAGTTGTATGTGTTAGTTCTTTTGGAGATTCTAGTAAAGTATTTTGCATTTACATAACTCATACTTAAGAGGTTGTGTACATGTTTGATCTTTTGAACAAGATCCTATAATGAGTCAAAGTCAACCCAAATTTGATGGAACCCATTCTGCTTGGAGTAATTTATAAGGAGGATAGCGCAAGAGGAAAGGCCATTCACAATTCATGAGATCCTTTAACTACGACTTGACTAGTCTATACTAGTAGAACTATCAATTGGTGTAACTTTACAAGTATAATTGGCGTCCAATGTGAGTCTTATATATATATATATATGTGTGTGTGTGTGTGTGTGTGTGTGTGTGTGTTGAAATAGTGGAGATGTTAGCTGCAATGGATGAGTTATGTTGCCAGAGAAAAGCGTTACATGAAATCATCCATGGAACCAACACACAGAGCCATAGGTGGATGAGGAAGAGGAACTCACTAACCCCTAACCACTCGCTACAAAAATTCAGGATGTGCAAGTCCACGAAAACTTCATCCCACTGCCCTTGGTGTAATTTGATGGCAAAAGTGATTCTTAAGAGCATATCATTCCCATCAACATCTAGATGGTTATCATTGAAATTGACAACCTACTAAAGTATTAAGTGAAGGTCAGAACGTTCAAAGAGGCACTCATCCAATGGTACATAAGTGAGCCTTTTTAGGTTCTCAATTACGAGCTACCAGGATTAGATAAGAAAGATGGTTCACCACTTTTCGACCAACAACACACATAAAAGTTTCCACTACCAGCCTATTCAACTTTCAGCAAGGATATGTTAAGCCCTTACACGAATATTTGGCCAGATTTAATGAGGAGGCGATTATGGTCGCCAACCCAAACCAAGAGATGTTTGTTAGAGCTTTCAAAAATGGCCTTAAGGTCAGACACTTCAATGACTCAGTGACTCAAAAGGAGACAACCTTGATGGAAGAAATTGTTGCAAAAGTATAACGTTACATTAAAGGATAATAAAGAAACAAATATAAGAGAACTCGAGATGCAGGATAAAGGAGTGGCAGGAAGTCCGGAGTGCGTGACCAAAGGAGGAAATCAATGAAGTCGCCCTCAAATCCTTAATGAACAAAAAGATGGTCTTCGCAACCAAATTTAGGTTTCTGAATCAATTATGCGTAGGAAATGTATTAGCACCCTAAGACATCAGTTTAAGAAAAAAGTTATGTCTAGTTAATTTTGCAAAAGAATATTGTTAACCTTATTATATTGTTTTTCTCCTAATCATTAAACATAAATTATGATATATTTATAAGAAGAAGAAAAAGGGAAAGATTTTGATTATTATTGTGCTTGACAAGATTTTATTCTTGCTCATACGTACTCCCAGTGCAATGGAGAATTTGAAGCTACATAGTTATTGTTAGAAAAATCTTGTGTGTTGGTTGATTTTAAATACCAAAAGTTTTAATTGCGTAAAAGCGAGAAAAAAATGTTGTTTGTTGGTTGGTTGTGATTGCTTTTAGGAGAAAGAAAAGTGTTAAAACAAGAAAGCTATATAACTTGTGTCCGAACACTCAGGGATAAAAAGGATATACATCTAAATAATCCTTTTATAATCCATTTTTTGTTGTTAAAGTAAAATATTTAACACGAATCGAGTTGTAATCTCTTAGGGGAAGAAAAACGTTAGAACAAACAAGTTATACAACTTCTGTCTGAAAACTCGTGGATAAAAGGTATATATATCCAATTAAGTTATATAGAAAGATAAAAGGGATATATAGAAAGATAAGCGTTAGAACAAATAAGTTATACGGCTTGTGTCCGAACACTCGAGGATAAAAGGGATATACATGCAATTAATCCCTTTTTAATTCAATTTTGATTATGAAAAGATGAGATTCAATACAATCAAGTTATACAGCTTGCCTGTTGAAAATTCAATGAGAATTATATGGTTTAAATATGAATTTGGAATTACTTGAGACAATGGAGAAACCTGTGAATTTTTAACATATCTTACATCATGAAGTATGTCCGACAATTTGATCATATATTGAGTTTCATAACTCCGATTGAGGTGGGACCAACGGAAAATGAAAGCTAACAAAAAGAGCTACCTAGTCCCAAGATAAATAATGAAATAGAAAAAGCATGTCATCGATTACCATGAGCAACATACATATAACATACATAGAATAATGGCATACATTTAATTCGCACATAGTACTCACTATATTCTATATAACATCTATTGACATATGAAACATCATAAATAGCAACAACACAACATATTATAGAAAAAGCAAATCTTTACAAAACACAAAAAAAGAAAAAGATGCAAGATGTGGAAGGATGGTTACCAACAAGAAACCTTTGGAGACGGAGGATCTTGGTGATATTTGCAAGACCAAACAATGACTTCTTCCTCTAACTCTTACAATAAAGTAAACTATCTTTCTCAAAATTTCCAGCACTTCCTTACTCTAAAAAAGCTCTCCCATTTTCTCACCAAAATTACCTCTATTTACAGTGGGGTGTTATGGGTTTGGATGAGGATGAAGACAAATCTTGCAAGGGTTTTAAAATAGTGATGGGAGATGAAAAATGTAGGGTTTTAAAGTGTTGTCAAACTTGTTGCTTAAGTCATCTAACATGCATCGTGCAAGGCAACAAATAAAACACCAAAATGGCAAGGCAAAAGAGGGTAACTGAGAAAGTGAAAGAAGCTTAGCTTCAAAGACTAAGATTCATTGGTTGATGATGAAAATTAACCTTGCTAAATCCTTGATTTGTTTTTGACCAGGATAAAACAAGTTTTGTCATTTTATCTCTAATGTTTGCATTTGAATTTTGAATTTTGAATTTCGGTATTTTTCTAGAAGACATTAAAACCCTAAATGCATGACTTTTTTAGATTTGAAGATGAGATTAAAATAATGGTAAACATGGTGATAAATTAATAAAGAAAGATTAAATTGAGATATTTTGTGTTTTGAGGTTAATTAAATGGATTTAACAAATAATACAAAATTGAGAAATTGTTTTTGTATTCGCTAAAAATACAAATGCTTGATAGCCCTTAGATGATAAGGGTTGTTGGAGGCTTTAAGGTTGTTAGAGTATTAAGAGTTAGCTCACGTGAGGTGAGAATCTAATGTGTATATGTATTTATCTGTGTTATTGGTTAGCCTGTTAGTATTATGATACTAATGTATTTATAGTCCCAAGGGTTTGAAACCAGGTTTTTCTATAACTTAGCAACCACTCTAAGCATGGGTGGTCGATTCCCTAAAACCTTGGAGGTGAGGTTGAATTCCACGATCATTTATGCAACATTTGTTGACCCTTTACGCGTTCCGACCATGTTTGTGCACTATGAGCGGAGACATTATGGTTTAGGGAAACACATCCACATAAAGGGAGCTCGAACCGAGATGAGGAAACTCGAACTAATGAAAGGGCAACGTGGGAAGGACGAGGGACTACACATATACCTTTTGTTCCTCCTTCCAAATCTTTCTCATTTATACCACTACATAGTCCCTGAAGCACGAGCTTTATTAGAGGCCAAAATTCTTTAATTCACGACTCATACTCGGTCGTTCCTAAGGAGCCTTGTCGAGGTTGTACCCCTACCTTTAATTCTTGAAGTTTTCAAACCTTTCTTAGGGATGAATTATTTTGGAGTCCCACGGGAGAGACTTAGTTGAGTCCATCAAGAGAGAATCAATTGATTCACTCAACAGAGACTTAGTTGAGTCTTTATATGAGACTTTGTTGAGTCTCTAAGGTAAGACTTTACCTGAGTCCCTCAGACAAGACTTAGTTGATTCCCTCAGGCAAGACTTAGTTGAGTCCCTCAGGAAAGACTTAGTTGTAAGCATGGCAACGAGGCGAGGCGGAGGAGAGTTTAGGCATTACCAACCCCGCCCTCGCCTTTATTTACCAGCTCCACCATGCTCTCACCCCCTTTCAGGGATAACAAATAACCATCCACCCCCTCCCCAACGAGATTTGGGTTTCCATGCCCCACGTCGCCTCCATCTACAAAAATTGTAATTTTTTAAAAAATGTACTCTTTTTTTCATAGCAACAAAAATCAATAATTAAATTAAATATTTGATCATTTTAATAATATTTCATGCCGCCCAAATGCCTTGGGCTTAACTCCCTTCGCCGACCAAAGTCCCAATAATGTGAGGCCCACTTGTTTAACCCGCTCTACCAATCCCAAGGTATAAATACCGTCACTAAGGGTTTTCAAGTAACCAATCTCTAATATCCATTCCCATTACGGTTATCTAAAACCCTAAACTTACTTGGGCATTGGAGGGCTAACCATATAGGTACCCCCCCCCTCTGAACCACCGTATTAAATATTAGCAACGCCGATTCAAGATCGACATCGATCAACAATGTTGATTCAGTATCAAAGATTCCAATCCATGGTATTGCATCGCCAAATCACCTATGGAGTTCGTTTCTTCGTAGCGTCTTTGATTTCCACCATTTTTGGTTCTGCAATGGAATTCTGGTGCCACCTGTGGGAATCGACTTCTGATTCCTATGATTTCAACGATTCTATGTTTGATTCTCGGATCAGAACTCCGAATGCATCTCAGGTGAAAAAATCGAAGTCTTAAGAGGACAAAATCTCATATCTACGATGTTTGGATCCAACAAGCTTTGATCCGATTCCAGTTGAACAATTATATCAATCCACAACCATCACCAATTGATGTCAATGGTCATCTGAAGATCGATATCAAATTCTGCAACATTTTGGTCAGTTGGAGGTCTCAGCCTCAAACACTTGGGAAAGTCGGTCAGTGAACACCCTCAGATCCTAATTCAGATCCACAACGTCGTGAATGATTGATTCCCATTTTGCCTTCAATAGAGTAACATTATAGGTTCGTGTCTTCCAAATGAACCTCTGGATGAACCTCTTCAAATCCGAGCCAGAGCTCATCACGAACTCGAGCAAGAGCAGAAAAAATCACTTCAAAGAGATGTGGAGGCACAAATAATACCACGGTCGGTCAACGTCGGACATCTCATCATCGTAAAATCCTTATGTCGGATGTCTCATCATTGTAAAAACAGGAACCTAGTCCCTGAAAATCAACAAGGCTCTGGGACTGCAGAATGATTAGTGACTTACGAGATGATGAACAATCCCGGAAATGGAGTAACTCTGGAGATTAGGAGGTCATACGGGTGTCTGGTAAATGGAGTAAGTAAGGGCCACAAGGCTCTCAATTGACTTGAGCATTTTTCAACATCGTGGCTTTATTCCTAAGGAAAAATTAGAAGGGTATTTGGGGTGGGAGTCAAGAACAAAGACGACATGTTTCTAACGAAGCACGTTGTGTACAACTACCCAAGAGGTTATGGATGATACGAAGTCGGAAGGGCATCAAAGGGTTGTCGACCACCACAATTTCCAATAAGAATTTCCTCGACACTCGAGCGGATAACCTACCTTCTGATGCATTTCAGAGAAGATCTGAGTCCAAAGACACTAGTCCACCTCATGCCAGAAACGCAGAGCCAGACACACTCAATAGAGACCAAACATCACACCAGCTAGGAACCCCCGATCCTTCAAATCAGCCGACCATCAAGTCACCCGGGTAATATATCCAAGGACAAGTGATTGAAATACACATGCGATCGACCGCAAGATTTAATTAATGTATTTGTAATTAGTTATATAATAGTGAAATGATATGTATATATATATATATATATATATATATATATATATATATATATATATATATATATATATATATATATATATACACACACACACACATACACACACACATATTGCTATTGCACTCAGGTTGTTCTATTTTCTGTCTTGTCCCTTCTTCGGGGCACCAAAATGTAAATACACATTACAGCAAACCCCGATACAACCAATGCAGTTGGCACTCGATCTAAAGAATTCCAGGGGTGCTTTCGGAGACGACCTGCACGTTCGACTAAAGCAATCGATCTATTTAGCATCTAGCGCGCCTTTGAAGTCTGGGGGTGTTGTCGGAGATGGTTAGCACATCCGAGTACAACAATCAAATCTCAACAGTGCCTTGCGCGACTTCAGAATCTAGGTGTGGTGTCAGAGACGCTTTCACATACGGCTACAACAATTATTTCACCACAGTGTCTTGAGCGCATTCATAATCCAGCGGTGATGTTGGAGACGCTTTACACGTCCGACTACAGCAATCAATTCCCTATAGCACCTTGAGTGCCTTCACAATATATGGGAGATGATGGAGACACTTCTCACGTCCGACTACAATAACCAAATCCCCCATAGGGGCTATCAGAGACGTTTTAAACGTCCGAACACAACATTCAAATACCTTTTGTCAAATAAATACACGCTTTTATGTGTAGTTGGTACACCCACTTTGGATCTAGCCAATCCAAGGTCGATAGAGGTAGAGCTTGGAGACGTCTACCTCGAACTGAGATTTTCCTTGGGGGCAGGCACGGGGATCATCCACCCTTGGCCAAGAATAATCTTCTTTGACGCGGAGCGCAGTTTAAGAAAGCATGATCGCGTCTATCCAGTTTCATGTCAATCATATGTAAGTACAATTCTAAACATGACCACGCTCCACCTGACTCGTGCGTCATTCGTACAAAACATGATTAAGGCATAGTTGCGTCTAGTTTGTTCTACATGAAATATTACGTGTACAATTGTACTAATACTTCCCCCACGCAAGCACACTCAAATAACAGCCACACTGACTAGCTAGGAATTTCTCCAAAACATTGAGTACATCTTAACACGATACACTCTTAAACAAAACAGGCATGAATCTCAAACCATACAAATAATGCCTCCAAACCTTAAGCACAAATACCATTGTTGCCAACTCTTAATCATGGGTAGGATAATTCCTCTCATGAATCTTCAGTTGTCTCAAAGTATATGCTACAACCTAACGATTCTACATAAGCACATCTTATAAGCATCACAATACATAACAAAAGATTCTTTCGCATCTGGTAGAATCAAAATTGGCGTCTTTGTCAACCTATTCTTTAACTCTTGGAAACTTTCTTCACACTGAGCATCCCACACATAAGCTTTGCTTTTCTGAATCAGCCGAGTCAAAGGCAAAGCCAATTTTGAAAATATTTCTACAGTAACTAGCCAAGCCAAGAAAACATATAATACATGTAACAAACTTAGGAGTCTCCCACTGCAACACCGCGTCTACTTTATACGGGTCAACTTTTATACCACCACTGGAAATCACATGACCAAAGAAACTTATTTCTCGCAACCAGAATTCACACTTGGACAACTTAGCATACAAATTATTTTTTGAAAGGTTTGCAACACAACTCGTAAATGTCCTTCATGTTCTTCATCTGGCTTAGAATACACCAAGATGCCATCTATGAAAACCATAATGAAATTCTCCAAGTAAGGATGAAAGATATTATTCATAGACTCCATGAACATCTGGTTTATTAGACACACTGAACGACATCACTAAGTACTCATAGAGACTGTATCGACTCCTAAACAGTATTTGGGATATCTTCTGACTTTACTCGAAATCTGGTGATAACCCAATTTCAAATCAATCTTACTGAACACACAAGCACCAACCAATTGATCCATAAAGTCATTGATCCTAGGAAAATGATACTTATTCTTAATCACAACCTTAGTACTCAACACATAACCTCATGTTACCATCTTTATTCTTAACCAATAACATCGGTGCTCCCCACAGTGACACACTAGGTCTGACAAAAGATCTTCTAGTTAATTCTTTAGCTCACTTAACTCTGATGCAGACATTCTATATGGTGTTATCGACACAAGTTTAGTTCCAGGTACTAAATATATGGCGAACTCAAGTTCTCGCTCCGGCAGTAAGTCACAAATATCCTCAAGAAAAACATCAAGAAACACACACACCACAGGTGTATCACTAGCCACAACATCGCTCTCCACTCTTAAAGAAGCGAACAACACGAGCACCTGACCATCCTCCCTCAGATACATCTCAACCTGACCGGCGGACATGAATTTCAAATCCATATTATAACAGCCGAGGCCGAAGAGGGATGAGAGTGGATGTAATACTCGAGGCCGAAGAGGGCAGAGAATGGTCGTTGAATTCACATCTGAATGAGAGGGATCTCAAGATTGTGCATGGATGGGACTGCATTTTTGAAGGAAGGCTTATAAGCATTAATTGATACTACCTATACCAATAAGATGCATATACTTTTCAGCTGCGTAACAAATAAGAACTCCATATTTAAAAAGGTTTGACTTGGAGTAGTATTTGGATGGGTGACCTTCTGGAAAGTTTCCCAGAAAACGTATGAGTGAGGACAAAGCATGGTGAAAAGACCTGGGTTGGTTTGTGGGGTTAGTCGGTAATCCTAAAAGTAGGATAGGGAGTTACAAATGGTATGAGAGCCAGACCTCTCCCAGTACAATGTGGTCCAGGGATGAACCAAGTAGAAGTTGGTGGGCATGTAACATCTGAGGCCGAAGAGGACGGATAGTGGATGTAATACTTGAGGCCTAATAGGGCAGAGAGTGGTCGCTGAATTCACATCGGAATGAGAGGGATCCTGAGGCTGTGCAGGGATGAAACTACATGGATGAAGGAAGGCTGATAAGGATTAACTGGTACTACCTATACTAACAAGATGCGTCTTTTTTTCGGTAGCCTAACGAATAAAAACTCCATAGTTAAGGAGGTTTGACTTGGAGTAGCATTTGGATGGGTAGTGACCTGCTTGGAAGTTTCCCAAAAAAATGTGTGAATGAGGACAAAGCATGTTGAAAAGACCCGTGTTGGTTTGTAGGGTCAGTCAACAATCCTGAAAGCAGTATGGGGCATTTCACATACTCTCTCCGGGTTCAAGAAACAATACAGACTTGTCAAAGTAATTAATATAAACACAATTGAACTCTAGCCAGTTCATCTCCAAAATCACATCGAGTTAACTCAAAGGAAAATAAATCAAGTCAACTCCAAAGTCTTTACCATAAATGGTCAAAGGGAAATTCAAACACATCAATGAATCAATCACTAAACCATTAACATAGGTATCAATGACCATATTTACAAGCATATAAGACACTTTAAGATTCAACTTTTGGACATAATTAAGAGATAAAAATGAATGTGTTACACCAGTATCAGTCATAACAATCAGAGAAACACCATTAATAAAACACGTACCTCGAATCAAATTATCAGATCTTGAGACATCCACACCACTCAGAGCAAACACTCTCCCATTAGCTTGCGCAATAACTGATGCCTTCCTTGGTTTCTGACATTGGGTAATGATATGTCCAGGATTACTACAATCGTAGCAAGCTGGAACATTATTCTTGCACTCATTAGAATAGTGACCTTGCTTCCCACACTTGAAAAACTTCAAGCCCGTGCTCTTGCACTCAGCATCGCGATGACCTACACCACCACATGTGAAACACCTAATAGGAGTAGGAGTGTATCCCCTACTTATTTCTTTCTCACTTGTAGCCTTTTGATGGAACTTCTATTTTCCTTTATCAGTTGGAGTCACGTAAGGTTTTCCATAATATTGATTCCCAATTTTCTTCTCACTAGAACTCTTATAGTGAGCAGATTTGGCCCTGCTATCTTCATCATAAATCCTACAATTATTCACTAACACTGAGAATTGATGAATCTTCTGATAACCAATGAACTGCTTAATTTCAGAATGTAATCCACTCCCAAACTTCACACACTTCGACCCTTCAGCTTCCACACCATTATAGTGGGGACAAAATCTTATCAACTCTTTAAGTTTAGCCGTATAATCAGCAATAAACATGTTTACTTGCTTCACCTGCATGAACTCAATCTCTTTCTTATTGTGAACATCGGTCAGAAAATACTTCTCCACAAACTCTTTTTTGAAGTTCTCCCAAGTAATCTTAGTACCTGTAGCCAACTCTGAGCACCCTTAGGATCATATATCCCCTTAAAAGTAGGCAGATTGTTCCTCTGGAACTTTCTTAGCCCATGAAATTCATCATCACCAGCATTATGATTCTAATTGGCCTGCACATCTTCATTCACTTGCACCGTCACATTAGCCATTACTTCCGAAGCATCAGCAATCCCACGGTCATTTCTGCCATCCATTTATTTATGCACAATCAGCCAAGTTCAGGTTAACAAGTTATAAATAGTAAAGAAAATATCAATTAATGAAGTAAACATCGACATTGTTCACACACATGTCGCGCACAATAGGGTACAAATTAGCCACAGCCTAGGCCAAATGGACCAACCAGACTCTGATACCAACTATGTAACACCCTAAAACCCCAACTCTTTATTTTAAAGTAAAAGACATAAATTTTCTCAAATAGGGCATTACACATACTTTACCAAATCATTTTACCAAACAAAATTCATAAAAGCAGCGAAATAAAAACATCATTTGACATAAAAAGTGTCAACACCAAAAAGATAATGAAGCAATTCAAAACATCTCTAAGGAAACATAATATGTAACAAAATAACATGTCCCTAGTTTTACATATCAAAGCGACGCCAAAACACTAATAGAATAGGAAAAACAATCAAGTAACTAAAGAGGCCTCAACGCCATCCTCTAGCTCAAACAACAACTACTCCTCTACCTGATTATTTGTACCTCGAAAGAGTACAAAACACCACAAATAAAACAACATGGGGTGAGAATACATTCAAAAATATTCGTGGTGTATAAGTATTAAAAGACTGTACACACAAAACATTAACCCATTCATGTCATTCACAATCATCACCTATCATCAACATATTTATATAAGACGCTCTAAATCATCACCAATCACAAGTGCAGATGTATATGCAATGCACTCATCACCAAATTCATGTGGTACCAACCTACTCACTAATAGGATGTCAAAGTTATATTATTGAATAATCCCATCACCGATATTTGGACATCACAGTTATATTACTGATTTAGTCTCATCATCAATCCATATCTCGGATATACTTGATGCATGAAAATACCACAACGATTTAATATAAAAATCATCACCAATAGTTCTTATCAAAATTGCATATTTCACCATATTACATTACACCATATAATGATAACTCAAAATACACGCATTATCATATTTTTATTCACATAAGACTCGCCAATAGATAACATTTCACATCAAAACTCAACAGAGTCAGCTCCAGACTCTTTCACTTCTATTTTAGGAATTTTAGAGTTATTGAGCGCACTCTAAATCTCAACTTGGTTACTTTCGACTCAGCTCTGAACGTATTAGATAACTCAATACATTACTCATTAATTCACAAACTCATAAAACAACAACAAACAACTATAAATAGTCACAGCTGTCGAAATTTACTTGAAAATCGAGTCAACCACTCATGACCGGTCAACTCCAAGGACTAATGGTTAACCCATCACCAAGCTGTCGGTCGTTACCCCACCCTTCACGATCCCCCTCTTACAAAATCGTCACTCCACTGACACTTGGGCAAAAAGCCCACCTGGGGGACCATGACGGTCGCCCCATCATCATTTTGTCGGCCGTCAGCTTCCCTAGATGCATGACAGTCAATGCGTCCCTCCAGTGATGCCCGTCACCACTGTGGAGATTGCAGAATATGTGAATCCTCCATTGGAGCACTTCCAAAGCTCTGATTTCAACCCCCAACCACCCGAATTAGAACAGAAACGCATCACCCCATGTTATATTAGACAGAACCCTCACCAAATCGGCACCAATTACACATCAGCACCAATTTATCACGCAATTTCGAATTTATATTCATCATCACCAAAGCATAAAACATAAATAACATCAATCCAATTTTTATCATACAATTTCATATGAAATTCAACATGTAATCATAACTGAAAGCTCTAATGGTTTGATTAAATTTTGGTAAAACATATTGGTTGAAAAGATGTTTTAACATGAAGGATTCTGCCCCAAACCAAAGATGTCGAATAAAATGTCACTGCATGAAGATTCGACATCATGACTATCACAACAAGTTTTGTTTAAATCTGTTCTAAGATTCAAGGTGCGATTGGCAATGGATCAAGGATCAAAGATATGAAGCCCAACTCAGCAGAAGGCTATAAAAGAAGATCAAAACCTAGGCCGAATAGAGAGAGAAAACGACATAGACTTAGAAATCCTATTTTGTAAAGTAGGGTTTAGGTTTTGAGAGTGGTAGGTATCTCTTGTAAGTCTCCCTCTATATTAATTTGATACATTGTGGTAGACATAGGTACTTGTACAGATTGAGAAACCCGTAGGTAATGAATCATGTATTGTTCTTGGATGAAGCTTTGAAGCAAATCCAAGTTAACTTGTTAGTCAAGGATGTTTGACTGAACTTTGTATTGGAAGGGGTGTCTTTCAATAGGGATGATACAATTATGGTGTAGTAACTGTTATATAATCACAGGTTGTGATTTAGGGAGTGAGATGGCTTTCTCTTATCAATTAGATGTGACTTCTAATGATAAAGTCTCCATTGGGTAGTGATAGGTAAATGTGGGTGTTTACTGTAAACCTGAGGTTGTTTACATAAAACTATACTACTGATAATGGATTCTTCTACCTGGATTGGTATCCCCTAGATGTAGGTGAGTTGCACTGAACTAGGTCATCATATTCTATGTTGTTTATCATTATGCAATTTACAGTTCAGTTTTAATTAACATGTTGGAAGAGATGTCGAAACATCTGTGTTTCTGCAGTAAAAGATATCTTAAGTTTCAGTCTGCTATTCTGTTCTTGTTTAATATTTATGCAGAACAATGTCTTGACATGTATTATTACATCTGCTGTCTGCTATGCCAGAATTTCAATTAGTATCAGAGCAGGCATCCTGTCTGTTTCTGGATGAGATCTTTGGGAGATACTTTATGGCGTTTAAACAAGGACGAGTTTTGGAGATCAGATCATCAACTCAGACATACTCAAGGGTATTAATAGATGGGATGGATATTTTGGATCGATGGTAACAACTCGGTGGTTGTTCATATTGTCAAGGAGGTTCTACAACAACTGCAGGGGAAGTGGCTAGTTCTCTTATTGGAGTGTCTTGTAAGATGTTCTGACATCATATTAGGGCAAGTTAAATTTGTTCCTTGGTGGTTCCGCTGCATATGTTTCTGATGGAAGAGCTCTGGAATTTATGGGATTCTGGAGTTGCTACTGAAGACAGATGGTGGAAGATCTCAATCATTAAATTATTGATCTAGTAATTTGTTAAATTATTGATCGGCTAAGTTGTCAAAGATACTTGAGAATTCTCTCAAGTCCACTCATAAAGGCATATCAGTCGTGCATCTGGAGTCTTCTAGTTTTTCTTTTGACTAGAAGGTGCTTCTGTGAAACATAAACCTGAAGAAAGTGAAGGTGATTTATTTTCACCGTCCAAAAGTGCAAGGAAGGATTCATCGCTCTTAACTCTAAGGGTGGATCCAATCTGATTGGAGATTTCAGAACTGTTGAGGTAAATAGGGTTCGTTTAGAGAGAATCTTAGTTACTTGAGTCAAGGGTGGCAGCATTGGTATCTCAACACTTTGTTTGTCAAAGAAGATACTTGCAAAAGATTGAATACTTGATAAGTGTTCATGGAGGGATCTGTTGGAGTATGGCTTCAACAGTGAAGCAGGGTTATTGAACAAGGATTTAAGATCAATTTCTATTTGTGATAGTCACAAGTATTTAATTGATTATCCTTGTATGTGAAGTTCAAGATTGCTGATGTTCAACACGATGTTGAAAAATCTCTTCATCTGGTTTATGCAGAATTATGGGAGGGGTACTGCATAAGCTTTTGGATCTATTTCTCTTGGGTGTTGACCTAAGAATTTGCTTCAGTGTGGTGTGGAAGAAGCATCTGATCTATGGAGAGTTTCCTGGCAAGAAGCTAGTCTAGACAATGGTGATGTGGAAGATGAAGAAGAAGACATAATAATCTTGATGAATAGTTCTTGGATCAGTTTATTTCTGATCTAGGAGTATTGGAGTGCACCAGGTGTGTTCCAGTTGTTACTAGAAGCATCTGATGTTTATCTGGAAAGTGTTATGGCAAGAGACTTGTCTAGAATATGGTGTTGGTGATGGCACAACTTGGGTCAATTTAATTCTGATCTAGGTACATGGGAGCATGTGATCTTGCTCATCTTAGAGGTCAAGGTTAAGTAGCAGTTATCTATGACTTTCTACAGACTGCTCTACTCAAGGAAAGTGGCATCCTTTGGTATAACTATGGTGTAGCCTATGACTACTTTTCTTCTGAAGAATCAGACTTGGCACGTTGAGTTCTTTGGAGTTGTGAAGCAGATATTCATCAAGATGTGAGCTTAAATGGAATACCCGTGATATGATTAAGCAGGATGGAGTTTGTCTACTCAAACTTGGTTGTTGAATCAAGTCTATGAGAACATGGAACTCTTGTTCTGTAATAGGGAGGAGGTTCTTCTAAGTGGCAGAAGGAATGGCTGATTTCCTCAGCTGGATGTCTGATCAGATGTTAGGACATCAAGCAGAAACTTCAGGGTCTTAGTTGATGTAGTGGCGCATCATCATAAGATAAGTTGATCTTCTCAGAAAGAAATGGAATTAAAACTTCAAAAGGTCTATCTCATGCAGTTTGCAGGAGCCGTGGAAGGAGAAGATGTTACTGTCTAAAGCTTGGTGGATCCCAGATGGCTTGCTATGGAGCAAGTAGTTCATGTAGCTTGAAGATTAGGTTTCATTGGTGGATCAGAAGATTATCTGAAACTCTGAAGAAAATTTAAGATGAACCAAACAGTGGCATTTAGTTGATCTTTATTGTGCATTCAAGCAGGTTGCTTGGAACTAATTACTCTTGGGCAGAAAGGTAGTTGGTTGAATACGTAAGGAGGTTCTGGTTCAGGTCTATCTTGGAGCTTGTGGTAGAAGTTCTAGGTTGATGATGGAAGATTACCTTCTTTGGGTGGATGAGAGTTTATTTCTCTCTATGGTTATCTGGAGTTCTTGTTGATCAAGCTGGTGGCGCAGTGTTGTTTGAATACATTTAGTTGGATTACTATGCAGATAGTAAGTCCAGTGGTGGAGCATATCTAGAATCATGTTGGTTGGTGTCTATGATATGTGAAAGATGTCCTAACTGATGTTAGAACATCTTCTGGGTTAGTTATCCTTGTAGTAGGATTCTTAGTTCACATCTTGTCTAAGAGGTATTTATCTTGTCACATGGGAGAATGATTGGTAAAAGACTGTCTTGGAAGTCTGATGTGAATGTGACATGCTAGAAGTGGATCAGTTTGGTGCTTGTGGAGCAAATGGGCTGAGAATTTCTGGAGCATGTGTTTAATGTCCTTCAAGTGTGAAGAACATCTAGGCGAGCTAGCAAACTAAGGGGCTCTGTATGTCTCTTTGAGGAATGTGAAGTATTCCAGATTCAATTGGGTTGTATCTTAGGGAACAAGGAGATCTATACATGAGAATTCAGTAGGAATTCGTGTGGTGTATAGATGGTTTCTGGACGAGAGGGATCAATGGTATTTTGGTCTCAACCCAAGAGTTTGTTGGTTGTGGTACAAGGATGCGTTCCTGGTACTCTCACTATATGATCATGAAGTTGTCATGGGATATCATGTGGCGATTTTGAGGTGTTACTTGCTGAAGAAGCATCAGTTGAGAAAGATAGGAGGAGAAATTCTGTCTGTTAAATGTACTGGTGTGGTACATGGGTTGCTTGAGGGTTAAGCATTAGGTGAATGCGTTCAGCAGGTATGTTGAACAGAGGGTGGGATCTTGAAGACATGAAGATGCGTCTTATGTTTTCCATTCATTTAGGGTGTTCTTCTGGCAAAGGAGCACTGGTTATCTACGACAAAGGGAGTTAGACTTCGGTTGTGGATATATGGCTGCAGTGGTGTAGATTGGTTATCAAGATTATTTGTGGTTTCAAGCAATTTATGATAGATTGCCTCAGGTGAGTTGATATGTCAGACGAGATGTCATGACATTGCTCTACTGGTTAAGTTCTAGATGAACTTATCAAGTTGTTCTGATTTTGTCATTAGTGTCAATGGATTGAATTAGAAGTGGTACAAGTATATTGGGAATCTCTGCTGATGGAAAGGTCAATGAAATTTTTTTGTAGTAAATAAGTTTGCTAATTCTGGATTAAGGAAGTGATTCAGAATAAATAGAAGATGGGTGTAATTATAGTCCTGTCTGTGGGGACCCTAAATCTGACATTATTAGGTTAGGTATTAGGACATGGTTCATAAGCGGTTTCAAGGATAAGTAAGAAAAGGTGGAATCTTTCGAAACTAACTTGACCAGCAGTTATTGCACTCATTGACTACTCTTTTATTTCTTTCAAATGGATTGGCTCTACCTACATAGCTTTTTTAATATTTAAGGAAGATCAAGCTAGAACACCTGTCTTAAGTTGAGAGCAAATGGGTTTTATTTGTGTTTGGGTAAGCATAAACTGGGTTTGGGTCTGCATGGGTAAGTTTTGCCAACTTTTGGCTAAAAAGGGGGAGAATGGCTGCCTACTACTGCGAGGTGTATGTGCATCTGTGCTAATGATCTGGAAAAATGTCTCAAAATGCCGAAGGATGTTCTACCATTAGTTCTAACATCTTGACGTTGTGTTTTGTGATCAGAGTTAAGAAGCAAGTGTGTATTTGGTGTCACAAGGGAATGAAGAGGTTATCTTCTCCCTCCTTCCGCTGCATGCACCATCAAGCTGAAGGATGTTTTAGACAAAATTTGTCAAAAGGGGGAGATTGAAAGCTCCAATGGTTTGACTAAATTTTGGTAAAACATATTGGTTGAAAAGATGTTTCAACATGAAGGATTCTGCCCCAAACCAAAGATGTCGAATAAAATGTCACAGCATGAAGATTCGACATCATGACTGTCACAACAGGTTTTGTTTAAATATGTTCCAAGATTTAAGGCGCGATTGGCAATGGATCAAGGATCAAAGATATGAAGCCCAAATCAGTAGAAGGCTATAAAAGAAGATCAAGACCTAGGCAGAATAGGGAGAGAGAACGACATAGACTTAGGAATCCTATTTTGTAAAGTAGGGTTTAGGTTTTGAGAGTCGTAGGTTTCTCTTGTAAGTCTCCCTCTGTATCGATTTGATACATTGTGGTAGACATAGGTACTTGTACAGATTCAGAAACCCGTAGGTAATGAATCGTGTATTGTTCTTGGATGAAGCTTTGAAGCAAATCCAAGTTAACTTGTTAGTCAAGGATGCTTGACTGAACTTTGTATTGGAAGGGGTGTCTTTCAATAGGGATGATATAGTTATGGTGTAGTAACTGTTAGATAATCACAGGTTGTGATTTAGGGAGTGAGATGGGTTTCTCTTATCAATTAGATGTGACTTCTAATGATAAAATCTTCATTGGGTAGTGATAGGTAAACGTGGGTGTTTACTGTAAACCTGAGGTTGTTTATATAAAACAATACTACTTATAGTGGATTTTTCTTTTTGGATTGGTATCCCCCAGATGTAGGTGAGTTGCACCGAACTGGGTCATCATATTCTGTGATGTCTATCATTCTGCAATTTACAGTTCAGTTTTAATTAACATGTTGGAACAGATGTCGAAACATCGGTGTTTCTGCAGTAACTGATATCTTGAGTTTCAGTCAGCTATTCTGTTCTTGTTTAATATTTATGCAGAACAATGTCTTGACATGTGTTAGGACATCGGCTGCCTGCTATGCCAGAATTTCAATAACATAAAACAGAATTAAAACATGATAATCTAGAGAGGTGTGCACAACCATCCCATGGATTCAAAATCCTCAACAATGGAGGAAGAGGGTTAGGATCACTCCATATCCTTTAAGAAAAATACACCCATTGAAGAATAATCTCCCCTTACCAGAATTCAACTGAAAAATTCGGAATCTTCTCTTTGGAATCCTAGGTTTGCACTTAGCTCTCCAAAATCCTATTTCTCCAAATTTTATGTACTCTCTCTCTCTCTCTCTCTCTCTCTCTCTCTCTCTCTCTCTCTCTCTCTCTCTCTCTCTCTCTCTCTCTCTCTTTCTCTCTTTCTCTCTCTCATATTATAACACTTTCTACCCTGTAACTCATATTTTTTATTATTCTCTATTTTCTTCTATTATTTTAATTAACTAAAGATAAAGAATAATAATATAAATTATATCCCACAAAAATACACACATCTCACCAATAAATTATATAAACATATACTGACTCAATAAAACAAAATAAATTTTAAAACGAAAGTGTTACAATATACACGAGTAGATCTCTTGAAAAATATTCTTAATGGCTGTTTAAAAAAAAAACTTGATTACTTAGTTAATATGGTGGGATAGTGTTCCCTCTCATAAATAATATTCTTGAAGAATAAATTACGTCTCAATTGTTATCACAATTCAAATATGGTGGAATAGTGTTCCCTCTCATAAGGTGATGAATAAATTACGTCTCATTGGGCCTAGGGACATTTCCGACCATTGTCCTATTTGGTTGGTTTTGGATAATTCAAATTGGGGCCCTAAACCTTTCAAGTTTAATAATGAATGGTTTTCTCACAATTCGTTCATTCCTTTTGTGGAAGAGAAATGGAAAGGGTTTAAGGTGGAAGGAAGAGGGGACTTCGTTTTAAAAGAGAAATTAAGACTTCTTAAAGAAAATCTTAAATGGTGGAATTCAGAGGTTTTTGGGAGGTTTGATTTGAACGTGGAGGAGAAGGTAAAAAATATTAACTTAGGCGACTATAGGGCGGAAGAGGAGGATGTGGAGTTGAATCCGGATATCATTCTTAGGAGGAAGGAGTCAACGAGTCAATTTTGGATGAATTTGAGAATTAAAGAGAATATGCTTCTTCAAAAGTAAAAAATGAAGTGGATTAAGGAGGGAGATTCGAATAATGGTCTTTTTCATAAGGTGATGAAGGAAAGACGTAGGCATAATCATATTGGTCCCATTGTCTCTTCTAACGGGTTAGTGGAGGCGGTTTTAGAGGTTAAGGATGAGATGTGGAGACATTTTTCTAAAAAGTTTGGGGAAACGGTTAGTGCGAGGCCGTTGTTAGAAGGGATCCCCTTCAAGAGATTGAGTGAGGAAGACAACTCGTTTCTTGAAAGGACATTTCAAGAGGAGGAGGTTAAAGAAGCGATTTGGGGTTGCGGAGGATCTAAAAGTTCGGGCCCAGATGGTTTTTCTTTTCTTTTCATTAGAAGGTGTTGGCACTTTATTAAAGATGATTTCATCCGTTTTTGCAATTACTTTCATAATGGTAATCATCTTTCAAAGGCGGTCACATCTTCTTTCCTTTCGTTGATTCCAAAGTCTCAGAATCCGGTTACGTTGGATGATTATAGACCCATTTGTCTTGTTGGTTGTATGTACAAGGTGGTTGCAAAACTTCTAGCGGGAAGGTTGAAACGGGTTTTGAACTTCCTTGTCTCGCCGTGCCAAAATACTTTTGTTCCGGGGAGACAATTACTTGATGGCATTTTGGTGGCTAATGAATTGGTGGATTATGCTAAGAAGAAGAATAGGAACTGTCTTCTTTTTAAAGTGGATTTTGAAAAGGCTTATGACAAAGTGAGTTGGAACTTTTTGAGGTACTTGATGTCAAGAATGGGTTTCGGTCCATTATGGAGGAAATGGATGGAATTGTTGATTTTTCAAAGCAAGATGTCCGTCTTGGTGAATGGTAGCCCCACGAAGGAATTCATTGTTGAAAAAGGATTAAGGCAAGGTGATCCACTTTCTCCTTTTCTTTTTGTTTTGGTGGCGGAAGGCCTTACGGGGTTAGTGAGAAAATCATATGAGAATGGCGAATATAGTGGATTTAATTTGGAAGGAAAATGTATGGTGGATATCCTTCAATTTGCGGATGACACCTTGTTGGTGGGAGAAGGGTCTTTGAGACATATATGGGCGATTAAGACGGTTTTGAGAGCTTTTGAACTTGCTTCCGGTCTTGGTATTAATTATCATAAAAGCAAATTGATCGGCATCAATACCAATCCCCATTTTTTAGAGCCGACTAGCTTTGTTCTTTCTTGCAAAGTGGAGGATAGTAAGTTCATTTTCCTTGGTATTCCCATCGGTTCCAATCCTAGGAAGCTTTCTACTTGGACTCCCCTTTTGTTGAAGATGAAAAATCGGTTGGCGGGATGGAAAAATTGCTTTCTTAATCTTGGTGGTAAGATCACTCTTCTTAAGTCTATTCTTTGCTCTTTAACAATTTTCACTATGTCTTTCTACAAAATGCCAATGAAAATTGTGAAAGAATTTACCAAGATTCAAAGTAATTTTTTATAGGGTGGTGTGGAGGAGAAGAGGAAGATTCATTGGATAAGTTGGAAGGATGTTTGCTTACCCTATGAGAAAGGAGGGTTAGCGATAAAAAACTTGGCGGAATTTAATTTAGCCCTTCTTCATAAATGGAGGTGGAGGATTCTTCAAAATCATAATGTTTTATGGCATAAGGTTTTGAGAGCTCGATACAGAGACATTTCTTCCAAGGCGTTTTGCGGAGATTGTCCTTTAAAAGATTCTTCCTTTTGGTGGAAGGATTTAAATTTGATAAGAAAAAAGTCAATTAAGGATCCTTTCATCAATTGTAGCACTTTCAAGGTTGGAAATGATTTCACCACTCCATTTTGGGAAGCAAAATGGATGAAGAATAAGATATTGAAGGAGTTGTTTCCGGATTTATACGATGCCTCTTGTTTGAAGAAAGTTTCTATTGCGGAAATGGGGGGGGGAGTAGCGGAACTTAGATTTGGGGAGATTTTGGCATTCCAATGGAGTTTTATAATGATGTTTCCATTCAAGCGGATGTAGTTTCTATGAATTATTTTCTTGATAATCATGGCTTAATGGAGGATGGAACCGATAGCATTCTTTGGGATCTTGAACCCGGAGCCGCCTACTCGGTTAGTTCTTGTTACAATTTGTTGGCTAATTTTCGCATCCCTTTCGGCCCTTTGAATAGGTGCGACGAGGCTCTTTGTTTGATATGGAAATTGTCGGTTCCCTTTAAAATCAAGGCTTTTGGTTGGAGACTTTTTGTAAATAGACTTCCAACCAAAGATTTATTGGCACTTAGAGGCATTAATTTTTTGTTGGATTCTTTAAAGTGTTCTTTTTGTGGGATAGAGTTAGAAAATAGGAATCATTCCTTTTTTTCTTGTTTGGTGGTTAAGAATATTTGGAAGGAGGTAGCCATTTGGATTGGTAAATCGGATGAGATGGAGGAAGAGTGTTTATCGAGTTTTATGGATTGACACTCGTTTTGCCGTGTAAAAAAGGTTAAAGAGGGCAATTTGGGTTTGGCTTGGCTAGCTACTTCTTGGAGCATTTGGTTAGGAATGAATGACATTTGTTTTAGGTCGGAGGCTTGGAATTTAAACAATACAGTGTGGGGTATAAAATATTTAGTTTGGAAGTGGTCTTTTTGCGGTGAAATTACCCATTCCAATTTTAGTTTTTACGAGTTTAGTAAAGACCCTTTACTTTTTCTCTCGTAATCCAATTGATTTGTAATTTCATCTTTTGTCGGATTTTTCCGTTTCCGGTGTAAATAGGTTGGACAATCCTTAGTTCTCCCGTTAATGTTATTTTGATTAAAAAAAATTGTTATCATTTTTCATAGTTTATTTTTTTTTTTAATCCCTATGCCTTTACTTTTATCTTTTTATTTTTATTTGTACAATTTAAAATGCATAAATTTCATAGAAGACTCATGATTAAAAAAGAAAACAAAAACCAACATTTAATAGAAGTGTTCAATCATTTAATATTATATTATTATTACTTTATATTAATATATTTTAAAATAAATAATTATTTTAATAAATTTTGCTAGATACCAAACTAAACTCAAATATCTAAAAAATTACTAAAATTAAAAGAGTCATCATAACAAAGAGGTTTGCGTGTTTTTGCAGTGTTCAACAATAGCAACGGCTGAACTTTTCCGAAATTTTCATATTGTGCGTCTAAGATACAGCCAAAATTTTCATTATTAATTCTGATCTTCAATTTGTCACATATATCACATGAACACAGTACTAAGTTCTAGCAAGTCATTTACACATATTTATTTATCTTTAAATTAAAAGAAGAAACCAACAAGTTACGTATAGAACACAGTAGCGAGGAAACGTTTCCAAACAAAATTGATAATTTGTGTGCGAGTGGAATAGGGTTCATTCAAGATGAAATTGCATGTGCAACAGCAGTCTTATAAATGGCGTATTGGACTTCTCAACACTTTATAATCAATCAATGTAACGCTATAAACCGAAAGCATTTATGGAAGACTTGAGTACCAGACAGTTTGTCAAAAATGTTTGTAAATTTATTTTTTCCAAACATCTCAGAAGTTCTTCAGTTTTATAAAAATGTTTTTTAAATTATAAAACTTTTATTATGATTTTTAAATATTCAATTCTAAATTCATGTAATTCACACACAAAAAAAAAAATTCTTTCTCCTTCACTTCTGCATCTCTCTTTTAAATATATAAAAAATTCTCAAAATCAAAACAACTTGTATATTCAATTATTTAACAATAGATAATAAGTACTCCTCTGTTTTTTCATAAGTAATTTTGGAAAAAAAATTGTATCAAAATTCATTTTGATATAAAAAAATCATTAATGTTATTTCTTTTATTATATTCTTAATTACTTATTATTATATATTTTTTTATTTATTTTAATTTATCTTTCTCATGTAATTAATGAAGAATAATATTATAAATTTTTTTATAATTTTTCTTTTTCATATAATAATAATTCTTTTTTAATATTTGTAAAAAGTCTCAAACAACTTATAAAAAAGCGAAAGAAGTATATATTTGTTTGAATTATTGATTTTCTGTTGCATTTTTCTTCTAGACTGTTGACATAGGTCGTGTTCTGGACCGGGCAGGGCTTCCTGCCCTCAAGGATCAGGCCCAATCCATCCCAATTGGCGAACAGGCCCAATAGGCACAATATAGCCGTTTGACACAATATAGCCGTTGGACACAATATAGTCGTTGGGCACAATATAGCCGTTGGGCGTGTCCCCCTCACGCGCAGAGTAGTTCACGCGACCAACTGCCTCCCCGGATATCACGGAAACAGTTAGAAAGGCCACGCGCCTTGCCCTCCATCTGGCAATCCCTCATAGGTCGATCAGGCGCTTTGCTCGCCAGAAATCCATCTATAAAAACCCCCTCGCTTGAGAGGGGCAGGTATCACAAATCACATACTTGACTTCTCTTACTTGTTTTTCCCCTTTTTTGACCAAATACTTACTTTGGCATCGGAGTACCTTGCAGGTACCTCCACCCATTTTTCCACTCCTGCGAGCATCAACTCTTGTCCTACACGAAGGCTGCGACGATCTCCTCCTGGTCACATCCGATCAGTGGCGCCGTCTGTGGGAAACCAGCTTCCCCGTCTTTAACCGAGATTCTCTCTCGCTCAACAAAGACCAAAGCTTCATCTCTTCAAATCTCAGATCGACATGGCTTTCATCAAGAACGATGTTCACCAAGACTCTGTGGCCCCTGCGGCCAACAACAACAACGACCATGCTTTCGTCGGGCATATCCTGCAGGAAAGTGACCGAAGAGACGGAAGGCCTGCTTCTCCGAAACCCGACGAACCAAAGCCACAAACACCAGCCGTGAAGCTCACCTTCGAGCCCATTCCGGTTCCTCAGGATGCTGATCCGAGCACCGCAGCGCTCATCGCTTCTCTCAACAACTCGAACCTCCTGATCCTCCAGCAGGGGGAGAAGCTCAGTGCCCTCGAGCATATCCTTCAGGAACGCATCGCTTCAGAAAAACTGGCGAGCCTCTCTCCGCGTCCACGGACCCCCTCGAAACGAAGACACGACAACCTCTCCCCAGAGAGGAAACGTTCAAGATCGAGGGACCCTACACCCGATCTAGCCCGACGACGCCATCAGCCTCCCCCGCGAAGATCCAGGCACTCCCCGGTTTCCAACAGGTCTCGACACGCGGATAAGTACGATCACCATCGCACCCGCGGACGTTCTTCTCGCCGAAGTCGAAGCCACGAGCACAGCCACTCCCTTTCGCTCTCTCCTAGTTCCAGCAGTGACGATGACGTTCACGGTCCGTTCACAAGGGACATCCTCGACACTCGAATTCCCCGCGGATTAGAGAAGCCACCCACGTTGACAACCTACGACGGGACGACTGACCCCCGCGAACATATCAAAAATATAGAGGCTATGCTCCAATATCACGGTGTCTCCGGGGCTATCAGATGCAAAATGTTCCCCATCACCTTGAGAAAGGGAGCGATGACATGGTTTAAACGGCTCCCTCGCGGATCCATCTCTTCGTGGAGGGAGTTAAAGAGCCAGTTTGCCCGACATTTCACAGCTTCCCAACGACACCCTAAGTCGGAGGCTACGTTGGAGGCCATCATATAAGGCAGGGATGAATCCCTGCGGGCATACATTGAAAGATTCAACAAAGAAGCGGTGGAAGTCCGAACAACGGATCACATGAAGAAGTACCTCCTCGAAAAGAGACTCCGACCCAAAAGCGATTTTCGTAAGGCAGTAGGCATCGAAGCTCCCCGGACACTGACAGAACTTCTTCGTAAGGCTGAGGACTACATCCGTTACAAGGAAAAAGAGGTCGCGTACCATGCTCGGGACTTGAGAGATCGCGAAGCACCCCGGGCATTAAAAAAAGATGAGCCAGAATCATCCCGGCAGGGGAAGGAGAAACGGCGCGATGAGCGTCCTCGCGAAAGCAAAGGGCCGGCTGGCCGGTTTACGGAGTACACCGTACTCACGACCTCGCAAGAGCGCATTCTCTCCGACTGCATCAACACAGAATTCAAGTAAGGGGGTGTCTGGTTCCCTAAACCGACGACGTCCAAAGGAAACGTCGACAAAAGCAAATATTGTCGTTTCCATCGTAGTCACGACCACGTGACAGAAGACTGCATACACCTTAAGGACGCAATAGAGATCCTCATCAAAGAGGGTCACCTGAAGCAATACGTGAAGAAGGGAGAGTCCTCCCGACGAGACACATCTGATCCAAAGAAAGAAGCAGAATCAGCCCCATCCAGTCCTCCCCCGCAGGTCGCAATGGCCATCAGCCGACCAGAGGACTTCTTCGTTCCTGACCACCTCGACCCGACTTCCCAGGCATTCATACACAGCACCTGGGAAGTCTTTCCTACGGCCATGGTTATCTCATGTGGGGGGTACCACGAGCTTACGATAGGATCCATTAAACGAAAGTTTGAACAGTTGATAGACAGTAGCCCCGAGCAGTTGTACACGATCGGCAAGGGTAAAGGGCGTTCGCAGCCAATCACGTTCTACCGAGAAGAACTCCCCGGAGGATCGCCAAATTCCCATATTCCTCTACTGATCAGGGCCAAGTTATCCTCTACCGATGTTCGGAGAATCCTGGTCGACCAGGGGAGCTCCGTGGACATCATGTATTCCAACCTGTTCCGCGCGTTGAAACTGAATAAGTCCAACCTCTCACCATACGTGGGATCAGATCTCCAAGGATTCAATGGGGCAACAACCCGACCTTGGGGTTACTGGAGATACCAGTCACGTTTGGCGAGGAAGAGGCATCTCGGACAATCAAAACGCAGTTCTTAGTCATTGATTGCCTGTCCCTCTATCAGCGCATCCTCGGCAGACCAGCTCTTGCCGAACTCGTTGATGTCCCCTCCACGGTCCACCTCAAGCTCAAATACTATACTGAGAAGGGACACGTCGCAACTCTGCATGGCGACATCGAGGCTAATCGCAGATGCTTTAAGGCCGTAACAAAAGGGCAGAACCAGATCGCGACAACGGCAAAGGCGACAAAGCGCACTAGAGAGGACGAGGTTCCAGCTGAAGATGGCCATCCAGAGAAAAAGCCCACGCTTCCCGTGCATACCATCGACCTCGACAGCAGACTTCCTGAAGATGGAAATAAAGATCGTGACGAAGACAAAAAGCCAGGAGTGACAAGCTCCCCGTCTCCTGTACTTCTACGACCAGTTCCAGATGGGGAATTCGTGATCATCACCTTCAGCAATAACCCAAACAGGGGAGTGAAGATAGGCGCTGGTCTCCCCGAAGAGGTAAAGAAGGAGTTGAAGAAATGCCTTGACGACAATGTCGACCTGTTCGCCTGGAGTGCGGCGGATATGCCCGGCCTTGATCCCGAAACTGCATGTCACCACTTGACAATTAATCCAGCAGCTCGCGCCATTGCCCAACGAAGAAGAAAGCAATCCGAGGAGAAGGCACAGGCTTCCGAAAAACTTGTACAAGACCTCTTAGAGGAAAAATTTATTTCCGAGGCCAGGTATACGACCTGGCTCTCAAATATTGTACTTGTAAAGAAAAGTAATGGAAAGTGGCGCATGTGCATTGACTACACTGATCTCAATCGGGCTTGCCCGAAAGACGCTTATTTGCTCCCGAGCATAGATAAACTCATAGATAATTCCGCAGGTTTCAAGCTCTTGTCCTTCATGGACGCTTATTTGGGATACAACCAAATCCTAATGGCAGACGAGGACAAGAGGTACACGGCATTCATGACCTCCTCGGGGAACTATTACTATAAAGTAATGCCCTTTGGACTAAAGAATGTCGGGGCCACATACCAACGCATGATGAACAAAGTTTTCCGATCAGAAATCGGGGACATGCTCGAAGTATATATGGATGACATGATCGTGAAATCCCAAGAGGAATCTGACCATACCACCCACTTACGCAAGGTGTTCGACCAAGCTCGAAAATGTAAGATGCGTTTCAATCCAGAAAAATGCACCTTCGGGGTATGAGCAGGGAAATTCCTCGGGTTTTACCTCACCGAAAAAGGAATAGAAGCAAACCCGGATAAATGCCGAGCACTCGTGGAGTTTCCCACTCCGCGGTCGAAGAAGGTGATACAATCCCTCAACGGGATGCTCGCATCCCTTGCTCGCTTCGTGAGCAAATCCGCCCAACACGCCTTACCCTTCTTCAAATTACTCTGGAAAGAAGCAAATTTCGAATGGACGGACGAATGCGAGCAGGCCCTTGCCCATTTCAAACAAGCTTTGTCCGAGCCTCCAGTATTGTCCCGGCCAGACCGGGGGGAAACCGTATACCTGTACCTCTCCGTGGCCAACGAAGCAGTAAGCATAGCACTTAATCGAGAAACGAACGACGGGCAGAAACCCATCTATTTTACCAGCAAAGCGCTGCAGGGACCCGAAGTCAGGTACACGCAAATAGAATGAGTGGCCCTTGCTCTCATAGTCGCCGCGAGAAGACTCAGATATTACTTCCTGGCGCACACTATCATCGTCAGAACCGACCAGCCTATTAGGCAACTGTTAAGCCGACCAGATATGGCAGGCAGCATGCTAAAATGGTCCCTCGAATTGGCCGAGTTCGATATTCACTACGAGGGTAGGAAAGCCCTCAAGGCACAGGTTCTGGCCGACTCGTGGCAGAAATGACTCCGAAACTATCCCCTCCAGGAGGGACACGGAAGTGGATCATCTACGTGGATGGCGCATCAAGCCCCTCAGGCAGCGGAGCAGGAATTATTCTCGAGAGCGAGGAAGGGACCCTGATCGAAGTATCCCTGATCCTCTCCTTCAAAACATCCAACAATCAAGCCGAGTATGAAGCCTTCCTCGCAGGATTACGACTAGCCAAAGACGTCGGCGCGAGAGATATAAAAATTTGCACTGATTCCCAGCTCGTAGCGTCCCAAGTACGGGGAGAGTTCCAAGCAAAGAACGACCAACTAGCCGAATATTTGGCGATGGTAAAAGAAAAAATAGCAGAGTTTGAAGCATGGGAAGTTCAGCACGTCCCGCGCGAGCAAAACACTCAAGCAGACATCCTCTCTAAACTAGCCAGCACCAGAAAAAAGGTGGGAACAAATCCATCATACAAGAAACACTGACCCGCCCGAGCATTGTAAAACCCGACCTGCAAGATGTTAACGTCATCGGAGATCCCCGTTGTTGGATGACCCCGGTATACAATTATCTCACCAAGGGGGAACTCCCCGAGGACAGTAAGGAGGCCAGCGTAACTAAGCGACGAGCCTGTTCGTACGTATTGGTCGAGGACAAGTTATATCGACTAGGATTTTCCATCCCCCCGTTGAAATGTGTCGACGAGGCCCAGGTCCTCGGAATCTTACAAGAGATCCACGAGGGCATCAACGCACAACACCTAGGGGGAAGATCCCTGGCTCGAAAGGCTTTGCGCGCAGGATATTACTGGCCAACCATGCAACACGACGCCAAAGAACACGTACAAAAATGTGACCACTGCCAACACCACGAGGACATGCATTTGGCACCGCCCAACGAGTTGAAAACCCTCTCCTCGCCGTGGCCCTTCGCCTGGTGGGGGATGGACATCCTAGGCCCCTTTACAATGGGATCTTATCAAAATAAATTCCTAATCGTGGCCGTCGACTATTTCACAAAGTGGATTGAAGCCGAAGCGCTCGCCAAGATCACAGCCTTCAACATATTGCGTTTCTACAAAAGGAACGTCCTCGCCAGATTCGGGATAGCCCAGGCCCTCGTAACCGACAACGGAACCCAATTCACTGACAGAAAATTCCAAGACTTTGTTGCCAAATTGGGAACGAAACAGCACTTTACTGCGGTCGAGCATCCCCAGACCAACGGGCAAGCGGAGGCCGCGAATAGAGTAATCCTACGCGGATTGAAGCGGAGGCTGGGCGAGGCCAAGAAAAGGTGGGTCGAGGAGCTCCACAGCGTCCTCTGGGCGTACAGAACGACACCCCACTCAACCACCGGGGAAACCCCTTTCCGACTAGCATATGGAACCGAGGCGGTAATACCAGTGGAGATAAGGGAACCCTCCAGAAGGACAGAAGCTCCCCTCGACGAAGAAACGAACGATGAGGCGCTACGCGAGGAGCTCGATCTGGTCGAAGAAATAAGATCAGGGGCTGCCCTCCCCGAGGCCGCATTAAAGCAACAAATAACGTTGCGACATGACGCCAGAGTCATAAAGCGCGACTTCCCCGTAGGCAGTCTGGTCCTGTACAGAAATCAGAAGGATTCGCGCGAAGGGAAACTGGCAGCGAACTGGGAAGGACCTTATAGGGTCAAGTCCAAAACGGGCACGAGAGCATATTACTTGGAAACATTGGACGAAAAACAACTTGCTCGACCATGGAATACTGAAAAACTCAAGCAGTACTATAGTTAAGTCCTTAACCACGAGGATAGACAAATCGCCGACGTGATCACCCAAAACGGGGAGAGTCGCGCGGTTATCATATCATGCCCTGGTGAAGCATGACACGCGTTACAACGCCGAACAGCTTCTGCTCGTTGTACGAGCAGATCCTGCGCACAACGGGGATACCTAGACCGAGCTCCGCAGTTGCTGCACCATTCAGGCAGGACACCCAGCTCGCGATGGGAATAGTCCAAGCCTATGAGATTAGTACCTCAAACGAAGTCCTAGCCTCATCACGGGCAAAACCACTTCACCCTCCTCGGTAGGGTTCACACCTCGCCGAGCACACGCATAAAAATAAACAGAGCAAACGTCCATGATAAAACATTCACAAAATCCAAGTATATTGAAACACCGGGCATGGCCGGATAATGTTATAAATACAAAAAAGGGCATAGCCCCTACAAATTCATATAAAAAGGGGCAGCGCCCATACAAAATGATAAGGGCACACAGGCCCACAAAACATGCTAAAAACAACAAAGTCCTATTCAACGACTTCACTCTCCTCCTCGGCAGGAATGACCTGACTGTCCACCACTTTGTTGAAAAAACTCATCCCATCCATCGTGAGCTGTACCTCGGAGTTGAGGGCCACCATCTGCTCTTTTGCAGCATTGAAGCCGAACTCAGCTGCTTTCAGGTTGTCCTCGCCAAGGATTCTAATCCTCCCGATCAAGTCAGCCCGTGACTTCAGGGACTTCTCGTCATCATTTTCATCCTGGACAGCAAAAGTCAAGCCTTCCAATTCAGCGATCCTCGCATGCAAACTCGCCTTCTCCTCGTCAGCCTTGAGCGCAGCTAACTTCAGCTGGGTCACCTCCGTTTGAAGCAACACTTTGGCCTCCTCATGACCTTCAAACTGTTTTAAATCATTGAACAACTTGTTATTTTCCGCCTCCAACTCGACAATTCTGTTCTTGAACGTCACGAGGCTCGCCCGAGTAACAGCTTCATCGCCGGCAAGGACAAGGGCTGCTTCAAGCACCCTAAACATGCCCGCAGAATCCTGGCACAACTGTTTTCTCCTCGCTTTGGAGTTGGCATTTAGAATAGCCACGGCTTCAGAATCGTGAACATCTATGGACACCCCTTCAGCAAACAGATCTCGGCGCGTATAGCAGGCGGGCAGGACGAGATGACCGGCACCAGAACCTCCAGAACCAGCGGCCACAAAAGTCCCCACGGCATCTCTCTTCCTTTTATGGGAGGTGTCCGGGGTCAGCGGTGTTGAGGCTCTCTCCGGGGCGGGGGTAGAACCAGCGGCAAAATTCTCTAGATTTGTCTGCTTAGGTACCCCGACCTTGGCACCTGTGGTCATCTTCTTGTGAACCTTCGCCGCCTGGGACCTCATCAAACGCTCCCGCATATCGGTCATCATACCTGCGAACACACATAACAAGTCAGGACCAAGAATTCAAAGAAATAAAATCAAGCAGTGGAGCATACCAAGCAAGGTCATCGCGTCATCGTCATTATCACACTCGAGGAGAGCTTTGACGTTAATATATCTAGCTGCTCGGACGGGCCCATCATCCCCAAGCAGCTCTTTCCCATCCCGATCAACTACGAAGGCCGGGGAGAAACTCTCTACGTAAGCATGGAGGATCCTATACGACTCCTTGTCCGCCTGGCAAAGCTGCTCGTGCTTCACCAGGAACTGATCTGTTCTGCGCTTGAAGTGGGTATAGACCCATTCCAAAGGAAATATGGAGACAACACCGTCCCTTTCCCGACCATTCACCACCACCTTCTCAATGGTCGAGATGGTCCTCTTAGCCTCCTTGGTAATAGGCTTCATGATCAGAAACCTATCCTTGAAGTTGCGAATGAATCAGAATACGGCCAGAACAGCCTACTCTATTGTTTAAACGAAACCCAACTCTGTTTTGTCCCCGCGGTGCTCCGTTGGATTTGGAAAAGGCAGAAGAAGAGATCTGTGGTCGCTCCGATATTAAGGTAACGGCACACTAGCTCAAAAGCCCGGATGAAAGCCAAGGCATTGGGGTGAAGCTGAGACGGGCACAAGGCCAGATGGGTGAACAAGGAGGCTTAAAAGTCGGTAAAGGGGAGACACATCTTGGCCTCCGTAAAAGCGAACTCATACATAGGAAAACGCAATCCTGGGTATAAGGAGCAAATTCTATCGTACTCCCCGGGGCAAAATGCTTTCCACGCCCGAGGAGCGTCTTCTTCATGCCTCTCCAACATGCCAAAGTCTCTTATCTCCTCCGCGGAGAAAGTTGATCGGAACGTTAGAGGCTCGTGTGCGAGCCAGTCAAGGTCCCCTCCTGCGACCTTGATATTCGGATAATCAGCGGGCACGCTGGGTCCCTCTTGTGTATCTTGCGTGTCGGGCACAACATCACCCTGGGGTTCAGCCATTTCCACCTGAAAAGCAGAGGAAGAGAAGTGAATTCGACATCCAAGATCAAATCCACCCTTCCACCACGAATCAAGTGAAAGGGCGTTGATGAATCTGAGGACAACTACGTGCCCGTATAAATTACCTACCAATCCCCAGAAGAGGTCTCCGCGACCAGAACTCGCAGATATCCATACGAGGACGCATGCTCACCTCAAAATCACATCAAAGTCCCGAATGGGCCTAGTGCCCGACTACAAACGAAATTCTATACCTAACCAGATTCTACAAGGATCTACGCTAACAATTTCTACAAAAACCCTAGAAAATCCTGAAATTCATCATGTTCTTCATGTTCTTCATGAATTTCCCGTAAATTCATGTGTTCATCGAAGAACACATGAAGTTCAACCGAAAAACATGAAGTTCAACCGGAAAATCCATGAACAAGCACCCAGAGAATTGAAGGTTCATAAAAACTATACAGAAAGGGAAGAACAAACTTATAAGAAGAAGAATAGGTTGATAGAGAAGAGGAGGATCGACGGTGGCGAAGAGGAGCTCCGGCGAAGGACTAGTTGCAGAGCAAATAAGGGCAAGGAGTGAAAACTTGTGAGAATTGTGAAAGTGAAACCTTCCTCCACCCTTTTATAACCATTTGATCGTGGGGAATCGTGAAGGTCATCATAGCCTATGCGGCCCTAGGACTGACAAAAGCCATAAATGCTCACCACGTGTCACAAAGACTCTTCGCCTGGCTTAGTGCAGAAAATACACTAGTCCTTGGCTCCCACGAGCAAGTCTCATCGTCAAAATAAACACGTCCGTGCAGGGCTGCTCGGCGAAAAACGCCCATTTCTGCGAGCCCGCTGCAACCCTTGGTCGACATTCAGCGTAATTGTCTAACGACCACACCTGATTAGGGCACGAATGGAACACTCCACGCGAGCAACTACTTCCCCGACAGTACGGTCGAAATCACAGCTGTCCAAAGTCATTACTCTCCAGCAGAGCAACGACTTGGGGGGCTCCTGTTCTGGACTGGGCAGGGCTTCCTGCCCTCAAGGACCAGGCCCAATCCATCCCAATTGGCGAACAGGCCCAATAGGCACAATATAGTCGTTGGGCACAATATAGTCATTGGGCACCATATAGCCGTTGGGCACAATATAGTCGTTGGGCGTGTCCCCCTCACGCGCAGAGTAGTTCACGCGACCAACTGCCTCCCCGAATATCACGGAAACAGTTAGAAAGGCAACGCGCCTTGCCCTCCATCTGGCAATCCCTCATAGGTCGATCAGGCGCTTTGCTCGCCAGAAATCCATCTATAAAAACCCCCTCGCTTGAGAGGGGCAGGTATCACAAATCACATAATTGACTTCTCTTACTTGCTTTTCCCTTTTTTTGACCAAATACTTACTTTGGCATCGGAGTACCTTGCAGGTACCTCCACCCCTTTTTCCACTCCTGCGAGCATCAACTCTTGTCCTACACGAAGGCTGCGACGATCTCCTCCTGGTCACATCCGATCAGGTCGGATTATAAAATATGAGCACGCTTTGCTTTTGAAATAAAACATTTTTTATTTCTCCATTTGATGATTTGTTTGTGTGTTTATTTTGCTATTTCAAGTAGGGATGACAAACAAACCCATGCCCGCGTGTATCCGCCCGGGCACACTCTGAAATTAACGGGGATAACTCGATTTAATTGGGTGCGGGTGTGGAAAAAACCCGATTCTTAACTGCGAGTGCGGGTGTAGGAAGACACTAAGACTCGCCCGCATCCGTCCCCGCCTCGCCTCCGGATAATGCATTTTACTTTAATTCCCTTATTTTACTTATTTTAATATTCATTTATTAATTATATTTTTAATATCCTTGCAATTAAAATAATTAAATTAATTAAGTTAGTATTCATTTACTAATTAAATTTGTAATTAAATCATTAATTAATTTATTAAAATAATCAAAATTTTTAATTAAATTATTAATTTTTATTGTAGTTAAAAAATATTAATTTTTTGCGGGTGGGGGCAGGTGCAGATGCACCCGTTTTCCACTGAGGACGGGTCTGGACTGTAAGTTTTTATCCCCGTGAATTTGAGAGCGAGAGCAGATGTATTACATGGAGGCGGGTGCGGGTGCGGGTATAGTTAAACTTGCCCCCGCCCCGCCCCGTTGCCATCCCTAATTTCAAGTAGGAATATATGAAAAATCATGTTAGGAAGAGTAGATATTCGGCCATTGCCTCTACTAGGCATGAGCTCTAGTCTAAGATTCAAATGAATAAGTTAAAGCATCTAAGGATTTTTTTTACTGTTCTGCTCTATTTTTTAAATTTATTTTTCAATCTGCTCCTATTTGAAAAAAAAGACCATTTCTTAATACACTCCATAGCTTTTTTAGGCACCACGCGAATTTCTGTTTTTGCCCCCAGTTTTCGGATGTGCACATCCGGACGCACCATTTTTTTTTAAAATGTTGATTTCTTCCGGATGTGCATATCAGGAATAATTCCTGATCTGCAGATCTGGAAAAATAGCAGAACTTTATTTTTTTTTTTTAAATCAGTTTTGTTGGTTGGTCGCAGATGTTAATATATCGTCGCAACTTAATATACATTCGAAAACATCCATATATAAAATAAATTGATATATATATACATAATAATACTCCTGTCAAAATACAGTACATAAATGTAATAAAAATAGAATACATCAAACAAAAAACTACTGTGTATGCCGAAAGATCTCTCCTGGCTCCCCTGCTCCTCTGCCCCTACCCGTCGTCCTGGCTCGATGTCTGCGGTACTGAAGTGCCCGCTGAGCAATCTCAATAATCCTATTCATGGCAAGTCTGCCACCAGAGCCCTCAGGGAGGTGACCGTCCGCAATGGCCGCCTGCGCTATCTCCTCTATCTCACGATAGGGAGGTAGGACATCCTGAGTATGGTCCAGCTGAGACTGTTGCTCCTCTAATATCTCTTGAAGAACAGGTCTGAGTGGCGATCCCTCAGCAGTGGGCACCATGCATGGGTGTGAGACGGTATAGAACCACATGATGTACCCGACAGCAACGCTCCAGTCTCTCGGCGCTCTGGTCGCCCGATTACTCGAAAATAACTCCGAAACTCTAAAATTCAAAAACTTACCGATTAAATTGAGATACATAGGATTTGGAGTGTCTAGATTATTGTAGAAGTTGCTCTGCGCCGAACTCGAGTGAAAAAAGTCGGGATTTGTGGGAATGAGAAATTGAGAGTTTAAGAGAGTTTGATTGTTTGAAATGTGAAAAGCTAAATAATGAGGGGGGAGAAGGGTCTGGCGCGAAGTTATAAGAATTTTTTCTGGATTTGCACATCAGGAATTATTCCGGATATGCACATCCGGAACAAATCAACGTTTTTAAAAAAATGGCGCGTCTGAATGTGCACATTTGAAATCAGGGGGTAAAAAAGGAATTTCGCACGGTGCCTAAGAAACCCTTGAGGTGTATTAAGAAATCCTCAAAAAAAATTCCTGGATATCCCATATTCAATAGCTCTTCGGCCAATGGAATGGAGAGACCCTACATGAAATTTGGACATGTATGTGCTTCGGTCAATGAATGGTCAAGTGGACTAATATTTTAATACTTTTATCATAATTTTATTTATTTAATGTTTTAAATTATTTTAATAATAAATATAATTATAAATATAATATATTTTATATTTTATTATATTATACAATATTTTAATAATTTTTAATTTTTTTTAACTACGATTTTATTATTTTAAAATAATTATTAAAATAATTTATTAAATAGATTGTACTAATTATTTTAATCACTTATGACATTTAATGGCCGAGTGAAGCCACCTTTAAGAGACTCTCGACTAATGAATGGTTGAGTTTGCATGTAATATTTTTCTATGAGTAGTTTGATGTGTAGAAACATAATTCATCTCACATAGCAAATTCCATTTTTAAAAATGTTTGTTTAGGGTCTTGTGTTCTATGAATAAGACAAAAAAAAATTGTGTTTGCCTAGATTCGCAATTCAGAACACTGATTGCAGCCATCAACATGGGTTTTCGACAGTTGGGTGGTCGTCGTATGAAGATGGGAAAAGTAGAGTATCGTTGTCCATATATAACGTTGACTGATGCAAGCCCTAAGAATACGTACATGTATTACTTGGATTGTATAGAAAATGATGAAGATGTCCAGTGTATGTTTTCAGCACATAGTGGCGAAGTTAACAGAGGAATTAAAGATCCACTTGTGTTAGTTATTGTTGTTGATTAGTTTATTAAGAAGCTTTTTGAATTTAACTTGTTGTGATTGTACTTTGTAATCGGAAGTCTTTAATATTAAATATATTCCTTTTTGCATGAAGATGCTCGACCATCCCTTAGCTGAGCTCGGGCATCCATTGGCCGAGCTCGGGCATCCATTGGCCGAGTAGTGGAATATTTTATTATTTTTCTATTTTCTATAAATAGATGTGTGGCAACCTCTAAGTCTCACATCATTTACACCTATTTCATCATTTAACTCTGAAATATTTCTTCAAGAATGAAGTATTTTACCAATCCAAATGCTCCTCTTATCAAAAGAGATGCTCAACTGTTTTTTGGGCAATAAAGCCTCTGATGAAGATCCGACTATGGAAAACAGTGACATTCTAGCATTTTTAGAGAAGCTTTGTGAGTTGGTTAGATGGAGAAATTGCTGACGGTGAAAAGATTAGAAGAATTGACAGATTTGTTAAAAATGGAGAAACTCGATTCTGGAAAGCTGTTAAAAACGACTGTGATGTTGTTTTGATGATGTATGGACCAACAAATATTGTCTTGATGGTTGTAATCTCCTAGACATGTTGATGTGTTTAATCGTTTTGTTGTTCATCGTCTTGTTGTTTTATGCGCGAATTCTTTATTTTGTTGTAGTTGTTGCTGAAAATTGTCTTGAATATTAACTGAATATTGAATTACAAATACATGAAATGAAAGCTAAAACCTCGACTAAATGAACTAAAAAAACAAACAAAATCATCTAGACAGGTCGGTTAGACGGACCGGCTACATTTGGATATTTTCTACGCATATGGCCTATTTCTCGACAAATCCCACACCTTCTTTTTTCTTTTTCAACGTTGTCCATTTCAGTTATAATCCGGGTACTGGTTGGACATCCCTTCTTCTTCCTTCTCATAGATTCATCGTGGCAAAGAGTAAATCCTTCATATCGTGGCCAGTTCTCCTCGTGGAGTAGTCCCAAGAAGCTTTCATTGTAGACCTTGAATACATTAAGAACTTTGAAGACATCTGGAATGTGAATGGAGTAGTTCGGGCGTATACTAGAACATACCGCGATGACGTGGGAGCAAGGTAAGTGAAATGCTTGAAATTTCCCACAATCACACCACCGCTTCCTTATGTCAACGCTGAAAGTACATGTAGGCCGATCATCATTCTGATTAATTTTTTTATGGACCATGAAATAGAATCTTTCGCGATCAAATTGCATGACATTATGTGTGTTAGCTTTAGTCACTTCTTCAGCCATTCCTTATTGCAACCATCCGTGAAAACTTGCCCAGAAACCAGCATTTTTGTCCATTGATGGCCTCTTTTACCAAAGAGTGATCCCAGCCGATAGTATGTAGATTGGACCAATGCAGTGATGGAAGGTTTTGGGTTGCCTTGAGTATTGAGTTCATTGCTTCTGCCAAGTTAGTTGTCATGTGTCTCCAACGTTGCCCTCCGTCATATGCTCTTGTCCAGTTCTCCCTGGGGATGTTGCCTATCCAACGTAAAGCCTCAATGTTTGTTCTTTGGATTTCCCCGCGATAATAATTAAATGTAGTCTCCGTCAATGCATAACCTGTAATAGAAATGTTACAAAAAACGTAATAAAAATGAAAAAGTCTTTGCGGTAACTGAAATGTATGTTGTTACCCATGTTAACAAGTTTTTTGCGTAGTTCCTTGTCTTTAATCTCACGCATGAAGTTTTGCGCAACCTCTTCATTGGGTATGAAAGGTTCATTTTTTTTGTGTTAGTTCGTTGTCAGAAGTTTGACTCATTCCATACTTATGCGATTGTGTTGATTAAGTCAGATATGTTTCGGCATGTTCAAGTAGACAAACATATATCTCAATTGTGGGTAATTGAGCAAACATATTGTGACACTGAAACATTGATTTCACGTTTTCGTCGTTTCCAATAGGGGTCATTATGTAAAATACGATATCATCATCTCCATTAATTAATGAATGGAAATAAATAATCTCCTCAACACAGCGTTGTAACTTTTTTTCCATCTTGTCATTGAAATGAAAGAAATTAGAATTCACATGAATTTTGAATGAATAGGTATTTGTATTGCTAAATGAGAATCCATCATTAATATCTGTGAAAATAGTATCGTTAAAGTGACTTATTACTACTAAATTTCTCTGAGCCATTTAGATGTAAAAAAAAGTATGAATTAATGCTAGAATGTGGAATGAACAAATAAAGAAACAAATATATATAAATTTATATGTAACAAAATCCGTAACCCAATAAACATGCGTGTGCTCGACCAAAGGAATGGTGAGCAGGAACCTCCACGTGGGTGCTCGGCCATAGGAATAACGAGAAGGAAGGTGCTCGACCAACGAAATGGCGAGCAGAAATAGGACAAAACATAGCCTGCATGCATGTAGCAAGACTAGCTGTGAATTGTATAGGCTTGCATGCATGCTTTCACTAGTTGTACAATTTTTCATTCCATACCTTGTTAAATCAATTCTCCCATTATAAAGTCACCTCAAACTATTTACCAAACTATATACAAACTTTATAAATTCAGCTTTTACTAAATTTTTTTATCACACTTACTCACTCATCAACCATATTCATTGTTAAGATAAATTCAGCTTCTATTAAATTTTTTATCACAATCACTCACTCATCAACCAAATTTTTTATCACACTCACTACACAATCTCATAAAATGTCTTTTTAAAGTCCAATTGTTATTGGCATTATGTCTAAAGTTCAATTGTTGCTGCCATTTTGTTCTTAAAAGTCCAATTGTTATTGGCATTCTTAAAAGTCCAATTGTTGTTGGCATTATGTTCTTAAAGTCCAATTTTTGTTGGCAATCTCTAAAAGTCCAGTCATAACTGGAATTTCTATTGTAAATCCAATCATAATTGGTACTTGAAGTTTGGTTGTTACCAACATCATTTAAAGTCCAGTTGTAGTTGGCACCAATCCGTTAGAAGCTGGTTGTAACCAATGCTTACGGTCTAAGTCCAATTTGTTGTTGGCACATACAGAGAGTTTGATTACCCTATTTTTCCTTATGGTTTCTGGAAAGTCATGTAGGACTCATCATTCTAAGGAATTTCCAAAAGCTTGGATGTTATTCTTGTTATAAAAATTCAATGATGTTTGTCTTGATTGATTTCTTGGTAAAGAGTCTTTAAAGCCTTTTGTGTGGATGATTTTCTCGTTAGAAAATTCTCAAGTTTATCTCGGATAAATTCCTTGTTAGGGATCTCCATTTTGTTTGATTGAATGATTTTCATTAGAAAACCCTATAACTTTATGTAGGATAAATTTCTTGTCAGAAATCTCCAAAAATTTTAGGTATATTCTAAGTTGTCAGGCCATGTTTGAACCTATTGATAAAACATACTTTGAATTTTCCCCACTGTCTTTTCTCCAGGAATTTGTCATCCCGAGTAAGTCTTCACCCAATGTCTTTAACATTTCATGTGGATCACCGCTACCGTATCTCCACCATTTCCCACAAGTCTGCTTATCATCTATCATAAAATCATGTTAGGGTTCATTTCATCTCACCTCATATCCCCAGCAAACCAAAACAGAAAAATGAGTCCCTCATAGATTTGTAACATTGCATACCATATCATGCCAACTGCATTCAGGGGCAAAATTCGGGTCGTTTTAGTATTTAAATATCTCCCACCACGATCATATGAAGAGTGTCCTTCTTCAAATTCTCTGGTTGAAGATACTTAAATAGGGGTAGTTGTCATACCCCAATTTTGACCATGAATTGCCAAATCAATACATTAATCATAGTATTAACATCATCTGTATAGCATAACATGCATTTCATCTTGCATAATGTCCAAATTTTCAGTCGAAATATTTTTTTAGATTTACAGACATACCGGTCAAACTGAATATCAACTGTGTGTAAAATTGTTAGGTGCAGACTTGACCTAAAAATGAACTATCTTTCTTTGCACTTTTCTTCTCTTTTCTCATGTTTTCATTAGTTTTGCTAATGATTGTTGTTGTTCTTCTAACAATGAGAATATACCTTTGGTGCTTGTATTGTGTGTGTTATTGTGCAGTAAAAGGCACTAATTGATTAAAGTTGTAAGACACAAGAAAATGGTGCAAGCTGCCAATGAAATGAGGAATACATCAGTAAGTTCGCTTTGCGAACTCTGGCGAATTGCCAGCGAAGGTTCGCTTTGCGAACTCGGCGAGGTCTCTGGCGAATGGTCCTAGATTTTGGCAGGGGCAAAAGGCACTAAAGTTCGCTTTGTGAATGGGAAAGCGAGTGTTTGCTTTGCGAGTGATCCTTCGCATTGCGAACTCACGAGAATTTCTGGGGCGGTTTAACTATTCAGAGGCACCTCAAGTGCCTATTTTTACCATTCGCTTTGCGAATGAACCGTTCGCTTTGCGAACGTGAAAATTCCTGAATGTGTATAAATAGATTTTTCACACTTTTGAGATTATGTTTTAGTTTTGGAGATAGAGAAACTTGTAATTTTCAGCATAGAAACACAAATCCCAAGGGGGGAAGGTAAGAGCTTCAATCTCTTGTTGGATTTGGATGTAACCTTTTGATACCTTATGTATTTCATCTAATGTATGTTTGTGAATATGTTTCGATTCTCTATTATTGTTGTCTTTGATTGATTATTTGTGGTCTTGACAAAACCTTTACAAATCCTTGATCTTAGATATTCATCTATCAATGAGTAAAACTTTTGACATGGTTTTGTGAGTTGATATTCATTGTATCTTTTGTTGTATTGTGTTGATTAAGTAGCATGGCTAGCATGAGTAGGATCGATACGGTATTGCGAGGATGCGTGATAATAGTGATGAAGAACGGTATTCATATCCATTTGGAAAATTAGTTGAATACATGTAAAAAAGGGTTAAACGTATGTACGTATTCTGATCATTGGCATTTTACATGAAGCAATCATTTATCTGATTTGGGTGTCATCTTTGTTTACCTGTTTATCTTTGATTTGAACCGCTATAGACATATACTCTTCAGATCTGGATCTAAGATGATTATCTGTTTTGTTATAAACTCTAGAAATAGATCTAGTCTTAACACTTGCATGAGTATCAGCTCTTAATGCTCTGTGTTGGTTTTTGTTGCGTGAGACATCACCAATGAGGCAATACGGTCGATCTCTCGATGTTGCGTTAAATATAACCTCTGTCGTGGGTAATACGTGATGATATTAGGCGAATGATTGATTTATGTATAATATAATACATCTGTTATCAATTGATGAGATCCAATTCCAACAAGGATCCGTTTATAATTCAGTCTTTATTTTATATTTTCCGTCTTTACATTTTTCGCATTTGCTTTTGGTTCCGCTTTAAACCAAAAATTTTGAACCATAAGCTTAGAAACATAGAGACCGTCGAATGGCATTCTTTCCTTCATACTGATCCCTGTGGTATGACAAAACTGGGTTACTTATATATTTTTGCTTGCTGCTATTCTAGCTTCAACAAAATGGCGCCGTTACCGGGGATCGGTGTTTAGATATTGATTCGCATCGTGATGGTTTCTATATTTTTGAGCTTTGTACATTTGTTTATATTGTTTGTATTTGTGTCTTTTATGTTTTCTCTAGTGTGATCAGGAATGATGAGAACTCCTTCTAGATTGGTTGCTATTTGTATAAAAGTATTCAATGAAGCTTCAACCAAGTCTGGATGGTGAGATTTGAAAGTTTGCGAGGTAAATTATACTACTTCATAGAATGTTAGAATGATTTAAGAATTTTGTGCTTTGTGCAAATGTGTATTTTTGTTTCATTTTGCAACTTGTTTGAATACTTGTTTCACTTAGGTCCAAAAGCCACAAATTGTGAGAAACCTCCATTGTTTACTAAATGCTTGAATGACTGATAACTTTGTTTAATTCGTTTGATTCATGCTTTATCTGTTGATTAATGTGATTTTGAGGAAGCATTAGAAATGATCAAGGCATTTGTTTATATTGAGCACAACCGTATCCAAAAGTACCTTACCCGCGAGTAGTGAGTATTTGTTAGCCCCTTTGAGCCTAAACAGTTTAGATCTCATTTTAGTGATGAACTTTGTGTTGTACATAATTTGAAAGTGTAGTTCATCATTGAATTTTGTGAGGTTCTAAAAATTTCTTCATGAACCTTTTAACTTTGTTTTAATTTGATTTCCTTGCCTTAAAATGCAAGGAGCATTCACTTGAGGTTTGGTTGAATTCAAGTTGGGGAGAATGAAAAAGAAGATTGGTAGGATGCTAAAACTTTTGAAAAAGTTCAAACATGCATGAAAAGAAAAAGTGTGAATATGAATGTGAAAAACAAAAGAAAAAGAATGCTTGTTTGAATAAGAAAACTAGAGAATGAAATAATTGTGCATAAGGAAGTTTGAGAAGGTTTGTGGTAAAAGAATGAAATGGTGAATGAAGTTGTGATGTGTAAATACCATGTATAGTGAATGTTTCTTTTTGCATCGGCAATTTCGATTCAATGGCCTTTAGAAATGTCCCTTTGTTGTGAACTCGACCAAGCTACAACCTTTGAAGCCCTTAGTGATCTTTTTGCTTCTATGTTTTCATTTTTGATTGTTAGATGTTGTATGAATTGGATTGCTATTTGCATTGTTTGTCGGGTGTGTGAAATTTCCCCGCGGCTGCAAACGCGTCAATTTCTTCATTCTTATTTTGAAGAGGAGTGTTAGAGTAATTCAAGTATGAAGATTTAGTTGTTCTTTGAACCATTATGATATTTGTTTAAGAACTTAATTCTTTGTCATTGTTCGATTCTATTGAGTGGTGAACGTTGATTTTGCGCATTTTTATGCTCGACTTTGGTTGAGTCTTATGCTTGAGCAAATCCTCTTGTTTTAATGAGAGGCATACTTTGCTTGAGGAAAAGCAAAAATCTTGTTGGGGAGAGTTGTTAGGTGCGGATTTGACCTAAAAATGAACTATCTTTCTTTGTACTTTTTCTTCTCTTTTCTCATGTTTTCATTAGTTTTGCAAATGATTGTTGTTGTTCTTCTAACAATGAGAATATACCTTTGGTGCTTGTAATGTGTGTGTTATTGTGCAGTAAAAGGCACTAATTGATCAAAGTTGAAAGACACAAGAAAATGGTGCAAGCTGCCAAAGAAATGAGGAATACATCAGTAAGTTCGCTTTGCGAACTCTGGCGAATTGCCAGCGAAGGTTTCCTTTGCAAACTCGGCGAGGTCTCTGGTGAATGGTCCCAGATTTTGGCAGAGGAAAGGGCACTAAAGTTCGCTTTGCGAACGGGAAATCGAGTGTTCTCTTTGCGAGTGATCCTTCGCATTGCAAACTCACGAGAATTTCTGGGGCGGTTTAATTATTCAGAGGCACCTCAAGTGCCTATTTTTACCATTCGCTTTGCGAACGTGAAAATTCATGAATGTGTATAAATAGATTTTTCACACTTTTGAGATTATGTTTTAGTTTTGGATATAGAGAAACTTGTAATTTTCAGCATAGAAACTCAAATCCCAAGGGGGAGAAGGTAAGAGCTTCAATCTCTTGTTGGATTTGGATGTAATCTTTTGATAACTTATGTGTTTCATCTAATGTATGTCTGTGAATATGTTTCGATTCTCTATTGTTGTTGTCTTTGATTGATTATTTGTGGTCTTGACAAAACCTTTACAAATCCTTGATCTTAGATTTTCATCTATCAATGAGTAAAAAATTTGACATGGTTTTGTGAGTTGATATTCATTGTATATTTTGTTGTATTGTGTTGATTAAGTAGCATGGCTAGCATGAGTAGGATCGATACAGTATTGCGAGGATGCGTGATAATAATGATGAAGAACGGTATTCACATCCATTTGGCAAATTAGTTGAATACATGTAAAAAAGGGTTAAACGTATGTACGTATTCTGATCATTGGCATTTTATATGAAGCAATCATTTATCTGATTTGGGTGTCATCTTTGTTTACCTGTTTATCTTTAATTTGAACCGCTATAGACATATACTCTTCAGATTTGGATCTAAGATGATTATCTGTTTTGTTCTGAACTCTAGAAATAGATTTAGGCTTAACACTTGCGTGAGTATCAGCTCTTAATGCTCTGTGTTGGTTTTTGTTGCGTGAGACATCACCAATGAGGCAATACGGTCGATCTCTCGACGTTGCGTTAGACATAACCTTTGTCATGGGTGATACGTGAGGATATTCGGCAAATGATTGATTTATTTATAATATGATTAGAAGAATACATATGTTATCAATTGATGAGATCCAATTCCAACAAGGCTCCGTTTATAATTCAGTCTTTATTTTATATTTTCCGTCTTTACATTTTCCGCATTTTCTTTTGGTTCTGCTTTAAACCAAAACTTTTGAACCATAAGCTTAGAAACGTAGAGACCGTCGAATGGCATTCTTTCCCTCGCACTGATCCCTGTGGTATGACAAAACTGGGTTACTTATATATTTTTGCTTGCTGCTATTCTAGTTTCAAGAAAATGGCGTCGTTGTCGGGGATCGGTGTTTAGATATTGAATCGCATCGCGATAGTTTCTATATTTTTGAGCTTTGTACATTTGTTTATATTGTTTGTATTTGTGTCTTTTATGTTTTCTCTAATGTGATCAGGAATGATGAGAACTCCTTCTAGATTGGTTGCTATTTGTATAAAAGTATTCAATGAAGCTTCAACCGAGTCTGGATGGTGAGATTTGAAAGTTTGCGAGGTAAATTGTACTACTTCGTAGAATGTTAGAATGATTTAAGAATTTTGTGCTTTGTGCAAATGTGTATTTTTGTTTCATTTTGCAACTTATTTGAATGCTTGTTTCACTTAGGTCCAAAAGCCACAAATTCTGAGAAACCTCCATTGTTTACTAAATGTTTGGATGACTGATAACTTTGTTTAATTCGTTTGATTCATGCTTTATCTGTTGATTAATGTGATTTTGTGGAAGCATTAGAAATGATCAAGGCATTTGTTTATATTGAGCACAACCGTATCCAAAAGTACCTTACCCGTGAGTAGTGATAATTTCTTAGCCCCTTTGAGCCTAAACAGTTTAGATCTCATTTTAGTGATGAACTTTGTGTTGTACATAATTTGAAAGTGTAGTTCATCATTGAATTTTGTGAGGTTCTAAAAATTTCTTCTTGAACATTTGAACTTTGTTTTCATTGCCTTAAAAAGCAAGGAGCATCCACTTGAGGTTTGGTTGAATTCAAGTTGGGGAGAATGAAAAAGAAGATTGGTAGGATGCTAAAACTTTTGAAAAAGTTCAAACAAGCATGAAAAGAAAAAGTGTGAATATTAATGTGAAAAACAAAAGAAAAATAATACTTGTTTGAATAAGAAAAATAGAGAATGAAATAATTGTGGATAAGGAAGTTTGAGAAGGTTTGTGGTAAAGGAATGAAAATGGTGAATGAAGTTGTGATGTGTAAATACCATGTATAGTGAATGTTTCTTTTTGCATCTGCAATTTCGATTCAATGGCCTTTAGAAATGTCCCTTTGTTGTGAACCTGACCAAGCTACAACCTTTGAAGCCCTTAGTGATCTTTTTGCTTCCATGTTTTCATTTTTGATTGTTAGATGTTGTATGAATTGGATTGTTATTTGCATTGTTTGTCGGGTGAGTGAAATTTCCCCGCGGTTGCAAACACGTCAATTTCTTCATTCTTATTTTGAAGAGGAGTGTTAGAGTAATTCAAGTATGAAAATTTAGTTGTTCTTTGAACCATTATGATATTTGTTTAAGAACTTAATTCATTGTCATTGTTCGATTCTATTGAGTGGTGACCGTTGCTTTTGCGCATTTTCATGCTTGACTTTGGTTGAGTCTTATGCTTAAGCAAATCCTCTTGTTTTAATGAGAGGCATACTTTGCTTGAGGACAAGCAAAAATCTACTTGGGGAGAGTTGTTAGGTGCGGATTTGACCTAAAAATGAACTATCTTTCTTTGCACTTTTTCTTCTCTTTTCTCATGTTTTCATTAGTTTTGCTAATGATTGTTGTTCTTCTTCTAACAATGAGAATATACCTTTGGTGCTTGTAATGTGTGTGTTATTGTACAGTAAAAGGCACTAATTGATCAAAGTTGTAAGACACAAGAAAATGGTGCAAGCTGCCAGAGAAATGAGGAATACATCAGTAAGTTCGCTTTGCGAACTCTGGCGAATTTCCAGCGAAGGTTCGCTTTGCAAACTCTGGCGAGGTCTCTGGCGAATGGTCCCAGATTTTGGCAGGGGCAAAAGGCTCTAAAGTTTATTTTGCGAACGGGAAAACGAGTGTTCGCTTTGCGAGTGATCCTTCACATTGCGAACTCGCGAGAATTTCTGGGGCGGTTTAACTATTCATAGGCACCTCAAGTGCCTATTTTTACCATTCGCTTTGCGAATGAACCGTTCGCTTTGCGAACGTGAAAATTCCTGAATGTGTATAAATAGATTTTTCACAGTTTTTGAGATTATGTTTTAGTTTTGGAGATAGAGAAACTTGTAATTTTCAGCATAGAAACTCAAATCCCAAGGGGGAAAAGGTAAGAGCTTCAATCTCTTGTTGGTTTTGGATGTAATATTTTGATACCTTATGTATTTCATCTAATGTATATTTGTGAATATGTTTCGATTCTCTATTGTTATTGTCTTTGATTGATTATTTGTGGTCTTGACAAAACCTTTACAAATCCTTGATCTTAGATTTTCATCTATCAATGAGTAAAACTTTTGACATGGTTTTGTGAGTTGATATCCATTGTATCTTTTGTTGTATTGTGTTGATTAAGTAGCATGGCTAACATGAGTAGGATCGATACGGTATTGCGAGGATGCGTGATAATAGTGATGAAGAACGATATTCACATTCATTTGGAAAATTAGTTGAATATATGTAAAAAAGGATTAAACGTATGTATGTATTCTGATCATTGGCATTTTATATGAAGCAATCATTTATCTGATTTGGGTGTCATCTTTGTTTACCTGTTTATCTTTGATTTGAACCGCTATAGACATATACTCTTCAGATCTGGATCTAAGATGATTATCTGTTTTGTTCTGAACTCTAGAAATAGATTTAGGCTTAACACTTGCGTGAGTATCAGCTCTTAATGCTCTGTGTTGGTTTTTGTTGCGTGAGACATCACCAATGAGGCAATACGGTTGATCTCTTGATGTTGCGTTAGACATAACCTCTGTCGTGGGTGATACGTGAGGATATTGGGCGAATGATTGATTTTTGTATAATATGATGATAAGAATGCATGTGTTATCAATTGATGAGATCTAATTCCAACAAGCCTCCGTTTATATTTCAGTCTTTATTTTATATTTTCCGTCTTTACATTTTCCGCATTTGCTTTTGGTTCCGCTTTAAACCAAAACTTTTGAACCATAAGCTTAGAAACGTAGAGATCGTCGAATGGCATTCTTTCCCTCACACTGATCCATGTGGTACGACAAAACTGTGTTACTTATATATTTTTGCTTGCTGCTATTCTAGCTTCAACAAAAATCAGTGGACAAAAAATTTTAAAATCGAGCTTGCAGACGTCAATTATATTAATTTACATTTCACGTAGTTTAACTCGGCGTGCTTGTTTTAATTTTTTACTACTGTTTCGGTCACATTTTAATCAGTTTGAATCTTTTAACCGGTCAAAATGTATTTCGAAATAAAATCAAACGTCGTATGTTTCCAAGAGGTTTATTCCACGATGATCATTTTGGTGCACTCAATTTATTTTTTCGACCACTTTTGCACCCAACGTTTATTTATTTTGAATCCATTTATTTTTGCGTTTTCGTCAAAACGTTTAGAGAAAATAAATAGGATTATTGGTGTTTTTATTTTAATTGTTTAATTTTTATTTAGTATTAACTAATATTATTAATTTTTGTCTCTAAAATAAGTATCAAGGGTATTTATGGATTTTCAAAATTTATTAAAAACCCTAGAATGACTTGTATATATATTAGTGATGTCGAAAGGAGAAATGGATCTGAAAAAAAAAACACTAAAAGCGGTGGTTCGTATGATACTGCAACCGGTACCAATTTTCCTTATTACCGTTTTTGTGTGTGTGTGTGTATGTAAGTTGATTGACCACTGTTATTTTGATCTGTTCTTTAGATTTATTAGTATTATTTGTTAATTTACTGTTGCTATTTATTATTTGCATAATTTTTTTATCTGATTTTTCACACACACACACACACACACAGATATATATATATATATATATATATATATATATATATATATAGTGTTAATAATGTTTTTATGCTTTAATTGTGATTGTTCGGGTCGAATTATCTCGATACACTGTTTGCATATATGGGTGCATGATACATGACATTTGTGTTAGTTCGATTCGGTTGCGATGATCGTATTTTTGCGTTAGCAACATTGTTGGTTTTTTTAAGCAAATTTAAAATTTCTTTTTCTTTGCGTTTATTTTTTATAAATTTAGATCCGAATGATTTTGATCCCTATTGTGATGATCACGTTAAGTGTAGTAAGCTATTGGTTGATTTTATCGGTTTATGTACGATTTTTTTTTAAATTGATTTTCATTGCGTTTCGATTTTGTACACGCGTTTGATGGTTTATCATAGTGGAAATTCACTTTTTGTGCGCTTACCAATTCGCGTTTCGATTTGCAAGTTTGTGCTTTTATTTGATTTTATTATATCGTCGATTATTGATTTGACATGCGATGACCGCTTACGTGGTAGCAATTTGTTTTTTTATAATTTATGTTAAGAACAACAATCCAACATCATTATGTTTAGATCCGATTTAATTTCTCTTGGTAGCCTTGCACGTCTTCACGTACGCGACTTTGATTCGCGTCTTTGCGTCATGATTTTAATTCGTGCACCTTTCTTTTCGCTTTATTTTTTTCGATTAATTTATTTTGGATGTGTGATGTAAATATTATGTATGCTCTTGTATTTTTGTATTTTTATCATTGTTGAATGCTTGTATGTATATTCAGATCTTGTGGCGTTTGATTTATGCCTTATGCTTGAGTTCATGTCGCTACATTTGAATTCGCACCCCTTTGCGATCCAATTCGCACCCTTCGTGTTACTATTCATATCCACCATCTTTAACCATCGATTTCAATTTATTTCTAATCACTCTCCAAAATCATTTTCAAAACTATTTTGAAATGCAAGTCAAAATTTTGATCCAACGTCAAACTATTTTCAAAATCATCTCAAAACCAACCCACTTCAAACCTTTTCGTAATCATGAATAAAACCTTGATCCAACGTCAAGTGGCATTTTTCTCAATAAATTCAAAAACACAATAAAATATGATGAGGATTTCGGGCCACGAGCCTTAAGTGGTGGAGAAGGAGTGAGAATGGAGCTTTCCTACCCTCACTTTGAGTATCTTGAACACAAGACGCTTGACTTGGTAGTTTGAAATATTCACCTTTACCCATAGTCTTTAGTGCAATCCTAATAAAAAACAATATTATTTTCAATCTAAAATACATCAAACCAATTCAAGCATTTTTGCCTTTTGGCACAAACCTAAAAACCTTTTCAAAAACGAAAGATATTTTGTCTTAAGATGATGCTAAGCAATGTTTCATCCACAACCGTTGAGTTGAGATAAGTGGCGTGAATGTGATTTGTAAATTCATTCAATGCGGTTAAACGTCTGCTCCTCACCTGTTTTGGATAAAATAATGTTTTTTCCGATTTAATTCAAGATAGCTTTCGCTAAAATTGACCAACAAACAAACTTTTTTTACCCAGTGAAGCTAGCGGGATTATACCCGAGTGAATTGCACACTCAAAGATACAACAGAGTCCCCACCGAACTTTATTTAGTCCCAAAGAACATGGAAAATATCGATAAAACCCAAGGGGAAGAGAAACGGATAAGGGGGTCGGTTATGTGAAAGGAAGGTACTAGCACCTAATGCATCTGTCGTACTCGACGGGAACCATTCTGCTTGCTTCTAGGCTTGGATGGGTTATCTATCTAAAGGCTTCTATCTAAAGGAAGAAGGAGATAGGAGAAAAAGATTATAAAAAAAAAGGAAAGAAGGTGCTCGCAGAGGATTAGGGCCTTCGTGCCTACGTACCCTCAGAGTGCAATGAGGAAATCAGAGCGCCGTAGTTCATGGAACTAGGGAAAAGAAGAAGAATGAAAGAAGGTGGAAGTGTGTTCTCCAAGATTTTGTAATCTTGTGCCTACGTATCTTACATTCAAATGAATGAAGAATCAGAGTGTCCGTAGTTCATGGAACCAAGATGGAAAAGGAAAAGGAAAGCGGTGTCAAAACTAAGAGCAAAAGAAAGAGAGAAATTCCAGTGGGGACTCACAAGAATTGGTGTCAAAACCAAGAGAGGAAAAGGAGCAAAAGGATAATAGAGACTCCACTGGGGAGTAGGAGAACAAAGCGACTGTGTCAGGGATCAGAGGGTAAGCGACCCTACTGGGGACCAAACAAAAGGGATGGTGTTGAAACTAAAAGGATTCGGTATATTAACTGACTAGCAGTGGTTAACCGAAGAAAAATAGTTTAAAACTCTGTAGGGAAAAAATGTTTGGTGTCAACAGGCAGGCTGTGATGAACCAAAAGATACAGTATTGAACCTAGAGAAGGTGTTTGACTCTGGAGGTATTTTGGTATATTAACTGACAAACAGTGGTCAACCAAGGAAAGAGAAGATTGCAACTCCGCAGGGAGAAAAGGTTTTAACAAAAAGTCTGTAATCAACCAAAAGAACCGGTGTAGAACCAAGCAAAGGTTGTGACCCACTGGGGATATTGGTATTGACTGAACAAACAGTACTAGACCAACTAAAAAGGTATTTGAACCAAAAGGAGGTTACTAACCCAAGGGTGCGAGCACTAGAACCAAGAGAAGGTTACTAACTCACTGGGGTATTGGTTTTAATAGAAAGATTGTGATTAACCAAAAGAACGAGTGATTAACCAAGAGAAGGTGATTAAGTTAAAAGAAGCTCAGTATGTTAACAGATAGATTGTGGTTAACTGAGAAATGAGTGATTAACCAAGAGAAGGTGATTAACCCCGGAGGGAACTCAGTATGTTAATAGATAGACTGTGGTTAACTGAGAAGAAGTGCAAATTGGTGTTTTAACTGACAAGCAGTGGTTAACCAATCAAAGGGAAGGGAACCAAGAGAAGGTTGCAAACTCCGTAAAGGTTTCGGTGATTGACAGAAAGACCGTCTTGACTGAAGAAAAAGGATTGAGACTCTTCTGGGGAATCAATAAGCAATGATTGACCACAATAAAAGAATATTGAGACAAGAGATGGGTGTTAAACCAAGATACAATGATCTTAAACCAAGAGAATGGTGATTGATCAAAAGAGCGATTGAAAAAAAGGCAAGAGTGATCAAGGATCGACTCGACTGAGGGTTGAGAGACACTAAAACTTGGAGATAGAGACGATTATTCCAGGCACAGGGTTATTCGTCCCCTGCCCAAAGTAATCAAGATGAGTGTAGGCATACATTTACATTTACTCCATAGAGATAGCTTTTAATCTCTTCTCCATTTGCCACCTTTGGCTTTACATTTACAATTAACCTTGTCATAGAGATAGCCATTAATGTCTTCTCCCTTTACAACCTTTAACTTTTCATTCAAATCCTTTCATAAGAGATAGCCATTAATCTCTTCACCTTTACAATCAATCCTCTCAAGCTTTGCTTTCAAGCTTTTTCATCTGTAGTCTGAACTACGATTGCTCTGACTTCCTATTTAGGATACGTAGGCATAGGATTGCGATGATCCTAGCGAGCTACCTAAACATTTTTCTCGTAGTCGGCCGAACTACGATTGCTCTAACTTCCTATACAGGATACGTAGGCATATAATTGTGAGATCCTAGCGAGCTACCTTTTTCTTTTTCCACCTTTTTCCTTTACATCCAATGCCTTCTTGGATTCCACCTTTTTCCTTTACATCCAATGCCTTCTTGGATTCCACCGTTTTCCTTTACATCCAATGCCTTCTTGGATTCCACCTTTTCTTTTACACCCTTTTACCCTGTAGTGAGGGGAACTACGAATGCTCTGATTCCATTCCCATCAGGATACGTAGGCACAAAATGCGATGTCTTGGCGAGCATACTTAGTGTATATACCCCTAGGTCTTTACCTTAGCACATTTCCCTTAGCAAGCAAACAATAACATAACACAAATACAAACAAGAGGTTCCTGTAGAGTACTACAGATACTTAAGGTACTAATACCTTCCTTTAGTATAACCAACCCCCGAACTTTAGATCTCTTAAAATTAGGGTTTTTGTTCTTTACCCTTTCCTTTGGATAAATCAAAGCTCGGTAGTGAATTTAAAAGATGTGTGATTTAAGTTAATTAATAGCTTGATATCCGATTCTCACCGTAACAGAAACATGGTGACTTCACTGGGGACTAGACATCCCCTAAGAGGGTTAAGCCTATCTTGTTTGTATTTGTGTTATTTATATGTTTGTTTGCTTGTATATCTTTACATATTCATATATGTATATTTGCCTGTTGTGCTTGGGTTTTTCTGTGTGCAGGGTTGGTACTTTGAGTGGTGAAATAAGTCCTAACCCGGACTTGAGAGCACTTATGATAAGATTATGGTGTAATCAATAGTCAGTTATTGGGAGTATTCCTAACAATTTATGGCATATGATGACCATGCTCAGTTGAGACCCTTTGGGATTGTTGATGTCTGATGTGAGTAGTCGCATTGATGTCACTCTTCCCGATTTGAGCCAGTGATTTTGAGGACCATAGTTACCTTCACCCCACTTGGCCTTTTAGGATGTAGTGCGGTGGCTATGAGGGAGTAGTCCCAAATAGTTGTTACGTGATACTACACTCAGATGAGTTTATCTTGAGAATATTATTAACCCGCGTGAGTAGTCACGTAGGCCGATAATATCCTAAGGATTTATGTAGACTCTGGGAACTTCTTAGAACCCTATTCTACGGATACAAGAACCCTATTACATACCCTGTGGTTGGTTCTTTACCCAAACTCCATGATGTGATCTCGAACCTTTGATCCTGCATGTGTTTTGCATCCTGTTTGTTTTGCATTGCATATCATTTACATCTTTGCATGATTCATTGCATGCGTCTGTTTGTCCTGTTACTCATCTCCAGTTGTCTTTATCTACTAGTGTCACCTGTGAGTTGTCAAGCTGATTCCTCAACACAAATACCGGACTAGAGCCAACTACAGACAAAGGATGTCAGAGCAAGAGGCACACAATGCTGAGGTCTGAATGGAAATCGACGACATTAAGTCAAGCATGGCCAAACTCACTGAGATGATTCAATTCTTGATTGCTAGGGGAGAGAAACCCCAAAGGACAGTCATCCAGGAAGTTTCAAGTGCTGATCCTCCACCTGTTCAGATGCCACCTTCAACTTGGCCAGAGTTTGGTTTGCCACACAACTATTCTCCATCGATTGCATCTACTATGGTTGGTCAGACTACTGTGCCTATTTTTCATGCTCTAGTTTTCGCTGAGCCCAGACCCATGGTTCATACTGTTTCCCAGACTACTCGAGCTCCTTTTGAGAACCCTCTCCAGAGCAATCCTCTGCCAGGGCACGTCAAGTGAAGCTTCAGTCGACTTCAGCTTTGTTACTTCTTAAAGACAGGACAACCTTGTTTCTTGTTGTTTGCATTTTCCTTATTTGTAATAGCTGTTTGCTTTCAACTATGTTTGTACTTTCATGATTAATGAAATGAGGATTGCAACTTTTGATTCAATTCATTTTGTCCACTATTTACCTCTTTATGCTTTCTTCTGCAAAATATTTTATCCCTTTTCCACTTTATTTTTTATTATGCAAAGATTGGAGGGAGGATGATGAAAACATTATATCCATAATTGTTGTGGTATGCTTTCGATTAAACCCTGCCGATGATGTAAGGCATTGTTTCAATTCCCAAACACTGGAGAAATAAGGAAGATAATCCCTCATCAACCCCTTTGAGCCTTGAAGTAGGATTTTTCTTGTCCAAATAACAAAAATCCTTAATTTTGAACCTAGGGCAGGGTAGTGGGTTCAGTTAATTTGATTATGCGTTTGATCTTCAAAAGGTTCGTTCATCTGTACACTCTCTGTAGAGGATCAACCATGTATTATCCTTCAAATATCCCAAAAGGGACGAAGAAATTGAAGAAAGCCAGGAAATTTATTGAATCCGCATTCACCAATAATGTGGCAGTCACAACTTGTTGGGCAAAAATTAAGGCATCCCGGTGGACCCAAAAGCTTCAAAGAAGTGGTCCAGGAAAAAGTTAGGGATTAAAACGAAAGACAAGAAGAGGTCTCAAAACCTCAGCAAAGACAAGACGAGGTCTCAAAACCTCAGTAAAGATAAGAAGTGGTCTTATAACCTCAACAAAAGAAGAGGTCTCATAACCTCAGTGAAGACAAGAAGAGGTCTCAAAACCTCAGTGTCGTACCTCGAAAAATACGATCCTCGCGATGGACGCGGAAAAAACTGTTCAAAACATAGTTGCCACCGAACTTTATTCATTCCAAGGAAGGAATAGGAAAATATCGATAAAACATTTAAAGGGATAAGAAAATAGTCATCGCAACCAAATTCTAGGTTCGGGAGTCGGTTACGCAAAGGGAAGGTATTAGCACCCTCTACGTCCGTTGTACTCAACGGGAACCTCTTGATTCGATTCGGGAGATATGTTATCTTGGTTTGTTTGTTTTCTTCTAAAGTAGATATTGCTTCTTAAAGGGAAAATGGGTGGTTTTTTATTAGTGTGCTCGGCAAGGATTAGAACCCTTGGGCCTACGTATTCCCTCGTGCAATGAGAAAGTCAGAGCATTCGTAGTTCGTGGGACTATGGTTGGTTGGTTTGTATTTTTTTAACGAACGAGTGTTTAATTCGCATTCTAACTGCTAAATATTGGCTTGTCTGCTCGTCAAATGAGGCTGAAGCACTAGTTCATATGCGCGGAAGAATGGACTAAACAATGTTCTTTTTGTGAAAGTTGTTTGATTTGGATTAAGTGTGTTAAGATTTGATTGAGAAAAGAGGTTTGATTTGGACGTGTTTTAGGTGAACGAGAGTTTAAGTTGCATTCTAACTGCTAAACATTTGCTTGTCTGCTCGCTAGAGGAGGCTGAAGCACGAGTTCATATGCGCGAAAGAATGACTTAAACAATGTTCTTTGGGAAGGGTGTTTGAGTTGTGGATTAAGTGTATTAGGGTTTCGATTGCGTGGGAAGTGTTTGATTTGTTAGGTATTTTGAGGAAGAGTGACGATTATTCGATAAACGAGACGTCGGCCTCGCAACCAATTAATCGGGGCATGACTGAGATGCTAGATCTCAATGACACCTTTTTCATTCTATTAATTATGAAATTGTCTTCGTTGGACAATGGGCATATTTGTCCATGTAATTAGGGCGAGTGCTTTAGGAACGAAAGATCGAAACGAACACAACCCAAAGCGTGCGCCTCAAGAGCGTTCATTCAAGGGCCCAAGAAGTGCTAGACCTCAAGAGTCCACTCCTTTCGTAGTTTGATTAGGAAAAAGATTTGAATTTGATGTATCTTAATAGACGTGTTAATCGATTTAGGGTTTGAATAAGCTACTGATTAAGTGTCTTAAAAGGGTTGTAAGTTTTTAAGTCTATAAATGAAAGACGGAACGAACACAACCCAAGGCGTGTGCCCCAAGAGCGATCGTTCAAGGACCCAAGGAGTGCTAGACTCCAAAAGCCCACTACTTCCACTATTGATTAGAAAAAGTTTTAAAAAATCAAGAAATGTTTTGAGTTTAGTCTTAAGAAAATAATTATGGTTTAGTTTGATTTGAGAAAGATAGTTTTTAAGGTTAAGGAATTAACCAAATTAAGTCTTTTAATTTGATAAAATGCGGTATTTTTAAGGGTTTAAGTATTTTGATATAGATTAAATATCTTAAGTATTTTAGAATTGGAAGACGGAACGATCACAACCCAAGGCGTGCGCCCTAAGAATGATCGTTCAAGGACCCAAGGAGTGCTAGACTCCAAAAGCCTACTGCTTCCAATATCAATTAGAAAATATTTTAGATGTTGTATTTAAATGGGACTTAGACAGTATATGCGTCAAAATCCAAGTTAGAATTAAAATGTTAATTAAGCAAAATTAAATTCTAAGTAAAAAGTTAGTCTAAAACTATAACTAATTCTAAAATTAAACCTAAATTAATTCAGGTTAATTTTTAATTAAAAGAAAACTAATTAAAATAAGTTAAATTCTAAAATCTAATAAAACTCTAATTAACTAAAACATTAACCTAATCAATTAATTAACAAAATAAAAAAAACAAAGGGGTGTAATCTGATTTTAGAGGTGTGTGAAAAGCAGGGCCAGGCGGATGGGCTTTGGCTGCCAAGCCCAAGAACTTTTTTTTCAGTCGATAATGGGGTGCGGGCAGTGAACCAGGGTGTATGACCAGGAGTCTGGGCGTGTGGGCCTTGGTGTCTGGCCCAAGCCTCTCCTTACTTATGCAGCCAAGGGCGTGCATGTGAAAAAACAGGTGGTGTGGATAAATGAATTGATTCATGGGCCCAAGACCCGGCCTAAACATCAAACAAAGACAGATTTAAAAACAATAAACCCTAATTTGGTTGACCTAAAATCCTCAAACTTCTTCCCCTGCTCCAGAACTTCGTTGTCGTCATCTCCAATCCACCACAGCAAAATTCCTCCTCCCACCACGACTCTCTACTTCAAAATTACTCACCGCCGTCACACACTTCTCCTTCTCCGTCCTGTTCTTTTTCGCTTACTTCACCTCACCACCATCGTCATACTCTCACCTTCATTGCGCTGTTACCACACACGGCCTCCACCACAAAACTTCCTCTACACTTCTTTTCAAAACCACCTTTCCGCCGTGAACTTCCAAATCGCTCAATCTCGCTCAACAAATACGATACAGTTTCAGATAAAAGCAAGAACAACAACAAGCTAAAAGTCTCAGTCGGATATCAAGCAACCACGGCACATGGTTGCTTGATATCCGACTGAGACTTTTAGCTTGTTGTTGTTCTTGTTTTTATCCGAAACTGTATCGTATTTGTTGAGCGAGATTGAGCGATTTGGAAGTTCACGGCGGAAAGGTGGTTTTGAAAAGAAGTGTAGAGGAAGTTTTGTGGTGGAGGCCGTGTGTGGTAACGCCGCAATGAAGGTGAGAGTATGACGATGGTGGTGAGGTGAAGTAAGCGAAAGAGAACAGGGCGGAGAAGGAGAAGTGTGTGACGGCGGTGAGTAATTTTGAAGTAGAGAGTCGCGGTGGGAGGAGAATTTTTGCTGTGGTGGATTGGGGATGACGACAACGAAGTTCTGGAGCAGGGGAAGAATTTTGAGGATTTTAGGTCAACCAAATTAGCGTTTATTGTTTTTAAATCTGTCTTTGTTTGATGTTTAGGCCGGGTCTTGGGCCCATGAACCAATTCATTTATCCACACCACCTGTTTTTTCACATGCACGCCCTTGGCTGCATAAGTAAGGAGAGGCTTGGGCCAGACACCAAGGCCCACACGCCCAGACTCCTGGTCATACACCCTGGTTCACTGCCCGCACCCTATTATCGACTGAAAAAAAAGTTCTTGGGCTTGGCAGCCAAAGCCCATCCGCCTGGCCCTGCTTTTCACACACCTCTAAAATCAGATTACAACCCTTTGTTTTTTTTATTTTGTTAATTAATTGATTAGGTTAATGTTTTAGTTAATTAGAGTTTTATTAGATTTTAGAATTTAACTTATTTTAATTAGTTTTCTTTTAATTAAAAATTAACCTGAATTAATTTAGGTTTAATTTTAGAATTAGTTATAGTTTTAGACTAACTTTTTACTTAGAATTTAATTTTGCTTAATTAGCATTTTAATTCTAACTTGGATTTTGACGCCTATACTGTCTAAGTCCCATTTAAATACAACATCTAAAATATTTTCTAATTGATATTGGAAGCAGTGGGCTTTTGGAGTCTAGCACTCCTTGGGTCCTTGAACGATCGTTCTTAGGGCACACGCCTTGGGTTGTGATCGTTCCGTCTTCCATTTCTAAAATACTTAAGATATTTAATCTATATCAAAATACTTAAACCCTTAAAAATACCGCATTTTATCAAATTAAAAGACTTAATTTGGTTAATTCCTTAACCTTAAAAACTATCTTTCTCAAATCAAACTAAACCATAATTATTTTCTTAAGACTAAACTCAAAACATTTCTTGATTTTTTTTAACTTTTTCTAATCAATAGTGGAAGTAGTGGGCTTTTGGAGTCTAGCACTCCTTGGGTCCTTGAACGATCGCTCTTGGGGCGCACGCCTTGGGTTGTGTTCGTTCCGTCTTTCATTTCTATACTTAAAAACTTACAACCCTTTTAAGACACTTAATCAGTAGCTTATTCAAACCCTAAATCGATTAACACGTCTATTAAGATACATCAAATTCAAATCTTTTTCCTAATCAAACTACGAAAGTAGTGGACTCTTGAGGTCTAGCACTTCTTGGGCCCTTGAATGAACGCTCTTGAGGCGCACGCTTTGGGTTGTGTTCGTTTCGATCTTTCGTTCCTAAAGCACTCGCCCTAATTACATGGACAAATAAGCCCATTGTCCAACTAAGACAATTTCATAATTAATAGAATGAAAAAGGTGTCATTGAGATCTAGCATCTTAGTTATGCCCCGATTAATTGGTTGCGAGGCCAACGTCTCGTTTATCGAATAATCGTCACTCTTCCTCAAAACACTTAACAAACTAAACACTTCTCATGCAACCAAAACCCTAAAAAATACACACGCAAATCAAACTCTTTTTTCTCAATCAAACCTTTAACACACTTAATCCAGATCAAACAACTTTTCACAAAAAGAACATTGTTTAGTCCATTCTTCCGCGCATATAAACTAGTGCTTCAGCCTCCTTGACGAGCAGACAAGCCAACGTTTAGCAGTTAGAATGTGAATTAAACACTCGTTCGTTTAAAAAATACAAACCAACCGTAGTCCCACGAACTACGAATGCTCTGATTTTCCCATTGCACGAGGGAATACGTAGGCCCAAGGGTTCTCAATCCTTGCCAAGCACCCTAATAAAAAACCACCCATTTCCCCTTAGAAAGCAATATCTACCTTAGAAGAAAACAAACAAACCAAGCTAACATATCTCCCGAATCGAATCAAGAGGTTCCCGTTGAGTACAACGGACGTAGAGGGTGTTAATACCTTCCTTTTGCGTAACCGACTCCCGAACCTAGAATTTGGTTGCGATGACCATTTTCTTATCCCTTTAAAGGTTTTATCGATATTTTCCTATTCCTTCCTTGGAATGAATAAAGTTCGGTGGCGACTCTGTTTCGAACAGTTTTTTCCGCGTCCATCGCGAGGATCGTATTTTTCGAGGTACGACACTCAGCAATAAAGGATAACCAAATTTTGCAAGAGAGTAGTGACTACCGAGGTGTCTGAACCATCATCAACTATCATCAATTTATTCCTAACCTAGAGGAACCTGAATATATAGCTTGAGTTAACTGAGCATAGGATCGGAAGTTCATCACGAAGTTTGGGTGGGTACAAATAAACTTTGAGCATTTATCCTTTGTTTCATGAGTCGTGAACCAAGCCACGTTACAGCCCTTAAAAGACCTAATTGAGGTAAGGTTGTTTGAAAGCATACTACAACAAGGTTGCATAAACTGACTCCCAAAGATCTTTGCAGATCATCTGTTTTGGCACCACACCTTTCACTTTTAGATGTCTTGAACCGCCGTGTTCAGACCAATGGCTCATTTTATTTTGCATCTTCCAAAAATAATTTTGATTTCAAAAGTTGCATGATTTTGCTTTAAAATTACCATGTTTATACAAATACTTTTGTTTGCAAACTGGCTTTCCTCTCAAGTAATTTTCAAACAATTAAGAAACTTGGTCGGTGATCCTATCAGGGGCAAGTTCTTTCCGAATCATGTTGAAGAATCAGTTCAAGGTTTGTTGTTCAGGGGAAATTCCTCCTCAGAATTGGTTTATCCAGACTTTTCAAGACTCAGACTGGGACAAGCTTTCCAAAGAGCACCGTGAAATAGTCAGTTACAGAATCAGACAAGCTGAAGCAATGATCAGTTCATCTACAACAAGACAGCTAATCTGGGGCAGTTTATTCGAAGAATCCCCAAGAAGCTCTTCATCCTTCTTACAAGGATCATCACTTGATACAGTTTACTAGTGTGGCAGAGATGTGTCCAGCAATAGCATCTCTAGTCCCCAAGCAGAATGGCAATGATCTCCGTGTTGAGGAATCAGTCTTCCAATCTTGTCTTCTCCCAAAAAAGTCAAGCTGTGTCATCACCATCTGCATTTGCATGGCATAATTCATATACCATATGCATAACATGGGTGTTTCATCCTCATTTACATTTCTTCCGAGGTCGTGTCGTTATCCACGTCTCACCTTGTGATCAAAGTCTAACTTACTTGGTGCCTACCAAAGCGTTATCCGTCATTTCATTCAGTGTCATTCCTGAATGTTATCGTTTCCTTGTGCATCTAGTCCTGTTGTTAGATGTTTGTCTTCTTTCATTCCAGTGTTATTCCTGGATCTTTATATTCTCTCATTCCAGTGCCATTCTTAGATGTCCGTCTCTTGTGGTCCCCAGTGCCATTCCTGGATATCTCATTCCTCTTGTCTCTCCCAGTGCTATTCCTGGAAGTTTTGCCTATCTTCTGTAACCCCATCAAATTTGCTTAGATACTTTCAGTGCCATTCCTGAAAGTTCACAGTCATATAATGTTGTCTTAGATACTATGATTCCTTTTATCCAACGCTGTCTTGGATTTCACCTTCGTTCACATTCATCTAATGCTTTCTTGGATATTGTGATTTCCTTTTATCCAATGCTTTCTTGGGTATCTCCTTGTTCATATTCGTTCAATGCTTTCTTGGACGTTGTGGTTTATCCAATGCCTTCTTGGATTTCACCTTTTGTGTCAATTGCATCTGATGCCTTCTCAGATAGTTTGATTTATACCTTTCATTCAAAGCCATTATTGAATGTCTGGTGTCTGTTTGTCCAATGCTTTCTTGGATCCTTACTTTGTTCACTTTATCTAAAGCCGTTATTAGATATTGTGATTTATACCTTTCGTTCAAAGCCATTATTGAATGTCTGGTGTCTGTTTGTCCAATGCTTTCTTGGATCCTTACTTTGTTCACTTTATCTAAAGCCATTATTAGATATTGTGATTTATACCTTTCGTTCAAAGCCATTATTGAATGTCTGGTGTCTGTTTGTCCAATGCTTTCTTGGATCCTTAATTTGTTCACTTTATCTAAAGCGATTATTAGATATTGTGATTGATACCTTTCGTTCAAAGCCATTATTGAATGTCTGGTGACTGTTTGTCCAATGCTTTTTTGGATCCTTACTTTGTTCACTTTTATCTAAAGTCATTATTAGATATTGTGATTTGTACCTTTCATTCAAAGCCATTATTGGATGTCTGGTTTCTTTTGCCACCTGATGTTCTTCTTGGATGTCGCCTTTTATCTCATTTACATCTGATGCCTTCTCAGATATTATGAGTTTGCCTTTCATTCAAAGCCATTATTGGATGTCTGGTGTCTTTCTGTCCAATGCTTTCTTGGATTACCCTGTTTATCTCATTCTCTTTTAATGCCTTCTCAGATATTATAAGCATACCTTTCATTCAAAGCCATTGGATGTTTAGTGTCCTTTCATCCAATGCCTTCTTGGATTACCCATTTTTATCTCATTTTCATCCAATGCCATTCTTGGATCCCTACCTTGTTCACGGTTATCTAAAGCCATTATTAGATATTGTGATTATACCTTTCATTCAAGGCCATTATTGGATGTCTGGCTTTCTTTATCCAATGCTTTCTTGGATCTCTTTTTGTTCACTTTCATCTTATGCCTTCTCAGATATTATGATCTATACCTTTCATTCAAAGCCATTATTGGATGAATGGTTTCTTTTGCTTTCTTGGATCCCTGCTTTGTTCACTTTTATCTAAAGTCATTATTAGATATTGTGATTATTGGATGTCTGGTTTCTTTTGCCATCTGATGTTCTTCTAGATGTACCTTTCTCTTTCTGATGTTCTTCCAGATTGGGTCTTTATTATCTGATTCCCCAGTGGAGACCGTATTTCCGGTGCTACTTCCATTGAGGATCTTGTGTTATCTTTTCTTTCTAAAGTGTCAGTCGGTCATGCTTGAACCAGTTGCTCGGTCACCTTTAACTTCCCCAGTGTTGTTGTTATCCCCAGTGAGTTCCTATTCATTGTTGTAGCTCTATCCCTGCTTGCTTTCGTTTTCGTCAGCATCTTGCATTTTGCATACCATCATCTCATCATACTAGAAGTTCATGGCATGTCAGCATTTGCATGTCTGTTACATGTCCTTAGCATCTGCATTCCATCTAAGGGAAAAAATTTTGGATTGCTATATTTAAATACCTTTCACCTTGATGTCCCGAGGATTTTCATTCCTCGTGCCATCCGGAAAAGCTATTCAAATAGGGGCAACTATTGTACCCTAAATTTTATCCCTTAGATGTCATAACATCTTGCACTTGCATTTAGGTCTCAATCATCTATGCATTAGTTAGCTAACCACAATGTCTTGCTAGTTTGTTTTTTGTGTAAAAGTTAGGGTTGGCACAAGAAAGAGGATAAGATCAATAAGCCAAGCTCTCGACTCATTCAACATGATCAAGAGTTTCCCTCCATCAATAATCAAGTTTCAGTGGGCATAAATTCACGTTCACCAGGATCTCATGGCTTAGAACGTGATTTAAAGGTTTCAAATGCATCTTTATGGCTCATTCATATGTTTAAAATGGCTCGGGAAGTTTGATCTATTGGTAGTTGAAGAATTTTGGTTCAATTGTTAAAAAGTCAACAGATGCTCAAAGTCAAAATTTGACTTTTGACATTTTTTTGGTCAACTACGAACTTTTCGAGTCAATAATCGAGAAAGTGTGGGAAATAATTGAGTTTGGTTAAGTTAAGTCGAGAAAATCGAAGAAAGAAAATCATTTGTTCAAAAGAAACACACAAAGGAATATTAAAATAAGGCAATGGTAAAATTGTAATTACCAATGGAAAAATTGTAATTATCAAAGAGTTGTTGAGGATCAGCAGGTTGAGGATCAGCAGCGTGAGGATCAGAAGCGTGAGGATCAGCATTGTTCAATGGCAAAGTGGTAATTATGGAACATGCATGGGGATCAAGGAAGGAATATTCCTTACTTGGGTACCAAGCAATGGCAAAATTGGTAAATACCAAGTGTCAGTTGAGGATCAGCAAGTGAGGATCAGCAACGTGAGGATCAGCAATTGAGGATCAGCAGCGTGAGGATCAGCAATTGAGGATCAGTAGCAAGTGAGGATTAGCAGCGAGAGGATCATCATTACACTACTAATGGCAGTTTTGTAATTACTAGTGGCAGAATTGTAATTAAGAGCTGATACTCAAGGCAGCCTTGGTACACAAAAAAGGGGAGGATCAAAAATCATATAAATAGCCCTTTGGTTTCTTCATTTTTGGGGGGAGATTGGGGGAGATTTTTTAGGGGAGATAGGAGGAGATTTTTGAGAGGATGGGAGGGGATTTTTGAGAGGATCAAGGATTCATTTAAGGAAAAATCAAGGGAAATGGTCATGAAATTCTTCCAAATATCATATTCTCATTAAATCCATTGTCACATAAGAGTCAAACTTCGAATATCCCGATTTTTCCACTTCCCTTACATCAAACATAACTCATCAAATGCATTGAAACCCATCATTCCCACACACTCCTGGGGGCTCAGTGAAGCTGTAAACATCATCACATCTCATCTAGAAGTGCTCTAGAATGTGCATTGGACACACTCCAATAGGTAAACCTTCTCGATTTTTGAACTCCCTCCTTAAGGTATCATTTTCATCTATTCAAGTTACCATTGGATTTGTCTTGAAATGTTGAGTGAAAACCCCATGAAAATGGGTATTGGTTTATCATATATGGTACCAAATTTTATTTATTTTCTTTTCAAATATTTTAATTTTCATCTTTATTTTAAATCAAAAATAAAAAAAAAAAACATTTTAATTATTTTCTTCTTATTATGTTTTTCATATTAAAAAATCCCAAAAATATTTATTATTTTTGTATTAATTGTTTATCTTTGTTTATTTTTTAACTTAAACCTTAAAAATCAAAGAAAACATTTCATTCAACCTTAGAACTTTTTAACCACTTTCATCAACAAACCGTTAGACTTCTCAAGAGATAGCCATTAATCTCTTGTAACCTTTAACCCTTCCTTTAACACTCCATAGAGATAGCTTTTAATCTCTTCTCCATTTGCCACATTTGGCTTTACATTTACAATTAACCTTGTCATAGAGATAGCCATTAATCTCTTCTCCCTTTACAACCTTTAACTTTTCATTCAAATCCTTTCATAAGAGATAGACATTAATCTCTTCACCTTTACAATCAATCCTCACAAGCTTTGCTTTCAAGCTTTTTCATCCATAGTCTGAACTACGATTGCTCTGACTTCCTATTTAGGATACGTAGGCATAGGATTGCGATGATCCTAGCAATCTATCTAAACATTTTTCCCGTAGTCGGCCGAACTACGATTGCTCTGACTTCCTATACAGGATACGTAGGCATAGGATTGCGAGATCCTAGCGAGCTACCTTTTTCTTTTTCCACCTTTTTCCTTTACATCCAATGCCTTCTTGGATTCCACCTTTTTCCTTTACATCCAATGCCTTCTTGGATTCCACTGTTTTCCTTTACATCCAATGCCTTCTTGGATTCCACCTTTTCTTTTACACCCTTTTACCCCGTAGTGAGGGGAACTACGAATGCTCTGATTCCATTCCCGTCAGGATACGTAGGCACGAGATGCGATGTCTTGGCGAGCATACTTAGTGTATATACCCTTAGGTCTTTACCTTAGCACATTTCCCTTAGCAAGCAAACAACAACATAACACAAATACAAACAAGAGGTTCATGTAGAGTACTACAAATACTTAGGGTGCTAATACCTTCCCTTAGTATAACCAACCCCCGAACCTTAGATCTCTTAAAATTAGGGTTTTCGTTCTTTACCCTTTCCTTTGGATAAATCAAAGCTCGGTGGTGAATTTCAAAGATGTGTGATTCAAGTTAATTAATAGCTTGATATCCGATTCTCACCGCAACACTCCCTATATGTTATCCTTCACTTATTTGTAGGATGATTCTGAATTAGTACCCAAGAGTCCTAGTCTCTGCAGATCAGGTAATGAAAAGGGCATCTCCCTTAACTCTGCACTTTAAATTGTTTACTGGGAAACATGTCACTGATATTGCTTCAACACCTGCTCCGACATCTGCTATACAACCCTCAGAAGAGAACACTATTGCTCAGCTGAAGGAAACCTGTAAGGAGCTTGATGAGGTCATTAAGGTCAGCACTGCCAGAAAGAATAAACTGGAAAGATTGTTACAATTTATGACTGTTGAGCAGCACAAGTCCATTTATGCAAACCTTGGAGAGGGTGAGAACGTTACTGAAGGAAACAGTAAGCAAGATGATGCTGCTACTGATTGTGGCTCTGGTGATGATGATGAGGACACTGAATATGACCTCTGAGAGTTGTCTGCTCTTTATTATTATTTTTTGTTGTTCTGTGTGTTGTGTAAGGGCTGAATGCCCAGGATAATTTTTACTTTTGTTGGGTGTGTATTTACTATGAACTGTTTAAATTGGTTTTTGAGTTAGTCCTTCTGCCTTTGTCATATTGTGGCTAAAAAGGGGGAGAAATACTAACATCACTAACCACTGCTGATATTCTACTAACCACTAAGGGGGAGTAGATCTGTACTAATTGAGGGGGAGACATTGTTAGGTTTCCGCTGCTATTCTGATAGTGGTCTCCCTGATATGATTTTGCAGGTCAATGAAAGTTAGTTTTAGCCAAAATCTGCCAAAGGGGGAGATTGATGAGTCCAAGCCCTTGAGGTTAGTATTAATTTTGGTAAAACTAACTTAGCAGAAAAATGTTGGACAAGATGTCCTGACATGATGTACTAACTGCAGGTTAAGTTGTTAGACAAGATGTCCTATCAGGTGGATTCGACATCTTTGTCTGTTACAGTTTTGGGATAACTGTATTTTGGTGACAGGTGTGATTGGAATATGACTTGATTCCAGGTGGCATCTGAGATTGTGGAATCAGAGATTCTGATTCTATATGGAATATGTGGTTTCCTTGTAAGGAGCAAAATTGCTGCGCTTTTGAAGCCCAAATCCATTTCTGTTTTGCAATATAAATAGGATAATTTTAACCTAGTTTCTTGGTTGAATATTGCAGATGTTTTAGAAGTACTAGGGTTTGTACTTTTGTGAGCCTCTCGTGTATTGTGTGAATATCAGAGAAGGACAGTTTATTAAGTTGTAATATTTTTTAGTCACTGCTGTGATTGGAAGGGAATTGAGAAGGGTCTCATACCTAGGAGTGTCTTAGGTAGAAATCTAGGAAGGGTAGTTTCCAGGTACTAAGTTGGAAACGCTTGAGTTTAGCTTAGAACCAATTCTACTTAGTTGATTTCATTCCTGGCTTGGTAGCCCCCAGACGTAGGTGTTGTTGATCACCGAACTAGGTTAACAATTTTTGTGTGTTATTTTCTTTCTGCAGTTTGTTTTTGTTCTTCTTTAATCCTTGTCAGAAGTGGAGATCAAGTGTCACGACATCCTGTCTGACATCTTAGGGATCTGCTTAACCAGAATTTCAATATTCCTTCCAAACTCCATCCCGACATGCCCTAACATACCCAAATAACTTATTTCAAATTTCTAACATTATAGATCAAATTCCTAATGTAATCTCACCATACTTTCATAAATTAGCATCTAATTTCATCAATTAAATATTACCAACAATGCATCAAACAATCACTCCCACATTCATCAATGGCAGAAATTTATACATGTATAATCATGATGATTCAAGTATAATTTCAGTCACAAATCACATGCATAAACTTAACAAATCATCAATTTAAAAATTGCTAACACAACAACAATTCATAGAACAAAATCACGGAACCCTAATGAGAGTAAGGACCTTTATTCTCTACCCCATCATGCAATACATCTAATTGATAGCCTTTTCTCCCCCTTTACCTTGGATTTTCCAGCAAGATGCAACTTCAAGCTCTAACAATGGAGTCTTCCTTTAACCCTAACCTTTGTCTCTTCTCACCATAAAATTTTGTTTTTATGTAAAAAATTCTCCAAACTCTCTTACTTTAAATATATCTTAGGGTTTTCTACACACTTCTTTCCAATTACCTCGTTAACCCTCAATTTTTTTTAATTCACACTATTGCCCCAACTCCCTAACACTCTTCTCCACTCTATTTCTTCAAATTCTCCATATTGGCCCAATTCTATCATTTTACTATTTTATTTAAATAATTTAAATAAAATACTATTTATTCTAATAATTAATTAAAATTCTAATTAATTTTAAACAATTATGTTAAGCTCTTACTCTCTCTATACCTCTACCTCAAGGATATTTACCCCCACAATCATAGAACAATTAATTAAAATACCAATTAATCAAATAAAATTATAAGCAATTAAGTTAAATTAATTAATCAAATTTGGGGTGTTACAGGTATAGCACTGTATCCAGATAATTGTTTGCCACACACGCTCTGCCATCTATTCCAACTTTAGGATCCTAGGGAATAGTATCTCAATCAAACAGTTGACGAAAGGGATGAGCGAAAAAGGAAGTCTTCTAGACGGGGTTCCACTAGCGGGGGCTCTTGGAACAACCGAAGTTAGAAGTCCCCAATTAAGTGTATTATGGGGGGACCGTCCAACACATCTGGCAAGGATCGAGGAGATCTCATTGTTGCATAGCTCATGTCGGAGCAACGCGTCATCGGACATTCAAGAGGTAGTCACGCGATCGGGTATGAGTGTCTGGAAGTTGTCATTGAATACTCCCACGGGTCAGAAGGCGGCGGGGGAAAGAGGATGAGACATAACTGGATTTATCAGCGGTGAATTCCCCATAGAGATAGAGGGACCTATAAAAAAGATACTCTGTAGGCTTCGAGTTTGAGGTATCATTAGTTGAAGAATACCTTGTTTAATCTTAGTGGTCTACTTGACAAACATCGGTGACGGAGACATCATAAATTGGTATGTTGGCATCGCGATAAGTCATTTGTCTTATTACAGGTGCTGCGACAACCTTTACCAAGTTCGAAAGATTGTCGACCACCAGATCAGTTGGTCTACAATATTCACCTTAGCTCACAAGCATAAATCCTTGACGTTGAATATAATCCCCAAGTACTCCAAAGACTCAAATATAGTAAATCAAGTATATAGTAAGACCCTTGTAGAGTTCCCCAACAGCATAGAGCTTGTGAAGCTCAGACCCAGCCAAGATCCTGACAAGGAGCATTCCACTACTTGTCTAGTGGTTATTTTTCTATTAGTTACAATGCGAACAGACGTTTACTTATGAGATTCATTGAGTAGGCTTGCATGAGTTTTCTGCTATAAGATAGCTAGTTTTAGGGCTTTCAACAAAAATAAAAAAATCCTATTCGGCTTCGCTGTCGCTCATGACTTGTATTGTAATCGGTCTGTAATGTCTTTGTAGTCTTTTTAATGCTAATTCCTTCTTCCTTCATTCATTTTTTTAGTTACGATAGCTTTCGCACCATCAAGATACGGACGGCGGAGCCATAACAATACTAAACAAGCGAGAAAAACCGTATATATTATATTTGTTAAGCCTAAACTTATTGAAAACTAAAGCGCTAATGAGCAAGAAAAGGGGAAGGAAGGTTGGTTCGAGGACCCATTGGTCAAAGGAAATGGGGGTCCTTCTTCCGGGACAAAGTCGTATGACGCGAGAGTCTCACGTACGGTTCCTTTGAGAAAGGTGTGATACCACCACATATCAGGCCCGACGAGCGGTCCATAGGGTTGCATCCCTACTCACATGGTCCATGCACATTGCTCACTCCAAGAGGTTAGTTGTCTATCCTAGATCTTCTCGTTTTCAAAAGGGTCTCGGGCTCAATCTGATTTAGTATCAAGGTGATTCTATTTCGGTATATATATATATATATATATATATATATATATATATATATATATATATATATATATATATATATATATATATGGGTTCATTTATTATTTAATATTCTCGTTTTATAAGGGTTTAATACTTTTTTTAGTCATGTATCTTAACCTCAAGGTTCATTTAAGCCTTTAACTTTAAAAATGTCCATATTGGTCTCTTAACTATTCAAAACGTTTCATATTAGTCTTTTTTGTCTAATTAGCGACAAATTTAGCGATTGATTTTTGAATTTTTTCGTTACTAATAGGACAAAAAGGACTAATATAAAACGTTTTAATTAGTTAAGGGATTAATATGAACTATTTTTAAGTTAAGAGATCAAAATAAACCTCGAGATTAAGGTATGGGACAAAAAAAGATATTAAACCTTTTTATAATTATTTTTTTTAACCAATTTAGTGGTTGAAATTCACCTTTTAGAATGTCACTGATTCAAATCTACGCCCTTGCATCTAATTTCCCTCTACCAATAAGCGCCCTTGCATCTAATTTCCCTCTTCCAATAAGCTAGTTTAACGGGACATTTTCTAATTATTTTAAGCTTAAACAGTTCATTTAATCGCTCACAATTTGATCTTTCTTTGCCCAATTTAACCATTGACAAATAAAAACTCAAATTAGTCACGAGACATTTTTATGTGAAGCAAATTACTCGTATAAAAATATCAACGACTAAATTGGTATTATCTTTTTGTCAGATATCAAATTTAGGCAAATTAACTGCATTTATTTTTTTACATGAACTATAATTTGAATTGAATGTAACAGAACCTATGTCTTCAGGTGCTAGCCAAATGGTCCACATACTAGTTTAATAAATGTACTTTGTTTTGGATAATTTATCCAACCCTGCTTTTTATTCCTCCATTATTAAATCTGACATTTTAGTCACTTCAATGTTTAAATACAAGACATTTTTATGCATGTGAAATTAAGGCAAAAAATGTGATAAGTCAAGTATATAATAAATGAAAATAAGCATAAACAGAACCCAAAACTTATTTTCATATGAAAATTCATTCTACTGGATAGGAATCATTTTTGTGACAAAACTTATGCTCTACTATATTATCCCTTGAAAACATTTTATACCAAGATAATTCTTTCTTGCACCCTAAACTAGCACTCTCACATAACTCTATTCTAGCAAGTACAACTTATATAGCAAAAATAGCATATATATTTTCTGATGCCAATCTGCAAATTACAATCTTAATTGCGCCAGCTGTTAGATCTCTTTGCTTCGAAGGCTGCTCCGTCGTTAAGCATGTCCTGTGCGTCGGTTTCCATTCCCAGCTTTGAGAGAGCAAGAGCCTGTAGGTAGAATGCAGTTGGCCAATCAGGTATGCATACCTGCGCCTGCATTGCGTCTCTTAATGCAAGTTCCGCCTGTTCATTCATCAAGTAAGAGAAGGCTCTCCTTGCAAAGACAGTCGCCGAGGGAACAGACATCATAACCACCAACTGTTAAAATCAAAGAAATCGAAGGCATTTTATTTTAGGTTATGCTCAATAACATATGCAACGAGCCATAAATATTACATTGTGAAAGTGCAACAAAAGTGTCTCAAACATATGAAAAACGAAACAGAGCATCTCTACCTTGGAATAATACTCAATTGCATTTTTGAAATCCTTGTCTCTAAATGCAATATCGCCGAACTTTTTTGTGTTTAAGATGTCTTGCACTTGTTGTGTCCACTCTTGAAATGAAAGCTGCAATTGCATTCTTAGTTAATAGACATAGCATAACAATCAGAGCTTAACAAAATGAGAACATTGAATATCTCGAAGATAAATGATGAAACCAAACTTTGTAGGCAAAATAGGGTGATTCGACAAACCTCATTTTCGGCACCTTCTTCATCTTTATAACCTGTTTTTAACAATATATCATGAATAGCAGTAAGATCCATCCTAGCACAAGCCTTTCCAAGAGGAGAAAGCATAGTTGGTAGCGGTAGAACTGCAGCTGTTTTAGTAAGGCCCATTAACACATGAGATGCTACCTGTCAAAAAAAAAACTCGTAACTGAGACTAGAGAGCGCAATCGTGCAATGAAGATCGGAATTGAAAGATAAAACTAAAGTTAAAAACCTCTTTCTGCTTTTGAAGAGGTGTAACGGCAGTGAGAAGAAACTTAGTATCAGGTCTTTCTCTGGCCTCAAACTGAAGACATTTTGATGCAAGCTCAACCAACTTTGTAGCATCATCATTTGCATATTGCCCTTCTAAGGACGAGTCCATCAACAACAACGCATTTTTCCCTCTAATTAGGTCCAAAGCCTGAAACAACAAATCAAACTTACTCACAACTTTCATACCCTTAGGAACTAGCATATGCAACATCATGTAAACAACTACAGAACACTTAAATGTAGAACAATATCTGATTATAAGCATGCATAAAAAACAGAAATAAGCATGAAACATATAGACTATGTAAACAGTATATGATTAAGTTTCTAAATAGATTTGGCTGAAAACAGAAAATTCTCATTCTCTTGATAACATACGAACAATTCCAAAGGATTTTGGAAGAATGGAAACATACATGACTTGGGGGAATATGCTTGCCACTCAAAAGATCCAGTAGGACAGTACCATAACTGTAGATCACACTTTCTGCTATTATCCTACCTGCAGATGTTGTTAGGCACCACATTACCGTTAATAATAAGACTTCTGGTAAGAGATGTCGGCACATCACAAGAAATCTCAGGTAAAATAATGTCACCAACAGATTGCACGTTGTTGTTGGGAGTTCTAGAAGTTAGCATATCTTATACCTGTTCGCAAAAATTCAGGTGGAGTATAGGCCAGATTAGTACTGTAGCTTTTCCCATCTCGACTATTTTTCATAAGCCCAAAACTTGATAAACGGGGATCACCATCCTGACATTATGGATAAATTAGTCAAAGTCAGTTGATTGCACAATTCAAACATTTGCTGTGTTTCTGGCATTTATAGCATTCAAGAATCACGTACAAACAACAATGTGCGATAAAACATATAATAATATCAGGACAAACAATGAAAGAACGGCAACGATATACAAATGAATGAGTTGATGACGATAGATTTGTAACCATACCTCATCAAAAAGAATCCTATAAGCATTCAGATCATGATATATTTTCCGGTTTTCCATGCTACAATGATCTAGTGCCTGTGCAACATGATACGCAACTCTAACACGCATTTCCCACGGTAACGGTTGCTTGTCCCCTACGAATTACATTGATCACATAGTCTATTCATCAACTAAAATCTTCCACAAACTTATTATCAAAACTACCATTGACAAGGAAAATAAATGCTACTCAGTTACTTGTTAGTACTTATTAAGACAGACAACACTTCCTTTCAAGAAATAAATGCAGCTGGGATTTACCACCAAAACGAAACGACAATAATGAGATTGACAAGTACTGGTCAAAATACTATAAGTAAATTGCTTTAATGACTGCAAAAGTAGTTGAATGAGAGGATATAGAGCAGTACAATGAAAGAGATGTTTGGACAAAGTATCATTTGGCATGTACTCAGCTACCAAGAGCCTTTCATCTCCTTCAGCACAACAACCAATTAGATTCACCAGTCTTTTGTGCCTCACTTTCCCAACTCCAGCTGCCTCTGCCTGACCAATCATAACCATTAACACAAACTTGCTTTCCCAAATTTAAATAGCAAAGAAATAACTTATACAAAATGGCACTTATATGAGAAACATTTAATTAACTATTAAGTTGTTAATCAAGTGAATCCCTATCATTTTGCAGTGATACTTGTTAGTCTCCAATTCCTATTTCTCATGCAATTTCTCAGAAACCAAACTGAATTTGAGGTTATTTTCTTAGTCTTACCAGAAATTGTTGAGCATCAGGCCAAGACTGTTTGGAGAAGCGTTTAACAGCGACTAACCGATTATTCTCAAGCTTCCCTCTGTAAACCAAATTAGGAGCTTTCTCACCACTCTCAGAGACAATGTAACCAGTGCTGAACTCATGTGTGGCCCTTCTGAGTTCATTCAGACCATACTCTTTGAATGCTGGAACCTGAATTTCTTGATCACCATCCCCTCCATCATCACCTTCAAAACCACAAAACCCAAATTAAAAAACCAAACTTTTTCAAACCAAACACCCCCATTTGGCTTTAGAATATATTTTTAGTAACAACAACATAAACCCAACAATAATAAGAAAAAACAAACAAACAAAACACATCATGGTAGTTGCATATAAAAGTTAATAAAACCCCAAAAAAGGTAAAATGAAAAGATAAAGGAAAGAAGAAAAGCAGGTTGAAAAGTGAGTACCTGGATCGAGTTTCTTTGAGTCGGGTAAATCAGTAGGAGGGTCTTCAGGGGAGTGAAGATGAGCAGTTTTGGAGTGAAAGCAACCCATAGAAATGAAAGAGTTGTTTATTATTATTATGAATGTTGAATAATGAAAGGGTTTGGTTTGTACATAGAAAAAGAAGAGTAAATGAATGATGAATGGTTTTAGTTCCCCATGTTGCAAGTGACTGAGTCACTACTTCTATAGTTGCTTGTTGCAGCGGCGGAAACAGGAGAGAGAGAGAGAGAGAGAGAGAGAGAGAGAGAGCACAAACAGTGTTAGAAGAGAAGCAATGGAAAAAGGGCAGAGAGAGAGAGAGAAGAAGGTCACATGACAAGGTGTATGATGGAGCACGTGCTGACTCAGGTGGGGCTGTGATGTTAAAACATTTTCCGATGAAAAAATTTATTAGTATTAATTTTTTGTTTTTTATTTTTAAGGAGAAGAAAGAATTGGGAAAATGTTGCTACAGCGTCATGGTTGTAACCGACCATAAAAGTATTAAGCTTAACCTCAAAGTGGAACAGTGAAGATTACTGGTTGCAGTTACGTGGAGTCGTTTGTGATTTTAGGTTCCTGGTCCATGTTTTAAGGGTCTTGTTGTGTCTGCTTTTGGTTTTCTTTTCGCGTTTAAAGTGCTAAACAACAAACAAGCTTGTGTGAATTGGTGATGAATGATGATGATGATGCAATAATGCAAAAGGATTGTGCTTTTACAACAATTTATTCAAAATATTACTTTTTTTTTGTAAAACCATAAGAAACAAATATAAATTTTCAAAAGTACTGTAATTGTTCATGTGTGGTAGAAGATTCATAATATATTTGGTTTTGAGATATTTAGGCTTATATCATTACATAAACCTAGTATAAGATTGGCTATTTTAGTAAGTAACTGATTTAAAAGTTAGGCATTACAACGGGGCGGGTTGGGGACGGTTTTTATCTCCTCAAATTCAAACCCGAATTCCTAAACAATCCTCATTTTCCGCCCCAAACTTAAATGAGAATGGAGAATTAAAACTCAAACCCGTCTCAAACAGGTTCGGGTATTTCCGCCCCGCCACCATCAATTTAGTAAAATCAATTTTTTTAATAGAAATTTTTATTTTTCTCAAAATCAAATTACATTACACATAAAAAAAATAAAAAAAAATCTCAAAAAAATTATTACATACATTTCAAAATTTTTAAATAATTAATACAAATCAAAATATCAAAACATTGACCACATATGTAATATTTCAAATTAACATAATTAAATAATAATATACATAATAAAATAATCGGAGCGGGTTCGGGGTGGGTACTAGTGTCCCCATTACCCGACCCGTCCCCATATTTTTTAGTCGGGAAAAATCCAAACCCAGTCAAAACGGGTTTTCCCCATCAACTTCGGGGCGGATTCGGGTGGGTACCCACGGGTATGAGTTTTGTTGTCATGCCTATTAAAAGTCATTGTACTACCTTTGCATGTTTTATTTTCTGATATTTTGGATCAAGCTCTAGTGTCGATAAGAGTTGTGCATGTTGTAGTCGTATGTTTAAGTATGTTGTCAAAATATATTAACTTGTAATTTAAGTTAGTATGTGTTGGGGAACACCTTTGTGAGACTTCTTTTTAGAGCAACACTTTTATGAGAGACACACCATATATTCATCCAAAATCTTAAGGTGATAGGTGTATGGGTTCTCCCACTTATAAATTGTATAGTCTCCACATTTCTAACCAATGTGGGACTATTACCCATACGACTCACCATTGCTATACTCAACACTCCTCATCAAGTGTGAGTCTATCCACAATGCTCCCCTAGGCAGAAGCTCTTTTCATCCACATACACTTGTACCGTCGTTGACACTCTTCAACATGGCACCTCTTAACCACCACCTGTGGGTAGTACTTTCAATACAAGTGAGTTGGTCCTTCACTCGAATCAGGCTCTGATACCACTGTTGGAGAAGTTTTTTTTAACTAAGGAGCATTGAAAATTGTGCAATTTTTTTTAGAGTAACACAAGACACACCACATATTCACCCAAAACCTTAATGTGATGGGTGTATGGGTTCTCTGAGTCTTACTTGTAAGGTCAATTGTTTAAGTTAGCTTGTGTAATGGACCTGTGGTAAAAGCCCATTAGGTTAGTATGTTAGTTTTCTTATAAATAGCATGATAGTCTCTCATCTTTTTAAAGGTGGTGCAAATCTTAATTAGGGTGAAAGATGTTAATTGTTGGTATTCACTTGTAATCTTTGAACCCTTATTGAGAAAGTGAATAGTAAAACAATTTTAACCAATTCTCTATTCTTCTTCCTTCTTCTCTCACTTTTAATAAATCTAATAGAGTTTCTTATGTTTGTTCAAGAAGCTCAATCTTTATCTCATAACTTTGTTTTGTTATTAACGACATCGGTTCACAACATGTTCTTTCAGATGTGAACTTGTTTAATATATGATTTATAATATATTTGGGTATGGGATGTTTAGGCTTTTATCATTACGTAAGTCTAGAATACCCTTAGTTAGGTAATCGGTCTAAAAAATATTATAATAAACTAATTTGAAATCACTATTCAACAATATTGATCAGGTTTAAGTTACATTTGAACTTTGACCTTGTCATTTGCGTTCATTTGTTTCCAACCATCTTTTCTTACTTTAGTAGTCTATCAAGCCCATAAATATGGTTCTTTAACCATCTTTGACTCCCTTTGCTTTTGAATACCTCCTTGAAGGTCTTTGTTTTTTAATTTTGGAACCTTCCAACCACATTAAAAAATAAATGACAAGGTTAGCATAATTGTATATTTGAGATGGTACAATGTCACTCCTTACATTATCATAAGTCAAATGATAGTCAAAGGCCTATGTAATTGTTCCCTTACTACTACTAGTATATATAATAGGAACCTTCACCTCAAATTAAGTTCTCTGCGTCATAGTTTCAAAAATTTTCATTTCCATGTCTTTACTCTTACTCCCTTTCACCGACTCACTTAAAGTAATATGTTGGGTGAGAACGGTAAAATTTACCAATTTGAAAAATAGTTTTGAAAATTTTATCAGAGTTTAAAAATAAAAAATTAGATTATGTGGTGAGAACAATGTTCATATAAAAGGATTATGCTTGTAGAGCGGTATATACACATTAACACCTCAATTAGTACATAATATAATAATAGATCAAATCAAACAATTAGCCAAAAACTATCAAATGGATTATTGAATTAATATCAAATTCACACAAGACTTGTAAATGTATAAAGTCAACACAATATGGAATCTAACACCACGATTTTCAACCTTAATCAACAACAAGAAGAATTTGAAGTGGCGATTCTAATAAGACATACACTTAATCAATAAAATGATATCAAGGCAAAAGCCTAACAACATACGATTCTAAGAAAGCGGTAAAAAACAAACTAAACATGCCATTTCAAAAAAAAAATTAAAAGAGAGAGAGAGGTCTACGTCAGATTTATAGTGGTTCGGCTATCGCCCTCGCTAAGCCTACTCCACTTTCGAATAGTTACCCAATTAAAATTTTGGTCTTCCACTATAGTTTGGGACAAAATTACAAGATGTTTAGTACAATCACAATCCAAATAATGCGGAAAATATAAAAGTTTTCCATTTGGATCCCCTTGACTTGTACACAATATCCAAATTGAATCCTCATAAAATCTTTACTCGAAATCGTCTTGAATCTTCCAACCTCAACAATTCTACTCCAAAGTCTTCATTCTATAGCGATCTTTCCTCGATCTTTCTGGTATCTTGCGCTGGTTTGTTTGAAGATTGAGAAGAACTCTCACTTTGTCCGTAAGCTTTCACACAATATTATCGAAGTAATTTTGGAGATAAGAACATCTTTCTTTTCCTCTGGACTTTGTCAAAACCAGCCACAACACCACACACCTTACAAACCTCAGAAATCTTAAACAAATATTCAAAGAAATGTTAAACACAAACATAATCTTTTTAACAATCACAAATCTCCCAAGATGAGATTTAGATCCACACGAAAATGAAATTAGAATGAGGTATGAGATGAAAGAAATTGTTTGCAAGCACTCAAGAAAGATTAAAAAGTTCTTATGAAAATTAAATAACAAATGAGTTGTGAGTTTTCAAATCAGTAGTGGAAATATATGTTTTCCAACATTATGAGACATTTGAATGAAAAGGATGTAATATGTGCTGAAGATCTAGCACGAAAATGAGTGAAAATGGTGTATGATTTAAGTCATAATCAAGAGGAATGATTCGAGTTAGAAAATTAAGTTATTTGAATCAAGAAGCAAAAACCATATGAGAATCCATTAGTGTGATTTGAGTCACGCAATCTTTTATTTGAATCACATGATTCGAGTCATGAAATTTGGTGATTTGAATTGGAGTCACATAAAAAAATAGGGAAGTTTCAGTTTAGTATGATTTGAATCACACAGACATGTGATTTGAATCAAATTGTTGTGATTCGAATCATGAATCCTATGATTTGAATCATGAAAATAGGAAGAAAAAAAGTCCTTGAAGTCCTTGTAAATCTGATTCAAGTCATGTGAATAGCGTGATTTGAATCACAATACCATAATCTCATTTTGGCAAAATTTTAAACGATTTTTTAGATTCTAATACTGTCATGACTTAAATCATTCTCAAGTACAGTTCTTGATCCAAAAACTCAATATATTGACTTGAAGCATATTACGTAAACTATAATCAAACACTTTGATTTATGCATGCTTAAAACAGATTTAATAATCAACCTTGGGATGTAAAGTGAATGAGGAGACTCGATGACTAAATAAACAGAAACAAGAGCTTAAATGACAAGAAACTAAACATTTAACCCGTGAGGGAGAGACATTCAACATTCAACTTCAGTCTCCCTCTTTTTGATGCTTTACAAGCTTGCAATTGGAATTGAGTCAATTTTAAGTAGGAGAAAAATGTGATAAATGATTTCCTCCATTTTCTCGTGTTCCCCCCTCAAACATCACACAGAAGCATGGACAACATAAAATGTACAAATAGTGTCTAGACTCACGTTACAACTTTTCCCCTTTTGACAAGATCAAAAAGAGATAGATGCTAATGAGCCTAAATGAAAAATAACCAGGAACATAAATAATAATCCAAAGAAACAAATAAGTTACACATAGCTAAGAAGAATATATAAAGCATGAGGATATATTTCATATATATGAAGATAGATATGCCAAATGCAACAAATATGTGCAATTTAGACATGAAATTACACAACAACACAACTACATGATAAAAACAAACATGAATGGAAGATCAAATAATGTTTCAACAAAACAAAAGAATGCTCAAATGCACATAATTAATATGATGCGCTTAAAAATGTTTTAAATGCATAAACGAACAATCGTACAACAACATAAAAATGAATAAATGATATTTGTGAGAACCCACGAGGGGCGATGAGACCTTACCACCCACGGGGGGAGAAAATGCCTTATCACCCAAAGGGGAAGATACTTCCCACGACACGCTCGTTCGTCCAAGATGGGAAAACATGGGATGTGACATGTCTTTGTCAGAGATAATGCTGAAAAGGGATCTAGGGATTAACCCATGTCTCCCTAGAAAATAGAGATTCAATAGTCCACTAACATGACTAGAATGTGTAGTTGTTACTCCCAAGAAACCCTAAATCCCTGCCTCTTTAAATACCTCAACCTTAGGGTTGTGGGGAGAAATCCATTATTCACCGAAAATACCCCAAATACAAAGTCTTTCACTCTCTTGAGCTTTCTCTAACCCCGCGCAGAGAACACCTTCAAAATAAGGCTTCTCATTACCGTGAGCTTGCCCTAACCACCACAAACTATAAAAGCCTTTGGCCACTCCTACCAGCTTAAGGGTGTCACACATATGTACTTTTTTAGCAAGTATAGGGGTGTCCATTATAAGGCCCCATTAAAACTGAATTGGATTACACCTTTCATTATTACCACCACTTTCACCGTTTTCTCTCAAAAATGGTCAAGAAAAGCCTAAACTTCATCGTTAATACCATTGTTGGAGGTTTCTCCGACGAAGGAAATTTCAATTCACCCCGGAGGAAATATGTCAGGCAGGTGTTGAATGTGAACATAATATCCATGTGCCACTCTAAAGCTATATGGAAATGAAAATAGTCCAAAATTATTTTCTATAACAACCCAATGGTCATCGTTGTGCAATATGGTAACTAGGATATCAAGTGAGTCTTGGTAGATACGAAGAGCTCAGCAGACGTCCTATTATGAAGCACCTTCTAGAAGCTCTAACTAGGTCCCTGAAGCATTAAGACATTACAGGACTCGCTAGTAGGATTTTTCGACGAACAAATGCAAGTAATTGTTTACATAACCCTAGAAACGATTTTCGGCTCAAGAGAAGATTTCAAGGCAATCGAAGTCAATGACCTATTGGTGGATGTATTATCTCCTTATAATTTCATCCTCGGAAGGCCGACCACTAACTCATTAGGGGCGGTTATATCCACCCAGTACCTAGTAATAAAGTACTTGTTACCCAGTGGACGAGTCAGAACGATCAAAAGAGACCAAAAAATGCTCTCAGGAATGTTATCAAAGTAGCTGTGTGATGAGGAAGGAGGATGTCTCCCACGAGGTGTCCCCAATTTTCAATATGCAAGACATAGACACTGCGAGTTAGGATCCCATGATTGTCATGGAGAACGAGAGGCTCATACCCATAGAAGATATGAAGGAGACCCTTATGTGAGACCAATGTCTCAAAGGAAGCAAAAAGTTGGCAAGGAGAAGAGAGCCTCCATCGACAAAGAGGTGAATAAGTTATCAAGTGTTGGTTTCGTCACTAAAGTAAAATATCCAACTTGGTTTGCCAACGTAATCCTGGTGAATAAAGTACCAAACAAGTGGCGTATGTGCATGGATTTCACTGACCTCAATGCGGCCTACCCCAAGGACCTTGCACACTTCCAGATATTGATCGCATGATAAATGGGTCCTTGGGTTACCTGACCTTAAGCTTCACAATAGAAGATGATAGTGATGGAAAAAGGCCAACATCGTGATCGATTTCACATCACGTGTAATATCCCATCCAAATGACCAGGATGATGGTGAATTAAGTGATAAAGATATTTACGATGTAGATGTGGCAAAAGTATACATAAAATTGTACCTCAAATGGTAAGAAGAATGCATGTTTGGAGAGAAACAAAAGGAACAAATTAATATCCTACTACAAGAGAAAGCAAGTCTCATCACAACCATCTCAGAACTTAAAGAAGAAGTTACCCTTTTGAATTCTAAGCTTTAAGATATGATAAAGTCAATTTTCATGTTAAATTGTAGGCACCCTTGATGAAATTATCTGGGTAGGAAAGGTGGCTAGAGGCATGAAATGAGTTGTGTTTGACTACAACTCCATGAATGCTTAAAACAAGTTTGTTTCCTCTGTGCAGAAGATTGAGCTTCTAATGACAGACTACATGTCTTAGCATCCTGATCAACATTATTACTAACACATAAACACCTATAAAAGATCATAATGGATTTGTCACTACTATGAACAACAAGTCCATATACAACCTTTTTGCTACAAATTGTATGGAAGAGCCTTCAACCACTATAAACAGCATCCCAACAAAAATATTTAAAGAAATGGTCAGATGAAAAAAACTAAGAAAGTCAAGGAGGAAACCACAAGTCACATTGATCACACCTCCCTAAGAGCTTCCTCTCATGAATATTGGTATTTTGACAATGGTTGTTCTAGATACATGACAGGAGAAAAAAAATCATTTGAAAGAGGTAAAACCCAACTCCAAAAGCTATGTTACTTTTGGTGATGGTGCAAAAGGCAAGATCGTGGGAAAAGAGAAACTGGATTATTCAGGCCTGCCTAATCTAGAAGATGTTCTTTTAGTTGAATGCCTCACTGAAAATCTCATAAGCATCAGCCATTTGTGTGATTAAGAACTATGTGTTAACTTCAACAACTATGAATGTGTTTGTTACACACAAGAAGCTAGAAGAGATCCTGAAAGGGACGTGATCCACATATAACTATTAAACATGGAGCTCTCAATAAAAGTATCAACCTTCAATAGGCCTTATAACTAAAGAAGATGGAACCAATTTGTGGCACTAGAAACTTGGCCATATAAATCTCATAAGTATGAAGAAAATTATTTCTGAAAAGGCTATCACTGGCATACCTGACCTCAAGATTGAAGAAGGAAAATTTTGTGGAGACTGTTAAATAGGAAAACAAACCAAGATGTCACACAAGAAGCTGTGACATATTACCACCTCAAAGTTCCTAGAGTTACTTCACATAGATCTCATGGGGCTCATGCAGGTAGAAAGCTTGGGTGGAAGAAGATATGCCTTTGTGTGTGTTGATGATTACTCAAGGTACACCTGGATTAACTTTCTTAAAGAAAAACCTGACACCTGTGTCACAATTGTAAGACTTTGTCAACATCCTTTGCGGAAAAAAGAAAAAGAGATTGACAAGATTATTCACAAACGAAATGACTAGGGAAGAGAATTTGAAAACTCTAGTTTTTCAGAATTCTACTCTTCTAAAAAGGATTATCATGAGTTCTTTTCACTAATTAATCCCCCAAAAAATAGAGTCATTGAATACAAAAATAGAATGTTGCAAGAAATGGCTAGAGTCATGCTTCATGTTAAAAATATCATTTATTATTTCTAGGCTAAAGCCATGAATACAACTTGTCACATCCACAGCCGAGTAACTGTTGGTTCTAGAATAGCAGCAAGCAAAAATATATAAGTAACCCAGTTTTGTCGTATCCACAGAGATCAGTGCGAGGGAAAGAATGTCATTCGACGGTTTCTATGTTTCTAAGCTCATGGTTCAAAAGTTTTGGTTTTAAGAAGGAACCAAAGTAAAATGCAGAAAATGTAAAGACGGAAAATATAAAATAAAGACTGGATTATAAACGGAGCCTTGTTGGAAATGGATCTCATCAATTGATAACACATGCATTCTTCTAATCATATTATACATAAATCAATCATTCGCCTAATATCCTCACGTATCACCCACGACAGAGGTTATGTCTAACGCAACGTTGAGAGATCGACCGTATTTCCTCATTGGTGATGTCTCACGCAACAAAAACCAGCACAGAACATTAAGAGCTGATACTCACGCAAGTGTTAAGCCTAAATCTATTTCTAGAGTTCAGAACAAAACAGATAATCATCTTAGATCCAGATCTGAAGAGTATATGTCTATAGCGGTTCAAATCAAAGATAAATAGGTAAACAAAGATGACACCCATATCAGATAAATGACTGCTTCATATAAAATGCCAACGATCAGAATACGTACATACGTTTAACCCTTTTTTACATGTATTCAACTAATTTGCCAAACGAATGTGAATACCGTTCTTCATCACTATTATCACGCATCCTCGCAATACCGTATCGATCCTACTCTTGCTAGCCATGTTAATTAATCAACACAGTACAACAAAAGATACAATGAATATCAATTTACAAAACCATGCTAAAAGTTTGGTTCATTGATAGATGGAAATCTAAGATCAAGGATTTGTAAAGGTTTTGTCAAGACCACAAATAATCAATCAAAGACAACAACAATAGAGAATCAAAACATATTCACAAACATACATTAGATGAAATATAATAGGTATCAAAAGATTACATCCTCATCCAACAAGAGATCAAAGATCCTACCTTTTCTCCCTTAGAATGAAGAAATATCAAGTTCTGATCTTTAACTACAAGTTGTATCAAATATCCAAAAACTAAATCTAAAAAGAGTGAAAGTTCTATTTATAATGCAATCAGAAATTTCACAATTCGCAAAGCGAACTATTTATTCGCACAGTGAATGTCAAATTTAGGCACCTCAGGTGCCTCTGAATAGTTAAACCGCCCTAGAAATTCTCGTGAATTCGCAATGCGAAGGATCACTCGCAAAGCGAACACTCGTTTTCCCCGTTCGCAAAGCGAACTTTAGTGCCTTTTGCCCCTGCCAAAATCTGGGACCATTCGCTGGGACCTCGCCAGTGGTTCGCAAAGCGAACCTTCGCTGACACTCGCTTTCAAGTTCACAAAGCGAACTTACTGATGTCTTCCTCTGCTCTTTGGCAGCTTGCATCATTTTCTTGTGTCTTACACTTTGATCATTTAGTGCCTTTTCCTGCACAATAACACACACATTACAAGCACCAAAGGTATATTCTCAATGTTTGAAGAACAACAATAATCATTAGTAAAACTAATGAAAACATGAGAAAATAGTAGAAAAAGTGCAAGGAAAGATAGTTCATTTTTAGGTCAAATCCGCACCTAACAACTCTCCCCAACTAGATTTTTGCTTGTCCTCAAGCAAAGTATGCCCCTCATTAAAACAAGAGGATTTGCTCAAGCATAAGATTCAACCAAAGTCAAGCATGAAAATGCGCACAAGTAACGTTCACCACTCAATAGAATCGAACAATGACAAAGAATTAAGTTCTTAAACAAATATCATGGAATGGTTCAAAGAACAACTAAATTTTCATATTTGAATCAATCTAACACTCCTATTCAAAAATAAGAATGAAGAAATTGACGCGTTTGCAACCGCGAGGAAATTTCACTCACCTGACAAACAGTGCTAATAACAATCCAATTCATACAACATCTAACAATAAAAAATGAAAACATGGAAGCAAAAAGATCGCTAAGGGCTTCAAAGGTTGTAGCTTGGTCGGGTTAACAATAAAGGGACATTTATAAAGGTCATTGAATCGAAATTGCCGATGCAAAAAGAAACATTCACTATACATGGTATTTACACATCACAACTTCATTCACCATTCTCATTCCTTTACCACAAACCTTCTCAAACTTCCTTATGCACAATTATTTCATTCTCTGTTTTTCTCATTCAAACAAGCATTTTCTTTTGTTTTTCACATTCATATTCACACTTTTTCTTCTCATGCTTGTTTGAACTTTTTCAAAAGTTTATAGCACCTTACCAATCTTCTTTTCCATTCTCCCCAACTTGAATTCAACCAAACCTCAAGTGAATGTTCCTTGCTTTTTAAGGCAAGGAAATCAAATTAAAAAAATGTTCAAAGGTTCAAGAAGAAATTTTTAGAAGCTCACAAAATTCAATGATGAACTACACTTTCACATTATGTACACACAAAGTTCATCACTAAAATGAGATCTAAACTGTTTAGGCTCAAAGGGGTTAACAAATACTCATTACTCACTGGTAAGGTACTTTTGGATATGGTTGTGCTCAAATATAAACAAATGCCTTGATCATTTCTAATGCTTCCACAAAATCACAATAATCAACAGATAAAGCATGAATCAAACGAATCAAACAAAGTTATCAGTCATCCAAGTATTTAGTAAACAATGGAGGTTTCTCACAATTTGTGGCTTTTGGACCTAAGTGAAACAAGCATTCAAACAAGTTGCAACATGAAACAAAAATACACATTTGTACAAAGAACAAAAGTCTTAAATCATTCTAACATTCTATAAAGCGGTACAATTTACCTCGCATACATTCAAATCTCACTATCCAGACTCGGCCGAAGCTTCATTGAATACTTTTATACAAATAGAAACCAATCTAGAAGGAGTTCTCATCATTCCTGATCACACTGGAGAAAACATAAAAGAAAACAAATACATATAATATAAACAAATGTACAAAGCTAAAAAATATAGAAAATATCGCAATGTGATTCAATATCTAAACACCGATCCCCGACAACAGCGCTATTTTGTTGGTGCTAGAATAGCAGCAAGCAAAAATATATAAGTAACCCAGTTTTGTCGTATCCACAGGGATCAGTGCGAGGGAATGAATGCCATTCGACGGTTTCTATGTTTCTAAACTCATGGTTCAAAAGTTTTGGTTTTAAGAAGGAACCAAAGTAAAATGCAGAAAATGTAAAGATGGAAAATATAAAATAAAGACTGAATTATAAATGGAGCCTTGTTGGAATTGGATCTCATCAATTGATAACACATGCATTCTTCTAATCATATTATGCATAAATCAATCATTCGCCTAATATCCTCACGTATCACCCACGACAGAGGTTATGTCTAACGCAACGTCGAGAGATCGACCGTATTGCCTCATTGGTGATGTCTCACGCAACAAAAACCAACACGTAGTATTAAGAGATGATATTCACGCAAGTGTTAAGCCTAAATCTATTTCTAGAGTTCATAACAAAACAGATAATCATCTTAGATCCAGATCTAAAGAGTATATGTCTATAGCGGTTCTAATCAAAGATAAACAGGTAAACAAAGATGACACCCACATCAGATAAATGACTGCTTCATATAAAATGCCAACGATCAGAATATATACATACGTTTAACCCTTTTTTTACATGTATTCAACTAATTTGCCAAATGAATGTGAATATCGTTCTTCATCACTATTATCACGCATCCTCACAATACCGTATTGATCCTATTCATGTTTGCCATGCTACTTAATCAACATAATACAACAAAAGATACAATGAATATTAATTTACAAAACCATGTCAAAAGTTTGGTTCATTGATAGATGAAAATCTAAGAACAAGGATTTGTAAAGGTTTTGTCAAGACCACAAATAATCAATCAAAGACAACAACAATAGAAAATCAAAATATATTCACAAACATACATTAGATGAAATACAATAGGTATCAAAAGATTACATCCTCATCCAACAAGAGATCAAAGATCCTACCTTTTCTCCCTTGGAATGAAGAAATATCAAGTTCTGATCTTTAACTACAAGTTGTATCAAATATCCAAAAACTAAATCTAAAAAATGTGAAAGTTCTATTTATAATGCAATCAGAAATTTCACAGTTCGCAAAGCGAACCATTTATTCACACAACAAATGTCAAATTTAGGCACCTCAGGTGCCTCTGAATAGTTAAACCGCCCCAGAAATTCTCGTGAGTTCGCAATGCGAAGGATCACTCGCAAAGCGAACACTCACTTTCCCATTCGCAAAGCGGACTTTAGTGTCTTTTGCCCCTGCCAAAATCTGGGACCATTCGCTTGGACCTCGCCAGTGGTTCACAAAGCGAACCTTCGCTGACACTCGCTTTCAAGTTTGTAAAACGAACTTACTGATGTCTTCCTCTACTCTTTGGCAGCTTGCATCATTTTCTTATGTCTTACACTTTGATCATTTAATGCCTTTTCCTGCACAATAACACACACATTACAAGCACCAAAGGTATATTCTCAATGTTTGAAGAACAACAACAATCATTAGTAAAACTAATGAAAACATGAGAAAAGAGTAGAAAAAGTGCAAGGAAAGATAGTTCATTTTTAGGTCAAATCCACACCTAGTAACCATTCGACCAGGAACCTCAACTATTCACTATGAGCAGTGGAAATGAAGAAAGCTAAATGTCAAATATTTCCATGTGTTTGGCAGCAACTGTTACATTTTGGTTGATCGAGAGCAAAGACGCAAAATAGATCCTAAAAGTGATGAAGGAATTTCCTTGGGAAATTATATAAACAACACAACTTACCTGGTGTATAATAATCGTAAAAATATTATGATGGAATCTATAAATATTTTTGTAGATGACTCGCCATAAGATGAATCAAGTGTTGAAGAAGAGGAAGAAGTTACTAAACATGAGCATAATGATATGTGTGATGTGTAAAACAAAGGAACATACAATGTTCAGACTCTTGAAAACGAAGACTCTAAAGCGAGAAAAGGTAGTGTTCCATCAAACAAAGGACCATATTGTGAGTGCAACTTTCCGTTAGATGTATTTTGTATGATGTCAAAGCTAGGACACTTTAGCATTTATGTATATTGGACGATATTCTCTGAGTCTAATTGTGCATTTTAGCATTATGAAGCATAATAACATGTTGGAAAAAGGTTTAGAAAAGTTTCACGCATCAAAGAAAATGTTTCATGCATCAAAAACTGTTTTTTTATCTGAAGGACAACTATGTGTCGACACATACGCTCTATAACTCGACACATAAAAGGAAATTTCTACTACAGGTCGACACATACGAACTTCAGGTCGACACATATACTACATTTTAAAACCTTGTAGGCTCTATTTGATGTGTTGTCTTTATGAGTCGACACATAGAAGAAAATTTTCTCTATAGGTTGACACGTATGATTTTCAGGTCGACACATGTAACCCATTTTTAAAGCTTGTAGCCTCTGTTTGATGTGTTGACTGAATAGGTTGGCACAAGACCTTTACAGGTCGACACATGGCCTTCACAAGTCGGCTCATGCATCAAATAGGTCGACCTATGACTTACATAGGTCGACATATTCACTAAAAATCTTGAAACTTTACATTGTTTTCTATACATATTACATTTCTTTTTGCTTCTAACTTGCTCACATATATATACTTCATACATGCATAATTTCTTTTCAATGATTTTGTGAAAATCATAAACTAAACCTGGAAAATACAAAGAGTTTTCTTCATCTTCAACCTTAATTTTATGCATACACACAAATAAAATACACATAATCATTTATTGTCTGGGTGTCATCTAAAATCAAGTTGATAACGTCCAATTTTGCTTGTGGTATTGTAAATTGGGTTGAGATCTTTGGGGGGTTTCAAATAAGAAAACCAAGGTGGAATTTTCCTTCAAGATCAAATTGGGGATTTGAAGGTTTTGGACAAAATTGTGCATATTTGGATTCGACCGAGTGAAGGCTTTGAATAACGGAGGGTTCTTGCAAAGGAGTAGCATGAGATGGTGAATTAAATTGGCAAATCGTAGGTTACAACAATTCGCAATTTAGATTCAATCGAGTGAAGGCTTTGAAAAACGGGGGTTCTAGAAAAGGAGTAGTGTGTGACGGTGAACCAAATTAACATTGTTGGGTGACTTGATCAAGCTCAGATCAAGGGAAGAGAAAGTGTTATGATTAACATCAAACATAGGGTTTGTAGGGTTGCATTGCTACATTTTTCTTGTAAACTACTTTTGCAAAGTAAGGTTAATTTCACTATCTCGATTCGAGTTCGAATTGAGGGCAGACGTACCAATAGCGAGGCCAATTGGAGAACTGCCTAAACAAATCGTTGTGTACTCTCTCTCTATATCTATCTATCTATTTATCTATCTATCTATCTATCTATCTATCTATCTATCTATCTATAAATCTATCTATCTATCTATCTATCTATCTATCTCTTTTACATTTCATTTGCAAATTGTTAAGTTTATTTTCCTACCCTAAATTTTGACCATTTTTCTTTTACTCTTCATCTAACTAATATGTCCAGAGTTTTATACCAGTCGTTTGTTCAACCCAGTGAGTTATAAAGTCAAAAGTAGATTGTTTTGACTTTTTAGGAATTTCGATCAAGCTACCATGGTGATGGGTAGCTAAACACTTTTGTGTCAAGATTAGAGGTAGTTAATCTTGCTTGTATGTATTTCTTTTGATCTTTTGTATATGAACAAGGTTGATGATTAATATATGATGAAGTTGTTTACTTTTAATGTTGTATTTATGGTTTGAATCACTCTAGACATATATTTTCCAAATCTTTATCTAATGTCTTCATCTATTAAAAACCAAACTCTAGACATAGATTTGGGATTTAATATTTGCTTTGTATTGGTCTTAATGTTTATTGTTTCGATTGTTGGCGTGAGATGTCATCTAACGATTTAAACAATAATACCCACGAAATCGCTTTAGACATAAACTGATTCGCGAGGATACGCGATTGTATTAATCGAAATTAAGTTAATATGCTTGATTAATCGGATACGTATGAAAAGAATAAACGAAATCTAATCTTGGCATGCTTTTCTCAAAACTAAAACATCTTTGCCCCAATTTACTCTTTGCCACAAACTTATGTTACAAAACAAGAAATCATTTGAAAACTCTTTACTTAAAACGGTAAACTATTGAATGGCGAGAATCTATATATCTTGCGTATAATCCCCGTGGATACGATAAAACACCCACCAAAAATACTTTTAACACAAGAATATAAGATTTAACAATGATCTAAATTTTTAATAATCACGAGACAATCTTAACTATTCTAATACCTAGATAACTAGTACAAAAGAGACATTAATTAAGATATTTTTCTAGTTAATAATACCTAATAACTTTTAGCCTAATTATGTCATTCGTAATTAATTGGTTAAGTCAAAATTATAAAGTCAAAAATAGCAACTACACCCTCTGGTCACTATTATAAGCAACAAAAAACTTTTTAGGTTCATTGAATAATTGATGTATCTGATGTATAATAATGTCCAGATACATCATTTATTTAATGAATCTAAAAAGGTTTTTGTTGCTTATAATAGTGACCAGAGGGTGTAGTTGCTATTTTTGACTTTATAATTTTGACTTAACCAATTAATTACGAATGACATAATTAGGCTAAAAGTTATTAGGTATTATTAACTAGAAAAATATCTTAATTAATGTCTCTTTTGTACTAGTTATCTAGGTATTAGAATAGTTAAGATTGTCTCGTGATTATTAAAAATTTAGATCATTGTTAAATCTTATATTCTTGTGTTAAAAGTATTTTTGGTGGGTGTTTTATCGTATCCACGGGGATTATACGCAAGATATATAGATTCTCGCCATTCAATAGTTTACCGTTTTAAGTAAAGAGTTTTCAAATGAATTCTTGTTTTGTAACATAAGTTTGTGGCAAAGAGTAAATTGGGGCAAAGATGTTTTAGTTTTGAGAAAAGCATGCCAAGATTAGATTTCGTTCATTCTTTTCATACGTATCCGATTAATCAAGCATATTAACTTAATTTCGATTAATACAATCGCGTATCCTCGCGAATCAGTTTATGTCTAAAGCGATTTCGTGGGTATTATTGTTTAAATCGTTAGATGACATCTCACGCCAACAATCGAAACAATAAACATTAAGACCAATACAAAGCAAATATTAAATCCCAAATCTATGTCTAGAGTTTGGTTTTTAATAGATGAAGACATTAGATAAAGATTTGGAAAATATATATCTAGAGTGATTCAAACCATAAATACAACATTAAAAGTAAACAACTTCATCATATATTAATCATCAACCTTGTTCATATACAAAAGATCAAAAGAAATACATACAAGCAAGATTAACTACCTCTAATCTTGACACAAAAGTGTTTAGCTACCCATCACCATGGTAGCTTGATCAACAAGTAAGAAAAGAAGCTTTTATAGCATCAAAGTCGAAGAATCGAGGATTGATGCTCCAAAGATTTGATTCTCACTTCTCCTTGAAATCCTAAGGTTTTTGACCTAGAAAACCCTTTTTTCACTCTTAGAAATGCTTAAAAGTGTAAATTACAAGTTATGAGAAAATATCTCCAAGAAAAGATATTTATAGCAAGTGCACAAAGTGCAGTAAGTGGCACTGCGCTAAGCGCCATCAGGAGCGCACTAAGCGCGGTCAGTAAAAATGCAGACAATTTCCCAGAAAGCGCGCTAAGTGCGGTTGGTGACTTTAGCTACTGGAAGTTGTAGAAAGAGCGCGCTGAAAAGCTCGCTTAACGTGGTTTAGACCTTTTTCTACTTGAATTGCAGAATGTGCGCCCTGATAGCATGCTGAAAAGCTCGCTTAGCGCAAGTTACCGTCACGAACTCTTCGAAAATCATCTTTCAGGCCTTCTTTCCTTCACCAATTGTTCCTAACATCAAATATAAGCAAGAAGGCCTGTCAAAGAGCATCAAAATGATCATAATATACAATATGTACAATAAAATTGGAAATTAGCACAAATATACTAAAACTACTAGATATTCTACTAAATTATCAAGGAAACCAATTGAAATGACCATAAAATATAGTCAAAAGTATGCACAATTTGGCCCTTAACAACTCTCCCCAACTTATTATTTTGTTTGTCCTTAAACAAAAGTGTATCGACTTAGAAACAAACCTGAAAACCCGAACAAGAATTCAGAATCAACTCAATAGAACAACGACAATTTTATGGTTCAAAAAGTAAAAGTAACAACAAGATAACTTATCAAAGTCTAAACTAATCATGAAGATGAAACTATTGCTAAGTGCAAAAACACACATCAAGACTTCTTGAGCAATACATGTTCAAAATTGAATCACACTTAGGCACACATTCATCAATGGTTGAAAACAAAATGAGGTTTTATTACATATCAAACAATCATGCAGACATCCGGAACCAATTATGCATTTAACAAACAACATGCATTAATGAGTGAAAAAGAAGGAATCATAGTTCTTATAAGGTTGTAAATTGGCATGGATACAAGGAAGGGTCATTTATCAAAGTCATTGTAACAAAATTACTTATTCCTAAAGAGCATTCCAAACTCAATACCAAAACACTTCAAGACCTTAACCCTCTTGTTTTCTTTGGAGGCATCATTACAACTTTGAGCTTTTTGTTGGCAATTCATGCCAAATTTCATTTATTTTTCAAGCTCCTTCATCATCCAAAACTACATTATATATATATATATATATATATATATATATATATATATATATATATATATATATATATATATATATATATATATATTCATGATGCCTCAATCTACCTCTTTTTTTTTCTCCCCAACTTAGAACACATCCAAATCATGATAATTAAGAATTCTCTCACACATCTAAGGCAAGGAACAAAATGCGCAACCATACTTAAGGTTGGGGTTCAAAACGTTTTACAACAAAATTCCAAGATCCCTTTCAAAATTTATGCACAATATTTACATATTTCAATTATTCACACGGATCTTGAAATTAAAGCTCAAAAGGGGTTTACAAATACTCGCTCACTCGTACGGTAGATTGATTATTCTTATTTGGTCAAGTGGTTTTTCTCAAAATGCACAAAAATTGTCTTGATCCTTTTATTCTTTTTTCACAAATTAACACACATGCATGATTTCAACATAATAAGAACGAGTCAAACAAGAATGTCGATATTCTGCATATATTCTACAATGAAAGCTTCCTCACAATGACAATGTTTTAAATGATTAAAAAATGAACAAGTATTTCAAAAGAGGTAATGACTACCAATTACCCTCATCACAAGTTTCATTTCCATGCTTAGTTTAGAAAACGATAAAAATGTACCTTGCGCGGTACCATTACTCGATCTTATCATTACCACTCAATTGCTTATTGATTCATCAATCTTGACATTAGTTCACTAGTTGCTTCAAGTTTTCAACTTAGGAACAAACAAAATCAAAACTTTTATACTAAAACTAGCAATTGCACACAAAAAAACTACTCAAAATACCAACATAATATTATAATGCCAAAATTTACGACAACCAAAATAATGGTGCCGCATATGCGTTCCTCATCCTATCACGGATGGTACAAAATACTTCATAAGTACAATAAAAACATAATAATAATATCCAGAAGGTTCAAACATAAACATAAACATAAAAACAACAAAAGATAAAATAACCCATGATCAACTATTCGGAGTTGGCCTCAGAACCAATCTCCCAAGTGCTCTTTCCACTGTCATCATCGTCGTCGTCCACAGCTGGTGTATCATCCTCATCAACGCCTGCATCCTCATCCTCTCTCGCAGACTTTGCCTGCGGTACCTGAGCTCTTGAGGTGAAACCTGCCCCCTCTGAAAATGATAAGGCATGTCCCCAGGCCATGCAACATAAGCATCAAAATCCTCCTGAGTCGAGAAAGGGTGCTCTACCTGTGGCTTGCGAACCAGCAAATGTAATGCCCACATAGATGAGTGCAAAAAGGAAAAAGCCCTCTGATGAGCCATATACATGTCCCAAGTGTACATGCATGCGACTCGCTCATCAAAGGCCTGGTCAGTTGGTGGAACCTCGCTATATTGTTGCTACTGCTATGGGTGGGCTGGTGGTGGTGGTGGTGGTAGTGGTGGCTGGTCTAATCCGGACATACAATGACTCTGAATCCAAGTGTCAGTCACAATTCCCTTAATAGTATTATGGACCACGCCTGAGATCGAGACTCCTGCTCTAGTACACAAACCCATAATCAATCCAGGAAAAACCAAAATAGTCGGGACCTTAGTGCCCAAATGATGTCCACTCGCAGCGATAACTCGAATCTCGTCAGAAATGATCCTCGCCACATCTACCTGCCTCTCCTCCATGATGTAATACATCATACAAGCGATGTCGACCAGAATGGAGGAGGTATAACTCCTTGGCCTAATGTTGTGTAGGACAAGGGTCATAAGCACCTGAGCAGTCGTATTCATATCACCCCTCTTCAGAATCTTTGGCCTACCTGCCACGTTCAACTCAAAATTGCCCCCGGGTGTGCCAAAGCTAAACAAACATTCTCCAAGTTCCAAGTCTTCCTAGCTACCCTCTTATAATATGAGCATGACTCACCCTCTACTAAAACCAATGGATAACCCAAGTACTCATTAATAACATCCCTCGAGAATGACACATGCCTCCCTCTGACATAAGTCGTGAAGGTATATATTTGCCCCTCCGTTAGAATGGCATTTGTGTAAAACTCACGCACAATCTCGTAATTCAGCAAGGTCGGAGGGGTTAAGAGGGTCTGTCATCCATCTGACTCGATGATGTTCTGACATCCACAAAACTCCCTTTGCAGGTGGATCCAAAAAATGTGTTCCGTCCAAATACTCCTCCGGGTTAACTCCATGTATCTTCCCTGCTGTTCCACCCCTACACATTTGTGACCATCAAACTCCATCGGTGGCTGTCTTTGCTTTGAAGTTTGCCTGGTGCTAATATAGGCACGTTTTGGAGTCATATGCAATCAAAGAAAATCAGACAAAAACAGCACCAAATGGGTCAAACCACCAGCTAGGAAATGCCACAAAAATCATAAGAAACTCCAGAGCAACAAAAAATAGGTAAACAATCGACGAAAATTAAAGAATCAAGAAAGTTTATCCTAGGGGTGCGCGCTTAGCGTGGTCAGAGCGCACTTAGTGCTCTCAGGCATGCAAGCATACTCTGCTGTGCAGCCAACCAAGCCCCCTAGCTCAATGATAAATAGGAAATGCACAAAACAACATATTTACAACAAGCCCATAGATTAACAAAATGAAACAGCCAGAACATGGCAAGGGGGTGCGCTTAGCGCGCCTGCGAAAATTCACAAAAACTCCTCTGCACCCATGGTTAATCAACCCTTCAATCAACACAATCATACTCCAACCAGTCCTATTTGACATACATTAACAGAATACTACAGTTCTAAGTTGTTCTAAACATGCAAAATCATTTTACTAAACAACCCTAACCTATAATTCAAAATTTGGTCAAAAAGCTTCTCCAATCACACTAATCTCTAACCTTAACCTATAACAGTTCAACAAGCTAAAAAAGAAACCCTTATCAGCATGGATTCTCTAATGAAGATAAAGAAAAGAATTTTTACAAACCTGGACTGGAGATGAAATGAGCTGAGAACTTTGTGCTTGAGATCAAGAGTGAAATATGAGAGCAATGGAGCAGAATACTTCTGGTGAATTTTGCAACTGAATGGGAAATGAGGGTTTTGATGAAACCCTTCATAGCTTATATAAAAGCTTGACCCAGAGGCCCAATGTGTTTCTCACTCAGGCCCACTCTTGACTGGCATGTTCACGTGACCGCGCTAAGCGGCCTCAGAAGCGCGCTAAGCGCGCTCGTGAAACACAGCAAGTCAAGGATGGCATCAGATTGCAATCACCCAACTATTCTGCCCGATTAATTCAAAAACACAGAAAATAAAATAGTCAAAACAGTAAATACTTACAATGTTGGGGTGTCTCCCAACTAGCGCTTTATTTAACGTCGTTTGAGCTCGACGCTCAAATGCGACTTCAAGGATCGTAAAAAGGCACTGTGGCGGTATTCCGCTCGAAATCACCACCAAGATAAATCTTCAACCTCTGACCATTTACAATCCAACTCTCATTTGACTGCGTGTCTTCAATGACAATCGCCCCATAGTGATTGATCTCCTGAATCCGGAATAGACCAGACCACTTAGATTTTAAATTTCTAGGGTACAGTTTTAATCGATAATTGAAAAGTAAGACCAGCCGCCCTACTTCAAACTATTTGGTCACTATCTTTTTGTCATGGTAAGTTTTCACTCGGTCTTTGTACAGCTTGTTGGAGTCATACACTTGGAGGCGCAATACCTCTATTTCATGCAATTGTACCTTTCTTTTTTCTCCGCTTAGAGTTGGATCAAAATTCAAAAATTTTAAGGCCCAAAATGCCTTATGTTCCAACTCCACCGGCAAATGACAATTCTTACCATAGACCATTTTGAAAGGTGTGAGACCAATCGGAGCCTTAAAAGATGTCTGATAGGCCCACAAAGTATCGTCGAGCTTGTTTGACCAGTCTTTTCTAGAGGCTGATACCATTTTCTCCAAAATCCTTTTAATTTCTCAATTTGATACCTCCGCTTGTCCATTAGCATGTGAATGGTATGGTGTTGCAACTTTGTGCTTTACACCATACTTCTCCAAGGCTTTTTCTAGCTGAGTGTTGCAAAAGTGGGATCCTCCGTCACTTATCAACACCCTCGGAGTACCAAATCGAGAAAAAATGTTTTTCTTTAAAAAATTTATCACAGTTTTTCTGTCCGTTTTAGCACATGTTATCGCTTCTACCCACTTGGATACATAGTCAACTGCAACCAAAATATACTCATTGGAAAACAATGATGGAAATGGGCCAACAAAGTCTATGCCCCAACAATCAAACACCTCAACTTCCAACATGTTTTGTAACAGAATTTCATTCCGTTTTGAAATTCCACCACTCCTTTGACACTTGTCACAACTTTGTGTATGCGCATGCGTATCTTTGAACAAAGAAGGCCAATGAAAGCCCGATTGGAGGACTTTCATTGTCGTTCTTAATCCGTTGAAATGCCCTCCATATGGAGAGTTGTCACAATGCCAAAGTATGTTAGTGGTCTCTTCTTTCGACACACAACTTCTCAAAATGTTATCGACACCAAGCTTGAACAAATATGGTTCGTCCTAAACAAAATACTTGGCGTCAGATAAAAATTTCTTTTTCTGGTTACGAGTTAGACCTTCCGCTATTAATCCGACGACTTTGTGATTTGCCATATCGGCAAACCAATGTCTAACTTGCACCATATACAACTTTTCATCAGGAAATTCCTCCTTGACCTATCTTTCATTTTTGGTTACCTCAAAATTCACAAGACGGGATAAGTGATCCGCCACCAAATTCTCATATCTCTTTTTGTCACGAATTTCCAAATCAAACTCTTGTAACAAAAAGACCCAACGAATTAGCCTTTATTTTGAATCCGACTTGGTAAGCAAATACTTAATCGCCGCGTGATCCGTGTAAACCACTACTCTAGACCTAATTAAATAAGACCGAAATTTTTCCAATGCATACACTATCGCAAGCAACTTTTTTTCGGTTGTTGCATAGTTTACTTAAGCTTCATTCAAGACTTTACTCGCGTATTATATAACATGAAATTTTTTTGTTCTACATTGACCCAATACCGTACCTACCGCATAATCACTTGCGTCACACATGAGTTCAAAATCCATTTTCCAATTTGGCGCGATGATTATTGGTGCGGTAGTCAAACTTTGTTTTAAAGAATTAAAAGCGATCATGCAAGAGTCATCAAATTCAAATGACTTATCTTTGTTGAGCAAATTGATCAAAGGCTTTGCGATTTTTGCGAAATCCTTGATGAACCTCCGATAAAATCCCGCATGACCAAGGAAGCTCCTTATACCCTTCACATTCAACGGTGGTGGCAATTTCTCAATAACATCCACCTTGGCTTGATCCACTTCAAGGCCCTTTGAAGAGACTTTGTGGCCAAGCACATTTCCTTCAGTTACCATGAAGTTGCATTTTTCCCAACTGAGTACCAAGTTGGTTTCCACACACTGTTCCAATACTATATCCAAGTTTTTCAAACAAAGATCGAATGATTGCCCAAAATCCGAGAAGTCATCCATAAAAACCTCAATTGAATTTTCGATCAAGTCCGAAAATATTTCTTGCATACATAGTTGAAAAGTCGTCGGTGCATTACACAACCCAAACGACATCCTCCTATAAGCGGAGATTCCAAAAGGGCAAGTGAAAGCAGTTTTTTCATGGTCCTCCGGGTTCACAATAATTTGATTGTAACCCGAATAACCATCCAAAAAATAGTAGAATTCTTGGCCGTAAAGTCTCTCGAGCATTTGATCCATGAACGAAAGAGGGAAATGATCATTCCTCGTAGCTTGGTTTAGCCTACGGTAATCAATACTCATTCTCCACCCGATCACGGTTCTTATAGGGATCAACTCATTTTTCTCGTTTCAGATAACCGTCATCCCTCATTTCTTCGGTACCACTTGCACCGGGCTAACCCATGGGCTATTGGAAATCGGGTAAATCATTCTGGCATCCAACATTTTTACCACCTCCTTCCTAACCACCTCTTTCATGGAAGGATTTAAGCGACGTTGTTGTTGAGCAACCAGTTTGAAATCTTCTTCCATGAATATTCGATGCATATAATACGAAGGACTTATTCCTTTTAAATCGGAAAGAGTCCACCCTATCGCCTCTTGATTCTTTTTCAAAACACAAATCAATTTTTCCTCCTCAATTATGGTTAGCTACGTGCTTATGATTATCGGTTTATGCCCCTCATCATCAAGAAAAACATATTTAAGATGAGATGGCAACAACTTCAATTCAAGCTTAATTTCTTCATTATTCTCCTTTTTTCAAAATTTCCATCCTTTCTGTCAAAGGAGGAATTTCATCCAATTCTCTAAGTTCTCGCAAACACTTTTCGATCTCTTTTTCTTCGGTCTCATTGATACTTTGAAGAGCATTTGTAAGAAATTTTTGTAATGGGGTTGGAACTTGTAATTTCCATTTTACTTCTTCAATCACCTTTTCTGTTGCATCGATTCTAAAACAAATGCCTTTGTCCTTTGAATGCTTAATGGCTTCAAATAGATTGAAACAAATCTCCTCATCTTGAACTCTCACTTTCATGAGACCGTCATCCATATCAATGGCCATTCTAGCGGTCTTCATAAACGGTCTTCCAAGAATCAATGAAGCGTCTTCATCTTCTTCCATATCAATCACCACAAAGTCGATGGGAAACTAGAATTTGTCTACCTTAACCAATACATCTTCTGCTACACCGTGAGGAAGGGTAGTGGATTTATCGGCAAGTTGCAATGTCATTTGAGTAGCTCTCAATTCCATATGTCCCAACCTTTTCACAATGGACAAAGGTATCAAATTAATACTAGAGCCCAAATTGATCAACTCGTTACCAACATAAATATTTCTTATTGTAACTGGCAAAAGTGACTCGTCCCAGATCACTTTCTTTCCGCGGGAGAGTACGTTGAATGATAACGCTACAACTAGCATCAACCATGATAGTTTCTTGATTTGTATACCTTTTCTTTTTGGTGAGAATATCCTTCATGAATTTTGCGTATTTTGGCATTTGCTCCAATGCTTCAGAAAATGGAATGTTGATTTGCAATTGCTTGAAAATGTCCATAAACTGAGCATAGTGCCTCGCACTATCTTTCTTTGAAGTAGCATGAGGATATGGCAAATATTGAATCAGAATAGTGCTCACTTGTTCCTTCCCCTTCTAGTCTTTTTCATTTTTTCTTCTCTCATTCTCTTTTCTTCTTCCTCACTCTTTTTCTTTTCATTTTCAACTAAATTTCCCTCAACATTTTTTCTACTTCTTTTTCACCTATATCTTTTTCTTTTTCAACTACTCCCTCTCCTTCCACTACATCCTCACCTATGCCCATATCAATTTCTCTACCACTTCTTGTAAGAATAACCTTGCAATGCTCTTTTGGGTTTACTTGAGTATTCGTTGGAAAAGTTCATTTGTGTTGGTCGACCAATTATTTTGATAATTGCCCCACTTGCGTCTCAATATTCTTTATAGCTGCATCGGTATTCTTTTGATTAGACATTGACATTTGCATGAATTGAGTGAGGGTGTCTTCCATATTTGAATTTCCACTTGGAGCTTGTGGAGGTTGAGTGTAGTTTTGATATTGTTGTTGACGATTTGAAGGTCCGACATCTTGAAGCCTCAATTGTTGTTGATAACCTTGATTTCCTCTTAGTTGGTAACCTTGGTTGCCTTGTTGGTAAGGTGGTTGAGGTTGATATCCTTGGTTTTGATTTCCAGCATAATTTTCCTCTTCCATAACCGGAGGACAATACCCGGTAGGGTAATCTCCCTTACAAAGCTCACAACTCGCCACTAGTTAGTTGGGAACTTCTTGCATTTCTTTGATTTGTTGTGGAAGTTTTGACATTTGTTGAGTCAACAACTCCACTTGCTGTGAAAGTAATTTGTTTTGAGCAAGAATCACATTATTTGTTCCCAAATCGATCATTCCCGGTTTCCTTTGCGTTGCACCACGATTATGATTTCCTTGGTGATCATTGAGTCCCATCTTATCAATAATAGCAATTGCTTCTTCGACGCTCTTTGACATTAACGAACCACTCGAAGTAGCATCCAACGAAGTCTTGTGAACCGGTTGGAGACCATTTCGGAAGATGTGCACTTGAGTAAGTTCATCAAAACCGTGACCCTTACATTTTCGTAACATGGATTTGAACCTTTCTCATGCTTCATTGAGAGATTCATTTCCGCCTTGAGAGAAAACCGCAACCGCCGTCAAGATACCATTTCTTTGCCTTCCTAATTAAGGAATGCAGAGTCTCTTGAACAAAGATTCTTCTTCAGCTTCCGGCGCTCCTGTTGCACCCGCAATTTCATAGAATTTTGTGAGATGAGTGAAAGGATCCCCATGATCCATACCGATAAAAGGATTTTGGTATAGAAGCGCAAGAATTTCGGTCTTCATCTCAGAATGCCTCCCATTGTAGGCGTTGCGCGCAAACTGAGCATTATGTCTCGGATTGTTGGTACATGGAACTGAAGCAGGAGGTGGTGGAGGTGGTGCTGCCATGATTGGCGTAATAATTGGTGCGGATGAAGAAAATTCTCCTTGCTCTTGTCTTTCTCTAGCAAGTTGTCGCCTTTGCCTTGTTCTGCTATTGAGTCTACGAGTAGTTCTTTCAATCTCAGGATCAAAAAGAAGTTCTTCTACAGGTACACTCCCTCGCATAAACAGATTCTATACACTAGCCAAACAAATTAAAAAGCACAAGAGAATTACATAGGTAAGAGATTCACAATACAAATATCTTAAAATCACTAAATTATTGCAATGCTTGCAATATCCTACTTAACAATCCCCGACAAGGGCTCCATTTTGTTAAAAGTATTTTCGGTGGGTGTTTTATCGTATCCACAGGGATTGTACATAAGATATATGGATGTTTGCCGTTCAATAGTTTACCGTTTTAAGTAAAGAGTTTTCAAATGAATTCTTGTTTTGTAATATAAGTTTGTGGCAAAGAGTAAATTAGGGCAAAGATGTTTTAGTTTTGAGAAAAGCATGCCAAGATTAGATTTCGTTAATCCTTTTCATACGTATCCGATTAATCAAGCATATGAACTTAGTTTCGATCAATACAATCGCGTATCCTCGCGAATCGGTTTATGTCTAAAGCGATTTCGTGGGCATTATTGTTTAAATCGTTAGATGATGTCTCACGCCAACAATCAAAACAATAAACATTAAGACCAATACGAAGCAAATATTAAATCCCAAATCTATGTTTAGAGTTTGGTTTTTAATAGATGAAGACATTAGATAAAGATTTGGAAAATCTATGTCTAGAGTGATTCAAACCATAAATACAACATTAAAAGTAAACAACTTCATCATATATTGATCATCAACGTTGTTCATATACAAAAGATCAAAAGAAATACATACAAGCAAGATTAACTACCTCTAATCTTGACACAAAAGTGTTTAGCTACCCATCACCATGGTAGCTTGATCAACAAGTAAGAAAAGAAGCTTTTATAGCATCAAAGTTGAAGAATCGAAGATTGATGCTCCAAAGATTTGATTCTCACTTCTCCTTGAAATCCTAAGGTTTTTGACCTAGAAAACCCTTTTTTCACTCTTAGAAATGCTGAAAAGTGTAAAGTACAATTTATGAGAAAATATCTCCAAGAGAAGATATTTATAGCAAGTGCACAAAGTGCAGTAAGTGGCACCGCGCTAAGTGCCATCAGGAGCGCACTAAGCGCGGTCAGTAAAAATGCAGACAATTTCCCAGAAAGCGCGCTAAGCGCGGTAGCATCCCGGTTAGTGCGGTTGGTGACTTTAGCTACTGGAAGTTGCAGAAAGAGCGCGCTGAGACCGCGCTGAAAAGCTCGCTTAGCATGGTTTGGACCTTTTGTTACTGGAATTGCAGAATGTGCGCGCTGATAGCGTGCTGAAAAGCTCGCTTAGCGCGAGTTACCGTCACGAACTCTTCGAAAATCATCTTTCAAGCCTTCTTTCCTTCACCAATTGTTCCTAATATCCAATATAAGCAAGAGGATCTGTCAAAGAGCATCAAAATGATCATAATATACAATATGTACAATAAAATCAGAAGTTAGCATAAATATACTAATACTACTAGATATTATACTAAATTATCAAGGAAACCAATTAAAAGGACCATAAAATATAGTCAAAAGTATGCACAATTTGGCCATTAACAGCTTGCTAAAGTGGTTTTATTCCAAATAAATGTGATGGTATAGTTGGTAGCAAAAATAGGATAGGGAATTTAAGTACAAATGCGTGAGTTTGAATCCGACTCTCCCATTCTTTAAACCTTTTCTCCTTTTTTCAAAATTTATATGCTCATTTCTTTCTATTCAAGATCTCATATTTAGCTTTTTTCTTAATTTTTGGATTTTTATTATCATTATATTTTCTCTAAAAAATATCAAAATTTGTGCTTGTTACTTTTATTTTTCAAACTTGATCTAGAAATAGGGGTGGGAATAGGCCAGGCCAACTAACAGGGGCCTACGGCCTTGCCTACATAGGCTCAGGCCAGACCAGGTTTTTTCTTAAATAAAAAAGGCCTAGGATAAGAAAAGCCTTTTAAGCCTATCAGGCTGGCCTATTTAAGAAAAAATCAATAAATTTATTATTATTATTATATTCTATTTTGTACTTTGAATTAAAATACTAAAATAAAATTTAGTTATCTGGAAAAACTTATGAAAATAAGTTGAAAAAACATTATAAACAATGTCATAAGTTTTTCTCATAAGTTCTCTTCAACAAATAGTATCACCAAACTTATGCTAATAAGAAAACCTGAACGAGACAATGAAAACAAACATTTAATCTCATTGATCTTTTAACTTGTTAGTCTACTTAACATTAGTTGAATTTCTTATTCACATATATTTAAATGAAGTAGGCTTTTAAATATGCTAGTAGGCCAATCAGGCCTTCGAAAAGGTCAGGCTTAGGCCTAAAAATAAGCCTATGATAGGCTACAGGCCAAGCTTAGGCTTTGAATTTTTAGCAGGTCAGACTCAGACTTGGCAAAACCTAACTCGGCCCAGCCTATTCCCACCCCTATCTAGAAATCAAAATTTTGCATAATTTAATTATCAAACTTGATGCATCAGCATTTTGCACATTTTAATTCTTGCATTTTTAATCTTCAAATTTAATATGGTTTAAAATAAAATAAAAAATCTCTTTTCATGATATCTACAAACAAAAAATTATTGTTTGGTTTCAATTAATTTTCACCATCAATGATTTATTTAAGCATTAATTTAACAATAATGGATTATTATTATTATTATTATTATTATTATTATTATTATTATTATTGTTATTATTATTATTAATCTACATCAAAGGCATTTGATTATGAGGATTCAAAATCTATGGGATACTATGCTTATGAACAAGAAGTTTTACATGATGAAAGTTTATCTACTGCTTATGGAAAATAACAATGTTACTAGTTGGTATTTTATAATCTATCATAACATGGCTTGACCTAGAGCAGTGCAAACTTTGTGGTTGACCTGCCATGGACGGTTGGCTACAAAGGCTAGATTGAATCAGATTGGGTTACTCAATGATGATTGTTGCAGCTTATGTAATGATAAGGTGGAGACCATTGAGCACCTGTTATTTGAATGTAGAGATGCAATGGATATTTGGAATTACTTTCTAGAGTGGCTTGCAATCAACCAGAGTCCTAAAGGATGGAATGAAGAATTATCTTGGATTGTGCAGTCTACCAAGGGTAAAGGATGGAAAAAAGAGTTTATGAAGATGGCATTTGCTGAAGTTGTTTATGGCATTTGGAATTTTAGAAATAGAATCATTTATGATGGGCAAAGTGATAAAGCCATGGTGATTAGGGACATCAAAGATAGTATAGTTTATAGATGTTGGCAAAAAGTCAATTATAGAGTTCATATAGCCAATTTACTTATGTAATTTGGTTAGGATGGGTTGTTTTGTGGTTTTGATTAACTGGACCGATGGGTAGTCTATTTTTTCTTGTATTGACTTTTTTTGAAATATATATATTTCATTTTTTCAAAAAAAAAAAAACAAGTATTGCTAAAAAAAATTGGAAAAAGAAAGAGAGGCAGAGGAATGTTCGGTTAACACCATCAATATCATATCTCAAAATTGCAGAAGAAAAATTCGGGTCTGCCAAATCCAAAGTCATATATCTAATGGTATCAATCATAAAAAAAACCGACTTTCAAATCCACACACTTACCCAAAATCGTGAATTCAAACTTCCCAAAACTTATGCATATCATGAATCCGAATCTACCAAAAATCGTTTTTGATTAGACCAAGACAAAAAAATTTACAAAAAAAACTTTTCATAAAAACTTTAAATAAAAATTTGGTTTGAATAGTTATTTTTAAAGAGTGATGATCCACTTACTCCATGAGTAAGTTTTTATAAAATTCAATTTAAAAGTTATAATGTAGAGTAAGTTAAAAAAACTTACTCTTAAAGTAAGTTGATTGACTTGATTCCCACTCATTTTTAAAATATGATTTTGGATATCAAAATTTTAAAAAATCACTTAATTTTAAAACTATTTCAAATAGCTTTTTATAAAGTTCATTTTTGAGATACAATTTTTTTAAAAAATTATGATTTCGACTATATTTTAATCTTTAATAATGTATGTTTATAGGATGTCAAAATTAGTCTTGCAATTGCAAAAAAATGAAATATAAAAACAGTTTTACAAAATCTATTTTTAAAAATACAAAAAAAATTCATTTTTTAAGCTAAAACAAAGAGACCCCAAATCTCTATAATAAAGTTCCAATCATATCAGAATCAATGAGCATTAAAAGAAAAATTAAAGCCCAAAATAGGCTCAAATCAAAATCGCTTAAAACTTTATTGAATCAATCTTCTTAAATAAAATTCCAATAATCCATAATCCAATCCCATAAAATAATTCCAAAATTATTACAATCAAGGAAAAAATCAGAATTAATCACACAACCTAATGTTCAACTATAAAATGTCCATGAAGGGGATCGATTTGGGGGAGGAAGGATTTGCAACACAAAAAAGGACCGTGGATTTTTGTTACTGCACCGCCGTTGCACCTCCCTCCGCCGTAGTAACAACACTCACCGTCAATATTGTTTTCTTCTTTATTTATTGTTGTTTAATTTTGTCTTGTTTTTTTTTTTTCATTTTAATTTACTAATTTATTTTGAGAAAATTGTGAATTTTTATTAAGATTTTGTTTTAAACTATGGACTTTGGGTCCTAGTTAATTCTTACACTCTCTATTTCTTGCTTATTTTTACTAATTTTTAATTCATTTAATTTTATTTACCATATGTCGTATTTTAAATCTAAGAAATATAATAAAAAAAAAATAGTTTAGGTCAATTAGTATATTTTGAGTTTAATAAAATTAGTTAAGTAAAAAAAGAAATATAAAAATAATTGGACAATTATGTAAATGATTCAAATTAACATGGGATAAAAAAAAAAAACTAGGGGTTCAAATTAGGGTTTTATGATTAAACATAATTAAATTATCAATTAGTTAAGAAATGATATTTCTCCGTAATATAATAAAAAGGAATAAAATATAATTAATTATGGAATATTAATTAAAATAGAAAAATTAGAGACTAATTTGGGATAATATAAATAATATAAGAAATATAAAAATACAGGGATAATTTGGGATAATCAACTTGGGATATGGATAAAATTGGGGATAAAATAAGGGATAAATAGTTAATCAATCATTTAGTTTATTTTCTTAATTAATTGGAAGCAATTAAGGAATAAAATATTATGGATAAAATGAGATAGATTATGGGATAGTGTCGTACCTCGAAAAATACGATCCTTCGCGATGGGACGCGAAACAAGTTGTTCGAACTTTATTCATTTCAATTAAAGATCAGGAAAATATCGAGAAAACCTTTAAAAGATAAGAACATGGTCATCGCAACCAAACTCTAGGCTTGGGAGTCGATTACGCAAGGGGAAGATATTAGTCCCCTCACGTATGTTATACTCAACGTGAACCTCTTAGTCTGATTTGCGATTGATTGTTGGCTAATGATATTTGCTTTCTTCAAAGTGAAAGGGTGTGAAAGGTATGTGTAGCGCAAAAATTTGAGATTAAGCTATTGATTAACTTAACTCATAGTGCAAGAGTTGCCACCGCACTTTTACTTTTCCAAAGAAATAGGGAAAAGAGCAAACAAAACCCAAAGAAGGTTTAAAACAAAACTAATAAAAAAATAGAGATAAGGGTAAGGAGGTTGGCTATGCAATAGGAAGGTGTTAGCACCCAAAACATCTATAGTACTCTATAGTAACCTCTTTGAAAATCTATGTTTGGCTTAAAAGGTGTTGTTTGCAAAAGATTAGAGGGATAAGAAGAGGAATATTTTTTAAGATTTTATGTTTGACAAGACTTCCTGAGCCTCATTCATACGTACCCACAAAGTGCAATGGAGGATCAAAACCTTGTAGTTCTTGGTAAAAATAACAAAAGAAATTTATTTTGATTGATTTTAAATGAGAAAAACAAGTTGTCAGTTTAAAGAGAATACTCAACTAGTCACTCACAAGTGTATGAAAATGAACCTTTGCTTCACTATTGAGAAGAGCTCCAACTTGACTTAAAATCAACAAGTATGCCACTAGCTCTCTCGAGTGGAAAAGAATCAACATTAACCATCACTATGGAGATAAGAGAATTACATCTTAACTATGAAAATGACTCATGTCTAAACCTTAAAAAAATTTAAAAGGAAAAGAGCACAAAATGGTTTGAATGAGTTAAATGTTTTTTAAGTCTTATGAAAATGGCCTGGACATGCTTAGGATTGATTAACATTTATTCAAGAAAAAGAGTTTGAAAATCACTTGACGAAATCAAGGTTTATTGAGAAAGAGGTTCAAGTTTAAAATAAGAAGGTTTTGAAAAAGGGAGAAGATTTTGAAAATTTAAGAAGGGGATGAGATGAAGTGACTATCCTAAAGCATAAAATAAAATCTAAGGAAAGAAAGATATAACCAAGATACCAAGCTATCCCATCCTTTGGGTTAGCAAATAGGCAACCAAAAAGCAAATCATAAGCTAAGTCTTCAAAGAGGTCAATCCAAGATCAAAGTACCAAACGAATGCCAAGGTCTCAAGTCACCACTCCAAAGCATAGGATCAAGAACCTAAATCTAAGTTCATCATCCAAGCAAGGGATAGTCACCAAATAGTCCCAGGAACATTAAGTCTTTTAATGGTTTAGCCTTTATTAAAGTCTTAAGAAAGAAAAAGAAAGTTCAAATGGACCAAAGGAAAAAGGCATAAACATAAACAATAGCAAATGATATGTAAATGACAATAATAAAGCAATATATATAAGGTGCAAAAAGTAAATAAATGTGCATAAAAGTAAATGACATAATATTAAATGTTAGCACAATTATATGGTTAATGTTAGTGTTAGAATTAATAATCTGATTCAGGACAAATTTAGCGTTATGTTAAGGAATCATAGCACAATCTATAAGAAAGATCATACTATGGGAGGTCGGTCAATAACAATTTATGTACCATACATGTTAGAGATATGATATAAATATCATACTCCTAAAACATGTAGCACAAGTCAAAACAAGGTAGATCAAAACCTAAGGAAATATTGATCCATTACATCAATCAAATTCTTTATGACACTTAAGACAAACTTATGCATCAATCCAAAGCACCTCTATTGATCAATTAATCAATCAAATGGTAGATTTGAAATGATAAAAGTTCATTAAGCACCAATCAAGATCTCATGAACAATATGGACTATACATCCTCCAATTGATCGAGAAGAAAGGTGAAAAGAAAAAGAAAGAGATGAAGATAGAAGGAGACAACAAAATAAAAAACAAACAAAATTGGATCAAGACATCAATCAACTTATCATTAAAATCAATCATCCATTTTGGTGGATTAGGATTTTCACCCCATCAACACCCAAAATCCATTGAGTTTGATAAAATTTACGATCAAATTCACTAAGATCCAAAGCCAACAAAAGTCAACATAGGTCAAACAAATATAATATGCAATAAAGTAAAATAAAATGCATCAAAGAGATTTTCAAAATGATTTTTAAAAGGAAAATAAAAGAGAAAATTCATAAGTCCTTTAAATCACCAAATAATTGGCCAAGAAAATTATGGAAGATGAATGTTCGGACATAGATCTTTACAATATTGCCCAAACATTCGGGGAAAGAGAAAGTCTACACCCATTTTTCCTTTTTTCGTCCAAGTTATTGTGAAAATGAGTTTGTCTCTGTTTTGGTTGTGAAAGTGATTTAAGGGCTTGCAAATGGTTTGAATGTGGAATGAGATTGAATGAGCTTGATTATTAAAATGATAGTGGAATTGTTTACATGTGCAAGTATGAACATGGAAAATTATAAAAAAATTATCTAATTAATTGACTCAACACAATGAGATAGTTTAAACAAATGATCAGATGATCCGTTTAACAATTAAAAGAAATATTGATTACAAAAAATCTAATTAACTAATTATCAATTGACTACTAATTTAAATAATCCAATTAATCAATATAAAAAGAGAAAAAACACAAGAGGAGTGCAAATAGATGGATGGATGATTTTATAAAAGTGGTGCATAGAGCAAAATAGAGGCATGCTAAAATTGAACATTAGGCATAACACTAAGCTTCAAACACTGCATGTGATAATATTTTTAAAACTCTAATCTCACTACAAGAAAAATGCCATTTTACAACACTTAGGTTACGACGGTTTATTGAAAACCTTCCTTATATATACATTACGGCGGTTACTACGATGATTTTTTGAAACCGCCCTTAAAATTTGAAAAAAAAAATTACATATTACGACGGTTTTTGGAAACTGCCCTTAAAATTTGAAAAAAAAACTACATATTACGACAGTTTTTGGAAACCGCCCTTAATATTTGAAAAAAAAATACATATTACGACGGTTCTGTTTCCAACCGCCGTAATTCTATTTTTGCGACAGTTGTTAACCGTCCTTACCCTTCAATATATGGCGAAGCGCTTAACATTGCTCATTGGGCTGCAACGGTTGAGCCCAACCGCCTTCATTTCTGGCCCAATTGAAAATCTGCGACAGAGAATAAACCGCCTCCATTGAAAAATTAAAGTAATCACGCCCAACTGTTCAAGAAAAGTAGAAAACATTATTTCCACTGTTCATCTTCCCTTCTTCAGAACGCTGCTGATGCCGCTGTCGGAACGCTGCTGCTACCGCTGTCAGAAAACATTTGCAAGGCATCAATCCTATTTTCACAAAAACCCTATTTTAACATGTCAGTTCTCTTGATTCTCTTGTGTGTGTTTCCCAAAAACCTATTATGTTTTAGCATTAGTGCATTACATTGATTGATTAATTCTTTGCTTGTTTGATGCATTCACAGACAGAGAAATCTGGATGGAAAAAGTTCTTGCCATATATTGGTCCTGGTTTTCTTGTTTCCTTGGCTTACCTTGATCCTGGAAACAGTTAGTATTTTTTTTTAAATCTCTTTCTCTCTGATTGATTCTCTTATGTTTGTGCTTATTGGTTTTTGTTTGTTATTTTCGCAATTTAGTGGAAACTGATTTGCAAGCCGGAGCTAACCACGGATATGAGGTAAAACAATCTTAACTGAATTAACAAGTCTGAAAGAGTGTCGAGAACGAGGTTTAGGGTTTCGTTCGATCGTGCCGCTGATAAATTCATCCTTCTTTTCTATCAAATTTACTTTAACATTTGCCTATACGAACTTGATAAGTTTTGAAATTGATATTCTGTTATTGATGATGTGTTCAGCTGTTGTGGTTGGTTCTTATTGGACTCATATTTGCCCTTATAATTCAGTCATTGGCTGCAAATCTCGGCGTAACCACCGGTGAGTACTTATGAAAATTCAAATCTGATGTTAGTAAATTAGTAATTTGTAATCGTTCATAGATGAAAAAGTTGCATGGAAATTAAAACCTTATGCGGTGTTGTTTTAAGATAAGAGAAAAGCAAAGACTTATTCCTAGGCACCTCAAAGGCATCGGCTATGTAACTATGTTTTTTTAATCATTGTTATTTAAATTTGGCAGGCAAACACCTTTCAGAAGTATGTAAAATTGAATATCCATTATTTGTGAAGTATTGCTTATGGTTATTAGCAGAAGTTGCTGTCATAGCTGCTGACATACCAGAAGGTGCTAATTTGTTTTTATGTTATTCGATCGTCTTTTTTGGTCGTTTTCAATAAATTCGTTCAATTTAATAATTAACAGAATGATAAACTTTGTAATATGGTTATTAATTTTATCTAAACTTGATTATGGCAGTGATTGGGACAACTTTTGCACTTAATATACTATTCCACATCCTATTGTGGGCAGGAGTTCTGTTGACTGGCTGCAACACTCTCTTGCTTTTGAGTCTGCAGAGGTTTGGGGTAATTTAGCATTTTTTAGTATAAAATATCTTTGAATAAGATATTAAAATCAAATGATTATATTTTAATTTTATGTCATGAACATGGTCTGCAAGTTTTTTTAACTGAAAAGAAATTGAATTTGTCCTCAAATTAGATTTCACTCTCAGCCAAACTTTACTTACCGAACTGCAGGAAAATGCAACCTCAATCCCAGATCGTGTTAAAGTTTCAAAACCATAAAATTTATTATGTCGCGGCCTAGATCATTGTTGTTGATATTTATTTCAAACCTTGCTTCATGCCTTTCGATGAGATGTCTTGTCATGGCTTCATACCGGATTATGTTTTGAATTCCAATATATTTCTGATAGATGATGTAGTTAGTCTGTTAATCATTGAAAATGGATTGGATGATGTTCATTTATTGTCCCCTACAATTTGTGTAGTTTTGAACAATGAGAAAAACATGTGGATTTCATGGTTTATGAAATTATATTTTACTTTTTATTATGTAGTTTTTATATTTTCTAATTGCATTGTAGTTGACTCAAGGGAGTGCAAATTCAGTTTGAAAGTGTTCTCTTCACCCTTAAGATTATATATGTACCTTTTTTGAACAGGTGAGGAAGTTGAAACTACTGATAACACTTCTAGTATTTGTAATGGCAGCATGTTTCTTTGCTAAAATGAGCTATGTAAATCCTCCAGTTTCTGGTGTACTTAAAGGAATGTTTGTGCCTAAACTTTCCGGTGAAGGAGCCATAGGCAATGCTATTGCCCTTTTGGGTGCACTTATCATGCCGTATTCTTTCTTGTCCCTTATAACTTGTCCATTCTTTTTCATAAATTTGAAATTCTCCATTTGAGGATCATAATTTAATGAAATACTAGTCCATCATTGTTTTTTGAGAAATATATATTGTAAAGAAATTCAATAACATGATGATATATCATTAAAATGTTGTACCAAAATTTTATGTTGTACAATAATCTCTTAAATGTTTATGGATCTAAAGTTCTGCTTTGGACAAAATTGCAGGCACAATCTTTTCCTCCATTCTGCTCTGGTGCTATCTAGAAAAGTACCTAGTTCTGGAAGAGGCATAAATGTAAGCCACTCAAAAAATTAAAAAATCTAGCCATGGCTATAAAATGGGACTAAAACTATATCCAATGTTGTGTATGTAGGCAACGGTAGATCTTGGGGCTAATTTACATTACACATTGAAACCTATCTGCTTAATTGTGCAGGATGCATGTAGATACTTTCTCTATGAGAGTGGATTCGCTTTGTTCGTTGCGTTTTTAATCAACGTTGCGATGATTTCTGTGTTGGCCACAGTTTGCTCCGCAAGTGACCTTTCTAAAGACAATCTTGAACACTGCAATGATCTTACCCTTAATCCCGCTTCTTTTCTTCTCAAGGTTCCTAATTTAATTCACTCTTAGTGTATAATAAGTTGATATAGTCAAAGCTTGATATTTAAGTTTACCTAACTTAGCACCTAGTTATATATCACATGTACTAATTTTGATGTCCATTAAAATTGCACGTAGAATGTGTTGGGACGATCGAGCTCAACCATTTATGCCATAGCACTGCTTGCATCAGGACAAAGTTCTACCATCACAGGAACCTATGCAGGGCAGTACATTATGCAGGTAATTAAGAAATATCATAAAAATATTTATTGAAAGATGTTTTGATGAAGGATTTATTGAATTTAGGTTGTTGTTTGGTTGATTTTGTAGGGTTTCTTGAACATAAGGATGAAAAGGTGGAAAAGGAATTTGATGACTAGGTGCATTGCCATAGCACCTACTCTTGTTGTTGCCATCGTTGGCGGTTCTTCTGGCTCTAGTCGGCTTATCATCATCGCATTGATTCGTAAACTCTAGATTTTTTTTCATTCTTTGCTTCGTTAATACGCATTCAATTTAAGTACAAGCATACTAATTAAAATTGTTTTGCAGATGATACTTTCTTTTGAGCTTTCATTTGCTTTAATTCTGCTCCTTAAATTTAGCAGTAGCAGTACCAAGATGGGACCTCACAAGAATTCAATGATTGTGAGTTCTTCTTTTCCAATCTCTTTATGTATTCTAAGATAATATTTGAGACATTCTTAGTTAAAGATTGACAAATTGTGATACAATCTATATGCAGATCATAACTATCTCGTGGATATTAGGCTCTGAGATCATTGGGATCAATATTTACTACCTCAGTGCTGCCTTTGTGAAGTGGCTAATTCATAGTAATCTACCAAAGGTTGCAAATGTGTTATTGGCATTATAGTGTTTCCTCTAATGGCAATTTATATTGTCTCAGTTATTTACCTTACCTTCAGAAAAGACACTGTTCAAATAGTTACAGAGACGAAGAATGATACAATAATGCAAAACCAAGTAGAAAAAGGAGTTTTGGATCAGGATCAAATAGAATTGAGTCATGTTTCCTATAGAGAAGACTTAGCTGATATCCCACTTCCGGAATAAAGGACTAAATGCATTTCACACCAAGAAGAGATATTGTATCAAAACTAAAATTTAATACAAAGAGATCTAGAAAAAGATAAGTTGAAATTAGCTTCTGCATCTTAGTTTTTTTTATTCTCTTTCTCATCTACCAAATACTTATATTAGTTAAGAAGGTCTTGTGATTATAAACCAGAAGTTAATACAAATTGGCCTTAAGAAATTTTTGAAACAACTTTATGAAGGTTTTATCGTACAGAATTTAAAAGAAAAGAAAAACATGACAGAAAGAAGAGCTAAAGCTCTACCTATAGCTTTATGTGCTTCCCACAAGAATAATAACTTGATGTTAAAATTTAAAGAAAGTAAATAATATTGAAAAATATAATATTATATTTAAAAATATTTTAATAGATGATAATTAAAATTAAAAAAATATAAATAAAATAATATTATACACAGTTATGACGATTGGAAACCGTCGTAATCAACAATAAAAACAAAAACCAGTATGAAATTTACGACGGTTATAACCGTCATAATCAATAATAAAAACAAAAAATAATAGGACAATAACGACTGTTAGAACCGTCGCAATCAGTGATATAATCCTGTATCACACTGAAAATTACGACGGTTGTAACCGTCGCAATTACCAATTAAAACAATAATCAGTTGTCTCTATATGAAGTTTGCGTCAGTTAGATACCCGTCGTAAAAATTACGACGGTTTTCATAACCGTCGCAAATTGCCCTCGCGACCCACATTTCTGCGACAGTCTTAAAACCGTCGTAAAGTGAAAATTACGACGGTTAGAACCGTCGTAATATAACAAAATGAACCGTCACAATTTTCCAAGAAAATTATGGAAGACGAATTTTCGGACATAGATCTCTAAAGTATTGCCCAAACATTCCGGGAAAGAGAAAGTCTACGCCCATTTTTCCTTTTTTCGTCCAAGTTGTTGTGAAAATGAGTTTGTCTATGTTTTGATTGTGAAAGTGATATAAGGGCTTGCAAATGGTTTGAATGTGGGATGAGATTGAATGAGCTTGATTATTAAAATGATAGTGGAATTGTTTACATGTGCAAGTATGAACATGGAAAATTATAAAAAAAATTATCTAATTAATTGACTCAACACAATGAGATAGTTTAAACAAATGATCAGATAATCCGCTTAGCAATTAAAAGAAATATTGATTACAAAAAATCTAATTAACTAATTATCAATTGACTACTAATTTAAATAATCAAATTAATCAAAATAAAAAGAGAAAAAACACAATAGGAGTGCAAATAGATGGATGGATGATTTTATAAAAGTGGGTGCATAGAGCAAAACAGAGGCATGCTAAAATTGAACATTAGGCATAACACTAAGTTTCAAACAGTGCAGGTGATAATATTTTTAAAACAAACTTCATACGCAAATGGAATTCAGAAAACCCAACGAATCAAATAAGTTTTCAACAAGCCTCCATCACACATTCATATGCAAATAAGTTTCAGAAAATCAACCACGACAAGAAAAAAAAGAAACAGACTCTCCTTCTTTAAAAACAACGAACAATTTCTTCTCTCTGTCATTCAAGATCTCAACTTAAAATTTCTTCTCTCACATCTCAAACAAGTAATGAATCCATAATCTATAACTATATATATAAAGGGAATAGGAGATTTTGGAGTGGCCTTTTTTTATTCTAAATTTATCCTTACTTAATTATAATATTTCCATAATTCTCTCAACATTTAGTTTTAATTACAACCATTAATTATTTAATTATTTTGTACCTACCATTGTTTTTTTAGGAGATTCAAATTTCAAAACAAATGATGCAGTTAATTTCTACTTGCAGTATGTTGGTGGCAAGACAATTTGTTTTTCTTTTCTTTTCTTTATTTACAAAATTTCTTTTCATAAATTTACTCTCTACTAAAAAAATTCAATAACTGTTTTTTCTTAATGTAACCTCTTGAGCAATCTTTTCTCTTCCTATTTTTTTAAAAAATAAATGTAAGTTATTAAAGAAAGCTGCAATTTGTACGAAAAATTTGAGCAATAAGAACAATTTATTTATATATGCCATTAGAATCATTTAGAAACAATTGCCGAATTGCAAAAATAATATCTCCTCCATAATAACTCTCCTACCTCCATATTCTTCATTTCTTTCTATTTTTCTGAAAAAATTGCCTATTAATTTCATTTACACCTTTGTGATGACGTTCATACGGGAGCAAATGTTTAAGGTATGAAATTGTTTAAAAAAAATGTTAGCATTTCAGTTTTTATGGGTTGCTCCATTTTTTTTTTTACATAAGGGTTGTTTTATTTATACGCAAAATATATTTAATTATTGAATTGTGTGTTATTCATGAAAAAAATTGACAGGCATATGACACACGGAAAAATGATTAACGTCCATAAACACATTGGAATGATTAATTGAGTTTTAAAGAGAATGAAATTTTTTTGTACTATTTACTAATTGGGATTGATTAAAGCAAGACGAATGAACACTAAGTTACTACTCTTCCATAAATTTTTATAAACTGTAATTTGATATTTATAAATACTTGATCAACAAATATTTATGTAATTGTGAGACACCAAAAGTTAATGTATATCTTAAGTTTTATTCTATGTACGGAAACATTTTGTTTGTTTGTTTTTATTAAGAGTTTAATTGGTATGTCTAACAGTGTAAAATATCTAATCGGAATTCATCAATTTAAAATTTATAGTTTGATGTGGCAGGATACATGATGGTGATTGGTTGACAGTGTGAAATTATTTTATATTGTCCATGCATATTTCATTTTCTTTTCTTTTTTAAATATAAATTGTAATTTGATATTTATAATATTTGATTGATAGATATTTATGTAATTCTGAGACACCAACAGTTAATGTATATCTTACATTTTATTTTATGTATGGTTTTGGTATGGTTGCAATATAGAAAAAAAATGCTCTTTACACATGCATAATATATTACTTTTACAAAAACTGAATCTATAAAATAACTTATCTATAACTATATATAAAGGGGATGGAGAATTTTGGGCGGACACTTTTTCATATTCTAAATTCATCCTTAAATAATTGTTTTTTTTAATTTTAAAAATAAATAATAATCAGTGATTATAATATAACACTGCCATGTCAAATATAACTGCAAATTCCCTCATAATACAATTTTTATTTATAATACGGTTATTAAAAGGATTTATGTACTATGCAAGACAAAGAAGCAACGCGGTGATTAGAAGCAGAAGAAGATAATAAAGTGGTTGATAAACATGGTAATGGAGGCCACAGTATTCCTTCGGCAAGCATCAGCAATTCATAATAGCCCTATTTTTTTATAAGCAGTATTTGTATTAAAGGAGATTAAAAGGTACTCCACCCCAAAATTACATCAACAATTTACAAAATATCATCCCCAATGTACCCTATAAACCTATAAAAAATCTAGAGGGAATTTTGTCCATTCATACAAACTACAAGTTCCTTGATAATTCGACAAAAGTGGCAGCCACCTCCAAGATAAAATCAGAATTGATTGGAAAATAGAGTCGACGATACAAATTTCGTCGTTGAACATAATGTTATTCCTAGTCTTCTAAATACACCAACATGTTACAAACCATATTCCAGTTGCATTTTCCGGTTTACACATTCCACACAACCTTAAAAACCAAACCATTGCATGATCCCAACTTGTCGACTCGTCTATCCAATCCATTCCAATCCAGCCATAAACCCTCAACCAAACCAGCCTTGATTTAGGACAACTAAAAAATAGGTGTGATGCATCTTCATTTTCATGAAAACATAATACACAAACCTCATCATGGCTGCTAGTTAGAATTCCCCGATCACCGAGATTCTTGCGAGTTGGAAGTCTATTAAGAAACAACAGCCACGCAAAAATCTTAATCTCCAACGGGATGTTAGTTTTCCAAAGGACCTCCAATGTTGTAAGAGTTGGTGTTCCCAACAATGATTGAGTTCCCATAGGAGCAATATGTTTGTAATATGACTTGACCGAAAATTCACTTGAATTCTCAAGATGCCATATCCAACCATCATCTTTGACATTATTTGGAGAGATTGAAACCAACAGGTTTTCGAGATCCTATAGTTCCTGCATTGCCTCACCAACAACTTCAGTGTGTAACGTTCTGATGTTCCACCTCCACCCTCCATCCTCCCATGCTCCCATATCAAATACAGACCCGTGTTTTGTAGGAGAAATTTTGAAGAAGTTTGGAAACAATATTCTGAACTCATCATTACCAAGCTATTTGCATTTCCAAAACAGAATATTAGTGCCTTTACCTAGCTTAGCTGATACCAAATTTCTAAAGCTGCTTCCAATTTTTGTCTTGCAGATTGACAACATATCCCTCATCCACAATGAATCAATAGCTTCCATACTTCCTTCATCTTCATTCAATATCCATTTCACCAAACTAACGTATCTGAACTCAAGGATATTTCTCCACAACTCGTTACCATTATGTAAAAATTTCCACAACCATTTCGATAACATTACTACATTGAAGTGCCCAACATGTATGATCCGTAGTCCCCCCCCCCCCCCCCCCCCTGTTTCTTATCTTTACATAGGGATTTCCAACTAACCCATGAAATGCCACGATTTCCCACTGAACCGGACCAAAGAAATTATCTTTGAATGCCTATAATCTCCTTAGCTACCTGTTTTGGTAACTTGAAAAAAGATAGATGATGAATAGGTAAGTTTGCTAGAACTGAATTCAGTAATGTCACTCACCCAACAATGGATAACTTCCTACCAATCCAAGATGATAGCCTGGCCCTGAAATAATTAATCACTCGTTGCTAAAATTTAATTCTTCTTTGATTACCCCTTACCATGAGTCCAAGAAACTTGAATAACATAGATCCTGATTTCCAGAATAAGAATTATTTCGCAGCCAACATGAAATCAGAGTCAATACCAACTTCATACAGATAACTTTTCACAAATTTTATCTTCAAACCTGATACCAACTCAAATCCCCACAGTATAGACTTGATTGCCCACAAATTAGAATAATTACCGTCACAAAGAAGTAGCGTGTCATCAGCAAACTGCAAAATACTTGCAAACATGTTATCTTCCACTTTGAAACCAGTGAACAACTTCAGCTTAGTATCCCTCTTGACCAAGATTGCCAAACCTTCAACCATAATTGCAAACAACATTGGTGACAAAGGGTCCCCCTGTTTCAATCCACGTGAAGCCTTGAAATCCTTGGATGGGCTTCCATTTATTAAAACTGACTTGAAACTATGCTGCACTGCTCCTCTAATCCATCTCCTCCAGTTGATTCCAAAGTTTATGGCTTGCATCATACTTTCTAGGAATTCCCATTCAACACAATCATAGGCCTGTGTGAAATCGACTTTAAATATCAAACACTTTTTCCTACTTCTTTTTGCAAGGTCCATACATTCATTAGCAACAACGACTCCATCAAATAGATTTCGACCTGGAATGAAAGCTGTTTGAGAAGGTGAAATCAACTTTCCAATGACTCTGTTCATCCTCTTTGAGAGCATTTTAGACACCACTTTTAGGATGCAACCAATTAGACTAATTGGTCGATAATCCTCAAGACAGAGTGAATTCTCCACCTTTGGTACTAGGGAAATGAAAGAAGAAGCAAACGCCTATGGTAATGATGCAGTGTCGAAGAATTCTAGCACAACATTATTTACATCATCTCCTACAATATCTCAAACTGGCTCTCATTAGACTCAATCAACATATTCTTCGCTTCATTTAAACTAACCACACGCTCTTCTATTTTTAAGCATATCCAACCAAAAACATTACGGTTCCACCACTTTAACCTCTCCTTAAGACCTTTGAGTTTCATATGTAGAGAATTCCCAACAGAACCCCTTGTTTGAATTGAATACCAAATATCCTTTACAAAACTCATGAAATCCTTATGCTTTATCCAACAATTGAAGAATCTAAATGGTTTAGGTTCCCAATTCACATTGTTTGATTTTAACCAAACAGGCTGGTGGTCAGATATGTCTTTGTCTCCAATATATTGAGCCTTAAGATCCCAGAACCTAATCAGGTCTTCGGCCACCAAGCATCTATCAATACGACTACGACAACTTCCATTAGTACTAGACCAGGAGAACCTACAACCTACTACAGGCAGGTCAACAAGCTCCACACTATCTATAAAAATGATTAAATTCAATCATCTCTGCATAGTTAGGATTACCTCTACCTTTCCTTTCCTTCGTTATCTTAACGGAGTTAAAATCTCCTCCTAGAATCCAACTACCCTCGGGCATTCTAGACTTAAGATTAATTATAGCATTCCACAGATCCCTCTTACCAGAAATATCGCAAGGAGAGTATATGTTGACCACATAATAATTGATTCCACGACACAAGAAATTGACACCCAAAAAGCCTTTACCTCTAAAACTTGAGATTGCTTCAAACAACCCTTTCTTCCAGATGATTAGCATTCGTCTTGACAAGCCTATCGCCTCTGAATCTGACCAATCACACTCTCCCAAACCCCATAAACTCTGAATCATACCCTACTGTAAGCATTGGATCTTAGTTTCCTGTAACAAACATATATCATCACCTCCTTTATGCAGAATTTGATTAATCCTCCTTCTTTTAATGGAGCTGCAACACCCACGTACATTGAAAGATAATAAATTCGTGGAACCATATTCTCTGCACTCCTCTTCTTGATAAAGTTTTCTTTATCCCTTGCTTCTATGTCCCTTATAATACCTTCAAATACTTCCTCATCTTCATCACCTTCTATACCAAGTTGTTTGATTGTATGCCATACCTTCAATGGAACATCATCACATCCCTTCTTACATCTTAGATTGCTTTAAACCACATTTGTGCCAGTCAAAGATTCATAACATAACACAGACCCACCTGAGTATCTTGAAGATGCATCTTCCTCCAGCGTATCGTTATATATTGTATTCAACAGTGTATCTTTTCAACCTGACCCTTAATTTTCCCAGTTGAATTATGCAGCAGTGTAGAATAATATGATGCTGAGAATGGGATCTGGATCTTGTCGTATAGGTCCATTAACAATACCTTCTTTCTTGGTTTGGGCCAAGCCAATAGCCCAATAACTCCATCCGAACTATTGGATATTGGGTCAGAGCATATTGGATCCTTCATGAGATTGCTAGTACCCAACGACTTCTTTTCACTAAAAGTCGACTCAGCTAAAACTTTCTGCATATGACCATCAAAAGGTGACGTTGATCTATCACCTTCTATTTGACCTTCATTAAATGAATTAACTTCATCATTCATAGTTCCTTTACACTCCAGCACTTTTAAAGATCTCTTCTCCATACCACTTTTCACCTTCTCCTCGTAATTCGTAATTTCATCAAAAGACACTTCCTTTACTGACATAATCTCAATGCTAGCATTCACATCCCCTAAACTGTCACATACTTGAGTATTCTTCTCTGATTTACCTTTATACTCTACAGGTTTTCCTCATACCTGCTTCTGTAGTTCTATGTTTTTCCATCATGTCTTCGTCGCCATCCTCAGAGGTATCCCACGCACCACCATCCCCATCAGAACCTGAGGTATTTGAATCATCAGAATCTGAGGAAGCACCTTCTACCTCCTGGTTAACAATTCTAAGCGGACCATGATGATCTTCCACAATCTTAATTCTGTATATGTTATCATTTATCTCTACATTCATAACCTCATTCAAATTGATTGCAATTTTTGTTTTGACTAGGAAATGTGCCACATCAAAATGCTTTTTCTTTTCAGTATCATCACCACATCGGATGAATGTTCCAACCTTGCCCGAGATCAATTTGAATAATCTAGTATCCCACACACAGTGTAACACCCCAATTTAAATTATTTAATCGTCGTGTTTTATTCTCAATTGTTCGGCCTTGTTTAGGGGGTGTATGAGTACGAAGGGGTAATGTTAATAGGATAATAAGGATTAATATGGGGGTATGTCCAATTATAGTGGTATAGAAGTGAATATTATTATTATTGTTATTACTACTACTATTATTATTATTATTATTAATAGTATTATTATTATTTTTATTAATTAAAAATCTGATTTAATTAATTGGATAAGGGGCTAGTGGATGAATTAAGGGAAGTTTAGTAATTAAGCTGAGATTAGTGAGGGTTAGTGGGAGAATTAGCCATAATCAGATTTTGGGAAAAGAGAAAAAGTTAGAGGAAGAGGAACAAGGAAGAACAAGGGTGCTAGGGCTAGAATCTTCATCAATTTCGCAGGAATTTGATCAGAAAATTTGAGGTAAGGGGGGAGAACGGGTTTAATATTGGTGGTATAATCATAAGGGGGTAGTGGGGAGTCCTTAACCCCGTAGGAATTCGTCTAAATGTATGTTGTATTATGATTATGTGATGCATATGTGAATCTATGATGAAAATTGTGTGAATTAAATAATTGTGATTCTGATTGTTTGATATTTTAGTGTTGCTGGTACTGTATGAATATGAATGTTGCAGATCTGAGTTTTGATGCAGGTTGAGTGATCGAAATTAGATCCAAGAACCATAATTTTGACTAGTAATAATAGGTAAAAAGAAGTAAGATGAAGAATAGGACCTAAAACTGATATAGAAACAAGTTTAGGACTGAATTAGAGTGGAAAAGTGAGGACCCCGTAGCAGAATTCAGACTGGTGTGAGAGAATTGAATTTGCGTAATAGATCTGGCCATACGCGTATTAGGTAAGGCAATACGCGTATGAATATGGTCATTACGCGTATGGGAGGGCCAAAAGGAGGATTGGCACGACCCTCTGCCCATACGCGTAACAGTACACGTATGGAGGCTTGGGCAATACGTGTAAGGGGGTGACATTACGCATATGGTTTTGGGGAGTGAACTAGCAATACGCGTAAGGCACAGGGCAATACGCGTAGGGCCAGTGAGAGTGCAGAATTTTGCCATTTCGTGATTTCTTTCCCGTTTTTGCGTCCGAAGTGGTTTCTTTTGGTTTGAGAGGTTGGGGATAGATGTCAGACCTTGAGAAATGTAGGATTGGTGACAAAAATAATTGATTTAGTAATTTTGGTGAATTAATTGGTAATTAGCTAATTAACGTCGTGTGAGGTGTTTTCTGTGGTGTTATGGATTGATTGTGATCAGGAGGATCGTGGGATTGTATGATTATGATTATACATGAATTATATGCATATTGATGTCATGCATTCATGGTGTGTCGGTGGTGATGAATCATTGCTCAGGAGGAGTGTATGTGATTCATCCGAACTCCAATGTGGAGTGTGGTGGGATAAATCATTGCCAAGTAGGGGTGTATGTGATTTATCCAGGTTCGATTGAATGAATCTTGGTGATATTGGTACCACATGCATTGTGTCATTTGTTGAGTCACATTGCATTGTTATTACATGTTGATCGAATGATAATTGAAAATGACAAGTGTGTCGTGATTATGTGATTGTGTGAATGACTGTGAGTAACTACCCTTAATATGTATTATTCACCGTTTATTATTGAATGTAGTTCTCACCCATTTGTTGTTGTTGTGTCTGTGCTTCTTCGGAAGTACAGATAATCTAGGTACTTGAGTTGCTTGGAGTGCGTGTTGCCTGTTCGAATCGTAGGAGTAGCTCTGATACGTAACACAGGAATTTTGGGGATTTTATTAATTGTTATTTTGTAATGAATTTTGTTACGTATCTCTTTTAAATTCAATATTTTTTAGGACCACGAGTTTAATGTGGATTTTTGGAGTATGTTGGCAAGTGTGCCGTGAATTCATGAAATGATTATTTCTGCTGTTTCATTTCATTTAATGAAAAGAAGTTTTGATGTTGATTTTATTAGTGTAGCATCCTACTTGTAAAAGTTGAAAACTCTGATTTTATCTGTAAAATTCTTATATTTTACAAAATGGGAAAGTGGGGTGTTACACATAGCATGGTAAACCATAGCATTTCAACCACGTGACTCTCTCATTATCAACATCACTACGACTACATGGTCTAATATCGCAGAACCATTTCTCAATCCATCCCCGTGCTTGCTCTATGATTGAAAGTAGATCACCTTCCTTACTTTCCTCGAGTAAACACAAGTTAGCTCCAAGAGGAATGACTTTCACGTTAAAGAAACCTTCCTCATTCAATGCTTGCTAGATGTTATATGTGTTTCCTGATGTTAATACCACCCCCACGTATGCATTATCAAACCTTAGCATTTCACACTTTTCAATGTTGAATTGGATGTGCGCAAACTTAGTTTTTGTTATGTTCTCCTCCATTTCTTTAACATGCTTTTGCTTGTTCTCCAGCAACAATGATTTTTTGCTGACCACTTGGGCGTAAGTTATACCAATCAACAATGTTTTACTTCCATTCTTCGTTTGGGAACCGACATTCTTGACTTGGTTATCTCCAATCATCCTAGTACTAGCAAAACCAAACCCTTCCTCATGGCCTCCCTGATCCTTCTTGTCCGCTGCAGACCTTTGGAACCTAGACACATTTGCATGTAACTTCCTCCCCTGAATCTGAATGTTATCCAGCTTTACCGCCAAAATCCTCTGGTCATTCACCTTTCAGAATCGTACAAAACCATACCTCCCCCCCCCCCTCTTGTCTAATCTTGCTGGAATAAATACTTCTGATACCAAGTCGTATACTTTAAACACCTCGGACATTCCTTTTGCATCCATAGATTCCAGAAACTCTGTAAAGAAGAGCGAGGATAATCTTTCATCATGACCTACATCTTTGCCTCTATGATCTTTCCAGGATGAAAATCTTAGCTGCCTATCGCCATTGGATTTTCTCCTATTTCCAACCACATTCCACTCCATGATTCTTAAGCACTTTTAGAAGATTTTTCTGCACTCAAACACTTGTTAAACCCTAATCTCTTTCTTCAAGCCTTAATAAGCTACCAGAAAATTGAATAATGAAACAACGACAAGTTTGAATCAACCTCAGGGGGAGGAAGGTCCCTAATCCTAAGATTAGAACTTTAAACCAAACCCCCCAAACCTAACTCATTCTTGACTTTAAACTTTTTACAGAATTTTGAAAAGGTACTATCACTTGCTTCATGGTTTGTGAGCATTTTACCTTCATAATAACCCTATTTACTTTCTTCTGTTTTGTTATGTTGGTAAACAAAATGGTTATGTACTATGTGTTTTTTGATTTTTGTATAATATATGTTTATCATTTATATTTTATCCATCATGTTTAAATTAAATTTCCATTTCATTTATTATACCATCACTGATGTGGGAAAAAAGCAATTTCAATATTCTTTCCATTTCTTATGTAAAATTGAAGTAAAGCATGCTATTATGATTTTCTAAGACAATCCTAAATTTAAAAAAAATAATAATTTAAAGAAAGAAGGGGAGAGATATATTTAAATTAAAATCAACATGAAACGAAAAATAAATATATCATATTATATATTTATTTAACTAAATAAATAAATTAAAATTAAAAACAAATAATGTTTTATAATTTTTTGTGTGTGCGAATTAAAGGAAACAAATATACATATATACGAATATCTATACCTATATATAAAGAGGATGAGTGTTTTTGGACTGACCTATTTTTTTCTTCCAAATTTACCCTAATAAAATTCACTTTAATCCAAATTTACCCATAAGTAACTCTCCAAAAAAATTGCAACTGTTGCATACGTTAACTGCTCTATGTACACGTTTATTTATCTATCATATAAGAAAAATAGGTGGTTTTAAAAACCCCTAATTACCATTCTTATCTCATAATTTGCCACGTGGCTATGTTTAGCAATAAGCAACCTATTTTTCTTGGATTAACACTCATATATTCAAATAATAAATTTCAATTAATTAATAAAAAAATTATTAAAACTCAATTCCCCTTCCTCATTCAATGCACGGTTTAATAAAAAACGGTTTCTCTTCCATCTACACAAACTTCTCTTCCATCTACACTAACCGTCCCTCACTCATTCCGTCTCCATTTCCTTCGATTCCCCTTCGACCACCCTCTCTCTCAATCAACCACCGTCTCCTTTCAAGCTCCATATTACTCGGTTCATCCATCTACAAAATCATTCTGAACTTCACATTCCTTTTTCTGAACCCTTGATTTCAATTCACTGATTCATTCACTCATCACGCTGATTACAATGTAGACATTCTCTTCTCCGCCAGCCATATCGCAAAAGGAAAACGCTCTGTAAGTAAACACACTCCTTCGATTTTTGTTTTTTTCCCAGTTCCCAATTTTCAATTTGAAAAATCAAGCTCTATGATTTGATGTTCCCAATTTTTAATTTTATTCCTTCGTCTCCTCTATACAAAAATTCCGACTGTTGTTGTCGCGTCAGTGTTACCAGCGTCGAAATCTTAATGTTGCGAAATTATGGCTCTGATGTTGTTGTTGTTACATAATCAATGTGTGAAATTGTTGGCGTTGAATCAATTTTCGCAGTTTCATGAAAGTGTTGAGGAATTGTTGCTGTAGATGCAGGTTACAAATGGATGGTGCGACATCGCTTCTAATTGTTTATGTTATTTCTATCATACCAAATTTAGTGTCGCAATTTATCTCTAATTAGTTCATTTTTGGGCACTTGCGAAATTGTTGCAGCCTCAATTATGTTATGATTATTTTAACAGTACTTATGTTGATGGAGAAGTGAAGAAAAATATGACAGCAACACAGTTTGAGGCAGTAGATGCAAGAAGGTGTTTTCCATGCTATGATGAACCTGCTTTAAAGGTATTATGTATATAGAATTCTATTCCTGATTTTCATTAATCTATTATCATCAATTTATCGGATTAATATTAGCTTTTACAACAACTTGATTATTGTGAATTACAGACAATGTAATACCCCATAATTTCTGTGAATCATTTTGAATAATATTATTATGATCAATTGGGTTCCGGGGTACTCTGAGCAATTATTGGATAAAGTAATTAGAGTAAACTGACGAACTCAGATTGATTAGATTTAATATTATTTAACTTGAAGTTTTATTAATTGGTGTATTTGAGATAATTTGGATAATTAGTAGTATTGCCAATTAATATTTTTCTATGTATCTTTTCTTTTCCCTTGCCTTATTTGGAAAAGTTGGAAACATTGAGAAGGAATTGGAAGAGAAAGGAAAAGAGAAAGGAAAAGGAAGGAAAAGAAGAGAAACTCTCCAAGAGCTCAAGAGCAAGAAGCATCAGCTAATCTTCATCTTTTCATCTCAGCTTCAACCTCCTCATCTTGTAATCCAGGTGGGTTCTAGTTCGGCTCTTTAGATTAAGGTTTTATTGAGTTTAAAGTTAGTTTGATATTGTTAGAAAATGTGGAATTTTACACTAGAATCATCGTTTAACTGCTGAAATTCGATAATTGATTGTATGTTTGTCGCTCCCGGGATTTTCATCCTAGTACAAACGCGAAAGTGGCACCGAACAGAGTCGCCAGCAATGTGTATTTATCCCAAGAGAGGGAAAGGAAACACCGCATAAACCTGAAGGAAGGAAAGAACATGGTCTTGCGACCAAGAGAACTGGGTTCGGGAGTCGGTTACGCGAGAGGAAGGTGTTAGCACCCCCTCGCGTCCATCGTACCCGATGGGATCCACGCTTGCTTGTTTTGATCAAAAGGGTGGAGAAAACTGGAGCTCCGCTGCTACTGGAAAGGAAAAGGAACGAGAACGGAAAGAAACGAAGAAACAAATGTAGGGAAAATAAAAGAAGTGCTCGCATGGGCCCTACCCCACTGCCTACGTATCTCATCGGGAGCATGAGAATCAGAGCGACGTAGTTCCCCTCACTAGGGATGGATTGTTTGCATTTTAGGGAACGACTGACGTCCTAGCTCAGGTGTTGCAGGCTCGCTGGTCCGAGTGCGTTACCATCTTGCAAGAGAACGAGTAGAAGCGCGTTCGTACGCTAAGAGTGAATGAGGTGAGAAAAGAATTCCCGAAGGAAAGACGTTATTGTTTATTTTTGTCTTTTAAGAGTTTTTTCATTTGTTTGCATATGATAGTGTATCTGAATCTTAGTCATTGGAATGTGTACATTCTCACATTCCAAGATGGAATGAGTAAGAAAGCACACTAAGGGTGAAGAAGACCCCCACACTTAGTTCCAATTGTCAAGGTTCAAACACACTAGCATACTTGTGTTTATTAAGTGTTTTTTGTTGATTAAGAAATGAAGAAGTGCTTTTTATTATTTGTACCTTCAACAAGTATTGCATTTAGGTCCCTCATACAAGATCAAATGTTTAACACATTGACCCAAGATGGGCTATATGCTATACATTCTAAGATTATAAGAGAAGACCCCTTATAACCTTTTCTTTATATGAAAGGCCTAAATGCAATAAATGCCTATCTTCATTAGATATTTTGAATTTTCTTTAAGAGATGAGAAGAGAGACTCAAGAGAGGAGAAAAGGTAAAACCTATATGGACTAAGACTCAATCCTAATTGAAGATTAAAGGGAGTGATCCTAAAGGTTTGTGAGGTTTCAACCTAAAGTCTAAAGAAAGAATGAATTAAACAATTCACTTCTAAAGTAGAAGATGAATTGTAATTCACAAAGGGAAAGTGATGAGTTATTAAAAGAAAGCACATAAGTGCTTAACAAAACATAACATGGAATTGTAAAAGAGAAAGGATAGAAGTTGAATGTGGATTCCTTATCCACACTCAATTGAAACTTACCAAAGTCCCTACATGGTTAGTAAACATGTATAAGAAGTATAAGAAGTAAAAGAACATGTAATGCACCATAAAACTCAAAAGAATTAAATGAGAAACCAAATCCTAGAGCCACAACCAGAATGTACATCATATGGAAACCAATGGTTATTATCAATCAAACTCAAGTGGATAGGCAACAAACATCCTCCATGACATTAGAACATGATATCATAAGAAAAGGAAGAATGAAAGATGAAAGAGAAAAGAAGAAATGTGCATAAATGGAACATGTAATCCATGGATCAGAATTGAAATAAAATGAAAAATGATTCACAAAACTCTCACAAGTATTCATGAAGCACATCAAGGCATTTAAGAAGTGATAGAAGAAGTAGGATTGAAATGGAAGTTCCAAACAAAGGAAAGTGCAAACACAACATGTTAAAGGTGCACAAGGTTCAAATGATAATCAACAAGCAAAGATGACATATGATATGTATCTATGTCCTATAATGTCAAGAGTGTAGCTCACCAAATAGGCAAATGATCATGCAAGTATACACAAAAGAAAACATGTAAACATGCACAAAAGATTACAATGATATGACATGTTATAATGCTTTAAATGAAATGCATCAAACAAAAATCAAATGGCCTCATGAAAATTATGAAAACATGGTATTGAAGTTCATTAATCAGAGATGAATCACATATCAAAGTAGCATGCAAGGAAACAAGGCAAAATGATGTCAAACAATGCACTTAGGTCACATAGACATATCATACAAAGTAGCACAAAAGTGAACACCAAACATGCCATAAAATGACCAAAAAAAATCAAATAAAAATCACTTAACATACCTCAAGATGCTAATGACTCAATTCAAAAATAAGAGCATCAAAACAATTTTTAATGATCGAGAACAAAAATGGACAAATTTATGCATCACACTAAGCATGCACACAAATTGAAATTCAAAGAATATTATAGAACAGGGGCAAAAATGTCATAAAAACAAGAAATAAAATCATGAAAAATTTCCTAAATGTTTTAATGATGTCCATGAATTTTTGTGGAATTTTCTAATGTCATTTGATATTTCTAAAAATTGAAAAGAAAACGTGTATGAAAAATAAAAAAATAAAATGAAATGCAAAGGGAAGGGGAGGTGTGAACATAGCAATCATGCAGTTCAAATTAATTGGGCTTGAAAACATGGGGGTGTGGGTAGCAATCTGATTAGGTCCAATAAGTGCGCATAACACCCTAACTATCATGGAATTCAGTCAAACCAAGTCAAAACCATACAAGCCGTTGGATCAAGTCATAGTCAAGCTATAGTCAAAGTAATTAAGATCAACGCGCACACTTAAACGTCCATACACACTACCATGTACCATACCACACAATGTTTAAAAATAAATTCAGAAAATCACACGTGACATGCACATGAATTTTAATGTGCTGTCATCACATAAGCCACACGATGGTGAACATCCAATGGTCCACGTTCAAACTGAGAACAAAACCCTAACACAAGAACACCGGCCGGAGAGGGACCTCCGGTCACCTTCTCCGGCGAACTACCACCGTCTGCAACCTCCAATTCTCTTGAATTTCACAATCAATATGTCAAAATGAAGAGGAAGTAACACACATCATGATTCCAGTGACAAAACATACAAAAAGTCCATGAAATGAGAGAATCGAACAAAGGAAGATTTGCCCTAACATTTCCACTACGCCTCTAAAGGCCTATCAACTAGCCAGACCAGTTCTTGAGCTTATAAGAAGCTGCAAGAACCTAAAAATTCCTTCACATTAGGTCTATAATGGTGGAGATTGGTACCTGAGGTTTTGAGCTCTTGAAGTGTTCTTCAGAAAACCAGAGGTCTTGCTTCTTCTACAATCTTCACTTGGCCAAATAAAGGCTGTGATGCAAAACTGATGATGATTCAATGGAGGAGAGATTGAAACCAAACTCCAAACAAGTAGCACTGTGAAGAACTTGAGAGAAAATCAGAGAGAGTGTTGAAGTGAAATGAACAAGGTAGAGCTCGAGAATCAGTGGCAATGGTGGATTTGAGAGGGAAAAAGAGAGTGTTTCTGAAGTGAATGTGTGAAAAATGAAGTTGAAAACTGAAATTGTGAGGTGAGATTTCTATTTATAATGTGAGTTAACCATGGTTTAGTGAGTCAGTTAAGTGAGTCAATGCTTGGTTAACTGAGTGCACCCTAACTAACTGAGTTAAGTTAGTTAGGGGCGAGTGAGGTTGGCTATGATGTGGTGATGGTGATTCATGGTGTGCTATGGTGGAAGTGAGGGTAAAACAACAAAGCTGCTGTGGCAGAAACTTTCTTCATAAGTTTGCCCTTTCCATTTTCATGCATGGCACGTGCTGGTGTATGATATTTGTATCAAGTATGCTTGGTTTAATGTGGAAAGCAGATGTTATGAAGTGTTTGTGGTGTGTGTGAACCAAAATCGTGCACCAAGCTGTCAAAGCATCAGTGCCAACATAGGGCTGTTTGCAGGTGAAATACTTTCTAACCATTGAACAATTTGATGAGATTTTGGAGTCTTTGGAAAGAGGACACATTGGAGCACAATGTTGATGTGAAAATTGAAGTGAAATGAGGTTTGGAACAGGTTGAAAAATGACTTAGAACATCCACATTGGGAAATGGTATAAGGGTGTGGCATGTGGTCGGTCGACCTGGCACCTTGGCACCTGGGTTTTCAGCACAATCACCATGACTTGAGGCCACTATTTCTCCATCATAACTTGATCAGACGAAATTTTGCCCAACATGAACATTGGAGAGGGCACTACAAGGAACATTTTTTATGTTGAAAAGTTTTTCATTTGGAGCTTTCTTCTTGGAGAAATTGAGCTTGACATTTGGCACACCAGGTGTTTGTAGAAATGACATGCGCGTGACCTGAAACTTGCCCAAGCTGACTTGCATTTTGCCCAAGTTTCCCTCAACTTTGATCATCCATAACTCTCTCAATTTTTATCCAATGGAGATGTTCTACACATGGATTTGAAGCTTAAAGGAAGGTCTTTTGTTGTGGCTGAGTGGAATTTCCACTTGATGCTTCAATTTTAAATGGCCTTGGTTCAAACTCTGATGCAAAATGGCCAAAACTTACTATTTTTAGTAACCCTACTTCACCCAAAAATGGCAACTTTCCACATCTTGATTTTTTCATGATTCCTTTGGAGTTTCTTGATCAAATTTTGCACATTGGACACATATAACATGAATTTCATGAATTTGGCCTCAAAAAGTCAAGAGTTGACTTTTTCCTCTGATTATTTGACTTGGCCCCAATTTTCCTGATTTCTGATCTTTCTTCCAATTGAACCACTTCCAAAACCAATTGAGAAGCAATTTTCCACCTCCATACACTTAGGGACATATGAAATACCATGACATCAAATTTGGTCCAACAAATAAAAAATTCCCTGATTTTATTAGAAACCCTAGTTTTGGTGCCCACCTCCTAGGAGAAAAATGTGCAGTCTTCAATTTCCAATTCCTCAGAGTATGTTATGTATCCTCTTAAAGGATGATGATATATGCCATTTGAGGATGATTTTGGATCAATGAGCTATCTCTTTTGAGGGTTTTCCTTCATTTTTTGAACCTCTTGCATAGTGAAAGATGTAATGCTTCAATCTCCCATTGTATCTCTTATCCTTGAGGTTGTGGATGATCAATTGAGATGGTATGAGACATGAAAGACCTCTTGGCTTGCCTTGAGGGCACTTGATTGACCTTTTTGTGCTTTGAATGATCCCTTGATTGTCCACCTTCCACCTGATCACATGCCCTGATGGTAAGAAGGATGCCATGCTTCATTTTTCTATTTTAAATGCAATGTAATGTTAATGAGGTGGATATGATATGATAAATGATAATGCCATGCTATGATGACAAAGAGGGAGAGCAAATTTTGGGGTATTACAGCTGCCCCTATTCAAGCGCTGTAGACCTGAATGCCTGAAAGCAAATGCTTTCGGACTTTCAAGGTATATAGTGATTGAATACCAAATATAACCAAAAATTTGCTCTGGATGATGAGGAAGAAACTCCCACGACATTGCTAGCTTGAATCTTCAATGAAACATTGTCGGAGAAAACTGTCTTTTGAACGACACCAGACGACTACTGGCTTGCCACACTGCTGGTGGACTTTAATAATGTCTTTTATGCAATTCCAGACGACTACTGGCCTGCCACGCTACTGGTGGACTTTAGAAATGTCTTTTTGAACGACGCCAGACGACTACTGGCTTGCCACGCTACTGGTGGACTTTAATAATGTCTTTTATGCAATTCCAGACGACTACTGGCCTGCCACGCTACTGGTGGACTTTGCAGCTTCGTGCCACCCGAAGACGGACTTTTGCCAATCCACTGTTGGACTTTTGGAATATGCCACCCTTAGATGGACCTTTCGCCAATCCACTGTTGGACTTTTGCCACCCGAAAACGGACTTTTGCTAATCCACTGTTGGACTTGTGCCACCCGAAGACGGACTTTTCGCCAATCCACTGTTGGACTTTTAGCTGCTTTGCCACCCGAAGATGGACTTTTGCCAATCCACTGTTGGACTTTTAGAATATGCCACCCTTAGATGGACTTTTCGCCAATCCACTGTTGGACTTTTAGCTGCTTTGCCACCCGAAGATGGACTTTTCGCCAATCCACTATTGGACTTTTAGAATTTGCAAAATTGTATTACTCTCTGCGTCTGTGTCAGACATCTCTGCTGACCCTGCTGAGGAGCAAAGACCAATGATTTGACTTTGGAGACTCCTGAAAGGATAACCTCTCCACTGGAGAATGAATGAATAATCCGTCTGCTTCGAATTGTCAAGCTTGCCAAAAATAAATTGGACTTGAAGAATAATAAATCTGCCAGGAATCACTTCATCTGTTGGGGGAATGAATTCTGGTCACAGCGATTCCGCTGGGGATGAGAATTTCTTTGTATGGCGTCTTTCTAGGGGAGAGAAGTCATAAAAACTCTGCTTGGGGATCTCTCCAATCCAAGACCCTTTGTAGGGGTTATCCACCTTCTGACCCGGCTGGGGAAAGGCTGTACCATCCTTGTTGAGGAATATATTCTGTCGATCTGATAAACCTCTGCGGGGAGAACAACAACTCAGCTGGGAGTTGCTGACAAGATTCGATGCTGACCTCTGTGGGGATACCATTACCAGAGACACAATCTTGCTGGGGGTCAGGGCTACTCTGCCAGGGATATGCAAATCCTGATTAGAACATTCCATTGCAACTTGCTAGGAAGGAGTCCTTAGAGATCTGTTGGGGAAACCCAAAGCAAATCCACAGTAGTCTGCTGAAGAATATGACTGTCAAGCTTAGGATAAGTACCACAATGCCCCATGTTAGGCGAGCTTCCCTTTAGACAATTCCGTTAGGGATGACGAGTTTATAACAAACTCTGCTGGAGGAAACTGCTTTAAAACGTCTCGTGTTGGGGAATGCCTTTTTGAGAGGATTTTACAGAAGACTAGCTGTCCTCAAACTCTACTGGGGATGATCAACACTTCATGCTGGGGAAACAATCATGCCCCAACCTTGGACAAACCAACAATTCGTCCCCGAAGAGGATGTCATAAGAGGATTTTACAGAAGATTTAGCCTCTTCAAACTCTTGTGACTTCGCTGGGGATAATGACCATCAGTTTCGGTGTCGACGAGACCACTCTTTTGGGGAATTTGCGACCGTCATCGACACAGAAAAGCTTGTAGCTGTTGGAAGTACTGTATGAGAGAATCGACTTAATAAGATGCAACGGTACCCAATTGAACTTAATTCACTGATATCGACCCGTTATGAACAATCGTCGACCGAACGATGAACGCCGATCTCCTTACCCGTAATTGCCCCAGTCTTTTGCATGGGGTGATTTATTACTGGTCTTGTGCTTAAAATCATCTGCACCTGCTACCTGCAACAAAAGAATATGCCCACATGCCCCGAATATTGCGTGGCTAGAATCCACCATCCGGGAGTATTCAACATTCGAAGTAATTTCAAATGTTTTTTCTGCGCATGTTATTGCAAGGCTGCCATGTTTTCAAATGCAATGTTTTATCAAAATTAGGACGTTTTTGCAAACAAAGCAATAAAACAAAAATAGGAGGCTTTTTATTGAAATTCAATTTATTGACTGAGAGCCCAGAATAGGCAATTACATCAGGAAGCAATCCCTGGAAAGAGGTGATCGCTGAAAATTGAGAAAAGAAACTATCCTAATGGCAATGTGAAAACGGAATTCCACTGAGTTTCCATTCTGTTATGACCAGTATGTCTTCAAAACTCCCCGACCTTGCCTTCTGAGGAATGATCAGACCGATTCCTATCTTTCAGAATGTCAGTTGTTCAAACGGTAATGGGTACAGATAACTCAGACTGTAGCCATTCGCTTAAATCCCTTTTTTGCGTGGACCGCCCTTTCAGGTTTTCAATCCACCAGGATACCCTTTTTTGCCTAAGTTGCCCTTTCGGGTTTTCAACTTACCGGGTGTACAAATCTTTTTCAATTATATCCCTAATTTTTGCCCGAACCTTATTCTGTTTTTGGTTCGCCGGGATGCCCTTTTTTGCCTGGATCTTTTATTTTTATTATCCAGCGGGTCTATTTATGCGAAGTATTTTTTGACTACGTCCGAGTTGACAGGGGATGAAAAGTCTTCGCCATCCATGGTGGTAAGCAATAAAGCTCCGCCCGAAAAGACCTTTTTAACCACGAATGGACCTTCATAGTTAGGAGTCCATTTGCCCCTGTGATCTGTATTGGGAGGAAGGATCCTTTTGAGTACCACATCTCCGACTTTGTAAACCCGAGGACGCACCTTTTGGTCAAATGCCTGCTTCATTCTGCGCTGGTATAATTGCCCATGACATACAGCCGCCAATCGCTTTTCCTCAATAAGGCTCAGCTGATCAAATCTGGCTCGTACCCATTCAGCCCCATCTAGCTTAACATCCATCATGACTCTGAGGGACGGAATCTCTACTTCAACCGGTAGCACTGCCTCCATACCATATACGAGTGAGAATGGGGTTGCCCCAGTGGACGTGCGTACCGACGTTCGATACCCATGCAAAGCAAATGGTAACATCTCATGCCAATCTTTGTACGTGACAACCATCTTCTGTACAATCTTCTTGATATTTTTGTTGGCCGCTTCGACCGCGCCATTCATCTTTGGGCGGTACGGAGAAGAATTGTGATGTTCGATTTTGAAGTCCCGGCATAACTCAGCCATCATCTTATTATTCAAATTAGAACCATTATCAGTAATGATTCTTTCGGGAACTCCATATCGGCAAATGATATCCCGTTTTAAGAAACGAGCTACCACTTGTTTTGTAACATTGGCATAGGATGCAGCTTCAACCCATTTGGTGAAATAATCAATTGCCACCAAGATGAAACGATGACCATTAGAAGCTGTAGGCTCAATATTTTCGATCATATCAATGCCCCACATGGCAAACGGCCAAGGCGACGACATGATACTCAACGGATTTGGAGGTACATGCACTTTATCTGCATAGATCTGGCATTTATGGCATTTGCGGGCATATTTGCAACAATCTGACTCCATAGTCAACCAATAATATCCCGACCTTAACAACTTTTTAGCCATTGCATGTCCTCCGGCATGGGTACCGAAAGAGCCTTCGTGCACTTCAATCATCAACAAGTCTGCTTCATGTCTATCCACACATCTAAGCAGGACCGTGTCAAAATTTCTTTTATACAGCACGCCATCTTTGTTCAAGAAGAAACTACCAGCTAACCTTCTCAACGTCTTCCTGTCTTTGGACGATGCCCCGGGCGGGTACTCTTGACTTTTCAAGAAACACTTAATGTCATGAAACCATGGCTTGTCATCAGACGCTGCATCGACCGCAAACACAAATGCTGGTCTGTCAAGGCGGGATACCTCAATCTTAGGTACATGGTTCCATCCTTGCACTTTGATCATGGAAGACAAAGTGGCCAAGGCATCGGCGAACCTATTCTCATCCCGAGGAATATGGTACAGTTTTACTGTTGTGAAAAATGTCAGCAATCTCCTTGTATAATCTCTATACGGCACTAGATTTGCTTGGTGCGTGTACCAACTCCCTTTCACTTGATTGATTACCAAAGCTGAATCACCAAATATATCAAGGGTCTTAATCCGTAGATTAATCGCCTCCTCGATCCCCATTATACAAGCTTCGTACTCTGCTTCATTGTTGGTGCATCCGAAAGTTATTCGGGCAGTGAAAGGCATATGAACACCTTCTGGCGTGCTAAGAACTGCTCCAACTCAGCACCCATTCATATTGACAGCCCCATCAAACATCATACTCCATTTGGATTCAGGGTCTGGCCCCTCCTCCGGGAGTGGTTCCTCGCAGTCTTTAGCTTTGAGAAACATGATATCCTCATCAGGGAAGTCAAATTTCATGGGTTGGTAATCATCAATCGGCTGTTGCGCAAGATAATCGGACATAATACTTCCTTTGATGGCCTTTTGTGAAGTGTACTGAATGTCATACTCTGTCAAGACCATTTGCCACCGTGCAACTCTGCCTGTCAATGCTGGTTTCTCGAAAATGTACTTGATAGGATCCATTTTTGAAATCAACAAGGTCGTGTGCCTAACCATATATTGCCTCAATCGCTTAGCGGCCCATGCAAGCGCACAACATGTCTTTTCAAGCATTGAGTATCGGGACTCACAATCATTGAACTTTTTGCTCAGGTAGTAAATAGCATGCTCATTCCTACCTGTCTCGTCATGTTGACCGAGAACACAACCCATGGAACCTTCAAGCACTGTCAGATACATTATCAGCGGTCTCCCTTCAACTGGAGGCATTAGAATCGGAGGTTCCTGCAAGTATTCTTTTATCTTATCGAATGCCAATTGGCAATCGTCATTCCACCTGACCGTTTGATCTTTCCTTAACAATTTAAATATTGGCTCACACGTGGCTGTTAGGTGAGATATGAACCTTGCAATGTAGTTCAATCTACCCAAGAAACCACGAACCTCTTTTTCTGTTCTCGGTTCCGGCATTTCTTGTATTGCTTTCACCTTGGCAGGATCAACCTCGATTCCTCTTTCGCTCACAATGAAACCCAGTAACTTTCCAGAACGCACCCCAAACGTGCACTTGTTTGGATTTAATCTCAGACGGAACTTTCTCAACCTTTCAAACAACTTTTTCAGGTTAATCAGATGTTCCTCTTCTGTTCTCGACTTGGCAATCATATCATCTACATAACATTCGATCTCCTTATGAATCAAGTCATGAAACAATGTCACCATCGCCCGCTGGTACGTTGCCCCTGCGTTTTTCAACCCAAAAGGCATTACTTTATAACAATATGTACCCCACGGAGTAATGAACGTGGTCTTCTCCATATCTTTAGGTGCCATCTTGATCTGGTTGTACCCGGAGAACCCGTCCATAAAGGAGAACACTGAAAATTGAGCTGTATTATCGACCAGCACATCAATATGAGGTAGTGGAAAATCATCTTTCGGGCTAGCTTTATTAAGATCTCGATAATCCACACACATTCTCACTTTTCCATCTTTCTTCGGTACTGGCACGATGTTGGCTACCCATGGAGGATACTTTGTCACAGCAAGAAAACCAGCATCCCACTGCTTCTGGACTTCCTCCTTAATCTTTAAAGCCATGTCGGGGTGAGTCCGACGAAGTTTCTGCTTGACTGGCGGACATTCTTCTCTTAATGGCAGCCTGTGCACGACAATATCCGTATCCAACCCCGGCATGTCTTGATACGACCAGGCGAAGATGTCAACATACTCGCGCAACATTTCAGTCAAAGTTTTCTTCACGTCTTCTTGCAAGCTGGCACCAATCCTGATCTCTTTCTTGGCATCCTTGGAACCAATATTGATGATTTCTACAGTCTCCTGGTGAGGCTGGATGACCCTTTCCTCTTGTTTCAACAATCTGGCCAGTTCTTCAGGGAGTTCACAATCTTTCTCATCCCCTTCTTCGGCTTGATAAATCGGATTGTCAAAGTCATACATAGTCATATCAAAATCGTTATCAGTGGTATCCGGAGGATCAAGTCTGCATGAACGGGTTCATGCCTTATTTTAGAATTTATTTTTAAGCAAAACAAAAGAAAATGAAACATTGCCATTTTATTTTTTTGTGCAAAAATAAAAACTGAAAGACAGAGAACAAAATTTGATTACAAAACGTCCTTTATTAATGATTAAACATTGCAAATGCAACCATGGTGGCCCTACAAATGAATCTATACGCCTTGGGCAGAGCGCAAGATTTTGACATGCATTATGGTTAGAAAAAAACAAAGAAAAATTACTCTGTCTGAAGAGTAACCCGGATGACTTCTTCAACGAACCAGTTCTGCACTTGTTGTCCCGGAGCATGAGGGCGTACCCAGTTGTCCAGGTCACAATCACTGTCAACACTATCCTCTGTGGCCGCACAAGACTGGTCCGTGTAGATAATTCCCCCACTATTGAAAGTAATGGGTCCCCTGCTCCCCGCATCTGAAGTTGTAGAGGGATGATAACCAATACCAAATTTGTCTTCCTTCATTGGGGTCTCTATCAACCTGCCCCAACCTTGGGCGTTGCCTGCCCTGACGACTTCGACAACTTGTTTGTAAGATGAAATGGAGGTACCAGCCCCAACTGGTACAGAAGAAGACTCGGGTGCATCGTCAATATTGACTGCTTCAAATGATTGGCACAACATCTCATGAATTTCCCCATCCATTTCAATGTACTTGAACGTGGACAAGTGACTCACAAAGATGTCTTCTTCCCCGCACACCGTCACAACCTGCCCTTCAAATTCATACTTCAACTTTTGGTGTAGAGTAGAAGTAACAGCCCCGGCTCCGTGAATCCAAGGGCGTCCCAATAGGCAGCTATATGCAGGTTGTATGTCCATTACATGGAACGTGGATTTGAATACCTGTGGTCCAATTTGTACGGGCAATTCCACCTCACCAAACACAGATCGTCTAGTTCCATCGAATGCTCTGACCACCAACTCACTAGGCCTTAAGATCAAACCATCAACTTCCAGCTTCATTAATGCCTTCTTGGGCAAGACATTGAGTGATGAACCAGTGTCTACCAGTACATGAGATAACACTGCGCCCTTACACTCCATCGTGATATGCAAAGCCTTATTGTGGTTTCTTCCTTCAACAGTCAAATCTCTACTTGTAAAGCCCAAGCCATGGCTAACATTAACATTGGAGATTACGCCCTCGAGCTGATTAACAGTAATTTCTTGTGGCACGTATGCACTCTTCAACACTTTCAACAACGCCTGCCGATGCGCATCAGAGCACATCAATAGTGACAAGATTGAAATCTTTGAAGGGGTCTGATTCAGTTGGTCCACAATCTTATAATCGCTTTTCTTGATTATCTTCATAAATTCTTCCATTTCCTTATCAAAAGTAATCTTTGTCTCGGCTTCAGGTGTAGGCGCATTTTCAACCACCTGTTTACCTTTAGCCTTTGCTGCGGCTTCTACCTCTTTATCACTTCTCAAGGTTTGGGGAGCGAACAACCTTCCACTCCTTGTAAAGCCCCCTACACCCCCTACGTTATCAATATTTGGGCTGACTGATGACTCAACTTCCTGCTTTTTACCTTCGTAATATACATCTGCCCCATAGTGCCATGGGATAGCCTTCGTAGACGTGAACGGAATTGGTCCTGGCACCGTGATAGTGACAGGACTGGGTCTTTCTGGCGCAACACTCGCCACGGGAACTGTATTGATCGGCATTTGAATCTCAGCGGGAGTGTAATAGATGGTCACGGTTGATATCTCATCAGTGTCTTTCACGACTCTGTCGAACTGTAGACATCCTTCATCGATCAGATTCTGTAAACCCACCCTCAACTTATTACAGCCATTTTCCTGATTCATACACTCGGAACAATCCTGATTACAGCCCGGGAACACCTGTCCCTTCAATAAACGATCTTTTACAACCAACAAAGAAGTTTTCACTTGATGAACGTCTAACACCAAATTCAATCTCCTCCCATCTTCAATAGCGTACACATTTGCTGCACTATGATCAGGCATGGGATGCTGAGTAATATTAGGAGCGGGAGAGAAATTGATGGCTTTAGCATCAATCAAATCTTGTACTTTATGATGGAAAGCCCAGCATTTTTCAATGGAGTGCCCCTGAGCACCTGAGTGGAACTCACAACGAGCATTAGCATCGAAGTTAGGTGGCAGGTTTCCAGCAACCGAAGCTTTCATAGTACGGAGTTCTACCAACTTTAACTCGAGTAGCCGGGGCAACAGCGCGGCATAAGTCATAGGGAGAGGACCCATCTTACGATCCCTCTGCCTAGACCTTTGCTGGAAAAAAGGTTGTTGCTGTTGAACTTGTTGTTGGGGTTGTTGTTTCTGAACAGACGGTGTGGGGATTGTTACAGCATCTACCTGATAATAAGCTTGAGAACGCCCTCTGCCTCGTCCTCTAAACACAGCATTCGTATCACCTTCTCTTCTTTTCTGGTTACTAGCAAACGGTTTCTTCGTCCCCGAAGAGCCAGCCCCACTCACATCCTGAATCTTTCCGAGCTTTAACAGACTTTCTATTCTTTCTCCCGCAATCACAATATCAGCAAATCCAGTTGACGGACAAGCAGCTAATCTATCAAGATAGGCCCCTTGCAAGGTGCCCATAAATATATCCGCCATTTCTCTGTCTGACAAGGGAGGTTGGACCTGGGCAGCCATTTCCCTCCACCTCTGTGCATATTCTTTGAAACTCTCCTTGGCATTCTGGGACAACCCCTGCAATTGGGTGCGGTTGGGCGCCATGTCAATATTATACTGGTATTGCTTCAGGAACGCCTCTGCCAGATCTTTCCAACTCTTCACAGCAGCTCTATTCAACTTCATATACCAGGTCAAGGACGCCCCAGCCAGACTGTCCTGAAAATAGTGCATCCATAGCTTCTCGTCATCCGTATGGGCTGAAATCTTCCCAAAGTAAGCTTGAAGATGCGTTTGGGGACACGCATTGCCGTGATACTTATCAAAAGTGGGAGGTTTGAATTTAGGGGGAATTCTGACTCCTGGGACCAGCCCCAAGCTAGTAACATCAATACCCATAGAGTTCTTGCATTCTATGGCCCTGATCTTTTCTGCTAACTCATCATACCTTCGATTACCTTGATTACCCACATCAGCATCCAGCAGAGTAAATTGGTCTTCCAGGGTATCTTCAAGAGTAACACCAGCATGCCTACCATTTCCATTACCCCGATTGTTACCACCAGGAGGAGGGTTGCCACCGGGAGGAGGGATGCCATGTCCCTGTGAATTGTCATGCTGATCACCTTCGGGCCCATTGTCTGGACGCTCGACCAGAAGCCTCAATCTCTCCTGATTTTGCGCCATGCCAGTCATGAGGGTCATGAACTGGTCCATACGCGCCCTCATTTCAGCCAAATCACTTTGCACTTGATCCATGATTCTTACTTGATTCCTTCGCGTCGAATATCGGTGAATATGATTCCCAGCTATACTGCCTGAAACCAAATAAAGGTTAGAGACCCTGCAACGAGTACCTGAAAAGCAAGTAACAAAAATGCAAAATGATATGCAATGCCATGCAATGCCATGTTTGTCATTTCCGAGGTGCTTTTATACCCTGATTCCAATCCAACCACAGAAATCTGAAGACCAGAAATCGTGATATAAAGAGGCGTGTCGTGGTCATGTGCTTGTGTGCAGCTATCTGATAAGGAATAATTCTGAATAAAACTGCTCATACTCATTCAACGAAGTATTCAAGTACATTTAAGAAAGGTTCAACCGCAAATGCAATACAAGGAAAAATGGATCGATCAACAAGCCTGATGGTAACCATTAACAACAAAATATAAGGAAAAGAACATCAGTCTGAAAATTCCACATCCTTCAGCTTATCACTTGAGTATTTGATCTCCTCAAAAAGTATACGGGTACGCTGGTGATTCGGCTTTTCAATCATTTCTTTGATCAAGACATCCCTTTTCTCAAGAGCTTCAGTTAAAGAACCCATATGCAGCATCAGAGCCTCGTCATCACACACTCCTTTGTGTCTCTTTATGCCAGCTTGCGTCTTGAGTATCTCCCTTTCTATCATGATTTCTTCAAGCTCTTTCTTGGTATTCTTCAGCTCACCTCTAGCTTCTTCTAGCTGTTCTTGACTCTTACCGAGGCTTTCCCGATACTTTCTCCTCTGCTCATGCGCCTTTTCAAGCTCTTCGTCCTTAATCTGCAACTGTTCCTGTAATTCAGCATTCTCTATCCTAACTTCGTCCCAAGCGTGCTGAAACTTTGTTAACTTTTCTTTGGTCTGTGCTAACGCCTGTTTGGTTTGCTTGTGGGCTTGAGTAGCATCATCAGCACCTTTACTAATCTTCCAGAAATGTTGGGCTCTTCCAGCAAAGTCTTTCTCTTTTGCAGTTAGGATTTGTTCAGCATCTTGGGCTTTCCGCTCCAGCTCTTTGTTGGCATGTAGAGCATTCTGAAGACGGCTACTCAACTCGGAATTCTCTCCTTGGAGCTTTTTCACCAAGGCTTGCAACTTGTCAACTTCTTCCATAGTAGCAGTACTTCTTGCTTTCTCATTCTCCGGATACAAAAGGGGTGCCTTACCAAAAGGCAAGAGAAAATCTTCAACTCTTTTCTTCACCCACTCTTCATATGCTGGATAAACCCGGTTGTTAGGCTTGCCTAGAGTAACTTTCCCCTTTTTCAATATGCTACCCCAGCTTTCAGAAGCTTTCTGTGCTGCTTCCCAACCATCTGATGTATGAAAATAGAGGGACTCCTCCACATCTCTCTTAATAGGCGGACCTGTCAGGGCATACCCAAATTGTCGAATGGCCAAAGAAGGATTGTAGTTAATCCCACCCATTCTTCCTATCAGTGGAACATTAGGGAACTTACCACAGCTGTGGATAATATTCTTGCCAATCAGCCCATGATCTACCCATACGATGTCCTTGGCCACCAATCCCATTAAACGCTGTTTCCACTCTAGAGAATCTTTGGAATCCACAAAAGCCCCTGATTGTGGTAAACGGCCCGCAAACCACTTATAGAACAAGGGTGCACAACAACGAATTATCCCTCCTCTTTTCTTTTCGTTTCGGTTGTACAACGAGTAGTGAAGATCTCCCAGTAGCGTTGGCACCGGGTTCTTCATCATGAATATTCGTATAGCGTCCGTATCAATAAAACCCGGCTCGTTGGGAAACAACACTATGCCGTATATACAAAGGGCTAGCAAAGCATTAAAACCAAGCCAATTCTCGCCTTTAGCTGCTTCCCGGGCCTCCTTAATCAGATATTCCAGCTTGTAACCACGAATCTTTCCTTTGTTGGAGACATTGTCGCCTAACTCTGATTTGCTCAAATAAAGAGCACCAGCCACCTTTCCAAAGTCAAGATCCCCCACCGATCCAAAGAAAGGGGGCTCCTCCTTGATAGCAATCCCCAACATGTTGGAATACTCCTCCAAGGTAGGAACCAACACATAGTCTGGAAATACAAAACACCTCAGAGGCGGATCATAGAACTGCATCAACGTATGGAGACCTCTGGCTTCATAATCACTGACATTACGGACCACAGATAAAATCCACCCATATTTCTCTTCAAAAGCTTCTCGTACTGCAGGGCTCGCCATTCCCTTCAGCATAACAATAGGGCCTAAAGTAGGCGTAAGGAACTTATAGCTGATGATATTCTTCCTCTCTTTAGTGTTCATCTTTGCAGGGACCTGATGACTGGAATCAAGGGTAATATATGCACCTGGAAATGAATAAACATGTATGTTAGGATATGATAATGCAATGCAAAGGGCAATGTGATCAGGTAATCAGGTGTCTGTGCTGAACTGTGAACGGTGTCAGTGTAGCTCTGAGACTAATATAGCACCATAGATAAGAACCATCTGAATACAATAGGATGAAACTTCCTTTTTGTGCACTGATGATAGAAAAAACGGGTATGTAGGAGGTCATGGTTACCTGCAAACCTGTAAACAACCCGCCCTTCTCACATGTGGGTACTAGGATGTTCAGTATCCCGGGCTCTCAGGTCGAGAAATGATGATACGTTCACCATTTCTGGTTTGGCATCATCATCAATCGAGGAGGCCTCAACTGATTCTCCAAAACAAAAGGTCCTCAGCTTCTGGCACTGAGGTCGAGAAGCAATAGTACATTCATCCCTCAGAGTACAGTACTATCGCCAATCGAGGAGTGCCTCCGCTGATTCTCTTTCAAAAAGGGATGTCCTATAGCAAGTTCCCAGCATTGGGTCCTCGGATCGAGAATGTGCAATGGGTTTGCCACGGAATGTGGTCTGCCACTGTCACATCTCGGGAGGAGTGCCGCAACTGAGTCCTCGGGAATGGTCACCAGAGTCGACAGTTCCTCAAGAGAATAACCACTGGCCTGCATAACATGCAGTAACAGAAAGCTCCTGATAGAACCTCGTCTGGTTGTGGGTCTCATGAACAACAATACGTGGTCACCACCACGCAAGCGTCATGACTATCCACTCTAATACCTATGTATGTACTCAAGCCTTGGTAGTGAGCTCATCTCTCAGAACACCCCGCCCGCCAAACAGAAAATAACAGCACAGTCCAGCACGATAATGATATGTAATGCAGTAAATGCGATGAATACAGTAATGTACAGTAAAGCAGTAAGTAACCATACAATAAAACGGTAAATATAGCACAACAGTAAACACCCAATGAAAGAAAAGCAAACAAGCGCTAGGATTGACTCGCTAAGGAAACCAGAGATTCTGGGTTCGATCCCCAGCAGAGTCGCCAGCTGTCGCTCCCGGGATTTTCATCCTAGTACAAACGCGAAAGTGGCACCGAACAGAGTCGCCAGCAATGTGTATTTATCCCAAGAGAGGGAAAGGAAACACCGCATAAACCTGAAGGAAGGAAAGAACATGGTCTTGCGACCAAGAGAACTGGGTTCGGGAGTCGGTTACGCGAGAGGAAGGTGTTAGCACCCCCTCGCGTCCATCGTACCCGATGGGATCCACGCTTGCTTGTTTCGATCAAAAGGGTGGAGAAAACTGGAGCTCCGCTGCTACTGGAAAGGAAAAGGAACGAGAACGGAAAGAAATGAAGAAACAAATGTAGGGAAAATAAAAGAAGTGCTCGCATGGGCCCTACCCCACTGCCTACGTATCTCATCGGGAGCATGAGAATCAGAGCGACGTAGTTCCCCTCACTAGGGATGGATTGTTTGCATTTTAGGGAACGACTGACGTCCTAGCTCAGGTGTTGCAGGCTCGCTGGTCCGAGTGCGTTACCATCTTGCAAGAGAACGAGTAGAAGCGCGTTCGTACGCTAAGAGTGAATGAGGTGAGAAAAGAATTCCCGAAGGAAAGACGTTATTGTTTATTTTTGTCTTTTAAGAGTTTTTTCATTTGTTTGCATATGATAGTGTATCTGAATCTTAGTCATTGGAATGTGTACATTCTCACATTCCAAGATGGAATGAGTAAGAAAGCACACTAAGGGTGAAGAAGACCCCCACACTTAGTTCCAATTGTCAAGGTTCAAACACACTAGCATACTTGTGTTTATTAAGTGTTTTTTGTTGATTAAGAAATGAAGAAGTGCTTTTTATTATTTGTACCTTCAACAAGTATTGCATTTAGGTCCCTCATACAAGATCAAATGTTTAACACATTGACCCAAGATGGGCTATATGCTATACATTCTAAGATTATAAGAGAAGACCCCTTATAACCTTTTCTTTATATGAAAGGCCTAAATGCAATAAATGCCTATCTTCATTAGATATTTTGAATTTTCTTTAAGAGATGAGAAGAGAGACTCAAGAGAGGAGAAAAGGTAAAACCTATATGGACTAAGACTCAATCCTAATTGAAGATTAAAGGGAGTGATCCTAAAGGTTTGTGAGGTTTCAACCTAAAGTCTAAAGAAAGAATGAATTAAACAATTCACTTCTAAAGTAGAAGATGAATTGTAATTCACAAAGGGAAAGTGATGAGTTATTAAAAGAAAGCACATAAGTGCTTAACAAAACATAACATGGAATTGTAAAAGAGAAAGGATAGAAGTTGAATGTGGATTCCTTATCCACACTCAATTGAAACTTACCAAAGTCCCTACATGGTTAGTAAACATGTATAAGAAGTATAAGAAGTAAAAGAACATGTAATGCACCATAAAACTCAAAAGAATTAAATGAGAAACCAAATCCTAGAGCCACAACCAGAATGTACATCATATGGAAACCAATGGTTATTATCAATCAAACTCAAGTGGATAGGCAACAAACATCCTCCATGACATTAGAACATGATATCATAAGAAAAGGAAGAATGAAAGATGAAAGAGAAAAGAAGAAATGTGCATAAATGGAACATGTAATCCATGGATCAGAATTGAAATGAAATGAAAAATGATTCACAAAACTCTCACAAGTATTCATGAAGCACATCAAGGCATTTAAGAAGTGATAGAAGAAGTAGGATTGAAATGGAAGTTCCAAACAAAGGAAAGTGCAAACACAACATGTTAAAGGTGCACAAGGTTCAAATGATAATCAACAAGCAAAGATGACATATGATATGTATCTATGTCCTATAATGTCAAGAGTGTAGCTCACCAAATAGGCAAATGATCATGCAAGTATACACAAAAGAAAACATGTAAACATGCACAAAAGATTACAATGATATGACATGTTATAATGCTTTAAATGAAATGCATCAAACAAAAATCAAATGGCCTCATGAAAATTATGAAAACATGGTATTGAAGTTCATTAATCAGAGATGAATCACATATCAAAGTAGCATGCAAGGAAACAAGGCAAAATGATGTCAAACAATGCACTTAGGTCACATAGACATATCATACAAAGTAGCACAAAAGTGAACACCAAACATGCCATAAAATGACCAAAAAAAATCAAATAAAAATCACTTAACATACCTCAAGATGCTAATGACTCAATTCAAAAAGAAGAGCATCAAAACAATTTTTAATGATCGAGAACAAAAATGGACAAATTTATGCATCACACTAAGCATGCACACAAATTGAAATTCAAAGAATATTATAGAACAGGGGCAAAAATGTCATAAAAACAAGAAATAAAATCATGAAAAATTTCCTAAATGTTTTAATGATGTCCATGAATTTTTGTGGAATTTTCTAATGTCATTTGATATTTCTAAAAATTGAAAAGCAAACGTGTATGAAAAATAAAAAAATAAAATGAAATGCAAAGGGAAGGGGAGGTGTGAACATAGCAATCATGCAGTTCAAATTAATTGGGCTTGAAAACATGGGGGTGTGGGTAGCAATCTGATTAGGTCCAATAAGTGCGTATAACACCCTAACTATCATGGAATTCAGTCAAACCAAGTCAAAACCATACAAGCCGTTGGATCAAGTCATAGTCAAGCTATAATCAAAGTAATTAAGATCAACGCGCACACTTGAACGTCCATACACACTACCATGTACCATACCACACAATGTTTAAAAATAAATTCAGAAAATCACACGTGACATGCACATGAATTTTAATGTGCTGTCATCACATAAGCCACACGATGGTGAACATCCAATGGTCCACGTTCAAACTGAGAACAAAACCCTAACACAAGAACACCGGCCGGAGAGGGACCTCCGGTCACCTTCTCCGGCGAACTACCACCGTCTGCAACCTCCAATTCTCCAGAATTTCACAATCAATATGTCAAAATGAAGAGGAAGTAACACACATCATGATTCCAGTGACAAAACATACAAAAAGTCCATGAAATGAGAGAATCGAACAAAGGAAGATTTGCCCTAACATTTCCACTACGCCTCTAAAGGCCTATCAACTAGCCAGACCAGTTCTTGAGCTTATAAGAAGCTGCAAGAACCTAAAAATTCCTTCACATTAGGTCTATAATGGTGGAGATTGGTACCTGAGGTTTTGAGCTCTTGAAGTGTTCTTCAGAAAACCAGAGGTCTTGCTTCTTCTACAATCTTCACTTGGCCAAATAAAGGCTGTGATGCAAAACTGATGATGATTCAATGGAGGAGAGATTGAAACCAAACTCCAAACAAGTAGCACTGTGAAGAACTTGAGAGAAAATCAGAGAGAGTGTTGAAGTGAAATGAACAAGGTAGAGCTCGAGAATCAGTGGCAATGGTGGATTTGAGAGAGAAAAAGAGAGTGTTTCTGAAGTGAATGTGTGAAAAATGAAGTTGAAAACTGAAATTGTGAGGTGAGATTTCTATTTATAATGTGAGTTAACCATGGTTTAGTGAGTCAGTTAAGTGAGTCAATGCTTGGTTAACTGAGTGCACCCTAACTAACTGAGTTAAGTTAGTTAGGGGCGAGTGAGGTTGGCTATGATGTGGTGATGGTGATTCATGGTGTGCTATGGTGGAAGTGAGGGTAAAACAACAAAGCTGCTGTGGCAGAAACTTGCTTCATAAGTTTGCCCTTTCCATTTTCATGCATGGCACGTGCTGGTGTATGATATTTGTATCAAGTATGCTTGGTTTAATGTGGAAAGCAGATGTTATGAAGTGTTTGTGGTGTGTGTGAACCAAAATCGTGCACCAAGCTGTCAAAGCATCAGTGCCAACATAGGGCTGTTTGCAGGTGAAATACTTTCTAACCATTGAACAATTTGATGAGATTTTGGAGTCTTTGGAAAGAGGACACATTGGAGCACAATGTTGATGTGAAAATTGAAGTGAAATGAGGTTTGGAACAGGTTGAAAAATGACTTAGAACATCCACATTGGGAAATGGTATAAGGGTGTGGCATGTGGTCGGTCGACCTGGCACCTTGGCACCTGGGTTTTCAGCACAATCACCATGACTTGAGGCCACTATTTCTCCATCATAACTTGATCAGACGAAATTTTGCCCAACATGAACATTGGAGAGGGCACTACAAGGAACATTTTTTATGTTGAAAAGTTTTTCATTTAGAGCTTTCTTCTTGGAGAAATTGAGCTTGACATTTGGCACACCAGGTGTTTGTAGAAATGACATGCGCGTGACCTGAAACTTGCCCAAGCTGACTTGCATTTTGCCCAAGTTTCCCTCAACTTTGATCATCCATAACTCTCTCAATTTTTATCCAATGGAGATGTTCTACACATGGATTTGAAGCTTAAAGGAAGGTCTTTTGTTGTGGCCGAGTGGAATTTCCACTTGATGCTTCAATTTTAAATGGCCTTGGTTCAAACTCTGATGCAAAATGGCCAAAACTTACTATTTTTAGTAACCCTACTTCACCCAAAAATGGCAACTTTCCACATCTTGATTTTTTCATGATTCCTTTGGAGTTTCTTGATCAAATTTTGCACATTGGACACATATAACATGAATTTCATGAATTTGGCCTCAAAAAGTCAAGAGTTGACTTTTTCCTCTGATTATTTGACTTGGCCCCAATTTTCCTGATTTCTGATCTTTCTTCCAATTGAACCACTTCCAAAACCAATTGAGAAGCAATTTTCCACATCCATACACTTAGGGACATATGAAATACCATGACATCAAATTTGGTCCAACAAATAAAAAATTCCCTGATTTTATTAGAAACCCTAGTTTTGGTGCCCACCTCCTAGGAGAAAAATGTGCAGTCTTCAATTTCCAATTCCTCAGAGTATGTTATGTATCCTCTTAAAGGATGATGATATATGCCATTTGAGGATGATTTTGGATCAATGAGCTATCTCTTTTGAGGGTTTTCCTTCATTTTTTGAACCTCTTGCATAGTGAAAGATGTAATGCTTCAATCTCCCATTGTATCTCTTATCCTTGAGGTTGTGGATGATCAATTGAGATGGTATGAGACATGAAAGACCTCTTGGCTTGCCTTGAGGGCACTTGATTGACCTTTTTGTGCTTTGAATAATCCCTTGATTGTCCACCTTCCACCTGATCACATGCCCTGATGGTAAGAAGGATGCCATGCTTCATTTTTCTATTTTAAATGCAATGTAATGTTAATGAGGTGGATATGATATGATAAATGATAATGCCATGCTATGATGACAAAGAGGGAGAGCAAATTTTGGGGTATTACAATGTTATACTGGTTGTTATGATGATAGCATGTTTTGGTGTATTTTGATTGGAAAAAAAATGGGATTTTGGGGTTGTTCTTGATCAACCCGTAGCAGAACTTTTCTGCAGGAATTTTCTGGGTTTCACGTTGCCCATACACGTATCACCCAAGGCAATACGCGTATTGGTCAAGACAATACGCGTATGGCTGCGCAGGAATGTGGGCAATACGCGTATGGGGTCCCATTTTTCTCGGCCATCTGCCCATTTGCGTATGATACGCGTACGGTTTTGGGCACTACGCGTATGAGTCATGGTAGTACGCGTATTGGAAATTTTAAAAGGAATTTTGAAGGAAAATAGTCTCTGCCCATACGCGTATGGCCTTGGGCAATACGCGTATGGCTGGTCGAGCCAGCTTGGCAATACGCGTATGGCTTAGGGCAGTACGCGTACGGCCAGGAGGGTGCAGAATTGTGTCTCTTCGCGATACCATTTCGTGTTATGTCCATAACTTTTGACTCGTTTATCCTATGTGAGTATTCTTGGTATCGTTGTGAAGCTATGAGTATCCTCTAGCTAAGGGTAGTGAGAAATATCTGATTATGGCCAGATTAAATAAATCGGAAGGAACCGTGAATGGGTGTAACGTGTAATATGTTGAATTATGTGTTTTCTATTGTGTGATCGATGCCTAATTGCCTATACTCTGATTATTAAACAGGTTCGACTATATATGCATGTTAAAATATGAATTAGGTAGAGTGAGGACTTACCATAAATAATGTTGTGTGGGTAATGAAATAGTGACAACGCTCGTGCATGAAAGGTCGGGGCGTGTGTCTAGTAATCATAACCAGTTTCTTTTGCGGTGTAGTTTCATGAGACTCGAGCACGTCCTCTGAAACATATGCACAATTACTTGGCAGGTTTGATTCCCGCGTACAGTACGAATGGAACCTAAGGGTAGAGACTTGTGATGGTTAACAGGCCATGAGAAGTGACGGTTCACGGCTAACAGGCCGTTGTTCCCGAATCCATTTCGTATGCCAAGTAACTTCGAGGATCCATGACTCGGGTCGTCTTATAGACGTAGAAGCGGATGGGAAAAGGGGATGCCTTGGTATGGTTATAGATTTGTGAGAGTATTGAGCTAACAGGCTCAGGACGTACTCTGGTACTAGTGTGAGTTAACAGGCTCACCGATGTGGATACTTTTATAGTGTGTGTACTCAAAGTCACTTCCCTTCCCTTTTGACTTAAGTTAGGCCTGCTAGCACCTTGTAGAGCCGAGAGGACTTTAAGATAGGGAACTCACTGAGATTTGATGTATCTCACCCCACTGTTGTTGTTTACATCACAGGTTCTGCAAGTTCCGCGAAGGGTAAGGATAAGGCTGTGTGACTATCCTTGCTTAGCTGTTGGTTTTGCTTTCGTTGTGGAGCCTTTTGAGATCCTTAGGGATTTAGTTCTTAGTTTTATCTTTTGAACATTTTGTACATATAACATGCCAGTGTATTGTTTTAGGTTGCTTTGGGCATTTTTATGTATACAGTGTTACTAGGAACTTATGTATTTCAGTACCAAACGTATTTTTCATGTATGATATATGCTTTGATGTATGTATATATATGTGGGCTTTACAGTTGGTATCAGAGCAGGTCGTATTCTCGACCTAGCCATAAAATAGTATGAGTATTCTCTTTCCGTTTCAGATGTGTTGTGTCGCCATTGGTCTTACGTGTTATATTTATGGTATTGAGCCTGATCAACTTAATCCTATTTGTATGACATTTAGGAACATGGCTGGCGGACGCAGAAACAATCCTGGTAGATCGAGAAACACTCCAGCAGGGACTAATCCGCCGGTTGACGAAGGGGAATGCTCCGTTGTATCAATTCATGCAGCAGATGCAACAACAACAAAATCAGTTTATGCAACAAATGGTTCAGCAGATGGCAGGTAGTCTACATCCTCCAGTGGTTGTTCCTGAGGTTGCAGGAGGAAACTTTAGGGATTTCATTCGGTTGAATCCTCCAGATTTTAAGGGAGGGTTAGACCCAGTAAAGGCTCATGAATGGATATCAGGCATGGAATGGGTCTTCCAAATAGTTCAGTGTAGTGAGGAAAACAAGGTGATCTTTGCTTCCCACTTGTTGAAGGGTCCTGCCATGAGGTGGTGGGAATGTGCTTCAGCCTTAATGACAATTCAAGAGGTACCGAAGGTGTGGGAACAGTTTAAGGTAATTTTTATGGAGAAATATTTTCCAAGTTCCTTGAGGTCTCAGAAGAAATTCGAGTTTCAACAATTGAGACAAGGTAACTTGACTGTGGCTTCTTTTGCTGAGAAATTTGAAACTATGGCCGCTTATTCTAGACAAGCCATGTATGCTCCTGATGAGAGGTGGAAGATTGATCAGTTTCTGTTTGGTTTAAGGGCTGAAATTTCACATAGTGTGTCTCAACGGGAATTTACTACTTATGCTGAAATGTTAAGACAATGTTATGTGGCGGAGCATAGTTTGAAGAAGGTGCAAATGGAAGGAGATTTGAATAGGATGAATCAAAGTGATCGAGGGAGACCGAATCAACATGTTAGACCAAGGCAACACTCATTTAAAGGGAAGCAAGCTCAGAGTTCTAGAACTAGTGTGCCTCCGGTATGTCGTATTTGTGGACGGAATCATTACGGTAGGTGCAGTTTGGAGGGAATGAGGTGTTATCAGTGTAATAAGGTGGGCCATATGGCGAAGGATTGTCCTCAGGATAGAAATCAGGCACAGGGGAGGAATACCGGCCGAGTGTATACCTTGGATGAGAGAAAAACAAAGAATGATAACTCCTTGATTGCGGGTACGTGTTTCGTAAATGGACATCCTTGTTTTGTTTTATTTGATTGTGGGGAAACTCATTCTTTTGTGTCCATGCGTTGTGTGAAGTGACTTGGGTTGCAAGCTATTCCTTTATCTCCTCCTATGGTGGTTACTACTGCCATGGATGAGATTGTAGAGACACCGTTGATGTGTGAAAATTGTGTATTATCAGTGAATGAAAGAGTTTTCCAGATTGATCTTATCTGTTTACCGCTTAAGAAAGTGGATGTTGTTCTGGGAATTGATTGGCTTTCCGCTAATTCGGTGTTTATTGGGTGTGAGGAAAAGTTGATTATTATCCCATCTACCGAGGCCACTCCGAAGGATGTGTTAACTACTATTTTAGAAGGTACGGTTGGAATGATTAATTTCTTGTTTGAGGAAGAAAAGTTTGTTCTTATGATTTTTACTAAGGAGGAGAGTAGTAGCATTCCAGTTTTGAGTATTCCGGTAGTTTGCGACTTTCTTGAAGTTTTCCCCGAGGATATCACTTCTCTTCCTCCGGAACGGGAAGTGGAATTCTCTATTGACCAGATACCGGGAACGGCTCCAATATCCGTTTCTCCGTATCGGATGGCACTACTTGAATTAAGGAAACTAAAGGATCAATTGGAAGAATTGTTAGCTAAACATTTTGTTCGACCCAGTGTTTCGCCCTGGGGAGCACCTGTGTTATTGGTAAAGAAAAAGGATGGTGGAATGTGATTGTGTATTGATTACCGTAAACTAAATAAGGTCACCATCAAGAACAAATACCCATTAACAAGGATAGACGACCTGTTAGATCAATTGAAAGGAGCCTGTGTGTTCTCGAAGATTGATTTACGGTCTGGTTATCATCAGATTCGTGTGAAGAGTTCAGATGTACCAAAGACCGCGTTTAGGACCCGTTATGGTCATTATGAATTCCTGGTGATTCCTTTCAGTGTGACAAATGCTCCGGCAGTTTTCATGGATTATATGAATCGGATATTTCAACCTTACTTGGACCAATTTGTGGTGATCTTCATTGATGACATCCTTATTTATTCTCGTGATCCTCAAGAGCACGGTGAACACCTAAGAATCGTTTTATCTATCTTGCAAGAGAAGCAACTTTTTGCTAAGTTAAGTAAGTGTGAGTTTTGGATGTCTGAGGTTACTTTCCTTGGTCATGTCATATCCTAGGGAGGTGTGGCGGTCGATCCATCAAAAGTGGAAGCAGTAATTAATTGGGAGAGACCGAAGAATGTTTCTGAAGTTAGGAGTTTCTTGGGATTAACAGGTTACTACAGACGGTTTATCAGGGGATTTTCGCAATTGGCTTTACCATTGACAAGACTTACTAGGAAGGATTATTCGTATGAGTGGGATTCGGCTTGTGAAAGAAGTTTTAGGAGTTTGAAGGAGAGATTGACTACCGCTCCTGTCTTGGTTATTCCTGATCCTAGCAAGTCATATGAGGTATATTGTGATGCATCGAAGAAGGGTTTAGGCGGAGTGTTAATGCAAGATGGACATGTAGTGGCTTACGCTTCACGACAGTTGAAAGTCCATGAAGAGAATTACCCGACGCATGATTTAGAATTGGCGGCAGTTGTTTTTACCTTGAAGGTGTGGCGTCACTATTTGTATGGTGTACGTTTTGAGATGTTTAGTGACCACAAGAGCTTAAAGTACTTGTTTGATCAGAAAGAATTGAATATGCGTCAAAGGAGGTGGATGGAATATTTGAAGGATTATGATTTGGAACTGAAGTACCATCCGGGTAAAGCGAATAAGGTGGCGGATGCTTTAAGCAGGAAAGAGTTGCATAGTGCCGAGTTGATGATGTTAGAGTATGCATTAATGGAAAAGTTTAGAGATCTAAACCTTCAATTTAATTGGACTCCTGATTGTGTGGTTATGGGAAATTTAAATATCATCTCTACTCTTAGGGAAGAAATCCAATGAGAGCAAAGGTTAGATGAAAAGTTACAAGAATTGTTGACTAAACTGGGTTTTGTGCGAACTACCGACGAAGTCATTTCATTTAACCAAAGGATTTGTGTTCTGGATAACACGGAGTAAAAACGAAGGATTATGGAGAAAGCGCATAAGGGTACTTTTACTATACATCCTGGTGCTTCGAAGATGTATCAAGATTTAAAGAGGGACTATTGGTGGTCCGGGATGAAAAGAGATATTGCGGTGTATGTATCGGAATGTGCGGTGTGTCAACAAGTGAAGATTGAGCACCAAAGGTCGGGTGGCTTGTTGCAACCTTTAGAAATTCTGATGTGGAAATGGGATAGTATTTCAATGGACTTCGCAGTGGGATTACCCCGTACGCAGGGTAGCTACGATTCAATTTGGGTGATTGTGGACCAATTAACAAAATCTGCACATTTCTTAGCTGTGAAAACCACCTACAAGGCGAGTCATCTCGCAAGGTTGTTTATTTCAGAGATAGTAAGATTGCATGGTATTCCTACTGGTATTGTTTCGGATAGAGATCCAAAATTTACTTCCAGATTTTGGAGAGCTTTTCAACAAGCCATGGAAACGAGGTTGTGTTTGAGTACGTCGAACCATCCGCAAACGGACGGTCAGACGGAACGGACAATACAAACCATGGAGGACATGTTAAGAGCTTGTGTGCTCGAAAGTGGGGAAAATTGGAGAGAACTTTTTCCGTTGATCGAATTCTCTTATAATAACAGTTATCATGCAAGTATAGGTATGGCACCTTATGAGGCGTTGTATGGTAGGAAGTGTAGAACGCCATTGTGTTGGACGGAGGTTGGCAATGATAGAATTTTGGGACCCGAGATTATTCACGAAACCACGGAAAAGATTAGAATGATTCGAGAAAAGATCAAACAAGCCCAAGACCGTCAGAAAAGCTATGCGGATAATCGTAGGAGACTGTTGGAGTTTGATGAGGGTGATCATGTATTTTTGAAGGTTACTCCGAGATTGAGATTAAAAGGACCATTTAAATCGCGGAAATTAAGTTCAAGATACGTGGGACCGTATCAAATCCTAGAAAGAATTGGAGAAGTAGCTTACAGATTAGCCTTACCGCCTTCTCTGTCAGAAATGCACGACGTTTTTCATGTGTCTCAGCTTTGGAAATTTGTTCCAGATCCTCTTCAGCCAGTTTTACCAGATACAATTGAGATAGAAGCTGATTTGACATTTGAGCCTCAGCCGAGTCGTATTACAGGAAGAGAAACTAAAGTGTTAAGGAACAAGGAGATTCCTCTTGTTAAGGTCCAGTGGGACGAGACGCATCCGAGCAATGCAACTTGGGAATTGGAATCGGAAATGCGGGAAGTGTATCCTCATCTTTTCAGGTAATTGTTTTAAATTCCTGGGCGATTTTCTATTTAAGGGGGGGAGGATATAATACCCCATAATTTCTGTGAATCATTTTGAATAATATTATTATGATCAACTGGGTTCCGGGGTACTTTGAGCAATTATTGGATAAAGTAATTAGAGTAAACTGACGAACTCAGATTGATTAGATTTAATATTATTTAACTTGAAGTTTTATTAATTGGTGTATTTGAGATAATTTGGTTAATTAGTAGTATTGCCAATTAGTATTTTTCTATGTATCTTTTCTTTTCCCTTTCCTTATTTGGAAAAGTTGGAAACATTGAGACGGAATTGGAAGAGAAAGGAAAAGAGAAAGGAAAAGGAAGGAAAAGAAGAGAAATTCTCCAAGAGCTCAAGAGAAAGAACCATCAACTAATCTTCATCTTTTCATCTTAGCTTCAACCTCCTCATCTTGTAATCCAGGTGGGTTCTAGTTAGACTCTTTAGATTAAGGTTTTATAGAGTTTAGAGTTTGTTTGATATTGTTAGAAAATGTGGAATTTTACACTAGAATCATCGTTTAACTGCTGAAATTCGATAATTGATTGTATGTTATACTGGTTGTTATGATGATAGCATGTTTTGGTGTATTTTAATTGGAAAAAATGGGATTTTGGGGTTGTTCTTGATCAACCCGTAGCAGAACTTTTATGCAGGAATTTTATGGGTTTCACGCTGCCCATACGCGTATCACCCAAGGCAATACGCGTATTGGTCAAGGCAATACGCGTATGGCTGCGCAGGAATGTGGGCAATACGCGTATGGGGTCCCATTTTTCTCGGCCATCTGCCCATTTGCGTATGATACGCGTACGGTTTTGGGCACTACGCGTATGAGTCATGGTAGTACGCGTATTGGAAATTTTAAAAGGAATTTTGAAGGAAAATAGTCTCTGCCCATACGCGTATGGCCTTGGGCAATACGCGTATGGCTGGGCGAGCCAGCTTGGCAATACGCGTATGGCTTAGGGCAGTACACGTACGGCCAAGAGGGTGCAGAATTGTGTCTCTTCGCGATACCATTTCGTGTTATGTCCATAACTTTTTACTCTTTTATCCTATGTGAGTATTCTTGGTATCGTTGTGAAGCTATGAGTATCCTCTAGCTAAGGGTAGTGAGAAATATCTGATTATGGCCCGATTAAATAAATCGGAAGGAACTGTGAATGGGTGTAACGTGTAATATGTTGAATTATGTGTTTTCTATTGTGTGATCGATGCCTAATTGCCTATACTCTGATTATTAAACAGGTTCGACTATATATGCATGTTAAAATATGAATTAGGTAGAGTGAGGACTTACCATAAACAATGTTGTGTGGGTAATGAAATAGTGACAACGCTCGTGCATGAAAGGCCGAGGCGTGTGTCTAGTAATCATAACCAGTTTCTTTTGCGGTGTAGTTTCATGAGACTCGAGCACCTCCTCTGAAACGTATGCACAATTACTTGGCAGGTTTGATTCCTGCGTACAGTACGAATGGAACCTAAGGGTAGAGACTTGTGATGGTTAACAGGCCATGAGAAGTGACGGTTCACGGCTAACAGGCCGTTGTTCCCGAATCCATTTCGTATGCCAAGTAACTTCGAGGATCCATGACTCGGGTCGTCTTCTAGACGTAGAAGCGGACGGGAAAAGGGGATGCCTTGGTATGGTTATTGATTTGTGAGAGTCTTGAGCTAACAGGCTCAGGACGTACTCTGGTACTAGTGTGAGTTAACAGGCTCACCGATGTGGATACTTTTATAGTGTGTGTACTCAAAGTCACTTCCCTTCCCTTTTAACTTGAGTTAGGTCTGCTAGCACCTTGTAGAGCCGAGAGGACTTTAAGATAGGGAACTCACTGAGATTTGATGTATCTCACCCCACTGTTGTTGTTTACATCACAGGTTCTGCTGGTTCCGCGAAGGGTAAGGATAAGGCTATGTGACTATCCTTGCTTAGCTGTTGGTTTTGCTTCCGTTGTGGAGCCTTTTGAGATCCTTAGGGATTTAGTTCTTAGTTTTATCTTTTGAACATTTTGTACATATAACATGCCAGTGTATTGTTTTAGGTTGCTTTGGGCATTTTTATGTATACAGTGTTACTAGGAACTTATGTATTTCAGTACCAAACGTATTTTTCATGCATGATATATGCTTTGATGTATGTATATATACGTGGGCTTTACAGGCAACTTTGAAGGTAACACTTACTGTGCCATCGAAGTTAACAACGTTATCTAATATGCCAGTTGAAAATGAAAAGCTAGATGGTGAATTAAAGACTGTTAATTTTGAAGAGTCTCATATCATGTCAACATATTTGGTGGATGTTGTCGTTGGATTATTTGATCATATTGAGAATACAACTACTATAGGTACATACATCGGTCTCTTTTCAGCTTATTTTCATAAGTTCTCATAAATAAGTTATAACTTATTAATGAACAATTTGGCTTTGTTTTTATCTTTTGTTATCGAGATAGTTTGTTTATACATAAACACTAACATGATTTATGTGTATGTTATAAGCGGTTAGATAAGCTGTTTATAAAAAGAGTGTCTGAATACATTTATTTTCTAAAGGGGTTGTGGTTGGTGTATATTGATCGGTTGGAAAGAGCGACCAGGGAAAGCTTGCATTGGATATAGCTGTGAAAATGGAAAAATTATTGTTTAATCGCATATAGTTTCGTTGGTAAGAAAATGTCGAGAAAGCTGAGTTAGTGGACACATTATTGAATTTCCAATTTGCGTAAAAACTAGAACATCTCATTCCTTGAATTCATGGTGTGGCAGGTTAACAACAATGAGGAAGAAGATGAGATAGAAGCATTTTTTGACATCCGTATAAATATAAGTTCCGAGGCAATATACATAATTTGTTACGTTGTAAGTAGAATTTAAGTTATGTTCGTGGTTTGGCTTCAAGGTTTGGCTTGCGGTTCAGAATCGGGACTGTTGCGATAAAAAAAATCACTGATATATTTGAACATGTTTCGGATGCTATGTGTATTTTGCTTGAGATCAGCTACTGAAAGATCAGATATTGCATGTACCTTAGTATATTTTAGTGTCTGGCCTGATTAAAAATGTAAAATTGTTGTAAGAAGATATTATTGTGATGTGTTTATGGTGTTGCCTCTGATTCAACCATCAAAAAGTTATGCTGGTTTGAATTGGCACTAATTGTCACAGGTTGTTCAGCTCTTAAAATTGTGTGATTAAAGAACAATTGCAATTGGTGTTTTAGGAATGATGCAGGGATGATACAAGAGACTGACACATGCTTTGACATTAGTATACAACAAGGATTGTGGGTTGGCAAGGGTAGCTGATTAATTGTATTGGAAGTAAGCATTTTTTTTTATAATTTTTGCTGGTGTAATCATGATGTGTTTACAACTTGTATACATATTTTCTTGTATACAACTTGTGTCTTAGTTTGCACCGTTTAATTTATACAACTTACCTCTTCACCATTTAATTTATAGTTGTGATATAGTTTTGTAGATTCTTTGAATTAATTTCAAAGAATTTGAATTGTTGTATGCTTTGCAGAGATGGAGAGACTCCATTTTCATACCATTCAGCAATTACAGCTTGAGCTAGCAGAGGCAAAAGAGAGGACCGGAACTTACAATGATGACTCCCAAATGTCACAAATAGGTTTGAAAAGTAATGTAGCTCAGTATGGACAAGAAAATGGAAACCAATTTCACTTGAATGGAGGCAATGCTTTTGCTGGAAATACTGGTCTCCTTCTTACAAATGAGAACTCAGATAATGGCCCCCCATTTTCTACTTCAGGCAATCTTTCAGTTCAGGTGGGTGATTCAATTAATGAATGATAGATAAACAACTAATCATATTACATTGTTTTATTCCTGACAATTTTATTTATAACATGTCTTATATGCCAGTCCATGCATTTTAAACTGCATTTGAGATCATGTGGGTTATGAATGTCTATTATGTAAAGTGTCATGTGGGTTTTCATCATGTATCAAAGCACTAGAGTAGTGTGTAGATGTTCTCATGTATCTAAATTAAGGGAATTTGCTTTTTTAAAATTAGTAACTTTAGAAAAAAGTGAGATGCTAATGCTATTAATTGAAATTTTATACATTCAATTTCATCATGAATAGAGTAGTTTGTAAATGTTCTCATGTATCAAATTTAAGGGATTCTGCTCATCTAAAATTAGAAACTTTAGAAGAAAAAAAGTGAGATACTAAAGTCATTAATTGAAAGTTTAGATTTAAACAATTCTTATATCGATATACATGTGTATTTCCATATTTGGCTTTCACTCTCACTTTCCCCTATTACAGTGAGTACCTCATTTTTAGTAGCTAAATATGGTTGTTTGTGTTGTTTTGCTGTCATGGTTTGATGTATTGAAAATTTTGTGCCCACCCTAGAAGATATAAGGTAAAATTGTTACGTTTTTAATGCAAACAACAGAAAATAAAATACCCAATATGTAATGGTTTTATTTGAAGATTGTTATAGATATCAAACAGATCTCAACATGAATATTGAATCTTTTGGCTGAGAGATAATAATTTTTAAGAATGAAACTGATAGTATTGAAAGTTGCATTTGCCCAATGCTTGAAAGTTGTGGTATCTTACTTGCTCTTTTAGTATGAATCTGGATGTTAATTAATATATTTAACTTTACATGGATACAAGTAGCAACATCAACCCTATTAATATTTTTTTTATGAAGTGCATCAAACATTGTCACATTGACGAAAGGAGAAATTGTTGAAGTTTTGGTATTTCTAAATGTATTTAATGCCAAGAAACATTACAAACCTTTAACTCTCTGGATATAAAACTATTTTTGAGTTCTCATCCTATATCTTAAGATTGTGATAAATGGTTCTTGAGGTGTATCCAGAGCCTATATGAGCAACTGGTGCAACAAATATTTCACGGCATACGAGAATATTTCTTGGTTTCCACAAAGTTAAAGGTTTCTAATGTTTCTTGGCATTAAATACATTGTAATGTCTCTAAAAGCAGGTTATATGGATGTGAAAGAGATAACATCTGCATGAGTTTATTTGGACATGTTGGCAGGAGATAGTATTATATTTTGAAATGTATTTGGTAAGTCTCTTAGGCTTTCTCTCTATGCTTTGATGTTCCTTTTCTTCTCTCACTAATAAAAACAGTTGATAAACTTATACACATCAAATTTCTTTCAACTATTATTCCTGAAAGCATGGTCATTGTCTTCGAATGACAGCACTGTGGGGTCCCTGTCTTCGAAAGTCATCTGTTGCAGAGACTTAGGAACTGTTTCGACACTCACTATCAACCGCTATCGACGGTTCTAAAAGTTCCGCAGTCGAAAATCCAGGTGGTTCTTCGACCTTCACTTTGATATGTACTTGATCTGATTTTCTATTGTTGTTAACTTTCTTCATTATTGTTCTCTTCCTGCCCTATATATATATATATATATATATATATATATATATATATATAATTTGTTGTTATAACAAATTGATTATATCTTTTGATTCAATATTGTATTGTAATGGTTTAATAATTGGTTGTTATAATTTCTTTCTTCAAATAGATTAATAATTTGTAAAGTAGTGATTTATAATAATAATAAAAATTAATGTGAATTATTGTAAACAATGTTTCATTTTTTTTATAATTTTTTTTTCTTATTAGTTTGTCATTATTGTGTCAGTGTCTTATTAATTATTTTTATTAATGTTTACTTTATGCAGAATTGATAGATTTGATCTATCAGTATCTCAACTCTACCATCTGTCACTCTATCTTCTCCTTTAATTAGTGTTTGTTACCAAACACTAATTCATTTGAATCATTTAAATAATAATAAAATTTTTGGATATTAATTTATAGTAAGAAAAAAAATAGTGAGCCTTTTTTTTGTATAATCGCAAGAGTCATTATTACAATAGAGTCATCATTACAATATTGATAAATTTTAATTATTATATGAAATCTATAATTTTTTTTTAAATAAATTATGGGACAAATATTTATGATTGATAAATATTAAAAATATAGTAAAAATACTTGTTTTTTTTTAAATATATAAAACAAATTTATTACGGGTAAATACAAAAAAAGTATGTGTATATTTGATTCTATTTTTTTTTAAATTTAAATTATATTTTTTATATTTATTAATTTTTATTAATCCTATTATTTTTTTTTTTCAAATTTTAAATGTAGACAAATGCGTCTCACCAATGAGTACCCGTGCGAAGACACGAATATCCTGCTAGACTATCAAACTCAATTTGAACTTAGTATTTGACACATTATATAAAAAATATGTGATTACTAAAAAAAATATATTTAATTTTTATTTTAGAGTAATCAAAATAATTTTAAAGGTATATAATTGATTTTTGAGTTTGATTACTTTATAAAATGGATTAAACTAAATTTTTTAATTTTTTTATAAAAAATGTATCGTTAATATATATCATTAAATACATTTTATTATGTATTAAATATTTATGAAAAATATTGATAAATTTAACATTTTATTCTAGAAATAAGTCAAATATCAATACTGAAAATTTCAAATTTATTTTCAAAAATTGTTAATTTAAAATTTTGTTACTTAATTATGATCTTTATGGGTATCCCACAAAAGAGATATTTTTAATAATACTTATATAAATTAAGAAATTGTAAGAGAAAATATATAACTACGGAAAAAACTGAATTACTGAATAGGAGAAAATGAAATCATTGATAATATAGTAATGTATACGAGACATATATATTTTTATACACGGGAAAAATTTAAATACTTTAGATTGATCTTTATTTTTATATATGAAAAATTAGTGTAGGGGATGATCCAAATACTTTTATTAATGTTAATAATATTTATTTATACAATTAAATTAATATTTACAAATATTATGTTATTATTTGATATTTTTTAAAACTAAATTATTACAAAAATATTTTTAGTAAAATTATCAACCGATGTTCGCAGGTATTGATTCTATTTTTTTTAAAATATAAATTATATTTACTAATTTTTATTAATCATATTTTTTGACAAATTTTTAAATGTTGACAAATACGCATCACCGACGGATACCTGTGCGAAGGCACGGGTATCCCGTTAGTTAGAATTAAAAAACCACTCAATGTTCACGTTCATTGTTGAAATGTATTCACATGTGCTACTCATACATACATTTAATACCTGCATTACTTTTGTTTTATTATTCTTAATTCTTTTATTGATATCAAGATATATTCAAAAGTATGGTATGTTCTCTTTCATATCTTCATTCTTAATAACGGCTAGGTTACATTCTCACTTTCTCTCCCACAATTTTATCCTACATAGCATTTGCCCCTGAAAAAGCGACTTGCATATCCATTGTGTTGTCATATAATCTTATCAATATAGTTCAACGTATAGTTCAAATTATTAAAAGAAATAGAACTATTGGTTAAAGTGATCACTATTGTTAGTATAATAACTGCACGAAATTATCAAAAAGATTGTGCAAATAGAACTATTTCCCAAATAATTTGACTATTCATTGTCGGTTAACAATTTTTTATAAATTATAATCATTTGCATTTGTGATTTTATCTATACCTATATCTATACCTATAGATAAAAGGGGATAGAAATATTTGGGCTGCCTATATTTCTTCCAAAAGTATCCTTTAAATAATTTAATATTTACTAAAAAACAAATTAATAATAATTACACAGTAAAAAAAGAAGAGGCTTATATCCACATATAAACTGAATAATAACTATGCATTATTTTCACTGTTGAACAGTTTCTTGCGGAACCGTTTCTTTTCATGTTAGGCAACTGTTTTCTTACAAATATGAACATTTTAATTGTAAAGCACTACAACCATGAGCAAAGACATTCCTCCTTTCATGAATCAGGTAATTAACTTCTCTCTCAAACATTATTTCATATTTTTTATTTACATATTCATTGTTGTGCATATAAAGGCAATTGCATTAATATGATAATTTCAAAGCCCATAACATAATTCAGATAAAAAAGTGACAATGAAGTAAAGAAGATCATGTCCATAGAATTCAGAGAAGGAGAAGAATGGAGACTACATAGAGATAAATTGGAATCTAAGAGTAGGGCATATTCACTTTACTGCGGGCGGCGGTTTCCGATACGGCAGAGCGCGAATTTGTGTTTTTCTGCTTTCTTCTCTACTGCATTTTACTTCTACTCATTGTTATTGTTACTTAGATTTCTTACTGCTCTTCTTCTTGTATTTTTTTTTGGATATGAACAAGTTATTAATAATGGGTGCTTTGTAGGTTGTTATTGATGTTTGGAGAAGGTGAAGGTTAGTTATATTGTGGAATGAAGAAGATGAAAGTAGTGTTCTAATGAAGCAAAATGAAGGTCACTATATTTTTTTTCCTGCTATCGTAATGAAAGAAATTTTGTGTATTTCAAAAAAAAAAAACAAAGAAACGTTTTGGTCCCTTTTTTTTGTTTTTTTTTTCTCCTGTTCCTAACACCCCTAATGTTATGATTTTCCGCATATTTATAGTCACTTGGTTGATTGGTTAATAGTAGTAGATATTAATATTAATTTACGCAGGAAGTAGAAAGTGCAATGTTGAATTTTCTTCTGTGTATGTGGTAAAGAAAATGGACAGACAAATATGAAGTTTTTAGACAAATAGATATTCTTTCGATCATATTCTATTAGATTAAGATTACACTTATTGATGTTGTTGTTATGTAGATTGGTGTGTGTGATACAGAGATAGATATTTGTGAATATTTAAGGATATCTATGTTGCAAGTAGTGTACATATAATCTTATTTTCACTTTTAGAATTGAATTGTTTTTATTTTTTATGGAAACTGTTATGTAACCATATATATCGTTGCATGTTCACTGCTTAGAAGTTTTAACTGTAGCTATTTTTTTTTATTTCAAAATTTATTAAATAACCGCATACAATAGATTATTGGGGACAACTTCTCTACCCACCACAAAAAGTTGGGTAGTGTACCTTCAACCAATCAATCAATGCCATATCATTTTATTCACTACAAGAAATATGTATATTTGCTGGGTGGTTTTGCTGGGTGAAACTCTCCTAGCAAAATAAATACGTTACCGCATGCCAAACACCCCGCAACTCATTTATTTAAAATATATATATATATAAATAGAATTTATTAAAAAATTCACCTCGCAACTAATTTGGAGGGAACAAAATTTTTGAAACAAAGTTTGCCGAGTGTAAAACACCTCGCAATGCTTTTTTAAAATTTCAAAAAATAAAGACGTTTCGGCATGTCAATCCATAGCAGAGAGGGCAGGCATTTGTCAGTAAGGGGAGGAATAGAAATGGAAAAATTTATGCTACTGGGCCTTTAGCTGGCAACTACAAAAAAGGGGATAGGATATCTTTATTTAGGAGAATTTTATGCGGGGAAGGGTCTTCACGTCCTCCGACATTAACCCCTGAAATAACTGAAACAATTAGACAGCTAGCTCAGAGTGAATCAGCACGTGAAAATGAAGCATTGAGAAAAAAACAAATGGAGTTAGAGGAAGCATTGAGACTTTCACAAGAGCAAATAATGCTTACACAACAACAAATTCAACAACAAGTACAACAACAAGTACAACAACAAATACAACAACAAATGCAACAACAAATGCAACAACAAATGCAACAATGGCAACAAATGTTTCAACAACAATATGGTGGTGGCGGAGGTGGACCGGTTGATAACCAAGGAGTGATAGACAAGAATGATGAAGAAAACGGAAACAACCAAGATTCGGATCCGGAGTGAATGTCATTTTAAATTTAAATATTTTGGATTAATTATAAATTTATTTAATTATCAACTTTTTAAAATTAAATTTGAATTTAAATATTTAGAATTTAAAATAATATATCAATTTTAAATATTTCTGAATTTAAATTATAAATTATATTTATATTATTCTAAATATTAATTTAATATTTAGAATAATATAAATATATATTTTTTTATTATATGTGTTAGTATTTGCGTGGTGATTTAAACTTGGTATATATAACTCCTTTGCCAGGTGAATTTTATCCAGCAAAATTGAATAATCAAAATTTGCTAGGTGGTATGCACCCCGCAAATTTTCTGAACACTATAAACCTACCAGCCCCACGTCTGCTCTACAGAGAGAAATAATTAATATTAAACATTTGCTGGGTGATTTGCATCCTGCAAAATTATGAACAAATCTGACCCACACCTGCTCTGCTTGCTTTTAACAACTCTGACACGCGTGTCTCATATCAATTGTGCAAATGCATTTGCGGGGTTATTGGTACCTGGCAAGGTTGCGGGGTGAAATCTACCTGGCAAGGTTGCGGGGTGATTTTCACCTTGCAAAAAGTTGCGACTACTGTTTTTGCGAAGTATTTCAAACACCCCACAAATGTGACGTTGCAGGGTGAATTTTGGGTTTGCGGGGTGATATTCACCTAGCAAATTCCTGTTTTTTTTGTAGTGATTATATTTAATTATTTATTCAATAGTTAAAATTTTGTAGCTTTTCAATGCAATTTACTCTAATTTACTCTATGAGTAACTCTATTCAACTTTTTGAGGTGGGTAGATAAGAATTCACCTAAATTATTTATTTTTACAATAACTGCTTAGAAGCTGAAAAAAACTACAATAATTCAATTTTTGAAATTTATTATCTTTAAATAAAACATGATATTTGAGATTTCGGGTTTTCATGGTAAGTTTAGTGTATTTTCTTCTTAAAATTTGTAGTTTCATTCTTTTTTTTCATCAATGATTCGGAGAGTGTGTATAATGCGGCTGATTTATTCATTCAAATTGTATATGTTTTAGTTATAACTTTTAATTTTATTGATTCTATGTTTTTTATATATTTGTTTCTCTTTTTGGGAGTATTTTTATTTATATTTAGTTATATCTTAATTATTTTAGTCAGAGAGAGATAGAGATACCATGTCATAAAGTTTTTTAATAAAAATATTTTATATCAAAATCAAATTTAAATAAAAAATAACTTTTTATATTTTGACGCGGGTGCATTTCAAGAAACAAGTCTGTAATAACGATATTTTTACCTATGGTGGCCGGCGGTAACACGTGAGGATTGTTGTTGCGTAACCGGCTTGTTGTGCCAATGCTTGTTGCAGTTGTGGTGGTGTCAAGCAGTGTTACACGGCGTTAGGGGTGTGTTGTTGTTTGTATCGCAACATTTTATTAGAAACATAGCTGAGTTGTGGTTAGCTGAGTTAGAGCAGAGGGTGGTTGCGAGTTTGGGAGAAAGATGTTACATTTATTGAGTGGCAGAGAGAGTGAACACGGAGGCGAATAATGTGTTTTCGGCGGTTCGTCGGAAAGTGGAGGAGATGAAGAGTGTATGCTTTGTGTGAGCTAAATTGTTTGTGCAAGGTAAGCTCGACGTGTCACTCGGATGATGCAAAGGGTGTTGTGTGCATTTATGTGAACAAGGTTTGTGTGATGGCCGAATGTTATTAATTAGTGTGAGTTTAGAGTTTGTTCGTGACGTTCTACTGTGCGCGGTGGTGGAAATTATGAAGGGATGTGGGGTTGGTTATGGATCGGTTTTAGTAGAAGGGTGAGAAGTAGTAGAAGCAGTGGTGGTTTGTGTTTAAAGCTGAAAGTGGAGAGGGGCGAACAGAGAGAGTTTTATGGTGGCGGGCATGGTGGTCCACGGTGATGTTACCTCCAGTGAGCATGGGGCATTTACAATTGAGGGAGGTGTTGTGTAGGTTGAAGATGATTTGGTGGAAAAAGCTCCGAGAGTGAGAGTTGATTTTTCAATGAAATAGTTGGTTCTTTTTTTGCATAAAGTTATTGAGTAAGGGAGCAAAATAGTTCATGCATGAGAGAGAAGAGGGTCTTGTATATTTTTCTATGACGGAGAGTCTTGATTGGTGATTCACGTGACGGAGAGAGTAGATCCCTCAGGCGCGTGGAAGGCCATCAATGGCCTATCTACTATTTTTGTTTTATTATCACCACCATTTGAGAGAAAACGCGTGGAGGGCACTAGTGGAAGGAGAAATATATTTTTATTTATTATTAACTTAATTAATATTTAATTTTTTGTTTTTATCTAATTGGATAATAGAAATAAATAAGGATTACAAACATGAGTCTTTGATTAACTTGAATTTGATGGTCAAGATTAAATCAAAGAAACACAAATACTAACTAATTTTAAAAATGTCTAGAATGCCCTTTCTAGAAGCGTTAATTGATAAAATTAAATAGCTAAAAATTCACATTTTTTAAAATAAACACGATAAAAATAAAATGAAGATGTAGATAATTCTATTTAATTTTTCTGAATTATTTGACAAAAATAAAAATAAAATGACTGAAAAATGAATAAAAATTTGGCGGAAAAGTGCCCAAAAAATTAAACTAAATGCAGATAAATGATCAGCGCGAAATAAATTTTTCGAAAACATATAGGTTTTGATCAATTTTTGAAATAAAAAATGATCAGTTAAACAGACTCAAACTGATCAAAATGCGATCGAAAAGGTAGTTGAAAAATAAAACGAGGATCATAGATTAATAATACTGACGTCTGCAAACTCGAGTTAGAAATTTTTCGCCCGCTGATTTTATGTCTATTTCAGAAACGATTCAACCTATCTGTCTGTAGATCCGAAAGTTTATTTTGGTTGACACTTTAGGTATTATGCGCGATGAAAGACATTTTATGATATGTAGTGGATGCAACGTGAAGTAAAGTCTGATGCATAAAATTTTAAAAAAGCTCTAACAAAATTGGGGTATGACAATCACTACTTGAAAACTGCTGAAAACCATAATCCCATGTTCGTAACTGCTCTTAGTAACTAGTACCTACCTGCTCGTCGAAGGTGATTGCTGATAGCGATAAGTCCCTTTTACGGTCTTTGGTTTCCAAAATCTTTTAAGTCATTGAAATCCGTTGAGCGCTTTGACTCTGACACGGTGTCGAGTGATCAATCGGTTTTTTTACCTGAGACTCCTCCAAACCATGTCTTAAAACCTGCTCTTGAGATTCTTCCAAACCATGTTTCAAGATTCCAGTCGAAACACTCTAATCAACCTACCCATTCCCGTCGACTTGTGCCAACCAATGTTAACACTTAGCATTTTTCCAATGCTACATCTAATTAAATTGTCTAAAAAATAGAGATTCTAGGCTAACACAACTTTAAAATATTTTCCTACTCTTGCAATCCATCACAAAGAATGGTCGTGTACTTCATGCAACTGCTTTCATTATCATTGTTTTCATTACTTTAAGTTTACATTTCAATACTTTGCATCCAAGATGGATCGTTGTGGCATTCACGTTCTGATTGGCCACTGAGTCTTTCACACTGAGCACTAATGTTTCACGTGGATTGATGAGTTGGAAATGTATTGACCGTTGTTACTTTATAAAGGGACGACAAAGATTTATTACTTAATTTTTTAATCAAATTGGACAAAAGTTCCCCCCTTCGGCTGGTAGCTTAACTGAGGTAATAAGTCATAAATAAAAAATATAAAATAATAAAATGTGCTAAAATGTATTTGATAAAACTCAAAAGGTGGATTGAGCAATACGTTTCCTCTCGGTTGACAATTCATTCAATGTAATAGGTCATAAAAAAATTTAAAAGTTTCTAAAATGAAGTTGCTGAGATTCGAAGAAGTGTTTTGAGAATACTTTAACCCTCGATTTCCAACTCAACTGAGAAATTAGGTAGTATTTTCAAAAAAATTAAAATGTTGTGGGCCTATGGTTTACACCTAGGTTATTCATTGGCTTGGGTGAAAGCTTTGTCATAAAATGTATTATTTGTAGTAGTGATTGAAAGACCCTAAGAAGATTCAAAGAACAAAAAATAATTACCCTTGATAAATATTTCGAGAAGAACATCCCAAAGCTTAAGAGGAGAATCAAAGAAATCATGCTTTGAACAATGGGGTGAAAAGGTTCAATTGATCCAAGAAAGAATCATGTTGTTCACTCGACCCCAAAGCTCAAAATTAGGGTTAGATGAAGCCAATTTTGATAGAGTTTTGTTGATGAAAGATAACTTGTTCTTTGATGTCAGAGTACGACGCATAGGACAACTCTAATTATGATTGTCAAGAGGCAGCGCGACAAGGGTAAAACTTGGGTATTTATCCCGATATATGTAGTTTTGGTTTCAAGAATCTGTCGCTAAATTATAAGGGCGGTGGTGGTGGTTGACGAATCATCACTTATAATATATTCATTGTCTTGGTCAGATGACACTTTGAGAAGAATCAATATTGAATTTGTAGAATAAGAAATTGGGTGATGAAAACCCTAAAATAATTGCAAATGCAATTGAGAAATGAGAAAGAATGAAAAGAGCTCAGATCTAATTGTTATCGGATACCATGATACGCATCATGTTTATGATGTGTATGAAAGAAATCATATATTGAATAGACTTAAAGGCCTAATGTTATTTGTCAAAACATGGAATAAATACACTAGAGAGAGCCTAGTAAAATATATACTTGGTTTATACACCTAACAAACAATTGACAGAATTCTAATAGAAAATAGAAAAATCTATTTTAACACCAAAATGTTACACCTACACTGCACGTCACTGTTTACAAATACGTGAACATTGACATTTATAATTTTGAATTTCAACATCTTTATTTCACTCTCTCTAAAACAATTTTGGTTAATGGTAAATAAAAACTTGATTAATATAATTTATAGTTTAATTAACATGTATCTTGGTGACATTAATAAAAATTAACTTGAAGTGAGAATGGGGCGTTTACAATGGAGGGAGGTGTTGTGTAGGTTGAAGATGATTTAGTGGAAAATGCTCTGAGAGTGAGAGTTGATTTTTTAATGAATGAGCTGGTTCTTAATTTTTTTGCATAAAATTATTGAGTAAGGGAGCAAAATAATTCATGTATGAGAGAGAAGATGGTCTTGTATATTATTCTATGACGGAAAGTCTTGATTGGTGATTCACGTGACGGAGAGGGTAAATCCCTCAAGCGCGTGGAGGGCCATCAATGGCCTATCTACTATTTTTGTTTTATTATCACACCATTTGAGAGAAAACACGTGGAGTGCACAAGTGGAAGGAGAAATATATTTTTATTTTTCTGGATTTTGATTTATTATTAACTCAATTAATTTTTAATTTTTTGTTTTTTCTAATTGAATAATAGAAATAAACAAGAATTGCAAACATGAGTATTTGATTAACTTGAATTTGATGATCAAAATTAAATCAAAGAAATACAAATATTAACCAATTTTAAAAATGTTTAGAAAGCCCGTTCTAGAAGCGTTCATTGATAAAATAAAATAAAATAACTAAAAGTTCACACTTAAAAAAAAACAAAATAAAAATAAAATGAATATGTTATCGGATATTTTTTATTAGTTTTGATTTAAATTTAAATTATTTGTGCAATAAACTTTTTGATATACAATGTTATGTTTGTATGTCCGTTTTTTTTAAAGAAGTTATTTAAAGAATGATTTTAGAAAAAAAATAGGTCAACCCAAACTCGCCTATCCCCTTTATATATATAGTTATAGAAAATTATAAATTTAATATTCTTTCTTATATCAAATTTATTCTATAATTTTTTTAATAAATATTTTTCCTATTTTAAATTGATTCCTCCATTGATTGAGATAGTGTGTAAAGTATTTGTGTGTTGCAGTTATATAGAATTGATAATAATTTAAACAACTTCCAATAATCATTATTTATTATGTGAGTATTTAAGTAACTTCTAATAACCATTCTATACTAAGGGCAAAATAGGAAGAAAAATAGGTCAGCCCAAAATCCCCTATCCCCTTTATATATACGAGATGCTCTCAAAAATAAAAATGGAACAAATTATTTACATATAACAAAAAAAATCAAAATTAACGTAAATAAAAAAAGTTAAAGAAGAACAGGAAATCTGTTTTTCTAGTACCTTATATTTTCTCTTCTCTTTATTGCAAACATGTCAATACAAACAGATTGCATTTGCATGCATAATCATAACCGAGTCTCGAGTTTCTAAATTGAGTCATTAGGATTGAAACGGAAGGGTTGAATGGCGGCAAGTGAGTTGGTGAATTCAAACCGGTTGAAGTTGAAGTTATTCAAGGGTTTGTGTTTTGAAGCAAGTTTTTTTTGCGGTTTCTAAAATTTTTAACGGAATTCTCTCTCTATCTAAGGTATGCAGTTAGATATTGGGTTTTTTTTTGTAATAACAAATATTTTTGAAGGATATAATTGTAAAGAAAGTAGGCAGTCCAAATTTATGTATCCCCTTTATATATATATATATATATATATATATATATATATATATATATATATATATATATATATATATATATATATATTATTCTCTTAATCTCAGGAAACATCATAATTTGATGTTTAGTTCATTATTGAAAAGACACAATAATGTTTTAGCATGCAATAATATTGTGTTATTCTATCTTCAATAGTCCACATTTGTCAGGTCATAATATGAAAGTACAAGTAAATATCTATATTCTTATCGAGTATGATATTGTGTTATGAAGGTACTTATGATTAAATGTAATTACTCTCGTAATAGGGTATCTCTATATGTAATTACTATTTTTAGACCTATGTGGATATTCTATGACCTAAAATTTAAAACTCATTAGTATAATCACTAACCATAGACTTATACACATGAGTAAGTCTTATGATATTTTTGGTTAATGGGAGTTTATCATTAGCATATTCATATACTTGGGTCATTCTTTATAACATAGTACTCTTAACTTAAATATGTTACTCTAAATTCATAATTCTTTATATAAAGTTGTGAGTTTTAATATGTATGATTTGTCTTCCCTATCGGATACAATTTCTGCAACTTTGAAATTTACTTATTTCGTATTGATTAGTGTTTTGACCATTACTGATATTCTAATATTAAAATTAATATTTTTTTAATAATTGATTATTGTCATCCAAGTGGGAGATTGTTAGATTAATTATTTAATTAATTAAATAGATTTAAATAATCAATTATTAATTAATTATAGTATGGTCAATTGTTATTAAACACTAATTATTTATGAATTATCTGATTGAGTTTTGTGCCTGAATAGACCGTGATGGGTTGAATCATTCAGTTAAGCCCAATGAGAGGTCTCTGCCCTCAGCAGTTTAGCTATTTAAGTGTCGCCACATTATACAATTAACATACTTTGAAAACCCTAAACGACAATGAGGGTAGTAATCCTTTCATAATCATTCTTACCGTCGACAACTTCTCCAATTCTACAAGGTACACCGTTCCTATAATATTTGATTATTCTTTAATATAATTGTATGCTATAATTTGTATCTATTGATTTAATTAAACTTTTATCAATTATATATATATATATATATATATATATATATATAGAAAATTATATATATTTATAGAAAATTATAAATTTAATATTCTTTCTTATATCAAATTTATTCTATAATTTTTTTAATGAATATTTTTTCCTATTTTAAATTTATTCCTCGATTGATTGAGATAGTGTGTAAAGTATTTGTGTGTTGCAGTTATATAGAATTGATAATGTTCTGGACTGGGCCGAGGCTGCCCAACAGTCGAGCAGGCCCAACCCATATAGCATGGGGAGGCCCACTAAGACCTCTCCGCGGGGCCCTTGACTGCTACAAGCAGACCAACGTTCCCCCCGAGCACTTTGCAGTGTCGGGCATCTAGGTCAACAGGACAGGAGGACCTCGCATCCCTGCGGAGAGGTACCTCCTCGACATACCAGCTTCTCCCCGCGAGAATGCCACATACCACTCCTCGGCAGACATGGTCCCTCCCCGCGAGGACATGCCCGTCGTACGGCTTGTTGGTCCTCGACACAGAAGACTCCTCTCCCGCGAGGAGTGCCTAACGGTCCGTACCACGTGGACACGTTCCAAGTAACCTCCCACTTCCGCAGGATTCGGTCTGCCCTAATCCCGGAAATCTAGGAACGGTTACCCCAGGGCGAAGACCACGTGCTGGTCTTCACTACGCCACGTAAGCCCTGGCAGTTACTTGGATTGGGCCTGACAATCCAGCCCAACGCAAGTAACCGTTGGCCCCGCGCTGGGGGCTCTCTATAAATACTCTCTCACTTGAGAGGGTCAGGTTAAGTCACTTTTTCACTCTTTGTATTTGCTGTTACTCTGTGCACTCCCTAACTTGAGCGTCGGAGTACCTTGCAGGTACACCCCCCCGCCGTACTTCAACCTCACCAGAGCCGGAGCTCAACGGACGTCGTTGGCCACCTGTAACTGTCTGATTCAGGTACGATCAGTGGCGCCGACTGTGGGGACCTTTATAAGCTTCCCCGTTTTCTCCTCGATAAACCAAAACTTCCTCTATTCATCACCAACATGGCCAATCCGACCGTCAACCAGGCTCTGGACACCGTGCTCGCGCAACTGGAGAACGGGAACCACCGTGAGGACGCCGTCATCCTCCACGGCGACGAAGGCGACATCCGGGACGGGCGGACCGCCTCCCCGGACTCACAGGATGCGACTATCAACATTGTCCGCACGGACGACCAGCAAACCCCTCTCCAGCCAGTGGCTCCGCCGCCCAACGCGGACCCAAGTACCGTGGCCCTATTTGCGTTGATCAACCAGACCAATCAGCTGATCGCGCAGCAGAACACCAGAATTGAAGCCTTGGAGCATGGACGTGCACGACGACCTTCCCCGCGAAGACATCGTCGCCCCCAGTCACCTCGCCTCTCTCCTTCCCCGCGAAGGACCCCTTCCGAAGATTCTCGGACACCGTCGCCCGTACGCCATGGTCGTCGACCACGTCTCGAGCGCCCCCAGCCGGCAATCACCCAGAAACGCCCTCGTTCCCCGCCCCGGAAGGAACCCAGGGCCTCCGCCACCTCTAAGAAGTCCAAGCTGACCGAAGAGAGACCAAAGAACCGGTCGAGGAACTCTCCTCCACGGCACCATCGATCACCTTCGAGATCCCCGGCTGATAGCGACGACGAGGACCAAAGGACCCCCTTGTCGTGGGAAATCATGGACGCCCCAATCCCTCCAGGCATGGAGAAACCTCCACACTTGGGGACCTATGACGGGCTGACCGACCCCGACGATCACGTGGAGAATTTCGAAGAGATGCTCGAATTTCGAAATGTCAGGGGAGCCATCAGGTGCCGGTTGTTCCCCACTACCTTACGGAAGGGAGCCATGACGTGGTACAAGGGCCTGGAACCTGGTTCGATCACGTCGTGGAAGCAGCTGAAACAACGCTTCACCAAACACTTCACCGCATCTCGTCGACACCCCAAGACAGAGGCTGCCCTAGAGAAAATCTTCCAAGGAAGGAACGAATCCCTCCGAAATTACATTGAGAGGTTTAACAAGGAAGCCGTCGAGGTCCACACGACCGACGACATGAAGAAATACTTAATTATTCACGGACTACGCGCCGGGTCGGACTTTGCCAAATCCATCGGCCTCCGAAGACCCAGGCGTCTCGAAGACCTTCTCGCGCGAGCCCAGAAGTACATCGAACTCGAAGAGACGGAAGCAGCCCAGATCGCTCTTGAGACAAGACGCAGAGAAGGCCCCCGCGGCCATAAAGACGATGACGCTTCTCCCCGACGGGGAGGAGAAAAGAAGAAAGAAAACCGCAATCGAGATCCCCGGGAACAGCGCGGGCCAGCTGGCCGATTCACGGAGTACACGCCGCTCAACACTACCCGGTCTCGGATCCTCTCAGACTGCCAGAATTCCGAGTTTGTGAAAGGAGGAGTTCGCTTCCCGAAGCCTGCGGCTCCCAAACCAAACGTTGACAAATCTAAGTACTGCAGGTTCCACAGAAGCCACGGGCATGTCACCGAGGATTGCATCCACCTCAAGGATGCCATTGAGATTCTCATCAAAGAAGGGCACTTGAAGAAATATGCCCAGCAGAATGGTCCTCCTCGTACCAGCTCAAAGGAATCGCAGAACGTCGAGGAGACAACACCTCCTCCCGCCGACAGCCAGCTTCAGGTCGCCCTCAGCGTCACTCGGCCCGAGGACTTCTTCGTCCCCCCAATCATCGAGGGCGAAGAGGCAATCCGCAACGTGTGGGCGACCTTCCCCGACGAAGGCCCCGTCACGGCCCGTAGTACCTGGGAAGGCTTCCCCAAAGCAATGGTTATCTCCGGAGGAGACCCCGGGAAAATATCGGTAGGGTCGATCAAACGAAAGTTTGACGAACTGGAATCCGCGACATCGTCAAAGGTGACCACCCTCGAGAAAGTGCGCGGAAACTCCAACCCCATCACCTTCTACCTCGAAGAACTCCCCGGGGGAGCACCAAACGCCACTATTCCCCTCCTGGTCAGGGCCCAAATGGCGAACTTTGACGTCCGAAGAATCCTAGTCGACCAGGGGAGCTTGGTCGACATCATGTATTCTCATCTGTTCGGGACCCTTCAGCTGGACGAGAGGCATTTGACCCCATACGTCGGGTCCGACCTACAGGGGTTCAATGGATCCACCACCAGACCATGGGGTTACGTGGAGCTGATGGTTACGTTCGGGGCCGAAGACACGGCCCGACAGGTAAAGATCCGTTTCCTGGTGGTGGAATGCCCATCCCTCTACAACTGCATCCTCGGAAGGACCACCCTTGCTGAACTCACGGCGGTCCCGTCAACGGTCCATCTCAAAATGAAGTACTACACGAGGAGAGGACGGGTAGTGACGATGCACGGGGACATCGACGCGGCTAGGAGATGCTTCGATGCCGCCGTCAAGGGCCTAAGTTCCATTGGTCCCAAACCTAAGGCCGTGGCCAAACCACCCCAAGACGTCGGACAGATACCTCTCCCGCGCGTCAACGCGGTCGACCTCGACAGCAGGTTCTCCGGCGAGCCCAATGAAGACAGAATCGAAGACCACGACCACCGGGCGGAAAACAACGGGCAACCTCTCCACCCAATACGCCCCATCCCAGATGGAGAGTTCGAGCTTGTGGCCGTCGGAAGCAGTCCAGATCGCAACGTGAAGATCGGCACCAGGATCCCCGACCTAGCCAAAGAGCAGCTTAAAGCATGTCTGAGGGAGAACGCTGACCTCTTCGCGTGGAGTGCATCCGAGATGCCTGGCCTCGACCCCGAGGTGGCTTGCCATCAGCTCGCAGTAGATCCGGCCGCTAGGGCCGTAGCACAGCGTAGGCGCAAGCAGTCTCCCGAGAAAGCGGAGGCTGCTGAGAAAGATGTAAAAGACCTCCTAGAGGCAAATTTTATTTCGGAAGCCAAATACACGACATGGCTGTCCAAAGTTGTACTTGTTAAGAAAAATAATGGAAAATGGAGAATGTGCGTTGATTATACTGATCTTAACCGGGCTTGCCCGAAAGACTGTTACCCCTTGCCTAACATCGACCAACTGGTCGACAATTCTGCAGGTTACAAACTACTGTCTTTCATGGACGCCTATTCAGGATACAACCAAATTCCCATGGACAAGGTCGACAAGCAACACACGGCCTTCATAACCGCGTCGGGCAACTACTACTACAATGTAATGCCTTTCGGTCTGAAGAATGCCGGTGCGACCTACCAGCGGATGATGAACAAGGTCTTTCGAACTGAAATAGGAGACATGCTCGAAGTCTACATGGACGACATGATCGTCAAGTCCGCAGAAGAGGTCGACCACGCCGCGCACCTCAAGAAGGTGTTCGATATGGCGAGAAGATGCCGTATGAGGTTTAATCCCGACAAATGCACCTTCGGTGTCCGGGCAGGAAAGTTCCTCGGATTTTACCTCACGGAACGAGGAATCGAGGCAAACCCCGACAAGTGCAGAGCCTTTTCCGAGCTCCCTACTCCGGGCTCGAAGAAGTCAATACAATCATTGAACGGAATGCTCACCGCCCTTTCCCGTTTCGTCGCCAAATCCGCACAGTACGCACTCCCCTTTTTCAAACTCCTCCGGCAAAAAGCAGAGTTTGAGTGGAGCGAGGAATGCGAACAAGCGCTCGCACATTTGAAGCAAGTCCTATCGCAACCACCGGTCCTCTCGCGACCCGAGAACGGGGAAACACTCTTCTTGTATCTTGCGATCACGAGCGAAGCGGTCAGCGCCGTCCTTATTCGGGAAACACCAGACGGACAGAAGCCAGCTTACTTCACGAGCAAAGCCCTCCAAGGCCCCGAGCTCAGGTACCAACAGATCGAGAAAGTCACACTGGGCCTCATCACCGCGGCCAGAAGACTCCGCCACTACTTCCTTGCCCATACCGTCGTCGTGAGGACCAACCAGCCGATCAAGCAACTCCTCGGACGACCAGTTATGGCGGGGAGGATGCTCAGGTGGTCGCTCGAGCTGGCCGAATTCGACATCCAATACGAAGGGAGGAAAGCCTTGAAGGCACAAGTACTGGCCGACTTCGTAGCAGAGATGACCGTCCCAGAACCCTCAGCCAACGGGTCGCAGAAATGGACAATATATGTCGACGGAGCATCCAGCCCGAAAGGAAGCGGAGCGGGAATCATCCTCGAAAACGAGGAAGGCATCCTCATCGAGGTGTCCCTCGAACTGGCTTTCCCGACTTCGAATAACCAAGCCGAATACGAGGCCTTCCTTGCGGGACTCAGGCTGGCTGAGGACCTTGGCGCCAAGGAGGTCAAGCTATTCACCGATTCCCAGCTCGTAGCCTCGCAAGTCCGAGGAGAGTACCAAGCCAAGAACGACAGTCTCATAGAATACTTGGCCTTGGTAAAGGAGAAGATGAAGAAGTTCACCTCGGCAGAAGTGACTCACATTCCCCGGGAGCATAATGCCCGGGCAGACGTCCTATCAAAATTAGCAAGCACGAAAAAGAAAGGCGGAAACAAGTCCGTCATACAAGAGGTCCTTTCCCACCCGAGCGTCGATAAACCTGGTATGGTTTCGAATATCAACGCCATCGGGGACAGCGGCTGCTGGATGACCCCGGTATACGAATACCTCACGACGGGCAAACTGCCCGAAGACCCCAAAGAAGCTAGAATGGTCAAGAGACGGGCATGCTCGTACACTATAGTCGAGGATAAGCTATACCGGTGAGGATTCTCTATTCCCCTCCTCAGATGTATCGAAGATACCAAGGTCCCCGGCATACTCCAGGAGATCCACGAGGGAATCAATGCGCAGCACCTAGGCGGACGATCGCTAGCTCGGAAAGCACTCCGGGCAGGATATTACTGGCCGACCATGCAACAAGACGCCAAGGAGCACGTCAAGAAGTGCGATAAATGCCAGCGGCACGGGGACATGCACCTCGCTCCCCCTAGCGAACTCACGACTCTATCCTCCCCGTGGCCGTTCGCATGGTGGGGGATGGATATCCTCGGGCCTTTCGTCCAGGGGTCGTATCAAAACAAATACCTCATCGTCGGGGTAGATTACTTCACAAAGTGGATTGAAGCAGAAGCATTGGCCAAAATCACTGCTTTCAACATACTTCGTTTCTACAAAAGAAATATCCTCGCCCGGTTCGGAGTGCCTCAAGCCATCGTCACAGACAACGGAACCCAGTTCACCGACAGGAACTTCCAAGACTTCGTCACAAAACTAGGCACGAAGCAGCACTTCACGTCGGTCGAGCACCCTCAAACAAACGGGCAGGCTGAGGCCGCGAACAGAGTGATCCTTCGAGGATTAAGAAGACGACTGGGCGACGCCAAACAACGGTGGGTCGAAGAGCTACACAGCGTTCTCTGGGCCTACCGAACAACCCCACACTCCACGACCGGGGAGACCCCCTTCCGTTTGACTTATGGAACGGAGGCAGTGATCCCCGTGGAGATCAGAGAACCCTCGAGGAGGACGGAAGCCCCCCTCGACGGGAACACGAACGACGAAGCCTTGAGGGAAGAACTCGACTTCGTGGAGGAAACACGCTCGGGCGCTTCCCTCCGAGAGGCGTCACTTAAACAAAAAATAACACTGCGTTATAATGACAGTGTCATTAAACGTGATTTTCAGGTGGGCACCCTCGTCCTACGAAGGAACCAGAAAGACTCGCGAGAAGGCAAACTCGCCGCGAACTGGGAGGGCCCGTACCGCGTCCGCGCGAAAACGGGGACAAGAGCCTATTTCCTCGAAAATCTGCACGGGGAAGAACTTGCTCGACCATGGAACGCTGAAAAGCTAAAACAATATTACAGTTAAACACTGCCCGCGGATGACTAGCTCCGCGATACGGGGACGCGCTGGGGTACAAGCGCGACACCCCTATAAGAACACGATGATCAGAGACCGTGTTGTGTGTGCGCGAGGACATTTGATCCGGCGGGGATACCTCGATCGAGGCCCACCGTCGTCGTGCCAACCGGGCATAACACCCAGCTCGCGATGGGAAGTTCATGCCACGAGACTAGGACCTCGACCGAGCTCTTAGCCTCGTTGAAGGTCGGAGTACTACTCCGGCCGCCCGACCAGCTCTCCACGCGGTCAGGGACGATCAAGGTCGAGCAAATCCCGAAGCCTTATTACTTGGGCAAAAATAAAGTATAAAACAATAAAGTATAACAAACACCACATCACACACAAAGAAAATTAACAGAGATATTATAAAGTACGAATAGCGGGCAAAACACTTGGTCCAAAAAGTTACAAATATAAGCCCACAGGCCGGGCGAAAATAACCATTGTGCAAAAAGTACATCAGCTAAGCCCACAAGCCGGGCGAAACAAAACGGCTCGCAGGCCGACCAAAACAAAGATAAAAACCTACTCAGCTGCGGTCCCGTCGGGCTCCTCGTGCGCATGAATGTCGTTCTCCCGCAGAGGATACACGATCTGGCCATCCACCACCTCAGCGTCGGGGTCGATCCCTTCGACGACAAGGTCGGGGTTGAGAACCCGAAGCTGCGCCACGGCACTGCGGAAACCTATACCCGCGGTTTCGATAGAATCATCCTCGGACACTCGGAGATCCTGCTCAAGCTTCCGGAGCTGCGCCACAAACGCCGCACGAGTGGTCAGGAGTTTGTCCTCCTCAGTCTCCCCTTCGGCTGGCCGCACCGCATCTTCCAGCTCAGCAATTCTTACCTTAAGCCGCTTCTCCTCCAATTCCAGCTCAGCGATTCGGGCAAGGTGGCTCTTCTTTGTCTCCTCGGCGTCCTTAAGCTTGGCTTCGACCAATTGCTGCTGCTTGCCTTGCTCTTTGTTCAGATCTCGGCACTCTTTTAGCTCCTTGCGCATGCCGAGCATCTCAGCGCCCAAGGTATCCAGTGCCTCCTACAGGCGGGCCAGTTCAGCAGCAGGGCGGGTCTCGTCATTTAGAATGAGGGCAGTCGAGCAGATACGCATGATGGCCGACAGGTCCTCAAAAAGCATATTCCTCCTCCCTTCAGGTGCGGTCCCCAGCACGGTTTGGATCTCGGAGGGAAGGGAGCGAGGATAAGTGACCTCAGAGAAGAAGTGAGGTTTTTGATGGCAGGGGGGAAGGTCAAAGCTGGAAGGAACCGGGGGACTATCTTCACCACCCAGGTCGACGACCTCCGCAACGCGCTGCCTCTTCGGAGTCCCTTGGGTAGCCGGGGATTGGCTTCCCGCAGGAGTTGTGCGGTCACCCTTGATCCCCGATACAGAGGCAGCAGGCTGGGACAGAGTGGATCCGTCGAGGGCAGCGGCCGTGGAAACACCCTCGTGCGGGGCCCCGGAGGGAGCAACTTCCTGATCTTTGGAGCGCGACGCTTCTTCCCGGGCCTGCGCTTCCCGGGCCCTCTTCGCTTTCAGTTTCTTCAACCTCTCCTCGGCTCCGGCCATTGTTCCTGCAAAAGAAAGCGTTAGTAAAGCGAGAAACACAGATACGAGGAAGAAATAAAACCAGGGCGTTTCACCACCTAACAATTCGATGGCCTCCTCGTCGGAGAAGGTCTCGAGCAGAACGCGGGTGTTTATCAGGCGACGTTCTTTCTTCACGTGCCCATCTGCACCTGTTATAGGCTGGCCGTCCAGCGTCTCATGTCGAGCCTCTGAAAAGCTGTCGACGAAAGCTACAATTTTATCGTAGGCTTCCCGCTCGTAGGCCTCCATCTGAACGGGTTTCGTTTTATACTTGTCAACTCCCTTCTTAAAGTGTTCCTCCGTCCAGTACAGAGGAAACTTCGGCACCAGCACCTCCTCGGAACGGCCGTCGACCTCGCGGGTGACTTTCCGGTACAATGAATATACCGCCTCGAGGGTGACCGGCTTCACATAGAAATAGCGGAACTTGAAATCCCGGATGGAATCCAAGTAAGTGTGGAACAACGCCTTGCTCTGCTTGAAGGACACCCAGCCGTGTCGGCCTCCGACCGACGACCGTTGGAGGTGGAATATGCGGAAGAAAAGGCGAACGGTCGGCACGATCTCCAAATATTTGCATACGAGCTCGAAAGCCCGGATGAAGGCCAGCGAGTTCGGATGAATCTGCGAAGGGGCCAACTTCAACCAGTCAAAGATCCCCTCCTGTAAATCCGTGAAAGGCAGCCTCCACCCCGCCTTCTCGAACATAAACTCGTATAAGGGGACTCGCATTCCTCGGTAAGGGGAGCATATCCGGTGATGCTCCTCGGGACGAAAAACCTTCCAGGATTGGCCACTTCCGATTAGTCGGTGCTCGACGGTGCAAAAAGCATCGTCCACATCGGGGTACACGAAGATGGACGACATCTCCAGGGCTTCGTTACAGACCCAATCCTCGAGCGGCCTCTCTTGCGGAAAGGCCATGTGAGCCATGGGGGACTCGGGCTGGTCGTCGTCGTTTTCCTCGAAATATCCTACGACCACCTCCGCAGCCAAATCGTCCATTTACCTGAAAAGCAGAAGGAAACGGTGAATTCGATTGGTCGTATCAAATTCACCCCTCCACCGCTGTTCAAGCGAACGGGCGAGGAAGGGGCAAGGCTTTCTCAACTCCCCGACGCGATCGGCCGAGGATCAACTTGCCCACCGGGGAACTCATCGTCTCCCCGGAAGGTTCTTCCCCGTGTCCCCGCGGCACTAACAAATATACTGATTATTAAGGACCCCGAGACATTCAACAGGTCCCCGACGTGTTCGTTCCTGATCCCCGAGATATTCATCAAAAGTGAGCAAAGCTCTTCGCACTCTCTCCCTCCACAACTAAAGATTCCCGCCGTATTCGCCAGGAATCCCTTCATTTCTCATGGGAATATCATCAACCCACCAAGGAAACGTCCTACACTAGTTAAAATTGAAGAAAAACGCAAAATAAAGGTCCGGTTTGAAGCAAATACCTGGTAAGCGGCGGTGTAGGGTTCCGGCACGGAGGTTTCCGGCTCTGGTACGGCGGCGAACGGCGGTCCTAGCGGAGGAAATGCTTCCGGCAGAGGATGCCCGGCGATTGACGATGGCGAGCTACGACGGACGAGGTTAGAGAGAGAGGGAGAAAGTTTCTTGAGAGAGAAGCGGAAAAGTGAAGAATGAGCGAGGGGAGCGGCTTTTATAGGCAATTCTCGCGAGACCCGAGGGGCGTAGGGCACTCGAGTGCGCTACCCTAGCCAGCCGCCCTAGCCCCCCTAGGTAATGATGGCAGGTGACACGTGGCACGCATGCAGTCACCCGTCTCCCCACGCGTATCGTTTCGGTTTCCCCAGCGCTTTGAATCCGAAGCCCTTCATCTCCCCGACCATACAACCGGACACATCTGTCCGACGCCCGACACTCATCCGGCCGAATGAATTTCGCATAAGATATCGACCTCCTCGGTTCCATCTCTTAGCGTATCCTCGACATATAATAACCCTTAAGTCATCACTCTGCCACCTCAGAGCAACGACTTTGGGGGCTCCTGTTCTGGACTGGGCCGAGGCTGCCCAACAGTCGAGCAGGCCCAACCCATATAGCATGGGGAGGCCCACTAAGACCTCTCAGCGGGGCCCTTGACTGCTACAAGCAGACCAACGTTCCCCCCGAGCACTTTGCAGTGTCGGGCATCTAGGTCAACAGGACAGGAGGACCTCGCATCCCTGCGGAGAGGTACCTCCTCGACATACCAGCTTCTCCCTGCGAGAATGCCACATACCACTCCTCGGCAGACATGGTCCCTCCCCGCGAGGACATGCCCGTCGTACGGCTTGTTGGTCCTCGACACAGAAGACTCCTCCCCCGCGAGGAGTGCCTAACGGTCCGTACCACGTGGACACGTTCCAAGTAACCTCCCACTTCCGCAGGATTCGGTCTGCCCTAATCCCGGAAATCTAGGAACGGTTACCCCAGGGCGAAGACCACGTGCTGGTCTTCACTACGCCACGTAAGCCCTGGCAGTTACTTGGATTGGGCCTGACAATCCAGCCCAACGCAAGTAACCGTTGGCCCCGCGCTGGGGGCTCTCTATAAATACTCTCTCACTTGAGAGGGTCAGGTTAAGTCACTTTTTCACTCTTTGTATTTGCTGTTACTCTGTGCACTCCCTAACTTGAGCGTCGGAGTACCTTGCAGGTACACCCCCCCGCCGTACTTCAACCTCACCAGAGCCGGAGCTCAACGGACGTCGTTGGCCACCTGTAACTGTCTGATCCAGGTACGATCAGATAATAATTTACACAACTTCCAATAATCATTAGTACTTTATTATGTGAGTATTTAAGTAACTTCTAATAACCATTCTATATTAAAGGGTAAAATAAGAAGAAAAATAGGCCAGCCTAAAATCCCCTATCCCCTTTATATATAGTTATAGATTATAGTATGATCAATTGTTATTAAATACTAATTACTTATGAATTATCTGATTAAGTTTTGTGCCTGAATGGACCGTGATAGGTTGGATCATTCAGTTAAGCCCAATGAGAGGTCCCTGCCCTCAGCCGTTTAGCTATTTAAGTGTCACCCCATTATACAATTAACATACTTTGAAAACCCTAAACGACAATGAGGGTAGTAATCCTTTCATAATCACTTTTACCGTCGACAACTTCTCCAATTCTACAAGATACACCGTTCCTATAATAATTGATTATTCTTTGCTATAATTTGTATCTATCGATTTAATTAAACTTTTATCAATTATATATATATATATATATATATATATATATATATATATATATATATATATATATATATATATATATATATAGTTATAGAAAATTATAAATTTAATATTCTTTTTTATATCAAATTTATTCTATAATTTTTTTAATAAATATTTTTTCCTATTTTAAATTGATTCCTCGATTGATTGAGATAGTGTGTAAAGTATTTGTGTGTTACAGTTATATAGAATTGATAATAATTTACACAACTTCCAATAATCATTAGTACTTTATTATGTGAGTATTTAAGTAACTTCTAATAACCATTCTATATTAAAGGGTAAAATAAGAAGAAAAATAGGTCAGTCTAAAATTCCCTATCCCTTTTATATATAGTTATAGATTATTATTATTATTATTATTATTATTATTATTAGCGTCTAAACGGGCACTCCCGTGCCCATTTGTCCGCTTTTTTAAGAAATATACGCGTCAAAAATATAAATAGATATTTTTAATTAATTTTGATTTTAATTTAAACTGTTTGTTTAATAAATTTTGTAATACACATTACAATGATTATCTTTTTTCTTTTTCTCATAATATCAAAAGAACATCAATCGGGACAAAGGTCATTGCATGTTCCAAAACACAAAATTCTTCCAATAAGAAGTAGGAACTCCAATAGTCTAAAGAGGAGTTTTTTTCCTCCAATAAGAAGTAGGAACTCCTAGTAGACTCAAGATGTATTGATCTAGAAGGAAAACATGATTAAATCTTATTACCTCAATTTCCATAGCCAATTTTTTTAGTAACTTGTTTCTCTTTGTTTTTCTTTACTTATACATGATTTCATAAAGCATAAGAACCACACATTTTATTGTCTAAAAAATGCATATTGATAACAAAATAAAAATAAAATGAATATGTTATCGGATATTTTTTATTAGTTTTGATTTAAATTTAAATTATTTGTGCAATAAACTTTTTGATATACAATGTTATGTTTGTATGTCCGTTACACAACAAGAGTAACACCTTATCAATTAGGTAGCCTTGATAATTGATTAAGTGATGTCTTATTTTTCTAGCTTAACCTAATCTTTTAGGTTGATGTTCTAACTGATTAGAAAACAACTAGACCCATAAATTTTTATTTTCTTTAGCCAATTTTTTCTTATATAAAGGAGTGTTTTCTTCACTTCTAAACACATGATTTTTCTAAATAATCATCTCTCCTATCTCACTTATTCTCCTTTTTTTATAAGTTGTATACACTAAGTTACATTAGTGCTAAGAGAATGAAAATTTTCATCTAAGAGTTATGTTGTTTTACTGTTGTGCTGAATTAGTATATTCAAGAGTTTAGTTTTCTTGTGAACTAGTAATAGATTTGAAGGTTGCAAACTAAACCTTTAAAAAGCTTGATGAAAGGTTGTCAGGTTGAACATGTGTAAAAGTTTTAGTTGTTGTAAAATTGTTTGGCTAAACCTATGTAAAAACTTAAGTTATAATTCTAAAGTTGTTTGGTTGAACTTGTGCAAGAGTTCAAGTTATTATCTATTGAAAACTCTTAGAGACTAGAGTAGACCACATGATTTTTTTAATTTAAAATTTCTAATGTGATCTTACTTACCATGTCTCTTTATTTATGTGTCATTTATCTTTTCCTTTCTATCATTCTTTTTTATGCTTATTCTCTTATTCCATCTTCTAATATAAATCATCTTAAAATCAATTATTTATTTTTTAAAATTTAAAATCTAAATATTAAATTCAACCCCCTACTATGTTTGAAGTGGTTTGTTCAACATTAAATGATTTACTTGAAGTAAGTAAACCAATAAAGTAAGTTAATCTTAACTAACTTTATCGTTGCACAATGAGCTTTGATGTAGTCCTGGAACTACATTGATCAACATGATCATGCTTTACTTACGTTTAAGACAAACTTCATATTATTAGGACTATTCCTCTTTGAGAATCAGAGAGTAACAAAACAATACGCTAATAAACAATATAAAAAACACATCGTAACCTTCAACTTGCAAGATTAAAACCAATTTCATACATTCTATGATTTTTTTTTATACGTGTGAAAAGTCTAAAAAAGACTTATAAATAAAAAATGAGGGAGTACAACGGAATAAACCCTCAAATACAGATGGGTAACATTGTTACTAGGCCCAGGAGTCCTATCAAAATCTATAAGGTAGAAATCTGGGCACTGCAGAATAATGCAGGCACAATGTTACAAATCTTTTAGCTCCTACAATCTTAATCATTATTGCTAACATCAATTCAATTATTTGGTACAATAGATATCCAATCAAAGGGAATATTTTAGATGCAAAAAAATTTCAGAATCAGTTCTCCAGTGATATAGAAAGTTATATCATATTTGTCTTTTAACAAAAGTCCATGAATAATGATCCTTATGTTTTTTTCTTGTCATGGCGTTTATAAAGTTTTGAACGCCGCTGCTTGAATAAATGCAGGTATAGTTTGAACCAGAGGAATGGATAAACTACAATTACAACCTGATCGAGAGAAATGAATCATCAAGTTTAAGAATAAACAATTCATAAGTGCAGATAAGTCATAACAAGTAGACTTAGATCGAACAAACCAGAACTAAATCAAAACATAATTAAACAGAAAGAACAAAAATATCATTTTTTTATAAAAGTGAAACTGAACGAATTTCTACGTGCTATATGAGTAAATTTTCAAGAATGAGGGAGGATATAGTAGAAGAAAAAATAACCGTGACTAATTGATGGCATAAAAAAGTTACCTTAAGAAAATCATAATAACTAAATGGGAGGCTTGAAAAGGAATCTGCATAGATATTATTCTTCTTTATAATTGGAAGCGCCTGGTACATCGCCCATACTGCAATGTATTGACTAATTAGTTGCACTGGTTTATAAAAATGGTTATACGATACTTGCATAAGAATTGAACGAATGAATGTCAATCATAGTAGTAGTAAGTAACATCAATTTAAAATCCATTGATAAACAAAACTTAATGCTAAGATAGAGATATAGGTATATGAACTCACCTTCTCCAGGAAACACTCCCAAAGGATACACCACAATGAACGCAGTGTACCTAATCATCAAAAGATAGAGAAGCAAGCATACAATATAACTTGTTAAATTCATATCTCAACCACTTAAGAGAATATAGAATGGTAAGATGGAAAAATGCCTGATATAAGTGATCCAAGAAGGACAGTTTCCCAAGCAACTGAAAGCATAATGCGAATATCTAATGACCTGCATCTCCAAAGATTGCAGCAAAATTACCTTTGAAATCATGTTATAATCCTACTATGTCTATAACACGATTTTCATGGATTGCAAACTTATCATACCGTGAGTTTGGTAAAAAGCAATAAAGAAAAAGATACAATACGGAACATGAACTAAACACATGATATTCTCTAAAAATAAAAGATAAAAGTAGAAAAGGAGAACCTGTAAGCACATCACTTACAGAGAAATCAAATAAAAAATGCTAAGAATAGTGAGTTTCTCGCGAGTTATTATTAAACCATTTTCCCATTGTTTGTCTTTGCTGAAACAAAACATATCATATAGGAGTAGATGATATTATGATAAAATAATGGTTATGTTTTTTCCTTGATGAATATATGATATATGAGTACAAAGCTGTGTGTTTTTTGATAGCAGAGCTGCTACGCTGGATAATATTCCTACATATTGGTAAAATCAGTCATACTCAACATAAATGAACTACATCCAATTGAATAAAAAGTAAATAAATCACCTCGCCTATGCTCCATGCAAGAAAAGTGATAAAAACAGAAGGTAACTCCTGGACCTAGAGAAAACACACAGCAAAATACACAATTTAGAAGAGGGATCAAATCACAATAGAAGAGTTACACCAACAATCACACTCTTTCAATAACATCTTACCAGATAAATAGTATTCAGAATTACTATCATATGGATAGCATATATAAATTTTGACATTAATCTATAATTATTTCCTATGTCATTAAAGAAAGTAAAAGAAGGTGAAGTGATCCATAGAATAGAATAGAACCTCAGGAATCCCCCTAACAATGGCCAGCACAAAGTGAGTCCTTCCTGACCATTGCAGCATAGGAAGCAACACTCCACTGGGAACCAATCCTGTAATTCAACACAATCCAATTATGAGTTGTAATGAAGGTTTTAAAAAACGGTTTGTGATTTCGGTCGGTCCAGGTATTATTGCGAGGGTCGTCGTGTTGAATTAACAACAATTTTTCTTTATTGGAAAAATGGTGAATAACTGTATAATATCGGCACCTTCCGATACAATTTTGTCGTGGCGGCATCAACAACCTTCTTTTAAAATGCTTACAGTAAATAAATAAATAAATGACAGTAACAAAACCTACCAATAGCACCGTGTATAACTTCCAAGAATGCAGCAGATTGCAGAAAACCTAAACAAAATATTGAATTTAACAATTAGAATTGTAATGTGAGGTAAATGATAAATGATAGTAGCAATAAATAATATACTGACAAATTACGGTTCCGGCGGAAGCAAAAGTTCCGGTGACGGAGGAAGTAGAGAAAAGATTGAACAAAATGATGGTTAACGAAACGGCCCTGAGAAACGGGAATGTGAAAATTAGAGATTGAATAGAAAAAGTAGAGTATGAAATGAAGATACGAACCATCCAATTGCTTGAAAAGAGTTGTAAGCGAGTAGATAAAGTGTCGAAATACGAGCCATTGTTTTGGATACTAGATTAGATATCGTAGTTCATAGACTCTTTCCCCTTTTTCATTAACCACCAACTTCTTCCCCCTCTCTTCTATAAGCATTGATAGATTGAGAGGTGGTTCACTTTGTACTATTTGATTGTTGATCTATTTATTATGGGAACTATAATAAATAACCTTTATGGGTTTTGACTGTATTATTTCATTGAATATGTTGAACATGTCTTACTATTGTCAATAATTAACAATTTGGTAATGGTCACATCAATCAAAACCAACCCCATTTACTCGATTTTCCTATATCGCTGGAATCAACCTTACTTCTATAATACCTAATTAATTATCTATAAATATAATTAATTCAGTAATTTTTTTAAGTAACTGAATAGAGTAACGAATGGAATTGTTGCAGGTTGGAATTTGCGCTATTATATTTAATGTTCCTATAAAGTTGTCAGAATTGTCTTAACATAATTTAAGAAATAATTTAAATTATCTAATTAAATTTTGGCTAAAATACAGTTTTGGTCCTCCTGTTTGTTAAAATTCACAGTTTTGGTCACCCCATTTTGTTTTTTAACAGTTTTGGTCCCCCACCCCTCACTATTCATGTACGGACATATACTGTTCATGTACAGACCAGGTACTGTTCATCAATTTTTTGGGCCAAAATTGGAGTGACGGACCAAAACTGTTAAAAAACCAAATGAGGGGACCAAAACCGTAAATTTTAACAAACAGAAATACCAAAACTGTATTTTATCCTTAAATTAACTATAATATTAGCCATAAAATCAAATTAAATACATCATCAATTGACCACATATTTATATATGTGATTAACTAAATATTAAATTGTTGTGCAAAAATGACTTTGACGGTCGAAAACTTCACAACTTTTTTACTTGAAGTAAAAGGCAGGGCCGGCTCAACGCTTATGCAAAATCCCTCATATATATATATATATATATATTGTTCTGGACTGGACCAGAGTCTGCCCTTCAGTCGAGAAAGTCTAACTCACAGGATATGAGATGGCCCAACAAGAACCTCTTTACAAGACCAATGTTGGGCACAAACACGCCCTAACAGAGTCGGGTACGTGCCACCCCTCAACATCGTCGGGCTCAGCATAGTCCGTCGAGCAGAGGCATCAAGTCCCCAGGGCTCGCTCTTCCTCGACACTCAGGTGTTCCTCCCTGCGATGAGCCATCTCCTTCTCACATAAGAGTCCTCCCCGCGAGAACACGTCTCTCCCCGACACGCATGACTCCTCCCTACGAGGACACGTTCTCATGTAACCGCCCACTCCTGATGGAATCGGTCTGTCCTAGTTCCGGAGATCTAGTTGCGGTTACCCCAGGGCGAAGACCACGTGCTGGCCTTCACTACGCCACGTAAGCCCTGACAGTTACTTGGATTGGGTCTGGCAATCCAGCCCAATGCAAGTAACCTTTGGCCCCGCGCGCGAATCCTCTCCGAGTGCCAGAACTCAGAATTTGTCAAAGGAGGAGTCCGCTTTCCGAAGCCAACTGCCCCCAAATCAAACGTTGACAAGTCAAAATACTGTAGGTTCCACCGGAGCCACGGGCATGTCACAGAAGACTACATCCATCTCAAGGATGCAATTGAAATCCTCATCAAGGAAAGACACTTGAAGAAATACGCCCAAAAGAATGATACTCCTCGTCCCAGCTCCCGGGAAGCCCAGAACGTCGAGGAGACGACGCCCCCTCCCGATGAGAGTCGGCTTCAGGTCGCCCTTAGCGTCACTCGACCCGAGGACTTCTTTGTCCCCGTAATCATTGAGGGCCAAGAAGCAATTCGCAACATGTGGGCGACCTTCCCCCACGAGGACCCTGTCACTGCCCGTAGCACCTGGGAAAGCTTCCCCAAAGCGATGGTCATCTCCGGGGGTGGTCCCGAGAAGTTGTCCGTCGGATCGATCAAGCGAAAATTTGATGAACTGGAATCCGCAACGTCGGCGAAGACAACCACTCTCGAGAAAGTGCGGGGGAACTCCAACCCTATCACCTTCTACCTCGAGGAACTCCCCGGGAGAGCGCCAAACGCCACTATTCCCCTCCTGGTCAGGGCACAGATGGCGAATTTTGACGTTCGAAGGATCCTCGTCGACCAGGGAAGTTCGGTCGACATCATGTACGCCCATCTTTTTTGGACCCTTCAGCTCGACGAGATACATCTGACCCCGTACGTCGGTTCAGATCTGCAGGGGTTCAACGGGACCACCACCAGACCATGGGGTTACGTTGAGCTGATGGTTACATTCGGGGCCGAAGACACTGCCCGACAGGTGAAGACCCGTTTCCTGGTGGTCGAATGCCCATCCCTTTACAACTGCATCCTCGGGAGGACCACCCTGGTCGAGCTTACGGCGGTGCCATCGACAGTCCACCTCAAAATAAAATACTACATGGCCAGGGGACGAGTAGTGACAATGCACAGGACATAGACGCGGCCAGGAGATGCTTCGACGCCGCTATCAAAGGCATGAGTTCCATCGGCACCAAACCCAAGACCGTAGCCAAGCCACCCCAGGACGCCAAACAGGTACCTCTCCCGCGCGTCAACGCGGTCGAACTCGACAGCGGGTTCCAGGGCAAACCCGATGAAGACGGGGCAGAAGACCTCGACCTCCAGGCGGAAAACAACGGCCGACCTCTCCACCCAACGCGCCCTATCCCCGACGGAGACTTTGAGCTCGTGGTACTCGGGGACGATCCAGACCGTAACGTGAAGATTGACACCGGAATCCCCGACCTGGCGAAGGAGCAGCTGAAGGCATGTCTAAGGGAGAACGCTGATCTCTTTGCATGGAGCGCCTCCGAGATGCCTGACCTCGACCCTGAGGTGGCTTGCCATCAGCTCGTAGTAGATCTGGCCGCTAGGGCCATAGCTCAACGTAGACGTAGGCAGTCTCCCGAAAAAACGGAGGCTGCTAAAAAAGCTGTAAAAGACCTTCTAGAGGCGAATTTTATTTCGGAGGCCAGGTACACAACTTGGTTGTAAAAAGGAATAATGGAAAATAGAGGATGTGCGTTGATTATACTGATCTTAACCGGGCTTGCCCGAAAGACTGTTACCCTTTTGCCTAACATCGACTAACTGGTCGAAAATTCTGCAAGTTACAAACTATTATCCTTCATGGACGCTTACTCGGGATACAACCAAATTCCCATGGACAAGGTCGACAAACAGCACACGGCTTTCATGACCGCGTCGAGCAACTACTATTACAACGTGATGCCCTTCGGTCTAAAGAATGCCGGTGCGACCTACCAACGGATGATGAATAAGGTTTTCCGGGCTGAAATCGGCGACATGCTCGAGGTCTACATGGACGACATGATCGTTAAATTAGCGGAAGAAGTCGACCATGTCGCGCACCTCAAGAAGGTGTTCGACACAGCGAGGAGGTGCCGCATGAGGTTCAATCCCGACAAATGTACCTTCGGCGTCCTGGCAGGTAAGTTCCTCGACTTTTACCTCACAAAGCGAGGAATCGAAGCCAACCCCGACAAGTGTAGGGCTTTTTCCGAGATCCCTACTCCGGACTTAAAGAAGTCGATACAATCATTGAACGGGATGATCACCGCTCTCTCCCGCTTCGTCGCCAAGTCTGCACAGTACGCACTCCCATTTTTCAAACTTCTTCGACAAAAAGTGGAGTTCAAGTGGAGCGAAGAATGCGAACAGGCGCTCCTCCACCTAAAACAAGTCCTATAGCAACCCCCGGTCCTCTCACGGCCTGAGGGCGGGGAGACACTTTTCTTGTATCTTGCGATCACGAGTGAAGCAGTCAGCGTCGTCCTCATTCGGGAAACCCCGGACGGGCAGAAACCAATTTACTTCACGAGCAAAGCCCTCCAAGGCCTCGAGCTTAGGTATCAGCTGATAGAGAAAGTCGCCCTGGCCCTCGTCACCGCGGCCAGGAGGCTACGCCACTACTTCCTTGGCCACGTTGTCGTCGTAAGGACCGAACAACCTATAAGGCAGCTCCTTGGACGACCGGACATGGCGGGGAGGATGCTCAGGTGGTCGCTCGAACTCGCCGAGTTTAACATCCAATACGAAGGGAGGAAAGCCCTGAAGGCTCAGGCATTGGCCGACTTTGTAGCGGAGATGACCGTCCCGGAACCCTCGACCAACGGATCCCAGAAATGGACGATCTATGTCGACGAAGCATCCATCCCGAAGGGAAACGGGGTGGGCATCATCCTCAAAAACGAGGAAGGCATCCTAATCGAGGTATCCCTCGAACTATCCTTCCCGACGTCGAACAACCAAGCGGAGTACGAGGCCTTCCTCGCCGGACTTCGGCTAGCCGAGGACCTCGGCGCCAAGGAGGTCAAACTCTTCACCGACTCCCAGCTCGTGGCCTGGCAAGTCCGAGGAGAGTACCAGGCCAAGAACCACAACCTCATAGAATACTTGGCCTTGGTGAAAGAAAAGATGAAAAAGTTCACCTCCGCGGAAGTAACTCACATCCCCCGCGAGCATAATGCCCGAGCAGATGTCTTGTCCAAATTGGCAAGCACAAAGAAGAAAGGCGGGAACAAATCCGTCATACAAGAAGTACTTTCCCCGCCGAGCATCGACAAACCCGCTCCAGTGGCGGACGTAAACGCCATTGGTGACAGCAGTTGCTGGATGACCCCCGTGTACGAATACCTCACGACGGGCAAACTGCCCGAAAATCTCAAGGAAGCCGAAATGGTCAAGCGGCGGGCATGCTCATACACGATAGTCGAGGACAAGCTATACCGGCGAGGGTTCTCTATACCCCTCCTCAGGTGCGTCGAGGAGACTAAGGTCCCCGACATCCTCCAGGAAATCCACGAAGGAATCAATGCACAGCACCTCGACGGGCGATCGTTAGCCCGTAAGGCGCTTCGAGCAGGGTATTACTGGCCCACCATGCAACAGGACGCCAAGGAACACGTCAAAAAGTGCGATAGATGCCAATGACACGGGGACATGCACCTTGCTCCTCCCATTGAGCTCAAAACACTATCCTCCCCGTGGCCGTTTGCGTGGTGGGGGATGGATATCCTCGGACCTTTTGTCCAGGGGTCGTATCAAAACAAATACCTCATCGTCGGGGTGGACTACTTCACGAAGTGGATTGAGGCGGAAGCATTGGCCAAAATCACGGCCTTCAACATATTGCGTCTCTACAAAAGGAACGTCCTCGCCCGATTCGGCGTGCCTCAAGCTATTGTCACCGACAACGGAACACAGTTCACTGACAAGAACTTCCAAGACTTCGTCTCCAAGCTAGGCACGAAGCAGCACTTCACGTCTGTCGAGCACCCTCAAACGAACGGACAGGCTGAGGCGGCGAATAGAGTAATCATACGAGGACTGAAACGTCGATTAGGCGACGCCAAACAACGGTGGGTCGAGGAGCTACACAACGTCCTCTGGGCCTACCGAACGACCCCACATTCCACGACCAGGGAAACCCCCTTCCGTCTGACCTACGGAACGGAAGCGGTGATCCCCGTGGAAATCAGGGAACCCTCGAGGAGGACAGAAGCCCCCCTCGACGGGGATGCGAACGACGAAGCCCTGAGGGAAGAACTCGATTTCGTCGAGGAGATACGTCCGGGCGCTTCTCTCCGAGAAGCTTCACTTAAGCAGAAAATGGCACTGTGTTATAACGACAAAGTTATCAAACGTGATTTTCAGGTGGGCACCCTCATCCTGCGAAGGAACCAGAAAGACTCACAAGAGGGCAAACTCGCCGCGAACTGGGAGGGCTCGTACCGCGTTCGCGCGAAAACGGGGACAGGAGCCTATTTCCTCGAAAATCTGCACGGGGAAGAACTTGCTCGACCATGGAACATTGAGAAGCTCAAACAATACTACAGTTAAGCACTGCCCGCGACTCACGAACACCGCGATTACGGGGACGCACTAAGGTACGAGCGCGACACCCCAATACAGAACACGATGATCGAAGGCCGCATTGTGTGTGCGCGAGGACCTTTGATCCGACGGGGACACCTCGATCGAGCTCCGCAGTCATTGTACCAAATAGGCAGAACACCCAGCTCGCGATGGGAAGTTCACGCAACGAAGCTAAGACCTCGAACAAGCTCTTAGCCTCGTTGGAGGCCGGAATACGTCTCCGACCACCCGACCAGCTCGCCATGCAGTCAGGGACTATCAAGGTCGAGCAGATCCCAAAGTCTTTATTACTTAGACAAAAACAAAGTGTAGAAATCTCTATTACTTGGACAGAAACAAACAAAGTATAACAAATACTAAAACATCACACACAGTATAAACCATACAAACAGCACACGAGCAGATAAGCAATAATGCATTGAAGCGGGCAGAAGCCCATTGTACAAATATTACAATCAAGTATCAAAAGCCCCTGGCACACAGGTCGGGCTACGTATTGAAAAATAAATAAAACGGCTCGCAGGCCGAACAAAACGGAGAAGAAAAGCCTACTCGACGACAGTTCCTTCGAGCTCCTCGCGTTCATGAACCTCGTCCACCCGCATCGGCTGCACGATTTGACCATCGACCACCTCGGAGTCGGGGTCAATCCCTTCGGTTGTGAGGTCGGGTTTGAGAACCCGAAGTTGCTGCACGACATTTCTGAATCCTATGTCGGTCGCTTCGAGGTTGTCCTCCTCGGATTCCCGGAGCATCGCTATGAGCGCTGCCCGCGAGGTCAGCAACCTATCTTCCTCGGTTTCCTCATCAGCGGGGCGGACAACCTCCTCCAACTCGGCATTCCTCGCCAAGAGACGATCCCTCTCCTCTTCAATCCCGACGAGACGTCTCCGTTCTTCCTCAGCATTCTTCAACTTTTCCTCCAACTTCCCTTGGAGCTCGACCTGAGCCTGGTTCTGGCTTTTGCAGTCGGCCAACTCCTTGCCCACCTTCTCTATTTCGGCTGAGATAGACTGGAAACTCTCGCGCAACCAGTTCAGTTCGCCTTCCGGGCACACCTCATCGTTCAGAACCAGAGCAGCCGCACAAACCCGCATCACAGCGGACACATCCACCACCAGCGCCTTTCTCCGAGAGACCTTGTCGACGCCTAAGATGGCCTGAGCTTCGGGGGCACCCACGCAAAGGGAATTATTCCCCATGAAAAAGTTCGGAATCGAGTGACAAGGCAAGAGCACGAATTTTACAGCAGGGGGACCCTCGTTCTCAGTAAGGTCGATAGCCACTGTGTCCGCAACCCGCCGCCTCTTCGGGGAGACCTGGGGGCTGGGAGAATCACTATCCTGGTGAAATCCAGAAGAACCCCCGGTTGTCTGAGTGGGAATGGGTTCCTGCCCGCGGATCTGCTCGAGACGGCTTTTGCCCCCCTTCTTCGTAGCGCGGTTAGCCTTCAACTTCTTGAGACGCTCCTCGGCATTCGACATCTTACCTGCACAGAAAATAAAGAGGTCAGTAATTCAAAAAGAAAGACGAAGGAAAGGCAGGTCGGGGAGGCCACCCACCTAACAACTCGAGAGCCTCCTCGTCAGAAAACGTCTCGAGGAGAGCCCTGGTGTTGATAGAACGGCGCTTCGTTAAGATCTCCCCGTCGTCGCCCAGAAGGAAGTCCCCGTTCGGCGTCACGAACTTAGCTTTATTTAACCCGTTAACGAAAGCGACTATTCTCTCATAAGCCAGGCGATCCCTCTTGTCCAAACGGCCAGGACTGACTTTGTAGCTGTCCGCCCCCTTTTTGAAGTGTTCTTCCGTCCAGAACAAGGGGAATCTTGGCTCGAGGACCTCCTCCGTTCGCCGGTCCGCTTCACGGGTAACTCGGCAATACACTGAATTCACAGCTTCAAGAGTGACCGGCCTCACGATATAATACCGGTGTTTAAAGTCACGAACGGAATCTAAGTAGGTATGGAAGAGACTACTCGTTTGTTTGAAAGACACCCAGCCGTGTCTGCCATCGGAGGCCTGCCGCTGGAGGTGGAAGATGCAAAAGAAGAGAGGCACGATTGCCCCGATTCGGAGATATTTGCAGACGAGCTCGAAAGCTCGGATGAAAATGAGGGAGTTGGGGTGAAGCTGTGAAGGCGCCAGACGCAACCAAACGAATACCGCCTGTTGAAAATCTGTAAAGGGCGGACGCCACCCCGCCTTGTCGAACATGAACTCGTAAAGAGTGAACCTTATCCCTCGGTATGTCGAGCATATGCGATGGTGTGCTTGAGGTCGGAACACCTTCCACGACTTTGAGGAACCCACCAGCTGGTACTCGACTGTGCAAAAAATAGTGTCCTCGTCCTCGTCAACAAAATGGGAAGCAATGTTCAACGGCTCATCGCTGACCCACTCCTCGAGGGGACGTTCCTCGACCCTAGTGATTGGCGCCATTGGAGAGTCGGGTTGGTCGTCGACGTCCAAAGATCCCTCAGCCATGGGCAATACGTCCATTTACCTGAAAAGCAGAAGGAAATGGTGAATTCGATGATCAATATCAAATCCACCCCTTCCACCGCTGATCAAGTGAAAGGGCGAGGAAGGAACGTCGGGGAACGCGAACCCGCGACCATCTTCAAGTCCGCTGGGAGCGAAATTGGGCGGGACCCCGGGGTATTCGACCCATATCCCTGAGATAAATGTCGGCTCCCCGGGGATTCCGTCCTTGATCCCCAGAATGTTCAACAAAGAGCTGAGGAACGTTCATCTCATGACCCCGGGATATTCTTCGTGTCCTCGGGGATTTCATTGCCTCTCCCCGTCGGAGATTCAACAACTAAACTATGAAATTCCGCCGTTTTCGCCGGATATTTCGTGATTTCCATGGGAACTTCATCAGTTCACCATAAGATTCACCCTACAAATGCAGACAAAAGGAGAAAAAAGAAAGAAACTTACTTGAAATACGCTTTTTAGGGTTCCGGCACGACGATCGTCGGTGGAGAACGGTGGAAGGCAGCGACGAAAAAACAGAGAAGAATAGAGGGAGAGTCTGAGAGGAAAAGAGCAAACGGTGCAAATGAAACGAGGTGGGGTCTATTTATAGGATCCTCACGAAATTCGAAGGGTTTTAGACTACTAGAGTACACTACTCTAGCCTAGTCGCCCCTAGGCAATGATGGCGTCTGACACGTGGCATACATGCGACCGTTCGCTTCCTAACGCGCGTCTCTCCATTTGCTTCGACACCCAAGTTCAAACTTCTCGCATCCCCGCTGAGTCGACCATCCGCGAACTCCCACGCTCGAGTCTGCTCGTCGATTTCTACCCAACGAACATTTGGCTCCCCCGATGATACGGCCAGTGGATCTCAAACAAGTTCCCCTCATCGCGGTCACGGGATCAATACTTCCCCGACATGCTTGTTGGCCCTTAAGTCATTACTCCGACACTTTGGAGCAACGACTTGGGGGGCTCCGGTTCTGAACTGGGCCAGGGTCTGCCCCTCAGCCGAGAAGGCCGAACCCATAGGACATGAGATGGCCCAACAAAGACCTCTTTACAAGACCACTATCGGGCACAAACACGCCCCAACAGAGTCGGGCACGTGCCACCCCTCAACATCGTCGGGCTCAGCAGAGTCCGTCGAGCAGAGGCATCAAGCCCCCAGGGCTCGCTCTTCCTCGACACTCAGGTGTTCCTCCCTGCGAGGAGCCATCTCCTTCTCACATAAGAGTCCTTCCCGCGAGGACACGTCTCTCCCCGAAACGCAAGACTCCTCCCTGCGAGGACACGTTCTCATGTAACCACCCACTCCCGATGGAATCGGTCTGCCCTAGTTTCAGAGATCTATGAGCGGTTACCCCAGGGCGAAGACCACGTGCTGGCCTTCACTATTGTTAATTATATTGTTTAGTTATCGTTGCGATATTTCAGCCTTAGTATTTCTTTTTTTAAAATACTCTCATTTTTTATAAAGAAATTACTTTTAAAATTGACATAGAATCCAAATTTCATTAAAAAATAAAATATTCTTAAAAAGAACAATTTGATGAAAATATCAATAATGAAGTTGTTTAATTTTCTGAAAAATTATTTAAAATTGATTATCTTTTATATACAGTAAATAAATTTGAACAATTTAAATTGTATAATGATATTTTTAAATTTTTTTTTAATATTAAGAAAATAAGATCATTAAATAAAAAAAATTAAAATAATATTATCTTCATCTTGAACGTCTATTATAACATAATGGAAACTGAAATATTTATAACTAAACATCTTAAAAGAAATTATACATATAAAAAATAATACACATATTTAATAATTATGTAAAAATAATGATTATTTCCAAATGCATATATTATTTATAAAATAATATTAACAATTTTGATAAGTGTAGCTTCAACGGAACTTAGTTTTTTAAAATTAATAAAATACTATCTAAGATCAACAATGTCTAATAGATTGTTTTTATTATCTATAAAATATGAATTTAATAAGCAATTTTGCATCTCAAAAACTATAAAAAAAAATTGTTTAAATTATTTACATAAAAATAAAATTTGTTTAAGTTATTTATATAAAAAATTAATTTTATATAGACTCAATTCTTAAAGTCCGAATTAAGTCTCAATATTAGTTGAAACGGCCCAAAGACAACTAAATAAATAATTGATTTAAGCTTATTCTGTGTGTATTAATTATTAAAGATCTTTTATGGAGAGTGTAAAGACTTATGGATAGTAATGTTGTGTTACTTGGACAATGTAAATTTAAATAATATTGGTTTTGCCATTCAAAAATGAATAAAGGTGCACTTTGTTGTATGTTTAACCGATATTTATGTATAATCTTTATTTTATATATATATATATATATATATATATATATATATATATATATATATATATATATATATATATATATATATATATATATATATGATTTAATTAAAATGCATTGACAGTGTAAAATGATTTTATACTGTCAATTAATTATAACCGTTGGATGTAAAGAGAAGTTTGACTTTTATTTTAATAATCTGTAAAGTAATCCAAACGAGTGATGGTGATATATTGACAGTGTAAAATTTTTTACACTGTCAGTACATCGTAATTAATCTTTTATATATATATATATATATATATGACTCATTTGAAGATAATTGTAATTAGTAACTAATTAAAGTAATTGATTTGTGTATTTTTACAGTGAAATCTCTACAAACAATATCAGATAAACTAAAGAACGTGAATTGGAAAGTCACAGAACATTCTTGCATTGATGGCAGAGGCTTTGATAATGATAATGTAGATGATGATACAGTAAGGAATGTCACATGTGATTGCACTTTCCAAAATAAAACTCTTTGCCATGTTACTACCATGTAAGTTTTTTTTTTTCCTTTTCTTTTCTTTTCTCTGTATAGATTTGTAGTTTTTTATGGAAACCGATACCAATTTGGCTATGGCAGTTTTCTAAAGGGACAAAATATAGCTGGAGTCATACGTAGATTGGACCATAATCTCACGCCTATATATGGATTCAATTCATCTACTAATAAATTTAGTCAATATAATATAGTTATAGATATATTAATAAATAATTTCAAGGTTAATTATTACTATTTTAAATAAATGTAAATTTATTTAATAAAAGTTAAATAATATTTTATTAAAATATGACAAAATTTACGAGTCATATATATTAGGCAACTCTAATATTTAATTTAGTCTTCTCAAGATATTTACTCATATTTAATATCCAATATAATAATTTTGAATATTAAAAAATAAAAATAAAATATTTCATTTAAATAACCAAATTAAAGACTAAATTAAAATCAATGAAAAAATATTGTACAAACTAATTACTAGAATTTTTTACATAAATACCCCTAATTTTGGAAAAAATTCCCTAAATAACCCATCTTTCAAAAATATTCCTAAAATGCCCCCATTAGGGTTTTGGTTTGAACTATGTCGCCATTGGAATTGGCGACTCCCTTGTAAAAGTCTAACCATGTCGCCAATACAACTGGAGACACTCTTCCAAGTCACTAGTGCAATTGGCGACACAGTGTAATGGTTAAACCAAGTCGTCAATCCAAGTGGAGACATGGTGTGTTTTGTTTTTTTTTAGTTTACGTTGATTTTGTTTGCACAATGACATAAAATTTTCATTAATTTAATAAAATATTACATTAATTAATGTTCGTGACCGGGTGCATTTAACCGGCCACCAGTTCCACATCCCCTAGGGACCCTCACTCGTTGCACTCGTTGTACTCGGCCCCCTTGTTCCCCTTGTTGTTGATTCAGTCGGGTGTTTGAGGAGTCGAAGTCTCAGGAATAGTCCGAGATGGTTCCCTTAGGATGTCTTGCATTCCTGTGAAGTCTTGGGGACTGAAACTGAGCGTGCGACCCATGCCGGGGTAGTTTGAGGGGGTGATTGGTGTGTGGGCAGGCCGATTGAAGGGAGACGTTGGTGTGAAAGATTCGTTGATGAAAGGTTGAAATGGTGTTTGAAAGCCATAAGGATGTTGAGAAGGTTGATTGTGTTGGTTAGGGTATGATGTTTGGGCGTTTGGGCTATGAAAAGATGTTTGCCCAATTTGGCTATTGTATGATGTACCCTCGTTTTGGCTGTATCTTTGTGACATGTTGGAGGTATAGCCATATTGAGTCTCTTGATAATAATCATTTTGTTGAAGATGATATGGGGGACGCTCTTGGTATTGTGGTTGGGTGTATGGCATGTTTGGATGGATAATGGGTTGGTAATTTTGCTGGGTAGGGGGTTGTGAGTAACATGACCTTGGAGGTGGGTTAGACGTTGAGACTTCTTGTGTGTAGGTGGTCTGGCGTGGGTCGTATAAATACCTGTCTTCGGAGACAAACCCAATTGCAACCGATCTGTACCAAGCCATGTAATTATTTGTTGGTATAGATGGGGTTGGCATCACCGGCTCACGTAAGACATAGTGGCTGCGGTTCATCCATTTACGACACTCAGTCTTTGCAAAATCCTTCCAATCCCTAAACTCCCATTGATCATTAACTCTTTTTAGATGCCATTTACTGATGTCAACAGGCGGATCTGGGATGTCTTGATGCATTCCAAATTGCAGTTTGACACGATAACTGTTGTGCAGCTCCACAGTTGTGAATCTAATGATCGGAACACATGCAGTCCAAATGGCAGCATCTTCGTCGCTGACTTCATGTAGGTCTTCCATGCCTAGGTATGGACGCCATATGAACTGCAGAATAGAAAAATATTAGATAGTAAAATATATGAAATAAAAGAAGAGAAATGTTTAGGCGGACTTACATCTGCGGGTGTTAGGTGATCCAAAAGATTACGGTATTGAATGATATAATGTTTGGGACATCTATTGTAACTCATTCCCTTAGCCGACCATCTAGAAAAAAATTAATTTTTTAGTTGAGAATGTTAGACACAATTTAAACAACATACAACAATAAATTGATTGATATCTTGTATGTTCCAAAACATCATGTCGATCGGTGGCTTGTCTCGCGAAAAAAAACTTTACCCCAACGACGACGATACATTTTATGAGTAAAACAAAGTTGTGAGAAGAGATGTGGAACAAACCAAGCTTATCACCCCTATTTATAGTGAAAATTTTCAATTTGAAGGGTGTCTCCACTTGGATTGACGACTTGGTTTAACCATTACACTGTGTCGCCAGTTACACTGGCGACTTGGAAGGGTGTCTCCAGTTCCATTGGCGACATGGTTAAACCTCTACAAGGGAGTCGCCAATTCCAATGGCGACATAGTTCAAACCAAAACCCTAATGGGGGCATTTTGAAAATATTTTTAAAACATAGGTTATTTAGGAAATTTTTTTCAAAATTAAAGATATTTACGTAAAAAATTCTAATTACTATATCGTAATATTAAAAAAAAAAACAGTGACTTACTTGATTAGTGAAACCAACTCGTAACCCAAGAAAAATACGACCCAATATAAGCATTGGAATATTTTCAGAACCTCCATTAAATGTTGTTATGAAAATTCTATAGACATGCAAATTTTGGCATAATTGCGGATATCGACGGTAAATATAGTTTCATAACAAGTTAAACAATACGGCAAACACGTTTTAGATCTGGTCATTTAGTATATTGGGTCGTAATAGATAAAAAAAATGTGAGTCGAAAATTTTTTTTTCATTGATTTTAATATGTTGCAAACTTTGTCCGTACAATGTGTTAAAAACTTCCCCGTTATTCCACCTAATGTCCGTGGGTATTACACCTCATTTGACGAATTAGAAAATGGTGTATATGTGTTGCCAATACAGGCTTATTTTCTAATAAATATGCTACATGATATACTTTAATTATGGCGTACTAGCGTCCAAACGGGCACTTTTGTCCGCTTTTTTAAATATGCATACGCATATATATTATAAATATGCGTATATATTTTTTTAATTTTGCTTTTCGATAATTATACTATTGTATGAGTACGATAATTGACATGTAAATGAAAAAGTATGGAGATGATAATTATTAACAGTAGCACATAAGGATATATGATTAATAATAATTAATTTGTAACGTCTATGGGTAAGTATTATTGATGTGGTTTTTTAGTAAATATATCATTTAGTAAAGGGTAATTTTGGAAGAAAAATAAAATGAAAAAGTATGGAGAGGAGAGTTATTAACCGTAGAACATAAGGATATAGGGTTAATAATAATTAATTTGTAACTTCTATGGGTAGTTATTATTGATGTGTTTTTTTAGTAAATATATAATTTAGCAAAGGGTATAGATATATCCTAGAAATTCTATTTTAAATATGCTACATTATCCAAATACTTCTAATTGTCCCCTGGGTGTATATATAAAGTATTCCTAACATATTGTGGCGAATTAGAAAATGATGAATATTTTAAATAATCCCGGTTCTTTTATGTGTCGTGTATTCCATTTCTCTGTTGTGCGCACTAACGAAAGCGGACAAACAGAGAAGTATTCATGCGTATATATTGTAAAAAATCAGATCCTATTGTCGATCTTCACGTAATTAGGTGGAATTAGAAAATGGTGTATCAACACATATACAAAATGAATAAGTTTACATAGTTTTCATATTCACATTGTACGGTATATATCAAAATAAGGGTGCCATATTTTATACTTCATTAGATAGCCTTCTTTATATGAACTAATGAACCAACGTATTCGTTGCACAATATCATCAGCATCTTGACCCCTATTTACTATCACCCTCGCAGGTTCTTGCTGAACAGGAATTTCGACATGAGGCGGTTCGACCACTGCTCCTTGGTCTCGAAGGTTCTCCTGAGGAACATTTATTGGTCTTTGGTTTATAGTAGGTTCTTCTTCGACCGTTACCCTTAGGATCTGAACTTGTTGTTCCCTTGGGGGAGGTTGGGGGACACCGAAGAAATCAGTAATGCGCGTCATCTGTGCTGCCAATTGTTGATTTATTTGTGTCGTGTTTTGGATCAAAGGATTGGATATAACCCCCATTTGTTGGGCTAATATCTGGACCATATCATGGTTACTCTCATCCATTTGTTGCCTGATCACTTGCGCAGAGTTATTGGTAATGTTTGGCATGTAAGTTTGATACCCTGTTCCTAAAGGCTGGCTAATTTGACCCATATGGTTCACACCCGAACCAGACCCTTGCAAGGGCGAAGTTATGTTCATTGTTGGATCCGTAAATGCTGATGGGGCGTTGTGCAAACTTGCCATTACTGATGTTGGCATTCCATATGGTTGTTCCCGATTTAGTGGCATCGAAAACCCAGATATAAATGGTCTGTACATACTACCTGAAGGGGTGGAGTCATTTGAGGCCTTTGGGGTCCCATATTGAAAAGCTAGGCGCATTTTGGGGAATTGAAAGCGCAGGCGTCGAACCCGCTGTTGATGGCATAGCCTCTGATACTGATACTGAGGCCGTATTGCCCCCAGTAGAAGGATTAGGGGGTGGTATTTCATTATTCGTAGGATTCTGATTGTTAGGCGGATTTGGATTCGCCATTTTGCGTACTCGTCTTCTTCTGGGTCTTTCTTCGTTATTTATGGCTATTTTACCACTTCTTAGTCTCATACAACAAAACGAAGAAAAATTTCTTACGAGTAAAGTGTAAAATGAAGGTTTTCAAATGTTAATAGCACAAGGTCCCACCGGGTGTGCCAATTTGTTTGCTTGGAAAATTCGCAAACAACCGCTGATCTCCTAATCTATGAAAGATTGGTTTACTTACAGGACCGATCAAACAAATCCTAGGACAATGTGCTTTAACAATTTTGGTAATTTTTGTCAGAAAACCTTTTGTTTATTGAATTCATCATGGTTTTTATCAATTTTATATTTTTCGACAGAAATGATAAAACTTTGCCTCTTGAAATAAACGGCGAAAGGTAAATAATTTGCGAGTAAGAAAATGACAGAAATATAAAGGGAACTGTAAAAGAAAAACTTTAAACTTTTATTGAAATGCAAGGAATGAAAAACTGGTGTCTCTCAACGTACATTTTCTTAGTAAGTACTCTTTTCTCTCACGGTTACTTTGAGTATTTCTTGAGTGATTTGTACAAATTCTGAACACACCGGAAATCTAACACTAAGACTCCCTATTTATATACAAACGAAATAACCACCAATAACAGCTATTTCTTCTAATGGCGACAAATGACATTCTGCATGCATTCGTCTCCTAGATGCGTTCCTCGCGTCCAATTTCAAAAGCGAAACTCCCTCCTAAATTTGAATTTCAAACATCCGTCGAATGAGGCATATTTCTCTTTTTGTCGAAATATTCCTCATACTTAGAGAAATCCGCCAATTTGTTCCCTAAGTACCATTTGTCTTCGACTTTCTTTTCCCATAAAAAAAAACCTTCTGGTCGAAATATCCTGGCGAATTTTCAACTTTGCTCTTGAACAATTATCTTGGTGTCGAAATTAGCAACCTACAATAATGCGGCTGATTTATTCATTCAAATTGTATATGTTTTAGTTATAACTTTTAATTTTATTGATTCTATGTTTTTTATATAGTTGTTTCTCTTTTTGTGAGTATTTTTATTTATATTTAGTTATATCTTAATTATTTTAGTCAGAGAGAGATAGAGATACCATGTCATAAATTTTATTTATAAAAATATTTTATATCAAAATCAAATTTAAATAAAAAATAACTTTTTTATATTTTGACGCGGGTGCATTTCAAGAAACAAGTCTGTAATAACGATATTTTTACCTATGGTGGCCGGTGGTAACACGTGAGGATTGTTGTTGCGTAACCGGCTTGTTGTACCAATGCTTGTTGTAGTTGTGGTGGTGTCAAGCAGTGTTACACGGCGTTAGGGGTGTGTTGTTGTTTGTATCGCAACATTTTATTAGAAACATAGCTGAGTTGTGGTTAGCTGAGTTAGAGCAGAGGGTGGTTGCGAGTTTGCGAGAAAAATGTTACATTTATTGAGTGGTAGAGAGAGTGAACACGGAGGTGAATAATGTGTTTTCGGAGGTTCGTCGGAAAATGGATAAGATGACGAGTGTATGCTTTGTGTGAGCAAAATTTTTTGTGCAAGGTAAGCTCGACGTGTCACTCGGATGATGCAAAGGGTGTTGTGTGCATTTATGTGAACAAGGTTTGTGTGATGGCCGAATGTTATTAATTAGTATGAGTTTAGAGTTTGTTCGTGACGTTCTACTGTGCGCGGTGGTGGAAATTATGAAGGGATGTGGGGTTGGTTATGGATCGGTTTTAGTAGAAGGGTGAGAAGTAGTAGAAGCAGTAGTGGTTTGTGTTTAAAGCTGAAAGTGGAGAGGGGCGAACAGAGAGAGTTTTATGGTGTCGGTGCATGGTGGTCCACGGTGATGTTACCTCCGGTGAGCATGGGGCATTTACAATGGAGGGAGGTGTTGTGTAGGTTGAAGATGATTTGGTGGAAAAAGCTCCGAGAGTGAGAGTTGATTTTTTAATGAAATAGTTGGTTCTTTTTTTTGCATAAAGTTATTGAGTAAGGGAGCAAAATAGTGTGTGCGTGTGTGTGGCCTAGTGGGAAAACGTGCATACTCTCAAGGTCTCAAGTTCGAATCCTGCTAGGTACAAATTGCTTATTAAAAAAAAGGGAGCAAAATAGTTCATGCATGAGAGAGAAGAGGGTCTTGTATATTTTTCTATGACGGAGAGTCTTGATTGGTGATTCACGTGACGGAGAGAGTAGATCCCTCAGGCGCGTGGAAGGCCATCAATGGCCTATCTACTATTTTTGTTTTATTATCACCACCATTTGAGAGAAAACGCGTGGAGTGCACAAGTGGAAGGAGAAATATATTTTTATTTATTATTAACTTAATTAATATTTAATTTTTTGTTTTTTTTCTAATTGGATAATAGAAATAAATAAGGATTACAAACATGAGTCTTTGATTAACTTGAATTTGATGGTCAAGATTAAATTAAAGAAACACAAATACTAACCGATTTTAAAAATGTCTAGAATGCCCTTTCTAGAAGCGTTAATTGATAAAATTAAATTAAATAAAATAAAACAGCTAAAAATTCACATTTTTTAAAATAAACACGATAAAAATAAAATGAAGATGTAGATAATTCTATTTAATTTTTTTGAATTATTGGACAAAAATAAAAATAAAATGACTGAAAAATGAATACAAATTTGGGGAAAAAGTGCCCGAAAAATTAAACTAAATGCAGATAAATGATCAGCGCGAAATAAATTTCCCGGAAACATATAGGTTTGATCAATTTTTGAAATAAAAAATGATCAGTTAAATATACTCAAACTGATCAAAATGCGATCGAAAAGGTAGTTGAAAAATAAAACGAGGATCATAGATTAATAATACTAACGTCTGCAAACTCGATTTTGAAATTTTTTGCCCGCTGATTCTATGTTTATTTCAGAAACGATTCAACCTATCTGTCTGTAGATCCGAATGTTTATTTTGGTTGACACTTTAGGTATTATGCGCGATGAAAGACATTTTATGATATGCAGTGGATGCAACGTGAAGTAAAGTCTGATGCATAAAAGTTTTAAAAAAGCTCTAACAAAATTGGGGTATGACAATCACTACTTGAAAACTGCTGAAAACCATAATCCCATGTTCGTAACTGCTCTTAGTGACTAGTAACTACCTGCTCGTCGAAGGTGATTGCTGATAGCGATAAGTCCCTTTTACAGTCTTTGGTTTCCAAAATCTTTTAAGTCATTGAAATCCGTTGAGCGCTTTGACTCTGACACGGTGTCGAGTGATCAATCGGGTTTTTTTCCTGAGACTCCTCCAAACCATGTCTTAAAACCTGCTCTTGAGATTCTTCCAAACCATGTTTCAAGATTCCAGTCGAAACACTCTAATTGACCTACCCATTCCCGTCGACTTGTGCCAACCAATGTTAACACTTAGCATTTTTCCAATGCTACATCTAATTAAATTGTCTAAAAAATAGAGATTCTAGGCTAACACAACTTTAAAATATTTTCCTACTCTTGCAATCCATCACAAAGAATGGCCGTGTACTTCATGCAACTGCTTTCATTATCATTGTTTTCATTACATTAAATTTGCATTTCAGTACTTTGCATCCAAGATGGATTGTTGTGGCATTCACGTTCTGATTGACCACTGAGTCTTTCACACGGAGCACTAATGTTTCACGTGGATTGATGAGTTGGAAATGTATTGACCGTTGTTACTTTATAAATGGACGACAAAGATTTATTACTTAATTTTTTAATCAAATTGGACAAAAGTTTCCCCCTTCGGCTGGTAGCTTAACTGAGGTAATAAGTCATAAATAAAAAATATAAAATAATAAAATGTGCTAAAATGTATTTGATAAAATTCGAAAGGTGGGCTGAGCAATACGTTTCCTCTCGGTTGACAATTCAATCAATGTAATAGGTCATAAAAAAATTTAAAAGTTTCTAAAATGAAGTTGCTGAGATTCGAAGAAGTGTTTTGAGAATACTTTAACCCTCGATTTCCAACTCAACTGAGGAATTAGGTAGTATTTTAAAAAAAATTAAAATGTTGTGGGCCTATGGTTTACACCTAGGTTATTCATTGGCTTGGGTGAAAGCTTTGTCATAAAATGTATTATTTGTAGTAGTGATTGAAGGACCCTAAGAAGATCGAAGAACAAAAAAATAATTACCCTTGATAAATATTTCGAGAAGAACATCCCAAAGCTTAAGAGGAGAATCAAAGAAAATCATGCTTTGAACAATGGGGTGAAAAGGTTCAATTGATCCAAGAAAGAATCATGTTGGCGCTCGACCCCAAAGCTCAAAATTAGGGTTAGATGAAGCCAATTTTGATAGAGTTTTGTTGATGAAAGATAACTTATTCTTTGATGTCAGATTACGACGCAAGGAGCAACTCTAATTATGATTGTCAAGAGGCAGCGCGACAAGGGTAATACTTGGGTATTTATCCCGATATATGTAGTTTTGGTTTCAAGAATCTGTCGCTAAATTATAAGGGCGGTGGTGGTGGTTGACGAATCATCACTTATAATATATTCATTGTCATGGTCAGATGAGACTTTGAGGTGAATCAATATTGAATTTGTAGAATAAGAAATTGGGTGATGAAAACCCTAAAATAATTGCAAATGCAATTAAGAAATGAGAAAGAATGAAAAGAGCTCAGATCTAATTGTTATCGGATACCATGATACGCATCATGTTTGTGATGTGTATGAAAGAAATCATATATTGAATAGACTTAAAGGCCTAATGTTATTTGTCAAAACATGGAATAAATACACTAGAGAGAGCCTAGTAAAATATATACTTGGTTTATACACCTAACAAACAATTGACAGAATTCTAATAGAAAATAGAAAAATCTATTTTAACACCAAAATGTTACACCTACATTGTACGTCACTGTTTACAAATACGTGAACATTGACATTTATAATTTTGAATTTCAACATCTTTATTTCACTCTCTCTAAAACAATTTTGCTTAATGGTAAATAAAAACTTGATTAATAAAATTTATAGTTTAATTAACATGTATCTTGTTGACATTAATAAAAATTAATTTGAAGTGAGAATGGGGCGTTTACAATGGAGGGAGGTGTTGTGTAGGTTGAAGATGATTTAGTGGAAAATGCTCTGAGGGTAAGAGTTGATTTTTTAATGAATGAGCTGGTTCTTAATTTTTTGCATAAAATTATTGAGTATGGGAGCAAAATAATTCATGTATGAGAGAGAAGAGGGTCTTGTATATTATTCTATGACAGAAAGTCTTGATTGGTGATTCACGTGACGGAGAGAGTAAATCCTTCAGGCGCGTGGAGGGCAATCAATGGCCTATCTACTATTTTTGTTTTATTATCACACCATTTGAGAGAAAACGCGTGGAGTGCACAAGTGGAAGGAGAAATATATTTTTATTTTTCTTGATTTTGATTTATTATTAACTCAATTAATTTTTAATCTTTTGTTTTTTCTATTTGAATAATAGAAATAAACAAAAATTGCAAACAGGAATCTTTGATTAACTTGAATTTGATGATCAAGATTAAATCAAAGAAATATAAATATTAACCAATTTTAAAAATGTTTAGAATGCCCATTCTAGAAGCGTTCATTGATAAAATAAAATAAAATAACTAAAAGTTCACACTTTTTTAAAAAAACAAAATAAAAATAAAATGAAGATGTAGATAATTCTATTTAATTTTTCTGAATTATTTGACAAAAATAAAAATAAAATGACTGAAAAATGAATAAAAATTTGGCGCAAAAATGCCAGAAAATTAAACTAAATGTACTTAAATGATCAACACGAAATAAATTTATCGAAAACATATAAGTTTTGATCAATTTTTTAAATAAAAAATGATCAGTTAAACAAACTCAAACTGATCAAAATGCGATTGAAAAAGTAGTTAAAAAATAAAACGAGGATCGTAGATTAATAAACTGACGTCTGTAAACTCGATTTTGAAACTTTTCGCCAGTTGATTTTATGTCTATTTCAGAAACGATTCAACCTATCTGTCTGTAGATCCGAAAGTTTCTTTTGGTTGACATTTTTGGTATTTTGCACGATGAAAGACATTTTATGCTATGCAGTGGATAAAACGTGAAGTAAAGTCATTTGCATGTAAGTTTTAAAAAAGCTTGGACAAAATTGGGGTATGACAGTCACTACTTGAAAACTACTAAAAACCATTATCCCACGTTCGTAACTGCTCTTAGTGACTAGTAACTACCTGTTCGTCAAAGGTGATTGCTGATAGCGATAAGTCCCCTCTGCAGTCTTTGGTTTCCAAAATCTTCTAAGTCATTGAAATCTGTTGTGCGCTTCGACTCTGACACGATGTCGAGTGATCAATCAAGTTTGTTCCAGAGACTCCTCCGAACCATGTCTAAAGACCTGCTTTTGAGATTCTTCCAAACCATGTTTCAAGATGCCACTCGAAACGCTCTAGTCGACCTACCAATTCCCGTTGACTTGTGCCAACCAATGTTAGCACTTAACATTTTTCCAATGCAATATCTAATTAAATTGTTTAAAAAATAGAGATTCTAGGCTAACACAACTTTAAAATATTTTCCTGCTCTTGTAATCCATCATAGAGAATGGTTGTGTACTTCATGCAACTGCTTTCATTATCATTGCTTTTATTATATTAAGTTTCCATTTTAACACTTAAAAATAAAATAATGAAATGTACTAAAATGTATTTGATAAAATTCAAAAAGTGGGTTGAGCAATACGTTTCCTCTCGGTTGACATCTCAATCAATGTAATAGGTCATAAACAAAAATTTAAAAGTTTCTAAAATGAAGTTGTTGAGATTCGAAGGTGTGTTTTAAGAATACTTTTCCCCTTGATTCCCAACTCAACCGAGGAATTAGGTAGTATTTAAAAAAAATGTTGTGGGCCTATGGTTTACACCTACGTTATTCATTGGCTAAGGTGAAAGCTTTGTCATAAAATGTATTATTTGTAGTAGTGGTTGAAGAACCCTAAGAAGATCGAATAACCAAAAATAATTACCCTTGTTAAATCTTTCGAGAAAATCATCCCAGATCTTAAGAGGAGAATCAAAGAAAATCATGCTTTGAGCATTGGGTGAAAAGGTTCAATTGATCCAAGAAAGAATCATGTTGTTCGCTCGACCCCAAAGCTCAAAATTAGGGTTAGAAGAAGCCAATTTTGATAGGGTTTTGTTGATGAAAGATAACTTGTTCTTGAATGTCAGATCATGACGCAGGGAATAACTCCAGTTATAGTTGTCATGAGGTAGCGCGACAAGGATAAGACTGTGAGGGCTAAGGTCTCTCATCTATTTTAGTTTTAATGATGTCAACAAATAAGATAGTCATTAGATTGTAATTTGAGCTATATCACTTCATTGTCGGGCAAATTGCATCTGACCATCAATTTTCATGTGTCTAAACATATAGGAAGAAGTCTACATAATTTCTACATGTGCATGATCATAATATTGATGTTTGGCATACTTGTTTCGAGTCTTGGTCAGCAAAAACGTGCAGAAAAATGAGTTTTTAAAAATCTGTAGGTCTTGAGTTGACCCAAGGTGAGCATGAGTTGACTCATGCTATTTTGAACAAGTTTTGTGAAAAGTTCGGGATAGCGCACGCTAACCCCCCTGTTGCATGCGTCGACGCATGCTTCTGGGCATTTGAATTTCTACAAAATCTGCAGGCTTGCGTCGACGCAAGGTGTTGATGAGTCGACGTATGGTCACTCAATTTGCATAGACAATCCTACGGGATAGCTCACGTCGACCCTCATTAAAGGAGCGGTCGACCCATGACTGTCTGAATTGATTTTTCTGCATTCAATTTTTCTGTTATTTCTGTTACTTCATATTGTTGGTCATTTTATTCATTATATATAGTTGGGTCAGCTCACTTTTCAAAATAACAAGAAACGTGAAAACTTATACCAATCTTTCTCTTCATCTTCATCTTCAACCTTGAGTAAACAAACAATTACACATAATCATTTTTGTTTGTGTTGCCCATTGTTTTGAAGTGATAACGTTCAGAATTAGGAAGTGTGTGATCTTCATTTCTGGGTTGAGAATTGGTAGGTGTTTCTTGAATAAAACCTCAGGTTTTATCCTCCAAGAATCAAGGAGATTTTGGAGATTTTTGTACAAACCGTTTCGTTCTACAGGGATTCAGCCGTGCGAAGGTAACCAAAGAACAGAGTATTCGTTTGGTTTAGTAACTACAGTCGGAGGATCATAGAAGAAAGGTTTGGGGATCGAATTGCGGAAGATCGAAATCGACCGAGTGAAGGTGACTGAAGAACGGTGGTTTCTTGCAGTCTAGTAGCGTGAGACGGTTATTTGTTCAACCGAATTCGAGGCACTTGATTCGTCTTGAATCAAGGGGAGAGAAGACTCTGCATCAACAATCAAAGACGTTTGAGGGTTTGGATGTTCATTGTTCTTCTCTTGTATAAATAATTTGCAAACAATAATATATATATATATATATATATATATATATATATATATATATATATATATATCTCAATTCCATTTGTGGAATTGGAGGCAGAGGTACCCATAGCGAGGACGATTGAGGAGCTGCCTAATCAAATAACGTTTGTCCTCTCTTTCCATACTCTTTTACGTTTCAATATTGTTCGAATTTGTGAAGTTTAAATTGATCAAAATTTCTGAGATAGTGTAATCTTGAGCTGATAAATTGTTTTGAAAGTTTGATACAACCCTTGGATTGTATTTAGGATCAGCTTAACATCACATTATTTGGAAATCTGCACTTAGTGTGTTTACGCACACCAAGTGTTCGATAATTTGTTTAAAAGCAAAATCGAACGCATTTACATTTAATTGTTTGTCAACCTATCTCGTTGGATTGGATTAATATCAAGCAAATAAAACATTGTTGATTGCATTCAAAGTTTGTTGAATAATCTGAATTTTTCTCATCCGACATTTCATTCCTAATATTGTAGTGCATATCCGATCCTTTTAGTAGAGATTCGTTGTAGACGTGATTCAGTGGTCGCTTCCATAGAAACTTTTTTAAAACCAATTTTTGGAAAGCCATTTGCGTGTAAAACTCAAGGGATCTATTCAACCCCCTTCTAGATCCTAGCCATCGTCTAACAAGTGGTATCACGAGCTCCGGTTTATCTGGTGCTTCGGTAAAACTTCTTGGAATATGGCGAACGAACCTAAAGGGGCTTATAATAGAGCTCCAATTTTTTACAGGTGAGAATTACAGCTACTGGAAGGATTGTATACGCGTCCATATAAATTCGATAGATCGGAAGGTTTGGAACGTCATTTTAAACGGTCCCATAGAAATTACAATGACCAATGCTCAAGGCTTTGTCGTTCCCAAACCCGAAGCTCAATGGAATGAGGAAGACGAGAAAAAGTACAGCTATGATTGGAAGGCTCGAAATATGTTGATCTCCTCTTTGGGAGTTGACGAGTATTATCGAGTCTCTCATTGTGAAACGGCCAAAGCCATGTGGGATGCTTTACAAGTAGCCCACAAAGGCACTAATGATGTTAAAATGGCCCGTATCAACACACTAACGCAAGAGTTCGATCTTTTTTACATGAAGCAAGGGGAAACCATTGCGGATATTCAAAAATGATTTACTCATATTATCAACAAATTGCATGTACTTGGTAAACCAATTCCAAACGAGGTTGCTACTAATAATATTTTGAGGTGTCTTAATAGGGAATGGCAGCCGAAGGTCAACGCGATCATGGAGGCCAATAATCTAGCTACTCTAGACCTCACCACATTATTTGGCAAACTCGATGAGCATGAGCAAGTGCTCATTAGCCTTGATAAACATGAGAAGAGTATAAAGAAGGAGAAAGCAAAAGATATGGAAAAGAAGTCGATTGCTCTTAAGGCTTCTTGTTCAAAGTCCACATCTCAAGAGCAAAGTGATGATGAAACCAACAATGACGAAGATGATGACTCCGATGATGACATGAGTCTATTTGTGAAGAGATACAATAGATACGTTCTGAAGAATGAGATTCAACACTCGGATAAAAATCTAGTCAAAGTTAGGAGGTAATCTAAAAAGGAAGGCAACAAGAATGGCAAGGTTAAAGGAACGTGTTACAACTGTGGATAATCCGGGCACTACAAGCTAGATTGTCCATCACTCAAGAAAGATAAGGATAAGGATAAGGATAAGAATCGTCAACACAAAAAGTCAAACAAGTCTAGACGAGCATACATCACTTGGGAGAGCGATAGCGAGTCGGAAAAAGATGACAGCTTAAGTGACAAAAGTGAATCCGTTAATCTATGTCTTATGGCACGTTAAAACAAGAAGAAAGAGGTAAAACACTCTAAATATGATCATTCTAATACTATGTCTCATTTAGAATTACAAAAGGCTTTTGATATGTTGCACCACGAGGCTAAGGAAGCTTTTCAACGCTTAGCCTCGAACAAAAAGATTTTTAAATACTTGGAGAGAAAGGTTTTCAATTCCGAAAAGGAATTGGAAGCTCTTAAAAACTCCATGATGAATGCATCAAAAGCTAAGATTGATGAGAATAAGTCTCCATGGTTCAAGTTTGGGGGCTATGATACTTGTCATATTTGGTAAAAAGAGGTGAGAACCCTTAAGGCCAAATTAGACAAGGCTCTTAAGCCTAAAGTTACGTTTGCTATTGATCGAACACATTATCGAGAAAGTATGAATAATCTGTATCAAAGGTATACGTATGTGATTCGAGATAGAGATAGCAAAGGTAAATTCCAAATGAACCGTGATTGCCTATATTGTTGCAAGCCTGGTCATACTATTGCTAAATGTCATTTTAGAAGATTTCTTGTTCCAAAAGGCATTTATCAATGGTTGCCCAAGTGCGATCTTGGTTTCACTTACCGCAAAGGACCCAATGAGAATTGGGTACCTACTCTCCCTTGATTGTTTTGTAGGTACAAAGTCTTGAGACTACCGAAAGAAGATGGGTTCTGGATAGTGGCTGCTCAAGATATATGACAGGAAATATATCTCTTTTCATCGACTTTGTGGCAAAGAAAAAGGGGTTTGTCACCTACAGAGATAACAATAAGGGACAAATTCTCGGCAAAGGTAGTGTAGGTAACTCCTCATCTACTACTATCTCTGATGTGCTGCTTGTGGAAGGCCTTAAACACAACTTTTTAAGTATTAGTCAGCTATGTGACAAGAATTATAAAGTATCATTTTCAAAATATTGTTGCATAGTTGAAGATAGTGACAAAAAGGAAGTGTTTAAGGGCTTGAGGGTGAACAATGTATATATGCTAGACTTAAACGAGGTATCGTTGAATGGGGACAAATGTCTAGTCACTATGAATGAAGATTCATGGTTGTGGCATAGACGGTTGGCTCATATCAATTTTGATTTGCTTAAAAAAATAGTCTCTAAAGACCTAGTCATCGGTTTGCCCAAAATCAAATTCACAAAGGATCATCTTTGTGATGCTTGTCAAATGGGGAAGCAAACAAGGATCTCATTCAAATCTAAAAATATCGTTTCAACTATGAGATCCCTTGAGCTCCTCCATATGGACTTATATGGACCATCTAGGATCAAAAGCCTAGGTGGTAACTATTATGGTTTTGTAATAGTCGATGACTTTTCTAGGTTTTGCTGGACTATTTTCTTAGCAAATAAGAGTGATACCTTTTCGGCCTTTGAAAATTTGCTAAGTTATCTCAAAACAAGTTAAACACGAACATTGTGTCAAGTCAAAGTGATCATGAGGGTGAGTTTGAAAACCATTTGTTTGAGGCATTTTGTGAATCCCATGGAATTGATCATAATTTTTCCGCACCACGTACCCCTCAATAAAATGGGGTGGTGGAACGTAAAAATAGAATTTTGGAGGAACTTGGAAGGACCATGATCAATGAAAGTGGACTTCCAAAATACTTTTAGGCCGACGCCATCAGTACGGCTTGTTATGTTTTGAACAGGGTGCTCATCCGGCCTATTCTAAACAAGACACCGTAGGAGCTTTTAAAAGGGCGTAAGCCAAATATCTCTCACCTTCATGTCTTTGGTTGTAAGTGTTTCGTGTTAAACAATGGGAAAGAGATACTTGGCAAGTTTGATGCCAAGGCCGACGAAGGTATTTTTCTTGGATACTCTCAGTTAAGTAAAGCTTATAGAATTTATAATAAAAGGTTACGAATTATTGATGAATGTCAGAGAAGGTAGTTCTTTTCATGGTGCAGGTGTATCTTCAGAAGACATACTCAATGACACTGATAAAGGAACTGATTAGCCCGAAGCAGTGCGTATTGAGGAGGAAAATGATCACCAACCTATGAAGAGTGAGGAGGATCATCCAACTAATGAAGATGAACTTCCTCCAGCATGGAAGTCTTCTAAAGATCATCAAATCGACAATATCATCGGTGACATCTCTAAGGGAGTAACCACTCGCTCTAAACTTAGTAACTTTTGTTATTACTCCGCTTTTGTGTCACAAGTTGAACCTAAAAACGCAAAGGAGGCATTACTCGATGAGCATTGGTTTTTATCAATGCAAGATGAACTAAATCAATTCAGGAGAAATGAGGTTTGGGACCTTGTCCCCCCTCCGGGAGATCATCGAGTAATCGGCACCCGATGGTGTTTAGGAATAAACTTGATGAAAACGGAGTTATAACACGAAACAAAGTGCGGCTTGTAGCGCAAGGCTATAACCAAGAGGAAGGAATCGACTATGAGGAAACTTATGCACCGGTTGCCCGACTCGAGGCTATACGCCTTTACTTGCTTATACTTGCTCTAAAAACTTCAAATTATTTCAGATGGATGTTAAAAGTAATTTCCTTAATGGATATATAAATGAAGAGGTTTATGTTTCCCAACCTCCGGGTTTTGAATCCCATGAATATCCCGATCATGTCTATAAACTTAAACGTGCTTTGTACGGACTTAAACAAGCTCCTAGGGCTTGGTATGAACGTCTAAGCAAATTTTTACTTGATCAAGGGTATTCAAGAGGCAAGGTTGACACAACCCTCTTTATTAAACGTCAAGGAAAACATTTAATTTTGGTACAAATTTATGTTGACGATATTATCTTTGGGTCGACTAACATGTCCTTGGTCAATGAGTTTTCTAGTTTGATGTAGGGGGTTTGAAATGAGCATGATGGGGGAGCTCAACTATTTCCTCGGATTGCAAATCAAATAACTCGAAGAGGGCACGTTTGTGAGTCAAACAAAATATTGTCTTGAGCTTCTCAAATGTTTCAACATGCTAAACTGCAAAGCAATAGATACTCCTATGCCTACATGTGCCAATCTTGATCGTGATGAAAATGGTAAGGATGTAGAGGTAAAGAAGTATCGAGGTATGATTGGATCTCTTCTTTATCTTACCGCATCACGACCCGACATTATGTTCAGTGTATGCATGTGTGCGAGGCATCAAGCACGTCCCAAGGAATCCCACCTAAAAGCAGTTAAGCGCATACTTCGATACCTTTCTGGTACTCCAAAGTATGGGATGTGGTATTCTAAAGGTAGTGTTTGTTCCTTAGTTGGCTATTCTGATTCCGACTTTGCCGGGTGCAATTGGATAGGAAAAGTACTAGTGACACGTGTCACTTTTTCGCAAATTCCTTGGTGAGTTGGCATAGCTAGAAACAGGTTTCCGTTGCCTTGTCAACAACCGAGGCAGAATACGTTGCCGCCGGCAGTTGTTGTGCTCAAGTCCTATGGCTTAAGCAACAATTGCTTGACTTCAACTTAAAACTTGAGCGTATTCCCATTTTGTGCGATAACACTAGTGCTATTGACCTAACTAAGAACCCCGTATTACATTCATGCACCAAGCACATCGAAATACGTCATCATTTCCTTAGGGATCATGTAGAGAAAGGTGATGTGGTCTTTGAGCATGTTGATACTAAAAATCAACTTGCTGACATCTTTACAAAACCACTAGCTACTAAGCCTTTCTTTCACATCCGTAGGGAACTAGGCGTTCTCGATATTTCAGATCGTGTTTGATAATTCTTTAAGATAGTAGCTCTTCACATCTATATATGCTTGTTTATGGTTTTGACTAACTATGCCAAGAGTTATTGAGCAATATGTGAGGGCTCTCATCATCGTTCATGGTCAAGGTAATATCGTACCGCTTCATAAGTTTTCTTTAATATATGTACTATGTTGAGTGTTTAAATGATGTTTATTACACGTTTAAGCATATATTCTTCATTTGGATGTTTGATTTATGTGTTAACATGTGTATTTATCCTATTTTGGGACCTTTGTATGCTAAAATATAGGTTTTTCCATGTTTCACTTGGATGAGTCGACCAAAGAATGCCATGGGTCGACTCATGAACTGATAATTTTTCAAGGAAAAGAACCGGGTTAGCGCCCGCCTACCATAGGTCGATGCATCCCAAAAATTTCAAAAAATTTTCTAAGTTTCGTCAGCATGTGCCGACGCATGACCTAATTAGGTCGACGCATGTTCGGCGAACCCAGAATCTTCTTTTATTGGGAATGCATGCGCCAACCTAGTGTCCTTCAAATCCATTACATACTTTTAATGCACTTTATATTTCATCATTGTATGTCATAAATCAAAATTTTCTTGGTGTTCTCCTCTCCTACCCTTTCAAACCTCTCACTCAAAACTCCATCAAAACCCTTAAGAATTAAAACCCATATTAATTAGATTCACAAGGTTTCAATCCACAAAGGTTTTAAAAGGGGTTTCTCATTTCAATTTGGAATCAAGATTATCTCTATTCATCCTCTCGTCACTGTTCATCCGTTCGTCACTATTCATCTGTTCTAATCAAGTTCTTCAACAATGGCATTTCAACGGGTAACTGGTAAACGGTCTACAAGAGCTTCAACATCAAGAGCCGAAACTTCTTCAACTCTGTTAAATGCTATGTCTCTACTCTCCGATGCTCTGTCTGAGTCTTTCAATAATGATTTCCGCAACCGTACTGTTATTCGACAACATGCATACTACTCCTTGATGGCTCCCGATTATCATCTCACCGAGGTAATTGACATGATAAATGCTCAGAATTTTGATGAATTTCTTGAATGAGATGATAAATTCATCTGTGATCTGGTTCGCTTGTTCTATTGCGGGATTGAGGGAAATTTGAAGGTACGGATTTTAAAACCAATTTTTGGAAAGTCATTTGCGTGTAAAACTCGAGGGATCTATTCAACCCCCCTTCTAGATCCTAGCCATCGTCTAACAAAGACTTGGGTTTTTTCCTGATGTAAGTAGTATTGATTTTAAGAATCTGTCATTGAATCTTTAGGGCGATGATGGTGAATGACGAATCACCACTAACAATATATCTATTCTCTTAATTATATGACACTGTGAGATGAATCAATATTAAATTTGTAGAATAAGAAATGGGGTGATACAGAACCCTAAAATAATTACAAAAGTAATTGAGAAATGAGAAAGAATGAAATGAGCTCAGATCTAATTATTATTTGATACCATGATACATATCATATTTGTGATGTGTATGAAAGAAATCATATATTGAGTAGGCTTGAAGGCTTGATACTATTTATCAAAGTATGGAATGAATACACTAGAGAGAGCCAAGTAAAATATATATTTGGTTTATACACCTAACAAACAATTAACAAAATCCTAATAGAAAAATTTATTTTAACACCAAAATGTTAAACCTACATATGTCAGTGTTTACAAATATGACATTTATAATTTTGAATTTCAACATCTTTATTTCACTCGCTCTAAAACAATTTTGGTTAATGGTAAATAAAAACCTTATTAATATAATTTATAGTTTGATTAAAATGTGTATTGACATTAATAAAATGTAACTTGAAGTGAGACAATAAAGTTGGTTAATTGAGTATAATACGTTGGGTAATATAATTTATAATTTGTTTATTAAGTGTCTGACATCAAAAAATTTAGTCTTATATGGTAAATCAGCTTTTGTTAATGGCATGTATAAAACTGGTTAATATAGTTCATAATTTAGTTATTGAATTCTCAAAATAAAAAAAAAATTAAATAATAAAATAAAATTGGTTAATAGAATGTAAAGACGGTTTATTATATTTCAAAATTTGATGGAAGAACTTGGTTAACGAAGTGAATTTTTTTTAATATAACCATAATTTTAAAAAAAAATTCCAAAAAAATCAACTTTTCAGGTAATTACAGAAATGGCCGGGTTTGAAAACCCAATACAAGGGTAGCGCCATATGAAATGACGTCTCAGTTAGAGGCCACAAGCCATTTCATATGGTGCCTCGGGCCATTTTTTTTTTAAGTTTAATTTATATTTTTTTAATATACTAAAAATTATATTATTTTATAAGTTATCCTTAGTCTATAAATAAAGGCTCTCCCTCACTTGTTTTTGCACAACAACTCAGCAACACAAACCCTAATTGCCTTCCTTCCCTCACCAATTTCCCAAAGTCTCTCTTTCTCACCACCATGTCTTCATCCTCAAATAGCCGACCGTCGTCCTCATCAGCAGCGGAGGAGGAAAAGTGGCCAGAGTTTCCACTGAGGAGGAAAAGTGGCCATTGAATAGTCACTAAACAGCTGCCCAGATTGTATGACGAAACTCCACTTAGTACGTCTGGTGTCAAAAAGCACGACACTACACTCTGCTTCTACTGTTCGTAAGCATGCTTATGCACTAAATGAATTTTTTATATATTTCAGATTAAAAATAAAATTAAAAAAAAAAAAAGGAAAATGCCCTTAGGCGCCATTTCATTTGGCTCCTCCTCAGAGAATATTTTTAGGGAAAATATATGGCCTGAGGCGCCATATGAAATGGCTTGTGGCCTCTAACTGAGGCGCCATTTCATATGGCGTCACCCTTGTATTGGATTTTCAAACCCTGCCATTTCTGTAATTATCCTGAAAAGTTGGTTTTTTTGGAATTTTTTTTTTTTAAAATTAAGGTTATATTAAAAAAAAATTCTAACGAAGTAGTCATAAGTAGTCAAACAAAATTTGTTGTATAGAACGGATTAATAAAATTTGGTGGATGATACGTAAAATATTGTTTAATATAGTTTATAATTTGATTAATGAATATCTATAAAAAAAAGAGTCTTAAGTATTAAAATAAAAGTGGTTAATAAAAAATAGATTAATACAGTTTATAATTTAGTTGATGAATACTTAAATATTAAAAATAATCTTAAAGTAAAATTGATTAGTAAAGTAAATTGTTATTTGGTTAATAAAGTTATGAAAATGTTTAATGAGTATAGGTAAAATAAGGGATTAATAAAAATCAATTTAATGGTTAATGACAATGTAGTGATGCAACTAGTTAATAACACAATTTAAATATGGTGTAGATATAAAGTTAGGTGTCAAAATAGCATTACTCTACTAAAAAAACAACTTACTCCTTCTAATAACTATATGAAAGAATAAGATCAAGCAATATTGAACTTAGATATCTTTGTTAGAACGTATAGGATTGATGAAATTAAGAGGATATTGATAGTAAAAGAACATGCATTGTAAAAGTGTAAAAGTGTAAAAGTGGTTCATCCATTTCTCAAAAGTAAAAGTGTAATACAAAACCAAGCAACCAATTTCACATCATTCCGCTACATAACCAAGCAACCAATTTTCCAACAAAAAAAGGTTCATCCATTCCTCACCTCAATAACACGTAAAAGTAAAAGTGTGAAACAAAACTACAGAGCTTGAAATTTGTTCAGTTTTGTGACTAGCAACAAGACACACAAGTTGCATATACAGAGAAAGATTATATCTAACACATTAACTAGAACTTGTTCATTTCCAAATCTTCACCATAGAATCGTCGCTAGCTGATGCAATGAATTGACTCGCTAGCTGATGCAATGAATTGACTTTGTGCCCCGGCCCTGGTAGCTGCTAATCCAGTAATTGATAGCTCAGTGGCAGGTGTAGTATATTCCCTCTTATTCACAAGGTCCAACAATAACAAACACTGCAATAAATTGTCCATTTAGCTGTTACATAACAATTAATCAACGACAACAAAACTTTAACAACCATCATAATTTACCTTATGTTCACCAATAACTAAGGTCATATCGTATCCAGGATGAAATATGACAGACTGAAACTTCTTCCCGTTAGATGAATAGCTATGTAGGCATTTTCCTTGCCTCGCCGACCAGACACGTACTTCATCTTCACTCACAGAGGCGATCATTTCCCCAGTGACATCCCAACATATGGACTTAATGTCTCCAACGTGTCCCTAATACAGAATGATCAGATTCAGTGCAGTAATACAAGTGTCATGTCATGATACATTATATATATCAAGCTCACCTCAAGTTTCCTCCCAAAAGCCAAGTTATGATAATCAAGTATGGTGATACATTTTCCTTTAGCAACTGCCACAAGTCTCCCAAATACAGGCTCAACTCTAACTATTGTTCCACCTTTCTGAAATTCATTTTATAAGTGTGAGTGTGATGTGACTAGTAATATTATATACTAAAAGATGAGGGGTCACTCACCTTAGTATCTCTGTTAGCCATGCCATACGTATGGAGATTCCATACTCTAATTGCATCACCGTCCGACGAGCAAAGAGAATTGTCGAATGGGTGGAAGTCCAACGATTTTACAGCCTTTCTATGTGTAAGTGCAGCATGTTCCCTATAGCGCAACACTGTCTCAGGCTTTATAACAAGAAAACATAATGAATTAATCAATCCTCAAGTTACACAATGAATGCACAGAAGAATGAACATATTGGAATATGAAAAGAAAGAGAGACTCACAGTTGCTGCATCCCATAGTTTTAATGATCTATCACGTGAAGCGGTTGCAAACAGATTAAAAGATGGATGAAATCTAACTTCTGTGATTGTTTTATTATGTGTGTCTTGTGTAGTAACAAAACGCCTAGTTTCCATGTAGCAAATGAAAGGCTATATATATATATGAAAGATAATAAATACAAGAATGAGTAAAAAAGGTAGTGAAATGAAATTGATGGCATTGATTTATTTATATTGATCACCTTCTTCCCATAGCCTCCACTTGCTACAATCTTTCCATCCGATGAAATATCGCAGGACAAAAGTGATGACCCATCGCTTCTAAAACCTTGTGTTAGAAATGAGTTGAATCATCAACGACTAAATGAATAATTAATTAATTATATGAAGATCGATGTATGTAGAGAATAGAAGTTTACTTGTAAGGAATAGAATAGGAGTTATTGGTGCAGTAGTAGTGTTGATTACAGGACCAATGTTTAGGGGTTGCTGCAATATAACCTGATTCTGCATGGAAGTGTTACCTGGCTGCTGCACTAAAACCTGATTCTGCATGGAAGTGTTACTTGGCTGCTGCACTAAAACCTGACTCTGCATGGAAGTGTTACTTGGCTGCTGATTCTGAGGAGAAATTTGTTCGATGGGCTGCCTAGCACTAGACTTATAGACCTCATAGAATGAATTCCAGAAGTCGGACATGAAACCAGGCGGTTCTTGATTAAGAAATAAAATAAGAAAATAATGAATCAGTGAGTAAAGAAGATGAATGAAACATAGGTTGCAAATGCAATTATAAAGAAAAAAAGGTGGAGAAGCATACCATTAGGATCAGGCACTGATTCAGTAAGTTGAGCTTCTTGTTGGAAAATTTTCGCAGTCTCTACATATCCTTTCTTGATCATGTAAGCATATACTTGCCTTTGAAAACTACACAACACAAGACACAGATAATTAACAAGCATTTTATGAAATAAAAATGTAAAGAAGAAGAAACTTCAGCAAACATGGAAGAAGAGAAGAAACTTCAGCAAACATGGAAGAAGGACATGGCAAGAAGAAGAAACTTCAGCACGAAGAAGAAGATGAAACGTTGTACTACTCACATTTCTTCATTTGGAAGTTTGGGTTCCATTGCAGTGTTAGACGAAGAAGAAGAAGAGTGGAAGATGAAAAGACGAGTGTGGTAAAGAAATGAAATGAAAAGAACGATAATGAAGAATAAATAGAGTGAGCATGCAAAGTCATGCAAAAACCAAAAACTGACTAATGAACCGGTTTGACCCGGTCAGGCAGTTGAACCGTAAGCCGGGTATCCCTGCTGTCTCATCTATCCTTGCTCTTTCGAAACGGTTTGTCATGTGTGCGTGTAACTAACTTTTCTTAGAATCCAAATAAAAAAGCCAACTTTTTCACTAAGTAAAAAAGAAAATAGCACATTACACTTCCTATTAATATTAAGGGTTAATGAAATTTTTGGTCCTCTTAAATATCTCATATTTCACATTTAGTCCCTCCAAAAATTTTCTTCAAAGAATATTCTTCATAAAATTTTTAATTTTAACTTTTGGTCCCTCCTGCCAAAATCGTCGCTAAAACCGTCGCCATTCCCGTCGCTAAATAAAAAACCGTTGCTAAAACCGTCGCTAATTCCGTCTCTAAGTTGTAAAAACCATCACTAATTGACAGGAGGGACCAAAAGTTAAAATTAAAAATTTTATGAGGACCATTCTTTGAAGGAAATTTTTGGAGGGACTAAAAGTGAAATTGAGATATTTATAAAGAGCAAAAACTTCATTAACCCTAATATTAATGTAACGAAAAAAGTTAGGTACAAAAACATAACACTTGGTTTTATAAATAACCAATCACATATTTTTAATTAATTTAAAAAAATACAAATATAATATTTTCTCTCCTTCAAGATCACAACCACCCCATAAATCCAATTTAAAAATAAATTAAATTTTAAATAAATTTAATATTTTCTCTTTTCTTATTGGTTGTTTGTAACTTTTATTAAACATAAATAAAAACTTTTTTTATTAAATTTAACTTTTTGAGATAGAGAGGCACAATGTCCCCCCTAACTTTTTGTCCTGGTTTGTAGTGAATGACGTGATCTTTTAGGATATTGGTAATAGGGGAAAGACTAATGTGTGGACTGATTATTGGGTACAACTAGGGATAACTCTTAATAATTTGAGGTTTGTGTCGCATCTGGGAAAATCAACCGGCGGAAAAGACAGAAGAGTCACCACCGAACGTTATTTATCCTGACGCAGGGAAAGGAAACGATCGTAGAAAACCTTAACAAAGGGAAAGGAATGGTCGTCGCAACCATAGTCTGAATTCGAGAGTCGGTTACGCGAGAGGAAGGTATTAGCACCCCCTCGCGTCCATCGTACTCGATGGGATCCACGCTTGTTGTTATGATTAAAGGGTGTAGGTTATCTGAAGCTTAACTGCTAACTGGAAAGAAAAAAGAAAAGGTGACTCGGTAGGATATCGCCGTCTTAGGCCTACGTATTCCCTCGGGAACGGGAAAGTCAGAGTCAACGTAGTTCGAAGACTACAGGATTGTGGGGGGAAGGTTGCTCGCCAAGACATCGTCGTCTTGTGCCTACGTATCCTCAATCTAACGAGAAAGAGGAAATCATAGCAGTCGTAGTTCGACATACGGGTTTGTTTTGTTTGTTTGGTGAAAGAGTCTCGATCGCACTAGGGCGAGAGAAAATGTTCGATTAACAGGTTGGTTAACGTCTCGATCGCACGGGTGCGAGAGAAAAAGGAAGTTAGTTGTTAGTGTGCTCGCCGAGATATCGCATCTCGTGCCTACGTATCCTCAATCGAACGAGAGAGAGGAATCAGAGCATCCTTAGTTCACGTTACTACGGGAAAATAGGAACGGTCTCAATCCCATGAGTGCGAGAGAAAAGATGAGACTCACAGAAGGTCTAGGGGAAACTCGGTCCTACACGTTATCATGCAACAATGGTCCTAAGGTCAGGATCAGGAGGGGAGTCTACCTATTGTTCTCATGCATGGATTGAAAGCCTAATGCTTCTCCTACCTCCAATTTAATCAGAAATTAAGTGGAGTTAGGAATCCTACGGGATCATGTGAACAAACACAAGTAAACACAGGACAAGTCAATCATAAAATAAACGATGTCGTGATCTCAGCCAAGAACAAATTGAGTGACTCCTCGTCCTCAACTGAAAGAAAAATGCAACAGAAAAGGTAAGAGAAACAAACGATGTCGTGATCTCAACTATGAGAAAGTTGAGCGACTCTTCATCAACCACAAGATGAAAACGATGTCGTGATCCCAACTATAAGGAAGTTAAGTGACTCTTCGCCCCATCACAAAGAGAAACAGAAAACAAGGCAATAAACCAAAAACAACAGCAACAACAGCGCTCCTGCACCTGTACAACTATAAAATCCAACCACAAGCTAAAACAGCTTTCAACAGCACCTGTTTTCAGAACTGAATAGGTGTGAAAATCTGGACAGAATTGCAACATTTAACAGCTCACCTTGTGCACAACAGCTATATATGTAGCAGCGCTTCCTACCTTCAAATAACTTAGCAAATCAAGTGTGAATCACTACAAAGACAACTCAATAATTAGTCTAGGTACTAAAAAAAACCAAGGTTAGCCACCAAAATTCAAATGGAAAATATCAACAAGAATTAAGTGAAATTGATATCAAAATATAAGCAACAATTAATAAAAAATCTATGCAACAAATATTAAGGACTCTAGTAAAATTCGCAAACAATTAATCAAAGACTAATCCAATATCAAATTTTAACTAGGAAAAATTACAAAGCTAACATTTAAGAACAATCAACAAAGTTAACAAATGAAACCGCTAAGAAGATTAGTCGATGTTAGCATTAAAATCTAAGTTTAGTCAATGTTAAAACAAAGTCAATTCAAACTAAGTCAAGATCAATTAGTTCAAAATTAATTTCTAAGTTTAAAAATCTAATTATAATGTTATTAGACCAAAAAACAATTATCCGAAAACAATTATCGAAATCTAAATTCAATTAGCCAAAATACTAACCAACATTAATCTACCATTAATTAACTATTAAACCAAGTAAAAATGTCAATTAGAAACACGGTAAAAATCAACAAGTTAAAGTCTAAATCACATTGAAATTAGTTTCTAAACAGAAGTTAATCGAAATTAATCTACAATTAGTCAACTACTAAACCATGTTAAAATGTCAATTAAAGTCAAGACTAATTTTAAATTGAAAATCTAATTGAAGTTAATTCTAAAACAATTTAAAAAAAAATCAAATTCAAACAATTGAACTAATTCTCAATTAACATCTAATTAAAACCTAAATCCCAGATTAAAATTAAGACCTAAATCTAAAATTGGAGTCTAATTAACACCTAATTACATCTAATCAGTTGCGGTTGATTGTTCTTGGATTGCTGTTGCATATCGTTGTCGATGTTGCTTGTGTGATTCTGCTTACTGATGAATCGTTTTGTTACTTGGAATTTTGTTGCAGATTGTTATGAAAGATTGAAGGTCGTGAGGTTGGTGATTTGTGGAATCGAAGATGACAAAGAGAAGGGTGAATATTGAAGATGGTTGATGATTTCAAGCGGCGAAGAATGAAATTGGTGATTGATGAAGAGTATTGAAGGTTGGAGCCGCATGAGTGAAGGTTGAAGACTGATGAATAGCAGAGGGATCCAGAAAAATGAAGAGAGTTTTTGGTTATTGGTTTCGGTTAGAGGTTAAAAGGTGCTGTTATGAAGCTCTGAGTGAAGAGGATTGGGGATTAGGGGGAAGAAGGACTTGGAAGAAAGTCTGTTAGAGTTTTGTGGTTTTCAATTATTGAGTTTTGTTAGAGATTGATGTTAGGATGCAGTTGGAGAAGTTTTATGTAGATTTTCTGTTGTAATTTTTTCTTCTGTTAGGATTTGTTTTTTCTATTATAATGAATTTGTTATGGGTTTTTGTTGCGACTTGCTAGGAAGGAGTTTCTGGTGTAACTTATCAGTTCGAGTGAGTTGGGATTCTGTTTATTAGTAAATGAAAAAAAGAAAGAATTATGTTAATCTTTTGTTGTGAATTTCCTGCTATTGAAAATTTTCTGTTGATAAGCTGTAGATTCTGTCAGGCGTTTTCATTGCAACTAGGTTAAGCTGAAAACCGATCACATAAGGATCCATATAGAAGACAACACCAGTTGCACTATGGTTCTTGGTTGTTTTTGACGCTCATTTGATTGTGGAAATGCCAAGCACAAATTGAATTGAATAGCTGCAGATCATAAGGTTCCCTTTGATCAAATCGCGATTGTACTTGCTTGCATCTTGGCACTCACCAACATACATATCATCGGCGACCGATTTGTCATTGTTCAAAGCATCGTGCGCATGAATCAGTTTGTAAAGTTTGTTTTCATCCGTGCCAGGTGCAAGTCCAACTCCAAGTATGGTAACATTGTTTCCAAGACTTATGGAGTTACTATAAAGCCGATCATGAGAGGCAGCACCAACAATAAGGATCCATGGACTGAAAGAAGACATGCTCAATCGGTGATGGCCCAGTATTTCCAGCCGTTTGAACCACAAAAATACCAGCCTTTACAGCTGACAGTAATGCCATGCCAACAGGATTGAAGAAAGTTGCAACACCGGGAGGACGTCAATTTGGAGTGATAGATAAACTAATTATGTCAACCCCATCTTGAGCTGCCTGGTCAATTGCTGCAACAACGTCTGCAGCAAATCCTCCAAGGCTCTTGTATAACGCCTTGTACACCTATTTTATTAAGATATGCAACAAAGGTTCTAGTGGACATGTACTCTCCAAATGAAACTAAGTAATCTTGCGTCCTTGGAGTCAATTCTTTCATCATGGCAATCCCCTTAAGAAGTTGCTCCAATTCTTCTAGATGCTTTGCAATAACACAACTGTAACTATTTTCAATTTCCCCCATCTTCTCCACCGTTACGCCTATTCAATTTTACTGAATAACAAGACACTTTTTCCTTGAATCCCATTAACTTGCACTATACTTCAATATGGCTCCAAAGCAAACTTGACATGGCTTTTAAAATGTGGTAGAACTTGCACTAATTGAAATTGTACTTTGAAGTTGTCTTCTTTTATTTATTCTTGTACTCCATGCTCATCTTTATGATATCTTGTCTAGAAACCTTTGAAGATGATAGGACTTGAAGTACCACAAGAACACCCTTGACATGAGATCCAAAAACTACTCACTTGATAAACACGCCCAAACACAAGAAATGTGAAATCATCTTAAGATGTTTATTGAATGGAGAAGTAATTCAACATTGAAGCCATAATTCAATAATCCTCTTTGGAAGCACAATAGATGAAAACCCTGAAACATGAGACAAAAATGAATCTTTTGTGAAGTATGATGATCCAAGGAAACAAGACCTGCTCCAAGAATCCCCCATCTTAGCCCCAGAGCCATTAGGAGCTTGATTAACTGCGCAACTTTGAAAACCCAATCCTCAGATGAACATGTAACCTTGTTGAGATTACTTGAAAGTGTATAGCACTCTTTGTGGCTTGAAAATATACCAAGGTTGAGGACATCTCCTCTCTCAATTCTTTGTACCACCTGTTGTCATACCCTAAATTTTGACCACTAAGATTTCCCATCACTGTGCAAATCATTATCACAATATGGAGGAACCATCATACTTCATCAGTCTCTCCAAAGATGGGTGAGCATCCACTACAATCAAAATTAGGGTTTCAAGCCCTCTCTGAGTGCTTAGACAAAGGATCAATCAAGGAATGACATGATCTTTAACTTGTCTAACCTCTCAAACATCCACAATGGATCAAATGGACTCCCACTTCAAGGATTAAGCACAAGGCTGCCCCCTTCTAGGTGGATCAAGTCTCAAGATTGACAGTGTCACCAAATTAGGATTTTGGTCGACCAGGGCCTCCAGATGGAAATTTTTCATCTGGGCACAAGCCAATGATCCAAAACCTAACCTAATATACTCCATGGGACCTCATGGACCCCATCATCAAGTCAATCTTGCCTCAGGGGATGCATTCATCAAAAATCAAGAATTAGGGTTTCTTGACCTAATTCACCCCTAAGTTGACTTTTGGGACAAACCATGAGCCAAGACCTCAAGAAAGGGTTTGAGGGTCTCTAATGAACTATATTGTTCCATTTGGAACAATGGATTAATCCAAGAAGCTTGAGCAACAAGTCTCAATTTCATCTGCACCACAATTAGGGTTTTAAGGGAAAAGTCAACTGTAACTTTGACTTTTGACCAGGACATGCTCCCAAACCCTAAGACATGATTCAATCTACCCTATAACACCCATGGAACATGTCCATCAAGTTTGATTTAGGTCAAGGACATGATTTCATGAAGAATTGCACAGTTTGGAATTCATCTGCTAAAAAGTCAACTGTGCACAAAAGTCAACTTTGACTTTTTGAGATTTTTCACCAAAATGGATTTTTAACCCTAAAATGATGTTAATGTGTAATTTGAATCATCATTCATCAAGAAAAATCAAGAAAAGTTGGATAACTTGTAAAAGGGGTAACCATAAAAACTTAGAAAATTTTCTAAGTTAAAAATAAAGTGACAAGGGTACCAACTTTGGAGGATCATAACTCCTAAACCACAAAGCCATTTTTCCTCATCCAAAGATGGGTTTGTAGCCCTCATTACCCTCTACAAAAACTTTAACTAGACGTAAGTCCAATTCATTAAGGATTTTGAGTTATGGAGTGATCAAAATCAAGAGAAAACACTTTGTTCCAACACTTAGTGAAAATTTCACTAAGTCAGATTTTGCCTTACTTTTTGCCAAATGTAGGGGGATTTTTCACTTGGATTCAAAAGATATCAAAACCAAACATGTTCAAACAGTTGTTGTATCATGTAAGGGCTTTCCAAAATGGTCAAGAACATTACCAAATTCAACTTACACCATGAGATATGACATTGGCAAGTTGCCTTGCTGAAATCTGTCAAAGGCAAGGCAGAATTTGCAATTTTGCTCGATTTGCCAAAATCAGCCAAATTCAAATGCTCCTACCCACTTGGACACATCTGAGGATTAAATCTAAAGGGGACAATCACTGAGCCAAGCCTCCAAAGTCCATGGAACAAGAAATAGCATGTTGAACCAAGAATGGCCAAAATAGGGACAAGACTCCAAATTTGGATTGAAGCATTCAATGGAAGCATCAAGGTGGCATGGACTGAGCCATTCTCATCTGAAATCAGTCAAGGCTTATCCAAGACCAAGGGAACCAAAGCTCTGTGCCCTAACCTCTAGTCAATGGCTAGAGGAGACTTGGATTTTCATTTTCCAACATTGGCCAAACCTACTTAGCAGTTGCCATTCACTATTCCTTGCAAAACAAACTTGCTCTACTATAAATAGAGCTCAATTGTGTTTAGTTTAAGTACACCAAAGCCATCAAACATATGCTTTCCTCAAAATCTCTTCTTTCACTTCAATTTTGCCTTCCAAAGCAAGTCACTATCGGGTTTTGAGCTAGAGGGCAATTCCACTCAAACTAATCACTCACACACCTCACATACATCACATATGAGCTGATTAAACACTTAAACAACAACTGGAACACTGATTTCTCAGAATCACCAGTCAATTGCTCAAGGTTTTAACCAAAGTGCAGTTGAGATGCCATGAAGTGATCCAGCCAATTTCCATCAAGTCCAAGCATTCAAACACACTCCATAGCACCTAGGGAAGCTGTTCAGATCATCACAACACAACTGTAACACCTCCTACACAAATCACGATCACCAGCTACAAGTGTTAAGCATGAGCTCTTCTAACTCTATGATCCATGCAATTTTTGCTGCACAATAATTTGGCCATATGTTCATAATCATGCATGGAATGTTTTCCCTCAATTAATTGCTTTGTTTGAATCGTGTATCAAAAATCCTAGCCTTCATGCTGAAATTAGGGTTCTTGAGGTTTTTTCATGATTTCTTGTTATATGTTTAATTTAAATGAAATTAATGGACATAGACATGATCGTGAGGTTGAGACGAGCATAATGGTATGTGGATTACATGATATGATTAAGCATTCAGTGAGATTAGAGAGAAAATGCAAATCTGGGAATCTCAGAACACGCGCGTGTTCTTCAGCTTGTTCTTGGCGCCATTTCTTTCAAATTCAAATATTTGAATTTTGTGATTTTATTTAATTGGTTCAAAAATTAATTTCTCTCTAAGTTTTAATGATTTTGAGTTGATTCTTTTTTTAATAATTCACAAAAATGTTAAAATATTTTATTTTATAAAAAAATCCCAAAAATATTATTTATTTTATATAATTGATATTTTTGCAAAGAATTAATGTTTTAATTGTTTTTGACATTTAAAATGTTTTTTCCACATTGATTTTACAACTTTTAATGCTTTCTAATTATTTTGTAGGTCAATACCTAATTTTTGAAGCATTAATCCAAGATCACAATTTGTTTTTCATTCTAATTGAATTTTTACAACTTTTAATGCTTTCTAATTATTTTGTAGGTCAATACTTAATTTTATTCATTTTAATTGAATTTTTATTCAATTAAATACATTTTTGAAAACAAATTAGGGTTTTTGGATTAATTCAACCCTCATAAATCATTTTCAAAACATTTTGGGCCTCTAATAGAGTGTAAGACCCAATCCTTTTTTTGACCAAATCATTTTTGGGCCTCAGTGTATTGTATAAGTCCCGATACCGTAAAAAACAAACGGCGCGATCGTCACCCTTTTGAAAAATAACCATCTGGGCCTCTCCTCGAGCTATAAGACCCATTCAAACTTTTTGGGCCTCTAATAGAGTGTAAGACCCAACCCCCTTTTAACCAAAATCACTTTGGGTCTCACTTATTGTATAAGTCCCTCCGCGTTAAAAGAAAACAAACGGCGCAATTGCCATTTCAAACGGAAAAATCATCTGGGCCTACCCTCGTGTTATAAGCCCCACTCTTTTTCTTTAAACCTTTTGGGCCTCTAATAGAGTGTAAGACCCAATCCCTTTGTACAGAAAACCTTTTTGGGCCACAGTCACTTGTATAAGTCCCTCTGTACAAATTCAAACAGTGCACTCACTGATAAAACCCTGGGCCTCTCCTCGAGCTGTAAGCCCCAAATCTTTCTTTTTTAAAGCACTTTCTCCTTTGATTTTGAATATACTGTTGTTTTCAATCTTTTTTTGTTGAACAACTAACCAAACAACATGGAAGCTCTACAACCGAGTAAGTGGTTATTGCTTTCATTTACCGCTTTCATATACATATAACTGTATTGTGGGGCTGTTTCACTGTAAGTCTTCTTTCATAAACTCATATCAACTGTGTAATAATAGTATAAATATTTAGAGTGTCCCCGGCAGCTACGTCTAGCATTAAGCCAGTTGATCACTCTTAGAAATAGTCTAAACTAGATCCCCATAGGATTACCAGACACAGTCTTCCCTCCTCTTGGGGTTAAACAATATGGAGACATGAAAGGCAGCATTCTCTGTGAACCCTTTCATAGACTGTCACTCATAGAAGTTGTCAAAGAAACTCTATTCCCCAGAGATGATCTTTTCTTCGTGAATGGCATCTCTTGAGTTTCTTCCAAATTCTCGGACATTTCTGGCTTGATCTATTCTCGGTGAATGGCATGTCTTGAACTTCTCGGGGTTTGGGGACCCACAGGCTTCTTAAAAGCAATTGTCAAGAAGCTCTACTCCCCAGAGATGATCTTTTCTCCGTGAATGGCATCTCTTGAGTTTCTTCCAAATTCTCGAACTTTCCTGACTTGATCTATTCCTTGTGGATAGCTTGCCTTGAATTTATCGGGGTTTGGGGACCCATCGACTTCTTAAAAGCAACCCCGCCTCCTCTTGGGCTTAGTACAAGGACCATACGGCTTATTAGAAGTATTCACAGTCTCCTCTTAGGCTTCGTATAATGATCTCTTCCTCCGGGAATGATAGCCTCCTCTTGGGCTTCGTACAAGGACCCGTCGGCTTCTTAAAAGTTTCCAGCCTCCTTTTGGGCTTCGTACAAATTATCCCGACGACCTCCTAGAGGTATAGGAACAGAACTTAGTCATCTGCATAGAACAATCCTTTCAAAGAGTCTACTACTGTTTCTCAAAGCATGGTACAAAAGATGAAACTCTAGACTTGGACAGTCTAACCTCCTTGAGTCTCAAAGACATTCTCAAGTGACACCTTCGTTAAATAGGAAGAAAATCCGTAGACTCGGACAGTCTCAATACCCTTTGGATTTCCCGCTTCCTTAAAAAACAGGAATAGCCCGGATCCTTGAATCAAATCCTCGAGTACAGTGTTGCTCATATAAGAACTGATTTTCTCTTTAAAAATCAGTATACTGGACCTGTCACTTAACTGAACAGTCACCATAGCCTCCTCTTGGGCTTTGTACAATGATCCTCCCCAGCGGAGTCAAACAAATTTTCGCCTCCATCTCGGACTTTGTACGAGATACAAAAACTCTTGTTGAGTCAAATAACCTCCATCTCGGGTTTTATACGAGATACCAAAAGACTCCCTCGTTGAGTCAAAAACCTTTTAGCCTCTCTCTCGGGCTTTGTACGAGACACATAATCGCCTCCTCTTAGGCTTTATATAAGAAAACCACTGGTTAATCCAATTAACCTTTTAGCATCAAAGCTGTGCCTCGTTCACAGTACACAAACATCAACAACTCCTTCCCCTTCATCTAATCGCTGTAAGCGGCAAGCCTCTGTATCATCTACATCCATGCCACTGTCCCTCTTTTAGTATGAGAAATTCCTAAGGAAAGATGGCATTTCTCTACACTGAGTTAAATTCTTCTCCTTCAGGTTAAAATCCCCTATAAAGGAAATTATGACATTGTCGGATTCACATATCCTGGTTAAAGTAATTCTCCTTTATAAAACACTTGTGACATACAACCTCCCTCTTTAGAGATGACAAATTCTCTCTAAAGTTGAGACCTTTTAGCTTCACATCTTGGGCTTTGAACAAGATATAAACCACCTTTCGCTTCACGTCTAGGGCTTTGAACAAGACACCAAAAAAATACCATTTCCTCCCATAGAATAGGAGGAACTACGAACGCTCTGATTTACCTGTTTTGGTAAACGGGAATACGTAGGCATAAGATTGAAAGAAAAATCTTAGCGAGCACACTAAACAAAAACCCAAAATCTCATATTCTCATGTATCTATCAAAAGCATCAGTCCTAACATCCTAAATCCTCGTTCCCCGCCAGAAAGTCCTAGAAAGAGAAAAAGAAAACCGTATTGGCGAAAATACAAATAACCAGTACAAAGGCCCCCCCACATTGATAGCATTCGTAACCAAACAGACCGCTGTTTAAACTCAGTATGCAAAGCAGGGTTAATTGGAGACATCTATTTCCCTTCCTTCATCAGCTTCAATAGGATAAAAAATGAATCGACCTGTAGTAAACTCAACCGCAGAGAGCGACCAGCGCTTAAGAACCGCGTCCAAAATCGCTCGCTACAGAAAAATGGCGCCTACCTTGGGGTGAAATTTCTTTTTCCTTTTCATCTCTTGTGTGAATACCACAGATTGGGGCTTCCGCCGGGGAGCCCATTTTCTGTCAGGAACCTAGGATTCATAGCTTTAAAGGTCTAAGACGATTAGGACAAATATATATACTGCTTTTCCTAATTGCTATACGTGTTTATTTTTCTGCTAATGGGAATGTGTCATACCCCAAATTTGTCCTACCTGTATTTTTTTTTCATCTGTACATTCCATCCACTAGCCATTATTCGAAAAAATCCAAAAAATATGTTGTCTTCAACTTCGTCTCTCTTTTATTTCTTATCCTGTTTATTTTAAGTCATATCCACCTTTTAACCTTTTTATTTATTTTATCATCCATCCAATTCAATACCCATTTGAACCATTTCCATATCCAAATTCAATTCAAGTTAGTTATCTATTTATTCCATTAACCATTTGAAACAAAATTCCAAAAAAATCTAATTTGCCTTATTTATCACCATTTCTTTTTTACAACCATTATTCATTAACCATTTTGCTATTCAACCATTATCCAACATCCATTTTTATATCCATTTTTAATCCTTTTTTAAATCCATTTTTATCCATCCAATTTATAGAAACCATGTCCATATAATTATCCATTTCCCAAATTTTAAATGGCCAAATTAATTCACTTTTTTTCTTTACCCTTTTCTTAATCAATTCTTTCAATTAGTTTTATCCATTGTTCATAAAGCCCAAATGCAAATTATAAGGCCTATCACCATTTCTATTTTTAGTTTCAAAAAGAAAAAGATTCCAAGTCCATTTCTCTTTTTATTCAGAGCCCATTTACATTGTCACTCAAAAAATGAAAGATCCATAAAATAATACAATAACTTGATGCCATGGCCCCACATGCATTGCCTTCCAAAACCATCAAGTGAACAAAACCTCAGTCAGCTAGTCTTCATCACTGCGCTACAAGCCAAACATTATGCAAGTTCAGCGACAAGCTCAGAAAACCGTACGTTGCTACCTCCAATATCACAAGCAACAACAACTGCACAATGACAACTGCAGCATCATGCCAAAACTCTGCATCAATGCAACAACAGACCTGCGAAAGCAACGTTACAACAACCAACAGCAGCAGAAAAACGGAAAAGGAAAAAAAAAGACAAATTTTGAAATGAAACAATAACAGGCTGGACCTTCATTTTGATAAAAACCTGAAAAGAAAAAGCCCAAGAACATCTTCATTCGAAATAGGCTTCTCCAGCGTCAAATAAAAGACGCATTCATAAACCCTTTCAAGGGGGACCATTTCTCCATCCTTCACCAACCTGTAAAAACTCTCAAACACAACAACTTCTTCATTCCAAAACCGACAACATGTAAAAACACGCATCCTTGCTCATACATCACCTCTGATCTCTTCCCACAACTGCGTGAACACCACACTCCTTCGGTCTTGTTTCTCTTTCACTCATGTACAACTTTCCTCTTCACAATCGTGTAAGAACCACGAACCAACTCCAAATCACTGTTCCAAACCAACTCGCCCCACCTGCAATAATCAAACCAGCCTGCAACTTCCATTTTGAAATACTCATTGAACCAACCTAACATCTCAATCACCATACCACCATTAAACCGCCAACATTCCCTCCTTCCACGCACAACATCATCAATCAGCCTTCGTATCCTCACCTTACACTATTCCCGCCGCCATTAGACCACCACAAACTCCTCCGATTACAACCTCCACGACCACCACAGAAAACCACAAATCTTCCACAACCTAACCTTCAAAATTTTCCTCTTCATCCTCAATATCCCTTCGTACAACCCTTCTTCAACAAATCAATTCCACCATTCCAAAACTTCAAACACCCGAAATCTGAATCACCAAACTTTCAACCCCGATCTCACCTTCAAATCTCCCTTCAAACTTGAGAACCACAACAACAAAACCTTCTCAATCATTCTTCAATTCCTAAACCACGAAACCCAGAGAGTCCCAAAAACCAACAACCAAAAAAACAGAACTGGATCGAGAATGAGTTGAAAGAGAGAGTGAACAAGAGAAATCGAAGAACAAATTGGGACAAACCAAACCAAACCTGAAGCCGCGTGAGAGCGAAAGAGAAACTGTGACGGAGAAGCGAAGAGAATAGCGAACAGAGAATAAGAAGATCGCAAGGTGAGAGAGAGACATCATGAACAGAGAAAGATAGAGACATCTGAGGCGAAAATCAATTTTGGATGGGGCGTTTAACGTAAAGGTTTTGGACGACACGGTTGTCTTTGTTGTTGTTAGCTCATACAACCCGTTTTCGCTGTTGACCTGCCTTTCTGTCTTTGATTTTTTGTTTGATATTGGTGGCTCAGGGTTTTGGGAGGTGACCCGTGTCTGGATGGGTTTAGTGGGCTGAAGGCCCATGTTGATTTTTTTCCGTTGCACCATGCGTTTCAATTTCACAGCTCCCCTGGACTCATGTTGTTGAACTTTTATTATTTGTTTACTATTTCAATAACTTTGTTAATTGTTAATTAGAGTTCTGTTTATTCCTTTTAAACTTTGATTAAGTTTTTTTGGTTAATTCTTTGATAAATTTAATCTTTGATTAATTTTGTTAATAATGACTTTGTTTAAGTATTGAGTAACTATCTCGATAATCTTTAGAATTTCTATTAACTAGGTTTTGGTTAATAATCTTGATTAATTTTTCATATTAAATTTTAGTTAATTAGGATAGAATTTTGTCATGATTAACTTCTTAGTTAGATTCAATTCTTCTTAGTTTTTCATCATTAATTTTGATTAATCTAGGTTTTAGTTTTTGGTTAACCTTGATGTATAGTTTCGATTAATCTTTGTTTATGTCTAATTGAATTTTAATTGATTTGTTGATTTAAACTTTAATTAATTCTTAGTTGATTTTGATTAGAATTTTAATTGACTTTCTTTTATTAAGTTCTTGCTAACTTTTTGATTCTCTTGTTAGCACTTGTGATTTTGGCTCGATTGATCTTGGATGTTGATTTGTGACGTTGGATACTTGAGTTGATTAGATTGATCGTGCGAAGCTTCTACAAGTCTCATTGAGTTTTTTTTACGTGCTTTGAAGGGGCAACGAACCTTCTCCGTTAGGTACCACTTGAATCTTTATTTTTCATGCCTCCTCTTGGGCTTTATACAACGATAATTGTTGCACGTTTTACTTTGGTTTGTATGTGTGTATGCGTGATTGACTCACTTTAATTTTGGCTCAATTATTCCCACTTGATTAATTGCATCCCTCTCCCATAAGATTAAAATCAATCCTTTTTTACAACACTAAACAAGCTTGATCCAACGTCAAGTATTTTCCAAATCAAATTCCATTAGTTTTCAACTTTCACTTGATCCATATATCAAGTCCCTCACCAAACTTGTAAGTCGAGCGCTTCTGCCTCGCAATCGACCTTACCTTGAACCATTAGGACCTCCTTTCCATTAGTCCCCAACCATTTCACACGCAAATTCAAACCTCGATCAACATCGAGCATTTTTCAAATCAAATCAATACATTTAAATCACACTTAAATACTATTTCATAAAAAAAGAAAAGGGAGTAGAATGGAATCTTCAATTCTTCTCCTCAATCAATTGGGCCCGAGGAATCTTTCTTAAGTTCAAGTAATTGTCTTCTTTAAAAGACTCATAACGCGATTACATATCAAACCTTTTTTACAATAAATCAAATCAAGTCTTCTTTTCCTAAACACTTGGATGAAAAAGAGAGAGAGTCGGCTCTTCGACTAGCTTTCCCGATTACTTGAGCCTGAGGAATCTTTCTTAAGTTCAAGTAATTGTCATCTATTTAACATACTCTAACCATATTAAAACTCTTTCACAATTAAGGATGAAAAAGAGAGAGAGCCGGTTCTTCGACTTGCTTTCCCGATTACTTGGGCCCGAGGAATCTTTCTTAAGTTCAAGTAATCGTCACCCAATCAAAACCCTAACACACTTAATCCACAACTCAAAGAACATTGTTTAAGTCATTCTTCCGCGCATATGAACTAGTGCTTCAGCCTCCTCTAGCGAGTAGACAAGCCAATGTTTAGCAGTTAGAATGCGACCTAAACCCTCGTTCACCTCAAACCAACCAAAACCCTAAAACACGTCCAAATCAAACTATTTTCTCAATCAAATCTTTAACACACTCAATTCATACTCAAACAACTTTCACAAAAAGAACATTGTTTAATCCATTCTTTCGCGCATATGAACTAGTGCTTCAGCCTTCCTTGACGAGCAGACAAGCCAACGTTTAGCAGTTAGAATGCGAATTAAACTCTCGTTCGCTTAAAAAAACACAAACCAACCGTAGTCCCACGAACTACGAATGCTCTGACTTTCCCATTGCACGAGGGAATACGTAGGCCCAAGGGTTCTCAATCCTTGCCGAGCACACTAATAAAAAACCCCATTTTCCCTTTTAAAAATTAATCCTTTTACCTTAGAAGATAAACAAACAAACCTAGCTAACTTTCTCACGAATCGAATCAAGAGGTTCCCGTTGAGTACAATGGACGTAGAGGGTGCTAACACCTTCCCTCTTGCGTAACCGACTCCCGAACCCGAATTTGGTTGCAATGACCATGTTCTTATCTCCCTTTAAAGGTTTTCTCGATATTTTCCTTTCCCACTTTTGGGATAAATAAAGTTCGGTGGCGACTCTGTTTCGAACAGTTTTTTCCGCGTCCATCGCGAGGATCGTATTTTTCGAGGTACGACAGATGGCGACTCTGCTGGGGAATCGCATTGCCCTATGCTAGAGAGAGTCAAGCCTAACTTGACTCGATTCGTGAGTGTTAGATTTGCTTGTTTGTTTATCTTCTCTTGCTTGTGTGCTTGCTTGTCTGATTATCTATTATCTACTCGCATGCTCATTATTATTATTATATCCTATTATTATCTCTTATGACACTGTGGGGGTCCTCTGATCATTGGTGTTTTGTGAGACGGCTCTACACCCGAGTCGAGAAAAACCCTAGGATTAGGATGGTGGTTGTGTAGTGTAGGCTTGCATGGTCTTTTCCGCGTAGGTTGAAGCGAAAACCACCGCTTGGAGTAGATTCCCTTGGAGATATTATTGTTGTGGTGAATCTTTGCCATGGCGGTAATATCTTCGAGGTGGGTCGTTGATCCCAAGGACCATTAACCCAATTTACCCATAGTGGTTGGTAGTGTTAATTCTATGTGAGTTAATGCGAACGCCCCAATCAGATGAGATCCCTCGAACGTATTACTTCCTGACAGTAATATTTTCGACCTCAATCTAGGATTCTGAGAACCCTACTTAGAACCCATGTGTCGATGGTCGTGTAGTGGGCGCCTCCGAGGAATATTTCTCGTGGGGAAGAAATGAAGACCTCACCTAGACGAGATTATTTCGAGGATATTATAGTCGGACAAATCTTTGTCGTGGCTATAATGCTTTCGAAATATATCCATAACTCTAGGCACTTACCTGTTTAGAGCCTACCTATGGGGGGGTCTTGTGATCAGAGATATCCTGTGTCTAACTCCTTCCTCAGAATCAGATGTTGTTTTGATCCTGGAACCCTGTATTGCATACTCATGACATTAGCATATTATTTTCCAACAAACTCATCCGATCCTCTGTCCATTTCCTGCCAGCTGATTTCCCGATGCTCATACTGAACCTGTGGTAGCCGCAAAGCATTTAAAGCAAGTTCAAACGGAGACAAGAGGAGCATAGACAATTTGAAAGTTGCGATGGCTATGTCAGAGGATAACTTTCAACATGTTGGTATGAAGGATTCTGACACCCCATCAGGTTTTGCTGTGTCGACTAATCCATTGTTTGATCATTTACCTGGTAATCATACTCCATAAGTGAACATCCTTGCTCAGTCTCAGATAATATATGATTCCATGGAGAAAAGGTTTTGTGCCCTCGAAGAGAAAGTTCAAGCTATGAAAGCGCGCGATATTTCTGGGCTCGATGTTGTTGATATGTGCCTAGTGCCAGACTTGGTAATTCCTCCGAAGTTCGAAATACCCAACTTCGAGAAGTACGCTGGTCTTACTTGCCCAAAGCGTCATTTGGTGATGTTATGCCGAAAGATGACTTCTCATGTCCGCGACGACAAGTTGATGATTTACTGTTTCCAAGATAGTTTAAGTGGTTCATCTTTGAATTGGTACATGGATTTAGAAAGAAGTTGTATCCAATCATGGAAAGACTTATCCAATGCTTTCCTAAAGCAATATGAGTACAATTTGGACATGGCTCCCAGTCGCATGCAGTTGCAAAGCTTATCTCAGAAGAGCGGTGAATCCATTAAGACCTATGCACAACGGTGGAGAGAGTTCGCAGCCAGGGTACAACCACCACTCTTGGATAAAGAAGTGATTGACATGTTCTTGGATAGTCTGCATGACACCTATCTTGAAAGATGACTGGCGATTCATTCTCAAGCTTCTCTGACCTTATAATAGTGGGAGAACGCATCGAGAGTTACCTCAAAGCTAAACAGGTCCAAGACATGTCGAACAATCAAACCAGCAAGACTGAATCCTTCAGTAATCCCAAAGAGGAAGAGGATAATGGAATTGATGCAGTCATAGCAAATGTTGAGTATTCTCAAGGTACACCAGCAAAACTTTATGGCCCTTCAGCTTCTAGGCAGTTATCATTGCCAGCGCCATATCATCCTTATGGGCGACCTGTCAATCCTAGGGCGTCATACCAGGAACCTATGATTTCTCCTCGTGTAAATCAACAAGCCCGTGGTCGAGGATATCAGAATCATCATCAGAACCAGCATAGGCCTCGAAACAACTTGGAAAGAAGGACTGCTCCTCTTCACCCAGTTCCTATGCCGTACAGTCAACTCTTGCCGCATCTGGTCTGAAACTCACTGGTAGAGCCTAAAGCTATCAAGCCATTGCCAAAACCATACCCGCCAGGATACGATCCCAATGCGCATTGTGGATATCATGCTGGACCAATGGGGCATTCGACTGAAGATTGCAAAGCTTTTCAAGCCAAGGTGCAACAGTTGATTGACAAGAAGTACATATCCTTCCAAGAAGAAGACTTGATTGTGCACGTCAGCTTCTCACCCAAATAAGTTCCAAGACTTCAAGAGGCATCCCCTAAAGGCAGTGGTTCAAACAGGAAGACTTCCTCAGATACTGGCGATCATTGGACATTTATCATTTGCATTTGTAATTTCGTTTTGTTAAATGCTACTTGTTTTTTAATATTGTTGTTTTGAATGGTAATATTAATGATGTGATCATGCGTTTTCTGAATTAATCATGTCGCATTCGCTCATTTTTCTTTACTTTTACATAAAAAATAATAAAAATACAAAAAACAAAAAACAACAAAATTCTTCCATATACTTCTTGTCCACTCTCTTTATCAAACTTTTGTTTAGCAAAGATTGGAGGGAGGATGACGAAAACGAGATACCCATAATTGCTGATGGTATGCTTTCGGATAGAATCCTGCCAAGGATGTACAGACATTGTTTCAAATCCCCAAACACTGGAGGGATAAGGAGTTAGTCCCTAGTTAACCACTTCGAGCCTAGAAGTAGGAGTTTCCTTCGGATATTCAAACCCTTACACTCAACCTGGGACAGGGTAGTGTTCAGTTAACCTGATTACACACTCGAATCATGCAGAAGCTAAGAAGGTTATTCCTCAATGACCAATGAATTGGCAGTCACAAACCTTACTAAAAAAGAAAATAAAAAGAAAAAAGCCTGCTAAGTCGAGCACCTCAAAGGAGACTTAGGAAAAAATCAAGACAACCCTGATGGACTCGACAAGCAAAATCAGTCCATGCAAAAGATTAGGGATAAAAAAAATCAAAAGCAAAAGATGTCCTCAAATCCTCAGCAAAGCAAAATAAAATTCAGTGACCACCATATCAAAAATCAAAAGGTTACTGACATCCACCAAAAGCAAATAAAGTGATTGCCATCTCAAGAAGACCTTGAATCCTTGTCTTCACTATTATACTGTCAAGCTCTCTTAGGAGACAAAATGTGTGTCAATTTAACTGAACGTAGGACTGGAGATCATCACGAAGAAGGGGTGGGTACAAACAAATTTTGAGCCTTATGTCCTTTGTTTCTATAAACCGTGAACCAGACCACGTTACAACCCTCAAAAGACCTAATTGAGGCGGGGTTTAGTCTGAAAGCATACTTCAGCAAGGTTGCGTAAACTAACTCCTAGAGATTTGCTAATCTTCTGAATTGGTGTCATATTCTTGCTATATCTTTCACACCAGCTAAATCAGCACCGCGTTTGGACTAATGGTCCATCCGTCACACACTATCACATCATTCCAATAATGACTGATTTTCAAAACTTGCATGAGCATCGCATTAAAATTACCATTTATGAACGAACAATTTTGACTGCAAGTTAGTGTTTGACATCAAGGAAATTCCAACAAGGAGCAATCAAAGAGAGCTAGATCATTCAACAAAGTTGATTTGAACTAACAACACCTCATAACCCTATGGAACAGGGGCATTGACATCCAATGATTATGGAATCAGTCAGTTTAAAGCAAAGTCCCCGAAGCATTAGTTGATTATGGGGCAAATAATTCAGGAATCAGGTTGAACGTGGTGAATCATCTCAAGACTCTACTAACCAGGGGCAGGTCACTCAGAGGTTCTTTTGATTAAAGGAAAACCCCTCTAATGTTCAATCAACACAAGTTAAGTTGCTCCAACGCTCATTCTGGGGCAAGCTACCTCAAGGGTACGTCGAAGCCAAATACTCCAAGAGCCAGTCAATCAAGGAAGAATCCTTTCACGACTTGGAATTCTGGGGCAAGCCATCTCGAGTAATCTCATGGTACATATGCTTCTGAATTTTCCTTTTACGACTTGAAGTTGTGAGGCAAACCATCTCGAGTTCATCTCATGGTACATCTGCTTTCAACTTCCTTTCAAGGACAAAGCCTTTCACGACTTGGAATTCTGGGGCAAGCCATCTCGAGATCATCTCATGGTACAGTTGTTTCCAATTTCCTGTCAAGGAGAAAATCTTCATAGACCCAGACTGGGGCAAGATGAGCTATACAGGGGCAAATCTCTCTGTTGCTTTCAATCTGCTCAAGCGAACACGGTCAAGTGACCTTTGAGTTCAAGACGAGTGTCGGGGAATCATGTTATCACCCCACAAATAACCTTTTGCCTTCCTTCAGACAGGGACCTTGCTGCATAGGAACCTATCCATCTCTTATCCTTTACTGGGGCATCTTTGGAAACCTTCATATCGTTGCATAAGTCACTCATATGCATTGGCCATGTCGCTTCGCTCATTGCATAGACATGTGTATCATACCTCAAGCTTAACCTTCCAACAAGATTTGACATCTCAAAGCCTGATACTACAAGACTTGACACCAAAGTCCAACTTAGCTTGGCAACCCAAAAGTCCAACTTAGCTTGGCAACCTAAAAGTCCAACTTAGCTTGACAACCCAAAAGTCCAACTTAGCTTGGCAACCTAAAAGTCCAACTTAGCTTGGCAACCCAAAAGTCCAACTTAGCTTGGCAACCTAAAAGTCCAACTTAGCTTGGTAATCCAAAAGGCCCAGTTCTCGTATGGCAAATCCTCAAGGCCCAGTTCTCGTCTGGCAAATTATTTTAAGGCCCAGTTCTCGTCTGGAAAAACATTTTAAGGCCCAGTTCTCGTCTGGCAAACCACTTTAAGGCCCAGTTCTCGTCTGGAAAATTATTTGAGGCCCAGTTTTCGTCTGGCGAATACCCTTTTCACACCAGTTCTCGGCTGGTAATCTATCCTCCAATCCAGTTAGTCTGGAAGTTTGACCCAAAGTCCAATCCTTTATTGGCAACTACTCAAAAGTCCACACTCGTTGGCACTTTCAAATCTACCCTTCAAAGTCCAGTCTTCATTGGCAACCATTAAAAGTCCACCGTCGTTGGCATCCTCATAACACCAAAATAACCAAAGTCCAGTTTCATTTGGCAATTACCAAATTCAATCCCTGTTGATACCCTCGGCAAGGAAACTTATCCCCAGCGCGCCTGATCATTTGCATCATCATTCGCATAGCATGCTAGCATAACATTACATAATTATATCAAGCACTATCATATCATACGTGCATTAGATTTCCTAGCAGTGGCATCTTAGTATGTGTTTCAGTGCATTTTGCAATGCATGGCATTTCCATCCCCAGCATAGCATAACAGGATCCAGGATCAGTTCGCCAGCATCTTGGCCAGACCTCCAAAGAGAAGCTGATACCCCGCACGTGCTTAAGGAATTCTATTCCCCAGCAAGTCATTCTTCAACCAGGCAGTTGATATTGACGATCCCCAACAGTTGTTGCTATTCTTACTCCCCAAGCAGAGGCTACCCTAGAAAGTTTCTTGTGAGCTTTCCCCTGCAGAGCCAGCACATTTCCTCCAACAGGAAACTTGCTCAACTATTCTTCAGCAAATTTACCGCAGAGACACTGCTTTGGTATCATCGAGGAACCTTAGTGGATAAGGGACTGCTTCGACGACCCAGAGAATCGTCTGCCTTTCAGAGATACTGCTTTGGTATCATCGAGGAACCTTAATGGATAAGGTACTGCTTCAATGCTCCAGAGAATCTTCTGCTTTCCAAGATACTGCTTTGGTATCGTTGAGGAACCTTAACGGATAAGGTACGGCTTCAATGATCCAGAGAATCTTCTGCTCTCCAAGATACTGCTTTGGTATCATCGAGGAACCTTAACGGATAAGGGACTGCTTCGACGACCCAGAGAATCGTCTGCCTTTCAGAGATACTGCTTTGGTATCATCGAGGAACCTTAATGGATAAGGTACTGCTTCAATGCTCCAGAGAATCTTCTGCTTTCCAAGATACTGCTTTGGTATCGTTGAGGAACCTTAACGGATAAGGTACTGCTTCAATGCTCCAGAGAATCTTCTGCTCTCCAAGATACTGCTTTGGTATCATCGAGGAACCTTAACGGATAAGGGACTGCTTCGACGACCCAGAGAATCGTCTGCCTTCAGATATACGACTTTGGTATCATCGGAGAACCTTATTGGATAAGGGACTGCTTCGACCACCCAAGGGATCTCAAGTTATTTTGTTCAATTTGGATCCCGCTACTTCATTCTGTCAACTCTTACTCCATGGCACTATTTGTCGGGCAAATTTTGGGGCACTCTTATATCTAATTGACTTCTACCCTTAGAATGAACGTCGTAGCCGCTCACTCACTCGGTTCAAGCCAATTAGATAGGGGCATCTGTCATACCCCAAATTTGTCCTACCTGTATTTTTTTTCATCTGTACATTCCATCCACTAGCCATTATTCGAAAAAATCCAAAAAATATGTTGTCTTCAACTTCGTCTCTCTTTTATTTCCTATCCTATTTATTTTAAGTCATATCCACCTTTTAACCTTTTTATTTGTTTTATCATCCATCCAATTCAATACCCATTTGAACCATTTCCATATCCAAATTCAATTCAAGTTAGTTATCTATTTATTCCATTAACCATTTGAAACAAAATTCCAAAAAAATCTAATTTGCCTTATTTATCACCATTTCTTTTTTACAGCCATTATTCATTAACCATTTTGCTATTCAACCATTATCCAACATCCATTTTTATATCCATTTTTAATCCTTTTTTTAAATCCATTTCTATCCATCCAATTTATAGAAACCATGTCCATATAATTATCCATTTCCCAAATTTTAAATGGCCAAATTAATTCACTTTTTTTCTTTACCCTTTTCTTAATCAATTCTTTCAATTAGTTTTATCCATTGTTCATAAAGCCCAAATGCAAATTATAAGGCCTATCACCATTTCTATTTTTAGTTTCAAAAAGAGAAAGATTCCAAGTCCATTTCTCTTTTTATTCAGAGCCCATTTACATTGTCACTAAAAAAATGAAAGATCCATAAAATAATACAATAACTTGATGCCATGGCCCCACACGCATTGCCTTCCAAAACCATCAAGTGAACAAAACCTCAGTCAGCTAGTCTTCATCACTGCGCTACAAGCCAAACATTATGCAAGTTCAGCGACAAGCTCAGAAAACCGTACGTTGCTACCTCCAATATCACAAGCAACAACAACTGCACAATGACAACTGCAGCATCATGCCAAAACTCTGCATCAATGCAACAACAGACCTGCGAAAGCAACGTTACAACAACCAACAGCAGCAGAAAAACGGAAAAGGAAAAAAAAAGACAAATTTTGAAATGAAACAATAACAGGCTGGACCTTCATTTTGATAAAAACGTGAAAAGAAAAAGCCCAAGAACATCTTCATTCGAAATAGGCTTCTCTAGCGTCAAATAAAAGACGCATTCATAAACCCTTTCAAGGGGGACCTTTTCTCCATCCTTCACCAACCTGTAAAAACTCTCAAACACAACAACTTCTTCATTCCAAAACCGACAACATGCAAAAACACGCATCCTTGCTCATACATCACCTCTGATCTCTTCCCACAACTGCGTGAACACCACACTCCTTCGGTCTTGTTTCTCTTTCACTCACGTACAACTTTCCTCTTCACAATCGTGTAAGAACCACAAACCAACTCCAAATCACTGTTCCAAACCAACTCGCCCCACCTGCAATAATCAAACCAGCCTGCAACTTCCATTTTGAAATACTCATTGAACCAACCTAACATCTCAATCACCATACCACCATTAAACCGCCAACATTCCCTCCTTCCACGCACAACATCATCAATCAGCCTTCGTATCCTCACCTTACACTATTCCCGCCGCCATTAGACCACCACAAACTCCTCCGATTACAACCTCCACGATCACCACACAAAACCACAAATCTTCCACAAATCTTCCATAACCTAACCTTCAAAATTTTCCTCTTCATCCTCAATATCCCTTCGTACAACCCTTCTTCAACAAATCAATTCCACCATTCCAAAACTTCAAACACCCGAAATCTGAATCACCAAACTTTCAACCCCGATCTCACCTTCAAATCTCCCTTCAAACTTGAGAACCACAACAACAAAACCTTCTCAATCATTCTTCAATTCCTAAACCACGAAACCCAGAGAGTCCCAAAAACCAACAACCAAAAAAATAGAACTGGATCGAGAATGAGTTGAAAGAGAGAGTGAACAAGAGAAATCGAAGAACAAATTGGGACAAACCAAACCAAACCTGAAGCCGCGTGAGAGCGAAAGAGAAACTGTGACGGAGAAGCGAAGAGAATAACGAACAGAGAATAAGAAGATCGCAATATGAGAGAGAGACATCATGAACAGAAAAAGATAGAGACATCTGAGGCGAAAATCAATTTTGGATGGAGCGTTTAACGTAAAGGTTTTGGACGGCACGGTTGTCTTTGTTGTTGTTAGCTCATACAACCCGTTTTCGCTGTTGACCTGCCTTTCTGTCTTTGATTTTTTGTTTGATATTGGTGGCTCAGGGTTTTGGGAGGTGACCCGTGTCTGGATGGGTTTAGTGGGCTGAAGGCTCATGTTGATTTTTTTCCGTTGCACCATGCGTTTCAATTTCACAGCTCCCCTGGACTCATGTTGTTGAACTTTTATTATTTGTTTACTATTTCAATAACTTTGTTAATTGTTAATTAGAGTTCTGTTTATTCCTTTTAAACTTTGATTAAGTTTTTTTGGTTAATTCTTTGATAAATTTAATCTTTGATTAATTTTGTTAATAATGACTTTGTTTAAGTATTGAGTAACTATCTCGATAATCTTTAGAATTTCTATTAACTAGGTTTTGGTTAATAATCTTGATTAATTTTTCATATTAAATTTTAGTTAATTAGGATAGAATTTTGTCATGATTAACTTCTTAGTTAGATTCAATTCTTCTTAGTTTTTCATCATTAATTTTGATTAATCTAGGTTTTAGTTTTTGGTTAACCTTGATGTATAGTTTCGATTAATCTTTGTTTATGTCTAATTGAATTTTAATTGATTTGTTGATTTAAACTTTAATTAATTCTTAGTTGATTTTGATTAGAATTTTAATTGACTTTCTTTTATTAAGTTCTTGCTAACTTTTTGATTCTCTTGTTAGCACTTGTGATTTTGGCTCGATTGATCTTAGATGTTGATTTGTGACGTTGGACACTTGAGTTGATTAGATTGATCGTGCGAAGCTTCTACAAGTCTCATTGAGTTTTTTTTTACACGCTTTGAAGGGGCAACGAACCTTCTCCGTTAGGTACCACTTGAATCTTTATTTTTCATGCCTCCTCTTGGGCTTTATACAACGATAATTGTTGCACGTTTTACTTTGGTTTGTATGTGTGTATGCGTGATTGACTCACTTTAATTTTGGCTCAATTATTCCCACTTGATTAATTGCATCCCTCTCCCATAAGATTAAAATCAATCCTTTTTTACAACACTAAACAAGCTTGATCCAACGTTAAGTATTTTCCAAATCAAATTCCATTGGTCTTCAACTTTCACTTGATCCATATATCAAGTCCCTCACCAAACTTGTAAGTCGAGCGCTTCTGCCTCGCAATCGACCTTACCTTGAACCATTAGGACCTCCTTTCCATTAGTCCCCAACCATTTCACACGCAAATTCAAACCTCGATCAACATCGAGCAATTTTCAAATCAAATCAATACATTTAAATCACACTTAAATACTATTTCATAAAAGAAGAAAAGGGAGTAGAATGGAATCTTCGATTCTTCTCCTCAATCATTTGGGCCCGAGGAATCTTTCTTAAGTTCAAGTAATTGTCTTCTTTAAAAGACTCATAACGCGATTACATATCAAACCTTTTTTACAATAAATCAAATCAAGTCTTCTTTTCCTAAACACTTGGATGAAAAAGAGAGAGAGTCGGCTCTTTGACTAGCTTTCCCGATTACTTGAGCCCGAGGAATCTTTCTTAAGTTCAAGTAATTGTCATCTATTTAACATACTCTAACCATATTAAAACTCTTTCACAATTAAGGATGAAAAAGAGAGAGAGCCGATTCTTCGACTCGCTTTTCCGATTACTTGGGCCCGAGGAATCTTTCTTAAGTTCAAGTAATCGTCACCCAATCAAAACCCTAACACACTTAATCCACAACTCAAAGAACATTGTTTAAGTCATTCTTCCACGCATATGAACTAGTGCTTCAGCCTCCTCTAGCGAGCAGACAAGCCAACGTTTAGTAGTTAGAACGCGACCTAAACCCTCGTTCACCTCAAACCAACCAAAACCCTAAAACACGTCCAAATCAAACTATTTTCTCAATCAAATCTTTAACACACTCAATTCATACTCAAACAACTTTCACAAAAAGAACATTGTTTAATCCATTCTTTCGCGCATATGAACTAGTGCTTCAGCCTTCCTTGACGAGCAGACAAGCCAACGTTTAGCAGTTAGAATGCGAATTAAACTCTCGTTCGCTTAAAAAAACACAAACCAACCGTAGTACCACGAACTACGAATGCTCTGACTTTCCCATTGCACGAGGGAATACGTAGGCCCAAGGGTTCTCAATCCTTGCCGAGCACACTAATAAAAAACCACCCCATTTTCCCTTTTAAAAATTAATCCTTTTACCTTAGAAGATAAACAAACAAACCTAGCTAACTTTCTCACGAATCGAATGAAGAGGTTCCCGTTGAGTACAATGGACGTAGAGGGTGCTAACACCTTCCCTCTTGCGTAACCGACTCCCGAACCCGAATTTGGTTGCGATGACCATGTTCTTATCTCCCTTTAAAGGTTTTCTCGATATTTTCCTTTCCCACTTTTGGGATAAATAAAGTTCGGTGGCGACTCTATTTCGAACAGTTTTTTCCGCGTCCATCGCGAGGATCGTATTTTTTGAGGTACGACAGAATGCGTGTGATGCCGCATGTGGAAAGATTGAGTATACACTTAAGATAAGTGATGGTGACGAGGTCGACCATCAAACTCAGTGGAGGCTGACCAATGCAACCCATTCTCTCACCTAGACAATGGGCCGATTGTTAAGTCTGAGAAGCTGAGAAGCCAAACCCTTTCGTAGTGCGGAAACTATCGGGAATAGTTGTTACGCGATACTACCCTCATTTGAGGCTGGTGATCTATTCTCGGTGAATGGCACTTACTCTAAGATTGCTCTACAACTCGCTGGCGATCCGCTTGTTGTTTTGCTTTCCTGGGAGGAGCTGATGATAATGAGTACAAGTACAAAAATCACCCTAGTATAAACCTTTGGGGATGGGTAGAGCCTTGACTTCATGACAACGACCCTTTGACCCCATGTTTTTTCTATGTTTTTGTGTGCTGCATTCATGCATTCATTTAAAAAACATTAAAACATTCAAAAATTTTGTTCTCTTCTAGTCTCTCTGTTTTTCAAATTAAACTAAGACTGTGATTGCAAATATCAGAGAAAAGGATTGCGCTAATGGATTTTGGTAGAAGGAGAACTCATACGTATACCTTCAAGGTTCCAAAGTTAGAGGATTTGAGAAGGTTAGCGAGGATGATCACTAACCCTGAGGCTTTCAGAGTCAAGCACGGAGGTTTGCTACCGCTGTTAAGAGTCCATGTGATTGAGGGAATCATGGATGCGCTCATTCAGTTTTATGATCCAGTTTATCACTGTTTCACATTCCCGGATTACCAGCTTGCACCAACGCTGGAGGAGTATTCTCATCTGACTGATCTGCACATTACAGATCGAGCTCCATTTTCTGGACTGGAAGAAATTCCAAAGAATTAGACCATTGCAAGAGCAATTCATTTGGACGAGTCTGAGGTCAGGACTCACATGACCGCTAAGGGTGGCATCCAAGGTTTGCCAGCCCAGTTCTTGACAAAGAAAGCCCTGTATTTTTCCAGTATAGGAAACGTGACTGCTTTTGAAAGCATCTTTGTCTTGCTCACCTACGGGTTATTTTTGTTTCCCAACATCAATAACTTCGTCGATATCAACTCCATTAAGGTTTTTCTCATTGGAAACCTTGTACCGACTTTGCTCGCAGATGTGTATCATTCTGTACACTTGGGAAATTTGTACAGCGGAGGGGAGATCACATGATGTGTACCTCTGCTTTACAAATGGTTTATCTCCCACTTGCCCAAGTCTGCTGCTTTTTGGGATTGCAAGAGTGCCTTACGTTGGTCGTAGAAGATCATGTCTCTTACCAACTCTGATATAGATTGGTGTAATAGGATCTATGATGGGATCAGAATCATTGACCATTGTGGAAACTTCCCCAACGTACCCCTTATAGGAACTAAGGGAGGAATCAACTACCATCAAGTTCTCGTTCATCGTCAATTTGGATACCCGATGAGACACGTCCCACGGGGTGTTTATCTGGAAGGTCTTTTCTTCAAGGAAGGAGAAAACGACAGAGCACTAAAGATGGAAATAGTACACGCTTGGAAGCATGTTCATAAGAAAGGATGTGAGTCTCTAGGAAAACTGGACTGTGTCTCGGTGGAGCCTTATCTCCATTGGGTACAAACTAGAGCTCTCAAGCTAAAAATGCCTTATCCTCGTTACGAAATTCTTCCGCCGAGGGAATCTGTCATGTACTTCATGACGGAAACTGAAAAGCTTCAGGTTACTCTCAACAAAGTTCAACGGGAGAGGAGGTCTTGGAAGAACAAGTATCGTACCCTCAATGTAGAGTGCATCAAAATACAGCAATTACTAAAAGAAAAAGACGCTCTGATTGAAATTTTGGAGCAACATGCTGTGGAGAATCAAGATGACCAAAGGAATTTGCTCACTCCTTTCACCTGGCAAAGGAATGACAACCCGACAATGGCCCAAGAGCCCCGATCAAAGAAAAGGAAGATACCAGAGTCAGCACCCAATTTCTCTTTAGAGAGGACTCGGGACCCATTAGCTTAGGTTTCTATTTCTGCACCTTGTAATCTACTGTATTTCCATTTCTGTAATCCTTTGAATTTCAATAAAAGGGGTTTCCCCACTGTTTGATATTTGCAATCTAATTGTCGAAGTTTATTTTGATTAAACCTTAAACAATTAATATAATCATTGCATTCATCATTCTCACATCGCGTATTCTTCTTACCTACGAATCTCACGTTTGTGTCTCGATTCTAGAGTCAAACTATCTCATTCGTATAATACTCGGGCCAATTGTCAAAAAAAGATGGATGATCTTGAGGAAGAAAACGGAGATTTGAAGGAAGAGATCGACGCTCTGAGAGAGGATATGAGAAAGCTTCGTAACGACATGCAAGCCATGGCAGAAGCTCAACTACAAAGAACTGTGATCTCAGAGATCACCTCAACGCCCATCGTAGAAAAGTATGATCCTAGGTATCAAATACCGAAAGATCATCCTTGGGGCATGCCTGTTAACTATATCCCGGAAGGATATGTTCTGCCGATCACTGAAGATCAGGGAATCACAACAGAAACTGCTGGGCCTGAAGGTTACAAACTTCGGGAAAGCGAATATGCCAGAGGCATACTGAAGACTCCTGAAGGTTACAAACTTCGGGAAACGCCAAGACTCACCACCGTAGTAACGGTACCACCCCCTGTGGTGCACACTGTCCCGAAAGGACAGATTCCACAGACGCCTTCTGGTAAGAAGGAAACTATGTTTGACAAAATGGAGGAATTCCAGGAGCAGTTCTTGGAAATGCAGAAGGAACTGCAAGCCATTCGCGGTTAGGATCTATTTGGAAAGGACGCCGCAGACCTCTGCTTGGTCCCAAATGTGAAAGTCCCACATAAATTTCAAGTGTCCGACTTTGAAAAGTACAAGGGTAACTCTTGCCATCAAAGCCATCTGGTGATGTACGCTCGGCGAATGTCAGCTCAGATGGAGAATCAGGACCTATTGATTCACTACTTCCAGGATAGTTTAACCGGGGCCGCACTCAAATAGTACATGGGTTTAAACCGTACTACGATCAGTACATTCAGAGATCTTGGTACTGCCTTCGTCCAACAATACAAATACAATTTGGACATGGCACCCGACAGAGATCAACTCAAATTGATGTCGCAAAAGGACAAGGAAACCTTTAAGGAGTATGCTCAAAGGTGGCGTGAAATCGCAGCTCAAATTTGTCCACCTCTTGAGGAAAAAGAGATGACAAAGATCTTCTTAAAGACCTTAAGCTCATTTTACTATGACCGAATGGTTGCCAGTGCACCCAGTGATTTCACCGAGATGGTGGGCATGGGCGTACGTCTTGAGGAAGCTGTCCGAGAAGGACGTTTGGTAAAAGACACTGGATCGACGAGCGGTACTAAAAAATATGGTAGTGATCTCCCTAAGAAAAAAGAGCAGGATATTGGGAATATCTCTCTCGGAAAGCAAAGGCGACGTTATCAACCGGTAGCAGCTGTGACTCCTGCTATCAACCCTGCGTCTATTCCTACGTATCAACCTCAGGTTGCGCAGAGCCAACCTGACCAACAAAGGACACAACAGCCTCTTCAGCAGGCTCGTCGTCCATATAACAACAACTGTACAACACGGCCACCAGGATTTAATCCTATACCCGTAACATACGCAGAGTTGTTTCCGTTACTACTGGCTAAGGGGCACATTCAGACTAAATCTCCTCTTACAGTACCGGAAAATCCGCCTTTTTGGTTTAAGGTGGATCAAACTTGCCCTTATCATCAAGGAGGATCAGGGCATAACATAGAGACTTGTCTCAATTTCAAGTCCGACATGCAAAAACTTGTTAGGAGCGGGGTCTTATCCTTCAAGGATACAAATCCTAATGTTCTCACGAACCCGCTGCCTCAACACGAGAAGGCTGCAGTCAATCTCATTGAAAAAGAGACTAACGATGTCTATCAAATTCACGATGTACTCTTGTTGAAAACCAATCTGGTCAAGATGCATTGTAGATAGAGTGGATATGGCCATGTGCCACCTCATAATTATCACCAGTGTGATATCTGCTCTAAAGACAATGCAATCAGGGATGTTCTGTGGTGCAAGCAGCTCTACAGGAACAAATGGATCTCAGATGGATCCAAGAGCACCGAGTTCGTGGAGTTAACATGGTCTACACGAATTCTAACGTCATTCAGAACCACGATATCCATGCAATGAATGCCAACTTGGTGGCGATGCAATCAAGGCAAAGCCAGTATCATAAGCTACCGCGACACGATTATAGTTCTAGTCTGACTTGCTCGGTAAACAAACAGGGATGCTCTTTCATACAAGAGGCCCTCCAGCGTCAGATGGATCTTGGATGGATCCAGGACTACCATGATAGGAACCCTTATCATATCAACATGGTTCAGATCTTTGATATTCGCGTGATGAATACCAACCTGGTAGAGTTACATGTTGAGCAGGTCCTACTCGGATTCTTAATATCACATGACTATCAAAGCTGTAAAGCGGGTTGCGAAAACGATCGAGGTTATACCTTTGTCCAGGAGGCACTTCAGCACTTGTTAAATCACTAGTGGATGCCAATTTATATGGATGAAGATACTTAGCAGATTAGTATCAATAACAGGAATCCTACTCGGCGTCAGAGTCAGGATATCCGATCTGTGGAAACTAAACTAGTGAGGTTACATTGTATTCAAAGTGGGCGTGGCCAGGTGCCACCACACAACTATGAACGTTGCGGCGTCTGTTCAGAAAGTAACCAAGGGTGTTACTTTGTGAGAGCAGCTCTTCAATGTCAGGTGGATCATGGAGAGATTCATCCATATCCAGGTTCTGGACCCATCAACTGGACGCCGAACTACCTTGCCGAGCAAGTTGAGGACGTTGTCACGATCTCTGGTCGTCACCAGACCAGGGATATTTTTGCCATTATCCCTCTACTTGACGAATCTAAAGTTCCCAACCGGGAACGGATCGAGATTACTTACGATGGTCAGAAAAATCAGAAGGCTCCTATAGTCGTCTATCTACCAGGACCAACACCGTATGAATCAACTAAGGCTATCCCTTACAAATACGGTGCAACGACAATTGAAAATGGAAAGGAAATTCCATTACCCTCCATCGTGAATATTGCAGACATCAGTCGTGTAACACGGAGTGGTAGAATCTTCTACCGAGGAGTTGGAGAACCTAACAAGGAAATGGAACTTCAGACAGAAACTCCTGATCTATCAGTCGGTCAATCCAGTAATCCCGACCTTTCAAAAAATAATGATGAGATGCTGAAGCTCATCCAAAGGAGTGAATATAACATTGTTGATCAACTGTTATAGACTCCTTCAAAGATCTCGGTGTTATCATTGTTACTCAGTTCAGAAGTCCACAGGGAGGCTCTACAGAAAGTCTTGGAGCAAGCCTTTGTGGAACAGGATGTAACAATCAGACAGTTCGATAGCATTGTCTCTAACATCACTTCCTGCAATAATTTGGGATTTAGTGATGAGGAATTACCCGAAGAGGGTCGCCGTCATAACATGGCGCTCAACATTACAGTTAACTTCCAGGACGATGCTTTAGCCAGCGTCTTGGTAGACACAGGGTCAACCCTGAATGTTATGCCGAAGTCTACTTTGATGCAATTATCATTCAAAGGCCCTCTGATGAGAATCAACGAGGTCGTCGTCAAAGCGTTCGACGGATCCAGAAAAATAGTTATCGGTAAAGTTGATATTCCCATAACTATTGGTCCTCATACTTTCCAAGTCACTTTCCAGGTCATGGATATCCGGGCAACATACAGTTGTTTATTAGGAAGGCCTTGGATACATCAGGCTGGAGCGGTCACTTCGACCCTCCACCAAAAGCTAAAGTTCATCAAGAACGATCAACTTGTCACAGTTTGTGGGGAACAAGCCTTGCTTGTGAGTAACTTGTCATCATCTGCTGGTATAGAACCCGAGGAGGCTATTGGAACTCAGTTCCAAGCGCTGTCGGTCGGCGAGGACAATCAATCCCAAGGAGGAACCTCGATTTCCTCATACAAAGATGCTATCAAAACGGTCGAGAGTACCGATACAACCGGATGGGGACATCTTGTCATTCCTATTGACAATAAAACAAAGAAGGGTCTTGGTTTTTTTGCAACCTGTACCCGGATAGCTGCCAACGATGAAAGTCTTCATCCCCTTCAAAACTTCTTCCATAGTGGAGGTTTTCTTCACCTAGTGTCTCAAGCAGTACATGCTATCAATGAGGAAGATCCCTCTGACACAGATGAAGAATGTAAGTCCTACCTTAACGAGGACGGTTATATGTCTCAGGAGGAGGTGCCTATGCCATTTTGCTATCCCGCACAGAGTCTGAGATTTATACCAAGGTCAGACGTCGAAATGATCTATGGAGATTGTGATCCGGAAGGATGTCGTGCTCTGCCAAATTCATTAGAGAAAGCCACTCTGATGAAAGACAACTTTGACCATAATTACTATGGCCCAATGGATGGTCTGCCAATGTGGCAACCTTACCCAGGAAACTTGGGGCAAGAGAGTCACCCGAGTAATGAAAATCGGCTGGCCATCATTGAACAGAATACCTGTGTCCCCACCATGTCATGGGATCAACACTCAGGTCATTCAGAAACTACTCAACATGAAGATGAATTTGCAACGTTTGTAGGGCTTGAATTCATCAACTATGCTTTTCCCGAGGTCAACGTCATCGAGAGGGATGACTCCTCCAGTTCCAAAGAAATTTGGGATACCTTGGGACAACCGAGTGGGAAATACGACTATATGGTCAAGTACACCGCTCCCGAAAGCTCTCGTATCAGGTTTGAAAATATCCAGCCAACTGGATGGGAAGATACAGCTGAGAGCACAAATACGATGCAAAATGCAACAGAGGAATTCTCCTACGACAATTCTGCCTGGGAGACAGATTCCAATGATCCCGCTCCACCAGAAATCAGCATTATTTCTGAAGACAAATCAAGGAAGGTGCCATACTTTGTGATTCACCGAGGAGTTCGCCGCCAATGGGTTGCCGTCGAGGTCCCGAAGATCGTTCAGCAGTCAAAGTAATTGCCATCTTTAACCTTTCACCCTGCCCAGGTGAAACAGATGTTTTGATAGGGCTCGCTTTCTGTAAATTTTCCCTCTTCGCTTAGGATAGAGTTTTGTTTTATAGGGCTGTAGTTTCAAGATTCGACTTGTTCATTAATAAAATAACGTCGTTCTGTAATTTCCGCATTAATTGTTGTTTTCTCTTTTTGCTTTCTCAGAAAATGGTAATCCTAAAAAACAATTCAAATAAAAGCAAGCAGTAAAATAAATACACTGCACACACTTGCATTTTCTCTATCTCTTCTAAACACGAATCATCACGTCATGCAGATTGCTTGTTTTAAACCCCGTTGAAACATACGATCCGATGCCTTCTCCCAACTTTGAGTTCCCGGTATTCGAGGCTGAAGAAGAAAATGACGACAAAATTCCAGAAGAGATCTCCCGATTACTCAGACAAGAGGAAAGGTTCATTGAACCTCACAAAGAGCCGTTGGAAACGGTAAACTTGGGTTCAGAAAAAGAGAGAAAAGAAATCAGGATTGGGGCACTGCTCAGTCCAACTGCCAAAGAGAGTTTGATAAAGCTTCTCAAAGAATTTCCTGATGTATTTGCTTGGTCCTATCAGGATATGCCAGGGTTGGATACCAGCATCGTGGAGCATCATTTACCGTTGAGATCGGAATGTCCGCCAATAAAGCAAAGGTTGAGATGCACTCACCCGGACATGGCCATCAAAATCAAAGAGGAGGTACAGAAACAGATTGACGCAGGCTTCCTCGCCACATCTGAATATCCTCAATGGTTAGCCAATATCGTACCCGTTCCGAAAAAGGACGGAAAGGTCAGAATGTGTGTCGACTACAGGGATCTGAATAAGGCAAGTCCAAAGGATGACTTTCCTTTACCACACATTGACATGCTGGTAGACAACACAACAAAATTCAAAGTGTTCTCCTTCATGGATGGATTCTCGGGCTATAACCAGATCAAAATGGCGCCGAAAGACATGGAGAAAACTTCGTTCATTACCCCATGGGGTACCTTTTGTTACAAGGTAATGCCGTTCGGTTTGAAGAACGCCGGGGCAACCTATCAAAGGGCCATGACTACTCTGTTTCATGACATGATACACAAAGAAATTGAGGTATATGTTGATGATATGATTGCAAAATCTAAAACAAAGAGTGAGCACGTTGAACATCTGTCAAAATTGTTCGAACGTCTAAGAAAATTCAAACTCCGCTTGAATCCCAACAAGTGCACCTTCGGTGTCCGTTCAGGGAAACTACTAGGGTTCATCGTCAGCCAGAAAGGAATTGAGGTTGATCCTGACAAGGTCAAGGCCATTCAAGAAATGCCTTCTCCGAAAATTGAAAAACAAGTCAGAGGATTCCTGGGACGTTTGAACTACATCTCCAGATTCATATTCCTTATGACCGCGACCTGTGCGCCGATTTTCAAATTACTCAAAAAGAACCAGGATTGCGTTTGGTCAGAAGATTCCCAAACCGCCTTCGACAGTATTAAGGAATACCTGTTGAATCCTCCGATTCTATCACCTCCAGTGGAAGGAAGACCACTGATTATCTACCTCACAGTCCTAGAGGACTCAATGGGATGTGTACTTGGCCAACAAGACGAAACCAAACGGAAAGAGTCTGCCATTTACTATTTGAGCAAGAAATTCACCGACTGCGAAACGCGGTACACGATGCTTGAGAAAACTTGTTGTGCTTTGGCTTGGGCAGCCAAACGTCTTCGCCAATACATGATTCGTCATACTACTTGGTTAATCTCCGAAATGGATCCAATCAAGTACGTTTTCGAAAAACCTGCTCTTACGGGAAGGATTGCCCGTTGGAAGATGCTGTTATCAGAATATGACATAGAGTATCACGCTCAGAAAGCCGTTAAGGGAAGTATTTTAGCCGATCATTTGGCTCATCAACCGATTGACAATCAAGAATCAATCGGGTTTGACTTCCCAGACGAAGATGTCATGTATCTAAAGATGAAAGACTGCGATGAACCGCTACCCAGTGAAGGGCCAGAACCAGGTTCCCAATGGGGACTTATCTTTGACAGAGCTGTCAATCATTACGAAAACGGAATTGGGGTAATCATTGTTACCCCTCAAGGTACCCACATTCCTTTCACCGCTCGACTTACGTTCAAATGTACGAACAACGAGGCCGAATACGAAGCTTGTATTATGGGTCTCGAAGAAGCGATTGATTTAAGGATAAAAAACTTGGACGTATATGGCGACTCAACCTTGGTTATCAATCAGATAAAAGGAGATTGGAACACATACCAATCAGGACTGATCCCTTATAAAGATTATGCAAGAAGGTTGTTACCTTTCTTCAACAGAGTTGAGTTTCATCATATCCCTCATGAGGAGAATTACATGGCTGATGCATTAGCCACCATCTCTTCCATGATTAGTGTAGGTCAATGGAACGACCTACCTAAGATCGACATAATGCGCCTTGAACGGCCCGCTTACATCTTCACGATTGAAGCAGTCATAGACGACAAACCTTGGTATCACGATATCAAATGCTTCCTTCAGAAACAAGAGTACCCACTTGGGGCACTTAGAAAAGACAGAAAAACCCTCAGAAGATTGGCTGGAAGCTTCTTCTTGAGCGGGGACACTCTCTATAAGAGAAATTTTGACATGGTCTTGCTTCGATACGTCGACAAACCAGAAGCAAACATAATGATGAAAGAAATTCATGAAGGATCCTTTGGCACTCATGCCAACGGACATACAATGGCGAGAAAAATTCTCAGAGCAGGGTACTATTGGTTGACAATGGAATCCGACTGCTACAAGTACATGAGGAGGTGTCACAAGTGTCAGATATACTCCGACAAAATTCATGTACCGCCATCGCATCTCAAAGTTCTCTCTTCCCCGTGGCCTTTTTCCATATGGGGAATCGACATGATTGGCTTGATCGAACCTAAGGCTTCAAACGGACATCGGTTCATCCTAGTAGCCATTGACTACTTCACCAAGTGGGTCGAAGCAGCGTCATTCGCCAATGTAACCCGACAAGTGGTGGTCCGATTTATCAAAAACAATATCATCTGCCGTTATGGTGTTCCAAGCGAGATCATTACTGATAATGGATCTAACTTGAACAACAGGATGATGAAAGAGTTGTGTGCAGAGTTCAAGATTGAACATCATAACTCATCTCCCTACCGACCCAAGATGAACGGAGCGGTAGAAGCGGCTAACAAGAACATCAAGAAGATTGTTCAAAAGATGGTCGTAACCTACAAAGATTGGCACGAGATGCTACCCTTTGCTCTTCACGGTTATCGCAAGTCTGTTCGCACTTCAACAGGGGCTACCCCTTTCTCTCTAGTATATGGCATGGAAGCAGTGCTCCCCATAGAAGTATTGATGGAAGCTAAGCTCACCGAAGCTGAATGGTGTCAAAGTCGACACGACGAGCTTAATCTGATAGAAGAAAAGAGAATCACGGCACTATGCCATGGTCAGTTGTATCAACAGAGAATGAAGAGGGCGTTTGACAAAAAGGTCCGACCTCGTGTTTTCAGAAAAGGAGACCTTGTGCTAAAAAAGATACAATCATTTCTCACTGATCTGCGAGGCAAGTGGACTCTGAATTATGATGGCCCCTATGTGGTCACGAAAGCTTTCTCAGGCGGCACCTTGAGACTTGCAACCATGAACGGAGAGGAATTTGCCTACCCAACGAATGTTGATGTAGTCAAGAAATACTTCGCCTAAACTAAAAAAAAAACATCTCAGTGGATTGAAAACCCGAAAGGGCGGTCCAGGCAAAAGTTAGAGACATGAAGAAAAATCATCCCGGTGGATTGGAAACGTCACAGTACAATCCAGGCAAAAATTAGGGATAATGGCAAGTAACTATGTTCAACAGAGGCAAATCCCTCAGCAGCAGTTACATCATCTGTCAGAAAACTCCAGTCAAGGTCATCTTCGACAGAAGCTCAGGATGCCCAGAATTCAAAGTTGGTAGAAGGATAGTGGTCGTTATGTTTCAACGTAGCTCTTTTCCCTGTAAATTACCATTTTCTAAACTTTGTATATACTCTTTGGAATCACGCGTTTGGCTGATCACCATCTCATCAATAAAATTTGAGCCCTTGTGCTTTTGTTTGTAATTCTTGTTTGTTTTATTAGCTTTACATAACGACGTTGTTAACATGATTAACGATTCTTGAAATAAAACAAAAATGAATTTACTTGTTAAAATTTTTTCTGCTTTTAAAATAAAGACGACAATTTCTTTTGACTATTGAACATCAAAGGGACATCAACCGCTTCTCCGGAAGTAAACAAACTTCAAAGTGCAGAATCAAAGTACTCCTTCTAACCCAGTACGCCTGAATGAAGGGACCAATTGTGTCAGAGACCTTGTTCGTCTGACACGCCTCGACCGAGTTCTCATCTCCTAAGCCCGACCGACATAGCTCCCAACAGGGACTATCTCTCCTAAGCAAGGAGGAATTGCTATTCTGAACCAACGGTACTTCTTCGCCCCGCGATGGCCGAGTATCCAGTCGTGTTCACCTGTCAGTTTGTATGTCGCGTCAGTTTTGTCGGCATAAACATACACACATCATGCATTATTGATTTGCATTCACATTTCATATTGCATCACTATCACTCTAGTCAGTCTTGTCCCCTAGTGATAGAAGTTCTCTCAATCGAGTTGTCAGTTCTTGCCTCGTCGGGAAGTGTTACGTCTGAACATTCTCTCTCCTCCAGTTTTATTTCTGGATTGAAGTTGGGTCCTCGACCACTTTGATAACTTGAACCTATGAAAAACCAGAGAAGCCCTCAGTTAACATCACTCTTCGCCATTGAAGATGATATCCTTGCTTTCCCGTATTAAGGAAAATCCACAGAGAAAGCTTCCTAATCGAAGATTCGGCAGTACGGCAGTTTTTCTCCGAAAAACCCACTGGTGAAAAGGTCATCGGCACCTCAAAATTGGATCCCATCATATGGCATTTCTCCGGGAAGATCCCGAGAAAAGTATGATGTAAGACCCCCAAGCGACAGCAGTCTCCCAAGAGACTCGCTTTCCCCAGTAGAAACAAATGGCGTCTCCAATAGAGAAGTTTGTGCAACTGTACAACTCAGACGGTTGGGTTTCCCAGCAAGTTTGACATCAAAACTTTTTCCGTCAAATGGCATCTCCCCAGGAAAATTCGGCGAGAAGTTTGGGGAAAACCGCTACGCATAGCGTCCCTTGTCAATTAAGCTTATTGACAAAAGAAACTAAGACCAGTTCCTTGGTAGGAAACCAGGATCGAGGGGAAGTTTAAATCAGAAACTAAGACCAGTTCCTTGGTAGGTAACCAGGATCGAGGGGAAGTTTGTTTTAGCAACTGAGACCAGTACCTTGGTAGGAAACCAAGAACGAGGGGAAGTTGACAAAAGAAAACTGAGACCAGTTCCTTGGCTGAAGACCAGGATCGAGGGGAAGTTTACCTTTTCTAAGCATCATTGCTCAGCAAAACAAGATGAATGTGATCCGCCATTCATAACCACCACCAAAATTTCGGGTATTCCGATATTTAATCCTCTTGCACCCCGAATGCCCGAATACCTTCGTCATTCACACCTTCGTGTCCAAGAAGATTAAATAGGGGCATCTGTCATACCCCAAATTTTGACCACTAAGATTTCCCATCATTGTGCAAATCATTATCACAATATGGAGGAACCATCATACTTCATCAGTCTCTCCAAAGATGGGTGAGCATCCACTACAATCAAAATTAGGGTTCCAAGCCCTCTCTGAGTGCTTAGACAAAGGATCAATCAAGGAATGACATGATCTTCAACTTGTCTAACCTCTCAAACATCCACAATGGATTAAAAGGACTCCCACTTCAAGGATTAAGCACAAGGCTGCTCCCTTCTAGGTGGATCAAGTCTCAAGATTGACAGTGTCACCAAATTAGGGTTTTGGTCGACCAGGGCCTCCAGATGGAAATTTTTCATCTGGGCACAAGCCAATGATCCAAAACCTAACCTAATATACTCCATGGGACCTCATGGACCCAATCATCAAGTCAATCTTACCTCAGGGGATGCATTCATCAAAAATCAGGAATTAGGGTTTCTTGACCTAATTCACCCCTAAGTTGACTTTTGGGACAAACCATGAGCCAAGACCTCAAGAGAGGGGTTGAGGGTCTCTAATGAACTATATTTATCCATTTGGAACAATGGATTAATCTAATAAGCTTGAGCAACAAGTCTCAATTTCATCTGCACCATAATTAGGGTTTTAAGGGAAAAGTCAACTGTAACTTTGAATTTCGACCAGGACATGCTCCCAAACCCTAAGACATGATTCAATCTACCCTATAACACCCATGGAACATGTCCATCAAGTTTGATTTAGGTCAAGGACATGATTTCATGAAGAATTGCACAGTTTGGAATTCATCTGCTAAAAAGTCAACTGTGCACAAAAGTCAACTTTGACTTTTTGAGATTTTTCACCAAAATGGATTTTTAACCCTAAAATGATGTTAATGTATGATTTGAATCATCATTCATCAAGAAAAATCAAGAAAAGTTGGATAACTTGTAAAAGGGGTAACCATAAAAACTTAGAAAATTTTCTAAGTTAAAAATAAAGTGACAAGGGTACCAACTTTGGAGGATCATAACTCCTAAACCACAAAACCATTTTTCCTTATCCAAAGATGGGTTTGTATCCCTCATTACCCTCTACAAAAACTTTAACTAGACCTAAGTCCAATTCATTAAGGATTTTGAGTTATGGAGTGATCAAAATCAAGAGAAAACACTTTGTTCCAACACTTAGTGAAAATTTCACTAAGTCAGATTTTGCCTTACTTTTTGCCAAATGTAGGGGGATTTTTCACTTGGATTCAAAAGAGATCAAAACCAAACATGTTCAAACAATTGTTGTATCATGTAAGGGTTTTCCAAAATGGTCAAGAACATTACCAAATTCAACTTACACCATGAGATATGACATTGGTAAGTTGCCTTGCTGAAATCTGTCAAAGGCAAGGCAGAATTTGCAATTTTGCTCGATTTACCAAAATCAGCCAAATTCAAATGCTCCTATCCACTTGGACACATCTGAGGATTGAATCTAAAGGGGACAATCACTGAGCCAAGCCTCCAAAGTCCATGGAACAAGAAATAACATGTTGAACCTAGAATGGCCAAAATAGGGACAAAACTCCAAATTTGGATTGAAGCATTCAATGGAAGCATCGAGGTGGCATGGACTGAGCCATTTTCATCTGAAATTAGTCAAGACTTATCCAAGACCAAGGGAACCAAAGCTCTGTGCCCTAACCTCTAGTCAATGGCTAGAGGAGACTTGGATTTTCATTTGCCAACATTGGCCAAACCTACTTAGCAGTTGCCATTCACTATTCCTTGCAAAACAAACTTGCTCTACTATAAATTAAGCTCAATTGTGTTCAGTTTAAGTACACCAAAGCCATCAAACATATGCTTTCCTCAAAATCTCTTCTTTCACTTCAATTTTTCCTTCCAAAGCAAGTCACTATCGGGTTTTGAGCTAGAGGGCAATTCCACTCAAACCAATCACTCACACACCTCACATACATCACATATGAGCTGATCAAACACTTAAATAACAACTGGAACACCGATTTCTCAGAATCACCAGTCAATTGCTCAAGGTTTTAACCAAAGTGCAGTTGAGATGCCATGAAGTGATCCAGCCAATTTCCATCAAGTCCAAGCATTCAAACGCACTCCATAGCACCTAGGGAAGCTGTTCAGATCATCACAACACAACTGTAACACCTCCTACACAAATCACGATCACCAGCTGCAAGTGGTAAGCATGAGCTCTTCTAACTCTATGATCCATGCAATTTTTGCTGCACAATAATTTGGCCATATGTTCATAATCATGCATGGAATGTTTTCCCTCAATTAATTGCTTTGTTTGAATCGTGTATAAAAAATCCTAGCCTTCATGCAGAAATTAGGGTTCTTGAGGTTTTTTCGTGATTTCTTGTTATATGTTTAATTTAAATGAAATTAATGGACATAGACATGATCGTGAGGTTGAGACGAGCATAATGATATGTGGATTACATGATATGATTAAGTATTCAGTGAGATTAGAGAGAAAATGCAAATCTGGGAATCTAAGAACACGCGCGTTCTTCAGCTTGTTCTTGGCGCCATTTCTTTCAAATTCAAATATTTGAATTTTGTGATTTTATTTAATTGACTCAAAAATTAATTTCTCTCTGAGTTTTAATGATTTTGAGTTGATTCTTTTTTTAATAATTCACAAAAATGTTAAAATATTTTATTTTATCAAAAAATCCCAAAAAATATTATTTATTTTATATAATTGATATTTTTGCAAAGAATTAATGTTTTAATTGTTTTTGACATTTAAAATGTTTTTTCCACATTGATTTTACAACTTTTAATGCTTTCTAATTATTTTGTAGGTCAATACTTAATTTTTGAAGCATTAATCCAAGATCACAATTTGTTTTTCATATGTTAAACAATTTTGATCATTTTAATTGAATTTTTCTTCAATTAAATACATTTTTAAAAACAAATTAGGGTTTTTGGATTAATTCAACACTCATAAATCATTTTCAAAACATTTTGGGCCTCTAATAGAGTGTAAGACCCAATCCTTTTTTTGACCAAATCATTTTTGGGCCTCAGTGTATTGTATAAGTCCCGATACCGTCAAAAACAAACGGCGCGATCGTCGCCCTTTTGAAAAATAACCATCTGGGCCTCTCCTCGAGCTATAAGACCCATTCAAACTTTTTGGGCCTCTAATAGAGTGTAAGACCCAACCCCCTTTTAACCAAAATCACTTTGGGCCTCACTTATTGTATAAGTCCATCTGCGTTAAAAGAAAATAAACGGCGCGATCGCCATTTCAAACAGAAAAATCATCTGAGCCTACCCTCGTGTTATAAGCCCCACTCTTTTTCTTTAAACCTTTTGGGCCTCAAATAGAGTGTAAGACCCAATCCCTTTGTATAGAAAACCTTTTTGGGCCACAGTCACTTGTATAAGTCCCTCTGTACAAATTCAAACAGTGCACTCATTGATAAAACCCTGGGCCTCTCCTCGAGCTATAAGCCCCAAATCTTTCTTTTTTAAAGCACTTTCTCCTTTGATTTTGAATATACTGTTGTTTTCAATCTTTTTTTGTTGAACAACTAACCAAACAGCATGGAAGCTCTACAACCGAGTAAGTGGTTATTGCTTTCATTTACCGCTTTCATATACATATAACTGTATTGTGGGGGCTGTTTCACTGTAAGTCTTCTTTCATAAACTCATATCAACTGTGTAATAATAGTATAGATATTTAGAGTTTCCCCGGCAGCTACGTCTAGCATTAAGCCAGTTGATCACTCTTAGAAATAGTCTAAACTAGATCCCCATAGGATTACCAGACACAGTCTTCCCTCCTCTTGGGGTTAAACAATATGGAGACATGAAAGGCAACATTCTCTGTGAACCCTTTCATAGACTGTCACTGTAAAGACCATATACTAATGCATGCATCAAATCATATATTATACATGATAAGTACGTTTGGTACTGAAATATACAATAAGTTCCTAGTTAACACATTATATACATAAATGCCTCTACAACCAAAAACACTAAAGACTAAGGCATTACATATACAAGATGTTCCAAAATGATAAAAACTAAGAACTAGATCAAAACAATGATCTCAAAACATAAACGCCATAGCGGAAGCCATGCCATCTCAAAAGCTACGATCCATAAGGAAAGTCAAATAACCTTATCCTTACCCTTCGCGGAACCTGCAGAACCTGTGATGTAAACAACAACAGTGGGGTGAGATACATCAAATCTCAGTGAGTTCCCTATCTTAAAGTCCTCTCGGCTTTACAAGGTTCTAACAAAGTCCTAACTCATGTCCAAGGGGAAAGGGGAAAGACCATGAGTACACACACACAAGTAACCATCACGGTGAGCCTGTAAACTCACACTAGTACCGAAGTACCTCTTGAGCCTGTAAACTCAAGGATTCACAAAGTACCGAAGTACGTTCTGAGTCCATACACTCAAGAACTCACATATCAATAACCAATACCAAGGCATCCCCTTTTCCCATACCCTTCTACGTCTAGAAGGCGATCCGAGTCATGGATCCTTGTAGCTACTTGGCATACGAATGGATTCGGGATCACTGGTCCGTACACCGTGATCCGTCACTTCACACGGCCAGTGCACCGTCACAAGTCTCTACCCATAGGTTCCATCGTACTAACACGGGACTCAAACCTGCCAAGTAGTTGTGTATAATGTTCAGAGGAGGTGCTCGAGTCTCATGAACTACACCGCACAAATTGTGGTTATTGATAAACAGAATGCACACGCTTCGGCCTTTCATGCACGAGCGTTGCCACACATGGAACAATTCACACTCCCGACACAGTTTTGGTAATAATCCTCACTCTGCCTATTTCATATTTTAGCATGCATACATTGTTAACAACAATTACACACATTTAACAGATAAAAGTCGACAAAACGACACTATTTCATAATTCCCGATATAATTAAATCAGCCGACAATCTTAAAACCATTGTAATAAGAAAGTACATTTTATTATCTTTCCAACGATACCAAAATTGTTCCAATCCGATTTACGTACAAAAAGTTACGGCATTGTAAACAATCGATCGGAAAATAAATCACAACAGCAGAATTTCTGCAACTCTCCTGGCCGTACGCGTATTGGCACACCCCATACGCGTATTGCCCAAGATTCTCGCCCAGCCATACGCGTATTGCCCCAAGCGATACGCGTATTGCTCAAAATGCTCGGCCATCCATACGCGTATTGCCCAAGGCCGTACGCGTATGGGCAGAAGCGTTTTTCCTTGAAAATTCCTTTTAAATTTTCCATACGCGTATTGCCCTTGCCGTACGCGTAATAACAAGCCCCATACGCGTATTGACATGCTCCATACGCGTATGGGCAGAGAAAAATGCAGAAAAACCTGCAGAATTTCCTGTTTACGGGTTGATCCAAAATCACCCCAAAATCCCATTTTTCATCAATCAAAATGCATCAAAACATGTTATAACATCACAACCAGTATAACATATAATCAAACATTGAATTTTAACTGTTAGATTCATGATTTTATACCAAAATACCCATTTTTCTCAATTTCCAATCTAACTCTAAACTCAAAATAACTCTACTCTAAAGAGTCTAACTAGAACCCACCTGGATTACTAGACGAGGAGGTTGATACTGAGACGAATAGATGAAGAACAGATGATTGTTGATGATCTAGAGCTTTTGGGAATTTTTCTCTTCTTCCTCCTCCTTTTCCTTTTCCTTCTTTCCTTTTTCCTTTCTTTTCTTCTTTTTAGCTTTTGTTTGTTTTTCCAAGGAAAATGAAAAGAAAATAGATAGTATAGAAACTATCATTTTTAGTAACACTACTAAATGTCCAAAATTAGCTCAAATACATCAAATTATAAAAACTCAACGTTAAATACTATTAATTTAATCGACTCTGAGTTCGTCAGTTTACTCTAATTATTCTATCAAATAATTACTCAGAGTACTCCGGAACCCAGTTGATCATAATAATATTCACCATAGCGTTTATAAATTTACGGGGTATTACAGTCACTCATAGAAGTTGTCAAAGAAACTCTATTCCCCAGAGATGATCTTTTCTCCGTGAATGGCATCTCTTGAGTTTCTTCCAAATTCTCGGACTTTCCTGGCTTGATCTATTCTCGGTGAATGGCATGTCTTGAACTTCTCGGGGTTTGGGGACCCACAGGCTTCTTAAAAGCAATTGTCAAGAAGCTCTACTCCCCAGAGATGATCTTTTCTCCGTGAATGGTATCTCTTGAGTTTCTTCCTAATTCTCAAACTTTCCTGACATGATCTATTCCTTGTGGATAACTTGCCTTGAATTTCTCGGGGTTTGGGGACCCATCGGCTTCTTAAAAGCAACCCCGCCTCCTCTTGGGCTTAGTACAAGGACCCTACGGCTTCTTAGAAGTATTCACAACCTCCTCTTAGGCTTCGTATAATGATCTCTTCCTCCGCGAATGATAGCCTCCTCTTGGGCTTCGTACAAGGACCCGTCGGCTTCTTAAAAGTTTCCAGCCTCCTCTTGGGCTTCGTACAAATTGTCCCGACGACCTCCTAGAGGTATAGGAACAAAACTTAGTCATCTGCATAAAACAGTCCTTTCAAAGAGTCTACTACTGTTTCTCAAAGCATGGTACAAAAGATGCAACTCTAGACTTGGACAGTCTAACCTCCTTGAGTCTCAAAGACATTCTCAAGTGACCCCTTCGTTAAATAGGAAGAAAACCCGTAGACTCGGACAGTCTCAATACCCTTTGGATTTCATGCTTCCTTAAAAAACAGGAATAACCCGGATCCTTGAATCAAATCCTCGAGTACAGTGTTGCTCATATAAGAACTGATTTTCTCTTTAAAAATCAGTATACTGGACCTGTCACTTAACTGAACAGTCACCATGGCCTCCTCTTGGGCTTTGTACAATGAACCTCCCCAGCGGAGTCAAACAAATTTTCGCCTCCATCTCGGGCTTTGTACGAGATACAAAAACTCTTGTTGAGTCAATAGCCTTCATCTCGGGCTTTATACGAGATACCAAAAGACTCCCTCGTTGAGTCAAAAACCTTTTAGCCTCTCTCTCGGGCTTTGTGCGAGACACACAATCGCCTCCTCTTAGGCTTTATATAAGAAAACTTCACCAATCCTTTCTAGAATCTGATACGGTCCCACGTATCTCGGACTTAATTTTCGTGACTTAAACGGTCCTTTCAATCTCAATCTCGGAGTAACTTTCAGAAATACATGGTCACCTTCCTCAAATTCCAAAGGTCTCCTACGATTATCCGCATAACTCTTTTGACGATCTTGGGCTTGTTTAACTTTCACGCGGATCATTCGAATCTTTTTCGTAGTCTCTTGAATAATCTCGGGTCCCAAAATCCTATCTTCGCCAATTTCAGCCCAACACAAAGGTGTCCTACACTTCCTCCCGTACAATGCTTCATAAGGAGCCATACCGATGCTCGCATGGTAACTATTGTTATAGGAAAACTCAATTAATGGCAAAAGTTCTTTCCAATTCCCTCTACTCTCTAGTACGCAAGCTCTTAACATATCCTCCATCGTCTGTATTGTTCGCTCAGTCTGACCATCCGTTTGAGGATGATTCGACGTGCTCAAACGCAAATTCGTACCCATCGCTTGTTGGAACACTTTCCAAAATCTCGAAGTAAACTTCGGATCTCTATCGGACACAATACTAGAAGGAATACCATGCAATCTCACAATCTCAGCAATAAACAACCTTGCAAGATGACTTGCCTTATAAGTAGTCTTTATGGCTAAGAAGTGTGCAGATTTCGTTAGTCGATCTACAATTACCCAAATAGAATCATACCCACCTTGGGTACGGGGTAAACCCACTGCAAAGTCCATAGAAATACTATCCCACTTCCAAACTGGAATATCCAAAGGTTGTAACAAACCGCCCGGTCTTTGGTGTTCAATCTTCACCTGTTGGCACACCGCACATTCTGACACATATCCCGCTATATCCTTTTTCATCCCAGACCACCAATAATCCTTCTTTAAATCCTGATACATCTTCGAAGAACCAGGATGTATCGTAAAAGTACCCTTATGAGCTTCATCTAAAATCTTCCTTTTCAATACCTCATCTTTCGGAACACAAATCCGTTGATTAAACTGAACAATCCCATCAGTTGCTTGTGTAAAACCCGGTTGAAGTGACAATTCTTGTAATTCTTCCTCTAACAATTGTGCCTGTTGAATCTCAACTCTCAAAGTAGAATTGACATTCAAATTTCCCATAATTACACCATTCGGAGTCCACACAAACTGGAGATTAAGATCTCTAAACTTTTCCAACAATGAATACTCCAAAATCATCAATTCCGCACTATGAACCATTTTCCGACTTAAAGCATCCGCTACTTTATTCGCCTTTCCTGGATGATACTTCAATTCTAAGTCATAATCCTTTAAGTACTCCATCCACCTTCTTTGTCGCATATTCAACTCCTTTTGGTCAAACAAATACTTTAAACTTTTGTGGTCACTGAACATTTCAAAGCGTACACCATATAAATAATGACGCCACACCTTCAGTGCAAACACTACGGCAGCTAGTTCCAAATCATGAGTTGGATAATTCTTCTCATGAACTTTTAACTGTCGAGAAGCATAAGCTACTACTTGACCACCTTGCATCAGAACACCCCCTAATCCCCTCTGAGAAGCATCACAGAATACTTCATAAGAGTTGTTAGGGTCGGGAATAATTAATACTGGAGCACTCGTCAAACTCTCCTTCAATTTCATAAAACTTTGCTCACAACCCAAATCCCACTCAAAAGCAAAATCCTTCCGAGTAAGTTTCGTCATTGGTAAGGCCAATTGAAAAAAGCCCTTGATAAACCTTCTATAGTAACCAGCCAATCCCAAGAAACTTCTAACTTCTGAAACATTTCTCGGTCTCTCCCAATTAATCACTGCTTCTACTTTCGATGGATCCACTGCCACACCACCTTGAGATATAACATGTCCAAGAAAATTAACTTCCGACATCCAAAACTCACACTTGCTCAACTTAGCAAACAATTGCTTCTCTTGCAAGACCGATAAGACAATCCTCAGATGTTCTCCATGCTCTTGTGGAGTACGAGAATAAATAAGAATGTCGTGAATAAAGATTACCACAAATTGGTCCAAGTAAGCCTGAAATATTCGATTCATGTAATCCATAAAAACAGCTGGAGCATTAGTCACACCGAAAGGCATCACTAAGAATTCATAATGACCGTAACGTGTCCTGAATGCAGTCTTTGGCACATCGGAACTCTTCACTCAAATCTGATGATAACCCGACCGTAAATCAATCTTCGAGAACACACAGGCTCCTTTCAATTGATCTAACAAGTCGTCTATCCTTGGTAAGGGATACTTGTTCTTAATGGTGACTTTATTCAACTTACGATAATCAATGCACAACCGCATTCCCCCATCTTTCTTCTTTACCAACAACACTGGAGCTCCCCACGGTGAAACACTAGGTCTAACAAAATGCTTAGACATCAAGTCCTCCAATTGGTCCTTTAATTCTCTTAATTCAAGCGGTGCCATCCGATACGGAGAAACGGATATAGGAGCCGTTCCCGGTACCAGGTCAATAGAGAACTCAACTTCTCTCTCCGGAGGAAGAGAAGAAACATCCTCTGGAAAACTTCAGGAAATTCACACACTATTGGAATACTCAAGACTTGCTGTTCACTACTTCCTTCCTTAGTAAGAACCAATAAAACAGATTTCTCTTTCTCAAACAAGAAGTTTACCATTCCCACCGTACCTTTTAAAATCGTTGATAATACATCTTTCGGAGTAGCCTCAGCAGATGGAATAATAATTAGCTTCTCCTCACAACCGACAAAAACCGAATTAGCTGAAAGCCAATCCATTCCCAGAACAACATCCACTTTCTTAAGCGGCAAACAAATAAGATCAATCTGGAAGACTCTTTCGTTCATCGACAACACACAATTTTCACACATTAATGGTGTTTTGACCATTTCATCCATGGCAGTAGTAACCACCATAGGCGGAAACAAAGGAATAGTTTGCAACCCCAGTCGCTTCACACATCTCAAAGACACAAAAGAATGTGTAGCCCCACAGTCAAATAAAACGAAACAAGGATATCCATTTACGAAACACGTACCCGCAATCAAGGAGTTATCACCCTTTGCTTTCCTTGCATCCAAGGTATACACTCGGCCAGTAGTCTTCCCTTGTGTCTGATTCCTACCCTGAGGACAATCCCTCGCTACATGACCCATCCTATTACACTGATAACACCGTATCCCCTCCGAATTACACCTCCCAGAATGATTCCTCCCATAAGTACGGCATACCGGAGGCACACTAGTTCTAGAACTCTGCACTTGCTTCCCTTTGGAAGACTGTTTCCTTTGCCTAAACTGTTGATTCGACCTTCCACGGTCACTTTGAGTTGCCCTGTTCGAATCCACCTCCATTTGTACCTTTTTCAAACTATTTTCCGCCACATAACATTGTCTTAACATTTCAGCATAAGTAGCAAATTCCCGTTGAGACACGCTGTGTGAAATCTCAGCCCTTAACCCAAACAGAAACTGATCTATCTTCCACCTCTCATCAGGAGCATACATGGCCTGTCTAGAATAGTCAGCCATGATCTCAAATTGTTTCGCATAAGAAGCCACTGATAAATTTCCCTGTCTCAACTGTTGGAACTCAAACTCCTTTTGAGACCTTAATGAACTCGGAAAATATTTCTCCATAAAGATTACCTTAAACTGTTCCCACACTTTCGGCACCTTCTGAGTTGTCATCAAGGCTGAAGCGCTCTCCCACCACCTCATGGCAGGACCCTTCAACCAGTGAGAAGCAAAGACCACCTTATTCTCCTCACTGCAATGAACTATCTGAAAAATCCGTTCCATACCTGTTATCCATTCGTGTGCCTTCACCGGATCTAGCCCTCCTTGAAACTCCGGAGGATTCATACGAACAAATTCCCTGTAGGTTCCTCCTGTAACTTCCGGAACAACCCCTGGAGGATGCAGACCATCAGCCATTTGTTGCATCATTCCTTGCATGAACTGATTCTGCTGCTGCTGCATCTGTTGCATAAATTGGTACAAAGGGGCATTCCCTTCATCACCTTGTGGAACCGTCCCAGCTGGAGTAGTCCTCGGAGTTCTAGGTCTTCCACGGTTATTTCTACGTCCGTCAGCCATGTTCCTGAATGTCATACAAATAGAATTAAGTTGATCAGGCCCAATACTACAAATATAACATGCAAGACCAACGGCGACACCACGTATCTGAAACGGAAAGAAACACTTATTCTATTTCATGGCTAGGTCGAGGATACGACCTACTTTGATACCAACTGTAAAGACCATATACTAATACATGCATCAAATCATATATTATACATGATAAGTACGTTTGGTACTGAAATATACAATAAGTTCCTAGTTAACACATTATATACATAAATGCCTCTACAACCAAAAACACTAAAGACTAAGGCATTACATATACAAGATGTTCCAAAATGATAAAAACTAAGAACTAGATCAAAACAATGATCTCAAAACATAAACGCCATAGCGGAAGCCATGCCATCTCAAAAGCTACGATCCGTAAGGAAAGTCAAATAACCTTATCCTTACCCTTCGCGGAACCTGCAGAACCTGTGATATAAACAACAACAGTGGGGTGAGATACATCAAATCTCAGTGAGTTCCCTATCTTAAAGTCCTCTCGGCTTTACAAGGTTCTAACAAAGTCCTAACTCATGTCCAAGGGGAAAGGGGAAAGACCATGAGTACACACACACAAGTAACCATCACGGTGAGCCTGTAAACTCACACTAGTACCGAAGTACCTCTTGAGCCTGTAAACTCAAGGATTCACAAAGTACCGAAGTACGTTCTGAGTCCGTACACTCAAGAACTCACATATCAATAACCAATACCAAGGCATCCCCTTTTCCCGTACCCTTCTACGTCTAGAAGGCGATCCGAGTCATGGATCCTTGTAGCTACTTGGCATACGAATGGATTCGGGATCACCGGTCCGTACACCGTGATCCGTCACTTCACACGGCCAGTGCAACATCACAAGTCTCTACCCATAGGTTCCATCGTACTAACACGGGACTCAAACCTGCCAAGTAGTTGTGTATAATGTTCAGAGGAGGTGCTCGAGTCTCATGAACTACACCGCACAAACTGTGGTTATTGATAAACAGAATGCACACGCCTCGGCCTTTCATGCACGAGCGTTGCCACACATGGAACAATTCACACTCCCGACACAGTTTTGGTAATAATCCTCACTCTGCCTATTTCATATTTTAGCATGCATACATTGTTAACAACAATTACACACATTTAACAGATAAAAGTCGACAAAACGACACTATTTCATAATTCCCGATATAATTAAATCGGCCGACAATCTTAAAACCATTGTAATAAGAAAGCACATTTTATTATCTTTCCAACGATACCAAAATTGTTCCAATCCGATTTACGTACAAAAAGTTACGGCATTGTAAACATTCGATCGGAAAATAAATCACAACAGCAGAATTTCTGCAACTCTCCTGGCCGTACGCGTATTGGCACACCCCATACGCGTATTGCCCAAGATTCTCGCCCAGCCATACGCGTATTGCCCCAAGCGATACGCGTATTGCTCAAAATTCTAGCCATCCATACGCGTATTGCCCAAGGCCGTACGCGTATGGGCAGAAGCGTTTTTCCTTGAAAATTCCTTTTAAATTTTCCATACGCGTATTGCCCTTGCCGTACGCGTAATGACAAGCCCCATACGCGTATTGACATGCTCCATACGCGTATGGGCAGAGAAAAATGCAGAAAAACCTGCAGAATTTCCTGTTTACGGGTTGATCCAAAATCACCCCAAAATCCCATTTTTCATCAATCAAAATGCATCAAAACATGTTATAACATCACAACCAGTATAACATATAATCAAACATTGAATTTTAACAGTTAGATTCATGATTTTATACCAAAATACCCATTTTTCTCAATTTCCAATCTAACTCTAAACTCAAAATAACTCTACTCTAAAGAGTCTAACTAGAACCCACCTGGATTACTAGACGAGGAGGTTGATACTGAGACGAATAGATGAAGAACAGATGATTGTTGATGATCTAGAGCTTTTGGGAATTTTTCTCTTCTTCCTCTTCCTTTTCCTTTTCCTTCTTTCCTTTTTCCTTTCTTTTCTTCTTTTTAGCTTTTGTTTGTTTTTCCAAGGAAAATGAAAAGAAAATAGATAGTATAGAAACTATCATTTTTAGTAACACTACTAAATGTCCAAAATTAGCTCAAATACATCAAATTATAAAAACTCAACATTAAATACTATTAATTTAATCGACTCTGAGTTCTTCAGTTTACTCTAATTATTCTATCAAATAATTACTCAGAGTACTCCGGAACCCAGTTGATCATAATAATATTCACCAGAGCGTTTATAAATTTACGGGGTATTACAGTCACTCATAGAAGTTGTCAAAGAAACTCTATTCCCCAGAGATGATCTTTTCTCCGTGAATGGCATCTCTTGAGTTTCTTCCAAATTCTCGAACTTTCCTGGCTTGATCTATTCTCGGTGAATGGCATGTCTTGAACTTCTCGGGGTTTGGGGACCCACAGGCTTCTTAAAAGCAATTGTCAAGAAGCTCTACTCCCCAGAGATGATCTTTTCTCCGTGAATGGTATCTCTTGAGTTTCTTCCTAATTCTCAAACTTTCCTGACTTGATCTATTCCTTGTGGATAGCTTGCCTTGAATTTCTCGGGGTTTGGGGACCCATCGGCTTCTTAAAAGCAACCCCGCCTCCTCTTGGGCTTAGTACAAGGACCCTACGGCTTCTTAGAAGTATTCACAACCTCCTCTTAGGCTTCGTATAATGATCTCTTCCTCTGCGAATGATAGCCTCCTCTTGGGCTTCGTACAAAGACCCGTCGGCTTCTTAAAAGTTTCCAGCCTCCTCTTGGGCTTCGTACAAATTGTCCCGACGACCTCTTAGAGGTATAGGAACAGAACTTAGTCATCTGCATAGAACAGTCCTTTCAAAGAGTTTACTACTGTTTCTCAAAGCATGGTACAAAAGATGCAACTCTAGACTTGGACAGTCTAACCTCCTTGAGTCTCAAAGACATTCTCAAGTGACCCCTTCGTTAAATAGGAAGAAAACCCGTAGACTCGGACAGTCTCAATACCCTTTGGATTTCACGCTTCCTTAAAAAACAGGAATAACCCGGATCCTTGAATCAAATCCTCGAGTACAATGTTGCTCATATAAGAACTGATTTTCTCTTTAAAAATCAGTATACTGGACCTGTCACTTAACTGAACAGTCACCATGGCCTCCTCTTGGGCTTTGTACAATGAACCTCCCCAGCGGAGTCAAACAAATTTTCACCTCCATCTCGGGCTTTGTACGAGATACAAAAACTCTTGTTGAGTCAAATAGCCTTCATCTCGGGCTTTATACGAGATACCAAAAGACTCCCTCGTTGAGTAAAAAACCTTTTAGCCTCTCTCTCGGGCTTTGTGCGAGACACACAATCGCCTCCTCTTAGGCTTTATATAAGAAAACCACTGGTTAATCCAATTAACCTTTTAGCATCAAAGTTGTGCCTCGTTCACAGTACACAAACATCAACAATTGCTTCCCCTTCATCTAATCGCTGTAAGCGGCAAGCCTCTGGATTATCTACATCCATGCCACTGTCCCTCTTTTAGTATGAGAAATTCCTAAGGAAAGATGGCATTGCTCTACACTGAGTTAAAGTCTTCTCCTTCAGGTTAAAATCCCCTATAAAGGAAATTATGGCATTGCCGGATTCACATATCCCGGTTAAAGTAATTCCCCTTTATAAAATAGTTGTGACATACAACCCCCCTCTTTAGAGATGACAAATTCTCTCTAAAGTTGAGACCTTTTAGCTTCACATCTTGGGCTTTGAACAAGATACAAACCACCTTTCGCTTTACGTCTTGGGCTTTGAACAAGACACCAAAAAAATACCATTTCCTCCCATAGAATAGGAGGAACTACGAACGCTCTGATTTCCCTGTTTCGGTAAACGGGAATACGTAGGCATAAGATTGAAAGAAAAATCTTAGCGAGCACACTAAACAAAAACCCAAAATCCCATACTCTCATGTATCTATCAAAAGCATCAGTCCTAACATCCTAAATCCTCGTTCCCCGCCAGAAAGTACTAGAAAGAGAAAAAGAAAACCGTATTGGCGAAAATACAAATAACCAGTACAAAGGCCCCCCCACATTGATAGCATTCGTAACCAAACAGACCGCTGTTTAAACTCAGTATGCAAAGCAGGGTTAATTGGAGACATCTATTTCCCTTCCTTCATCAGTTTCAATAGGATAAAAAATGAATCGACCTGTAGTAAACTCAACCGCAGAGAGCGACCAGCGCTTAAGAACCGCGTCCAAAATCGCTCGCTACACCTGTCCTTCTCTTAAGGACAATCAATGGCACAAGACCTCGATCCCACGCCTAAGAAAACCAATGCAATGAATGAATGCCTAATTAAAAATGCATATGGCCGCGAAACAAAAGCCAGTTAAGAATAGCAAAGAGAAGTGCAAATTTTGGGGTGCAACAGCTTGCAACAACTAATGATCAACATATAGAGAGAGTAGCTGATTTGATGAATGAAAATGGGGATTGGAAGATGGATTGGTTAGGAAATGTCTTTCCTCAAAATATCATGGATGACATCTTGTTAATTTACCCTCCAAGGTCTTTCACTATGGACAGTGCTTATGAGTCCATCAGTTTGAGAAATAACAGTCATTTGAACTCTGTTTCTTGGAGCAACATCTAGATTTAGGTTTTCCTGAAGTTACTCATAACATTCTCTCCCTTTATAGAGTGCTTGAATTCATAAATCATTTCTAGTGTAAATGAGGTCATCCACATATAAATTTATAATGAAAATATTCCTTTCTCTTCCATGTTTGAAAAATAGAGTATGTTCATATAGATTGGAAACTTGGCAACACAGATATATGGATTTATTCTGCTATACCGAGCTCTTGGAGCTTGACATGTTTCAAGCCATATAGTGTCTTTCTCAATTTATATACCATGTCAGGTTTTCCTTTGTGATAATTATCTGGTTGATTTATGTAGACAACTTCAGCTAGCTAGCTCATCATGTAACAAGACACTTTTGACATCTAGTTGGAAAACACGCCATCTTTGGCTGGTAGTAACAACTAGAATAGTTCTTCTTATAGTATCCCACCTAACCACATGTGTGAATATTTAATTGTAGTCAATTCCATACTTTTGAGAGTATCTTTTGCCATTAATTGGGTTGTATGCTTTTCAATTTCTCCTATTTCGTTGTACTTTATTTTATAGACCCATTTCACTTTATTGGTCTTTAGGCCTTTAGGAAGCATAGACATGTCCTACGTTCCATTTTTCTCTATGTATCTATTGCAAGATCCATTTCTTTGCTCCAAGTTTCTAACTTGACAGCTTCTTCGTAGGAGCTACGATTTGTGTTAAAGATCGCAAGATTATGTAGTCGATCTTATTATTTTTTCTCTAGCCATTAATATAATCATTAAGATAGTTTAAAGGACATCTAATTCAACAAGGTAGCTCACTAGATACATTAGGTTTGTTGTGATTTTATTTTTGTGTGTCGAATGTGATCACACATGGTGTATATTTATATGTAAAATTAGTATACACAATAGGTAATAACATAATTTACACTTATGACTAATTGAATGCAAATCAATACTAATTAATTTGTAACCAATTCTCAACACTCCTCCTCAAGCCAGATTGTATATATTGTATGATCTGAGCTTGTTATAGATATAATTTACTCGAGAACTCTTAAGAGACTTGGTAAACATATCGGCCAATTGATTTTAGATTTGACAAACTTTGTGGTTATTTCTCCTGACAGTACTTTTTCTTTTACATAGTGACAATTTATTTCTATGTGCTTGGTCCGTTCATGGAATACCGGATTGGATGCAATGTGAAGTTCCGCTTGATTATCGCATATGAGTCTTGTGTCCTGAAGGTCTCACAACCTAAGTTCTGAGAGTAAATTCTTAAGCCACGCAAGTTCCTTTGATGCTGCTGCCATAGCTTGATATTCAACTTCAGCACTAGATAATGCAACTGTGTTTTATTTCTTGATCCTCCATGAGGTCATATTTCCTCCAATAATAACACAATATCCGAAAGTGGATCTCCAATCCGACGGTGATCCTGCTCAATCTGCATCTGAATAAGACGTGATTTAATATCACCCTTATCTTCATATAATAGGCCTCTTCCTGGTGCATTCTTTATACATCTGAGAATCTGAATATATGTTTTTTAATGAGTATCACAAGGAGTGTTTAGAAATTGACTCACAATGCTCATTACAAAATTAATATCCGGTCTGGTGACGGTAAGATAATTGAGTCTACCTACTAGACGTCGATATCTTCCCCAGTCTTTCAGCAGCTCCCCCTGACTCGGAAGAAGCTTGACGCTGGGATCCATAGGCGTATCAATTGGACGACAATCAATCAGCTCTGATACAATGTTGTGATTGTATTTATGTGTTTCGAATATGATCACACATGTTGTATATTTATATGCAAAATAGGTATACACAATAGGTAATAAAATAATTTACACTTATGACTAATTGAATGCAAATCAATACTAATTGATTTATAACAGATTCTCAACAATGGCTATCTTGACTTTGATTTCATGCTTCTTCAGGATTGTCTTCATTTGTATAAACATCAATTAGATCATTGTTTTCAACTATATTTGGTATTTCAGGTGGAACGACTTTGTAGATCTATGTGCTTATAGATACAACTATCTGCAGCAGTCAGATATTCATGATGGTTTTCATGATGACAATACTATATGTCAAGTGGAATAGTGTGAAGTCTTCATCTGTAAAGATCAAGATGTTAAAGTCAATTATAACAAATACTCCACTAAATGTCAAGCCAATCAAGAAAAATTATCAAGCCTCGTCAGTTAGAAGAATTCAAGTCCCAAATAAAGTGTTGAATCAATGATGAATCAAGTAAGAGATCATGAAACTTTAAAGACTGTGAAAGAGATAAAGTGTGAAAGCTCATCTGGTCCATGTATGAGTGATCAAAGTATTTTAAATATATATTAGAGTACTTTTTATATTACTAAAGCAACACACACACACACACACACACACACACACGGACGCACACACACACACACACACACACGCACGCACGCACGCATGCATGCGCCCGCCCGCACACGCCCGCACACACACACACACACAAATACTTTAAAACAATCCTCTTTTGCTAAAACACCTTTAGTCATATAAAGGAACCATCAAGGTGTTTATTTTATTGACCAAGACTATTCCTAATTATTTAGGAAGCATTTGTACACTACTTAATCTATTAAGGACTTAATCCAATTGATTCTAGCAAGGAAAAAAGCTTTAAATCGACTAAGAATACTCCTAATCGGTTAAGACACATAGCCATTGTAGGTTTCCTTTAAAAATTACGGTTTCCATAGTTTGAAGCTACTAATCGATTATACCTATATCTTAATTGATTAGATGATTAAAATGCCCGTTAATCTTTTTCCTATTTGAGCCAAAATTTTCTCCTATAAATATAAGGATTCTTCTCATTTCAAAGTACACTAGAAAATATTTTTCTATAATTCTTTCTAGCTTCCTACTTTCTATTTTTCATTTATTTTTTTCCTTACAAAATTTCCTTAATGCTTTGAGACTGAAAGATATCAGTGAGATTTTCTTGTTTTGGTGTTGTGGGAATTTTATAAGTTACTCAAAAGGGTTTGTCTCTTGTGTAATATCTTCAAAAGAAATATATGTTTGTTTCTTGTTTTAACTAGTTAAAAGCTGTGTTTGGTTCTTGATATTAGCCAGCTAAACTCTCTTTTTAGGTTTATGAGTTATGCATGTTAAAAGCTCAAGTTTAGTTATTAAGTTTAGCCATCAAAAACTCTATTTGATTCCTAAGCTTAGCCTGGTGTAAAAGGTCTATTTGGTTTGGAGACTAGACTGGCGTAAAATATTTGTTTGGTTTGAGATTAGCCAGTGTAAAATCTCATGTTTGGTTGTAAGAAGGTTCATGGGCATAACTTGTGAAAAACTCACATATCATACACTGGAAACTCCCAAGAAGAAATTTCTAAGGACTAGAGTAGGGAAAGTTGTTAGGCCGAACCTATCTAAATCATTGGTGCCTTTCTCTTTTCCATTATGTTTCCATTATGTTTCATACATTTAAGTTCACATATCATACATTTAAGTTCTTTACTTCTTTCCATTATGTTTCCATCTCTTTATATTCTTGATTTTCATTTGATTAATTATTCTAATGTTCTATCTCTATTTGATTTATAAAATTAATTCATGTGAGTGCAACTTTCTGATTAGATATATTTTGAATGATGTCAAAACTAAGATAGTTGAGTGTTTTATGTATAATTTGATGGTATCATCTAAGTCTAGATGGCATCATCTGAGTCTAGCTGTATATTTTAGCATTAGGGAGCATGACAACATGTTGGAAAAGGTTTAGAAAAGATTCATATGCATCAAGAAATAGTTTTATGCATCTAAAACTCATTTTATGTGAAAAACTACATACAGGTCGACATATAAAAGTATAATTCTTCTACAGGTAGACACATACGCGTTATAGATCGATACTTAGAAGAAAATTTCCTCTACATGTTAACACATACATTTTATAGGTTGACTCATGTGCTGCATTTTTAAAGCATGTAGGCTTTGTTAGATGTGTCGCCTCTACAGGTCGACACATGACCTGCATAGGTCGACACATGACTTACATAGGTTGATTTTTACATTAAAAATCTTTAAAATTTTCATTCCTTTTGCATTCATTTTACTTCATACTTGATCACATATATATACCTGTTACATGCATCATTTCTTTTCAACGATTTTGGTAAAATCATAAACGAAACCTCGAACATACAAAGAGTCTTCTTCATCTTCAACCTTGATTTTATGCATACACACAAACAAAATACACATAATCATTCATTTTTTGGGTTCCATCTAGAATCATGTTGATAAGGTCCAATTTAGCTTATGGTATTGTAAATTGGGCTGAGATCTTTGGGGGTTTCAAATACGAAAACCAAGGTGGGGTTTTCCTTCAAGATCAAAGTGGAGATTTGAAGGTTTTAGAGAAGATTACTATGAAGGTGAGAAAAATACATAAGAAGGGGGTGAATTGTGTTTTATGTTTCTTAACTTTGCCTCTGATCAAAGTTCATAATCTAAATTGATGTACAGATCCTGATTAATATGTTGCAGCAGAATGTTAACAGAAGCAAATAAAAGATAAAGAACACAGATTTTTTCTGGTTTCTCCCAAATTGAGAATAGTTCAGTCCCCTAGCAGAGCAAGAGATTTTTCACTATAATCAAATCATGATTACAATTGCTTATGCACTTAAGCATATGACTTTTCTTTGCTCAGACCCTCAGCCCGAGACTTCCTGCTTAAACCCCTCAGGTTCAATACTTCCTTCTTAGATTCCATGAATCCAAGACTTCCTTGCTCAAGCCCCTCAGGCTCAAGACTTCCTTGCTTAGACCCTTAAGTTCAAGACTTTCTGCATAGGTTCCATGAACCTAATGCTTCCTGCTTAAGCCCCTCAATCTCAAGACTTCCTTGCTCAGACCACAGCCTAAGACTTTCCTTGCTCAGGTTCCACAAACCCAAGACTTCTGCTCATACCCTCAAGTACAAGACTTCTGCTCAGACTCACAGTCTAAGACTTCATTGCTTAATCAATAACTGAACAAGAATTTCAATGCTCTAGCACATAGCAGGAGACTTACTTGGCTCAAACTTCTCTACAAGAGACTTTGATGCTCAAGCACATAGCAAGAGACTTTATCGAAACTACTAAACAACATGTTTAGCAAAAAAGAGAACAATGTGTACTTGATACAAAATCAGAGGTGCATGGTAATCACCATAGCAAAGACCTTAATCACTTAAGATTTCTAAGATATTCAATTTTTAATAAATCTTAAGGGTTTTTACAATTTACAACATATAACATAATTTCTACATACTCGAAAGTGTTGCTTATTATTGATCTTGTTATTCCTTAATCCAGATAGAAGTGTAAAACACTCCTATCCTTCTTGGCTTTCCTTCTCTATTTGTTCCTTGTTCCTTGTTGAAAATTTAGATTAAATCTTCAGCTACTTATATAGCAGTTGTAGAAGACTAGCCGTTGGAAGATATAATGTGTACAAGTGTCTTTGTTTCTCTATAGAACAAGAGACATTGAAGATAGACACACCAAAAGACCTTAATCCATTGTGTAACATGTTTAAGCATTGCGTCTTCCATGTAATCTTGTACTATAGATCCGTTGAGAGTAGATATCCGTAAAGCATGTAAACTTATTCTTGAGCCTTGTGAACATAGACTCTAGCTGACAAACTGATTTGAAAATGCAGATTGCTTTCTATGGTACAGATAACTTTAGCTTTATTACTAAGTCTGAATGTTCACCAGAAGCTGAAACATTTACTAAGTGTAGAGACAATATGTTTCTCTTCTAATGCTGAGGCCTTCAACTTCAGAGTCTACGCCAGACATCACTTAAAGAGTGTTCTTCAAATTCTAAACCACCAGAGGCTAGTAATTCAACTTCTCTCAAGTGCATCCTTATATCAAATTTTGAAAGTATTCTCTTTAAGCTTTAGAACCTGCATACATGGAACACACATTAGATAACACAATTATTCTTTCAATACTTTGTTATCATCAAAACCCGAAGGATATATGTCATAAACAAATCTTGTTCTAACGTACTCATATTTGGATTCAATAGAGTGAAGTCTTTGAAAAGTTATGGTTCTTGCAAAGGAGTAGCATGAGATGGTGAATCAAATTGGTAAATCTTGGGTTACAACAATTCGCAATTTGGATTTGATCGATTGGAGGCTTTGAAGAGTTCCAGTTCTTGCAAATGAGTAGTGTGAGATGGTGAATCAAATTGGCATTGTTAGGTGACTCGATCAAGCTCAGATCAAGGGAAGAGAATGTGTTAGGATCAACATCAAACATATGGTTTGTAGGGTTGCATTGATACATTTCTCTTATAAACTACAATTTGGAAAGTAAGGCTAATTTCACTATCTCAATTCGAGTTCGAATTAAGGGGAGATGTACATATAGAGAGGTCGATTGGGGAACTGCCTAAACATATCCTTCTGTACTCTCTCTCTCTCTCTCTATATATATATATATATATATATATATATATATATATATATATATATTACATTTTGTTTGCAAATTGTTGAGTTCATCGTTTGTGCGATTAATTCGTTTGGTAATTTTTTTGAAAACCATTTGAAAAATGCTTTGTTGAGTTTATCTTAATTCTTTAGATTATGGTTGGATTTTAAGATCAACAAAACTATACAAATTTCCAAACAAAATCGATTGCACACAAGGAGTTTGATAATTTGTCTCAATAGTATTTTTGTGTGATTTATCATTGGATATAGCATTGCTTGTTAAGTAGCGTTCAAGGGATTGTGATTGACATATATTGATTTAGTTTAGTATCATTATCTTCGATTGGTTTTCATATATGCATATTTGAGCTTTTCGATAGTGGTTCGGTTTAGACGGATCGATTCAAGTTACTTTTTGTAGCCATTGTTTTTTAAAATAGTTTTTGTAAAGAAATTTTTATTGGGCATCTATCCCCCCTCTAGATAACTTGCCTTCATCTAAAAAGTGGTATCACGAGCTCCGTTTAATTTCGTGCTTTAGTATTCGCTTATTAGAAAATGGCTACCGAACCTAAAGGCGCGTACAATATAGAGCCAATTTTTACCGGTGATAACTATGTCTATTGGAAAGCTTGTATGTGTATGCATATCAACTCAGTTGATAAGGGTGTATAGGACGACATCATCAATGGTCCTAATCAAATTACAATGACCATTGGTGAAGGTGTCGTTGTACCAAAACCTGAAGTACAATGAGATGATAATGACAAGAAATCATGGTCACGTGATTGAAAGGCACAAAATATTCTCATATCTGCACTTGGTGTTGATGAATATTATTGTGTCTATCATTGTGAGACCGCCAAAGCTATGTGGGACGCATTAGACATTTCCCATGATGGAACTAATGAGGTTAAATAAGCTAGGATAAATACATTAAATTAATAGTTTGAACTATTTCGCATGAAGCATGGTAAAACCATTGCCGACATGCAAAAGCGGTTCATACATCTCATAAATCGCTTGAAGGCTCTAGGTAATCCTATCTCTAATGATATAGCTACTAATAAAGTTTTGAGGTGTCTTAATAGGGAATGGCAACCCAAGATCACTGCGATCAAAGAAGAGAATGATCTTAAAACACTTGATCTCAAACTTAATTTGGCAAGCTAGAAGAACATGAGCAAGAACTCACTTGCTTGGAGAAACATGAGAAAAAGCATGAGAAGAAGATGAAGAAGGTGAAAGGTAAAGACATGGAGGAAGAAAATAAGTCTATTGCTCTAAAGTTTTCAAGTTCAAAGTCCTCAACAAATGAGCAAACTGATTGTGAACAAGAGATGACGAGAATTAGGATGATGAAGATATGGCACTTTTTGTGAAAAGATTCAACAAGTACATCAAAAGAAATGGTGTAAATTTCTCGGACAAAAACCTCATCAAATTTAGAAGAGAATCAAACTCATCAAAGAGAGATGATGACAAGAAAGGAAAATCAATACGTTCATGTTACAATAATGGCAAAACTGAGCATTACAAGTCAGAGTGTCCGTTGATAGAGAAAGATAAAGAGAAAGAGAAAAACCATCACAAGAAATATAGCAAGTCTAGAATAGTCTATATTGCGTGGGAAAGCGATAGTGATTCCTCAAGTGATCAAAGCTCAAGTGGTGAGGAATAAGCGGCAAATGTTTTTCTCTCGGCTTATTATCGTGAAAAGAAGAAAAAGAATGTAAGCCACTCTAAATATGAACATGTTGATAAGTTGTCTTATTCCGAGTTGCAAAAAGCTTTTGAAAATCTACATAGAGAAGTTGTAGACACTTTTTAAAAGTTAGCTTCAAACAAAAGAATCTTTTCACATTTAGAAGTTAAAGTTTTGGAAACTGAAAAAGAATATGGAAGCTCTTAAATAATCTATGGTAAATATTCAAAAAATTAAAATGAGGATGAAGAACCTTCATGGTTTGGTTATAAAATATGTCACATTTAGAAAAGAGAGGTAAATACTCTTAAAGCTAAGTTGAACAAGGAACTACAACCAAAGGTCACTTTTTCTATTGATACTACCAAGTATAAGATGCCTCCTCATAATCCTTATAGAAGGTATAACTTAGTTGAAAAGGATCAAAATAGAAAAGGTCACTCTTCTCATCATTTAACTTGTCACTTTTGTTGTAAGAAGGGTCATACTATTGCAAAATGCAAGTTTAGGAAATTTCTTGTGCCTGAAGGCATTTTTCAATGGTTGCTTAAATGCAACCAATGTTTCACTTACCCTCAAGAACCCAATGAAGATTAGGTACCTAGCATTTTTTTGATTTTGCATGATAAATGTATTGGCTCTATGAAGAGAGTATGATACCTCGCTTGTTGTTACTCAATACATGATACAGGTTATATCTCCTTATTTTGATGACTTTGTGGCAAGGAAGAAGAGGTGTGATACCAAGGGAGTCAACAACTAGTGTTCTTTATTTGGTAAAAGTGTGTATATTACTTGTAATACTTCTATCAAAGAAAGGTGGAAAAGGTATTTCATTTCATGCAATAGGCATATCTCTAAAAGACATACTTAAGAACATTGAATAAGAGATTGATCAACCTAGGACGATGAAACTTAAAGAGGAGTAAGATATATATCATGAAAGAGACAAGAATAAAAGGTCAACCAAAAAGGATGATCATAAAATCAATAATTTTTCTTGGACTCATTGTAAATTATACTATTGGATACTTGGTCAAAGTGAAAGGTGGTAAGATCATTGTTGTTAATTAGTTTATGGCACGTTTTGTATTTATTCCAAATTTCGTTCGAGAGTTCCTGGTGGAATGCTTGTGCATCTTCTGTCATGCGTACAGTGAGGTTATAATCTTGGAGTTAGAAGCATTCTGGTAGATGTTATACATCATTATAAGTATATCAACATCATTGATATGTCTATTGGTAAGACTATCTTTGAATCCTTGTGTTCTAAATTTGAAGGGAATCTGTTAGAGCTTAACAAGTTACACTTCATCTAATCTTTCCAAGAAAATTATGAGAAGTCTGTCTGCTAGATTCAGACTAAAAGTCACAACTATTCGGAAAGTAAAAAACTTGAGTATGATGAGTCTTGAAATTTTGATTAGCAATCTTCAAAGTAAAGAAAAGGAATTAGATGAAGATAAGTTGTCAAAGAAATCTACTTTCCTTAAGACTTTTGAAGAAAATTCCTATGGAATATCTGATGATTAGGAATTGTCCTTCCTTATCAAAAGATTCTATCAGCTGGCTAAAAGGAATGAGAAATATGTTGATGGAAATAGTAACTTCAGAAGCTTCTAAATAATCATATTCTAACTGATTTTCCCAATCTTAAAAACAAGGAGAAAAGCTACCAGACAGAAAAACCAAAAAAAAATGTTAGAGTTCTTCAAATCATATCCAAATGAAGTTGACAAAGTTGAGGATTCAAAAAGAGGTGAAAAGGGTAATTTGGCTCTGTTGGCCATTACATCTTCTAAAAAGGCATATGAATCTAGGAATAAATCAAATATTAAAGAGAAAGAGGTAACTTCTAATCTATCTTGCTTTAATATTTTTTTGAGCCCATGATCACTCAAGTTGTTTTAATAAACAAGCTGAAATCATGAAGTTAGAGATTGATCACCTAAAAGAATGTCTAAAAATCTCTCAAGAGAAGATCAAGTCTCTTGAAAATTTTTGTTTTGTAATAAGGAGTCTGCTTCTCAAGATCATATCTTAAGTGACTTCATTGCTCCTAAGGAAGTTGAAGGCTATCATATAATTTGTGTTAAAGGACAATTCCTTGAGAAACCTTTCAACCTTTTTTTTTTCTTCTAGAAATACTCAGGCAGTGCTGAAAACTTATTTTATACTAACCTCTAATAGAAAACACTATCTGAATTTATGCTTGTCAGAGATTTCAAAATCAAGGGTTATAAAGTCAAATGTTTGATAATAAATGAATCCAAGATAATGAAATCAAAGACTCTGCTAAGAACATGTTTTATTAGTGCCAAAACTCATCCTAGAACTCAAATTCGGGAATAAATCAAGGTACTACTATCAGACTAAGGCATGAAATAAAAGAAAGTCTGTCAAGCCTAACATTTCAGGACCCACAGAAATATGGGTACTGAAATCATAAATTGTATTTGCTGCAGATATCACAGAAGACATGAGCAAGGCATATTCCATGATAATTGATCAATGGTTGCTTACAACCTGTGATGGAAGAAAAACCTGCACACCAAACTCAAAAGCCGAGGAATGTAAAAAGTATGGAGTTTGGAGAAGAAAGTGGAATCATCGGTATAAGTGTCATTGACCCAAAATCCACGTGAAGACAAGATTTAGATTCCATGGTCAAATCTGAATACTCGCCCGAAGCCTGACCAAGAAAAACTCAAAAATGGTATGTTTTGTTCTTCACTTTGCAAACTTCTTAACTTAATGAATTATTTAAGTATGAGTGAATAAAAAGTCTCTGAGGGATCTCTAGAGAAATTCTTCTAGCTGATAACAAAATAATATTCAGAAATTTTTAAAAATAAACTATGTTGTACTTGACTATACAAAATAAGTCATTAATTAGAAAATGATCATAATTATGGAAACAATATTCTCACCTTTTGTGATAATACTACTGCCAGTCAGTAGTCAGAGAAACCAACTCAACATTCATGAATCAAACACATCCATCTGAAAAACTAATCTCAAGTTTTAAGAGGAAATACTTAACTTTGAATGCAATATCGAAGACTGGTGACTAACAATAGATGTCTCACTCATATTCTAATCCTACTAGACTCTGATGATAGATAGCTTCTGAAAATTGTCAGTCTCTGAGATTCAGAAAAGGAATCTTTATTTCTGATAAACAGTTTAAGTAAAAAAAATCTTTTAGTCCTAGTCTTACTTAAATTCCATAAAGTTAAAAATCATCTAGTGTGTTCAAAAATTTGCTGAGTAAGAACCTTTGGGAATTTATGTTTTCTTATTTTATACATCTATGGTATCTATCCTTTGTCTTTGTGAAACATCAGTTCTTGTCATCTTTTCTGTCCCTCTGACAAGATTCTTATTCCTCTTTGGTCAAAATCTTGTTCAGATCTTTTCTTTATATTTGTTTTTTTTTGTTGATCAAACCAAACCTAAGATGGATTCTCTATTCATTTCTTCACCGAATCAACTAGTTGTCATCCATGAAAAGTTTTTGGATTTTGAAAAGCTATTTAAGCTAGGTTTTAACTTCTGGAAAACTGTTTCTGAACAAGGTTGGAATGGATACTTTGAGATGCTCTGTGTTTTTACTTATCTAAATCTTGTCAAAGAATTTTGGTTTAATGCATATATGGTTGAGTTAAATTCTGAGTATGTTATCCTTTCCAAAGTTTCTGGTATTTCTATAACTGTAACCTCTAAGTCAATTACTAATGCGATCAACTATGGGGAGATTAGAGAAATTCCAGGTACTCTTTTTTGGGAATTCTATCTTCATACTTGGCGTACTTTTGTAGATCCACTAAACCTTTCTCAGGTCTCAAATCTTCTTCCTGATGAAATTGTTTGGAACCAGATTCTGAACTCAAACTTGCTACCTAAGGACAAGAATCTAGACCTTGTGGATTCTATTGAAAAAGATTTGCTACTCCTTCTCAATTCAGACATACAAATTGATCTTCCTCAAGTTATGTTTGACCATCTGAAAATGACTCTTTCATCTTTTCACAATGGAAATACATTCTTCATTCCTTATGGACGAGTTCTTTCTAAACTATTGATCCAACAAGGAGTTGTCATAACATCAGAGGATGATTCTTCTAAAATATGGAAAGATAAGCTTGAAGCTGTCTATGAAAGGCTATAAAGTTGATCATCTAAAATTATATGCCTTGTAACTATTATCACCTTGTATTAAACAATCTTTTTGTTTCAATAAAAAATATTTATGTTCTTGTGTGGTCTTAACTGTTATGTGCATTTCTTATGTTGTTTAGAGAATAAAAATTAGGATTAAAACTCTAAAAAATTAGCAACATTCTCATTGAAAGATTGGAAGTGATTCATATCTAGACTATTCAAATAATCCTCCTAATATTCCTTTGCAAACTCAACAGCCTCCTTCCTCTAGAGATTTCAGCGTTGTGACTTAGAAGTTCTTTTCCTTCTATGTGTCTTAACAAAGGATGTTATTGTTGATTGTGCCTCTGAAGAAATCTGCTTGCTTAAAGACTCTTAAGTTGATACTTTCTTCTTGTTTGCTTGAGTTGTTACTCTTAGCAGTTCTGTCTTTCTAAAGTGTCTTTTTGGAACCCATATTTTTTTTCTGCTTATACATCTTTGTGTTCTAAAGATTAAGTGATTTAGAGAGGTAGTATGCTAAATGTTTTATAAAGCTTATTCACCAGTTACCTTGAGTCTTTATTGTTTTAATATTGATTAGTCTAATAAATCTTTTAACTTTTTATTCTTGGGAAATGATGTATAGTATCCCCCAATAAAGATTTTCTTAAACAATTGTAAATGTTATTTAACAACTATTCGCTATATGTTGTTTTATTTTATTTTCCTTCTTACTTCATTTATGCAAATTGTCAAAAAAATAAAAAAGGGAGAAAATTGTACTCGTGCAAATTAATATTAGACAAAATAATTTTCAATGATCAGAAAAGGGAGATTACAAAAGGATGAAGACATTAAGATTACATTAATCTAATTCTTCTAAAGCCTTAAGACTCATATGATTTCCCCAAGTGTAGTTTTTCTTATCTTCATCTTCACAGTCGAAGGTAACAATCTGAAACGACATCCTATCTATGTTCTTCTTTTTCTTCTTTATTGACTTCTTCTTAGGCTTCAAAGCAGTTGTTGATGAACCTGTATCAGAAGGTTTCATTATAGTTGATGATGAACTTGCCTCAGAAGGTTTCAATACTGTGGACGAAGAACCAATTTCAGAAGCTTCAAAACCTACTGGTTTCTATGGACTCTGCATCTCCAGACTCGTAGCATCCTCTGAAATCTCTGTTATGGTAGAGATCTTGGTACTCTAAGATGTTACTTCCATGTTGCTCTGAAGGATGTTGATGAAAAATATTTATGCTTCGGTTGCTTTTATAATAGAGTCTGGGTAACATAAACGATGGGATAAAAATCCTTTTCTTGATCTTGGAAGTGTTACGACCAATAATATTAGGGATGCATTGTACATGCTGAAATTCTGGCATAGATATCAGATGCCCTACACAGATGTTGAGACACAGATATTCAACACAATGAACAAGATAACAATAATAATAACAATGCAGAAAGTAAAGAACACAGTGATATGTTTACCGAGTTCGGATCAACAATCCTACTCTGGGGGCTACCAAGCCAGGGATGAAACCAATATACGATAGTATCAATTCACAGATCATATAACAACCACACCCGGTTACAATCTGCTCACTTAATCACTACCCTTCCTATGACTTCTACCTAAGACTCACCTAGGTATGAGGCCCTCCTCAAATCCCTCTACAACCACAACCCGTGATTGGTTCCTTTCAACACAAGTAACAAAACGAAAGCCACACTTTCAAAACACACAATTCTCAATACTTCAAAGCTTATGAGAATTGACACACAAGAAACTCAATGCTTAAAAGCTTATGAGTAACTGACAGAACTGACAACACAAAACTAGTCCTTATACTGTTATCAGAATGATACCAGTTAGGCTCACAATTAACACTCACAAACCCTAACAAAACACACGTAAGTTCCACACCTAAACTAGGTTTACACCAGTCAATATATAGCATTAAATCTGGACTGGATTGGGCTTCAAAAACACAGCAAAGAGGCTGCTCACAAATCTGCAAAATAAACTCCAAGAAAATAGGTCTTCAATCTAAAGTTTCCTAATATGTCTCCATAATTAGAAAACGCTGAGAATCCGAAAACCAACACCAAAACTCAACCCAAAAATACTTTGGATGCCACATAGGATAACTAAATATTCACAGAATATTCAATAACAAATAACAACAACAGAAACTTCCTTTTAAACCAAAATCAGACGCGATGTCCTATGAGCCAGTATGGGACATCTTTATTCGACATGTTGAATGTAGAAAATTAGAACATCTTGTTTCAACATCTTGCTGCTAGAATAGTTTTAGCAAAATAAATGCCAACCAAAAAATCAAAGAAATAACAATCTCCCCCTTTGGCTTATTTTGGCTAAAACTACACACCAAACAAATCTTGCAAAGATAACACAAGCAAAACATCCATATCAGAGACAGCAGCGAAAAACACACAATATAATACCAACACACAACTCAGCATAGCAGCATAAAAAAAAAACTCCCCCTCAGTTGCAGCAACACAACAACATTCAACATTCTCCCCCTCACCATATGCACCTCAGCTGCAGCACCAGCACAAGCACAAGCACAACACGCACAAGCACATTACTCCCCCTTTTTAGCCAGAAATATGACTAAGGCAAGTAGAGTAGTTATTAAAATTTGAGAAATGGTCAAGTCATAAACCAGAATAAACAGCATCAGAGAGTAGATGCACACCACATCACATGACCAAGTGTCATGCACATACTGCACTACCAGAACCTCCTTTAATCTTTTCAATCTGGCAGCCAGAAGGAACATTAATTGCTATAGTTTTTCATGAATGCAAACCCCAAGTCTGATCCTCAGGTTTTCAAACTGAACTGCATCCAGAGCCTTGGTAAATATGTCAGCAAGCTGATTTTCTGTGCTCACATGCTCGAGAGTTATGACTTTGTCCTCCACAAGTTCTCTGATGAAGTGATGCCTGATATCAATGTGCTTAGTCCTGCTATGTTGAATAGGATTTTTAGAAATATTAATAGCACTCAGGTTGTCACAAAATAATGTCATGACATCTTGTGTGACATTATACTCAGATAACATTTGCTTCATCCACATCAGTTGAGCACAACTACTTCCAGCTGCTATGTACTCAGCTTCAGCAGTAGAAAGAGATACAAAATTTTGCTTCTTACTTAACCATGAAATAAGATTATTTCCCAAAAAGAAACAACCTCCAGAGGTACTATTCCTATCATCAGCACTTCCAGCCCAATCAGCATCACAATATCCTACTAAAATGGAACTTGAGTCATGGGAGTACAACAACCCATAATCACATGTACCACTCACATACTTAAGAATTCTCTTAACTTGATTGATGTGACTGACCTTGGGTTCTGCTTGGTATCTTGCACATACACCAACAGCAAAGGTTATATCTGGCCTACTTGCTGTAAGATACAACAGACTGTCAATCATGCTTCTGTATAAACTTTGTTCAACATTCACTCCCTTTTCATCTTTGGATAACTTCAAGTGAGTAGGAGCAGGAGTTCTCTTATGCTTGGCATTATCCAGTCCAAACTTCTTCACAATATTCCTCTCATATTTGCTCTGACAAATAAAAATGGAATCTTCCATCTGCTTGACTTGTAATCCAAGGAAGTAAGTCAATTCACCTACCAAGCTCATTTCAAATTCAGACTGCATTTGGTTGACAAAATGTTGGACCATTTCATCCGACATCCCACTAAACACAATATCATCTACATAAATCTGAGCAATCATTAGTTTCCCACCCTTCTCCTTGACAAAAAGTGTTTTATCAATACCACCATTCCTGTATCCATGGTTGACTAAGAACTCAGTCAGCCTTTCATACCAAGCTCGTGGAGCTTGTTTCAACCCATACAAAGCCTTCTTTAGCTTGAAAACATGATCAGGAAAATTTGGATCCACAAACCCTTTAGGCTGCTCAACATAAACTTCCTCATTAAGATAGCCATTCAGAAAGGCACTCTTGACATCCATTTGAAACAATTTGAATTTCAACAAACATGCCACTCCTAGCAACAATCTGATGGATTCCAATCGAGCCACAGGAGCAAATGTTTCATCGAAGTCTACTCCTTCAATCTGTGTGTATCCTTGAGCAACTAATCTGGCTTTGTTTCTGGTAACAACTCCTTGTTCATCAGACTTATTCTTATAAACCCACTTTGTTCTAATCACATTTGTTCCTGCTAGTTGTGGTACCAGTTCCCAGACTTCATTCCTCTTGAATTGACAAAGCTCATCCTGTATAGCACTTATCTAGAACTCATCTGTCAATGCCTCTTTGACATTCTTTGGTTCAAGCTTTGAAACAAAGCATGCATTTGACATAGCCTCCCTCGTTCTGGTTCTTACACCTTCATTCAGATTTCAATAATCAACTCCTTAGGGTGATCCTTCTGAATCCTTATAGAGGGTCCCCTGTTAGCATCCTCTACCTCTTCATTCTCAGGTCTAGTGTCGGTTTCTTGAGCATTATCTTCTACAGACTCAATGTCTTGTGAGATTTCATTGTTCATGGGAAAGCATGCTCCAACATCATCTGGGACATCTTCGTCTTTCCCAGAGTCATCAACCACCACATTTATGGATTTCATCATCACCTTAGTTCTGGAATTAAATACCCTATATGCTTTACTGTTTGTAGAGTATCCCAAAAATATCCCTTCCTCACTCTTAGGATCCATCTTTCGCCTCTGCTCACGATCCGCCAAGATATAGCACTTACTCCCAAACACATGGAAATACTTCACATTTGGCTTTCTACCTTTCCATAGCTCATAAAGAGTAATAGAAGTACCTGATCTGATAGTCACCCTATTGTGTATATAGCAAGCGGTATTCATAGCTTCAACCCAAAAATGATATGGAAGCTTTTTGGCATGAATCATGACCCTTGCACACTCTTGTATAGTCCTATTCTTGCGTTCCACCACACCATTCTGCTGAGGAGTGATCGGTGATGAGAATTCATGAGTGATTCCTTCAGTTAAACAAAACTTTTCAAACCTGCTATTTTCGAATTCTTTCCCATGGTCACTTCTGATTCGAACGACACCACAATCCTTTTCCCGTTGAATCCTTTGACACAACTCTTTGAAGGCTGCAAATACTTCAGACTTTTCTCTGATAAAGCTTATCTAGGTGAATCTGGAGTAATCATCAATGACAACATATGCATACTTCTTCCCACCAAGACTTTTAACCTGCATAGGTCCCATTAAGTCCATGTGAAGCAGTTCCAGAACTCTAGAAGTTGTGGTAAGATGTTGAATCCTTTTGTGTGACACCCTTGTTTGCTTCCCAACTTGACATTCACCACATATTCTATCCTCATCAATCTTCAGCTTGGGAATACCTCTAACAGCTTCACTTGACATAACTTTCTTCATCCCTCTCAAATGTAAGTGACCCAATTTCTGATGCCACAGTTTGGTTACATCTTCCTTTGACATCAAACAGGTAGACAAACTTTCTGATTCTTGAGGATTCCACAGATAGCAGTTATCCTTAGACCTGGTTCCCTTCATAACAACTTCATCTTTCTCATTGGTTACTAGATATTCAGATTTTGTGAAATTTACTTTGAGCCCTAGATCACACAGTTGGCTTATACTGATCAAATTTGCGGTCAGCCCTTTGACAAATAGAACATGATCCAGATTTGGTTGTCCTGTGTAGTCCAGCTTTCCAACACCTTTTATTTCACCTTTTGATCCATCCCCAAAAGTGACATAATTGGTGGAGTGAGGCTTGATATCTGACAAGAATTTCTTCACACCAGTCATGTGTCTTGAACAACCACTGTCAAAGTACCAATCTTCCCTTGCAGATGCTCTGAGAGAGGTATGTGCTATGAGACCAGCCATCATATTTCTAGGAGTCCATCTTTTCTTTACTTTAGCCAAAATCTGTCCTTTATTTTGTTGATGAGCAGTTTTGGGATAACCATGCAACTTGTAGCAAAAGGACTTTAAGTGACCAATCTTTCCACAGTAATGACATCTCCATGGTTTATACTTTGAACTACATACTCTTTTCTGATGCTTCATCTGATGTTGAAACATGTGATTTGACATCCCCTCTTCTTGATTTATTTTCTGAGCAACAAACTTTAATACAGGCTTCTTGTAGTTCTATGCTTGATTGTTAAAACCAAGACCTTGTACATTTCCAGCATTTTTCCCAGTCTGAAGAATCTCATCCAGCTGGGTGGTACCATTGTTCAGCATTCTTATAGATTTGGTCATATTGTCAAGTTTTGACTTTTGCCATACAACCTCCTCTTTAAGATCAGCAATGATTGATAGATGTTCTTCCTTCTCAGCTTCTAGTTGAGCTATCAAAACCTTCTGTTCTAATATTATCTGGCACCTCTCTTCATTCTTGATACACAACTCTGAGAACCCGGTGAAGACTTCTTGCTTAGTGAGTTCTCCAATATAAGATTCCTTGTCAGAATCAGACTCACAAGTTGTTTCTCCATCAGCCTTACATATTTCGGTCAAGGCTGTCACCAATTTTGCTGATTCTTCTTCAAGATCACTCTCAGACTCTCCTTCTGACCAAGACACGGATAAGCCATTCTTCTGCCTTTTTAGATACGTGGGACACTCAGTCTTTATGTGCCCAAATCCCTCACATTCAAAACACTGAACTATCTTCCCTTGATTGGAGTCTTCTTCAGTTCTGGACCTTCTGCCTCCATCCTGGTTTTTACTGATGTCGAGTGACTTGTTCTGAACATTTGCTCTTGACTTCCAGTCAATCCTTTTCAACACTTTGTTAAATTATTTTCCAAGCAATACCAGATCTTTAGACACCCCTTCATCTCTGACCAGGTCACCTTCATCGTCTGAATCACCAGCATTTAACACAAAAGCTATGCTCTTCTTCTTTTCATACTTTTCACTGATCCCCAATTCAAATGTTTGAAGAGATCCCACAAGTTCATCCACTTTCATCTTATCTATATCCTGAGCTTCCTCTATAGCAGTCACTTTCATGTCAAATCTCTTAGGTAGAGATCTGAGGATTTTTCTAACCAGTTTGCTATCAGACATCTTTTCACCTAGGGCACTTGAAGCATTAGCTATCTCAATAATGTTCATGTGAAAATCATGAATGCTCTCATTTTCCTTCATCTTCAAACTCTCAAACTTGGTAGTGAGAAGCTGAAGTTTTGACATCTTCACCTTTGAAGTCCCTTCATGAGCAACCTTCAAGACCTCCCACGCCTCTTTTGCAATGGTGCAATGTTCAATCAACCTGAAGATATTCTTATTAACACCATTAAACAATGCATTCATGGCTTTGGAATTTCCCACGGACCCTTTGTAGTTTGCATCATCCCAGTCTTCCTCTTCCTTCACCACATCAGTAGGATTCCCTTTTCCATCTTTAACCTTTGGGGGTTTCCATCCTTTGATAACAACTTTCCATGCTTGATCATCCATGGATTTGATGAATGCTATCATCCTTGGTTTCCAATAGTCATAGTTGGAACCATCAAGCAGAGGTGGTTTGTTAAAAAATCCTCCATCCTTGTCCATTGTACCAGAAAGTACCTTCCCTGAATCTCACCCAGAACCAAACAAGGGTGCAAGCTCTTGATGCCAATTGAAATTCTGGCACAGATATCAGATGTCCTACACAGATGTTGAGACACGGATATCCAACACAATGAACAAGATAACAATAATAATAACAATGCAGAAAGTAAAGAACACAGTGATATGTTTACCCAGTTCGAATCAACAATCCTACTCTGGGGGCTACCAAGCCAGGGACGAAACCAATATACGATAGTATCAATTCACAGATCATACAACAACCACACCCGGTTACAATATGCTCACTTAATCACTACCCTTCCTATAACTTCTACCTAATACTCACCTAGGTATGAGGCCCTCCTCAAATCCCTCTACAACCACAACCCGTGATTGGTTCCTTTCAACACAAGGAACAAAACGAAAGCCACACTTTCAAAACACACAATTCTCAATACTTCAAAGCTTATGAGAATTGACACACAAGAAACTCAATGCTTAAAAGCTTATGAGTAACTGACACAACTTACAACACAAAAACCAGTCCTTATACTGTTATCTGAATGATACCAGTTAGGCTCACAATTAACACTCACAAACCCTAACAAAACACACGTAAGTTCCACACCTAAACTAGGTTTACACCAGTCAATATATAGCATTAAATCTGGACTGGATTGGGCTTCAAAAACGCAGCAAAGAGACTACTCACAAATCTGCAAAATAAACTCCAAGAAAATAGGTTTTCAATCTAAAGTTTCCTAATATGTCTCCATAATTAGAAAACGCTGAGAATCCTAAAACCAACACCAAAACTCAACCCAAAAATACTTTGGATGCCACATAGGATAACTAAATATTCACAGAATATTCAGTAACAAGTAACAGCAACAGAAACTTCCTTTTAAACCAAAATCAGACACGATGTCCTATGAGCCAGTATGGGTCATCTTTATTCTACATGTTGAATGCAGAAAATTAGAACATCTTGTTTCAACATCTTGCTGCTAGAATAGTTTTAGCAAAATAAATGCCAACCACAAAATCAAAGAAATAACACATGCTTTTAATGCTATCTGTTACTTGAATAGTTTTCTCTACCTTGGGAACTAATCAAGTAATGATGGTCTGCTTTGCATTTATGAAAGTATTTCTTTTCGTTTTCTTCTCTTTTTAAATCATTTTTATCTTTTTGATGTGACAGAAGGGGGAGAAAGATATAGAATTATTTAATGAGAATATGAACTCGTTCTGATTTTAATTGTAGTTCATTTATTATTATTTTAAAATTCTGTTATTTCGGTTATTTGCTTTACCCGAGAGAAATATGTTAGTTTTTTTTTAATATAGAACTTAAGGGGAGCTTACAAACCTTAACCTATAGACTATTAGACTCAAAGGGTGCTTACAAACCTCATACTCTAATGTAGCCAAGTAAATTAAAATAGCCCAACATTGTTCTTAAAAACTTATGTTTGTCATCATAAAAAGGGGGAGATTGTTAGAACACGATTTGTTCATGACAAGTATTCCTTAAGGTATTGATGATAACAAAAGTATTGAAAGAACAATGGTGTTATCTAATGTGTGTTTTAAGTATGCAGGTTCCAAAACTTAAGAAGAGTCTATTCAGAATCTGATAAAAAGACGCATTTGAGAGAAGCTGAGTTATTGGCTTCTGGTGGTTCAGAACTGAAGAACGTTCTCTAAGTGAAGTCTGATAATATAAGTTGGCATAGACTATAAAGATGAAGGTATCATCATCAGAAGAGCAATACATTATATCTATACTTATTGAATGTATAAGCTTCTGGTGATCATTCAGAACCAGTGACAAAGCTAAGTTATCCGTGCTGCAGAAAGCAAGCTACGATGTCAAATCAGCTTGTCATCTAGAGTCTGTGTTCACATGGCTCAAGAAGAGTTGACATGCTTTACGGATATTCATTCTCAACGGATCTATAGTATAAGATCTCAAGGAAGACGCTATGGTTAAAAGAGTTACACAATGGATAAAGATCTTTTGGTGTATCTATCTTCAACGTTTCTTGTACTATGGAGTAACAAAGACAACTGTACAAGTTATCTCTTCCAACGGCTATCATTCTGCAACTACTATATAAGTAGCTGAAGATTCAATATGGAATCAATAATAAGGAAAAAAAGAAAAAGAGCTGTCGTAACCCGAAATTTGACCTCCCCTTTTGCCTTTTGCAAAAGCATGTGCATTCGCATCGCTGACACACACATTCACACTTTTTCTCTGTGTTTTTTGTTGCAGGAATATTCAGGTTTTCTAAGCCCGATTAACCATATCCTCACAAGGTCATCACATCATCAACACAAGCAAAAAATGAGGGTTTCTATGCCTATTCACCAAAGCAAAAGGTCGAAAATCGGAGCCATGGCCATAGCACTTTTTTTCAAGCAAATTGGGCACTTTATGGCTAGGTTAATCAATTAACCATTTGCTAGTGCAAATGGGTTAATCGATTAACCCTTGTAAAATTGGAAGATTCTGCTGCATTTTCATGACATCAACTTTTCCTCTACATTTTTGGGGTCTCCTTGGTGCTAGCATTGTGTGGAATATTCTAGACATTTCTAGACATTTCAAGACCTTTCAAGACACTTCAAGGCATTTATCCCAATACATCACTTTGAATCAAGACTACCATGTAACTTAATTTCCAAGCATGAGGACCATTTGATTTGGACTTGCATTGGGATTGTTCCACTGAGTTAACCAACTAACTAACTGAGTCAACTTCTGACTTAGTGAGTTAAGTGTAACTAACTCCAAAGCAAGCTCCAAAGCACACTCCAAAGCACATTCTAAACCTAGCCTACTCCAAAGCTAGCCTCTATATAAAGAAACCCTCACCATTTCACAAAGGGGCTTGAATCTTTTTTCACAATTCTTCACTCTTCTTTCTCTCATTTCTCTCAATTCTCTCTACATTTTCTGAAATTTTTACACATTCATCTTCATCTTCTTCCCCAAACCACACTAGAGCTAAATTCCACCATTGAAGAGTAGCAAATTTCACATTGAAATTGCTTATCTCTTGAGATTAATCCTCCATCACATTGCATTTCTTCTTGGATCTCTATAATTATAGCAACTTCCACTTCAATCCAAGTGTTCAATTCAATCGTTTCGGTGCAAATTCGATTTCAGAGATTTTATCGCATTTTGATCGATTTCGCTATGATTTAAGCACGAGCTTGGAATTCTCTAGTTTTTTTGGCTTCTTCTCACTACATTTCACTCACAAAAATCACCAAGGCAATTCTCCGCCTTGTAGGTTGGCAAATCTCGCTCGATTTACTGTTTCGATCACCTTCGCCCATTTATGATGTAGTTTCGATAGTTTTTTTAGTGTTGATTAATCATGTGATTGTTTGATCTTTGATCTCCATGCTTCCAATTGGTGATTAATTGCTTCTACTTAATGTAGTTTTTGTGTACAAATGCATGCCATAACATGAGAATTTTTGGATAAGTGATTAAGTGGCTGGAAGTGCTTTTGAAGACTATTTTTTTTTCCACTGCTTCAGTGTTAATCAATTAAAACTTTGCTAGGAAAAAAGTGTTAATCGATTAACACTGCCTTTTTTCAGTTTTTCTGCTGTTTTTCAAGGGTTAATCGATTAACCACTTTGCACTAGCAAATGGTTAATCGATTAACACTGAATCAGAGTGCCAAATTTGCCTATTTTCAAGCTTGTTTGATCTCCTTTCCTCATTTAATTTCTATGGCTTGATATGCTTAGTATTTGGGGATATTTTAGGAGCTGTTTAACCGCTGTTTGAAGCATGTATGAAAAATTTCGATGCATGATTTATCGATTCTTGGAATTATTTGCATCATATGAGCATCTTGGTTCTTGCACATCTTTATTCACATGTTAACATGATTTGTGATGCATCCTAATTGGCATTTGGTACTACCTTGCAATTTCATCCTTCATCATATTAAATTTGTTCTTCATTGAGTAAGTTTAATCTTGTACAATCAATAATCCGCACGTTTGCTTTAACGATCTTCCGATTCGTTTGGAAGATTGTTGGCTTGATCATTTCCCTTGATCGATTGATCAAAACTTTGTTTCGATTAGTTAATCTCCCCTTTCTTCTCTCTCTAGGATCCTTGAGAGCCTTGTTCTCTTTATCCCCTGCTGAGCCGGAAGTTTGCACGATGCACTGGAGCACGGTACAAATTGGCGCTGTTACTTTGTCGATTTCAATCTCTACACTATACTTTGGTGTTAGAGAAGAAATGAGAGTGGAGAATTCCTACACTCATTTTGATTATTTTGGGTAGGGGACGAATAACGCTGTGCCTGGAATAATTGTCTCTATCTCTAGACTGTAGTGTTTCTCAATCCTCAGTCGAGTCAATCCCTGATCACTCTTTCCCCTTTCAATCTCTCCCTCTCTCTCTTGATCAATCATTGTTTCTTTGGTTAAAATATTTGTCACATTAGGTTAGCAATCTCCTTTTGTTTCAACACCCTCTCTTTTGGTCAATCATTGTTTGTTGACTCCCCATCAGATTTGTGATTATTCTTATTTAGTTAATCACAGTCAAACTGTTAAAACCAATTCTCTTTTTCCCCTGCAGACATAATCTTCTTCTTTGGTTAATCACAGTCTACCTGTTAAAACTGAAACCCTAAAGGAGTTCACAATCTTCTCTTGGTTCCTCTCCCTTTGATTGGTTAACCACTTCCTGTCAGTTAAAACACCAATTTGCACTTCTTCTCAGTTAACCACAGTCTATCTGTTAACATACTGAGTTCCTCTTGGGTTAATCACCTTCTCTTGGTTAATCACTTATTATTTTTTGGCTAATCACAGTCCGTTTGTTAAAACCAATACCCCGTGAGTTAGTAACCTTATTTTGGTTTCAAATACTCGCGCCTTTGGGATAGTAACCTTTTTTTGGTTTAAATACCATTTCTTCGTTCAGATACTGCTTGTTGAGTCAGTGTACCGAACCCCTTTGGATCACAACCTTCGCTTTCTTCCACACCCGTCCTTTGGGTCACAACCTTCGCTTGGTTCCACACCCATCCTTTAGGTCACAACCTTTGCTTGGTTCCACACTCATCCTTTGGGTCATAACATTCGCTTGGTTCTACACCCATTCTTTTGGTTAACCACTGTTTACTAGTTAACATACCGAAATCCCCAGAGTCAAACACCTTCTCTTGGTTCATTACTCTCTCTTTTGGTTCATCACAGCCTGTCTGTTGACACCAATCCTTTTCCCCACATAGTCTTAATCTCTTTCTCTTCGGTTAATCACTGCTTGTCAGTTAATATACCGAATCCTCAACAAATCTTACTCTGTCTCGATTCAATATCCCTTGATCCCTTATCCTCTTGGTCTTGATACCATTATTTCTGTTTACTCCCCAACAAAGTCATTATCATTCTTTTGCTCCTTTATCTTCTTGGTTTTGACACCATTCTTTCGCTTTATCCCCAGCTGAGTTACTACTTTTCCTTTGCCTTTCTTTGTTGGTTTTGGCACCAATTCTTTTGCATTCCCTCAGTGGAGTCCTTTTATCTCTTTTGTTCTTGATTTTGACACCACTTTCCTTTTCCTTTTCTGTCTTTGTTCCCTGAACTATGTAGGCTTTGAATTCCACATTGCACTATGAGGATATGTAGGCACGAGATTGCGAAATCTTGGCGAGCCACCTTCTTCCATTCTTTCCCTTTTCCCTGGTTCCATGAACTACGGCGCTCTGATTTCCTCATTGCACTATGAGGGTACGTAGGCACGAGGGCCCTAATCCTCCGCGAGCACTCTCTTTCTTCGTCTCTTCTCTCTCCTCTTTTTAGCTAGTAGCTTTAGATAGATAAATCATCTAAGCCTAGAAGCAAGCGAAATGGTTCTCGTCGAGTACGACGGATGCGTAAGGTGCTAGTACATTCAATTCCCATAACTGACCCCCTTACCCGTTTCTCTTTCCCTTGGGCTTTATCGATATTTTTCTATCCTTGGGACTAAATAAAGTTCGGTGGCGGCTCTGTTGTATCTTTGAGCATGCAATTCACTCAGGTATAATCCTGCTAGCTTCAAGAGCCAAGAAGAAAGAAGCATTTCACGCTTCTATCAGAATGGAAGAATAACAAGATCAACAATGGCAACACAATCGAGTATGCAGAAATTTTGTTAGTTGTTGTAAATTGTACTAAGCCTTAAGATTTCTTAAACATTGAATATCTTATAAAATTGGCTTAAATGCACTTTTGGTCCCCATAGTTTAATTTTTCTAAACAATTGATCCCTCTTTAAAAAAACCCAGCTTTTAGGTCACTTGTTTTGATTTTTTTTGGGAAAATTTTGGTCCCCTCCCAGTTTAGCATACGTGGCGCTCCAAATAATGACATGACAATGTTTTTGTTGATCAATTTTGATGACTCAAATGCCAACTCATTTGCCACATCAATAATGAAAATTATAATTTATGAAAATGATCAAATAAAAATCATATTCTTATGTGACATTAGTAATTGAGTTAATATATTAATTAATATTTTTTAATTAATAATTATTAATTAATAATTTTAATTATGTTTTTTTTAATTAATTAGTTACTATACTTAAAATTAAATATTTTGGGCCTATCCTTTTTTGTCCACACAGGCAGTTTTCAATTCAAAACATCATGCATGAATTAGTATTATAAACACTAAATTATTTTCTAAAAGAAATGATGTGGGACTAATTCATTGTAAGGACTGCACCACTCTTTGCAATATGAACATGCTAGCTTGTTCTCTTCAAAATAAAATTGCACAGTAGGACAAAACATTTACTCTTAAGTTATGTAGGAGCTATACATTCATCTTAAGTTATGGAATCAACCATTACACCACATTTTATGCAAGAAAAGATTCCGCTAATGTAATTGGAATGTTGCTCAATGATGCTATTGCAGACTCCGGTACCATTACACTTCGTAAGTTTCATGTCAAACATTATCAAACAATCATTACATTTGTCAAAGTGATCTATAATTTTTCTGTTTTTGCATCACCACTAAGTGATTATTTCCATTTCTTTCTTTTCAGCATTCAATGGCACTAATGTTCTTGCAGAAAGGGTAAGTTCTACATCATAATGTAATGTAATTTTTTGTTATCATACTCAATTATAATCAATTATATAAATTCTGAGTTGCAGGCAAATTCAATATGGTTATATATTGTGCCACAAAGTATGAGAACCTTAATGAACTACATCAAACAAAAATATGGGAACCCTCCTGTCTTTATCACCGAAAATGGTAATCTTCAAACTCTCATGATATCTCGAAGTTCCATCTGCAATAACTACATAGTTGATACTAGGTGTTTATGATCAAGTATAAACTTTATTTGGTAATGGTTTCACAGGGATGGATGATCCAAATAGTGTACTTATATCTCCATGGATGAAGCTTTGAAGGATGAGAAACGGATTAGATACTACAGCGGTTACTTATCGTATCTACAAACAGCTATTACGTATGTAATAAGTTAGTTATCTCCATGACCAATATTTTAAGTTAACAAGTTAATTAATGAAGTATTGGTTTGTCTAATTGCATAGATGATGGTTGCAATGTGAAAGGATATTTTGCTTGGTCATTGCAGAGTTTGTTATGAATGAATGCTAAATGCAATGCTAGATTGATTGTTAGCAGCATATGTTAAAGCCATAGAGAAGGGAAGTTCACCTAATATGTATTAGTCCCACATCGTTTCCTTTAGAAAAAAATATAGTGTTTATAATACTAATTCATGCATTAAGTTTTGAATTGAAAATTGATTGTGTGAACAAAAACGGATAGGGCCAAAATCTTCATTTTTAAGTATAGTGACTAATTAATTAAAAAAAAACATAATTAAAATTATTAATTAATAATTATTAATTAAAAAATATTAATTAATATATTAATCTAATTACTAATGTCACGTAATTAAAATATAATGAATATGATTTTTTATTTAATCATTTTCATAAATTATAATTTTCATTATTGATGTGGCAAGTGAGTTGGCATTTGAGTAATCAAAATTGGTCAACAAAAACATTGCCATGTCATTATTTGGAGCGCCACATATGTTAAACTGGGAGGGGACCAAAATTTTCCCAAAAAAAATCAAAACAAGGGACCTAAAAACTGGATTTTTTTAAAGAGGGATTAATTGTTTAGAAAAATTAAACTATGAGGACCAAAAGTGCATTTAAACCTATAAAATTTAAGAGCTATGATCTTTGTTATGGTTATTACCCTGTACCTCTTATTGTATCAAGTACACCTTGTTGTCTATTATGTTAAAAATGTTGTTTAGTAGTTTAGGAAGAAAGTCTCTTGTTATGTGCTTGAGAATCAAAGTCTCTTGATGTGAGCTTGAGCCAAGTAAGTCTCTTGCTATGTACTTGAGCATTGAAGTCTTGATCATATTGTTAATTAAGCAGGAAAGTCTTGGACTGAAGATGTAAGCAGAAGTCTTGGATTCGTGGAATCTGAGCAGGGAAGTCTTATACTTGATGGTATAAGCAGAAGACTTGAATCTGTGGGGTTTAAGCAAGGAAGTCTTGGATTCGTGGAATCTAAGCAGGAAGTCTTGAATCCGTTGGGTTTAAGTAGGATGTCTTGGACTGAGGGTCTAAGCAGGAAGTCTTGAATCCGTGGGATTTAAGCAGAAAGACTTGAACATGAGGGGTTTAAGCAGGAAGTCTTAGGCTGAGGGTCTGAGTAGAAACGTCTTATGCTCGAGGGCATAAGAAATTGTAATCATGATTTGATTATAATGGAAAATCTCTTGTGTTACTAGGGGACTATACTACTCTCAGATTAAGAGGAAACATGATAAATCTTTGTGTGTTCTGTTGTTATTTATTTGCTTCTCTTATTATTCCGTTGCAACTTATAATCAGAATCTGAACGTGGTTTAGAATTTGAACTCTGTTCAGAAGCAAATAAAAAATGGATAACATAATTCAAACTCCCTTCTTGTGTAATTTTGTCACCTTCACACCGGTCAAGTGAAGATTATTCCTAGAATTCTGTTGTGGCTTGTATCTCATGTTTTACGCCCAAAGAATGACAGGTTTTCAAGAGTAGACTTTGCTGAAATTCATCTGACATACATTATTTTGAACAAGATCAAAATTAATTGGGCTTACTATTTTGTATATTGCATGTTGGCCATCAAGTAATGCAACAAAGGGACATGATTATGCTATGTCTCCATGATTGCTAAGATTTTGAACTACGTCAATAATGGTATGCCGAATCTTACGTATAGATCTCCAGGCCAAGCTCAAGATTTATCGCAACGTACCCTAACCAACATGAACTATTTTTGGGATATAAAATGTAGGGCGTGCTACATCCGTGTGTGTAAGAAAGGTTGGAAGATTTATAATTTTGATGATCTAGCAGAGTTTGAGGATGATGCTGCTGAGCCGCATATAGTTAATGATCAACCAATTGGTGTTTCTCATGATGTTCCTGAGGGTGATGCTTTTATGGAAGATTCTACTCAAGGGGATTCTCATGCTAATAATTTTGGTGTTGGATTTGGTGATTCGTCCTCCATCATGACTATGCTTTAGAATATGCAGCTGAAGCAAGAAGAGCGTTATGCGTAAAATTGTAGGAGACGAGATACCTTTGAGGCCGCTCAATGGAGAGATTCCATCTAATGCAAGAACAATGACTGCACAAGATTCTAATTTTGAATCCTTTGCTTCCTTTGTGATAGAAAGTCTTGTGTCTATGCACAATGAGATGGATGTTAATCATGCAGCTGTGATTTATAGGATTAATCATATGATCTCTGCTCAGAATGATAATCATCATTATTATGCTCGGTTTTACCAAGAAATGTGTGATTACATGGATTATAACTATGGTAATGATGGACAAGGATGACATAGGGGAATGAGACCAATGCCTAGGGGTCGTGGAAGATGATGAACTGTTGTGTTGTGGTGTCTTCGAGTCTTATGTCTTGTAGTGCATATCTTTGAGTCACATTTTGAATCTTCATGCATTTTTCTTTTCTTGGTTTGTTTTGCTGCTGGTTATATATTGACAATGTTACTAATTTTCTTGAATATGAGACAATGGTTGTACTAAGTGTATTGCCTTGAATGAAAATTATGTAATTTTGTTATGTTTCTTTTCTATTTATTGTGTGTTGATTTCCATTGTGTATCTTCATGTATGAAGTATATATGTGAGTTCATGTTCCTATCTTTACAAAAGCCTCTATATGGTATATTGTATATGTGTTATATTGTATCTGTGTGATACTGCTAATAGTGTGCTTTGTCTCTTTTTTTATGTTGTCAAAGAGGGAGAAGTTTACGCAGCTATGAAGATATGATGCATATATTCAGGGGGGGCCTTCATGGACATGAAATGCTTGTCTCAAGTTTTTCCATCATAAAAAAGGGGGAGTATGTGAGTGTAAATTTCCAATTAGATGTATTTTGAATGACGTCAAAACTAGGATAGTTTAGCGTTTATGTACAACTGGACTGTAACATCTGAGTCTAGCTGGCATTATCAGAGTCTAGTTGTACATTTTAGCATTATGGAGCATGACAACATGTTGGAAAAGGTATAGAAAAGATTTATATGCATCAAGAAATAGTTTTATGCACCAAAAACTTATTTATATTTGAAAAAATGCCTAAAGGTCGACACATACACATCATAGGTCGACACATAGAAGTTAATTCTTCTACAGGTCGACACATAGAAAAAACTTTCTTCTACAGGTCGACACGTACTTTTTATAGGTCGACTCATGTGCTGCATTTTTAAAGCCTGTAGGCTCTGTTAGATGTGCCGCCTCTACAAGTTGACAAATGATCTGTATAGGTCGACACATGACATACATAGGTCGATTTGAACATTAAAAATATTGAAAATTTGTATTGTTTTCCTTTCCTTTTGAATTCCTTTTGCTTCATACTTGCTTATATATATATATACCTGTTACATGTATAATTTCTTTTCAACGATTTTGGTTAAATCATAAACGAAACCTCGAACATACAAATAGTCTTCTTCATCTTCAACCTTGATTTTATGCATACACACAAACAAAATACACATAATCACTCATTTTTTGGGTTCCATCTAGAATCATGTTGATAAGGTCCAATTTAGCTTATGGTATTGTAAATTGGGCTGAGATCTTTGGGGGGTTTCAAATACAAAAACCAAGGTGGGGTTTTCCTTCAAGATCAAAGTGGGTACTTAAAGGTTTTGGACAAGATTACTCATATTTGGATTCGATCGAGCAAAGTCTTTGAAGAGTTGTGGTTCTTGTAAAGGAGTAGCATGAGACGGAGAATCAAATTGTTAAATCTTGGGTTACAATAATTTACAGTTTAGATTCGATCGAGTGAAGGCTTTGAAGAGATGTATTTCTTGCAAAGGAGTAGTTTGAGATATTGAATCAAATTTTCATTGTTGGGTGACTTAATGCTTAGACCAAGGGAAGAGAAAATGTTAGGATCAACATCAAACATAGGGTTTGCAGAATCGCATTACTACATTTCTCTTATAAACTACAATTTGAAAAGTAAGGTTAATTTCACTATTTCAATTCGAGTTCGAATTGAGGGAAGATGTACCCATAGCGAGATCGATTGGGGAATTGCCTAAACAAATCCTTGTGTACTCTCTATCAATCTTGCTCTCTCTCTCTCTCTCTCTCTCTCTCTCTCAGTCTAACTTGTGATTTGAGTGTTAAACTTATGCTTATTTATCTTCTCCGAATAATAAAAAGGAAAACGTTTGCTAAAGGTTTTAACTAGGAAAAATGGTTGATTTTATTATTAGGGTGTTCGCCAAGGATTGGGGCCCTTGTGCCTACGTATTCCCTCGTGCAATGGGAAAGGCAGAGCAATCGTAGTTCGACACTACGATTTGTTGGTGTGTTTTATAGATGTCAATTGCTCGAACGCAAGAAAGACACCTCGTATCCAAACAATTGTAAGAGACGAATGGAAAACTCGACACCCCTCTGTTTTCATCTTTAATAAAAAGTATTAAAGTATGATTAGGTGTATTAAGGACGATGAGTGCGTTGAACAACGACGAAGACTCCTCATATCCTAGGCATTCGAGGAGAAAAATGGAAGACTCCACGCCCCTTCTGTTTCGTTCAACTGATTATGAAAATAATTTGAATTTGATCGGATGGAAAATTTTTTAGGGAACAATTATTTGAACATGAGAAAGATATTTCGCATCCAAATAATTGAGGAAATTTTAAAGATTCAAAACCCCTCCATTTATTTTATTAAAAAGTGTTTCGATTTTGATTTAAGAAAAAAACACTTGATAAAAGATCGAGGTTTGAAAATTACGTGATGGCGATTGCAAAGGACAACCGACTTATGAGGGAAGAAACCACTTGGCGTTGGATCAAGGGTTTGCGTTTGGTTGATGACGATGCTAAAAAAGCACTCAACTTACAGGGTTTAAAAAATGGCTTGATTTGATCAAGAATTAGTTTTAAAAGCAATTTAGGCGTGAACGGAAATAAGATGCATACAAAATATTAACATCACACATCAAATGAATCAAACTCTAAATTGAAACTAGTAACTAGCCCGTGCGTTCGCACGGGTATGTATGTTTAAGTATTTAATGTAATGGACGCGTAATTGATTATCAAATTGGAAGAAAAAAATTGTCAAATTATTATAAAATAAAAAAAATTGATTAACAGAGGCCGAATTAAATTAATTATTGAAATCTATTAAAAGAATCTAATATAGTTAGAAAAAAATAATACAAAAATATTAATGATAATAATAATACAAATTAGAGTTAGAATAAATAAAATTAAAAAAAAAAAATTTCTATAGAAATGGAAAATAAAAATTGAATTGATAAAATGAAAAAATTAAATAACAATTCCATAAAAAGGTGAGATTTATTAAAAGAGGAAAAGGGATTCATTTTGTGCAAGTCCTGTCATATATGATCTGTGGCCCAAAAGTGAGTCATTAAAAGAGAATAGGTTAAAATTGTAGAAACAAACTTAGTGAGAGAAACTGAAAACGAAGGAGGGTTGAAGAAGAAGAATGTTCCAACGACCTGTATATGTGTCAAGCGGGTAAGGATATTTTTTCTTCCCACAATCGTTTTCCACATTTTGTTTGAAAGTGATTGGTGGTGTTGATAGATCTGTTGTAAATTGACCAGGTCTTCATCTGATTCCAAGTTTAACCCAGAGTTTATTGAATCCACCATTAAAGCATTGGTTGATGAAGTTAAAACTGGTATCAGTGATAATAACCGTGACGGTCGAAAGTTGAAGAATCAGAAACGGAAAATTCGACATGCAAAGCCTTTGAACGCTAGAGGGGCGTCTGGGTTGCAAAGTGTTGTTGAAAGTTCGAAAGTTGTTAGAGGTGAAGAGAAAAGTAAAAAAAAGGTATTCCAGATGAAAATATCATTGGATGCAATGTATTGTATGTTATCTGTCATTCGTGTAGTTGTTGATTGCCGTATAAGTAGTCCTAAGATGATTTTCAATTTTTCTGAAACTATTTAGTTGTTGTAAGCGTCTTTGGATTTTGCATATTACATAAAACTAAGTCGAATGATTAACTTATAAGTGTTTTTTTAGTAATAATATTTATAGCGATTGAACATTACAGTTTGTCAGAATTATTTAATTTCTAATCAATGGATTTGTTAGTAATGTTTAACATTGAAATGCAGTCTGGAAAAGAATGTCGTATATGAAAAACAACATGTTGTAACCAATCAGTGGACAGTTGGAGAAACATCAAATTCGAAGGATGTAAGAAATCGTTGGATCATCCGGGAAGCTAAAGGAAAAAGCATAAAAAGGTAAATTTGACATAGCAATGAACAACCGCACTGCATTTGAAATTTAGCTTTACATATCCCGTATGTTAATTATTTGTAAAGTTAGTGAATGAAACATATGAATGAAATTACACAGACCTTAGAACGTTCTAAATTTGTAATTTCTTTATCAAAATGCAGGCAACCGGAGCTGAAAAATCACCCCCACCACAGAAGTGTGTGAAATTTGCCGTGTCAGATAAGTCAAAAGGTGGTATAAGAGGTTTATGCATGAAAGACCATAAAGGAAAAAGCATTAGTAGGTAATGTTTGTGATATGTAATCATGCTTATATACAAAATTCCATATTGGCTTTGAATTATTCAAAAGTTTGTAATGCGGTAATGTAATTAATAAAAAAGCATGAACGAAGATTCTCGGGCAGTTATTTGCATAGCACCACCACAACTAAATGCTATTGAGTTGTATGAACCCTCGTCCCGTAATGTTGGTAGGAAAGGGTTAAACATCAAAGATGTGAAAGGAAAAAAGAAAAAATTTGGTATTTGTTATGAAAAATGTACCATGTATAAAGGTTTTAGTTGTAGGAAATGTTACAATATAATTTTCTTTCCATGCATGTCATAAAATATGCAGCGATGAAGGATTAGGAGGAAATGGAAAAGAATCTGAGCCGCGACTGAAGTCTTTGAAAATTTGTGGGGCATCAAAACTAAGAGTCGATACAAAAGGTGATAAGTTGAATGGTGTTAACGACGATTATGCTGAACGGTAATGCATCTGATATTATTATTCAATGCTGAAGCTTAGGAACAAAGCATGTTTGTCCTAATTTTTTCATGATTTGTACATTATATTTTGATACAATAACATATAAATAAAAGTAGCTGCATAATTGACTCTTCAATTTAATTATAATGGTATTGTAGGAGGGCTGCTCTTAGACTTGGCAAACCATTATTAGAAACACGAAACAGGATTAAGTTTGAAGCAATAGCGCATTCCAAGTTTGTTGTACAATGTCTTTCAATTCAAGATCTCCATCGAAAAAGAATGGAAATGTAATACAAATATTTGTTTCAATGAGAATAAAATGTTAAGTTTGCATCAATTTATGTACTGGTAACTCGTAATTGTGTTAGACAAAATATTGAACAATAATATGTGATTGGTATAAGAGTAATTATTGATGTTACAATACAGGGAAAACAAACTGAGCAATATTGAGAAAGATGACCTGTGGCAAGTACGTTTGAGATTGGAGAAATCTTTCCGGGATCCAAACATTAATAATCACAGTGGTGATTCTGATTATGAACATTCAGACAATTCTGATGATGAATATTTTTGGGAGAAAGAAATTACTGATGGTGATATTGCGAAAAACCAAGTTTTGGTAAGTTAAAATTAGATAACTAAATTTTGTTATCCATTTGTTTAACGAATTCGTTACTAATGAAATTGTTGTTTAAATTTGTATAGCATTTTCTAAGAAGAATAACGAAGAAGTGTCTTTACTGGAACCAAACGGCTATTGAGTTTATTGATGACGACAGTGGTAAGAGCTACTATGGGGAGGTGCATTAGAAAGAAAAGTATGTAGGTAGCGGTTGGTGCGAATACTCTAAAGCAAAAAAAGCTTCAAAAAGACGATAAGCTTGGATTCTCCATTACCTGTCATCCATATCAGTTGTATATGTCTTTGCTCAATCGTTGAGGAAGATTTGTGAAGTCTGTTTCAGTTGTTACATTTTGGACTTGAGTGTGGCATATTCTGTGTTTTTAAATTTCAATTGATGTTTTATTTATCATGATGGAAATGGCTACTAGTTATGACTTTAGTATGTAATAGAAGTAATGTTTTGTTTGTGGAAGATGGTTTTGTCATAAGAATGGAAAATATTTATAATATTGTTAATGCATAATGTGATGCTTCTACTAAGCATGTGGTTGTTGTATGAAACATGTTGTTGTTTGCTTGAAAATGCAAACTTTTGAATAAGCATTATACATTATATTTCAAAACATATTGTTATACTTGTATTTATAATAGATCTTACAAAAGCTTACAAATTAAAACTTATATTTAAAACCCACCCATATGATTTAAAAAAGAGCATTCAAGACCATAAGTTAATTAATGGATAAAATATCTTATAAAATAACAGAAGTTTTTAATCAAAGTAATAAGTGTCAAAAAGTTGTCTTGTCTCAAATCCAAAATACATATATATTTCAAACCTGGATGTTACTATACCAAGCATATGAAAAAGTAGTCTAGAACACATGTTAAATGTAAGACTTAATACTGAATGTTTACATTGCCTTTACAAATAGTATAAACAAAAAAATTGACGTTGGCCTACATGTTAATCCTGCTTGAGACCACCTGTCACCACAATAGTTGCTGCACTGTCAAAACTATGGCCAATTTGGATTACACTGTCAAAGTATAAAAAACACAAATTGGATGTTTATTCCATTAACAATATATGAATAAAACAAAATTATATTAATTCAATGCATAAGCTAAATACGACTTTTACCTCTTATATATTTTGGAAGACCTCTTTATAAACAAGATTGGTTGTTGACTCCTTGGCATTATATTTTTCATCATGCACCAAAATCTTGATTCCTTTCTTTGATGTCACTCTTGAAATAGCAACATAAATTTGACCGTGGATAAAGACATCACGAGGAAAATATAAACCCACCCAATCAAGCGATTGACCTTGTGATTTGTTGATGGTCATAACATAGGACACAGTAATTGGGAATTGTCTTCTATTCAATTTAAATGGCCAAGGAGATTGCGATGGTGACGTATCCATTTGTGGTATGTAAATGATATTCCCATGACCGTTACCACCCATTATTCTTGCTTCAAGCACATGATTAGCCATTTTAGTCACAACCAAACGTGTACCATTACACAACCCATCTGATTGATCAAGATTCTGCATTAACATAATCGGTGTTCCAATTTTCAATTTAATGTGATGTCCGGGTAATCCAGAACTTCTTAGAGTGCTTAGAAATTCTGGACTTAACATTTCAATCACATCCAGTCATGTATTTCAGACCTATCAATTGAGTTAGAGCTATAGTAGTCTCTTGACTCACCTAAAACGAAAGAAAAAATAATTGTAAAGCCATTGAGTAAGGAAAAATATTTATTATATTAGAAGATTCAAAACTATACTGTATTGTAGGAAAAAGTAAATTAAAATAATATACCTGGCATAAGATTAAGAACATGATCATTGATTTGATCAACAGTTTCAATTGTTGCTGCAAGGATGGCTCGACTCTTGAGGTAATCATATGAATGGTAGTCATCCAAAAAGTTCAGATATGTACTGTTTACAATTGCTTCTATTGGATCCTCAAAATCTGTAATTAAAATATTAGTAGGTATATCAAATTCAGCACATCCATCATTTAGTTCTTGTATTTTACCCTCACCAAGATTTAGCAACCATTTTGAAAAAAGCTCAATTTTGAGGCATTCGGTTGGATTTTTACCACTTCGAAGTCTCATATTTTTGGCAAGTGTAAGTACTTGGAATTAATTCCAAATGTATGAGGCATTTAAAGCACTGTGTACAATATCAGAACGTGTTCCTCTTGGGACAACCGTGAGAATTTGTCTGAAATCACCTCCAAAAACAATTACTTGCCCCCGAATATGGATTCAGAATTTGGATGTTTACCCATTATGTCTCTAAGTGTTCTATCAAGAGCCTTAAATGCATGCTTGTGAGCCATCAGAACCTCATCCCAAATTATCAATTGCGTTTGTCTAAGCATTTCGGCAAGATCATCTTTTGGTTTAATATTGCAAAGTGAATTTTCTAAAGTTGGCACGGGAATTTTAAACTTCGAATGAGCCGTTCTTCCGCCAGGTAGAAAGAGTGTCGCGATACCACTCAAGGCAACGGTAATTACTATTTGATGATTTGATCTCAAATGACTTGCTAGTGTTTGCCACCTAAATGTTTTACCGGTTCCCCCGTGTCCATGCAAGAAGAAGACCCCGCCTTTTTGTTCTATCACAGCCTTGATGATTTTATTAAAAGTCAAGTTTTGTTCTTCTACAAAATATTAAAGAAATATTATTAGAAACATATCTAATACGGTAACAATTAAATATTATGTTCAAAGTTTAAAATACAATATAATATAACCATATCTTCACCATAATATTGAATGACTACATTGTATTATTAAGGTAGGATAGCATAGGAAATGTGCAAACAGGAAAAACAAATCGAAATATATGCATGTAACAGTGGATGTTGTGATTAGTATCATAAAAGAGCCATGTTGTGTTTTATACGCCAAATGCTAATGACAGAACTTTAGTTACATGACAAGTTGATATTTTTGGTATGTATTTTTAATGAATCCAATTGTATGGATGTTACACTTGTTATAAGTACCTGTCAGTGATGCATACAAACTTTCAAATTGTGTTTTAAGTTCAGCAACATCATAATTCCGTTCGTCGTAAATAAATCGATTTCCAAGTTGTTCCAAAACATAGCCATTTGGATATGGAATTGGTTTGAAATCCTTCAAAGTACATATGTTCGCTTACAAAATCTTTTCAATATCAAGTAATGTTAAATTTTGAATTTCTTCATCATTTAATTCATGACCTATAATAGAAAAACATTTTTTTAGTCGCAAATTTACTTATAATGGTATGTAAGGATACATAAATTTAAAGAATTTTTGCAAAAACAAAATTTAGTTAAAATTGTACCAGAATTGGAAGATAAAAGTCGTTGTTCATGCAAAATACCATCCGATAACCATGTCCATGTGTTATTTCATACATGACTTGGTCTATTGACTACACTTGACAATAACATAATTACAAATAATTTTCTCAGAAATCCTCCTGAACCCCACTCACTTGCTTCGTTTATAGCCATAATAAATTTCTTGTCATCTTCAAGGAATCCCATTGCAAAACATGCATCTCTGAAGCTGAAGTATTGTGTATCACCAACTTTACGAATGCTTTCGTAAGTTGTTGGTCATTTTACAACGGTTAGCATCATTCTCAAATAGAATAACTCCCCCGTTGTAGGAGGAACCCAAATCAACCGCCCAATGGTAAAACCTTTCTTTCTTGGTTATCAACATCTGTTCCGCTTATCATAAACAAACTTAGACACAAATTGACCATATGTGAGGCTTCTTGCATCTTCAAACTTTTCATTTGCAATAAGCCAAGCAGTAAACATGGACTCGGTTACACTTGTTTTTTCAATAACATTTTCCATTGTGGTATGGTCGGTAAAAAATACAGTTTTCTCTCCAATTAAATGGTAGAACATACGTTCAACAGCTGGTTTTCGTGCATGAATTTTGAAAGAGAAAATTCTCCAACATGCCTCACTTGGTGAGACGTAACAACAATCAATGTATTGTTGAATTTCATCTATAGCCCCACCCGAATTTGAATTCCCCCCTTTAGCTTGGACAATCGATGCCGTAATTCTATCATAGCCCTTATGAATGTATTTGAATAAGTACTTAATGGCCGAACATTGTTTGCACCATTCCATATTAATGTGTGCTTGAAATTTCAACAACAACCTTGTATTGTATGGAACAACATGTCTATTGTCAAGGGAAACACCATTTTTAACAACTGTATAGGAATTTGTCCTTCTTCTATATTGAGGGTAACCATCTTTGTCAACAGTTGTTGTCTCATTGAATTGTTTTGGATAGAATTTAGAACATCTCCTATTTTCATGCATGGTGATGACATTCTTGCCAAGCCACATGGACCATGAATCATATGTTTCTTCACCAAATTATAAAGTCTCGGATGTAATGCAGGATTAGGTATTTCACAAGAAATAATCTTGTCAATATCGGAAGGGTTCGGATACTTACCCTGAGGGTGCAAGAAAATTAGAATGTGTGCATGTGGCATCCCTCTCTTTTGAAATTCAATTGTATATATAACTGTAATGTAATGAAATAGCGTCAGTATGTTGGCATAAAAAACTTCCAAATGCATCAAATTATTAAATAATGATTTTAAAAACTTTCCAAAATCAAAACATACATGTCTTAAGAAACATGTCAGTAGGTTAGTATTATTGGAAACATTTAGTTTATGAATTCAAGGCTTATTATTATAAAGAGTATGGAAAGGTTGTTATGCCACGCATTTATGTTCTCCACATGCAGCAGTAATAAATGTGTTAGGCCATGTATAAAGCAGACATTTTTATATTCATTAAAAACTTGGTATTGGCATTCTGTTACAGTCTCTCACATGGATTTCTTTTTAGCTATTACAATATGGAAAGTCTTAAATTTAAACAACACATGTGTCAGGCTTTATCATGTTACAATAAAATCATCAGCATGATAAAGTATAAAACAATGATATAAAATTTACATGCTAACACTCTTCAAAATATATGCCTGCGTGTAATATCAACCATCAATTCATCAAACTTAATTTTGAAGAGCCTTGAGATAATATTCGGATGGTCGTGCGGCTTTAAACTATATTTTGCACACTCTCTTGTGATTTCTGGCCAATTTAGATTGCACGTTAATGTCAAAAATAAATCAGGGAACCCAACTGTACTTGAGATAGCCATACCATCAAAATTCAATTGATCCATATATCTTTTGCTACCAACAAATGACGAAGGCAATACAACTCTTTTACCGGCTTTTACATTTGTGTTTTGATTCAAGTTGCTATCATTTTCTTTTAATTTGTGATATTTGCCGACTCTTAGTTTAGATTGGTTTTTCCTTAACCAATTAAGCCTCTCAGTTTCCATCATTGTGTATCCATTAACCAAAAATTGTTGAAATAGCTTTCTTGATGCAAAAATTGTTTTACCTTTACATTTTCTTTGCTGCAATCTATATGAAAGTCATTCTATTATTGTTTGACGGTTTCTTTTAGTGACTTCCACTTCACCTTTGTAAGCATGTAGAATATTTTCCAGGTGATGTAAAAGAAAACATAGCATTATACGTCCTTGTGTTGGACTGATAATTTTTTCCATCCTCAGACGATCTGTCAAATAGAAGGTGTTGAAGAATGAGTGGTGGGTCCTCAAACATTGGTAGTTTCACCTTCCCTCCATGACAGCATCGTGAAAATTTAGGACATGTAGTATTTCTTGACTTACTCATTCTTTCACCATACCACATGCAAGCAAAACAATACTGGCACTCCCATACCGGATCTCCAATATATAAGAATTCTATTAACTCATAATATGTTAAAAGTATGAGGCCAATATATAAGAGAACAACTCTGAAAACATTCACATTGTTTAAAGAATTTCTTAATTATTAACGCAAATAATTTTAGTCTGGGTAACCTTGAAGGTGGTCATTGACGTCGTAATCTTCATCACAATCCACCTCACTATCAGAATCATCATTGGATAAATCATCAGAGCTGGAATCCAACTCATGAGATTGTAATATGTGGTTTGTGTAGGGCTCATTAGAATGTTGTGGTCTGATGTTATTTGAGAAGGAGGTGGTAGGACGCCGTTGTCCATCCATAGAAGATTCAGGTAGTGTATCATCATGTTCATGGTTGACAGAAGTTGTAGCATGAAACTGGTTTAAAAGGTTAACACCGACAGGTCTAACAAATGAGTTAGTTTTATTCCGACATTGACATTTTGAAGGCTAAGTATTATTAACAAAACCAAAACTAGTAGATTCTTGAAGAAGTATTTGTCTTGACATTGAATGTGTTTGGTTAGATTGTGTGCTCGACTGTCTTGTTGGAGGGGTATTTTCTTTACTATTCGAATTGGATAGTTGTTTCTTGCTCATCATTTAGAATTTACGTTTTTCCTAGCTGCAGCTGCAACAGTGTTATTTCCATCCATGTTTTTTCATCAACTAAAACTCATACACATAAGACTAATTCTTCATGAAGAGTGCAGTATAGGTATACCTTTTTTGTGTTTTGTTAAAAAAATATCAATATAAGTGAATTCTCCAATGACGCCGAAAAAATTCCCTCTAAAAGTCAAAATGGCATTTAAAGGGAAATTGGTATTTTTTTCATACGTGTCGTACCAACTACAACTAAAGAAATTGAGTTATAATTTAAAAGTGTGGGTCATATGAAATTGGCAAGTTATATTATAATGTTCAAAAAAGTACAACTTGACTTTAGTTGTAGTTGGATGCTGAACTTGGTTTTGCTCACCACGTGCAACTTGTAGGGTGTGTTACTGTGTGTGGGCAATCCATAATATGTACCATTGAGATGCACATATTATATAGATGTGGTGCAGAGTTGATATACCTATACTGAATGATAACAAAAATCTAAAGTACTTTATTGTAGATTTATTTAATATAATGAGTAGGTGGGGTAGTTTCTATCCATTAATGTCATAATATGTATTATGATGACAAATGGCATATCTGTGTTGTGGTAGGATAAGTTAAAACATTATTAAAAGGATGGACTTTGTGTATTAGCTTTATGATTTACATGAGAAGTGAGAAAATGTTCTCAAAAAAGTGAATTGAAGTTCCCAAATCCAGGTAAAGTATTGTAATATAAAATGCATTTGAATTTAGTTTAAATAATGTGTTAATATATGTTTGTATTATTGTAGTGCATACGACATGCAAGAAGCGCAAAGTGTGGATGATAATAATGATGTTGATGAAGAGGAAGATTAATTTGCTGATGCATGTGATGAAGATGTTATAGAGCTTCTTGGTGGAGAGGAAGATGAGGATGATGATGATGATGAAGAAAAAGACGAGGGTGATGGTGGTGATGATGATGATGATGATGTTGATGAAGATGATTATGTTGATGATTCTGAAGATGACGATGAAGATGTGAAAGATGAACATGTTGATGAGAATGATGAAGAGGATGAAGATTTTAAGGTGTATTGGGAAATTCTCATAACATCACCTGAGATTGCACAAAGAAATGTCATGGTGATTTACTCATATAATATGTTTATAATATGTAGGTTACGTATTGTTGGTATTACGTTCATTGTAATTACTCAAATAATAACGTTGTAAATCCTTCATCTAATGGTTTTCAGAAATTTCCAAGTAAAGCAGCGCAAGCATTGAAACGTTATGGGCATACATGTGGTGAAATAACAATTGTTGATATGGATAATGGAGACTGGTTTGGCAGTGAATTGGAAACTTAAAAAAGAATGAATATGAAAAGTTTTTAGGAAAAGGGTGGTACGAATTCATCAAGATCAAATAAGTCAACAAAGGTGATGTGTTGGTTATGGCTTGGATAGCATGTCAAAAAATATGTATGTGAAGAAGAAGTAGGAAAAACTTATATAATGTTCAAATTCCTTTCAAATGTCATAATGTAATCATAAGAGATTGTGATGAAATATAATTGTTCTTATGCTACATTGAAACTAACGTTATGAGTTATTCTGCTAATAACCAACCAGAAATGATAATAACGATTAATGATAATTAGACGTTCAAGTTATTATTAGTTTGGTACATAAGAAGTCATTTTTAAATTATTTCACAAAAAAATGTAATGCCCTGTATAATATATACCTAGAATAATACTATACAAGCATTTTATTTGGTACTGACACCATCACAAGTGCCTATTGGCATAATTCACATACTTGACCATTGCTAAACACAAATAAAATTTATGGTACAAGACATGGAAATTAGCCAAAAAAAAAATATAAAATCTAAGATCAATATACAATATCCTCAATTGTATACAACAAATACACAGCGGAATACTAAAGCCAAGGTTCTCTTGAAACATCCAAGCATAGCTCCACTTGTAAATCAAACCTGCAAACCACACCTGAAATATAGCAACACTAGTGGGGTGAGATATGAATCTCAGTGAGTTCCCTATCTTATGGATTCTCCCGGCATTTCAGGGTTCTAGCCAAATCCTAACTCAAGTCAAGGGGAAGGGAAATGACCTTGAGTTCTCAATCTCACACTATATGGAAACACGTTATTGAGTCCGTTAACTCAAAAGTTATCACTATCATCAACCCTATCAAGGCATCCCTTTTTCCCGTCCTCTTCTACGTCTAGAAGTCGGAACGAGTCAAGAATCCTTGTAGATTACTTGGCATACGAGATGGATTCAGAACTAAGGGACACATTATCACCCTAATTCATCACTTCACACGGTCCGTACACCGTCACAAGTCTCTTTACCATATAGGTTCCATTTATACTATAACATTGGGAATCAAACCTACCGAGTAATCGTGCAATCATTCCAGAGGAGCTCGTTACTCATGAAACGATATATAATGGGGAAATGGTTACGATTTCGTGATTTCACATACAACCATAATTGTATTCAATAATTCTAGGCCACATTAGCCTTTCTAAAATACTTACCATAGTTTACACATGTTCCATACTAGTGTTTCACTCTCACCTAGACCATTACTCGACATAGATGTACCTTTCTACATCGAATGCACTAGCATCATCATCTTGGTTATCTACTCTAGGCCATTACTCATCAAGGATGCACCTTCTTACATCGAATGCACGAGCATCGCCATATAGAGTTTCTATCAATTTCTAGCCATTACTAGGTTCCACTATCATGTTGTTATGGGGTAAAGTTTCCTCACTCTTTCTATTCCATATTTTAACATGCATACTCTCTCGATCGTGTTTAACAACAATATTAGACAAAGCATATTACAATTGCATTTTAGAATTACATATAATAATTCAATCATAAGTTATGCAAAAGCATATTACAATTGTATAATAGAATCACATATAATGATTCAATCACAAGTTATATCACCCATAGGTTCCCTCCGATTTATTTAATCGGGCAATGAAAACAATATTTCTCACTCTTATCCCGTAGGATATTTTCACAACTTCCCAATGTCTATTACTATGCCTCGATCGGACTTATAATCCAAAAGATATCAATTTCTAAACATTTTAAAAATCAACACAGTGGTAACCGGTTACCCCAAATGAGTAACCGGCTACCCATTCTCACTGTGCATCACAGAATCAAAATCTCAATAAGGTAACCGGTTACTTCAAAATGAGTAACCGGTTACTTAGTTCATTTCCAATTTTATTTTATCAATCCATGGTATAAACCTATGTTTATACTTCACTATCAAATAGAGCATTTAAATAGCTTCCCGACGCTTTGAACGGAGACCAAAACGGGCTTATGGTTCAAAGGATACGCCCTTTTTAAATTCTGAGTTTTCATAAAAAAAGTGGTAATCGGTTACTCTATAATGGGTAACCAGTTACTTGCTCAAAAACAGCCCAGAAACGTCATTTTTATGCAGGTAACCGGTTACTCTCAGTAGGGTATCCGGTTACTGTCATAACAGAGTCCAAAAATAATGTTTTTCTTCACTATAAACCATTCTAACTCATACCTAAACATATTGGGACATCAAAACAAGTATGTTTGGTTCAACCCACACATAACCCGACTATACTACGCATTTTATATCGCATTTCATCCGTTAGATTTCATTGATTTATCCGTTTAATCATTTTCTCTCAAATCTAACCTAAGTTCTAAACATATATTTCTAGAACTTAAAGTGTCTAACTAGAACCCACCTGGTAATCGAAGAGGAGGTTGAAGAAGATGAAGAACAATGATCCAAGCTTTCCCTTCTTCTTCCATGGATTTCTTCTTCTCTTCTCTTTTTCCCTTTTTCTCTCTTTCTCCTCTTTTTTTCTTCTCCTTCTTACTATCTCTTTCTCTTTCTCTTTCCAATATATATATATATATAATATGCTTATTATATAATATAATCCATATCCGATTTATATTTTGTCGTGTCACACCATTTGGTCAATTATTCGAGTTACCTTAAAATCCTTACTCGAGTTAAAATAATTGATCTGTCTCTTTCATCAATAATTTGGTCTCTTAAGAGTTTACCAGTTGCTCTATTGATCCCAATTGGATAAACATAGAGCACTTAGAGAATTCCATTATTCAAATTGATCAGAGATAGAGCACATAGACACTCACCTAATCTCATCTGATATCCAATTGAGCGTTTAGATTATATGGGGTATTACACTCTCCCCCCCCTTAAATTGAAATTCGCCCCTGAATTTCCTCTACTCGACAATAGTCACAACCTGTAACACCATCTTAGATCCATACTTAACTTTACTTCAGTTCAAATTTCTGACGTAATCCAATTCCAACTTGAATTCACATACCAAAATCCTTATTTTTGCAAATTATCAAATTTCACGCCCTTAGTCATACTCCTGTTCCAATATTGGGTTAACTTTCAACTTGCTTTTCCCATAAGTCATCTGTTGTTTCATACAAACAGACTTGGTCGCATCATACCTTCGGCAAGAACATGCCATTCTATACTCTTCTACTGAGTCACAAAACGAAACCATAACACCTTATCTTGGTTCAGGACAACAAACACTCACCAAATTCTCATGAGTTAATTCGGTGATTCCTTTCCTTTATGCAATTTCTGATAACTATCCTTTTATAAATCCTTCAACGTTCAAAACCACTTCACAATTCGTCAAACGACTTCTTTACCAGTTCCCTCTGGTCTGATATTGTACATGGTACTCATTAAATCCGGTATTTCATTTCTTTCGTGTCATACCAAAAGGTAACACACTTAGAACAAGATCTTCATATTTCCATACTTATAATCAACAGTCTTTCAAATCTCTAATATTCAGAATGAACTCTTCCGTCTGACACCTTCCACTGCGCAATCCAAATTCTAACAGTGGAACACCACGAATTCTCAAGCACTACCAAGTAGTTAATAGTCTGCGGAGAAACACGCTTATCCACTGGGATCCTTACTAACCAACAGTACAAGAACTAACTGACGTCTTATGGTAGAACAATTTCCTCGCCATTACACAATATTATAACATCGGCCCAACACTCTCCAGACGATAGGTGCAGTAGTTACACTGCTACAACCGTAACATATACAACTCCATATCCGGTCTAAACTCAAAACAATTCATCCAAAATAGCTTAACAACTTTCGTTTCTAGTTACCACATTCCGTAACAACTCTCCTTGCGGTTTTCCAACTCACTCAAGGTTTCTTGTTGATTTCGAGATCTCAATCAATCACATGTAACACCATAATTAAGTATCAAAATATTCCTTGCGAGACCAATATTTCGTGAGAATTCTCTAACTTCGTCCGTAAGGCTCTCAATAGTAATACACTTATAACTTTCTCACACTCAACACAATTTTACAAGATTACCTCCCCAAAAGTCAACCCTCTCGTCTTTTGAACAATTAGTCAATTACGCAACACCTTTCCAGAAGTCACGATTTCAAAAAACACAAATTCATCCTTCATTTACTTGCAATCCCATTTTCCATTCACACAACACTCTCCAATCGGAGAAACATAAAGTAACAAAATGCAGATGATGGTTCCTAAGGGATTTCACAATTTACACACATGTTAATCGATTACCCGTCTGAGGTTAATCGGTTAACTCCTCAAAATTCAGCACAAAATACCATCCTTGCACGTTTTAATCGGTTAACACTGCTGCAGAAACTGAAAACCAATTCCTTTTAGTTCAAAAGCCCTCCCTACTCAAAACCATCAATCCAGTTTTTTCTAACCCACAATATCATTCTCAACTCGTGGCTTTTTAACTTGTATAACATTCACCAACCATGATCAACTCAAGGTAAAACCTACAAGGTCAAAACATTCAAACGACACACTTCAACCAAGTGACAAGGCAAAATTCCAAATTCTGACGCGGTCACAGCACAAAACTTCAGCAGGATAGTTCATTTTCTGCTCAAACAACTACACTAGCGGGAAGTCAATAATGACAAAATTCTAGGGTTTTTGCCACAACTCATACTTGATTCGTCCATAGCAAAACCCAACACACAACCATTAAACGGTACTACAACGGAGGACATAACATGTCAAGCGTACAACCTTGTTCTCTCGCTTGAACTCCTTGGTGGGAAATAAAACAACAACGTTCTTAGTCCAACAAAAGGTAGATTTCGAATATTCTGATTGTGCACAAATACAGAAGTTTCTCTATACTCGAAAATAAATTGGAGCAATGCATCCTCTTGAAGAACCATTCCATCACTTCGTACCCATTAACCTGGATTTATTACCCTTCACTATCCATTACACATTCCACTTACCAAATTACTTAATGGAAGATTCGCAACCAACAATTCTCATCAACTATTTACAAAACTCTTCTAGTATAAACCGTTCCATGATTTACACTTAGTCCATAATAAGTCCTGATTTGCTTTTCATTGAATTACCACAATCTTGCTTCTTAGAATACAACACTCACTGTTCCACAAAGCACGTCTCATCACCCTTGTCCCAAGAACAAGAATCCATCACGTACAATTGTGACCATGATGCTACCACTATGCTTGTTCTTAATACCAAGGTGTGACTTTCCCATTTCACATCATACTACTAGGGTTCTCATGGGTGAACCATCCTTGATTACACTTCCTTAACTTAAGCCTCAACAACTACTCAATAGCTCTATTGCACATTCGTCCAAAAATAGATTTTGTTGTAATTTCCTCGTAACATACTGTCGATACGGTTTTCTATACTTTCTGTTACTAATTAAAGTTTAAACTCCCTCCAACACAATACCTTATAATGTTCCTTGGGTAATTTAACAAATTCCATATTGGTCCCTCACCGAATATAGAAATCCTGATGTATCACCCCGAACTTAAACTCTCTTCATAACTGAAGATACATAATTCATCTCATACTCTTCGTCTGACACATACTTATTTCACTTGAAGCATGTAAACACATCTTTGTGTTCCTTGTCACACTTCTCTACCACTTTAGGTTCTCATAAAAGCCTAATGTTCTTAACTCTCAACTTTTAGTCAGTCGGAAGACATTGTTCTGAACACACTCCTTTAGGTATTCTCGTGCATTCAAGATACTATTACAACCTTAGAACAGAAACACCAATAACTATCTCACTTCCGGACCTTACATCACACGTTCCACAAAACAACTTTCCTTTTTAACGGAATGAGATTCCTTGAAACCCTTATTCCATTCTAGTGGCCAATCCAGCACTACTAGCGATATTACACGTTCCTCAATACCTTGACCAATCGTCCGATAGAGATCCTTAATTTTCAGACTCTATCCATTCCAAGGATTTCTTGAATAACACAATACTCTTTAATTCCATGATACCCAAATCACAACTTCTACTAAAACCTCACTGAGCTAACCAAAACTCTTCACTACTAACCTCATAGCACAAGTTCTGACAACACTTCGGAGTCCTCGTGGTCGCTCAACCATGATTCTACCTATCACATACATATCATTAGGTTGATCAGGCCCAACACTACATTATATGATATTAAGAGTCATGCTGGTAAGACACACTTAAGAGGCAGAAATAGATTTACTTATGATGTTTCAAGGCTAGGTCGAGGACACGACCTGCTATGATACCAACTGTAATGCCCTGTATAATATATACCTAGAATAATACTATACAAGCATTTTATTTGGTACTGACACAATCACAAGTACCTATTGGCATAATTCACATACTTGACCATTGCTAAACACTAATACAATCTATGGTACAAGACATGGAAATTAGCAAAAAAAAATATAAAATCTAAAATCAATATACAATATCCTCAATTGTATACAACAAATACACAACGAAATACTAAAGCTAAGCTTCTCTTTAAACATCCAAACATAGCTCCACTTGTAAATCAAACCTGCAAACCACACCTGAAATATATCAACAATAGTGGGGTGAGATATGAATCTCAGTGAGTTCCCTATCTTATGGATTCTCTCGGCTTTACAGGGTTCTAGCCAAATCCTAACTCAAGTCAAGGGGAAGGGAAATGACCTTGAGTTCTCAATCTCACACTATATGGAAACACGTTATTGAGTCCGTTAACTCAAAAGTTATCACTATCGTCAACCCTATCAAGGCATCCCCTTTTCCCGTCCTCTTTTACGTCTAGAAGTAAGAACGAGTCATGGATCCTCGTAGATTACTTGGCATACGAGATGGATTTGGAACTAAGGGACACATTATCACCTTAATTCATCACTTCACACGGTCCGTACACCTTCACAAGTATCTTTACCATATAGGTTCCATTAGTACTATAACATTGGGAATCAAACCAACCAAGTAATCGTGCAATCATTCCAGAGGAGCTCGTTACTCATGAAACGACACATAATGGGGAAATGGTTACGATTTCATGATTTCACATACAACCATAATTGTATTCAATAATTCTAGGCCACATTAGCCTTTAGGCCTCATTTGCCTTTCTCAATAATTACCATAGTTTACACATGTTCCATACTAGTGTTTCACTCTCACCTAGACCATTACTCGACACGGATGTACCTTTCTACATCGAATGCACGAGCATCGTCATCTAGGTTGTCTACTCTAGGCCATTACTCGTCAAGGATGCACCTTCCTACATCGAATGTACGAGCATCGCCATCTAGAGTTTCTATCAATTCCTAGCCATTACTAGGTTCCACTATCATGTTGTTATGGGGTAAAGTTTCCTCACTCTTTCTATTCCATATTTTAACATGCATACTCTCTCGATCATGTTTAACAACAATATTAGTCAAAGCATATTACAATTGCATCTTAGAATTACATATAATAATTCAATCATAAGTTATACAAAAGCATATTACAATTGTATAATAGAATCACATATAATGATTCAATCACAAGTTATATCACCCTTAGGCTCCCTCCTATTTATTTAATCGGGCAATGAAAACAATATTTCTCACTCTTATCCTGTAGGATATTTTCACAGCTTCCCAACGGTTATTACTATGCCTCGATCGGACTTATAATCCAAAAGATATCAATTTATAAACATTTTCAAAATCAACACAGTGGTAACCGGTTACCACAGAATGAGTAACTGGTTACCCATTCTCACTGTGCATCACAGAATCAAAATCTCAATAAGGTAACCGGTTACCTCAAAATGAGTAACCGGTTACTTAGTTCATTTCCAATTTTATTTTATCAATCCATGGTATAAACCTATTTTTTTTACTTCACTATCAAATAGAGTATTTAAATACCTTCCCAACGCTTCGAACGGGGACCAAAACGGGCTTACGGTTCAAAAGATACGCCTTTTTTAAATTATGAATTTTCACACAACAGTGGTAACCGGTTACTCTATAATGGGTAACCGGTTACTTGCTCAAAAACAGCCCAAAAACGTCATTTTTATTCAGGTAACCGGTTACTCTCATTAGGGTAACCGATTACTGTCGTAACAGAGCCCAAAAATCATGTTTTTCTTCACTCTAAACCATTCTAACTCATACCTAAAAATATTGGGACATCAAAACAAGTATGATAGGTTCAATCCACACATAACTCGACTATACTATGCATTTTATATTGCATTTCATCCGTTAGATTTCATTGATTTATCCGTTTAATCCTTTTCTCTCAAGTCTAACCTAAGTTCAAAACATATATTTCTAGAACTTAAAGTGTCTAACTAGAACCCACCTGGTAATCGAAGAGGAGGTTGAAGAAGATGAAGAACAATGATCCAAGCTTTCCTTTCTTCTTCCATGGATTTCTTCTTCTCTTCTCTTTTTCCCTTTTTCTCTCTTTCTCCTCTTTTCTTCTTCTCCTTCTTACTATCTCTTTCTCTTTTTCTTTCCAATATATATATATATATATATATATATATATATATATATATATATATATATATATATATATAATGCTTATTATATAATATAATCCCACAGGGTAAAATATCTCCGATTGATATTTTGTCGTCTCACACCATTTGATCAATTATTAGAGTTACCTTAAAATCCTTTCTCGAGTTAAAATAATTGATCTATCTCTTTCATCAATAATTTGGTTTCTTAAGAGTTTACCAGTTGCTCTATTGATCCCAATTGACAAGACATAGAGCACTTAGAGAATTCCATTATTCCAATTGATCAGAGATAGAGCACACTGACACTTGTCTGATCTCATCTAATATCCAATTGAGCTTTTAGATAATATGGGGTATTACAAAAAAACAAAGAAAACATTGAGAAACTATTATTATTATCAATGAATGTTGATTGATGTGCCAATGCTATGAAATAATAGAACAAATACACCTATTTGAAAATTGTAAGCAACCTTTAGTAAGTGCTTATTTGAAAATTGTAAGCAAGAATTAGTAAATGCATTGTTATAGGCAAAAGCTTTAGTAGGTGCTGACTGAATTGCCGGTGGAAGTAACTACACATAGGGGCTGTGAAATGACAGCATGTGAAAAGAAAGTACAAAAAGAAATAGTACTTTATGTGTGTACTTATTGAGATAAATTTTTTTAGCATATCCCTTATGGTGAGAAGTCTATTGATATGCCAATAGACACCATTGTCAGCTATGATGATTTCATTTGTTATTGGGAAGCCAAAAACTTTTACAAAAGGCTAGAATAATAAATATACTACTACTTCAACATTGAGTCATTATTATTGGGGATGAATATTATAAGTCAACAAGGTGAATATTACTTTTATCTAAAAGGTAAAACCTTGACATAAATTACGTATAAACGCAACATTATACAAATAAATATTATATTATATGTTATAAGGGATGTGGCAAAGATATTCATATGTCATACATGCCACTACCAGCATGTATATTACAAAAGGCAATTATGCCACACAAAATAACAAAAAAAAAGTTACACAGTCAGGCAGAATTACTCATTTTTTCTCAAGTTTGACATGCTTGTGACGTAACCTTGTTGAAGATTCTTCGCCTTCACCAAGTTCCTTAATGGACGCAGAGTCGCTTGAAGCATTGCCTGCACCCCTTTTGCCAGAGTTGATTGGAGTATAATGTGGCGGTTTACTTGCCTTGCCTTTTGGTTTCTTAGGAGTAACTTTCAGTGATTCTGTTGGCATAGTTTTTTGAGGGAACTTAGAAATCTGAACAAATTACAACAAAACAATATGTGAATCATACTTTGTTTTTTAATCAACGTATAATATATAATGTACATGCCATACAAAATAAAAAAATACTTACCATGATGGGAGATGGAACAGATGGAGATAGTTGTGATTTCAAATTAGAGGTGATTTCCAAATCCTGGAACCGTATACACATTTAATTAATTAATTAAGGTGTGACTAAATATACATTCATCTACAAATCCTAATATTTAGAACATGAAGTTGGACATACATTTATGATATTCCAATCCTCAGACAGTATTGCCTCATCAACACTTTCCCTTATCTAAAAACATAAAAATGTTATGAATATAACATTATAAGGCATTGTTATTAATGGACGAATTCAAACATAAGAGTTATTATGAAGTTGGTAAAATACCTCTTTAGCTTGTTCATCAACAACATCACTTAAAGATGGCTGAAACAAAAAATATATCACATTTTACGTTTATTTTCCCCATCAGAGTTACTACTTAAAGATGGACCAATTCTTTTGCATTCCCCAGTGGAGTCCTTATATCTCTTTTGTTCTTGGTTTTGACAGCACTTTCCTTTTCCTTTTCTGTCTTTGTTCCCCGAACTACGTAGGCTCTGAATTCCTCAATGCACTATGAGGATACGTAGGCAAGAGATTGCGAAATCTTGGCGAGCCAACTTCTTCCACTCTTTCCCTTTTCCCTAGTTCCATGAACTACGACGCTTTAATTTCCTCATTGCACTATGAGGGTACGTAGGCACGAGGGCCCTAATCCTCCGCGAGCACTCTCTTTCTTCGTCTCTTCTCTCTCCCCTTTTTAGCTAGTAGCCTTTAGATAGATAAATCATATAAGCCTAGAAGCAAGTGAAATGGTTCTCGTCGAGTACGACGGACGCGTAAGGTGCTAGTACATTCCTTTCGCATAATCGACCCCCTTACCTGTTTCTCTTCCCCTTGGATTTTATCGATATTTTCCCTGTCCTTTGGGACTAAATAAAGTTCGGTGGCGACTCTGTTGTATCTTTGAGTGCGCAATTCACTCAGGTATAATCCCGCTAGCTTCAAGAGCCAAGAAGAAAGAAGCATTTCATGCTTCTATCAGAATGGAAGAATAACAAGATCAACAATGGCAACACAATCGAGTATGCCGAAATTTTGTTATTTGTTGTAAATTGTACTGAGCCTTAAGATTTCTTAAACATTGAATATATTATAAAGTTTAAGAGCCATGATCTTTGTTAGGGTTATTACCCTGTACCTCTGATTGTATCAAGTACACCTTGTTGTCTATTATGTTAAACAGGTTGTTTAGTAGTTTAGGAAGAAAGTCTCTTGCTATGTGCTTGAGAATCAAAGTCTCTTGATGTGAGATTGAGCCAAGTAAGTCTCTTGCTATGTGCTTGAGCATTGAAGTCTTGATTATATTGTTAATTAAGCAGGAAAGTCTTAGATTGAAGATGTAAGCAGAAGTCTTGGATTCGTGGAATCTGAGTAGGGAAGTCTTATACTTGATGGTATGAGCAGAAGACTTGAATCTGTGGGGTTTAAGAAAGGAAGTATTGGATTCATGGAATCTAAGCAGGAAGTCTTGAATCTGCGGGGTTTAAGTAGGATGTCTTGGGCTAAGGGTCCAAGCAGAAAGTCTTGAATTCGTGGGATTTAAGCAGAAAGTCTTGAACCTGAGGGGTTTCAGCAGGAAGTCTTGGGCTGAGGGTCTGAGTAGAAAAGTCTTATGCTCGAGGGCATAAGAAATTGTAATCATGATTTGATTATAATGGAAAATCTCTTATGTTGCAAAGGGACTAGACTACTCTCAGATTAGGAGGAAACATGATAAATCTTTATATGTTCTGTTGTTATTTATTTGCTTCTCTTATTATTCCGCTGCAACTTATAATCAGAATCTGAATGTGGTTTAGAATTCGAACTCTGTTCAGAAGCAAAGCAAAAATGGATAACACAATTCAACCCCCATTCTTGTGTATTTTTGTCACCTTCACACTAGTCAAGTGAAGATTGTTCCTAGAATTCTGTTGTGGCTTGTGTCTCATGTTTTGCGCCCAAAGAATGCAGGTTTTCAAGAGTAGACTTTGCTGAAATTCATCTGACATACATTATTTTGAACAAGATCAAAATTAATTGGGCTCATTATTTTGTATATCGCATGTTGGCCATCAAGGGATGCAACAAAGGGACGTGATTATGCTATGTCTCCATGATTGCTAAAATTTTGAACTACTTCAATAATGGTATGCCGAATCTTACGTATAGATCTCCAGGCCAGGCTCAAGATTTATCGCAACGTACCCTTACCAACATGAACTATTTTTAGGATATAAAATGTCGGGCGTGCTACATCCGTGTGTGAAAGAAAGGTTGGAAGATTTATAATTTTTATGATCCTGCAGAGTTTGAGGATGATGCTGCTGAGGTGCATATAGTTGATGATCAACCAATTGGTGTTTCTCATGATGTTCCTGAAGGTGATGCTTTTATGGAAGATTCTACTCATGGGGATTCCCATGCTAATACTTTTGGTGCTGGATTTGGTGATTCGTCCTCCATCATGACTATGCTTTATAATATGCAGTTGAGGCAAGAAGAGCGTTATGCGGAAAACTGTAGGAGACGATATACCTTTGAGGCCGCTCAATGGAGAGATTCCATCTAATACAAGAACAATGACTGCACAAGATTCCAATTTTGAAGCCTTTGCTTCCTATGTGATAGAAAGTTTTGTGTCTATGCACAATGAGATAGATGTTAATCATGCAACTATGATTTCTAGGATTAATCATATGATCTCTGATCAGAATGATAATCATCATCATTATGCTCAGTTTTACCAAGAAATGTGTGATTTCATGGATTATAACTATGGTAATGATGGACAAGGATGGCATAGGGGAATGAGACCAATGCCTATGGGTCGTGGAAGACAATGAAGTATTGTGTTGTGGTATCTTCGAGTCTTATGTCTTGTAGTGCATATCTTTGAGTCACATTTTGAGTCTTCATGCATTTTTCTTTTCTTGGTTTGTTTTGCTGCTGGTTATATATTAGCAATGTTACTAATTTGCTTGAATATGAGACAATGGTTGTACTAAGTGTATTGCCTTGAATGAAAATTATGTAATTTTGTTATGTTTCTTTTCTATTTATTGTGTGTTGATTTCCATTGTGTATCTTTATGTATGAAGTATATATGTGAGTTCATGTTCCTATCTTTACAAAAGCCTCTATATAGTATATTATATATGTGTTATATTGTATTTGTGTGATACTGCTAATAGTGTGCTTTGTCTCTTTTTTGATGTTGTCAAAGAGGGAGAAGTTTACGCAACTATGAAGATATGATGCATATATTCAGGTGGAGCCTTCATGGACATGAAACGCTTGTCTCAAGTTTTTCCATCATAAAAAACGGGGAGTATGTGAGTGTAAATTTCCGATTAGATGTATTTTAAATGACATCAAAACTATGATAGTTTAGCATTTATGTATAATTAGACTGTAACATCTGAGTCTAGCTGGCATCATCGGAGTCTAGTTGTACATTTTAGCATTATGGAGCATGACAACATGTTGGAAAGGTATAGAAAAGATTCATATGCATCAAGAAATAGTTTTATGCATCAAAAACTTATTTATATGTTAAAAAATGCCTACAGGTCAACACATTCACATCATAGGTCGACACATAGAAGTATAATTCTTCTACAGGTCGACACATAAAAGAAAATTTCTTCTACAAGTCGACACATACTTTTTATAGGTCGACTCATGTGCTGCATTTTTAAAGCATATAGGCTCTGTTAGATGTGTTGCCTCTACAAGTTGACAAATGACCTGCATAGGTTGACACATGACTTACATAGGTCGATTTGAACATTAAAAATCTTGAAAATTTGTATTGTTTTCCATTCCTTTTGAATTCCTTTTGCTTCATACTTGCTTACATATATATACCGGTTACATGCATCATTTCTTTTCAACGATTTTGGTAAAATCATAAACGAAACCTCGAACATACAAAGAGACTTCTTCATCTTCAACCTTGATTTTATGCATACACACAAACAAAATACACATAATCATTCATTTTTTGGGTTCCATCTAGAATCATGTTGATAAGGTCCAATTTAGCTTATGGTATTGTAAATTGGGTTGAGATCTTTGGGGGGTTTCAAATACGAAAACCAAGGTGGGGTTTTCCTTCAAGATCAAAGTGGGGATTTAAAGGTTTTGGACAAGATTACTCATATTTGGATTCGATCGAGCGAAGTCTTTGAAGAGTTGTGGTTCTTGCAAAGGAGTAGCATGAGACGGCGAATTAAATTGGTAAATCTTGGGTTACAATAATTTACAGTTTAGATTCGATTGAGTGAAGGCTTTGAAGAGATGTATTTCTTGTAAAGGAGTAGCTTGAGATATTGAATCAAATTGTCATTGTTGGGTGACTTAATCAAGCTCAGACCAAGGGAAGAGAAAATGTTAGGATCAACATCAAACATAGGGTTTGCAGAATCACATTACTACATTTCTCTTATAAACTACAATTTGCAAAGTAAGGTTAATTTCACTATTTCAATTCGAGTTCGAATTGAGGGAAGATGTACCCATAGCGAAACTGATTGGGGAACTGCCTAAACAAATCCTTGTGTACTCTCTGTCTATGTCTCTCTCTCTCTCTATCTCTCTCTCTCTCTCTCCCTCTCTTACATTTCGTTTGCAAATTGTTGAGCTCATCATTTGTGCAATTAATTCATTTGGTAATCGTCGTACCTCAAAAAAATATGATCCTCGCGAAGGACGCGGAAAAAGTTGTTCGAACAGAGTTGCCACCAAACTTTGATTTCTTCCAATAAAGGAAAGGGAAAATATCAAGAAAACATTTTAAGGAAAAGAAAATGGTCATCGCAACCATATCCGGGTTCAGGAGTCGGTTACGTAAGGGGAAGATATTAACACCCTCTCACGTCCGTTGTACTCAACGAGAACCTCTTAGTCTAACTTACGATTTGAGTGTTAAACTTATGCTTATTGGTCTTCTCCAAATAATAAAAAGTAAAATGTTTGCTAAAGGTTTTAACTAGGAAAAATGGTTGATTTTATTATTAGGGTGCTCGCCAAGAATTGGGGCCCTTGTGCCTACGTATTCCCTCGTGCAATGGAAAAGTCATAGCAATCGTAGTTCGGCACTACGATTTGTTGGTGTGTTTTATAGATGTCAATTGCTCGAACGCAAGAAAGACATATCGTATCTATACAATTGCAAGAGAGGAATGGAAAACTCCACACCCCTCTGTTTTCATCTTTAATAAAAAAATATTAAAGTATGATTAGGTGTTTTAAGGACGACAAGTGCGTTGAACAACGATGAAGACTCATCATATCCTATGCATTCGAGGAGAAAAATGGAAGACTCCATGCCCCTTCTGTTTCGTTCAACTGATTATGAAAATAATTTGAATTTGATCGGATGGAAAAAATTTTATGGAACAATTGTTTGAAAATGAGAAAGATATTTCGCATCCAAATAATTGCGGAAATTTTAAAGATTCAAAACCCCTCCATTTATTTTATTAAAAAGTGTTTCGATTTTGATTTAAGAAAAAAACACTTAATAAAAGATCGAGGTATGAAAATTGCATGATGGTGATTGCAAAAGACAACCGACTTATGAGGGAAGAAACCACTTGACGTTAGATCAAGGGTTTACGATGGCGGTGCTAAAAAAGCACTTGACATTTAGGGTTTAAAAAATGGCTTGATTAGATCAATAATTAGTTTTAAAAGCAATTTAGGCGTGAACGGAAATAAGATGCATACAAAATATTAACATCACACATCAAATGAATCAAACTGTAAATTGAAAAGAAAAGTACACAGATTAAAATCGTGACGCAAATACGCGAATCAAGGTCGCGTACGTGGAAATGTGCAGAGGCTACAAAAAAAAAATAGATTCGATCTTAAAGATAACGACGTTGAATATTGAAAAATAATACAAATTAAAATTGTAAATTGCTATCGCATTAGCAGTCATCGCAAGTCGAATCAATAAGCAACAACATAATATAATAAAATTAAAACACAAGATTGCAAATTGAAACACGAATTGGTAAGCGCATAAAAAGCGGATTGCCGCTAGGCCAAACCATCGGACGCGGGTACAAGATCGAAAAGCAACAATAATCAAACATGGAACCGCACATAAACCAATAAAATTGACCTAGAGTTTGCTACACTCAACATGATCATCGCAATAGGGAAAAATATCGTGCATACCTAAATATAACAAAAAGAAACACAAAGAAAAAGAAATTTTAAAACGTTTTAAAACAATAATGTTGCTAATGCAAAAATACGATCATCGCAACCGGATCGAACTAACACAAATGTCACGCATCATGCACACTTATATGCAACCAACGTGTCGACATGATTCAATCTGAACAATATACCAAATCATAACTAAAACAGTAACAACCCACACATTGACAATAAACATATATATATATATATATATATATATATATATATATATATATATATATATATATATATATATATATATATATATATATATAAAAGAAAAGTGTTTGTAAAGATAAATTTATAACCTATTAACTCAGAGTTGGAAAAGAAAATAAGGGTTGGCGGATCAGTTTATTGAGATATCAAATAATTATATTTCCATTTTTTTTAAAAATCTTTCGTTTCAGGTTATTATTGTTATCATGATGTATCATGCAAATTAAAGACTATGTTTATTATAGTTATGCATATAACTGTAAAAATTTTAGATAATCTAATTTTCCTTAAAGATGTAACTCAAATTGCACAATTTTAAAGACTCTGACATTTATAAAATTTGTTAGAATGAATTATTATAAGAAAATAAATTAATTTAAGAATTGAAGGTGGTAAGAATTGGTAATGCATCGACGAAACGTGAAATATGAGATCAAAACACGAGATCCAAGCATCAACAAAACATGAGTTCGAAGCATGAGATCAAAGTTAACGAAATATGGGATCAAAGCGTTAGAAAAAAAGCTAACGGCGACACCAAACCTTTTACACGATCAGTCGATGTTGAACTACTGCTTTGGTGTTTTTAATTTTTGGCATCTCCCTTCGTTCATTATCACCGATAATATATTGGGATTAAATTAGAGTTAATTTTAAATTGTCAATATATTTTGAGAGTTTTTTAATGCACTACTCAAGTTTCTTGCGGAGTCTGGTCTTGGAGGCCTGTCTAGAATTGGGTATTCCCAGATCCAGTATGGTATCCTGATGGCATTTGTTGAGAGATGGCACCCTGAGACATCCTCATTCCATCTACCGTACGGCGAGATCATGATCACGCTGGACGACATCTCATGCCTCTTACATCTACCGATCACGGGTACCCTTCTCCGTCACGGTAGGATGACGAAGGTGGACGACATGGAGTTGTTGGTTACAGAGCTTGGGGCTAGTCCGGAGAAGCCACATGCGGAGGTGCACCAGTTGAGGGGCGCACACGTCCGGTTCTCATTTCTGATGGATAGATTTGCTGAGGCGCTTGCAAAGGCAGGACGGGCAGATGGTGATCCAGCTGAGGTGGCGATCCACAGGACGCGTGCCCTGAGATGCTACTACTTGTTTTTGCTGGGCACGCAGGTGTTTGTGAACACCAGCGCCTATTATGTTGATATCGTCTACCTCAGGTACCTTTCGGATCAGACAGAGATCCATGGGTACAACTGGGGGGCAGCTGCGCTGGCATTCACCTATTCCAGGCTCTCTGATGGTTGCCGCTGGGCAGCCAAGACTGTGGCAGGCAGCTGTACGCTATACGTGGTAATAATCTAATATTCTAAGTGATTTTTTCATTTCTTTTCTTTCTGTATTCATTATAAAGTTTGACACTCATGTTATGTTTTCCATTTCAGGCGTGAATTTTACAGCACTTTCCCTACATTACTGGTTGGGGGAGTGTCCAGGGGTACACTGAGGATATGCCACATGCTGTTGCGTTTGTCTTGCTCGGAGGGAACCAGGCGCCGGACCCCTTCAGAGTGTATCTAGATCGGATGGCTGCTGAGGACGTTTTGTATTGCCCCTATGCCGCTCACCGTGTGACGCGCCCGTTCGATGAGGTTTGTTTGTTCTTAGGATGGTTGGCATGCAGTTCGACCGTTACTGCCCGATACCTGCCGGAGCACGTCTTACGTCAGTTCAGTTACACGCAGACGATCCCCAGGATGCCTCATGAGTCTGCTCCTCTAGGCTTGACCCACAAGCAGATAGATGAGCTTTATGTTGACTACCAGTCTCACTTGGTACCGGAGGAGGCTCGGACGACCAGAGCGGAGAAAGACTGGAGTGTTGCTGCTGGGTACATCGTGTGATTCTACACCGTCTCACACCCATGCATCGTGCCCACTGCTGAGGGATCGCCACCCAGACCTGCTTATCAGGAGATATTAGAGGAGCGGCAGTCTCAGCTGGACCATACTCAGGATGTCCTACCACGCTGTTGTCAGATAGTACAGATAGGGCAGCAGGCCATTGAGGCCGGTCACCTCCCTGAGGGCTCTGGTGTCAGACTTGCCGTGGATAGGATGATTGCGATTGCTGGGGGGACACTTCAGTACCGCAGACATCGATCCAGGTTGGGGGTAGGGGCAGAGGAGCAGGGGAGCCAGGAGAGATCCTTCGCCATACGCAGTAGTTTTTTTTTTTTTATGTATCATATTTATATTACATGTATGCACTGTATTTTTACAAGCGTTTATTATATATATATATATATATATATATATATATATCATTTTATTTTATATATGGATGTTGTCAAATGTATATTAAGTTGCGACGATTTATTAACACATGCGACCAAGCAAACAAACCGATTTAAAAAAAAAGTTATGTTGTTTTCCTGATCAGATCAGGAATGTTTCCGGATGTGCACTTTCGGAACGCATCAGCGTTTTTTTAAAAAAATGGTGCGTCCGGATGTGCACATCCGGAATCAGGGGGCAAAACCGGAAATTCAGATGGTGCCTAAGAAACAAGGGTGGTGTGTTAAGAAATTCTCTATATTTTTTAATATTTATTTTAGAGCTAAATTAAATAATTAGTTAAATCTGAAATAAAAATAAACACTTAAAATAAAATTGTAAAATAATAATTACCCTATTTATTTATTCTAAATATTTAGACAAAAATATAAAAATAAACTGACTCAAAATAAATAAAAGTCGAGCACTCAAATGCTCAAAAAAAATACCGAGTACACTAAAATGATCAGCGCAAAATAAACGACTTAGAAAAATACAGCGTTTTGTCAGATTTTAAAATAAATTTTGATCCGTAAAAATGCTCAAACTGATCAAAATGCGATCGAAAAATAGTCAAAAAAATAAAATGAGCACACTAGGTTAAACTACGTGAACCGTAGATTAATATAATTTATGTTTGCACGCTCGATTTTGAATTTTTCATTCCAGTGATTTTACGCACAGTTGAGATTTAGTTTGACCAATCTGTCTGTAAATTCGAGAAATTATTCCGGCTGACATTTTAAGCACTACGAGGGATGAAATGCATGCATATGATGCAAAGTGTAAATAAAGTCAGATAAATGAAAATTTTAAAATGCCCGGACAAAATTGGGGTATGACAGTAATTCTTTTGAAAACCATTTGAAAAACGCAATGTTGATTTGATCACAATTTTTTCGATTGTGGTTGGATTTTAAGATCAACAAAACTATACAAATTTCCAAACAAAATTAATTGTACACAAGGTGTTCGATAATTTGCCTCAATAGTATTTTTGTGTGATTTATCATTGGATATAACATTGCTTGTTAACTAGCTTTAAAGGGATTGGGATTAACACATATTGATTGAGTTTCTTATTGATTCGTTATCGCGCACGGTTCAAAACGAGTAATTTTAAAAATGGTAGTTTAGCGACAATGACTTGAGTTGTATCACAATGATTCTTTTTTTGAATTAACCAACTAAAGTAAAGGTTTGTGGGGGATTTAAATTTCGATTTAGAAAACAAGGAAAAATAAGTGATTATCAAAGTAAGCTGAAACGTCTAATCCTACTGATTCGGGTTTTGACTTATCATTGGCAATTATAACACCAATACCTAAGCGAATTCGATCCTATTCGATTATGATATCAATTAGACAAGTGCAATCAATATGATATGAATTATGTTCCTGTTTACCGCATAAAGCATGACGTTTTAAAGATTATGCGAAGGCTAACGAAGAAGCTAAGTTAACACGCGATTAAAATTAGAAACATGCATACAATCGAATATAATCAATTCTAGCATATGAATAGAAATCGAATTAAGCAAACTAAAACAATCCAATTAAGCAAATGACTTCATAGAAAAGAATTGAAAAGAAATCGAAATTAGATTAGTATTAGAATAACCTTAAAGTGATGGAACAGTACAGTAGGATTTTGCCCTTGGGATTTAGTTCTCCATTACAATCGTGTAAAGCAAAACAAAATCGTGAATAATGTGTAACGTGAACAGTACTGCGACTGACTTATTATACAAAAATAAGGATTTCCTATTCTAATTCTAACCGGGTCCAAAAACCTAAAAACTGGCCCAAAACTAGTTATTCTTTAAAGTTTGAAACTTCAACGAATTATTTGGTACTTCTTCACTCCAAATCAGCTTTTGGCTTCAATATAAAACTTGTAGTTCTTTTTCTTAGCTTTCCAACGCCTATCAGAACACGTCAATCCGATTCTCGTAGCTCATGTTATGGTCTGTACAGTGAACATATATCAAATAGCTATTAAGGCTGAAAATAAAATACAAAATTAAATTAAAGGCAAAAATAAACTTAAATCTAAAAACACAATAAAATAGTAAAATTAATAAAACAAACCATAGAAATGCCTAAGTATAATAGTAGAAGAATGTGCATCAAAATGCACTGATCAAATTCCCCAACACTTGAACTTTTGCACTCCGAGCAAAATTAAAATTCAAAACAGAAAAAACTTCAAAACAAACAGAGCATGCATTTCCCAAGGTTTTCAAGATGACAAAAATGTAAGTAAAATCCTATGTCTAAACTTTATAAAAAATTCACTCTGTGAGATATTAGAATGAACTCTAGTATTGTCGACAGAGGTTTAGCATGCCATCGAAGTCTGCTCACATGCTGTAGTCGAATTATGTTCTAGTATGTGGTTGTCAAATTGGGCCTTGTGTTAAAGATCTAATTGTTTTAGTTAGCTTATACCCTAAGTTAGATTGTAATGGGTAATTGTTAAAAAGCTCATTAGTTTAGTATGTTAGGTTCATTATAAATAACATACTAGTCTCTCATCTTAAGAGTGACAAATCCTAATTAGGGTGAGAGGGTTATTTGTCATTCTTGAGTACTTGTAATCTGATTTAAAGAGAAAGTAAAGAATAACAGTTATAACCAATCCTTGTTGTTCTTCTTGTTTTTCCGTTAACTCTAACCCTTGTGTGTTTCTTGATCATAAAGAAACTGTTTATACTTTGTTTAAAGACATCGTTTTTCACAACAAATTGGTGTGGCGAGCGTGGTGGAAGATGCCTTCAACAAAGTATGAGACTGAAAAGTTCACCAGAGTAAACGATTTCGATCTGTGGAGTTTGAAGATGAAAGCCCTACTGGTTCAACAGGGTATTTGGAAGCGTTGAAGGGAGAGTCAGGTATGAGTCAATAAGGTTTTCTCTTGGTGAATTCGACAAGAAGGGATATGTTTTCCAAGGAGAGAAAAGTATCCTAAGAGTCATGAAGGGGTCGAAGGAAGTCTTGAGAGGCGTGAAGAAACAAGGCTTGTATACCCTTGAGGCTGAAGTTGTAAGTGGTTCGACAAATGTTGTATCCACGAAACCTTTGTCGAAGACAGAAATTTGGCACATGAGATTGGGCCATGTCAGTGAAAGGGGTCTGGTCGAATTGGGGAAACAAAATCTGTTTGGAGGAGACAAAGTCGAAAAGCTGAAATTTTGTGAACCCTGTGTACTTGGAAAATCTTGCAGAGTGAAGTTCAACAAAGGCAAACAAAGAACTCATTGATCCCTTGATTACATCCATGCTGATCTTTGGGGGCCTGCAAGGTGTCCATCACATTCAGGAGCAAGGTATTTTCTATCCATAGTCGATGATTATTCCAGAAAGTTATAGGTATTCATCCAGAAGACTAAGGATAAATTTTTTGATAATTTCAAAGGTTGGAAGACTCTGGTCGAAAATCAGACTGGCAGAAAGGTCAAGAGGTTAAGGACCGACAATGGCCTTGAATTTTGCAATGAGGCGTTCGACAGATTTTGTGTTGCCTCAGGTATTGCAAGGCACAAAACTACTGCAGGTACTCCACAATAAAATGGTTTGGCGGAGAGGTTAATCAAACTATTTTGGAAATAGTTAGATGCATGTTGACTAATGCTGGATTAAAGAAGGTGTTTTAGGCTGAGGTTGTTTCGAAAATAACATATCTGATAAATAGATGACCTTCGACTGCTTTAGATATGAAGACACCTCAAGAAGTTTGGTCGGGACATCCACCTAGTCTCTACAGACTGAGAGTATTTGGTTGTGTGACCTATGCTCACATTAGGCAAGACAAGGTCGAACCTAGATCTCTGAAATGCATGTTCATGGGATACCCTGAAGAAGTCAAAGCTTATAGGCTATAGTCTCTAGACCCAGGTCACAGGAGGTGTATCACCAGTCAAAATGTAGTTATCAATGAAGCTGAGATGACCTTCAAGAAAACTGATGATGCTGACGAAGAGCTAGAATAGGGAGAGATTCCTGTTGAGGTGGAGCATGTTGATTATGAATTGTGCATCCCAGATGAAGTCGAAGAAGAAGCAGAGGATATTGAGGAAGTTGAGGAAACTGCCGATGACTACCTATTGTTAAGAGATAGGTCGAGGAGAGTCATCAGGCCACCTCAGAGACTTGGGTATGCAGATCTTATAGCTTATGCCTTAATCTTTGCAAGTGAGGTACTAGACGAAGAACCTAGAGACATATAAGGAGGTTATAAGGAGTCGAAATAAGACTGAATGGTTGAAGGCCATGGATGATGAGATGAAATCTTTTCATGATAAAAACACTTAGGAACTGATCAAGAAATCTATTGGAGCCAGGTTAGTCGGCTGTAAGTGGATTTTCAAAGTTAAGGAAGGAATCGAAGGAGTGGCGTCGAAGAGATACAAGGCAAGATTGAACACTAGGGGTTTCACACAGAAAGAAGGTGTCGACTCCAATGATGTGTTCTCTCCTATTGTGAAGCACATGTTCATTCGAATGTTGCTTACGACGGTTGTATAATTCGACCTTAAACTGGAACTGATGGATGTCAAGACTGCATTCTTGTATGGTGATCTGGATGAAACAATTCTGATGAGGCAACCTGAAGGGTATGTCGAAAAGGGGAAGGAAGATTATGTGTGCAAGCTAAAGAGATCTTTATATGGACTGAAACAATCTCCTCGACAGTGGAATAGGAGATTCGACAAGTTCATGGCACGCATAAGTTTCAATAGAAGTTAGTTCGACCATTGTGTTTACTTCAGATTTCGACATGGTAATTCATTTGTTATTTTGTTGCTTTATGTGGATGATATTCTAATAGCAAGCAACGATATCGAAGATGTAATGAGGGTGAAGGCTGAACTCGATAAGGAGTTCGACATGAAGGATCTGGGAGTTGCGTCCAGGATTCTTGGATTGACATCCGAAGAGATAGAAAGCAGTTGAAATTATGCTTATCTCAAGTGCCATACCTACGGAAGATTCTCGAAAAATTTGGTATGTCAAATTTAAATCCTGTTGTGACTCCGGCAAACCCTCAATTCAAGCTGAGTATAAATCACTGTCCCAATATTGAGGTCGAAAGAGCTTATATGAATAGCATTCCATATGCTAATATAGTGGGTTTTTTTATGTATGTTATGGTCTGTACTAGACCTGACATAGCATATGCAGTAAGTCTTGTAAGCAGGTACATGGCGAATCCTCGAAAGGCTCATTGGCAAGCATTAAAGTGGATTCTAAGGTACATAAATGGGTCTCTGAACAAAGTCATAATTTATGGTGGAGCCTTGGGTGAAGATAGTAAAGAAGCTATCAAAGGATATGTTGACTCTGATTATGCAGGGCGTATGGATTCTAGAAAATATATTTTTGGATATGTGTTCACTATGTTTTGCACAACAATTAGTTGTAAAGCAAATCTTCAGAATGTTGTTGCCTTATCAACCACTGAAGTGAAACATGTCACCCTAATTGAAGCTGTGAAGGAAGCATTGTGGCTTGAAGGTTTTCCAAAGGAGCTGAAACTTCAAGGTCGAGTTGTCACTGTTAAATGTGATAGTCAAAGCGCAATACACCTGTCGAAGAATTTAGTCTATCATGAACGAACCAAGTACATTGATGCGAGGCTGCATTTTGTTAGAGGGGTAATCGAGCGTGGAGAAGTCCAAGTGCTGAATGTTTCATCAGATCATAATGCTGCTGATATGAACACCAAGACATTGCCCAGTTGTAAGTTTTTCCACTGTATGCAGTTGATAAAGTTGCATGAAGAAAGCTAGTTTCTTTCTTGTTGTTATAGAGTTTGTTTCAAGCTAGAGATTTGTGAGATATTGGAATGAAATCTAGTATTGTCGACAGATAGCATGTCGTCGAAGTCTGCTCACATGCTATTGTCGAAGACCTACATGCTGTAGTCAATTGTGTTCTAGTATGTAGTTGTCGAATTGGGCCTTGTGTTAAGGATCTAATTGTTTAAGTTAGCTTGTACCCTAAGTTAGCCTCTAATGGGTAATTGTTAAAAAGCCAATTAGTTTAGTATGTTAGGTTCATTATAAATAGCATACTAGTCTCTCATCTTAAGTGTGACAAATTCTAATTAGGGTGAAAGGGCTATTTGTTATTCTTGATTACTTGTAATCTGATTTAAAGAGAAAGTAAAGAATAGCAGTTATAACAAATCCTTGTTGTTCTTCTTATTTTTCCGTTAACCCTAACCCTTGTGTGTTTCTTGATTATAAATAATTCGTTTCTACTTTGTTTCAAGACATCGTTTTTCACAACACTCAACTCTCAAATGTTTAAGTTAACTGTTTACACTCAAAGCACATCATGAAAGTTAGTACTACCATAAGCTTGAAAAGACTCTAACATCCACAATTAAAATACACGCACACAAAGATCAAAAGGACTTTTATTCAAAGTGTAACATGGCCGAGGTAAGGGTAAGATAAATCCTAAGGGGTACTAGGCTAAAATTCAAAGGAAAAGAAAATTGAAGGAAACTGAGGTAGTTGAACTTCAAAATATCTCATTCACTTCAAAACAACTTCTCTTTTCTCTTTTTACTCTTTTTTTCTTTAGAAGGAAGTTGTATTGATGTCCTTTTTTCTTTTCCTTTTTTTTGTATTTTTTTCTTTTTCAGTATTTTTATTTTATTTTTCTACCAGCCTTTGAAACATCACAACTATATTATTCAACCTCACCCCAACTCCGTACAAGACTCTTTCAACCCTTTGAATAAGGTGATAATATTGTTTTTCACTTTTAGGCTTGTAATGAGTTTAAACAAAGAATGGGATAATAGGCTCAAAGGGGTTTCCAAACAAGGGGTAATATTTGCAAGGTTGGCTTTTTGGCTAACTAGTTAAAAATAAAACAAAACAACATGCCTTTATCATATCAGTGTACACAAGTAAGCAAACAATTTTAATAGATTCAATTCAAGTTCTTGAGACTAACGGACATGAGTGAAACACACAAGAAAGAAAAAGATGGATTTTTGAAGGTTATCCATTAAAAGGCTCAAAATCTCACAAGGTTAATGATCTACCACAAATGATGCACAATCTAGAGTTTAGTCATACATATCATGCTAAGAATGCACAAAAAGAATCAACCACATCACACCACAAGCCTTTAATCAATAGAACATAGGATTACTCATAAACAACTACAACTCAAATTCAAAGAATAACATGCACCTTTTTTTTACTAAAACACAAAATAAAACATAAAGAAAACAAAACAAAGTAATAGTTCCCTCCCCCACATTTAAAACACACGTTGTCCTTAACGAAAGAACATAAATATAAAGTAAGAGTGAGAGAAAGAAAAGAACACACCCGAGTAGTCAAGGTGGATAGGTGATCGCATAAGCATCCTTTCCCAAAGAGAGACCTTCTACAGTCTCCTCTTCAAAAGTGGAGATCTTATATAGTAACTATGGGTAGCATCCATTGACCTTGAAATATTTATTAGTACCTTCTCGTTTTATTCCAGGATCAAAGAAGAATCTTTGATAAGTAAAAGTGTTGAATGGGCACGTGAACGTGGTCTCTTTTTTCACAACATCAAGAATCAAAGGATCAAGAGGTTGCCTCACTACTTTTATTCCATCTTCAATTGAGACCCATCCAATTCCCTTCTGATGGTCCTACAATAATTTTTCTTCCTGCTCAAATTGAAGCTTTGATGAATAATATAAATCCTCGGGAAGTGGTTCAGAAGGTGGTTGTTCAGTGGAATGTTTGGTTGGGGCAGTCGGGATGTCGAGAGCTTCAGTTGTATAAACAGCTTCATCTATAACTCCATCTGTAGGAAAAATATCAACCTGTAAGGCAGCCTCAATCTCAGTACAAACAGAACAAAGGTTAGTGTCAGTACAATCATCACATGAATAACTATCATCAAAACCAGATAAAGATGGAAAATCAGCTGAAAACAAATCAGAATAAGCTTCATCAGCAATTTTAGAAAGCAACTCTTTTGGATTCACAACTGTTTGGGCAGGTAGTTAGTTTGATTCTTGAGCTTACAACAAGGCATTCATTGAAGTGGCAAGCTGTCCAATCTGTGTATGCAAAGTCTGAATACTAGAATATGTTTGTTGCTGAAACTGAAGATTATTTATAGCCATTTGCTTGACAAGGTTCTCTAGTGAAGGTCCGGAAGGTGTAGAGCACACAATCTAGAATTCCTTCAGATGCTTATTCGGATCCTCACCTGCAAAACCATTAAATCCTGGCAATAAGTGTATTAAACCAGATTTCAATTTGAAAGGAACAACAACATCAGTATATTCAATACATAAACCATTGTAATGAACATCAGGAGCAACAAACTCTCTTAATGTTTTTGGTTTTTTGTTTTTTGTTTAGACGAATCGATCCAAGTTACTTCCGCTATCCATTGTTTTTTAAAACAGTTATTGTAAAGAAATTTTCTATTGGGGATCTATTCACCCCATATAGATAAGTCACATTCATCTAACAATTCAATCATTTTTCTATCTATTTGATTTATAAGGATTGGATGAAGGTTATAATTCTTAACTCTTAGATATTGGTTAGTGACAAATGTTCTAATACAACTTCCAATATTTCTAAAGTTTGAAAACCATTTAAGAGTAACATCTTCATCTTCTTCGCCCCATGTCTTCATCTCCTCTTGCTCGATACTTGGAGAAACTACATATATCATTTCAAATGTATCCCACATTTCCTTTGCAGTTTTACAATGGTGGACATAAAAGAATTTTGTGTCAGCTAGACACATCATTATAAAACTATTTGTTTTTAAATATATTTCAAATTTTCTCTTTTCTTCTTTGGTCCAAAGGGATTCAGGTCTATCTACTACTTCATCATTTATTTGATGATTAGGGATAAACAGATTATTGATTAATGTTTCCCACAATTAATAATTAATACTTTAAAGAAAAATTTAAAACCTAGCTTTCCACAGTTCAAACTAAATACTATTAAAAGGTGGAGGCGTGTTAGAATTCATCTTCCTCCTGAGACGATTAGTCTTTAAACAGGAGTTAGGCTTCACATACAAGAGGGGAGCAAGGTTAATTGTGTGTTTTAGAAAAAATATGAGTTTGAGAAGCTTTTTGAATTAAAACTAGAGTTTGAAATCATTTTAGAAGAGTTTTAAAATTAAGCAACGAAAAAGTAAAGGGCATGATGTAAATTTTAAGGGAGAGAGGAAAACATTAGGAATTATAGATGTTCAGTCAAAATAAAAAGACCTAATCCTCTCCCCAAGAATTGTTCTTAAGAGTATCAAATAACCTTGAGAGCTTTTAGTAGGTTGAACTCTCGAACCCCCTTATACAAGGAAAATGAAGTTGTGGCTAACTTCTAACCAAATGCCAAAAAAGGAGTGAAACAATGAGTCTTACTTAGAAACAGTGGATTGAAGCAGTTAGTCTCCTTTCCACGAGAAAACCGGAGTGGTTAGTCTTCAAGCTTCAAACTAAGATTTTGCACGGGCTGATCTTAAACCTTGGAGAGCTTTTAACACCAAGCTAAGCTCGCGAACTAAAACTTTGTTTTATACCATGCTAACCAAGAATCTGTGAGATTTTAACATTGGGCTAATCTCAAACCGAACCAAGGTATTAACATAAGGATGAGCTTGAACCGAATCTTGGTTTTATACCGAGCTAATCAAGAACCTGTGAGATTTTAACAGCAGGATGATCTCAAACCTAAATAGATACTTGATCACACAAATCCCAAACCAAATATTTTCACGGGTTTATCATCGAAATCAAATAAATAATCCCTAAGTGGATAAATTATTCAACCAAGGTAAAACAAAACTTCGGTGAACTTACAAACTATCCTTTGAGAATTACAATTTCCTCACTCGCAAAATTACTTTCTTGAAAGCGTTACGACTAAATTTTGTGAGATAAAGTAAACAAAAATAATTTTTAGAGAGAGAGAGAGAGAGAGAGAGAAGTGGAAAATGAAGTCATGTTTTCTAGATATGAAAATATGTGGGAAGAAAACTCTATTTATTGGCTAGAGGTTGACACAAAAAAGGTAAGGTTTTTAAGGCCATAAACAATAAGCCAATTGATTGGCATTATGCACCAATCGATTAGTAGGCCTAAAATTAATTGATTAACAAGTTAAAAAAGGCAAGAAAAGATATTTAGCATATTACCTATCCTTAAGATAATATCCTAATTGGTTAGGTCACATTTTTGAACTGACCAAATCGATTTAGTTAAGGTATCAATCAATTGGCAAATACAAAAATTGCCCAAAGCTTTTCTGATTGCTCTTAATTCGTCTGAAACGACTTCAATGCATTATTGAAAATATTTTCTTGAGAAAAATGAGTTTAAAAAGATGTTTTGTGTGTGTGTGCATGCGGGTACGTACGTGTGTGTGCGTGTGCGTGCGTGTGTGATTAGTTGTATACTTTACGAGAAAACCCTAATGCTTTGACAATATATATTCACTTAGACAAATTTGGGTAGACTTTCACATGCATCAAGTCTTTTCAAATGCTTCTGTCTTTTAAATACTTATTTGACTTTTACTTTGAGATGAGGCTTGATTTAAGTTCCTTTAAGTGTCATCACCACAGAATCCAACTTATCAAACTGTATTGATTTGGTTGCATCTTTAACAACTTTACACTTTACTTTAGATGTTGTCATTATCAAAAGCATGTTTGTATTTAATGGGACTTCCTTGATTACTAATCTGCAAAACAAGGTTCAACATTATGTTCAATTAGTTTCAGTTTTTGGCATGCCTTCCTTAGAGTTACTCCACCTATTCTATTACCCTTGTCCATAAGGCCGCGTCATGTTCCCAATTGAGGAAATTATGTCTTATCTCACTAGTGGAATCCTCATATAAGTTGGTGGATAAAGTGTTGGTGGCTAGCTTATTACGATTATGGATAAAATGATATCTCATATTCAACATGCCTTTCTCAACGAAAGGCTTATGAAAGATGAGGTTGTTAGAGTGAATGAGCTGGTTGATTTGGAAAAGAAAACAAAAAATATTGAATTATCTTCAAGGTGGTTTTTGAAAAGCCAATGATTTAGTTAGTTAGAGTTTTTTAGATTATATATTTTCCAAATTTGGTTTCAATGAGAAGTGGAGGGATTGGATTTGTGCGTTCATCTTTTTTCATGAAACATTTGTGTCTTATACACACACACACACACACACACACACACACACACACACACATATATATATATATATATATATATATATATATATATATATAATGACGGTTGCACGCTCGTTGTTAGGTAGTGTGTGATTATATGTATGTTGATTTCCATAACAGGCTTGTGATTGTGACTATAAGCTAGGTAGCACACTACTAATAACAACGGGTAAATAAGACAACTGTTGTGAAATATTTTATTGGTTATGGGTTTGAATCCCAACATAGTCATTCTTGCGTTTTATTATTTCACCACGGTTATATGTTCTAACTGTGGTGGTATATGTAAGAGTTTATTATAAAATATGAGATTATTTGTTTTTCTCTGCCCCTCATTAACCATATACAACCATTCAAACAGATTTTTGAGATAATAATCAGAAAAATTAAATTATTCTTGAAAAACAACTTAAACGGACCAAAGTTTTTCAAATTGCATGCATCTTGTAATTCATGATTTCCTCGTTAATCCATATAATTTGATTCAATCACAAATTCTTGAAAGTAAAGTTGATGAATGGATGTCTTTGGATCAAATTATATTGGCTAAAAAGGAAATCATGAATTACAAGATGCATGCAATTCGAAAAACATTGGATCATATAAGTTGTTTTTCAAAATAATTTAATGTTTCTGATTATTATCTCAAACATCAATTTAAATGAATGCAATTTCAATGAAGGGTTAGTGAAACAAACAATCACATATGATATAACAAACTCACTAACAACACAAACTCACAAATTTTAATTAACATAGATTTGGAGAATTTGATAACTAACCGTTCCTAGAAAATTAAGACAAACTTGTAAAATGAAAGGAGAATGAAATTGAGAAGAAAACTGAAAACTTGTAAAAAAAGCATCATGTTAACATAAACTAGTAGTACATTGTAACATAACAAGTAGCAACAACCACAACATACAAAACTTGTCAACAACAACAACCAACAACAAATCATGTGAAATATAACAAGGTCTTCAATCTTCATGCCTAATTGAATTCATACAGTTCTCAAGGTCTTCATAGTTTTCAAGGTCTTAATCTTATTCAGAATTAGTTGCATCTAGATTCATTAGGTCATTTATAATAGCCTCTACATTCTTTATCTTTTCAGGATTAAGATTCTAGAAAAGAAGCTTCTTATAGTCTGTTCCACCAGACGGTTCAACAACACTAATGTGATCCCTAACAGCTTAATCTTCCTTGACTTTGTTCAACCATAACTCTACTATATCAACAACTTCCTTTGTAACCTGAATCTCATGGATAAGTTTGTTGCTCCCACTATTCATGTTGAGAGAAGGATTTGAAATCTGAGAGAAGGATCTGAAATCTGAGAGAAGGATCTGAAATTTGAACAAGAAGAGAAACCATTTTTAAATATAACATACAACAACATACAAAAAAAAACCATAAACTCTCGAACAAGAAGAAAATCATGTGAAACATAACAACAACATACACGAAAACGAGAGAACAAGGAAGAAGAAAAATATCTATATGTATGAAGCAGGAGCTACTGACGAAAAAGAAGAGAGAAAATGTGTTCTAGGATTTTGCTTTGAGAGATACAACGAAACTGTCAAGAAGCTAAAGCTAATTCGCTTAAATATGGGTAAACGACTTTACCACGGTCGTATTCAAAACCATGATGAAATGTATTGACTTTCACAAAAATTGATATTAACAATTATGGTGAATAGCATTTTAATTTTAATGTATATTATAATTATAAAGTAACACTCATTGTAATGAAAAAGTAGAAAATTATTGGAGTTGAGATTCGAATCATGTCACTCCATAAATGTATAATCACGATTAATTAGTTTAACCATAATGCAATGTTTTTTTCGTAAATATAAAAACAAAACAAAGCGCGTTCAAAAATGAGATATTATCACAGTTAACAGTCAGACTGATGTAATTTAGTGTGACGAAAGATCTAATTTATAATAGTGATATATAAAATGAAGAATATTACAACCAATACATGAGACCTAGAAAAGATACAAGAAGTATCAAATCCCGATATCAAAACCAAAAAGAAAGAAAAAAATGTTCAGTTATATGTATGTTGGCTCCATATAATATGCGTGTTTGATGGATCTGTTGGCTCCATAGTATGTATGTTGGATCCCTAGTATATATGTTGGTTAGCGTTCATTGTACATTCTTTATTAACTCCTTAGACATCTGTTAGCTCTACTACAATAGGGAAAGTACAACTCCAAAATGGTGAGGTTAGAGTAAAAATAATTAAAAATTATAGTGCAGGCATAAACATAAACTTTTTAGAAACATCAAATAATTAACACAAATTCAATAATAAGTAAAATAAATATGCAGAAATAAACAGATAAAACTAATTTATCCATGATTAATCACAACTCTAAACTTAATTTGTTGATTGTTGTTGTGAAAAACGATACCTTGAAACAAAGTATTAATGATTTCTTTATGATCAAGAAACCCACAAGGGTTAGGGTTAACAGAGAAACAAGAAGAAAAACAACAAGGATTGGGGCAAATATTTTTTGTTTACTATTCACTTTCTCATTTAGGGTTACAAATGATTACAAATGGATATCACAATTTTCCACACTCAAAAACTGAGTGTACTAGCCTATTTATAGACTAACTAGATAACTTGCAGCCCAAGCTACCTAAACAATTGGATCCTTAACACAAGGCCCAATTAGATAAACATTTCGACAATACATATTAGAACAGACTTCGACTACAATATGTACCCTTCGACTATAGCATGTGACCCAGCTTCGACTTCATACTTGTCTCCTGTCGAAATACATGAAAGCTTTCCCTCGACACAGCATGAGTTCGACCCAATAGTCTCACAAATCTCCACCTTGGATCTAACTCAACAACCAGGGAATCAACTAGCTTTCATCATGCAACTTTATCAACTGCATACAGTTGAAAAACGTGCAACTCGGCAACGTCTTGGTGATTATATCAGCATCATTGTCTTCAGTTGAAACCTTCAGCCACTGGACTTCACCACACTCGATTATCTCTTTGACAAAGTACAGCCTCACATCGATGTGCTTAGTTTGCTCATGATAGGCTGAATTCTTCGACAGGTGTATTGTACTTTGACTATCACATTTAACAGTGATACTTCTACCTTGAAGTTTTAGCTCTTTTGCAAAACCTTCAAGCCACAATGCTTCCTTCACAGCTTCAGTAAGGACAATATACTCAGCTTCAGTGGTTGATAAGGCAACAACCTTCTGAAGTGTCACTTTCCAGCTGATTGTTGTGCCAAACATTGTGAACACATATCCAGAAATAGACTTTCTGGAATCCATACAACCTGCATAATCAAAGTCGACAAATCCTTCGATTTCGACTATGCTATCACCACCACAGGCTCCACCATAAATCAAGACTCTTTTCAAAGACCCATTTATGTACCTGAGAATCCACTTTACAGCTTGCCAGTGTGCCTTTCCAGGATTGGCCATATACCTGCTCACAAGGCTCACTCTATACGCTATGTCTGTCCTCGTACAGACCATAGCATACATCAAAGAACCTACTACACTAGCATATGGAATGCTACTCGTATAGATTCTTTCAGCTTCAGTACTCGAACTTTGAGTAGTACTAAGCTTAAACTGAGGATTTGTAGGTGTCACAACAGGCTTTGAATTCGACATACCAAACTTGTCGAGAAGCTTCCGTAGGTATGTCTCTTAAGATAAGCACAACTTCGACTGCTTTCTATCTCTCCGGATGTCAATCCCAAGAATCCTGGCAGCAACTCCCAGATCCTTCATTTCGAACTCCTTACTAAGTTTAGCCTTCACCTCTATTACATCCTCGACACTGTTTCTAGCTATGAGGATATCATCTACATAAAGCAACAAAATAACAAGTGAGTTTCCAGGTCGAAATATGAAGTAAACACAGTGATCGAACTGACTCCTAGTGAAACCAATGTGTGCCATGAACTTGTCGAATTTCCTGTTCCACTGTCGAAGAGATTGTTTCAGGCCATACAAAGACCTATTCAGCTTGCACACATAATCTTCTTTACCCTTTTCTGCATACCCTTCAGGTTGACGCATCAGGATCGTTTCATCTAGGTCACCATACAGAAATGCTGTCTTCACATCCATTTGCTCAAGTTCCAAATCGAACTTTGCCACCATGGCCAACAATATTTGAATAGATCTATGCTTTACAACAGGTGAGAACACATCATTGAAGTCGACTCCTTCTTTTTGAGTGAACCCCCTAGCAACCAGCCTCGCCTTAAAGCGCTTCGACATCACTTCTTCGATTCCTTCCTTGACCTTGAAAATACACTTACAACTGACTAACCTTGCTCCTGCAGGTTTCTCAATCAGCTCCCAAGTCTTATTATCATGAAGAGATTTCATCTCGTCATCCATGGGTTTTCGCCATTCAGTCTTGTTTCGACTCCTTATAGCTTCCTTGTAATCTCTAGGTTCTTCCTCAAGCACCTCACTTGCAGAGTTTAAAGCAAAAGCTATAAGATCTGCATAACCAAGTCTCTGAGGTGGCTTGATGACTCTTCTCATCCTATCTCTTGCCAGTAGGTAGTCATCAACAGTTTCCTCAGCCTCTTCAGCATCTTGCTCTTCGACTTCATCTGGGCTATGCACTTCAGCATCAATATGCTCCACCTCAACAGGCATCTGTACCTGTTCCAGCTCCTCTTCAGAGATTTCTGCACTTCGACCAACATCACCAGTTTTCTTGAATGCCATTTCGATCTCATTAAAAACTACATCATGACTTGTGATACATCTTCTGTGACCTGGTTCTAGGCACCACAACCTATAACCCTTGACTCCCTCAGGATATCCAAGGAACGTGCATCTCAAAGCTCTAGGTTCGACCTTGTCTTGCCTAATGTGAGCATAGGCTAAACAACCAAATACTCTCAGTTTGTCGAATCTGGTGGATGACTCGACCAAACTTCTTCAGGTGTCTTCATTCCCAGGGCAGTCGAGGGACATCTATTTATCAGATAAGCTGCTGCCGAAACAGCCTCCGCCCAAAACACCTTCTTCAATCCAGCACTAACCAACATGCATCTAACCCTTTTAAGGATTATTCGATTGAATCTCTCAGCAACTATTTTGTTGAGGAGTACCTGCTACAGTCTTATGCCTTACAATCTCATACTCAACACAGTAACTGTCGAACGCTTCGTTGCAGAACTCAAGGCCATTATCGGTTCTCAACCTCTTAACCTTTCTGCCAATTTGAGTTTCGACCAGAACCTTCCAACTTTTGATATCCTCAAAAGTTTCATCCTTCGTCTTCTGAATGAATACCCATAACTTCATGGAATAGTCATCAACGATGGATAGAAAATACCTTGAATCTGAGTGTGACGGGTTCCTTGCAGGCCCCCAAAGATCAGCATGAATGTAATCCAGGGATCTATGTGTCCTTTGCTTGCCTTTGTTAAACTTCGCCCTACAGGATTTTCCAAGTACACAAGATTAACAAAACTCCAACTTTTCGACTTTGTCACCACCTAGCAGGTTCTGCTTCCCCAATTCGACCATGCCTCTTTCGCTGACATGGCCTAATCTCATGTGCCATAATTCTGTCTTCGACATAGGTTTCATGGATACAAAATTTGTCGAACCACTTATAACCTCAGCCTCAAGGGTATACAAGCCTTGTTTCTTCACGCCTCTCAAGACTTCCTTCAACCCCTTCATGACTTTCAGGATACCTTGCTCTCCTTTGAAGACATATCCTTTCTTGTCGAAATCACCAAGAGAAATTAAATTCCTATTAAGGTCAGGTACATACCTGACCCCAGTCAATAACCTTATTGACTCATTATGGAGCTTGAATCTAACAGATTCAATACCTGCAATCTTGCAAGCTTTATTGTTCCCCAGCAGCACTGATCCACAATCTTGATCATATAATTCTTCAAACATATTCTTGTTTGGAGTCATATGCCAAGTACATCCGAATCCATAATCCACTCTTTGCAAGAGTTGCTGCTCGAAACTATAAGGATATCAGATGATTCATAACCATCTTGCACAATAGCTGCATTGCCATTGTCTTTACCTCCATGATTCTTCAGGCGCTCAGGGCACACCTTTCTTGTGTGACCCTCCTTCTTACAGTGATAACATTTAAGGCCAGACACATCACTACTACAAGACTTCTGCTGAGCCTTACCTTTCTTCTTATCAAACCTACCATTTTTCTTTGACGATCTCCCCTTCACGGACAACCCTTCACCAACTGATGATGATGGTTTCTGCTCCTTTCTTTCGTTCAAATCCTTCGAATACAAGGCTGCTTGAACTTTTTCAAAGGTCGGGGACTCTCTTCCATACAAGAGGGGTTCTTTGAAGTGAGCATGCATTTTGGGCAAAGCACACAACAACAACAGTGCTAGATCTTCGTCATCGATCTTCACATCAATATTTTCAAGATCAAGAATCAACTTGTTGAACGTATCCAGCTGCTCCGTCAACGCTTTATCTTCATTCATCTTGAATGAATACAAAGCCTGCTTCAGGTACAAATGATTTACAAAAGATTTGGTCATGTACAAGCTTTCAAGCTTCACCCATAACCCCGTTGTCGTCGTCTCCTTTGATACCTGTCGCAGAACCTTATCACCAAGACCCAACAATATTGCGCTGTGTGCTTTCTCTATCATGGTGGTCTTTTCTTTTTCCGTTAATGCAGCGTCCATGGCTGTCATTCCCTTCAATGCTTCCAAACAACCCTGTTGTACAAGTATGACTTTCATCTTCAAGCGCCACATACCGAAGTCGTTCACTCCGGTGAACTTTTCAATCTCATACTTTGTTGAAGAAATCTTCTCCACGCTCACCGCACCAATTTGTTGTGAAAAATGATACCTTGAAACAAAGTAGTAACGGTTTCTTTATGATCAAGAAACCCACAAGGGTTAGGGTTAACGGAGAAACAAGATGGAAAACAACAAGGATTGGGGCAAATATTTTCTGTTTACTATTCACTTTCTCATTTAGGGTTACAAATGATTACAAATGAATGTCATAATTTACCACACTCAACAAACTGAGTGTAATAGCCTATTTATAGACTAACTAGATAACTTGCAGCCCAAGCTACCTAAACAATTGGATCCTTAACACAAGGCCCAATTAGACAAACATTTCGACAATACATATTAGAACTGACTTCGACTACAATATGTACCCTTCGACTACAGCATGTGACCCAACTTCGACTTCATGCTTGTCTCCTGTCGAAATACATGAAAGCTTTCCCTCGACACAGCATGAGTTCGACCCAATAGTCTCACAATTGTCTTTAATGTTTTTTTCGTAAATATAAAAACAAAACAAAATGCGTTCAAAAATAAGATATTATCACAGTTAACAATCAGACTGATGTAGTTTAGTGTGACGAAAAATCTATTTTATAATAGTGATATATAAAATGAAGAATATTACAACCAATACAAGAGACCTAGAAAAGATACAAGAAGTATCAAATCCCGATATCAAAACCAAAAAGAAAGAAAAAATAATGTTCAGTTGTATGTACGTTGGCTCCATATAATATGCATGTTTGATGGATCCGTTGGCTCCATAGTATGTATTTTGGATCCCAAGTATATACTCCCTCTGTCCCATATTATAAGAGAAATTCACTTTTTAGATTCATTAAATAATTAATGTATCTGGTCTATATATAGACCAGATACATTAATTATTCAATGAATCTAAAAAGTAAATTTCTCTTATAATATGGGACGGAGGGAGTATGTTGGTTGACAATGTTCATTGTACATTCTTTATTAACTCCTTGGACATCTGTTGGCTCTACTACAATAGGGAAAGTACAACTCCAAAATGGTGAGGTTAGAGTAAAAATAATTAAAAATTGTAGTGCAGGCATAAACATAAAACTTTTAGAAACATCAAATAATTAACACAAATTCAATAATAAGTAAAATAAATATGCAGAAATAAACAGATAAAACTAATTTATCCATGATTAATCACAACTCACTACGCAAAAATTGGACAAAGACAGTGCAAAAAAGTCAGCGCTTTTTGGACAAAACGCTGCTATAAGTCTTTAAAAAATTTCGCTTAAAAAAACGCTGTAAAAGACAGCCTTTAGAAAGCGCTTTGTAAAAGCGCTGTTAAATGCCCTAAATGGAAGCCACCTTAGACAGCGCTTTTTGGACAAAGCGCTGCTATAAGTCTTTAAAAAATTCCGCTTAAAAAAGCGCTGTAAAAGACAGCCTTTAGAAAGCGCTTTTTAAAAGCGCTGTTAAATGCCCAAAATGGAAGCCACCTTAGACAGCGCTTTTTGGATAAAGCGCTGCTATAGGTATTACTTTAGAAAGCACTTTAGAAAAGCGCTGTCTAAAGGTTAACCTTAGAAAACGCTTTTTGAACAGAGCGCTGCTATAGGTATTACTTTAGAAAGCGCTTTAAAAAAGCGTTGTCTAAAGGTCATTTATGAATTAAAATATAAAACAATTTCTAATCATTTTCAGACACTTCTTTTCATTTTCTTCTCTCGACCGTTCTTCTCTACTGAAACCCTTGCTATCGTTCTTCTCTGCTGAAAACCATTCGCCATTGCCGTCGTTCATTCGCCATTGCTTTCGTGAAGAAGAAGACGAAACGAAGAAGAGGTACGATTTTCATTCTGTTTTCATTCTTGTTTTCATTCTTGTTTCATTCTTGTTTCATTCTTGTTTTCATTCACCATTGCTATCGTTCTTCTCTGTTTTCATTCTGTTTGCCTTAACTTCCTTGTATTCACATATACAAGGCTCACGAAATCAATAAAATAAATAAATAAAACAAATAAATAACTTCCTGCTATGGTTTTTTCTTCGTCTCAGTCTCTCTTTTCTCTCGCGGTGGCGCTTTCTCACTTCGTCTTCTCGTTTCCGGTTGCTGGGTTTTGAAGGTGAATTGAAATTTCGCGCGGTTTTGTTTATGTCGCAGAGTTTAGGTTTGTGCTGTGAGATGGAAGTTTATTGTTGTTGGTTGTCCGTGTGGTTTTATGAAGGTCGTGATTTCGTGTTAATGGGATAGGAAGATTGGATGAGCGGCTGTTTTAAGTGGATGTGGTGGTTGCTCATTCTTGCTTCAAAGACGAAATGGAGGGAGTGTGTTGGATTTAATTAAGATTGATGAAGTTTGAATGTTACTTGTTTAAGTTGATGCATGTTTACTTGTTTAGGTATTACTTAGTTTTGAATCTTGTTAGGTTTAGGATGAATTGCTCTAATGCTTGGTTACTTGTTTAAGTATGCTTGGTTACTTGTTTAATTAAGTATGCTTGCTCTTAAGTATGTTGCTTGTTTGTGATTACATGTTGCCACTTATCAAGTTATGACTCATAATTGGTCAATTAATGATATTTCATTTTATGATACGTGTACAGGGGGATCTTGGCAATTCTAACATATCTGGACACTGCGTGGGTCTAGAAGTTGTTTACATCTCTAAAGGTAATTAGTTGTTCTCTCTCGCCACTATAATTAGGGGTTACTTGTGATCAAAGTGTGAAAGTCGGATCGTTTCCTTACAGGTAAATATTGTTTATTTTTGTTTTTGTTTAGTTTAATTAGTATAACTATGGATAAGAAATGGATGTCTTCAAGTCGATTGTCGAAAGACTACGAGAATGGGGTATCGGAATTCATTAAGTTTGTTGTTGCGCACGCCAAAGACCTCAGTCGAATGAGATGTCCTTGCTTGGGTTGTTGTTTTAGGAGTCGGGTTGACGCGGTTCAGTTGGCATCGCATTTAATGAGGAGTGGAATTGATAGAAGTTATACATGTTGGAATTTGCACGGTGAGAAAATTAACGGGAATGTTGAACCAGGGGATAATACGACCTATGCTTCAAACGACAATGGCACAGATACATACGATTCTGATTGAGTCGAAGAGATTGCAGAAGCACTTGAAGAAGATCTTAAGGATTGTCCCAAAATGTTTGAGAGGTTGGTAAGCGATGCAGAGAAACCGTTATATAATGGTTGCACCATATTCACAAGATTGTCTGCGGTATTAAAGTTGTACAACTTAAAGGCGGGCAATGGATGGTCGGATAAAAGTTTCACAGAGTTATTGGCCCTTATGAAAGATATGCTTCCAGAGGATAATGTTCTTCCCAATCGAACATATGAGGCCAAAAAGATGTTGTGCTCTATTGGCATGAGCTATGATAAGATACATGCCTGTCCAAACGATTGCGTTTTGTTTCGAAATGAGTATGCATCGTTAAATGAGTGTCCTAAATGCGGTGTCTCTCGATATAAGGAAAAGTTGTCTCCAGCAAAAGTCTTATGGTATTTTCCTATAATTTCGAGATTTAGACGCATGTTTCGTAGTGAGACCGATTCAAGACACTTGACTTGGCATGCAGATGAAAGAATTATTGATGGAAAGTTTTGACATCCGGCAGATTCACCACAGTGGATGAAAATTGATGATGATTATCCTGAATTTGGAAAAGAAGCAAGAAACCTTCGCTTGGCATTATCTACTGATGGAATGAACCCACACGGTCTTCAAAGTATCTCACATAGCGCTTGGCCTGTGATCATAATGATTTATAACCTACCTCCATGGCTATGTATGAAGTGTAAGTACATGATGTTATCTATGTTAATTTCTGGGCCTAGACAACCAGGGAATGACATAGACGTATGCTTGGCACCCTTAATCGAAGATTTAAAGTTTTTGTGGGAGAACGGTGTGGAGGTTTATGATGGGTATAGGAAAGAAAGTTTCAACTTGAGGGCGATGTTGTTTGGCACAATTAATGATTTTCCAGCATATGAAAATCTATCAGGGTACAGCATAAAAGGTCAATGTGTGTGTCCTATTTGTGAAGATAAACAGATTGGACGCGATTGGAGTTTGGTCAGAAGAATGTATTTCTCGGTCATCGTAGATTCTTAAATTCTAATCATCACTATCGTGGGTGGAGAAAAGCATTCAATGGAGAGGCAGAACATGGTAGAGCTCCAACTATATTGACAGGTGATCAAATTTTTGAAAAGGTGAAAGATGTGAGTACTCAGTTTGGAAAGCCTTTTGCACATACGCTTGTCAAGAGTGGGTGGAAGTCGTTGTATTTAAAACATTTTCTCGATGTTATACATATTGAAAAAAATGTATTTAACAGTGTTATTGGTACGTTACTCAATATACAAGGAAAGTCTAAGGATGGCCTTAAAGCAAGAAAGGACCTGGTAGCGATGGGAATAAGAAATGAATTAGGACCCATGAAGAAAGGAACACGAACATATCTACCACCTGCTGCTTATACTCTATCTAGAAAAGAGAAAAAAGGTATTGTGTAAGTTTCTAAGTGCAGTTAAAGTTCTAGAAGGATACTCTTCAGATATTAGAAGACTTGTGTATATGAAAGACCTCAAGTTAAAGAGTTTAAAGACGCATGACTGCCATGTTATAATGGAACATTTTCTACCAATAGGTATATGTTATATTCTACCATAAAAAGTAAGAAACGCAATAACTAAATTGTGTTTTTTCTTCAAGTCAATTTGCAGTAAGGTGATCGATCCTGCGATCTTACCAACATTGCAAAAAGAAATAGTTATTACTTTGTGTGATCTTGAAATGATTTTTCCTCCCTCGTTTTTTGACATAATGGTTCATCTAGTTGTTCATCTGGTGAAAGAGACACAATTGTGTGGACCGGCTTATATGAGATGGATGTACCCTGCTGAACATTATATGAAAATATTAAAAGGGTATGTTAAAAACCGAAGTCGACCAGAGGGTTGTATTGCTGAACGATACATTGTTGAAGAAGCGATTGAGTTTTGTACTAAATATGTGTCCAATGTACAATCAATTGGACTCCCCAAATCTCATATTGTCGAAAAAAAGAAGGAAAAAAGTTAATTGGAAATGAAGTTGTGACAGTATCAAGGGTCGAACGGGATCAAGTGCATTTGTGTGTTCTGCACAATGAGAATGAGGTTGAGTCGTATGTTGAAATGCACAAGGATGTTCTCCGAGGTTTAAATCCGAATAGAAATGAGAATTGGATAGTACGAAAGCACAATCGAAGTTTCATACCTTGGTTTAAGGATCATATTTATTCAAAGTATTATTCAGATCCCGCTTCAATAACAGAAAGGTTGAGATGTTTAGCATATGTGTTGCGGTGAAAATCGGATAACAAGCTATTAATTAACTTGCATCATATTTCTTTTACAACCGACTTTGATTTATCCAAAGGAAAGGTTCAAGATCGTTAGAAAAACCTAAAGGGGGGAGATCTAAGGTTCGGGGGTTGGTTATACAAAGGGAAGGTATTAGCACCCTAAGTATCTGTAGTACTCTACAGGAACCTCTTGTTCTACTGTTATCTTATGTTTGCTAAAGGTTGAAAACCCTAGCGGTTAATATCTAAGTATACTCGATAAGGCATCACACCTTACGCCTACGTATCCTCGGGAGTAGAATCAGAGTACGCGTAGCTCTACTTCTACTGAACTATTGACTATGGTCAATATTCAGAGGGGAAATGAGTACAAGCTCATTGTAGAGTTTAAGAACTCTCTAAATCTAGTTGTAATGGGCCTATGTTATGTTTTAGTTAGTAGGGGAAGTGATAAATTCATTAGGATGAATATCACTAAGAGTTGAAGAACTCTCTCCTAAGGCTAGTTATAATTCTATGGCTCTCATGAAGCCAAGAAATGAAGTTTCTCCTAAGAGGTTACTTAGGTTAAGGTGGGGGCTATGACTTTAAGAGTCAATGTTAATCACCTTCCTTTGGAATGGGGGGAAGATGATAAAAAATAAAACATTTATACAATATGATGAGATGAAAGCAACACAAGCATAAGGATGGCAGGATGCTTCATGATAAAGTATGGTTAAAAGTGGACATAATCATCATAAGGACATATCAATATGTTTCAATCTTAAGGAAGACAAACATAAAGAAAACTCACAAGATAAAAAGAATGATATTAATTAAGGATGACATTTAAAGAAGAATAAAATTCACATCAAAGTCAAGTATATGACAAATCAACATGGATAGATTAATTCAAGATCTAAACAAGTATTAGTGAATAACACTCACAAGATCAATAAAGATGCTCATAAATAATGTTAACAATTAATCCAAAGGTGATGATCAATTAACAATTAACAATACATATTGAAAATTAAAATTTAAAAGTTAACAATTAACGACTAAATACATATTGATAATTAAATTTAAAAGTTAATGATTAACAACTAAATGCAATTAATAATTAAAGTTAAAATACAAATTAACAATTTAAATTAAAATACGCAACAATTAACAATTAAAAATTAAAATACAAATAAACAATTTAAATTAAAATACACAACAATTAACAATTAAAAATGAATTGTTAATTAAAAATAAGATTAAAAAAGATTTGGAGTTTTTGAAATAAAGAAAATGTTTTAAATAAAATAAACAAAATAAAAAGTTTTTTTTTTTAAGATTTGGAAAGAAAAATGATTAAAAAACAGAAAATAACTAAAAGAAAAAGAAACGCAGGGGGGGGGGGGGGGGTGTAGTGGCAGGGACCAACTGAGCTGGGCTTTTAACAAGAGGGTGTCGTTAGCAAAATGAAAACGGCCCACGATCCAAAGGAAGAAGAATAAAACATCAGGCAAAGGATGATATACGATATAATACACGAGTGGTATGCATAACTTTATCTCAATCGGTCACATGTTTTTAAATACTAAAAGACAAAATGAAGACCCTAGCCATTCACGCGTTGCCACGACTCTCCTTGTTCATGCCATGCAATGTGAAAGATATCCTACACATCGTGAAAAACCAGCAAAACCATGGCGGTCGCCGCTCACCTTGCTCAACCATTTTCCAACTCGTTCTCAACCAAAATCCATGGAATAAAATACCAATATGTAGGGCTCAAATAGAAGAATACCATTAAACCCTAAACAACAAGAAATAACAACTAGAACATGTAGAAAAATGGCCCCGAAAACATGTGTTCAAAGCTGACACAAACTTACAGAACAAAAATACACAATGCGAACTAAGATAACTAACCACACTATCATTTACAGCCGCTCAAATGCACATCATAGAAACATGGTTTTAATCAGAAATGGTTATACATTAATCATGATAGAAGCTTACCAAGTGGAGTCAGTCCACTGCTTCTTCACTTGAAGGCTATGGAAATCCAACCCCTTCCTCTGACTGAAGGTCCTGTGCAACTCCTGGTTTCCTTTTAGCGGTTCACAAGTTCCTCCTTTGAATGGCGTGTTTTGTGAGTAATGTATATCTTGATGATTTTGTTCTATTTAGTTCTTGTTGTTGTCTTGATTGTTGTTCTGATTGTGGTTGATGCTATGGCTTTACTTGTTCATTGTAACACCAAGAGAAACAAATGCATGGTGCAAGCAGAGCGGGTGTGATACCATTCTTGTTCTTGAAGTTAGCTTCTGTTGTCATTGTCGAGTCGTGTCGGGAATGGCTTGAGCCGTTTGTTGTTATTATGATGTTGTTGTTCTTTTTTTCACGAGCTTCTTCTTTCAGTACAGCATGTTTGGCCATGAAGTGGTGAGTGCATTGGTTTTCTTTTATTGTGAAAGGTAATGAGAGAGAATCATCCTCTAATGGTGTTTTGGCAGAAGCAATCAAAGGGGGGGGGGGGGGGTATTCTTAAATGAAGGCTATTGTGTATATTTTTTTCTTCGCTTTTTTCTTATTGTTGATGGTCTCACAAAGAGAAGGCAGCCTCCTTGTTCTTATGCCCCCCCTCAACAAAAGAGATGGTGCCTCCTTTTATAGGCGAACTGACGGATCATTCGCATGGCAAACTCAACGACTATTAGCTTTTCAAGAGAAAACGTGATAGAGTTTGGATACTACACTCATAGCCTTTCTACTCTGCCTACCTTGAGCCAAGTGATATTTGAAATGGTTGCTTGAGTTAAGGTCTAAGTCAGAAAATGCAAAGGCATGGACTTGTAGGTTATGGTGTGTGAGTAAAGTATATTGTGGTCATTTACTTTATACCGTGGTACACTCCTTCTGCCAAATACAAAAGTACAAGAGGTTGTACTTCATGAAATCTCTCTTGCACTGTGTGGTGGATTTTGTTTTGAAAAATGGTGAAGGAAACTCAGCTACATGTACTTGTGACTATCTTGCTCAGATATTGCTCAGGTTTGCTAGAAAGATTTAGAGAAGTGTAAACTACATTGTGATCTTTTTTCACCCGAGCCCATTGCCAACCATGCACCAAACAAAATGTTTTTGAGTTCCTTGGACAGCTGGCATATGATAGGTTGACTTATTTGTTGGTAGAAGTTGGAAATTTGATTTAAGAATACATGGCAACTTGTGGCACCAAACCAGAACTTCCAAGAGTGCAAAACTTTGTGACATTCCCCCCTTTGGTACAACATTTCTTGTTGAATCATGCACCATTTAGTGAGTCCCTTGGACCTTTGGAAAGTAGGTACTTAGTAGAACATATTCCATGTAGAAAGTAGCCTTAAATAAGGTTTGAAACAAAAGATATTGAAGCCAAGGTAATGAAAACATGAGACAAGGTAAAAAAAAAAGCTAATAATAGGTGACCATTTTTAGTATCTATTATTATAATTTTAGAAAGATATAATTTAAAAACATTATAAGTGAATTTAGTTTTTAGGAAAATTGACATAATTAAATGGAAATAAATTTAGACCAAAATGATTAGAAATTGGTTATTGAAATAGAATTTGGAAAAAAAGAATAAGTGATTTTTTTTTAAAAAAAGAATAAGTGATTTTAGATTTATTTGATATTGGTCTAGAAATGATAATGATAATTGAGGATGAAAAATAAAAGCCAAAGAGAGAGGGTGATGGAAATATCTGAGAGAATCGCTTGATCCCCATGCTCTGCCCATAACCCTAGTTAATCACTTCATATATCTCCTGAGAACAAGACTTACTTCACAGATAAAGTAAACAAAAACTGATAAAAAGGGTTAGCTGTGCAATATGTTGGACCTAAGATGCACAAAAGCTGGAAGACATCTAAGGGTAAAAATTTAGGGTACAACAGTTGCCCCTATTTAAATAGCTTCACCAGATGGCACAAGGAACGGAGATTCCAGGGCATCAAGGTGAAAGATATTTAAATATAGCAAACCAAAATTTTTGCCCTTAGATGGAATGCAAATGCTAAGGACAAGCGACAAACATGCAAGTGCTGATATGCCATGAACTTCTAAAATGATGATGCCAAGAAGGATGCAAAGATGCAGATAGACCAGACACCAAGGACAACAGGAAGCAAACACACAAGAAAAGCTTCGCCGGGGAATGACGAAAGCTAGTATCCATAAGAAAAACTCACTGGGGATACAAGCTAACCAATGAAAGAGACCCACTGGGGAGGCTCCAAAGAATCACTGGGGAAAACCAAAAATAATCTCCACTGGGGAAGAAAATCCGGGGAGATAGACTACTGGGGACAAACAAACCCAAACTCTTCCTGGGCATGAAACCAGAAAGAAGAACCTGATCACGAGGGATCAGCCTAAAAAAGACAGACAACCAAGCAAAGACTTCCTGGGGATTCTTATACCGAAGAGTTCAAAATGGGATCTTCAAGAAAAGTCAGGAAGACAGAGACAAACCCTGCGCACCAGATAGGAGTCTTATAAGGTTGAAGAAATTTGTTCCAAGAAGCTTAGCTTAAAGTAAATTTCAGAAAATCCAAGGTAAGGGTTCAATGTCCGACACGATTCGAACAAGAACGGGTTTTAAGACAAGAAGACAGTGTTTGACACGATTCAAACAAAGTCCAAGTTCAGGTTTGACACGATTCAAACGAGAACAAGTTTTACAAAATCTTTAATGTTAAACTTCTTGGGGAACAACAAAAGGCTTTAAAGATTCAAATTTGGCGCGCAAAGGTTAAGACTGAACAAGCACGACACAAAGCAAACCGGGAATGTCTTTACTTCACTGGGGAAATAAAGACAGGCACAACGAAAAACCACAAGCAAAGCAGAGCACAAAGATGCAAAGATGCTAGGGTATGATGCATATGCTTAGCTATATGCTAGAAACGACGCGAACGACGTAGAACAGGAAAGAAGAAAGGATAACACAAGCCAACACCCTGAAACCCAAACATCAAGGATAACCGGGGCAATATTCTTTTCACTGGAGATGGCAAATCCAAGTCCAAAAATACAGTACTGTCTAATTCTTCTTGTATAAACTTGATTCCACAACGTCTTAATTCAGAGTAAGACTTAGTTTATCTTTGTGTTTTCCTAAACTTTTCTGCTTCGAAGTTATTGTATTCAAAGACCAATAACAACTCTAGTGACTAAGAATTCTATCATCTAACAGCTGACTTCTCTGGGGACTCCTGCATAAAGAGCCGGGGTTTAAATGGGAACATGGTTAATGAGTCAAGAATAGACTCTGGTACTCAAATAAGAGTTGGTTGAGATAACACATAATCTGCTTCATGAAGGAAAACCGGTAGGAGCCAGAAAGGTAACCTCATTGGAGATAGAACCAAGAAATGGGCTCCAATAAAGGTATCTAGAATGATTGATCATCAAGGCTAAACGCAACTAGATGACATTCTAGAAAGGATTCGCAGTGAAGGTTGAACCGAAAAACGGTCTTCACTGGGAAAAGATATCCAAAGTGATGGAACAACAGGTTCAAGCATGACCGGTTGGTACTTTGGAAAAAAGAAGAACCTTATTGGAGATTGAACCATAAAATGGGCCCCAATAAAGTATCTAGGATGATTGATCATCAAGTCTAACGTGACTAAATGACATCCTAGAAACACCTCTAAAGTGATGGAACAACAGGTTCAAGTATAACCGGTTGGCTCTTTAGAAGTAACCTCTAAAGTGATGGAACAACAGGTTCAAGTATGACCGGTTGGCGCTTTAGAAGTAACCTTGTTGGAGATAGAACCAAGAAATGGGCTCCTACAAAGTATCTAGAATGATTGATCATCAAGGCTAAATGCGACTAGATGACATTCTAGAAAAGATCCGCAATGAAGGTTGAACCGAAAAACGGTCTTCACCGGGAAAAGACATCCAAAGTGATGGAACAACAGGTTCAAGCATGACCGGTTGGAACTTTGGAAAAAGAAACCTTATTGGAGATAGAACCAAGAAATGGGCCCCAATAAAGGTATAGAATCTGATAGGTTAGTACCATGGTTGCGTAACTGAAGATAAGGCTTCCAGGGGAATACCCAATTATGGTCGCGAAGAGGTTGAATAGTACCAGAGATAGATAAGCTGCTTATAAGATACTGCCAAGCTTCTTCAAGAGATTGCTGCTCCGAAGATATGTTGATATCACAATACTGTTGGAGAAATAATTATGTCTTCAATGAGGATCTTGTAAAAGATTCTTGCGAGACACGGTGCAAAATAAATGCACGTTCACAAATAGGTTAAAAACCACACCTGCTAGGGACCAAAGTTCAATCTAGGAACAAGCTAGAAAGAAACGGTCAAACAAGACTCCAATTGAGGAATAAACTCAAATGGGGATTTATCTAATCCACATGTGGAAAAGATAACTGAACCAACCATCATCCACGAGAATCAAACTCTGTGGGGATTTCAGAAAGAATGGGCACTTTATGCCTAAGGGCTGACAACTCTATTGGAGAGAATAGACAAACCCAGTCACTTGGGGAGATAACCGCCAAAGTGAACAAAGACAGGAAAACACCAGAAAAGGAAGCAGAAATGCAAAAATGCAATGCGTATGAGTGCTCATGCAATGCTTATGCTTATGCTGATAAAATAGACAAGCGAAACTGGAGACGAAGAAAACGTCTTGACAAGGATACCCAGCCAAACTCAAAGGGCTAGACCAATACTGGTGATGAAGAAGAATCACCAACTTCACTGGTGAAAAGAGTACTCCACCTGAGGTATAATATCATGAGGATTGCCATTGTGAGTTTGATCTCTTTGTTGGAAGAGAATCCGAGGAGAATCGTCAAGATTAGCTGAAGTAACAGCTTATTGGGGAGCTAGCAAAGGATGTCACAAGAACAAAATAATTCTGCATCCTACTGGCATAATGATCATCTTCAAATCTTATCTGCCCCAGGCTACATAATCTGCCAGAAGACGATAACAAGAGGAGTTTATAGAAGAATTGGCATACAAGGTGTTTCAATATCTTCAAACTCTTGGAGAGATCTCGGCATAGCTGCCCCAGATTAGGGGATGAATAATCAAAAGAATTTTACAGAAGGATTGAAATACCCGATACTTCAATATCTTCCAACTTGAGTAATCAAAAGAATTTTACGGAAGAAATGAAATACCAGATGCTTCAATATCTTCCAACTTGAATAATCAAAAGAATTTTACGGAAGACTTAAAATACCAGATGCTTCAATATCTTCCAACTTGAATAATCAAAAGAACTTTACGGAAGAAATGAAATACCAGATGCTTCAATATCTTCCAACTTGAATAATCAAAAGAATTTTACGAAAGACTTGAAATACCAGATGCTTCAATATCTTCCAACTTTTGAATCTTGAAGTAGCTGTTTTTGTTCAGTTATACTCGAGATACTCAAACTATAGTAGAAATTACTAGGGAACAGATTTGCCCCTGCTGATGGGTCACTGGAGCCCACACTTGTCATAAGATGACCTGAAGAAGACTTGTTCCAGTATTTTGAACTTGAAGAGTTTTGCCCCTGATTCAATAACTCTTGGGATGGCGGATTGGTAAATCCTCACACCTGACTGCCCCTGACTGAGATTCTTTTATCAAGTCGAATCCTTTAGCTGGCTGTATTTGTTGGGATTCCTTGGTATCGAATGGTATTGCAAACAAGTGTTGTTCATTAAAATTGGCCAAATTTAATGCAAAGTTTGAAAACAAAGCTTTGATGAAAAACGCACAGTGAAATGATTAAATAGTCAAAAACAAAGGTGGGTCTAGTCATTTACGGAATGACAAATGAAGTGATCAACACACGCAAATAACAAAGATTATTAGGAGTCAGGTTAATCAACCTTGCTGTAGTATGCTTTCAAACAACCTTACTTCAATTGGGTCTTTTAAGGGTTGTAATGTGGTACGGTTCATGGTTTGTGAAATAAAAGATAAAGGCTCAAAGTTTATTTCTCCCACCCAATCTTCGTGATGAACTCCAATCCTAAGCTCAGTTGGCTTAAGTTACACATTTACGTTCCCATCATAGACTAGGAATTAGTTGATGACTAATTTAAACTGAGAACTATCCTGCCCCAAGGTTGAGATTGAAGGGTTTTTATGTGTAAAGAATGAAAACTCCTATTTCTGGGCTCGAAGGGGTTAACGAGGGATTATCTTCCTTATTTCTCCAGTGTTTAGGGATTGAAACAATGCCTTACATCCTCGGCAAGGTTTAATCGAAAGCATACCACAACAATTATGAACACGAGGTTTTCATCATCCTCCATAATCCTTGCTTAACAAGAAGTTGATAAAGGGAAAGAAACAAGATAAAGACATTCTTTGCATTTTTTTTGTATGAGCATAAAAGTAGATGAGTGAAACGAATGGACCTAATCCAAAAGATGCACAATCATTTCATTAATCTTGCCAATTTGAAAGTGCAACAAAGCTTGTAAGCAAGTACAAATTCAAAGTGCAAAGGAAATACAGTAAAATTGCTGAAACAGCCAAGAGATTGCCAGCTTTAGGGAATCAAATACAGAAAAATCAAAGAGGAGCTCAATTGCAGACCCCTAATCCATCTTTGTCTTGATACATCCTCCACAACATTACTTATCTCATGAGCGGGTAAGGATTGTTCTTGATATTAGGCTAAGAGCCATCGAAAGACAGAATGTTTCTCTCCACTAAGTCCTTCACAATATGCTTCAAAGCAAAACAACCTTCTAAATTATGGCCTGGTGCACCTTCATGGAATGCACAATGAGCATTGGGATTGTAAGAAGGTGGAAGCGGATTAGGAGGTGGGCCTAACGACCTTGTAGTTATTAATCCTTGTTGCACCAAAACAGGATACAATGCTGTATACATCATAGGAATGGGAGGAATCGAAGGCCTTCCACCCCTTCTTTTTCCTGGAATGTTCTGACGAGAGACTTGAGTCCGTTGGAGATAAGCAGGAGCGTTGGGCGCTCGTTGATATACTGGTGGTTGAGGAACCGGCTGATACACAGAAGCTTGGTGGTTGAATGTTGGCGTAATGGTGCCCACATAAGGTTGCTGAACAGAATAACACTGTTGTTGCTGCTGACGTTTCCAGTACTGATTCTTCCTCTTTTTGTTTGTCATCACCACATTGGTATCTCCTTCCCTTTTGAAGGATTTCTTGGCATCATCGCTCGGACTACCAGCTCTCTTGGTCATTTTTCCACTCTTCAGACCAAGCTCTACTTTAACCCCCACAGCTACAATATCGGAAAAACTAGCAGACACGCTACTGATCATCCTTTCGTAGAATTCCGGTCTCACCGTGTCAACAAACCAATCAGTTAACTCCTTTTCAGATAAAGGTGGCTCTACCTGTGAAGCCAGCTCTCTCCATCTTTGTGCATACTCTCTAAAAGACTCAGTATCGCTCTGAGACATGCTCAATAATTATTTGCGATCTGGCGCGAGGTCCATGTTATATCTATAATACTTTACAAAAGCATCAGATACGTCTTGAAAAGATCGGATCCTAGATTGGTCCAAAGTCAAATACCACTTTGCAGCAGCTCCTTTCAAACTATCTTGGAAGCAGTGGATCATCAACTTATCATTATCCATAAATGCAGCCATTCATCGGTAATACATGACCAAATGCGACTTAGGACAGGTCGCACCTGAGTATAGGTCAAAATTGGGCAATTTGAACTTGGGTGGAATTACCAAGCCTGAGACTAAGCACATGTCTTTAACATTAGTAATAGGTACATTGCTCCTCTCCATTACTTCCAATTTCTTCTGCATTGTCTCTACACTTTCCTTCAGTCTTTCATGTTGATTATCTCTTTCTTCGGACATATTGACATGATCATAAACCGGATGTGGATTCTGAAAAACTGGGCGCACCTGAGCTTGCACTATTGCTGGGGTGAAGGTAGGAATAGCTTGAAAAGCCTCACTAACCAAAGGAACAACTTGTTGAGTAGAAGTGATGGCCAGAGCACGTATAAAGTTAAAAGGCATACCCAAAGTGGGGTTCACAATAATAACGGGAGGTTCTACAGTTGTAGCAACGACTTCTGAGACTACGGTGACCTGCGTATCCACCTTTGCTCGTATAACATTCAAAACTTCCATGATCTGCCCCATTCCTCCTCAAAGCTCACTCAATTCATTGTTGACTCTGTCCATCTTGCAGTATTGTTCAGACATCCTTTGTCGAGTTTGGCTCGGGTGACGATTCAAAGACAATTCTGAAGGGAAAACGGTGACATGAGACGAAGACAGAGAGGAAATGCACATGCTATGATGCAAATGAGATGCTAATGCAAGCCGAATAGTTTCAAGGAACTCAAAGGCAAGTTGCAAAATTTTTTTGGGAAAATTGAAGAGTTTTTGTTTTTAAAATCCAAGCTCTGTTGATCTTTTGAAAAGGAAACAAACATTTGAGTTCCTCAAAACCAAAGGGCTAAGAATGCTCGAATGTAGAGATGCATAAAGCACACGAGCACAAACAAATGTACGCACAACAACACAAACAAACCCTAGGTTTATAGGTCTCATGAATGGAGCCATGGTCTACCCATCCCAATAGGTATGTACTACTGGTTTTCACCTGCCGAACAAGGTTCTAAAGAGTTCCCAGAGTCTACAATCCATCTTTCGGATTTTATCGACTTCCCAAATGACTTGGTAATCAACAAAATTCTCAAGAGAATCTCGTCTGAGTGTAGTATCGCGTGACAACCAATTCAGAAATAGACTCCATCATGGTCTCCGCACTACATCCTAAAAGGCTTAGTGGGATTTGGTAACTACGGTTCTCAATATCATGGGCTCCTAGGTCGAGAGTAGCACGCTTTCAGGAATAGGATCGTTCAACATAACTAGACTCTCAAGAGGGCCTCAACTGAGTGATGGTTTCTCAAGTTAACTTTTTCAAGAATCGACTCCTTCAAAGCCTCCTTGAATATACCATCGTCCTATCATAAGTGCACTCGAAATCCGGGTTAGGATTTATCTCACTCATAGATATCATATCAACCCAAGATAAACAGGATAATAAGTCAAGCAAGAACAAATATACAGATATATAAGCAAATATGACATACATAAGCATGTACAAGAAAACATGAATAACATAAAACAAGATAGGCTTAACCCTCTTAGGAAAGGACCAGGAATAGGTCTAACAACTCCCCAGTGAAGTCACCATTTCTGTTGCGGTGAAAATCGGATAACAAGCTATTAATTAACTTGCATCATATTTCTTTTACAACCGACTTTGATTTATCCAAAGGAAAGGTTCAAGATCGTTAGAAAAACCTAAAGGGGGGACATCTAAGGTTCGGGGGTTGGTTATACAAAGGGAAGGTATTAGCACCCTAAGTATCTGTAGTACTCTACAGGAACCTCTTGTTCTATTGTTATCTTACATTTGCTAAAGGTTCTATGCTAAAGGTTGAAAACCATAGGGGTTAGTATCTAAGTATACTCGATAAGGCATCGCACCTTACGCCTACGTATCCTCGGGAGTAGAATCAGAGTATGCGTAGTTCTACTTCTACTGAACTATTGACTATGGTTAATATTCAGAGGGGAAATGAGTACAAGCTCATTGTAGAGTTTAAGAACTCTCTAAATCTAGTTGTAATGGGCCTATGTTATGTTTTAGTTAGTAGGGGAGGTGATAAATTCATTAGGATGAATATCACTAAGAGTTGAAGAACTCTCTCCTAAGGCTAGTTATAATTCTATGGCTCTCATGAAGCCAAGAAATGAAGTTTCTCCTAAGAGGTTACTTAGGTTAAGGTGGGGGCTATGACTTTAAGAGTCAATGTTAATCACCTTCCTTTGGAATGGGGGGAAGATGATAAAAGATAAAACATTTATACAATATGATGAGATGAAAGCAACACAAGCATAAGGATGGCAGGATGCTTCATGATAAAGTATGGATAAAAGTGGACATAATCATCATAAGGACATATCAATATGTTTCAATCTTAAGGAAGACAAACATAAAGAAAACTCACAAGATAAAAAGAATGATATTAATTAAAGATGACATTTAAAGAAGAATAAAATTCACATCAAAGTCAAGTATATGACAAATCAACATGGATAGATTAATTCAAGATCTAAACAAGTATTAGTGAATAACACTCACAAGATCAATAAAGATGCTCATAAATAATGTTAACAATTAATCCAAAGGTGATGATCAATTAACAATTAACAATACATATTGAAAATTAAAATTTAAAAGTTAACAATTAACGACTAAATACAGATTGATAATTAAATTTAAAAGTTAACGATTAACAACTAAATGCAATTAACAATTAAAATTAAAATACAAATTAATAATTTAAATTAAAATACGCAACAATTAACAATTAAAAATTAAAATACAAATTAACAATTTAAATTAAAATACACAACAATTAACAATTAAAAATGAATTGTTAATTAAAAATAAGATTAAAAAAGATTTGGTGTTTTTGAAATAAAGAAAATATTTTAAATAAAATAAACAAAATAAAATGTTTTTTTTTTAAGATTTGGAAAGAAAAATGATTAAAAAACAGAAAATAACTAAAAGAAAAAGAAACGCAGGGGGGGTGTAGTGGCAGGGACCAACTGAGCTGGGCTTTTAACAAGAGGGTGTCGTTAGCAAAATGAAAACGGCCCACGATCCAAAGGAAGAAGAAAAAAACATCAGGCAAAGGATGACATACGATATAATACACGAGTGGTATGCATAACTTAATCTCAATCGGTCACATGTTTTTAAATACTAAAAGACAAAATGAAGACCCTAGCCATTCACGCGTTGCCACGACTCTCCTTGTTCATGCCATGCAATGTGAAAGATATCCTACACATCATGAAAAACCAGCAAAACCATGGCGGTCGCCGCTCACCTTGCTCAACCATTTTCCAACTCGTTCTCAGCCAAAATCCATGGAATAAAATACTAATATGTAGGGCTCAAATAGCAGAATACCATCAAACTCTAAACAACACGAAATAACAACTAGAACGGGTAGAAAAATAGCCCCGAAAACATGTGTTCAAAGCTGACACAAACTTACAGAACAAAAATACACAATGCGAACTCAGATAACCAACCACACTATCATTTACAGCCGCTCATATGCACATCATAGAAACATGGTTTTAATCAGAAATGGTTATGCATTAATCATGATAGAAGCTTACCAAGTGGAGTCAGTCCACTACTTCTTCACTTAGAGGCTATGGAAATCCAACCCCTTCCTCTGACTGAAGGTTCTGTGCAACTCCTGGTTACCTTTTAGTGGTTCACGAGTTCCTCCTTTGAATGGCGTGTTTTGTGAGTAATGTATATCTTGATGATTTTGTTCTATTTAGTTCTTGTTGTTGTGTTGATTGTTGGTCTGATTGTGGTTGATGCTATGGCTTTACTTGTTCGTTGTAACACTAAGAGAAACAAATGCATGGTGCAAGCGGAGCGGGTGTGATACCACTCTTGTTCTTGAAGTTAGCTTCTGTTGTCGTTGTCGAGTCGTGTCGGGAACGGCTTAAGCTGTTGGTTGTTATTATGATGTTGTTGTTGTTTTTTTCACGAGCTTCTTCTTTCAGTACAGCATGTTTGGCCATGAAGTGGTGAGTGCATTGGTTTTCTTTTGTTGTGAAAGGTAATGAGAGAGAATCATCCTCTAATGGTGTTTTGGCAGAAGCAATCAAAAGGGGGAGTACTCTTAAATGAAGGCTATTGTGTATATTTTTTTCTTCGCTTTTTTCTTATTGTTGATGGTCTCACAAAGAGAAGGCAGCCTCCTTGTTCTTATGCCCTCCCTCAACAAAAGAGATGGTGCCTCCTTTTATAGGCGAACTGACGGATCATTCGCATGGCAAACTCAACGGCTATTAGCTTTTCAAGAGCAAACGTGATAGAGTTTGGATACTACACTCATAGCCTTTCTACTCTGCCTACCTTGAGCCAAGTGATATTTGAAATGGTTGCTTGAGTTAAGGTCTAAGTCAGAAAATGCAAAGGCATGGACTTGTAGGTTATGGTGTGTGAGTAAAGTATATTGTGGTAATTTACTTTATACCATGGTACACTCCTTCTGCCAAATACAAAAGTACAAGAGGTTGTACTTCATGAAATCTCTCTTGCACGGTGTGGTGGATTTTTTTTTGGAAAATGGTGAAGGAAACTCAGCTGCCTGTACTTGTGACTGTCTTGCTCAGATATTGCTCAGGTTTGCTAGAAAGATTTAGAGAAGTGTAAACTACATTGTGATCTTTTTTCACCCGAGCCCATTGCCAACCATGCGCCAAACAAAATGCTTTTGAGTTCCTTGGACAGCTGGCATAGGATAGGTTGACTTATTTGTCGGTAGAAGTTGGAAATTTGATTTAAGAATACATGGCAACTTGTGGCACCAAACCAGAACTTCCAAGAGTGCAAAACTTTGTGACATTCCCCCCTTTGGTACAACATTTCTTGTTGAATCATGCACCATTTAGTGAGTCCCTTGGACCTTTGGAAAGTAGGTACTTAGTAGAACATATTCCATGTAGAAAGTAGCCTTAAATAAGGTTTGAAACAAAAGATATTGAAGCCAAGGTAATGAAAACATGAGACAAGGTAAAAAAAAAGCTAATAATAGGTGACCATTTTTAGTATCTATTATTATAATTTTAGAAAGAAATAATTTAAAAACAATATAAGTGAATTTAGTTTTTAGGAAAATTGACATAATTAAATGGAAATAAATTTAGACCAAAATGATTAGAAATTGGTTATTGAAATAGAATTTGGAAAAAAAGAATAAGTGATTTTAAAAAAAAAAAAAAAAAAAGTGATTTTAGATTTATTTGATATTGGTCTAGAAATGATAATGATAATTGAGGATGAAAAATAAAAGCCAAAGAGAGAGGGTGATGGAAATATCTGAGAGAATCACTTGATCCCCATGCTCTGCCCATAACCCTAGTTAATCACTTTTTGTATCTCCTGAGAACAAGACTTACTTCACAGATAAAGCAAACAAAAACTGATAAAAAGGATTAGCTGTGCAATATGCTGGACCTAAGATGCACAAAAGCTGGAAGACATCTAAGGGTAAAAATTTAGGGTACAACAATATGGTCCAAGTTTGGTTGTGTTTTCTTATAGCGCATACGCAATTAATGGATACACATTTTATACCAAAGAACAAGATGATAAAAGTACTATGAAAAATAGTGGTGTCACCGTGGTAGCTGAAGCAATGCACATTTCAAGTGTCAAAGATTTAAACCCCAAATTTGCAAATCTGTCATATGTTGGGGTTATCGAGCGCATTTGGGTGTTTGATTTTGAGAAGTTTCAGATTCCTATATTTCGTTGCAAGTGGGTTGAAAATAATAATGGCGTACGAATGGATAAGTCAGGATTTCGTTGCAAGTGGGTTGAAAATAATAATTGTGTAAGATTTTTGAGGTTTATGAGAGAAATCCTTCAAATGGATCGATTAGAGATTCCTATTACGGTATGCATGAATTTATAACTTAGGATTTATTTTAATATTTATCGGATATGTCATATAATTTATTATTTTTAACTAAATCATGCATATTTTGTTTTGTTATGTAGTACTTTGATGAATACGCGTGTTCTCATTACACGAATGATAAATTGCAAGAAATTAAGGTGGAATTGTGCGAATACCTTATTGGAAAAAAAGTCATATAAGGTATAGGATAATGGGATTATGTGAATGTATAGTTTTGTGAATGATTTATTTTATGGGATTGTATAATTTTGTGAATGGTTTATGTTATTTATGTGATTTTGGAATGTAATTGTATAGTTTTGTGAATGGTTAATGTAAATGACTTGAATTATAATGGAAATGGTTTATGTGGTTTATGTGATTTATGAGATTAGTGGAAATGGTTAATGAACCATACTAGAAATTGTTAATGGAAATGTGAAATATACAAGTTTATTGAAATGGCTTGAATTATACAAGTTTCTGCATAAAAAAAATGGTTAAAATGAGATTTTTTTAAAAAGACAGCGCTTTATAGAAAAAGCGTTGTCTATAGTTCACAACAGAAAGCACTTTTCCTAAAAAGCGCCCTCTAAAGGTATAGAAAAATTCATAACTAAAATTATAGGCATCCATTAGACAGCGCTTTTAAAAGCGCTGTCTAAAGGGGGCCTTTAGAAAGCGCTTTTCCTAAAAAGCGCCCTCTAAAGGTATAGAAAAAATTACATTAGACAGCGCTTTTTAAAGCGCTGTCTAAAGGGGGCCTTTAGACAACGTTTTTTCTTGAAAAAACGGCCTCTAAAGATATAGAAAAATTGATAATTAAAATTATAGGTATACTTTAGACAGCGCTTTTTGTTGAAAAAGTGTCCTCTAATGTATACGTTAGAGAGCGCTTTTTCGTAAATAAAAAGCGCTGTCTTTGCCTAAGTATTATATTATATACAAATTTTATTTTTTAAATAAATTAATTATTCAATATATTAGAAAAAAAATTGTTTATAATATGAAACGGAGGAGGAAGTATTAATTCACCAATTTAGAGAAATCATCCTCACTCTATTCAATGAATCTATCTCGGCTGCAATATTTCTGTACACACTCTTACAAAAATCTCATAAATGTTTGCTGGTTTTACTCTCAAAATTTACACCATGCATTAATCTATAATACATTTGTAATGATACAGATTTCAAAGATCTTTTAGGAATGTAATGCGATCAGGGTCAAGATATAATATTTTGTGAGAGTAGACTAAAATTTGGCGTTAGATCTACCATTATCACTAACTAATGTTTTTTTTTTTTTAAATAATAACTATTAAAATAACCGTCTATAGGACGGAGTTATCAAAAATATAATTGATATATTAGTTGTTAGTAAAATATAAAAACAATATAATTTATTGATTATAAAAAATATATAATTTATAATTGATATAATCAAAATAAAATATATAAATAATATAAGACTTATTTTTATATAAAATCAAATATATATGACGAATGAATTGATTATGGCTAATATGATTTGAATTTAAATATGCCCATTAAACTATCAAAATTAAAATTTGAAGTGATTTCATTTCTGAATTCAAATATTTATTTATTGTCTTTAATGTATTAAGAAAAAATGTGTTTAATTTTTTTTTTATATTTACTAAAGATTTGTATTCGTCTTGTATTATTTATATAAATCTTTTACTGAAAAAAACTTTTTTTTTCTTGTTTGTTGTATATATTAGTCAAGGACACATATTTGTGTCATACTATTTTGTATATCGGTGATAAATATTTGTTTAAAGTATGATCCAGTCATAAGTATTTATTTTGTGTTTTTGTTTAATTTATTGTTCACAAATATTTATCAAGTATTCTTCAAAAAATTTAACTAATGTAAATATATTTTGTTTTTACATATAAATATAACAAATATAAAATATATTGATTCCTTTTAAATTCTAAAATACACTAATGTATGATGTATGGTTTTTGTAAAAAAATTATTTTAATATTATAGTTATTCTTATTTTTCTTTAAAATGTTTTTTTGTAAATTAAAAATTTAACAAATAAGCAATTGTCCCGTCCATTAATCGTGCATTCTAACATATTTCTAATAGACTTTAAAAAAGTTATAGGGACTCAACTTTATAAAAAAACTTACAAATAAAAAGTACAGTTATTTTATTATAATTAATCATATTTTTACAATGACTCTATTATAAATCATTAACTTTAATTATATTCTTAATTATGAATAATTATCATGCGTATGACTTAATAAATTATAAAGATATATTTTTATTTAATTTAATTAATAAAAAATATTTTGTATCCTTAAGAAATAAATAATATTAAAAAATATTTTAATTTTTTTTAAAAATAAATTAAATATCTTAGATAAATAAAAAATATAATTACCTTTTTACAAAAGAAATAATTTAGGTAATTCTTTAATGATAGATATTTGTCTTGCGATGATTTTCATTATAATATGTTATAATTACTCTCTTTTTCATAATGTACACGCCATTTTTCATAGTATACATACTCAAGAAGACCAAGAGTGGCTAAATTTTTTAAAATGTTGGCGTATATATGCTCACTTTGGCATTTATACTTCTTTTTTAATCAAAACAAACTCAATGCATATTATTAATCAGAAAACGTTCAAAACAAAGAGGAGCTAAATTCAACGAATTACGTCTAAGCCAAGAATTGATTGCCTTAGCAAGAGAATGAGCAACCATATTTGTTTGATGTCTAATGAGTTTTACCTCAAAGCTAGGATTAACAAATAACAAGATTTTTATAGAATTAATAATAAAATAAAACTCTGAACCACCCTTATGATTGGAGTGAATGACTTGAACAACTATTTGGGAATCACTTTCGAAAATCACATTTCACTACAAGAAATTTGGCAAATTGCGACAGTTCATTTTGTTAGATTACGACGGTTAGCACCGTCGGAATTTGCAAGTTACGACGGTTTTAGTACTATCGCGGAAACGTGTGTCACGAGGGCATTTTGCGACGGTTATGAAAACCGTCATACAAACCGTCTTTATTTTCACGACGGGTATTTAACTGACGTAAACTTCATATTGTGATGGCTTCCAACCGTCTTAAATTGCTTACTGATTTTTGTTTTAATTGTTGATTGCGACGGTTACAACTCCCGTAATTTTCAGTGTGATACATGTTTATATCACTGATTGTGACGGTTATAATAGTCGTAATTTTCCTAATATTTTTTGTTTTTATTGTTGATTACGACGATTACAACTGTCATAACTTTTCATTTGATTCATGTTTATATCGTCGATTGTGACGGTTATAACCGTCGTAAATTTCATAATGATTTTTGTTTTTATTGTTGATTACGACGGTTACCAACCGTGTATAATATTATTTTATTTATATTTTTTTTATAATTTTAATTATTTTCTATTAAAATATTTTTAAATATAATATTATATTTTTTGATATTATTTACTTTCTTTAAATTATTTCCACAAAAATATTTTTATTTATGGTATTATTTTTTTTAATACTTCATTACTTTTTTATATGATTTTCTATATTACTTTTTAAAATAGTAAAATTAAATCCAATCATAAACATGTAATATCCATAACCATAATCATGTCATATTATATAATCATGTAATATCTATAAAACATATAATATATCAATAATCATAAAATCCTAATCTTATAATAATAAGCATCATAATGCCAAAAATACATAAAAAAAAAGTTCATAAGAATGTCTCCTATCATCAGGGAGCTAAAAAGTACATAGAAAAACATATCAAAGTCTAATTTGTCCTTCTTGATGATCCATTATCTGCAATTCGGTAGCTAGACTCAGAAGAACGTCTACCATCAGTAGGTGACTCCAATCCCTGGGAATAAATATTAAACTTAGAAGAACGTCTTCCACTAGAATGAACTATCAATCTTAAACTTATATATTTTTAAGTTAATAATATATTTCATGAAAATCATACATGTCTTCCACTAGAATTTTACATTTGCATTGAGAATTCAATTTCTTCTTTCCTAGCATTGTCCCTTTCCTTTAAGAATGTGATTGCCTTCATCAAGTCATCAATTTTTGAATTCTGTTCTTTAAGCGCATTAATTTTTTGTTGCATTTTCTTTATTTTTTCATTTTATTCAAAAGAAGATGACGATCTCGTAGATCTATTAATCTGAGATGGCGTAACTCCAAGTCCCATACTACGAACATATCCAGGATGTTCTTTTCCAAATACTTTCTGAAATGCCTAATTTTCAGACACAGAATCCTTAATTGCAGCTTGTAATTTTTACTGCACATGCAAAAGAGCAAATTATTCTTGAATGGTATAATCAACAGAATAATTGGTTAAACTCATTTCATATTAGCTTTGACAAACCATAGTTTCCAAAAAATAAATTGATTTTCTTCATGGTAGTCTATAACAAATAATCTTCTAACTGTAAGATCACTAACATTCCAATTAAACAATTCACCAAGATTCCATAAATCACTAACAAGTCAATTTACGTAACAATACACCTAACACATTCCACTAACAGTTCAATAACAACTTAACTAACTTCTTTTTCTAACTGATTCCATAACAACTCAATTAACACATTTGATTCCAAATTCTAACATTTCCAAAACAGTTAACTTCTCTAACACATTCGCTAATAGTTAATTCAACACACATTAATTCATAATTTCCCTAACAGTCAACATCACTAACAGTCCAGCTAACTAAACAGATTTACATTACTAACTAATTCATCATCGATTATAATAATTCATTAACATAACCACATTCTCATTCAAACAGTTCAATTAACAATTCACACTCCTAATTGAATTTCTAACATCAACTAAGTCTCTAACTGTCTAACAGTTCTCTAGAATGTTTTTCATTTTTGCATGCATACCATTCCTTCTGCATTCTATTTCTCGAAACTAACTGGAGTCGTAGCTGGCGTTGCTCGATATCAGCGACTTTCATAACAAAATCCTACGCGTATCAGTGACTGATTCTAACAACGAACAACATGTGGAATACTTGGGCCACGTGTTTTTATTGAAAGATTGAGGAAATATAAAAGAGAATAGGAGAAAATCTCATCTACAACGGTTTCCCTTCTACAATAAAGTCACCATTCTCTATTCACAAACTTTACAGTATTCAAAATATGCTCGCTACCATGTGTTCTCTAATTTTAATACTTTCTCTCTATATCAACCTCAACTAACTAACTTTTGTAACAACTCTTATCTACTTTAACAACTTTTATTTCCCTTTATTCTATAATCTTGACAATATTCACAAACTTCAAAATATTTCCAAGATGCTTTCCACCCTGTGTTCTCTTACTTATTCACAAACTGCTAATAGTTATTGGTTTTTGTTAATTTTCTAATCAGTCAGTCAGTACTGTGTTGCATGAGAAATTCAATAAATGGTGTTTCATTACTGGTTTCTGTTAATTTTCTCATCAAACAGGGTATTATTTAAAAAAAATGCGTCGAAATTCTTGTTCCCTTATGGTTGATATCTGTATGATATTAAAATAATAGAGTAATGCTTCATTGAATCCCACTAAATAGTTCTTTAAGGACAAATTAATGAGAATGGTTGTCTTGTTTTCTTGCAATACTTGTCTGAGCATTAACAATGAAATTGTCTTCTTACTTTTGTATTCTAGCAATACTTGTCTGAGCATTAACAATGAAATGTCTTCTTACTTTTGTATTGTAGCAATACTTGTCTGAACATTTTAATTTTTTTCATCTCATATAAGTCTCAAAGGACATTTTCTTGTTTGGTATTTTACTGCAACAATGTTGTCCTTTCCAATATGGACTCAAGGCAGACAGTTGCAACAAGAAGTGTCACAGGACCCAACCCTCAAGAACATCATGAAAGCTATTAAATATGATCCTTCGTCTAAACCCGGGTTTGTTTTGAAAGGTGGCATTTTGTTCTATAAAAATTGATTGGTTATTCCAACTAAATCTCCAATTATTGATGACCTGCTTAGAGTCAGCAGTGTCGGTTGACCCGACCAAGGTAGAAAGTGTTTTACAATGGCCATCTCCAACCAACGTGAAAGGGGTGCGAGGTTTTTTGGGCTTGACTGGATACAAGTTGCAGTGACCACTGCAGTGTATGACATGTCTTAATGAATTATGAAGTGTATGGCATGCTTTATCAAGTTTCCCAGTGCACTGGTGTATGCTGAAGTCTGTCTGTCTTAATGAATTATGAAGTCTTAATTTTGTGAGTAGAAACTTTTAGATTATGATTCAAAGTTCTGTTTTGTAAGGAGATAAGAAAGTCTCTATTTTTCTTGGTGTCATTGTCTCCTTCATGTTAATTGTGACATGCATTTACTGTTTCATGATTCATAAGCATATTGCGTTTTCGTTCTCTTGTAGGGAGCATCTAAATCTTTGAATATGTTAGTGGCTTTTATTAGTGTCATATTGCTTCCAATTGTAGGAAATACCGCAGAGCATACAAATGCTATCATGTTTGCCCTAAAGGACAAGCTAGTATGTGGCTTTCAAAGCATTAAATTATCTATGAGTATTGTTTAATCAGTTAATGGATTCAATTTTTTCACAGGATATCACAATTAGAGCTGTTGTTGGATAATCAACCAAGATATCGATGTTTGCGGTATGGCCTTGAACTGTTATCAAATAGCTTAGATTTCCCTATGTCATTGGAAGACGTATCTAAGTCCGATCAGTGCTTCTTATTGTAGTTTGAGAATCTATTACTATGGATAAATGAATAAGATTTTATGTTGGCCTTTGTATTCTTCCAATTTTACAATTAAATTATATTATTATATAAGAGTAATTCATTTATTGATCAAGTTTTTCATAGTAGTTACAATTTAGAGATAGTCTGTTATGAAACTTTTATCGAGTATTTGGATCAAAAGAGTATGAAACATCTTAGAGAATTTCATTCCTCGCCTACGGGAGGACACTCCGGGTATCTACGGACATATCGACGAATGGTTGGGCCTTTATATTGGCAAGGAATGATGGAAAGAGTTCAGGAATTTGTCAAGGCTTGTGACACGTGTCAAAGGCAAAAATACACTGCTACTACCCCAAGTGGACTATTACAGCCCTTGCCAATTCCAGTACTGATATGGAGTGAAATCTCCTTGGATTTTATCACCAATTTACCCAAGAATAATGGTTATGAAGCTATCTTGGTAGTAGTTGATCGCCTCTTAAAATACAACCATTTTATTCCCCCAAAGCACCCTTTCACGACTCACTCTATTGCCTCCATTTTTGTGAAAGAAGTGGTTAGACTTCATGGTGTGCCGGAGTTACGGAACAGAGACGAGGCAGTAATAATTATAGGCAGGTTTTATTTTGATAGGCAGGTTATATATTTCTACTTTTTGCAGGCAGGTTATATAACTTTAGCTTTATTTATTTGCAGGTTTTATATAATTCTAGCTTTATTTATTTGCAGGCAGGTTATATAAGTCTAGCTTTATTTATTTGCAGGTTTTATTTTGATAGGCAGGTTATGTAATTCTACTTTTTGCAGGTTATACAATTCTACTTTTTGCAGGTTTTATTTTGATAGGCAGGTTATATATTTCTACTTTTTGTCGGCAGGTTATATAATTCTAGCTTTATTTATTTGCAAGTTTTATATAATTCTAGCTTTATTTATTTGCAGGCAGGTTATATAAGTCTAGCTTTATTTATTAGGTTTTATTTTGATAGGTAGGTTATGTAATTCTACTTTGTGCAGGTTATATAATTCTACTGCTGAAATCTCATGAGGTAATGTTGTGCGAATGGCTAATGGTAGAAGTTGTTCCATTAATATATGACAATCATGACTCTGCATCATTCCATTCAGCTTGAGATTTACCAAGTCAATGCATCTAGAAATGTTGCTTGAATAACCATCAGGCACCCTAATATTCTTTAAAATTATTAAAAAATTTCTTTTATCTTTACCCGTTAGACTAAAGGACGGCGGAGAAATTCTACCATTTTCATCAGGCCAAAGATTAGGTCTTATGCCCATATTTTGAAGGTCTTCTCTAGCTTTAAAATGGTCTTTACTCTTTTGCCTATCATTTAGTAAAGTAAATATGACATTATCGCACACATTTTTATCAATATGCATCAGATCAAGATTATGGCGCAGAAGATTATCCTTCCAATATGGAAGTTCAAAAAATATGCTTTTCTTTTTCCATTATTGAGGATGACCTTGTGTAGGAACACGTTGTGTACTATCACCTTCTATAGGTTGTCCCTCACGTGTTCTTTTTACCGATTTTTCTTTCACTGGATTTTTACCAAATATGACTTCAACATCTTTAACCTGTTCAAAAACTTCATGTCCAAATAATGTTCTCGGTGGACTCCGCATTTCTTGTTCACCATTAAACCGAATCCTGTTCAATCTAAACCTGTGTCTATGATCAAGGAAACGACGATGACCCATAAAACACCATTTACGACTAGCTGTGAGACAGATAGATGTAGTTTGAAAGTTACACGATGGACAAGCAAGTCCTGTGTATGTGTTCCACCCAGAAAGTGCACCCAAACCTGGAAAGTCACTAATCGTCCACATCAAATTCGCATGCAACTTGAACATCTCTTTCTTGAAAGAATCGTATGTATCCACACCATTTGTCCATAAATCCTTTAACTCTTTGACTAAGGGTTGTAAGTAGACATCAATATTATTTCCTGGTGCTTCTTTACCGGGAATTATCATTGACATTATAAATGATGTATGCTTCACGCAAACCCATGGAGGAGTGTTATATGGAATGAGAACAACTGGCCAAATACTATTATTTGTACTCATCACACCAAATGGATTAAAACCATCGCTAGCCAATGCAAGACGCACATTTTGCGGATCAGATGAAAACCAAGTATGTGTCAAGTCAAATTTCTTCCGGGCTTCCGAATCTCTAGGATGCCTCAATATTCCATCATTGTTAGTATTTGTTGCATGCCACCTCATATCCTCTGCCGTCTTTGATGACAAAAATAATCTCTGTAACCGAGGTTTTAATGGAAAATAGCGAAGAACCTTGGCATGAATTTTCTTCTTTTTCTTGTTATCAGAGACCTCTTCATCTGTTTTCCATTTTGAAGTGTTGCAATTTTTGCAAGTCTCCCTCTCTTCATCTTCTCCCCGATAAAGCATACAACAATTTGGACATGCGGGTATCTTTACATAATTCAAACCAAGTTTTGTGATTGATTTCTTGGCTTCATAGAACGAACTTGGAATGTTTGCATATTAAAATGCATCTTTTATTAACTCTAAAAGCATTGTCATTGCCTTCTCACTCAATCCACATAAACATTTTATATGGTACAACTTAACCAAAAAAGATAGTCTTGAATATTGTCTACATCCTTCATATAAAGGTTGTTCTCCTTCTCTAACTAATTCATAGTACTCCTTGGCTTCATTTCTTTCCTGAGTTTCACTTGGCATCACATAATCTTCTTGGTTAATCTCCAAATTTGATGCAGATGGTATTTCATTAGCATGATTCCTATCAACTCCAAATGCATCGTTGATCATGTTCTGAATAGGATCTTCGACAATGATAGTATCTTCAACCATATTTGGAGTAGTACTAGGGGAGATAGTACTAGGTCGGTCAAAAGACTCTCCATGATGAATCCACGTGGTGTATCCCTTCGGAAATGGTGACCATATTAAGTGGTCGAACATTTCACTCCTACTCTTTGATTTTCTAAAACCACAGTGTTTACAAGGGCATGTTACTACGTCATTTTCTTTTGCACCTTTAAATGCAAAATCAATAAATTCTTTTATCCCTTGCTAATACACGATCGACGATTGTGGCTTTGTAATCCATGACTTATCCATCTCTTCAAAAAAAATATAGATGTTATATATTGCACTATATATAATCGCAAAAGGATATTAATGCACTATATATAATCGCAAAAGGATATCATGTTAGATTCTAAATCTAATGATGATGATAAACCAGTAAGATCAATGCCAAAACATCAACAAAAATCTCCTGACAGTAGTAGTTGTTCCTGAGAAAATACACATAATGGACTAATGAACATGCAAGTAGATTGTTTTATGACTACATTTTTAATGTAGGGAATTCTATGATGGAGAAGAGTAAGAGAAAGAGCATGGAAATTATCGTTATTAAATTCTATGCCATGCCAACTTGGTCTACCTGGGTTGAATTTGTTGACAAAGTCAGAACAAAGAATATATACTACTGGTTAGGGAAATAGATTCACAGCAAAAACTATACTGAACTAGTCAATAAATTATAGTAAGACAATGAAGCTAAAGTTATAATAGTATAATATTTTTAATGCATTTTTAATTTAAAAGAAAGGTTAGAAATTAAAAACTGTGTCGTCTTGTAAAATATTACACTATATTCATACATAGATTGAATTTGTTTATTTATTTTTAACAAAATTGAATTCATTATAGAGATATATATTGAAACCATGTTTGAATCTATATTCTTACTCTTTCACCATGAATTATATATGAATTTATTTATAAATAAAAATGTATTATAATTATAAGTTGAAATCGCAAATTAGTACTTTTTAGTTTGAAATAAGTTAGCTAGCATGAAGAGTGAAGTGTTTTATGATGTATGCTATTTAGAAGTTGAAACTACAAATTAGTATTTTTTTTGTTTGAAAGAAAAACAACATGAAAAGTGAAGTGTTTTGTGAGTGTGAAAGAGAGAAGTCAAAGTTGACTAACTATGGGGGTGGGGTTACACATCACATCATGACAAACTATAGTCACAAAATTACTACTTTAAATTTCATTTTAACCAAATTATTAAAGTTAAGCTTATTAAAACTCCATCTATCAAAGGCACGGTGATACTTCAATTGGTGGATGTTTTCAATTTTGTGATGAGGAAAACACAGTTCTATCTTTTGATCTGACAGGAACCATATTTCTAACTTAAACCACACAACTTCTAATTTAGAAAACACAATGTTGACAGGAACCATATTTCTAACTTAAACCACACAACTTCTAATTTAGAAAACACAAGGTTGACATGAACCATATTTCTAACTTAAACCACAAAACTTCTAATTTAGAAACCACCACTTCTAACTTAAACCACACAATACATAACTAACTACACTAATTAATCCTAACATCAGCTCAGCTGCAATTCAATAAATTTTAATCTTAACATTCACTGACAGTCAACTAAACATCAATTACATTTCCATCATGCTAACAACAATATTAGAAAACACAGTGGGATCTTTGGTTACTCCAGCCAATGTTGACAAAATTCCAGGGCTTAACATATTAGGAGTGTCTTTCTCAAGAATAGACTATAAACCTAAAGGACTTAACCCACCACACACAAAAAGATAACCAATTCACCAATTGTCAATGTAACCAATTTCAATATTCTTCTTAACAGTTCTTAACATCACACTGATTTTAAGTATCCAAAATGCAAACAAACTTTACAAACTTCATAACCTCAATTCACTTAACAAATTCACCTAGTACCAATTCACTAATTCTCACTGCATAACTAACTACACTAATTAATCCTAACATCAGTTATGCTGTAATTCAATAAATTTACTCTTAACACTACTGCTGAAATTACAGCTGCTCAAGTTACGCTGTCGGAGTATGTTATCAGAAGCCATAGTAACCTAGCTAATCAAGCACAAAAAGTTCAGGTTGAGTTTTAATAATTGTTTTCTTTTGAATCGGGATTGCTGTTCTAATTACTTATTTGTTATGTTCCAATTTGTCGCAGATGTATGAATCCATGAGGGCTGTAACATGGGCACTGTTTGCTAGTCGAAAAGCTCTCAACTCAATAACGGTCAAGTATAACAATGGTTTTGTCCAGGCATTTCATAGAGACTTGAAGGATAATAATACTTTTTACATTTACACTGATCTTGCATATAATGAGACCAATTCATTCACAGCAGATGATGAAATTTTGAATGGTGAAATTCATAGCAACAAGTATGTGATTTGGTATCGAGAACAACTTGATCCTGTCAGTGGTGAGAAGATCGGAAAAGCAACAAAAAATGCTCCAGAAAACTCTATAAGCATAGCTGGTTTGTCCCAAGTACCCAATGGTGTAGCTTCATGGAACGTTTCTGTGAACAAGTTTACGGATTCGCCTTTACTTTCAACAGCATTTCCAGTTTGGGATTCTTCTAATAAGAACATTGTTGCAGTTGTGGGCGTAACAACTGTACTCTATAGTGTAGGACAGTTAATGAAGGAACTAGTTGACAAACACAGTGGTCATATATATAACTATTGACGAATGTTCAATCAATTGTCAATATCATATACTTCAAATTCTAAAGTAAATTTCTCACTTTTGAGAAGCCTGATCCTAGATTTCTGATTAGAAATTGCTTATACTATACTATTCATGTAAATTTAGTGTAGTTTGCTTATATAGTTATTGAATTGAATATTAAGTGAGGATCTATTCTACTCCGTGACCAAACTATCAGACCACACGACATTACCGCAAAATAAAAACTGACCTCTATACCAGCAAAATAAAAACTGAATGGAAATCACTAGTTTAATGGCCAGAATTACACACCTTAATGTAGAAAACCAGAGAATGAGATACTCGTTGCACTTGAGAAGTTGCTTAGTAAAACTACAATAGAGAAAAGTTGCAGATGTAAATATTATAAAATCATAGAGTTCATAGTCAAATAATAGATGGTCAAATAACAACAGAGTTCAAAAACCTAGAAAAAATGGCATTAGAAGTCAAATAACACCTTTAACTTTAATTTAGCAATAACTTTCAACAAGTTTCAGTCAGTAAAAATCAGGTGGTAAAGGGGCAGATTTGGAAGAATTATTCAGGGGAGCACAATAAAAAATGATGTGAAAACAATCTCAACAAAATCCACCTTTTGATTCTCTCGCTAACAGAAATTGGCAGCTCATAATATCTAACAGAAAAATCATCGCAAACCCTATCCCCTCATTCTCGTGGATAATCAACCTAATAGAAACACACACAAAAGCGATTGGATTTTGAACTGACCTGTGAAAACTGGTTTGGGATTGGTCGTCAATGGATGTTGCAGTGGAGTTCCGACAGCGGCAGCGGCAGCGGTGGCTGCTTTAGTATTTTTGCATTTGCTTTCAAGTTGTGAAGAAGAGAAGTTTTGAATAGAAGAGAAGTTCTGAATAGGCGCGTTCTTTGATTTGTGTTGGGAGGTGGTTTATGTCAAACAGAAAATTTCATTCGGGCCAAAAGTAAGGGCGGTTGGGCTCAACCGTCACACCCCAATAAAACATTTTAGGGTTTGGCCACAAAATAGAAGGTTAACGGCGGTTATTTAACCTTTGCGACATGGGATTTACGGCAGTTAGGATTATAACCGTTGTTATCTGCATTTTTAAAAAAATAAAATAAAGGGCGGTTTCATAAAACCACCATAATAACCGCCGTAATATATGGATAAGGACGATTTTCAATGAACCGTCGCAACCTAAGTGTCGTAAAATGGCATTTTTTCTTGTAGTGTTTTCCAGATTCGGTTCAATGGCTACATGGATTACTTCTTTAAGAGTCAAAATTTCAGCTTTATACACGGACATAGTTCCAGGATCCCAAGGCATATCTGCATAAATGAAATTCCCAATGTGATCACGCACACACCAATCCATATTAGAAGGGCCATTATGATTATTGAACGCCACATCCACATTACATTTCAACCATTCTTCCCTAGGCGGGCTCCAAGTAGAAAGTACACGGTGGTTATTAATTAGATCATGCACTTTTTGGGCCATAAACCATTCCTGCCACTTGTGGAAAGCTAACTAACCAAGCTTAAAAGCTTCCTCGTATTCATTTTACAAATCTGATTATTCCTATTCTTCTAGATCTCATCTAACATGAAAGAAAATCTACCAACATCCTTCCTATCCTCCTTACTACAAATATCGAATATAAGTGATTTAGCATCATGGAAAGAATGTAAACGAACATATATAAGAATGGACAAAACTGCTGCCTTTCAACAATGATTAATCTCATTACAACCAAAATATAGGTGTCAAACATCTTCAAGGTTACTCTCGCAAAATTGACAAGTAGATGGACAAGGGACATGAAGTTGTTGGAGTCTAACACAAGTCGGTAAGCATTCCTTACAAATTCTCCACAATGGGTTCTTAACCCTTGATGGAACGTTAATATTCCAAAGACTATTTCAATCCTCCTCCCCTCCCCCATTCTCATTCCTCCTCCGTAAGCTTCTCCACAAACTGTGTCCAGAACGAACACTGTAGGATCCATTTTGTTCTTCCTTCTAGATCATCCTATCCTACTTGACCTCCTCCAAAAGAGGCACCTGTAAGATTTCTTCAGCATCTGCATAATTAAATACTTCTCTAATAACCCTTAAATTCCATTGTTTCACATTAGGTAGCATAAGAATTCTAACAGTAATATCATACACATCTTGCTTCTGGGGACCACTCAGACACCCATCCCTCTTACCCCTGATCTAAGGCTCTTGCATAACCTTGATGTGACTACCATCCTCAATGTTCCACCTGCAACCTAAAGATAAGACTTTCTTCGCCTTTCAAATACTCCTCCATATAAAACTAGGATTATAACCAAGGTTAGCTTCAAAGTAAGATGTTCTGGAAAAGTACCTTGCTTTGAAGATTCTGGAGACAAGAGCCTGAGGCTTGGACACACTACAAGAAAATCACGTTTTAGCATCAACAATTTAGCGTCGGCCCCGACTCCGACGCTGTTAGTGTCGGTGAAGTGTCTCCATAAGCCGACGCTACGAGAGTAAAATCATTTTGCTTTATTTTTTTAATAGGTCATTAATAGTAGCGTCGGTTGTAACCGATGCTAATCAATATTCACTTGTAAGTTTATATATTTTTAATTATTTTTAATATGGCGTCGGCTAGGGCCGACGCTATTATTGGTGCGAAATAATTTTATTTCCCCCCACCATTTTCATTTTCCTCCTTTTTCTATATTGTTTTAAATAATTATTTATTTTTTGTGATATTTTTATAGTAGCGGCGGTCCTAGCCGACGCTACGCTTGATAAGTAAACTTATAAATTTCCCTTTACATGTAAGTTTATATATTTTTAATTATTTTTAAAGTAGCGGCGGCTAGGGCCGACGCTATTATTGGTTCCAAAAAATTTCATTTCCCCCCACCATTTTCATTTGCCTCCTTTTTTATATTGTTTTAAATAATTATTTATTTCTAACAGTTGTGGCAGCCATGGCCGACGCTACTATTGGTGCGAAAAAATTCCACTTCCCCACCAATTTCATTTGCCACCTTTTTTATATTGTTTTAAATATTTATTTATTTTCACTGATATAAAGTTATAAAGTATTTATAAAATAAAAGTTATAAAATAAAATCAATATTAAAATTTTAACGTGGGATAAAATATATCAGAAAATTTCCATCGTCTCCGTCGTCTCTCAATCTCCATCGTCTCCATCGTCTCTCAGCTCCATCGTTGTTGCGCAGTGGTATGAACAAATCTCTACTGTTTCGTTGTTCAATATGCATTTTTTTTCGTTCATACTGATTTCTTTCTTTTCAGGAAATTTCTTCAATAAATCACTTCAAGAAATCATTGAAAGAAGGAAAACGATTCAAGGGTTCGATTGACATTCTCTTCATCAAAGAATTCAAATTTCGGGTTCGAATCTGCGTTTCTTCTTTCCCTCTATTCGTTGTTTCGATTTGTTGTTTTGATTCGTCGTTTAGATTCGTCGGTTCGATTCATTATTTGAACTCATTGAATTTACATTATTTCGTTCAGCTAGATGGAAGTCGCAACCACAACAACTCTGCACACAACAAACTCGAAGCCGCGACGACTTCACGGTAGCTACGGAACAAAGCGACAGCTGTATTGCTCGATTCGGTTTGGGAGTTTCGATCAAAGCACGACACGACCTTTGGTAAACTTTCGAATTGAGATTTCTCAGTGTCACTTTGTTCTAATTATTGTGGTTGGCATGAGATTAATGAATGCTTCTAGTCTAACTTGTGATATAAAACTGTCAATCAAGTTCAAATGTAGTAGATTTTATCTCACATAGGTATAAAACTGCCAATGTTGTATGGGAATGGATACTTGTAATCAAATGTCAACAATAGAGTGTGCGTAGAGGTAAAACATTATGATGAATGAGTGGTTACATCGCATAAGAGAGTATAGGATTGGGAATGGAAGTATTAAAGGCTAAGTTGGGTTAGTATCCATTGTAGAAAACATGTTAGATTCTCGTCTTAGATTGCTTGAACATGTATGGAGAAAGCAACCTTGTGAGAATTATTCACAACTCGTTCTGTTTCGTGTTGCGTCGTGTTTGCTGCCATAATTTTGTGTGAATATCGCATATATTTGATATTGTATCAAACAATTTTACCATGCTCGGATATCTTACTAGTTATTCATGGGTTGACATTGAAGTATTGTGAATTAACTATAATACCTTTCATTGAATTAATAAAGTTTCACATATTTTCTTTTGCCTCTAAATGAATTTAAATTAAGTAATAAACATCCAGTAATCTCTAGATCCAACACAGAAGCAAAGTACCGCATCTTAGCCTTTACCACCTCAGAACTTTGTTTGCAGTCTCTTCTCTGAGTTAGGAATCAAGTTCACCACACCTCTCACCCTTAGTGGCGGCCACGTAACCGACGCTATTATAAAATAAATTGCTGACTAATTGTTGTAGTGGCGGCCAAATAACTGACGCTATCTAATGACGTGGAGATATCCTTGATGAAAGCCAACTCAATCAAAAAAAGACACCTGGCATTACATAGCGTCGGTTTTAACCGACGCTAAGTCAGTAATTAGCGTAGAGAAAAGCATCATTTAGTGTTGCTTTAGCGTGAAGAAAAGCCGACGCTATAGTAGTGTCGCTCCAAAACCGACGCTAATTGTAACTAACTTCCAGCTTTGGAAAGTCCGCCCCACCCTGACACTAAGCCGACGCTACCCCCTTGTAGCGTCGATTTATTTTGTTGTTAGTTAGGGCTTCTGGCCAACGCTAAAACAGTGTTTTCTTGTAGTGACAACATGTTCTAACCTTGTTTAGCAACCATGGACATATTAAAAGCTTTAAAGTTTCTAAATCTCAATTCATCTTCCTTCTTAGTGCAAGCTAGTTTATCCGAGGCCATCCAATGGATTCTCCTAGTATTACTACCTCCTCCCCACCAAAAGGAATTAAGCATCTTCTCAATATCATTACAAACCACATCTAGGAGAATAAAAAGGGTCATAACATAGGACAGTATGACTTAGAGCACTGATTTTATCATAACTTCCTTTCCTACTCTAGATAATGCTCGACCTTTTCAGAAATTAATTTTGTTCCAAATACAATTTTTGATAAAAGAAAAAAATGTCTTTTTACTTTTACCAATCATAAAGAACAAACCTAAATACTCTCTCATACCTAACACATGACGGACTTCCAGAATGCTAGGTAAATAACAACTAAATGTATATAAAAAAAACAATTCAAGATTTTGCCATATATACACCCCTAACGTACATAGTAGGAAAAACGACAGCTAAATAATGTTGACGTTTTTTAGTGTAAAACTCTTCAACCCATGTTTTCGTTGACTTTTATTCATAAACTTCGAATTAAAATAATAATAAAATATAAAATATCTCATAGCTAGCGCAAAGATATATTCCATGGGCTGTCTCACATGAAGCGATTTTTTAACATCTTTAGTTTGGCGGGCCGCGGTACACATTCTTACATGGTCTATAGTGTTATTTGTTGGGAAAATAAAGAAGAAGAAAACAAATGTTTACGAAGCATATCCATTAAAGAAGAAAATAAGAAAAAATTTAAAAATAAAATTCATAAATTTCTTATTTAATTTTTAATTTTTAAAAAACAAAATTAGATGCTCCCTCTTAAAATTGTAATTTTAAGAAAAAAATTACAAATTCTCTAAATTACAATTTTTGAATAAAAAATTTGTAAATCTTCTCTAAATTATAATTTTTGAACAAAAAAATTATATATTATCTCTCAACTATAATTTTTAGATGAAAAAATTGCAAAATCCTCTTAACAAATTATTTTTGTACAAAAAAATAGAAAATCGTGTCAAGAAATTACTTTTGAACGGAAAAATAGAAAATTTTATCGAGACACAACTATCCAAATCACCAATACATCCAAAATACTATATTTTGTTGCGGTGTAGAAAACTCAAACAAACTATCTCTATTTATATTAATACTCCAATTATATTTTCTTCCAACTACCCGATGTGAAACTTAAATGAAAATATTATTTGACCCAACAATATTATCTCCATAGAACCAATGGCATATCCTCCATTGTAATGTTTCATGTTGGGTGTGAATATGAAAGTAGAAAAACGGTCTAGATGGGGTGAATAGACTCAAATTAAAAAATGCAACAGTCATTTTCCAAAATCAGAGTGTTTTCAAAAAATGAGTTGCGAGCGGAAGGTTTGAGGCGAAAATGAAAAGTATACAGTTGAATATGATCAAGCTAACACAGTTCGTTTCACAAATATTCAAGATTATAATAATGAAACGCTTGGTATGAATTGATTCAATTTGTGTAATTGCAAGAAGTGTACACAATTGATTCAATGTGTGGAATTCTAATATTCAATTTGTATTCGGATTTATAAATCACAATACTAGCTTGACTAGTTATCCAATTCTAATAAAACCTAAAACTTTACGTAATAAATCGCTATTAAGAAGAAAATAATATAATACGAAGGAATTGAAAAACCTAAGCATGTAATCACTATGCATTTAAATGCACGAGTAAGAGTTAAAGAGATGACACCGAAATTTATAGTGCTTTGTCGTTCGTCATTGCTTTACCTACGTGCACTCTTCAATGGTTTCCCTTTGGAACCTGCATAGTTCCTTGTCATTTGACAAATATTTCGCATGGTTCATTGTTAGCTAGCAAATTTGGACTGGGGGAAAAGAAGTGAATCAAAGGGAGAAACTTTTATTCACAAACAAAGGAGCGTCGAGATAGGCCGACGTCGCCGAAGAGGTTCGACGGGCAACACAGGAAAAGGGATACATGGGCCTATTCGAAGCAAGTTCGACGGACAACCATACAGACAGATCAAATTCGAAGCCAAGTTCACATGGGCAAGTTTTGAAAGCAAGTGATGAGAACGTGGGGAAGTTATAAACAAAGTGGGTGCGCATGGATGGGCGCGTAGCATGTTGTGAATAGTCGACAACAAAGCATCAGTTATTTTTTATGCTTATTTAAGTAGAATTTAGTTTTAGTTCAAGAGGTCGTATTTGGTAACATTGCAAAGAAAACACTCAAAGTACCAGCCTCTAAGAGAAACAAGTTATTTCTGCACAAATGTATATATGCATGCTTCCAAATTATATTCAAGCAATTTACTTTATAAGTTTCTTTTTCAATTCATTTCCCTTTCCATTTTTTTGTCTTGTTTTTCTCATTTATTTATCTTAGTTGCACGAACGCAGATTCATTCAATTCCTTGCCTACCATTTCAAATCCAAACACTTAAATAACCATTCCATACTTAACACTAAGTCTAGGATTTTGTAGATGATCCTGCAAGTAACCTTTAATAAGAGGCTAGAGATTGTTCGCCAGAAAACTGCGCAAATAAATTGGCACACCCGATGGGACCCGTTGTGTTAAGTAGATGCAATTATGTAGTGGTAAGAAAATAGTAGATCCACGAAATACCAGTCCAACGATGAGCAATCCTCGGGAGGAAATGCAGTTGTGTCACAAACAACTGATGTTGGTTCTAACATTATGGTTGCAGTTTCGACTGCCCATAGTGGAACAATACTGTCACCGTGTCAGCCTGAAACTCCAAGATCGACGGGGGCTAGAACTTCAGGGCCATATACGCGCAGTTTCACAATGCCCATGTATGGTAGGGATCGAAGCTTTGGAATGCCAACCGAATTGATGGTAGGTATACATAGTAGCGGTTCGATGTTTGGCGAAAATTCATCCTCAGCGTTCTCACCTTACCATGGATTTGAACCTATGGGAAACCAATTCGGTCGAACCACATGGCTAGTATTTCCATCTCAGGAAATCCTAACTTTCACCTCAAGTTTTGTCGCAGTTATGAGACAACACATGGACGAAAGTAATCACGAAATGGTCCATATGCTAACTCATTAAATGGGTACCATACTTAGGCCATTAATTCAAGATTTGACTCAGAGTTACCGACAACTGGAAACCCAGATGACTCGAATAGGTGATTTCTTAGGTGCTCATAGGGCACAAGTTTGACAGACGACCCCACCTTAACTAGAGGTACCAGTCCGATATGAAGAGAGGTTCGACGAGACAATTGACCAAGAACCCCTGGTGGCTGAACTAATACCTAGGGTGGCCCAACGTCCTCCCGTCGTGTTAGTTATTAGAAGCCAAGATCCCGACCACGTGGTCAGGCAAGTTAGACAGGATGCAGTGGCTGAAGAACAAAACCTAGAAACCATTGTCGAGCGAATCATGGTTCGAAATGGTGTGAACCCTGGCCTTCAAAGTCCAACGTATTCGTCCCCATTAACTGATTTTGTTTTGCAAACATAATTACCCAGGGGTGGAAGGTTCCAAAGTTTACGAAGTTCACTGGGGACACCGAAGAGTCCACTATCGAACATGTTGCCATGTATCAAACCGAAGCTGGTGACATAGCGAATAATGAGGATTTAAAAATGAAATACTTCCCAAGTTCCCTCACAAAAAATGCGTTCACTTGGTTTACAACGCTACCTCCACAGTTCGTCCATACATGGACATAGTTGGAGAGATTATTCCACGAATAATTCTACATGGGACAATTGAAGATAAGTTTGAAAGAGATGGCCAGTGTCAAACGAAATGTCGTTGAGTCAGTTGATCAATATCTCAACAAGTTTATACTTTTGAAAGTAAGATGCTTTACTCAAGTCCCTAAACACGAGTTTGTCGAGATAGCTGCAGGCGTGTTAGATTATTCTATCAAGAAAAAGTTAGACACTCAATATCTTAGAGATATGGCACAACTAGCTGATACAGTTCGACAAATCGAATGATTGAAAGCTAAAAAATCTAGAACTGGTAAATACCGTAAGTAAGAGAAAGTGTCTTATGTAGCAGCAGACACATAATCTTCTGAAGACGAATAGCTCGTTAACAAAAGTGAGGTTAACGTGGCTGAGCTCAAGCCAGGACCTCCCTACGCTTGTAAATTGTGAAACCATCAAACAGGAAAAATCCCTTCGAAACTGAAAAAACAGATAAATTCGTTGCAAAAACTTATACTTTCGATATATCTAAATGTGACGAAATATTTTATTTGTTAGTCAAGGATGGTCAAATTATTGTGCCTCAAGGCCTAAAAAATCCCCCATTAGAGCAAAAGAAAAAAGGGGATTTTGTAAGTTTCATAATTTCCATGGTCATAAAACTTCTTAATGTGTTCTTTTCATGGATTTGGTGCAAAAGGCTTTGAAAGAAGACGGGCTTCAATTTGGAAAAAAGCCAAAGATTCAAGTGGATATGGATCCTTTGAAGGTTGAGGAGGCCTTGTATGCTGAACCTTTTAAATGCATGATGGTGGGAACTACTGATGGTTTCAACGAAGCCTTGTATGTTGAACCCTCTGAGTGCATGATGGTCAAAACTACAAATGGTTTCGACATGAAAACTGAAGATGAATTGAGGGTAGTCTATCCTCAAGCTGGAGAAGATTTGACTGATTTCCAGGAAAAATGCAGAGTGAGAGGGTCGAAGGTTGTGTTATGTCCAAGATGCAATGTTGTATTTGATGAAAAAGTTGCGGAAAATATGAAGCAGACAAGGAGAAGGCGCTGGAAGGAGAAAAACCTCCCATTCCAAGATTTGTGTTTGATAAAATGGGATCCCCTCGACGAAATGAAGAGTTCAGAAGGCAATTCCAACAGCCTCGACCAAAGACCTTTCGTCCCCCATCGGATAAGCCGCAAGAAAAGTGGGTGGAACCAGTGAATAAAAAAGGGGGCAAGAGGCCAAAATGAAGAGTACTTGATCTGGAGACAGAAGCGAGGAATCCAGAGAAAAGAATTGGACCTAAAGGCTATGTGGTTTCTCCTAATTATAAAGGGAAAAAACCCATGACAAGAACACAATGGAGGCGTTATCAGAGGAACATGAAAGCTGAGAAAGAGGGTTCATCATCACAACTGAAACCTGTCGAAACTCCTGGGCAGAAAAGGCACTATCCAAAAGGAAGGCTTGTCGAGAGGGAAAAACTCATGGCGAATTAGATGCTGGCCCTGAATGTTGACTCGTCGGGAGAAAATAAGGTAGTATTAACCCAGACCACAAAGTACACTCCCCTGGTCGAGGAGGAAGAACCTGAGTATACCCCTAGTCGGATGACGAAAAACCTGAATACACTCCCCAGTCAGATGATGAAGAGCCTGGGTATACTCCTTCACCAAAATATGAGATGGTCGACGACAATTATGGTGAATACATTATCATCAACTGCGGTATCGTGTCAGTGTTACATGCTGAATATGACAGAGTGTCGGAAGTTTCTGAAGCTGACGAAGACTTTGTGCCAGACAAAACTATTGAAGACAAACCATTGTTTTACTATGTTACGAACAGTGGTGTGATGAAGGAGCAAAAGGCTATGTTTGAGAAGCCTAGTCCAAGAATGATGTATCATCTTAAACAATTATTCATAAGGGAAAAGGTAGATGGGATGCCAGTAAACAAGGCATTTGTCGATGGAGGGGAAAATGTCAATTTAATGCCTCATATCTTGTTTAAAAACATGGGAAAATGTGATGTCGATCTTCGACATCACATTATGGTTTTATCCAACTATGAAGGAAAAACCAATAACATACTAGGAGTGATCCAAGTCGAACTGGCTGTTGGTACAACTACCCGATCAACGCTGTTCATAGTGATAAACTCCAAAGCAAACTTTAATTTTCTGTTAGGACGCGAATGGATCCACGGAATAGGGGCAGTGCCATCAACCTTACACCAAAGGTTACTTATCTGGAGAAGAGATGGCATTATAGAGAATATGGAAGTTGATCAGAGTTACTACAGAATCGACGAAGCGAAGGGCGTGAAGAAATCCTTCGGCCAACATTTAGCAAATGTTGCACCTTATGACGGCGAATCAGAAGTTTACACCTTTGTCAAAAATACAAACTGTTTCCTGAGTCTAGATCCCGACTATGGGTTTATCTGGGATACCGAAGAGGCAGTAAAGCCTAAAGAAGTGAATCCACCTACGGGGTGGCCTGAGGTCGATGAAGATGACCACTGAGTCAGAAAGTCTAGCTCGAATTTCGGCCTATATGGATAAAAAAAATAAAATCGGCACTAGAAGTCGAGAAATTACAAAATTTGGTTATCGTGGCCAAATTCGAAGAACTTGAACATGGCCAACAAAGCCAAACAACAGCTTCAGAAAGTTGGAGGCTAGATTGTATCTACGACAATAAGCCTTTGGGGTTTGAGAAAGACCCGTTGAATGAATTGCAGAAAATGCAAGCACAAGATCCACTCGAAGAAATAAATCTGGGAGATGGAGCCACAAAAGACCAACTTATATAAGCACTAAAGTTGGGTCGAAAATGAAGGTGAAGTGATCGAATTATTGAAACAATACAAAGATTGATTTTCCTGGGATTATGGCGAGATGCATGGTTTGAGTCGAAGCGTGGTGGAACATCGCTTACCTTTTCAGCCAGGGAAAAGGCCAGTGAAGCAACATCCTTGAAGGTTTGCTCCAGAAATCACAATGAATATTAAGCAAGAAATTGAAAGACTGGTTAAGAGCTAGTTCATTAGAACTGCAAGGTATGTCGAATGGTTAGCTAATATTGTACCTGTCATTAATAAAAATGGAACGCTCCGAGTTTGTATAGATTTTAGAGACTTGAACAAGGAAACTCCAAAAGACTAGTATTCGATGCCAGTGGCAGAAATGTTAGTTGATTCAGCCGCAAGTTTCGAATACCTCAGTAATCTTGATGGATATTCAGGTTATAACCAGATTTTCATAGCAGAAGATGATGTACCCAAAACAAAATTTCAATGCCTAGGCGCTTTGGGAACATACGAATGGGTTGTGATTCCGTTTGGTTTAAAAAACGCCGGAGCAACCTATCAGAGAGCTATGAATTCTATGCTCCATGATTTCATAGAAATGTTTATGCAGGTGAACATTGATGACATTGCGATAAAATCCTCATCCGAAAATGGTCATCTGGACCATCTTCGATGCTCCTTCGAGAGAATGAGAAAATTTGGATTAAAAATGAATCACTAAAATGTGCTTTCTGTGTACATGTAGGAGACCTTCTAGGTTTCATAGTGCACAAAAATGGCATCGAGATCAACCAAAACAAAACAAAGGCAATTTTGGATCTCCAGCCTCTTTCGAAAAAGAAGCAACTACAATCTTTGTCGGGGAAAATAAAATTCTTGAGAAGATTCATATCGAATCTAAGTGGCAGAACAAAGGTTTTCTCGCCATTACTCAAAATCAAGAAAGAAAGTGATTTTCACTGGGGACGAGAGCAACAAGAGGCTTTCGACGCCATCAAAGAATATATGACAAAGCCTCCCATTTTATTGCCCCTAGTAGAAATAAGAATATGAAATTATATATTGTTGCGTCTGATTTGACCATAGGAAGTATGTTAGCGCAAGAGGATGATAGTGGAGTCGAAAGACCCGTTTACTACCTCAATCGAATCTTAATAGGTGCTAAAACTAGGTACAATATGATTGAAAAATTGTGCTTGTGCTTGTACTTCTCATGTATGAAATTGAAGCAATATATAAAACCAGTTGATGTTTATGTTTCATCTCATTATGATGTTATTAAACATGTGTTGTCTAAACCCATTTTACATAGTCGAATTGAGAAATGGGCACTTGCATTAACTGAATTCTCTTTGACATATATGCCTTTAAGGGCCATGAAAGGCCAAATTGTGGCAAACTTCATTGTAGATCATGCAATAGTCGAGTTGTCACTGAATATGATAGTTCAAAACCCTTGGAAGTTGTATTTCGACGGGTCAAGTCATAAAAACAGAACTGCTGTTGGAGTCTTAATATTATCTCCAAAAGGAATTCTGAAGAAGTTCAAGTGTCAAGTAGACAGAAGATGTTCAAATAACGAAGCGGAATATGAAGCCCTAATCACTAGCCTCAAAATCTTGAAAGATTTAGGAGCAAGGAAGGTCAAAATAAAGTGTGATTCAGAGCTAGTGATCAAGAAAATTAAACGATAATATAAATGCATTAAAGAGAATTTGTTAGTGTATCTCACAATAGCAAAATAAATTTTGGAGCACTTTGAGATAGTTAGCATCACACATGTGCCTAGAATAGAAAATCAAGAGGCTAATGAATTAGCGCAGATTGCATCTGTGCATAAGGTGTCGAATGATAAGCTCAGAGAATTTATTGAAGTCAAAGAGAAGGTGGTGTCAAACATATTACCGCCACCAAATGTGTCAATCCCAAAAGTTGAGGGGGCAGAAACTCAGAACAAGATCTTAGAAATTTTTGAAGTTTTTGAAGTTTTTGCCATTGACAATTTGACAAAGTCAGATTAGCGAAAACCAATCGTAGAATACTTGGAAAATCCAGTCGGAAACACTGATAGGAAAATCAATTATAGAGCATTAAGTTATGTCCGTATGGGCAATGAATTGTTGAAAAAGACTCCAGAAGTTGTATTACTCAAGTGTCTTAGAGATATGGAGGCGTACCTAGCAATATCGGAGGTACATAGTGGAACATGTGGAGCTCACCAAGCTGGCCATAAAATGAAGTGGCTACTATTTCGACAAGGTGACTATTGGCCAAGCATGTTAAAAGACTGTATTGACTTTGCCAAAGGGTGTCAGGAATGTCAGAGACAAGCAAACATTCAGCACGTGCCATCTAGCGAATTGCACGCAATCATTAAACTATAACCTTTTTAAGGGTGGGTATTGGAAATCATAGGTGAAATTCGACCAGTCTCATCAAAACAACAGAAATTTATCCTAGTGGGTATAGATTATTTCACAAAGTGGATAGAGACCGTACCTCTGGTAAAAGTAGATCAAGTGGCGGTGATCAAATTCATTCATAAATATATTATTTATAGATTTGGAATTCCTGAAACATTACTACAGACCAAGGATCAGTTTTTGTTGGTAAAAAATGCAAGAGTTTGCAGCCGAAACGGGGTTCAAATTGATCACTTCCACACCTTATTACGCCCAAGCAAATGGTCAAGTCGAAGCAGCTAATAAAGTGATAATTGGGCTGATCAAGAAAAAAAAATTCCAAAAAACCTAAGAATTGGCACAAAACACTAGATCAGATTTTATGGGCTTATCGAACATCCCCTAAGGAAGCAACAAATTCAACGCCTTTTCGTTTGACATTTGGTCATAGTGTTGTGCTGCCAGTGGGAATTTATTTATAATTAATTAGGATACAGTGGCAAAACGAAATTCCTTTGGAGCAATATTGGAGTATGATGTTCGAAGAAACAATCGATTTAGACGAAGAAAGGTTGGCTGCATTAGACGTGTTGCTGCGACAAAAAGTGCGGGTGGCGAAAGCATACAATAAAAAGGTTAAGGTGAAAACCTTCGCAGTAAATGATTACGTTTGGAAAGTGATCCTACCATCGAACTTTAGGAAAATGGTCACCAAACTGGGAAGGACCATTTCAAGTGATCCAAACGTTTACGAGATTCAAATCAATTAGGAATAAAACATATCATTAATAATGGTGTCTAAAATGGAATAAAACTGAAATGGCAGTCAAAATATTCAAAAAAGAATTACATCGTCTCAACAATAAAAATAATTAAGCAAGGAATCTAGACTTAAAGCCTTCAAAGAAAGTCTTTTCATAAGTAATCTTGCTGTCAAGACGGGCATTCCTCCCCACCAAGTGATCAATGGTTTCTTTAATTATGAGGGCTTTCTCACATGAGCAACCCCCTTGAGTATTTCCTGGTCGATAACATCCTGAGTCGGAAGGTCTTCAGACGAATCCAATGAAGCTTTCTGTTGCTTGACTTCAATAATCTTTTTGTTAAGTTTGTCTATTTGAGCCTGATAGGTTGAGATTTGCTGGTCGAAGGCACAGTGTTTGTCGAGCCATTCCTGACGCTTGGCCTCAAAGTCATTCCGCTTTTTCTCACAAGCTTCACTGAAGTCCCATTCCAATCTCATCTCGTTTAACTTCGTCTTGATTTTAAAATCAATGTTCCGTCGAAGAAAGAGATCCTTGACAAGCTGATTCAAAAAGGCCTTGAACTCAATCAGGTATTGGGCCAAAGAATCAGGAATTTTGTATTGAGAGATTTCGTCGATAAGTTTGAGAACATCATCCCCTAGAGCATCTTCCTCTTCGACAATGGCCAAAATTTCACCCTCAAACATATATGTTTTGAGTTGCTAGAGTTCGAGGGTAACATAAGCATCCATTTCTAACATAGGAGTGGGAGTTGAGACAGAGGTCTGAACACCAGCTGGCACATGTTGAAGTCTTTGGAGTCTTCGCAAAGTCTGTCGGGTTCTTTCGCTTCATAGCCAGAATTTCTTCTTGACTAAGGGAGCTCTTGGGACTCGTGTCTTGCAAGAGGGTGTTAGGGGAACCTTCTACAAAAGCTTGTAGATTTGGATTGCCTTGCCAGTCATGTTGGCAGCAGCAGCGGTCGAAGGCTCCTAATTTGCATCATTGCGTGCGTTAGGACCTGGATTATCTTGGGTAGAAAAGCCTTGAAAATCATCATGTTTTTGGGGACTCAAGGGGTTTGAAGTCTCCGTCAGATTCTCATCAGGTGGTCCCTATAGAAAGAATTCAAAGTCAGTATCGAGGAATAACTCACTAAGTTAGACAACGAAAATGTTCAATACCTCAGGAGTTGTGTGTTTGGGAGGAGAAGTTGGAGTTGTATTTTCATGACCAGTAGATTTGGAGGCCGAATTAAGATTGTCAGGGCTAGAGGTTTTGGCACTCGAAGAGATGGTTTTCGAAGTCGGTTTCTTAAGAAAAATATTTCTTTTCTTCTTGGCTTGAGTGGCCTAAGTAGGCGTTGAAGCCTTCACAAAAGAAAATATTTGAGAGTGAGTATTGTTATCAGAAGCTTCACCTTCAACAGATGGCGCCTCTTCGGAGACCTAAGCAATAAGAGACATAAGAGGGTCGTCAAAGTGAACATAATAAGACACCAAAACACATTATACCTGTGGTTTCACAATTGAAGATGCATTTGTCTTCTTCGGAGGTTTATTTGGCGCTGGTAACGAAGTCGGAGCATGCTTTCGACCCTAGAAGACAAGTACAAAAAAACATTCAGTTCATTTTGCTTCTGAATAGAAGAGATTCGATAAAACAATGTTTACCTTCTTTGCCTGAGCCTCGTCGACATCAGCAGTTTGGATAGTTTCGACGAAAGCATCTGTTGTCGGCTTTGTAGTTGGTAGTTTGCTTTCTAGAGCGGAAAAAATGTCAATTAAATTTTAGAGGAAAATGGAGCTGGAAAAATACTGGCGCTGGTATTCAGACCACCATTTGTCGAATTCCTTGATGGTGAAGAAGGAATGTTGAAACTTGAACACAAGAAGTTCAAGGTGTTGGGTTGTCTTGTGAAACTTGAGGCAAGCCACGAGGCCGTCAGTGTTCAGCTGTTGACCAGCTCACACAATGTCAATTGAATAGGACACTCAGGACTTTGGAAGCATTTGGCTTAGTCCAAATTTTCGAGCCACCAAGTTGGGTTGGTAGTTCATGAACCCATATCCCTTCGACCCAAATTGGATTATGAAAGACAACATCGTGGGAGTCAAAAACGCTCTTCACACAGCATTCGACTCCGCTGCAGATTTTGGAGCAACACCAGGAAAAGGATCCCTGAACCAAGTCGGACCAAAGCTTCGATTCACGAAGAGAGCCATGGCCGAAACAAAAGTGGTGGCTTCAACAAACATATTAATATACTTCATAAAAATGAACCTGTTGGGAGTTTCTTGACGGGTGGTTAAGGCAAGCCTCATGCCTTCAATAGGCCGACTCTGTGCCAAATGCATAATACGTTCCGACACAGGAGCGCCTAGTTGATACTCAAAGGTGGCGTTCAAATAATGTTGTAGTAGCCATATGGGGCCCGACTGGTTCAAGGCTTTAGGAGTTGTGAGAAGGAGTTTTAGCTTCAGAGAAGCAATACCCAAAGAATGATAAAGGGACGCTAGCAGAAGTTTGCCCAAGGAAACCTGTCGACCCTCATGTATCTGGGTCGCTAAACCAATATAGCTCTTAGTTATCTGCAAAGAGCCAGGACAGAACACATAGTAGGAGAGCCAAAGAGTTAAAAAAGCAATGTGTTCTCTATCGAAAACTTCCTTAGAACCTTGGACATTGTGGTCTTCGATATAATGTTTGAGACTTGCACGATTGAAAGAAAAAGTGTTCTCAGTCAAAAGAGTTAGGTCGAAAGGTTTGCCCAAAGGTGAGAGGCCAGTAATGGCTGCCACATCGAAAAGAGTAGGCATTAACATACCACAAGGAAGTTGGAAGGTGTTAGTCGAACCTTCCCAAAAGTAAATTGAAGCAAGTAGCATGCAGGGATTGAATTTATGGGCATGTCTCGATATCTGGAAGGAGTCGAAGATGCTATCTATTTTCCAATGTTCTTGACGTTTGCTTTGAACCCTGTTGAGCCAAGCCAAGTAATCCTTGTTGTCCGGAGTAGGTATCCACCAAAAAACCCTGGAATTTGGATCCATGAACTTCAAATCAAGAGAAACCTTCTTTTCAAAAGCAGGTGGAATGGCGGAAGTATAACAAGGAAAGTATCCTTGAACATTTTTTGGGTGTGTCTTTTCATCTGGATATGGCCCATGGAAGGCAACAAGTTTTTTAGAAATAATGAAAGGAATAAGCATTTGTCACTGCCTGTTCTCCACCGTAGATTTGTTAGTTGACAGTGGTTGAGGAATGGTTTTTAGACCATTTTCTTCAGTAAGGGTGAATGCTATAGGATTGTTACCAGTGTTGTGAGTAGTAGAAGCTATGCCAATGTGAGGGAAAAGAAGAATAACAAAGAAAATTGGGTTTCTCTGAAAGTTGCAGAAAATAGGCGCGAAGAATAATAAGGGAAGAAACGAAAGATGGAGAAAGAGTATTTATAAGCGTAAAACACAACCATTGATGATAGCCAAGTGGCAGTCGAGGGCAGCTTCTGACTCTTCCGTTCCACCGTAGTGGGAAAGCTAGTGGGAGTAGCTGAGAGACCCACAACCTAGGGAATAGCCGAAATCATGAAAAACGATGGAGTGTTTCCTTGAAAATCGTGACACAGAATGTTGTTATCATTACACGTGATATCAACAGATTGGACATAGAGTAAAAATTTAGCAAGAATAAAATGCCAGATTTCTCAGTCGAAGATAATCTCGGTTGAAATTGGCCTTTTAGGGGGAAATTTATTAGCTAGTAAATTTCGACTGGGGGAAAAGAAGTGAATCAAGTTCGACATATGGGCCCAGTTGAAGCAAGTTCGACAGACAACCATACCAATAAATCGAAGTCGAAGCCAAGTTTACATGGGCAAGTTTTGAAAGCAAGTGATGAAAACGTGGGGAAGTTACAAACAAAGTGGGTGTGCATGGATAGATGCGTGGCAAGCCGTGAATAGTCAACACCAAAGCATCAGTTATTTTTTATGCATATTTAAGTAGAATTTAGTTTCAGTTCAAAAGGTCGCATTTGGTAACATGGCAAAGAAAATAATCAAAGTACCAGCGACTAAGAGAAACAAGTTATTTCTGCACAAATGTATGCATGCATCAAACTTATATTCAAGCAATTTACTTTATAAGTTTCTATTTCAATTCACTTCCGTTTCCAGTTTTTTGTCTTGTTTTTCTCATCTATTTATCTTAGTTGCACGAACGCAGATTCATTCAATTCCTTGTTTACCATTTCAAATCCAAACACTTAAATAACCATTCCATACTTAAAACTAAGTCTAGGATTTTGTAGCCAATCACCAATCCATAATATAGCTGAGAAAATAAATCTCCTAATTTGGATCTTGACTTGTATACATCAAACTTGCCAAACTCTTATAAGTAATCTTTACTCAAATTTGTTTCTTGAATCTTCCAATTGCACCAATTCTACTTCAAGCCTTCGTGTGTAACGATCAACCGCTTGATCCTACCAATTCCTTAATCGGTGAAATTGTCTGTAGATATAAGAAGAGCTTTATCTTATCTATAGTTTTCCACACAGTTAATGCTAAGGCAATGCCGGAGAGAAGAACCTACTTCTTTTCAATGGAATTCGTCACCATCATTGAGAATTCCTCAATCTTGCTAACAATAAAAAAAACTAAACAAGATATTCAAGAACGGTTATTTTCAAGTATTTGCCTCCTTCAATCAATCTCAAAACACTCGTTATGAAGATCTGAACTCAATTGAAGTTGAAGATTGAAATAATTTCGTTGCAAGACTTTGAACACTCAAAACACAAGAAATTGATTTTCATTAAGAATCACACTGAAAAATCTTAACAAAATGATTGATGTTATGTGGAGAATGATGACAAAAACACTACTACGGAAAACATATACAACAACGGTTGGAAAAGGGATACCATCCCGCGTGACCCACCGTTGTGAAGTAACGTGTTGTTGTATATATGTTACATACAATCACGGTCGTATGATCATTGTAGAAAACCTGAAATCACACGAAATATTACCATGATTGCTTTAACTAACCGTTGTAATATATTAAAGGTCTCAGGTTCGATTATCAGCAGTGCCTTTTTGGTATATATATTATTCTGGACACGTTCATTCTACAACCACGATCATATTTAACAACCGTCATTAAATTATCGGCTTTTTTAAAAAGTATTTTTCTCCTTTTTGAAAATTTTCCATTTTTTTAACCTGTATCTTTGTGAACCATATCAGAATAGAAACAACAATTGTATCATAACAATAATTGTATTGTATTACATCAAATCAATATATTGGATTAAGAACCAAACATTTTGTATATATTACATCAAAAGAAAAATGGCACAAAACAACCTACAACACATTATATAACATCACATAATTGTATCCTAGTGTTTTGATTTCATGTCTCTTGGTGTCTTGACTTTAAACACCTACAATTTCAAATAATCATATTTGTTAGTAAATATACTTAGAATAATAACTTAAATTAAATTACGAATAAAAGAATAAAATACTTACTTGTTAATTTTACCTTATGCCTTCATTATAATCGATACGAATAGCATGCGCACCATCTCTATCAACTTCATCATATGTGGTAGGCACTTGTGTTGTGTAAGAAGGAGTAGAAGGAATATCAAAACTTTCATCACTACTAGGAATGTATTTTCCTCGAAGAACGATTGACCATTTCCCCTATGTGTCTGAAGGGCCGGTCACATAGAAAACTATTTTGCATGTGAAGCCATGATGAATGGTTCAGTCATATAATTTGCCTTGCCAAGGTCAACCCGAGTGAATCCTAAGTCATTAGTTTGTACACCATTAATATTATTGGGAACCCACTTTCATTTTAATAAAGGAACTCTAAAGATAACATAATAAATCTCCCAATTCTCCTCAATGACACCATAGAACGCACTATATGCCAATATTGGATTCTTATCTTTCAAACTAGAGAAATACATGAATTCGTCATCAACCATAACCCCACTATTTTGTATTGTACTATGATCATCTTTTGATTTTGTATAAAAGGTATAATGACCAATGTCATATGCATTCCAAGTTATCACATTAAATTTTGGCATGTATGACATCTATTTAATTGTCTCCCATGCACTATGATCATTTAGTATCCTTTTATTAAACCAAGCTAGGAATTTCTTGTGATGCTCGATAAACAATAACTTGTCACTCATTCGTGGATATCTTTTCTTCAAAAGACTTTTGTGAGTATCCATGTAAGGTTGAACTTCTTCAAGATTATTTAATATATATATATATATATATATATATAAATATGCCTGAATAACTACATCTTGAGCCATTGACTTAACATTTAAATCTTGAATACCTCTACCTTCAATGTCAGCATGACGAGTCATTGGAATTCCTATAGACTCTGCTTTCAGCAAATAGTTTGTATAAAACTCAATAGCTTCTTCTGTGATGTACCTTTCAACAATCGAAGCCTCCAGTCGGTGATGGTTCTTCGTATATTCTTTAAAGATCTTCATGTATCGCTCCATTGGATATATCCACCTTAAATAAACTGGAGCAAAAAATCTGATTTCTCTAACTAGATGAACAAGTAAGTGAACCATAATGTCAATAAATGATGGAGGAAAATACATCTCTAATTGACACAAGATTATGGCAGCTTCATCTTCTAATTCATCTAATTTTTTAAATCAAGAACTTTATTACATATGGAGTTGAAGAACAAACACGATATGGTTATAATTACTCTCACATTTTTTTGGTAGGATGCCACAGATATCCACTGGTAGAAGTTGTTGCATCAAGACATGACAATCATGAGATTTCAAACCAACTAACTTGAGATATTTTATTGATACAAGTTTCTTGATGTTTGATGAGTAACCTTGGGGAACTTTGATACCATGCAAACACTCGTAAAAAACTTTTTTTTTCCTTTTTACATAGAGTGTAATAAGCCGGAGGCAGATAAATTATTTTCCCTTTTTCTATTGGAGCCAGTTGTTTTCGTATACCCATCGCCTCCATATAGAGATGAGATTGCTTACTATCTTTAGTCTTGCCTGGAATGTTTAGAAGTGTTCCAATCAAACTATCACACACATTTTTCTCCATGTGCATCACATCAAGACAATGTCTTACATCGAGACTTGAACAATATGGAAGATCAAAGAACACAAACCTCTTTTTCCATATATTTTACTCAACCGTACCTTTTTATTTTTCTCTCTTTCCAAAGGCAACATTAATGTGTTTCTGTCGTTGATAAACTTCATCCCCGGTTAAATATTTAGGAGTGATATCAAACTCATGCTCTCCATTAAATGCCTTTCGCAATCTATGATAAGAATGATCGGGTTTTAGAAATTTCTGATACCCAAGATAAACGGTCTTTTTTCCAAACTCAAGTTGGTGATAGCAGGTATTAGATTCATAAATATGACACACTATGTGTCCTTTGACAATATATCTAGCCAAATTACCATATGCAGGAAAGTCGTTGATTGTGCAAAATAACATTGCACACATCTTAAGCTTTTCACCAGAATATGCATCATCAACTTCAACGCCTTCCTCCTACAAAAGTCTTAAATCTTCAATTAATGGACTTAGATAAATATATATGCCATTTCCAGGTTGGTGTGGTCCAAAAATCATCATACTTAACAACTGTTGATTGCAGAATAGGGCAAGCAAGCAAAAATATTTATTTTTGGAAAGAATTCCCTCCGGGATTTAGGTTGTGTCCACAGAGATCGGTTCGAGGGAAAGAATGTCATTCGACAATCTCTCGCGTGAATGAGTTTGGATTAAAATGGTTTAAAACAAGAAAATAGAAAAGTAAACATTAAAACAAAAAGAACTCATTATTCAGAGAGAAAAACTCGTCCGGCAATGCCCATAATCGACTCCTCACAAACTTAAACTTACCGACCAGTTATACTCAACCTACAATACTCCTCAATATCACCCAGCATCGCTCACAACAAAGGTTATGTCTAACGCAAAGTTGAGAAAACAACCGTGTTACCATCGCCGATACTCTCGCACGCTAGCTCAAGGCACGAAAGCATTAAGATTCGACGCCTATTGAAGATTGTTAGCTCCTAAATCTATCTCTAGAGTCCAGAAACTAACAGATAACCATCCCTAATCGAAGTTCGTGAGGGTTATGTCTAACGCAACCCAAACCCCGCGCATAAAGCAAAAATCAGAGACAATCACCAATAAAGATTTGTAAAGTAGATATCATATAACGCCATGGGCGACAAATATACATGAGTTCAAAATAAATACATATACACAACCCAACATAGAAGAAAAACACAAAGAGGAAGAGAAATGAACCAAACATCTCGCGGTTTGTCAACGCCGATCGACGATCAATCCACCCCGGTTCATCCGTATGCATGCTTCCGTGTTGTTTTCTAGGCTAATCTATCAAAGAATGAGGTTGATGAAGTTGGAAGATAAAAAATCACCTCCAAACAACATCCCCTTCAAAAATGAAGTAAAATGAACTGATATACAAAATTCTGGTTTCAGACCCACCGCCCGGCGCTAGAAAGCACCGCCCGGCGGCGCCCACTTTTCCTCTCACATCAGCTGCGTACATAAACCGCCTAGTAACAAATATCTAGCACCGCCCGGCGCTGGAAATACCGCCCGACGCTAGCCCAAAAATATGGCACGCTCCTGTAAGTCTCTTATTTCAATTCTCTTATTTCCTCCACCGCAGCACCTCCCGGTGCTCAAATATCACAGTCCGACGCAGCAAAATACACCACCCGGCGCAGCTGACAGCAACAGCAAAAATCCTGCACTGTTTTATTCGTAGTTTTCGAACCGTAACTCCGTTTGACGCACGGTTTGAAGCACCGTAAAGCTTATTCAATGATCGTTATGAATATGGCTAGACATCCTTGATTGGATACCTGCAAGAATGAGATAAAATCAATTAAACTCAATGGTATTTACACTATACGCAATATATACACTAAAATGTAAAGTAAACGTATTTATAAACAAACCGGGTATTATTCGCACGATATTTACCAAAAAGAATCGATAAGTGCAACAAAACATATATACTAAAATAGGTACAATTTACACTTATCAAACTCTCCCCAACTTACCTAATTGTTTGTCCACAAACAAGAATCAAACAAACTTGAAAATGCACAAGCAATATCCAAAGAAAGACGAATCAACAGGTTTTGAAAAACGGAAACGAATGCATGGTTCAAATGCAAACGGTACACACAAAAAGTAAATACTTACCACTAAACTACGACGACAACATAATCACGAAACAAACGCAAAATACAAAAATCATGCCAAAAATTCTAAAACAACATAAGTTCCAAAGTGAATCACACCTAGTAAAAACAATCATCGGTAGATGAAAAACACAAAATGGGGTACTTTACACTCACACAACACTCATGCAAACAAAAGACTAAATTATGCATACATCCACAAATTTACATTGAAAATACAAAAGGCAAGAATCACAAGGACTTTCAAGGTTGTAACGTGGTCGGGTAAACAAAGAAGGGCAATTTCTAAAGGTAATTGAAACAAAAACTTGCATAAACCTAAGGGAGTGATCAACTCACAAAGACTCAAACACCAAATTCCAATCAACTTCTTCCACAATCCTAAGTGCTACACAACACACAATACTTATTTAGCACAATTATTGAAACTATTTTTGTTTCTTTTTTCAAGGATTTTTCTTTTTCTTCCTTTTTCACTTTTTTCTTTTCTTTTCTTTGTCATATTTTTCTCTTTTTTCTTTTCTTTTTCAATCCTCATAGAATCCAACCAATGAGTATACAATCATCCTCTCCCCAACTTGAATTCAACCGCACCATCATGTGAATACTCCCTACTTTCTAAGGCAAGGAAAAAATCCATACAACAACACAAAATTGAGGTCCAAGAAAAAACAAAATCCATTCAAAAATAAGTGAACTAAATACTCATAGACAAGCATTAAGGTCAAATAAAAACATGGATCAAAAAGCTCAAAGGGGTTACAAATTCTCACACACTCACAAGGTGAATTGACTATTTGGCTAAGGTGGTTGTGCTCAAAATAAAACAATTGCCTTGATCCTTTTCATGCATTCATATAAACAACACAAACAACAGATTCAACATAATAAAATCCAGTTAGAACAAGAATGTTGGTACTCCGCATATATGAACAATGGAAAGCCACCTCACAAAAAGGTTGGGAACTAAAGTGATTCACAATAGAACAAGTATACAAAAGAATGAATGGCATGAAAGTTTGTAAAAAGCCTAAGTATCATGAATATGCTAAAGTATAGAAAGCGATAAATACATACCTCGGACGTGTACAAAACTTAACAATATCATTACCATACATCCGCAAGTTGAAACGCACCAACTTGGAAAATCACAAAAGCATCCTGAAATAAGTCAATCAAAATCTGTGAGCAAACAACAACCAAAACTTTAGAAAAGAAAAACTATAAAACATGCTTGTTTTACGTCGTAAGCTCGACGCCTTTACGGTGCTTAATTAGAAACTTCATTCATTCATGCCATGGTGATGTCTCACCGCGCAACCAAAAGCAAGCGTCCTAACCAAACACTTGAACAAACGTTACGGGAACAAAATGTATACAACACTTGATCAAACATAATGGAAACAGACAATATATATGATATATACAAAACTCAAAAACAAAGAAACTGTCGCAATGCGATTCAATATCAAAACCGATCCCCGGCAACGGCGTCATTTTGTTGAATACTGAATAGGGCAAGCAAGCAAAAATATTTATTTTCGGAAAGAATTCACTCCGGGATTTATGTCGTGTCCACAGAGATCGGTTCGAGGGAAAGAATGTCGTTCGACAATCTCTCGCGTTAATGAGTTTGGATTAAAATGGTTTAAAACAAGAAAACAGAAAAGTAAACATTAAAACAAAAAGAACTCATTATTCAGAGAGAAAACTCGTCCGGCAATGCACATAATCGACTCCTCACAAACTTAAACTTACCGACCAGTTATACTCAACCTAAAATACTCCTCAATATCACCCAGCATCGCTCACAACAAAGGTTATGTCTAACGCAAAGTTGAGAAAACAACCGTGTTACCATCGTCGATACTCTCACACGCTAGCTCAAGGCACGAAAGCATTAAGATTCGACGCCTATTAAAGATTGTTAGCTCCTAAATCTATCTCTAGAGTCCAGAAACTAACAGATAACCATCCCTAATCGAAGTTCGTGAGGGTTATGTCTAACGCAACCCAAACCCCGCGCATAAAGCAAAAATCAGAGACAATCACCAATAAAGATTTGTAAAGCATATATCATATAACGTCATGGGCGACATATATACATGAGTTCAGAATAAATACATATACACAACCCAACATAGAAGAAAAACACAAAGAGGAAGAGAAATGAACCAAACATCTCGCGGTTTGTCAACGCCGATCGACGATCAATCCACCCCGGTTCATCCGTATGCATGTTTCCATGTTGTTTTCTAGGCTAATCTATCAAAGAATGAGGTTGATGAAGTTGGAAGATCAAAAATCACCTCCAAACAACATCCCCTTCAAAAATGAAGTAAAATGAACTGATATACAAAATTCTGGTTTCAGACCCACCGCCCGGCGGCGCCCACTTTTCCTCTCACATCAGCTGCGTACATAAACCGCCTAGTAACAAATATCTAGCACCGCCCGACGCTGGAAATACCGGCCGACGCTAGCCCAAAAATATGGCACGCTCCTGTAAGTCTCTTATTTCAATTCTCTTATTTCCTCCGCCGCAGCACCGCCCGACGCTCAAATCTCACCGCCCGGCGCAGCAAAATACACCTCCCGGTGCAGCTGACAGCAACAGCAAAAATCCTGCACTGTTTTATTCGTAGTTTTCGAATCGTAACTCCGTTTGACGCACAGTTTGAAGCGCTGTAAAGCTTATTCAATGATCGTTATGAATATGGCTAGACATCCTTGATTGGATACCTGCAAGAATGAGATAAAATCAATTAAACTCAATGGTATTTACACTATACGCAACATATACACTAAAATTTAAAGTAAACGTATTTATAAACAAATCGGGTATTATTCGCACGATATTTACCAAAAAGAATCGATAAGTGCAACAAAACATATATACAAAAATAGGTACAATTTGCACTTATCAACAACATATACTTACACTTCATGCACAACCAAGGAGATAGGTTATAAATTGTGAGAAGAACAGACCACGAAGAATGGTTAGTACTCAGATTATCAAACAGGTTCATTCCATCGGTGGCAAGCCCAAGTATAAGGTTTCTTGGCTCAGTGCCAAAATCCAAAAACAACGAATCAATTTTCTTCCATTGCAAAGAATCAACTACATGGCGTATGTTTCTATCACATTTTCTTTCATCTGCATGCCATCTAATATTCTTTGCGTCATTCGCATTAGCAAAAAGTATCTTGAATCTTGAAATTATTGGCAAGTACTATAACACTTTAGCAGGAGGACTCTTTCTACTAACATTATCATTGTCATTGTCATCACCATTGTTCTCCTTCAGCTTGTAACGCGACACCCTATATTCCGGACATTGATCCAAATTTTCATATTCTTTCCTGTATAATATGCAGTTATTAGGGCATGCATGTATTTTGATATAATCTAAACTCATTGGACACAATATCTTTTTGGCATCATAACAACGATCAGCTAAATTGTTATCTTCTGGTAGCATTTTTTGTGTGCAAATAAAGCAATTCCATGAAACTTTTATACGAACAGCCATTTTTTGCTTTCAGATTAAACAATTTTAACACCGTAGAAAATCGTGTAAAACTTATGCACCCCTTATATAAAAGGGTGTTCTTATCACTACATAAAGTATCATAAATTTGGGCTTTATTAAAAGAAGATTCTCCAATATCACAGAACATATCTTCTAGTCGGTCATCCATATATTCATCTTTATCAACTTCGTGACTTTGTGACGCCCTGTTTTGCTTTTTTCCATCTCACCATGCCACATCCATATTGTATAATTTTGACATATACCATCACAACATAGGTGATGGAGTATCTCATCCTTTTTACCCTTATTTATATTCCCGCAATTAACACAAGGACAATAAAAGATACCATTATTTTTGGAAAGATTTTGATCAGCATATTCAAGGAATTTAAGAACCCCTTTATCATATACTAGATCTAATATATCAGTTTTCATCCAACTACGATCCCTAATAAATTCAGAAATTTATATCAAAACAATATTGTGAATGGCACAACAAAATCTAAACCTAAAGCATATTCATAACAATAATACAACTCTAAATATTAAGCATATGGATATCCATTGTAGAAAAGTTATAATATTTTTGTTCACTACTAAATCCAACAACAAAACATAAAACATCTGGTATCTGCGTGCTAGAATTTCACAAAATCAAACAAGAATGAAGACATTGAAGATTATCAAGAATTAGGAAGATGAGGAATAGAGTGAAGTTTGCACGGAACATACCGTACTTCGAAGAGGAAGAGACCAAGAATGAAGATAGTTAAGATTATTAAGAACGAAGATTCAAATGGACGAAGATTTTGAAGAAGAAGATTTCGCTACCGCTATCGCTGTCGTCTCTGGTTCACTAGTTCGCTTAGGGCATGTTATGAAGGAAATAATGAATCTGTTTTGTTTTAAATTTATCAGGAAAACCTTTAACCACAGTTGAATACTAAAATCGTGGTTAAATAATTTTCAATTTTTTATTTATTTATGAACTTAAGTGACATGCACTTTTTGTAATAGGAAAAATGGAAAAAATGTAGTTGCTAGGATTCAAAGCTTGTAACACTTCTTTATCACCACAGTTGTTTATCTCAACCATGATTAAATAACTTTCAAAAAAATAAAAAATATATCAAACACATCAAGTTTGTGATATTACAACGGTGGAAAGCTTAACTATAGTAGTATTATGTTACCGAAGTTGTATTTTATAGTAGTGAAAGGTTTTATATGTGCTTGAGATAAAGCACATAAAATAGTTGAAAACAGTTAGTTAGATTCGAATCAAGAAAAATATGATTTGGATCAAATGGGAAAATGAGGTGGACTGAAAGAAATAACCAATTTTTGAAAAAGATGTCAGTTGATTCGGATAAGGAAAAACATTATTCAAATCAAATGCCATATGATTCTAATCATGTACAAATTTGATTCAAATCAAATAACATAGAACTGACAAGGGATTTTTGAAAAAGGATTTGATTAAGATCATGTGAAATTCTTGCACGCAGATACCAGATGTCGAAACAGATGTCACAACACTAGGATCAAGACAACTTGATCACACAAACAAAGATGCAGGAATTAAAAATGGCAGAAAAATAAAATCAACACCAGAATTGTTAACCCAGTTTAGTGCAACTCACTTACATCTGGGGGCTACCAAGCCAGGAAGGAAATTCACTATGATAGTATTAGTTCAAAACTAAACTCGCCTGTTTACAACTTCTCGCCTAATCCCTACCTTGTGCAACTTCTACCTAGACACCCTCTAGATATGAGATCCCTCTCTCACTTCTTAATCAGTCACAATCTTAGTGACAATCAACAATTCCACAAACAATAGAAGTAGCACACATCCAAGATAATACTTGATTTTGCTTAAAAGCTTCAAAAAAGAACAATACACTTTTGCTTAAAAGCTTTAAAGTGGACAGTGAACAATGAATAATCAGTCAACCTCAATGCATCAGAAGATACGTGAGTGAAATACAATTAACGAGCATTAAACCCTAAAGACCAACCAAGACACGGCTAATCCTTGTTTTCAAAATTCTTCACGTGTTGTTCTCTCTTTTCAATAGGGTTTGATATTCACTTTAAATAGCCTTCAGATCTATTGGACTTGGGCTTCTTGAGGCGCACAAATAACAACAATCAGTATAAACTGGTTGCAAATCATCTTGAACAATAATAGGAGCAAAATACAAACTTTTCTAAAAAGGTTCAAGGATCATTTTTATGAAAAGTAACCGAATATGTCATAACAAAAAATCCCACAATATACTCCTATGAAAAACCCACGTGTGTGAATTAGAACACACTAAAAAATCACACTAAAAATACAAAAATAGTCATGCCTAACTTTTGTACCCTAATTTTTACACCTAAGATTTCTCACATCTCATTTGAATCTTTGCATCATAAACAAGATTATGCATTGGTTTTCCTGCCTTTCTCTGTGGGTTTGTTTTTGGGGGGAGATTACTAACCTCTAACCAAAATACCAAAAATATTTTTACAATTTGCTTGTTTCTTCTTCTCTGCATGTTTAGGGTTTTGCAGGGAGATTGATGGCAAGGGTATGGCTTAAAGTCAAGTGTGGTTATTTAGTCATGATCCATATCAGATGGAAGTTTGACCTAATCTTGGTCAAACCATCAGGAGTTTGCTTCTGTTGCAGTTATTTGTGTTAAGGGGATTTTTTCTCAAGCAGTGACTGTTTAAGGTCAAGATTGTTTGCTATTTAGTCAAGGTGTTGGCTTTGGATGTTGGGTTCATGTTCATTATCTTCCTTTTATCCAAATTCTCATTTGGAATCACTTTCTTCCAAATTATCCAATTTCCTAATCCATTTTTAAAACCATATTCCTTATCCATTTCCATTCTCCACTTTACTTATCCATTTTTATTCCATTATCCACTTTTGATATCCAATCTATTAAACAATCATTCACATTTTTTTTAATCCATTCAATATCCAATATCCATTTTTTTTTACCACTCATTAACCATTTTTATAAATCCATTTCTAAATTTCTAAGCCTTGATAACCATGAGGCCAAATACAAGCTTCTTGATGTTATTATTTGCCTTACATTTCATTACAAATCTAAGCCATAAGCTACAATTTCCAAATCATGTTACATGGCTCATGCACATACATTTATCAACTCATTGGAGAAAGGTTATGACGCACAGGTTGGTAGGGCAGGTCTAGCTTTAACCGAAGAGCAGAAAATAAAACTTTCTATTGCAAGAGTTGTGCTCCTAAATCCATCAATTCTCTTGCTTGATGAAGTCGCTGATGGACTTGATTTTGAGGCTGAGAGGGTTGTTCACGAGGCTCTGGATATGCTTATGTTGGGACGCTCAACAATAATAATTGCTCGATGGCTCAGGACAGGTAATCAAATATACATGTTGCTGATTGTATGTCTTATACTTAGTCAAGACTCTTCTTTCAATGCAAGCATTCATAAGTAGATATTGACGGGTGTTCCATGGTACAAAGAACGACTTTTCCATCATACCTCTCTTGGTTCTCTTATGGTCATAATTCTTATCAGAACTGTACAATATAATTTGTCTAAACTACAGGATGTATGTCTCCACACAACATGTCTGGCAGCTTGTACTTTTCCATTGCGGATTTACATTTAACACAAAGCCATATTTCCAAGCCAGCCGAGCCAAATGACCTGAAAGATACAAAGTGTGTAAATATCAAAACCTCACAAGTCATGTTCAAAATGACGTCACGCATAAAAAACGCAAAAGGTAACCAAGAAGCTGCATAACGAAACGACATCAAGCGAGCATCAAAACATATCACACACTACATGAGCCAAGCATCAAAACGACACAAAATATGGCAACAAGTCTCGTGCGACTCACGTCAATTGAAACGCAACAGAAATTACAAAAACGACACGACAATTGATTCATTCTCGTTCTCCCACTATAAATACAACTCATACCTCACTATATTCTTCAAGCTTTTCAGCCAAACTCACCCTGTCAAATTGATTCTTGAAAGCTTCAATCACCCTTCATCATCCTCTTCGTTCCAAAAATTCCATCAAACCTGCAAACATAAATAGAAATCGCAAGATTCGCAAATAAAATTCACAATCTCAGATTCGTTTTCGCGCAGAAGAAAAGGAGAAGAAGATTGGAAGTGTTACTCACCTTGATTTGAAGGTAATCGGAGCTTTTCGATGTAAACTTTGCGGTTTCGATTTGAATTATCTTAGCACAGTGACGCGAAATTAAACATATATTTGGAATCTACTTTGCGTTTCGATCACAACCGTGTATGATTTGGTTCCCGTCGCTCCGATTTGGTTGAGTTGCAATTTGTTGGCTATGTGATGAACAGTGTTCACGCGTGACCAAGGAAGAAGATGATGAATTTTAATTCTAATTTTTCCTTTCAGTTTTTTTAATGTATTCTTGGTTTTGTATTTGGGCTGGGCCTTTTGGTTACCATTACTACCTACACCTTTGCATTTACTTCATGAACCTCCCTCTCTCTCTCTTTTTTTTTTTTTTTTCTTTTTATCTTCTTTTAGATAAAATTTATTTTCATTATTTCTTTTTCTTTTTCTTTATTAATTTCTTAATATAGATTTTAATTTTCTTTTTATATGGATCTTTGTATTTTGATTTTTGTTTTTTTTAAAGCATTTCTTAAAAAAAATCATTAAAAATATCATAGTTATTGATTTTATTTTCATGTGAATTTGTTAGGTGTAAAGAAATGCTAGTTTTTATATTCAAATTTGACACCTTTAAGGTCTTTTTATTGTTTTAATCAGAAAATGACTTATCTATTAAGCAATTCTTGCATTTTTTGTGAACATTAGATAGTTTGACGTGTTTGCTAATTTTGTAGTGAAAATATGTCAAAAGGTTGCAGCTCGTTGTGGAAGAAAACTCGAAGAAACGAAAAATGCGCGTGTCTGCAAATATTAGAAGCTTCGTCCAGCGAGCATGAAGCAAAGGAAGGTTGCTTCGCCCGGCGAAGCAGCAGCAAGAGGAAATGTATTTTGAAAGTCCAATTCCAGTAGCTAGAGGACTTGGCTCGCTGGGTAATTCGCTCGACGAAGATGGATTCGCCCGGCGAGGATGAGGTGAGAGATTTAATTAATTTCAATTCAAGTTCCAGTAGCTCCCAGGTTTGGTTTGCTGGGTGATTTGCCCAGCGAATTTGGATTCGCCCAGTGAAGGATTGTAGTGCCCGACGAAGGTAGATATTTTGTGATGGACCAGCTGGCACTGTAGCTGTCACCTGGCCTCATTTGAGGACTTCTCCCGGCGGAAGAAGGCACTCGCCGCGTGAAATTGCCTGGGCAGAAAGTAGTATTTAGGTAGTTTTGAAGATATTTTGTGGATTAACACCTTTTAAAAAGAATCATTGTAACCTAGAAACACATTTGGAGTTTAAAAACTTCATCTTTTATTATTTTTTCTTAGAGTCCAAAGCTTTTATGCTTCAATACTTGATCTATTGAAGATTGATGCAACAAAAGCTTTGTCCATTACTTGTTGATCAAGCTACCATGACAATGGGTAGCTAAACAAAACTTGTGCACGATTAGTGGTAGGTAATCTTTCATTTTGTATGTATTGATCTTGATTGTAGTGTGTGAACTTTGTTGATGATAATTATAGAGGAAAAACTTTGTTTATATGGTTTATATTTTGTTTTAGTTCATGATTGAGAAATATGTTCTAAAACTTGACCTAAGTTTCAATCCATTAATAATCATGAGGCTAGAGATAGGTTTGAAAGTCGATGTTCATAAATATAGATCTTGAATGTTATCATATTGATAGTTGGAGTAAGAGATCATCTAAGGATCAATATGGTAAATCCCACAACAAGTGTTAGAGATAATCTTGTTGAGAGGATATGTGGTTATATTCATCGTTAACAAGTTCACATTCTTCATAGAGTAAATACGTACGAAACAGATTATCGGACCCTAATCTTGGCATGTTTTACCAAATCTTTAAAACCAATTTCTTTATCGTTACTATTAAACTCTTATGCAAACGATCAGTTACAAAACCACGAAAATCTTTGTTACTCTAAGTTTAAAACGTTTTCGACTATAGAACGGCGACAATACACATATAATCCTTGTGGAGACAATAAAACACCCCCCGAAATACTTTTCAACAAAATGGCGCCGTTGCCGGGATTGTTGTTTAATATTGCAAGCATCGCAATAGTTGTTAAGTTTTAAGCTTGTATAACTTTTTCTTGTGCTTGTTAATTTGTTTGGCTAAGTGTGCAGATTCTGTTTATGCGAGGGAAGTTACCTGCAGATCAACTTCTTTTCGATCCTGAGATTGAAAGAACTGCGCGTAAGTTAAATAGCAAAACAAGGCGGAGGAGGCAACTTGCTAAGGAAAGACGAGAACGAGGAGAAAGTTCAACTTCGACACCAATACCACAGTTAACGCCAATCATGGCTGCTCCACCACCACCACCACCTGCTTCAACACCTTGTGTTAATAGTCCGAGGCATACAGCTCAGTTCGTACGTAATGTTCATAATGGTCGGCACTCTGAATTAAAGACGGGTATCCTCGCTCTTCTATACCAGAATCCATTCACTGGTATGGATCACGAGGATCCCTTTACTCTTTTTACCTAATTCTATGAAATTGCGGGTGCGACTGGATCCCCAGAAGCTGAAGAATAGTCTTTCTTCAAGAGATTGTTCCCGCATTCCCTAATTGGGAAGGCAAAGGAATGGTACCTTGACCAATCAACTGCTATTATGACGGTCTGGAACATGTTAGAAGAGAAGTTCTTGGAACAATTTTTTCCTCATAATCGTTTCATGGAAGCGAAAACGGCGATTGCGGTTTTCTCACAAGATGGGAATGAGTCTCTCAACGAAGCTTGGGAGAGATTTAAGTCCATGCTTAGAAAATACAAAGGGCACGGTTTTGATGAGCTCACGCAAGTGCATATTTTTAGAAATGGTCTTCAAATGGTTCACAAAACATTATTGGATGCTACCGCGGGTGGATATTTAATGACTAAAAGCGCCGACGAAGCCATTTCTATCATTGATAAGATGTCACTAAATGACCATCAAGGGAATCATAACCGTGGCCAATCTCAAAAGAAACCGGGAGTGCTAGAGTTGGGGACAAATGATGCAATCCTTGCTCATAACAAATTGATATCTCAACAAGTTGAGTTGTTAACGCAACAAATGTCAAAGCTCCCTCAATAGATTAAAGAGATGCAAGATTTACCAAACAAGATTGTGCAGGTAGCCGTTTGTGAGCTTTGTAAGGGAGATCACCCCACCGGCTATTGTCCTCCGGTCGATGAAGAAGAAAATTACATGAATAATCAAAATCAACAACAAGGTTATCAAAGGCAACAACAACCTTATCAAAATCAACAAGGATATCAACCAAGAGGAAATAATCAAAATCAACAAGGATATCTACAAAATCCTTATCAACCCGCACAACCTCGAGGTGGGAGTTCCAAGCTTGAAGAAACTCTAAACCAATTCGTTCAAATGTCCATGGCTAACCAAAAGATAAATGAAGCATCAATCAAAAATCTCGAGAATCAAGTTGGGAAACTTGCAAAACAAATGGACGAGCAACAATCGGGGCCATCTTTTTCCGCAAATACTCAAACCAACTCAAAGGAGCATTGCAAAACTATTGTTACTAGAAGTGGGAGAGAGTTGGGAGAAGGAGAAAAAAATGAGAAAAATGTTGATGTAAGAATTGAGGAGGTTGTAGAGAAAGAAAAAGTTTATGATGTTGTAGTTGAAAAGAATGATAAGGAAGAAGTTAAAAATAAAAATGAGAAGTTAGTTGAAAAAGATAACCTTGAGAGAGAAAAGATAGAAGAAAAAAAAGAGAAGAGTGAAAAAGGGGAAGGACATAGTGAATCCAATTCCTATTCAAAACTTACCTTACCCTCATGTGCCTACAAAGAAAGACAATGAAAAGCATTACACTCGTTTCATGGACATATTCAAATCATTGCAAATCAACATTCTGTTTGCTGAAGCGCTTGAACAAATGCCAAAATATGCTAAGTTCATGAAAGATATTCTTACAAAGAAGCGAAGATATTCGGAGCCGGAAATAATTATCCTTGATGCAAGTTGTAGTGCTATAATCCAAAGAACTCTACCAAATAAAAAAGTCGATCCGGGGCGTGTTACTTTGCCGGTAACCATTGGTGATGTCTATCTTGGCAAAGGCTTAATTGATTTGGGCTCAAACATCAACTTAATTCCATTGTCTATTGTGAAGAGGCTTGGGAACATTGAAATGAAAGCAATTTGAATGACATTACAATTGGCCGACAAATCCACAACTCATCCTCATGGATTGGCTCAAGATGTATTGGTTAAGGTTGATAAATTTTTCTTTCCGGTTTACTTTGTTGTTATTGATATGGAAGAAGATGAAGATGCTCCATTGATTCTTGGACGCACTTTTATGAAGACCGCTCGAATGATGATTGATGTTGATGACGACCTTATAAAAGTAAGAGTTCAAAATGAAGAAGTGTGCTTTAATTTTTTTGAAGCAATGAAGCATTCCCATGATAAACATGATAGTTTCCGTATTGATGCAATGGAAGAAGCCATAATGGAAGTCTCAAAGCAAGTTCATATAGTATCTCCCTTTGAAAGAGCTCTTGATGACTCATTTGAAATATTTTCTGATGAGGAAGAAAAGGCACTTGAAGAGTGCTTGAAGGAACTTGAATCTTTAAAAGAGTTATAACCATGGGAGAGTGAAACTGAAGTGTTGAAGAAAGAGGTGAGTGATGATAAGTCTCAACTTGAATTGAAGGTGTTGCCTTCTAATTTGAAGTATGTGTTCCTTGATGAGGGTTGTAACAAACCAGTTATCATTAGCAACATTTTAACCGACAAAGAGGAAGATCGTTTGATTCAAGTTTTGAAGAAGAATCAACAAGCTATAGGTTGGGTTCTTTCCGATCTAAAGGGAATTAGTCCGGCCTATTGCATGCACAAAATCTTAATGGAAGAGGACTTCAAGGCGGTAGCTCAACCACAATGCCGTTTGAATCCTACTATGAAGGAAGTAGTGAGAAAGGAAGTTGTTAAGCTATTGGATGCCAGAATGATTTACCCGATATCCGATAGTCCGTGGGTGAGTCCTGTGCAAGTTGTTCCCAAGAAGGGAGGAATGACCGTTATTAGAAATGAGAAAAATGAATTAATTTCGACGAGAACTGTAACGGGTTGGAGAATTTGTATCGACTATAGGAGGCTTAACACCGCTACTAGAAAAGATCATTTTCCACTTCCGTTTATGGATCAAATGCTTAAGAGATTGTTGGGTCAAGAATTTTATTGCTTCTTAGATGGATATTCCAGTTATAACCAAATCTCGGATGATTCGGAAGACCATGAGAAGACGGCGTTCACTTGTCCCTTTGGAATTTTTGCTTATCGGAAGATGCCTTTTGGCTTGTGCAATGCACCGACAACATTTCAACGGCGTGTACAAGCCATTTTTTCTACCCTATTGAGAAAATAATGGAAGTGTTCATGGACGACTTCTCCGTGTTCGGAGTGTCTTTTGATCTATGTTTGAAAAATTTGGAGACCGTTCTTGAACGGTGTGTGGAAACAAACTTGGTACTAAATTGGGAGAAATGCAACTTCATGGTAACAGAGGGGATTGTGCTTGGCCACAAAGTCTCCTCTAAAGGCCTTGAAGTGGATCAAGCTAAAATTGAAGTGATCGAGAAGTTGCCACCTCCAACCAATGTCAAAGGAATTCTGAGTTTTCTAGGCCATACGGGCTTTTATAGGCGGTTCATCAAAGACTTCTCCAAAGTTGCAAGACCTTTGAGTAATCTACTCAACAAAGATAAGTCTTTCTCCTTTGATGATGAATGTTTAAATGCCTTTCAAATTTTAAAAGAGAAACTCATCACCGCACCCATAATCGTTGCTCCAAATTGGACTTTAAATTTTGAATTGATGTGTGATGCTAGTGATTATGTCATTGGTGCGGTGCTTGGGCAAAGAAAGACCAAAATTTTTCATGCCATACATTACGCGAGTAAAGTTCTAAATGAGGCACAAGTGAATTATGCCACCACAGAAAAAGAATTACTCGCTATTGTGTATGCTCTTGAGAAATTTCGGTCTTACTTGATTGGTTCAAAGGTTGTAGTCTACACTGACCACTCGGCCATTAAATATCTGCTTACCAAGCTGGATTCAAAGCAAAGGCTAATCCGGTGGATCCTTTTGTTACAAGAGTTTGATTTGGAAATCCGTGACAAGAAGGGGTCTGAAAACTTGGTAGCGGATCATTTATACCGGTTGGTCAATGTAGAGGTAACACACCGAGAAAATGAGGCCCGAGAAGAGTTTCCGGATGAGAAAATTTTTCGAGTACAAGTTAGGCCTTGGTTCACAGATTTTGCTAACCACAAAGCAACCAGATTTATACCGGAGGACCTAGCTTGGAATCAAAGACTGAAATTCTTATTGGATGCTAACTTTTATGTTTGGGATGAGCCACATTTGTTTAAGCTAGGAGGTGATAATTTGTTGAGAAGGTGTGTCACTCTTGACGAAGCTAAAAGTATCCTTTGGCATTGTCACAACTCGCCATATGGAGGGCATTACAATGGTTTAAGAACGACAACAAAAGTCCTCCAATCGGGCTTTTATTGGCCAACATTGTTTAAAGATGTAAACCTCCATGCAAAAAGTTGTGACACATGCCAAAGAAGTGGCTGGATTAGAAAAAGAGATGAAATGCCCTTGCAAACAATTTTGGAAGTCGAGGTTTTCGATTGTTGGGGTATTGATTTTGTCGGACCATTCCCCCATCTTTTTCAAACGAGTATATATTGGTTGCGGTTGACTATGTTTCCAAGTAGGTGGAAGCAATTGCGTCACCGAGGGGCGATGGAAAAACGGTGATAAATTTTTTAAAGAAAAACATATTCTCCCGTTTTGGCACCCCTCGTGTGTTAATTAGTGATGGAGGGTCGCACTTTTGTAATGCACCACTCGAAAAAGTCTTAGAGCATTACGGTGTAAAGCATAAGGTTGTAACTCCTTACCGCCCGCAAACCAATGGTCAGGTCGAAGTGTCAAATTGAGAGGTAAAAAGGATTTTAGAAAAGACTGTGTCAAGCTCGCAAAAGGATTGGTTGCAAAAGTTGGATGAGGCTTTGTGGGCGTATCCCACCGCTTGCAAAGCTCCAATCGGTTTAACTCCTTTTCAAATGGTTTATGGCAAGGCATGTCATTTACCAGCTGAATTGGAGCACAAAGCTCTTTGGGCATTAAAACTGTTAAATTTTGATCCGAGCTTGGCCGGCAAAAAAAAAGAAGGTTCAATTACACGAATTGGAAGAAATGAAGAATAATGCGTACCATTCGAGCAAGCTCTATAAAGAGAAAGTAAAAGGATATCATGACAAGAAGGTTTCTCAGAAAGAATTTCGGGTTGGCCAGATGGTTCTTTTATTCAATTCTTGTTTGAAACTTTTTCTGGGAAAATTAAAGTCCAAATGGTATGGACCGTTTTTTATCAAGGATGTCAAGCACTATGGTGCCATAGTAATAGAGGACTTGCAGAAGAAGGAAAGTTAGACCGTGAATGGCCAACGGCTGAAAATATATCTCGGAGGAGAAATTGATCGAGAAAATTGCGTAGTGTTTCTGGATGATCATTGAGATCATCTTGGACCGTCGAGCTCAAACGATGTTAAACAAAGAGCTTGTTGGGAGGCACCCCAACATTGTAAGTATTTACACTGTTTTTATGTTGAAATTGTGTTTGAAAGTATGTTTGGAAGTGTAGTGATGTTGTAGAGTTGGCAGCCCTCACCAAAATAGAATTTTTCTGTTTCTGGTGTAGTTCGCCCGACGAACAGGAAGCTTCGCTCGGCGAAGCTTGTTTTCCTGGCCTTCACTTTTGCGTGGCTGGGTGAAATAGGCTGAGGTGGAAAATAAAATTTAAGGGACCACTGCGTTTTCAGAAAGAAAAAAAGGGGATAAAGGAGAAAGTGATAAGATTGTGTCCCCACTATAAAAGGGTTTGTGGTCCATTTTAGTTCTTTTCCTCATTTGGTAATTTTCTCTATCACCACAAACTAAAACCCTAAGTCTCCCTCTTGCAACTCCTTGTCCCTTTCAAATTCTGTCAACTCTCAAATCATTTTCAAGGTTAGTCTTTAATGGTTTATTTTTGTTAAAATTCTTCCTCTTAATTTTTGTAGTAGAAGCATGTAGTTAGGGCTTACTTTTGGAAATTTAGATTTAGGAGTAGTAATAGTAAATCTCGTTGCATGTTGTTGTTGTTACTTTGTTTGTCTTGTGATATGTGTGGGAACTATGAAGAAGATGAGGGTAAAAGCAGAAATGTGTTTTATTTTGCAAGACGTTGTGTTCGCAGGTTTTCGCCCGGCGAGCATGCAGCGAAGCTTCGCTTCTGCTTCGCCCGGCAAAGCAGCGGCGAGACACCATTCTCAGTTCTATTTGGTTCTTACTGTTTTAACTTATTTTCTTTTCATTTGTTTGTTAGTCTAACGTAATTTCTACTGTTGTGTTGGGTTGTTTTCTTTTGTTCTGTCTTGCAAATGGCTCCAAGAATGAAATCCACCGCTACTAAGAAACAAAAGGGAGCTGTAAGTGGATCTGCTACTCCAGCTGAGTATGATCAGCGTCGTTTTCTGAGTGTTGTGCATGCAACAAGGACAACTAGCCTGGAGGGAAGGCAGATCATTTCGAAATGAAAATTCATCTTGAATCACGAGGGTGACTACCGCAGGGTTCAAGCTATTTTTGAGAGTAAAAAATGGGGACCTTTGCTGAACCCGATGGATCGTGTCAGTTACGAATTGGCAAGAGAGTTTTATGCAAATGCATTGCAGCCGGAGGAAGAACACTTCATGTTCCAAACCTTTTTATCTGAAAAGAAATTTGCTTTAGCTGTGATGAAATCAACAATTTATGGAGTAAGCCATGCACTTTGGGAATTCTGGAAAAAGATGCCTTCACCCAGTTGCTTAAGCAACCTCTTAACCATGAAAAAATTTCAAGTTCAATTTTATATGCAAGAAGGAGTGTTGAGTTGAACGATAACGGTGAGCCTATCAGGTACAACAGAGTGGATATGTGTAACACCCTTTTCTACCCCACGAATAAACACGTCAAAATACACAAAATATCAGAGTAACAATCACCTCAAAGGGTGCACATTTCTCAATAAACTCAAAATAACACAATTGCCCTATACACCAAGGGACTTCCATCAAAATTAAATCAAAAGCCTTCACATGGCAGCAGAATTCAAAACTTCCAATTAAAACGGTTTTCAACAAACGCCATAATAATTCAATTAAACCACATCATCAAATAGCACCAAAATAAAGAAACAACATAGTTCGACTCAAAGGACCCCAACCCGATGTTACACAATCAGAGCAAGACCCTCTAAATCGACCAAAGCAAATAAACTTCAAGTCCTCGAAAACGTCCACTGCTAAACCTGATCACCTTTACGTTACCCACGTGGAGGCAACATTCAAACAGGCAGGGTGAGTAATCACAATTCAATATAAATCATATAAAGAAAAGACATCAACAGGCAACAGTTGTTTTCATCACATACTACAGCTTCTCGCCCTAAACATCATATAAAACATCACATCACCAATATCACTCATACGCAATTATGCAATGCCACCAAGGATGAAATGCAACGTCATAGAATGCATTTGGTACCAAATCGTCATAATAATGGAAACTAGGCCATCAACCCTCCACAAGGGAGCACGTCACAAAATACTCCAATCCGCACAATGGGATTGAAGCCACCACTAGACCGAAGTCCTAAATCATCACTGGACCGAAGTCCTAACATCATTAATAGATTGAAGTATAAATGATATGAATGCATGATGCACAACGTCATAATCATCATCATCAACAAAAGTTATTAAGTGCATCATCATTCATCAAATATCATGTTAATCCACATCGTCATTTAATCATCAAAACATCATGAATCGTCATCTCATAATCGTCAACATACTCATGGTACTTCACATCATCATTTTATCATCAAACATCAAATACAAACATCTAATAAGCATCAATAACATCATATCATCATATAATCATCAAAACATCATTTTCATCACATATAACACGTCAACACATAGCAGAAATTCACCACCACATCACAGCATCAATATAACACAAGACAGATATTTTTCATGAATTTTAATTTAATAAAAAACAATATTTTCAGTTCCAGGTCGCGCTAAGCACGCTATTCACTGCCTCGAAGAGGCGAAATTTCTTCAGACCGCGCTAAGCGGGCTCTGCGATCTCTGCAGAAAAACCCTGCGATAACAGCACTTCCCCATCTGATATTCCACACTCCAAAACCCAGATTTTTCCTCAAATCATCACAGATTATGTTATTATAACCTATAACTATCATATATACATCAATAACAACAATCATCACATAGTAAATCATCACAATTCATCATCCCTAACCTCAATTCCTAGGTTTTCCCACAAAACCCCAATTACCCACAACACCTAATCTTTATATCACAAATATTGTAAAGCGATACTCCCCATACCTTAGAGTTTTGTTTCTTTCGATCTTCTCTCAAAGTTTCGCCGGAAATCTTCTATGCCCTAGCCTCCCTCTCACTTGTTCTTCAGAGCATCTTTTCCTCTTCCTCAAGAAAAATACGAATAATGAGTTCCTTTCACTATTCTCTCTTAAAATACCCCTAAATGTGCTCTTCCCATCTTACCCCCACTAATTCTCCTCAATTGTCCACTTCGCCCTTAATTCCTCTAATATTATTTAATTTAAATAATAATACATCAAATTCCATAACATATGCTATTATTTAATTAAATAACCCAAAACTTCATAAAATCACCGACATCCACACAAATCATCGAAATTCACGAATATAATATTTAAATAAATTAAATATTCTACGAAATTTGGGGCGTTACAACTCTCCCCCACTTAAAGAATTTTTGCCCTCGAAAATTACCTCAAGGGAATAGAGTCGGATATGACTCCCTCATCCGATCTTCACGTTCCCAAGTCCAACTTTCACCAGCTGGTCCACCCCACAACACCTTCACCAAAGTTATGTCTTTACCCCGCAGTTGCTTTGTCTCTTGACCATCGACACACACCGATAATGCTTCCACAGTCAGATTATCCTTCACTTGTACATCATCCATCTGAATCACATGCGACAGATCTGGAATGTACTTCCTCAATTGAGACACATGGAACACGTCATACAAATTCGCAAGTGGCGGTGGTAAAGCAATTGGATAGGCTACCTCTCCTATCCTCTACGATATCTGATATGGACCAACAAAACGTGGAGTGAGCTTCCTAGACTTCAAAGCTCGACCCACACCAGTCACTGGCATCACTCTCAGAAACACGTGATCTCCCTCTTGGAATTCAAGTGCTTTCCTCCTCTTATCATGGTAACTCTTTTGACGACTTTGCAAAGCTTTCATTCTTTCTTGGATCTTCTTAATCTTCTCGGTCGTCTCTTGCACAATTTCAGGTCCGAGTACAACACTCTCGCCCGACTCATACCAACACAACGGAGTCCTACACCTTCTCCCATACAAAGCTTCATAAGGCGCCATTCCAATACTAGCATGAAAACTATTATTGTACGTGAACTCAATCAATGGCAAATGGCTATCCCACGATCCTCCATGATCCAACACACAAGCCCTCATCAAATCTTCTAAAGATTGGATAGTCCTTTCTGTCTAACCATCCGTCTGCGGATGGTAGGCAGAACTCATCTTCAACTTAGTACCCAAAGCATCTTGCAAACTCTTCCAAAATATCGATGTAAACCTCAGATCTCTATCCGAAACAATACTCGAAGGTACCCTATGTAACTTCACAATCTCCTCAATGTACATCTCGGCTAACTTCTGCATGGAATGATTAATCTTCATCGGAAAGAAATGAGCCGATTTATTTAATCTATCCACGATCACCCAAATTGAATCATTTCCCTTAGCAGTCTTCAGAAATCCCACCACAAAATCCATGGAAATACTATCCCATTTCCATTATGGAATCCTCAACGGTTGCATCATACCTAAAGGCTTCTGATGCTTAACTTTCGACTTCTGGTAAGTCAAACACGCATAAACAAACTCTGCAACATCCTTCTTCATACTTGGCCACCAAAACAACTTCTTCAGATCCTGGTACATCTTCGTAGCACTGGGATGAATGCTCAACCTACTTCTATGTCCTTCTTCAAGAATGCTCTTCTTAATATCTGGGAGATCTGGGACACACACCCTATCTCTGAACATCATTACACCATTCTCGTCAATTCGGAAATCTCCTCCGTTACCTTGGTTAATCAAAGTCAATTGGTCAACCAACTTTAAATCAGGTTGCTGTCCCACTCAGATTTCTTCCAGAATACTACTAGTTAACTTCAACATTCCCAACTTCACATTGTCAGGAGTCGCTTCACACATCAAACTCAAATTTCTGAATTGCTCAATCAATTCCAAATCTTTCACCATAAGTATCGACATATGCAATGACTTTCTGCTCAATGCATTAGCCGCTACATTTGCTTTGCCCGGGTGATAACTCAAATCGAAATCGAAATCCTTCAACAGGTCTAACCACCTTCTCTGCCTCATATTCAATTCCTTCTGATCAAATAAGTACTTCAGACTCTTATGATCACTGAACACCTCAAATTTAGAGCCAAACAAATAATGTCTCCAAATCTTTAACACAAACACCACAGCAGCCAATTCCAAGTCATGGGTAGGATAATTCCTCTCATGAACTCGCAATTGTCTCGAAGCATAGGCAACAACTTGTCCATTCAGCATCAATACTCCACCAAGGCCCATCTTCGACGCATCACAATACACCACAAAAGATTCGCTCAGATTAGGCAAAATCAACACTGGAGCAGTAGTCAATCTCTTCTTCAATTCCACAAAACTCTCTTCACAAGCTACATCCCACACAAACGCTTGACCCTTTTGAGTCAACTGAGTCAAAGGTAATGCCAACTTAGAAAAGCCTTCAATAAACTTGCGGTAATAACCCGTTAAGCCCAGAAAACTTCGTATCTCAGTAGCAGACTTCGGAGTCTCCCACTGTAACACGACATCAATCTTAGAAGGATCAACAGCAACACCACCACTTGAAATCACATGGCCAAGGAAACTCACTTCCTTCAACCAGAATTCACACTCCCACAGCTTTCCATACAACTTCTTCTCTTTCAACACTTGCAACACAGTCCTCAAATGCTCAACATGCTCTTCTTCGGATCTAGAATATATCAAGATATCATCGATAGACACCACCACAAACTTATCCAAATACTGATGGAAAATCCGATTCATGTACTCCATGAACACACCAGGTGCATTAGATACACCAAATGGCATCACAGTGTATTCATAGTGTCCATATATCGTTCTGAAAGCCGTCTTCGGAATATCATCAGGCTTAACACGGATCTGATGATAACCCGACCTCAAATCTATCTTGCTGAACAGACAGGCACCTACTAGCTGATCCATCAAATCATCGATTCTCGGTAGCAAATACTTATTTTTGATAGTCACTTTATTCAACTGCCGATAATCAACGCACAACCTCATACCTCCATCTTTCTTCTTCACTAACAACACCGGAGCACCCCACGGAGAAACACTTGGTCGAACAAACTTCTTCTCAAGCAATTCTTCCAGTTGTTTCTTCAATTCACTTAGCTCAGAGGCTGACATCCGATAAGGAGCCATCGACACTAGACTCGTACCTGGTATTAAGTCCACTGCAAAATCTACCTCACGCTCTGGAGGCAAATCATTGATGTCATCTGGAAACACTTCTGGGAGTTCACAGACAACCGGAAACTTCACACTCGCAGCTTCACGATCAATTTGCAATGATGCAAACATTGCAAACACCAATGCTTCGTCTTCCATCAGCTCGTCTACTTGCTTAGCAGACAAGAACATCAACTCCCCACTATCATCAAACTCGGGAAACTCTACAGTCTTGGTATAATAATTGATATGAACACGATTGAACTCCAACCAGTTCATTCCAAAGATCACACCAATTTGGTGCAAGGGTAAGCACACCAAATCCATCATAAAGCTCTTCTCAAAAATCATCACAGGACATCTTAAACACACAAGGGTAGTAGTAACAGAACCATTAGCTGGAGTTTCTATTACCATATTCCCGTTCATGTCGGATAATATCAAACCCAATCTATTAGCACATTCAAGCGAGATAAAAGAATGAGTAGCACCAGTATCAATAATAGCAACCAACTCGATATTATTAATAAAACAAGTACCTCGAATCAGGTTGTCCTTCTCTGGCACTTCGGCACCACTCAAAGCAAACACCCTGCCACTGGTCTGGGCATTGGTCGCAGTCTTCTTCGGCTTCTGGCATTGAGTACTGATATGACCCTTCTCACAACAATTGAAACAGGTCGAACCTTCATCCTTGCAGTCAGTAGGCCTATGCCCTTTCTTACCACATCGATAACACCTCACCATATTATTGGTGCATGCATCAGCACGGTGACCTTGCCCACCACACTTATGACACTTTCCAGAAGCGGGAGCCGCTCCCCCACTTGTCTTCTTCCCATCTGAAGCCTTCTGCTTCTCTTTGTCAGCTGAAGTCGTATAAGGCTTACCCTTATACTGCCCCTTCTTCTCACTCAACTGCTTGTAGTGAACAAATCGAGCTCGGTTGTCCTCATCGTAGATTTTCCTCTTGTCAACTAACTCAGCATACCTGCGGATCTACTGATACCCAATACCCTGCTTAATCTCTAGTCTCAGCCCATTCTCGAAGTTGAGACACTTAGACATCTCAGCATCAGCACGATTGTAGTGCGGATAAGACTTCACTAGCTTCTCGAACTTCGCAGCATACTCCGCCACAGTCATATCTCCTTGCTTCAGCTCAAGGAATTCTACTTCCCTCTTGCCACGAGCATCCTCTGGAAAATACTTGCCCAGAAACTCCTGCTTAAACACGGCCCAAGTTATCATAGTACCAACATCTGTGAGTCTCTGACGGGTATTATCCCACCAGTCTGCAGCCTCTTCTTCCAGCATATGCGTTCCGAACTGAACCTGTTGCTCATCAGAACACCCCATTACTCGAAAAATCTTCTCGATCGCCTTCAACCACTTGTGTGCACTTGCTGGATCATGCGTGCCCACAAAAGTCGGGGGATTGTTCCTTTGAAATTTCCCCAATGCACGAAACTCATCAGGAGCTCCACCATTCGGATTCAGATGCGCCACCACATTGGCAACCGATTCTAACGCGTCAGCAATTGCACGATCATTTCTTCCAGCCATCCTACACACCACCAACAAGGTTAGAAGAATTAAAACATCGACAGTGTACACACACTCGTCGACTGATAGGGACAAACATCAAGTAAAAACCTGACCGGACGGACCGACCAGGCTCTGATACCACTAATGTAACACCTTTTTCTACCCCACGAATAAACACGGAAAAATACACAAAATATCAGAGTAATAATCACCTCAAAGGGTGCACATTTCTCAATAAACTCAAAATAACACAATTGCCCTATACACCAAGGGACTTCCATCAAAATTAAATCAAAAGCCTTCACATGGCAGCGGAATTCAAAAATTCCAATTAAAATGGTTTTCAACAAACGTCATAATAATTCAATTAAACCACATCATCAAATAACACCAAAATAAAGAAACAACATAGTTCGACTCAAAGGACCCCAACCCGATGTTACACTATCAGAGCAAGACCCTCTAACTCGACCAAAGCAAATAAACTTCAAGTCCTCGAAAACGTCCATTGCTAAACCTGATCACCTGCACGTTACCCACGTGGAGGCAACATTCAAACAGGCAGGGTGAGTAATCACAATTCAATATAAATCATATAAAGAAAAGACATCAACAGGCAACAGTTGTTTTCATCACATACTACAGCTTCTCGCCCTAAACATCATATAAAACATCACATAAAACATCACATCACCAATATCACTCATATGCAATTATGTAATGCCAACAAGGATGAAATGCAACGTCATAGAATACATGTGGTACCAAATCGTCATAATAATGGACACTAGGCCATCAACCCTCCACAAGGGAGCACGTCACAAAATACTCTAATCCGCACAATGGAATTGAAGCCACCACTGGACCGAAGTCCTAAATCGTCACTGGACCTAAGTCCTAACATCATCAATAGACCGAAGTATAAATGCTATGAATGCATGATGCACAACTTTATAATCATCATCATCAACAAAAGTTATTAAGTGCATCATCATTCATCAAATATCATGTTAATCCACATCGTCATTTAATCATCAAAACATCATGAATCATCATCTCATAATCGTCAACATACTCATGGTACTTCACATCATCATTTTATCATCAAACATCACATACAAACATCTAATAAGCATCAATAACATCATATCATCATATAATCATCAAAACATCATTTTCATCACATATAACACGTCAACACATAGCAGAAATTCACCACCACATCACAACATCAATATAACACAAGACAGATAATTTTCATGAATTTTAATTCAATAAAAAACAATATTTTCAGTTCCAGGTCGCGCTAAGCGTGCTACTCACTGCCTCGAAGAGGCAAAATTTCTTCAGACCGCGCTAAGCGGGCTCTGCGATTTTTGCAGAAAAACCTTGCGATAACAGCACTTCCCCATCTGCGATTCCACACTCCAAAACCCAGATTTTTCCTCAAATCATCACAGATTATGTTATTATAACCTATAATTATCATATATACATCAATAACAACAATCATCACATAGTAAATCATCACAATTCATCATCCCTAACCTCAATTCCTAGGTTTTCCCACAAAACCCCAATTACCCACAACACCTAATCTTTATATCACAAATATTGTAAAGCGATACTCCCCATACCTTAGAGTTTTGCTTCTTTCGATCTTCTCTCAAAGTTTCGCCGGAAATCTTCTATGCCCTAGCCTCCCTCTCACTTGTTCTACAGAGCACCTTTTCCTCTTCCTCAATAAAAATACGAATAATGAGTTCCTTTCACTATTCTCTCTTAAAATACCTCTAAATGTGCTCTTCCCATCTTACCCCCACTAATTCTCCTCAATTGTCCACTTCGCCCTTAATTCCTCTAATATTATTTAATTTAAATAATAATACATCATATTCCATAACATATGCTATTATTTAATTAAATAACCCAAAACTTCATAAAATCACCGACATCCACACAAATCACCGAAATTCACGAATATAATATTTAAATAAATTAAATATTCTACGAAATTTGGGGCGTTACAATATGACTCCGGAGGCCCAGGCTATTCTGCTATTGCTTTCGTACAATGTTAGGCCAAGACTGCATAGGTCCTCTGTGCCTCTCGAGACCGGCTTACTCATGTACTGCATTATGGAGAATTTGGAAGTTGACATTGCGCAGGTTATAGCAAATGAAATGAAAATTTTTGTGGAAAATACAAGGAGGCCTGGAGTTCACTCTGCTGCACCAATAATTTTTCCATGCCTTGTTCAGTCTCTTTGCAACAAAAATTGGGTCCTTGAACAAAATGTTGTGAATGAAAAAAGGAGAGGGCTTATTGATGATGATTATATAGATAAATATTGCAAAGTAAAGTTGGCTGCGAGTAAGAAAAAGAAGAGAGGGGCTGTTGGCGAAAGTTCTCAGCCTCAATCAAATGAGCCAACATGAGCCCATGGATTTCTCTACTTGGGACCCTAGGATGAGGGCTGCTTTCAATTACTTATGGGACATGGGCACATCAATTCACAGGTCAAACAAATTTAATTTTAATTATATGCAACAAATCTATCAGTACTAGATGAACCCCTTGGAGGTCACCCTGTTTCCTTCAAGGGAGGACTTCAACGCTTATGCAAATTGGCCTGGGGACAGGCGTCCTTTCTTTTCGGAGGGGGAAGGTACAATTGGATATGCTGGTGGTGATGATGTTGCGGGAAATGCTGTTGGTGATAATGCCGATGTGGACATGTTTTGATGAGTTTGGAGGATAGGCTTGAAAGTGAAGGAATTTTTATTGCTTTTATCATTTAATTTCAGTTTTGAAGAAGTGGTTTAGTTTGTTCTTCTCTTAGGCGAGAATTTTGATGAATTTTGATGTATGCCGGAAGGGCAAGACACACTTTGGGTGTTAAAACACCAAGTTAGTAATGATAATTCTGTTTTAAGTGTTTATTTGGCTTGTACAAAGTTTTAGTTTTAGTTTTCCTTTGATGTTTGGAAAGTAAATTGTAGGCACAAGAAGTTTGAGAAAAATGAAAAGGAGACCTTATTGCCTTTATGCATGTGGTGATGATAAGCTTCTTGGCATGAGCACAATCAAGGTGTGAAATTGACTTTGTAGAATCATAATGTGAATGTGAAATTTATACTTTTTGAAAAATTGGTTAATGCAATGTTTTGTAAACTCATGGTCATTTTGAATCAATTAGGACATTACTACAAATGTGAGTTGCCTTAATTGTTCACAAATTCTATAGGGATTGAAGTAGTCATTCTTTAACTCAAATAGTTTATGTTTAATCTTGCTTGTTTATTTTGAAATTGTGGAAACATAGAAATGATCAAGGCAATGTTTGAGCACTTTGAGTATAGCCACCATTCCAAAAACACCTCAAGTCACCTTGTGAGTGTGCGCGTATTTGAAACCTCTTTTGAGCCTAAAAGAATTTTTTTATGAATCATGAACCCAAATTTTAACCCGTTGTGAGTTTATGACAATGTTGAAGTTAAGAAGAATGGTTTATTTTGAAAAGAGAAAAAGGATTTGGTGATACAATGCATTCTAAGACAAAGAAATCAAAAAAAAAAAAAGAAGAAAGAAAAAGAACACAAAGCAAAAAGAAAAGAAAATCAAAATAAGAGAATGCATTGTGAAAGAAAGGAATAAGGAGTGAACAATAATGAAACATTTGAAAAAGAAATGCTCTTCATAGTTTTTACCCTTTCTTGTTTCAATGACCGTGTACATATGCCCCTTGTTTTTAACCCTAACCAAGTTACAACCGATAAAATTCCTTTTGTGATCTTTGTTTTCGTAGTTTTCATGAATTGTAAGATGATTGCATAAATTGTTTTGGATGTGGCACGATTACTTATGAGTGTGTTTTGTCTTGTGTAAATAATATTGTGCATAATGCGTGTGAGTATTTAGGTGATTCAATTCGAGCTTGAGGGTACTTGATGTTGCATTGTATAATTTTGTGATTAGGATTTGAGTCATATTCATGTTTTGATCCTATGAGTGCTTAGAAGTAGATTGTGCGTGCAAATTGTCGAGTTTGAACCATGCGTGCTATCAGTTGGTTGGGTGTGTGAAAGCTTTTCTTGTGATTTTTGTAAAAAATTCCTTTGATTGAGGGCAAACAAAGATGCAAGTTGGGGATAGTTTGTTAGGTGTATAGAAATGCTAGTTTTTATATCCAAATTTGACACCTTTAAGCTCTTTTTATTGCTCTAATTAGAAAATGACTTATCTATTAAGCAATTCTTGCATTTTTTGTGAACATTAGATAGTTTGACGTGTTTGTTAATTTGGTAGTGAAAATATGTCAAAAGGTTGCAGCTCGTTGCGGAAGAAAACTCGAAGAAACGAAAAATGCGCGTGTCTGCAAATATTAGAGCTTCGCCCGGCGAGCATGAAGCGAAGGAAGGTTACTTCGCCCGGCGAAGCAACTGCGAGAGGAAATGTATCTTGAAAGTCCAATTCCAGTAGCTAGAGGACTTGGCTCTCTGGGTAATTCGCCCGACGAAGATGGATTCGCCCGGCGAGGATGAGGCGAGAGATTTAATTAATTTCAATTCAAGTTCCAGTAGCTCCCAGGTTTGGTTCGCTGGGTGATTCGCCCAGCGAATTTGGATTCGCCCGGCAAAGGATTGTAGCGCCCGACGAAGGTAGATATTTTATGATGGACCAGCTGGCACTGTAGCTGTCACGTGGCCTCATTTGAGGGCTTCGCCCGATGGAAGAAGGCACTCGCCCGGCGAAATTTCCTGGGAAGAAAGTAGTATTTAGGTAGTTTTGAAGATATTTTGTGGATTAACACCTTTTGAAAAGAATCATTGTAACCTAGAAACACATTTGGAGCTAAAAAACTTCATCTTTTATTATTTTTCTTAGAATCCAAAGCTTTTATGCTTCAATCCTTGATCCATTGAAGATTGATGCAACAAAAGCTTTGTCCATTACTTGTTGATCAAGCTACCATAACAATGGGTAGCTAAACAAAACTTGGGTCAAGATTAGTGGTAGGTAATATTTCATTTTGTATGTATTGATCTTAATTGTAGCATTTGAACTTTATTGATGATAAATATAGAGGAAAAACTTTGTTTATATGGTTTATATTTTGTTTTAGTTCATGATTGAGAAATATGTTCTAAAACTTGACCTAAGTTTCAATCCATCAATAATCATGAGGATAGAGATAGTTTTGAAAGTCGATGTTCATAAATATTGATCTTGAATGTTATCATATTGATAGTTGGAGTGAGAGATCATCTAAGAACCAATATGGTAAATCCCATAACAAGTGTTAGAGATAAACTTGTTGAGAGGATATGTGGTTATATTCATCGTTAACAAGTTCACATCCTTTATCGAGTAAATACGTACGAAACGGATTATCGGACCCTAATCTTGGCATGCTTTTACCAAATCTTTAAAACCAATTTCTTTACCGTTACTATTAAACTCTTATGCAAACGACCCGTTGCAAAACCATGAAAATATTTGTTACTCTAAGTTTAAAATGTTTTCGACTATAGAACTGCGATAATACACCTACAATCCCTGTAGAGACGGTAAAACACCCCCGAAATACTTTTCAACAGAATTCTTATATTGTTGATTGTTGGTTGTTTTGGATCTTGAATCTTGATAACTTCTCCTCAATATCAATGGACTTTGGGTGTCAATTTTATTCACCAAAAGAAGTGATTGATATTGATGATGATTTAATCTATTTCAGATTCAAATTAGTGTTTCTTTTCATCTTGACCTCTTTCTTCTTCTTCTTTTTTCTTGTTTGGTCGATGAGATCTCCAAATTGATGATTGTTGATTTTCAAAGATGTTTAATCTTCATTATTTCAAATCTATGGGTGAATGATCATTTGGATCATTCTTCATACTTTTGAATCATGGTAGATTTCCTTTGATAAATCGATATGAAATCTTGATTATGATTAGATCGTTCCCTTTTTCTTTTTGTGTGGCATGTTTTAGGAGAGTGATTTACATATCACTTCTCTAACATGTGTTAACACTAATATTGTTATTGACCGGCCTCCCATAGTATAATCTTCCTTATAGATAGTGCTACGGTTTCTTAACATAGCGCTACATGTGTCCTGTATCGGAAAATGATCATTCGTGGCTCAAACTTACGTTTGAAAGTCCAAGTATGATTGGTTATTTGTCTTGGGTCCATTACTTATGAAACTGGTTGTTATGAGGCTTTGATTTTATCAATCCTCTAATGAGTCTTCATTAACTTTGGCCTAAGTTCATTATTTAACCATCGTTGATCATTTGTTCTAACAACTAATCACTAACTCACTAACAATATTATTGTACTAATTTTTTTTATGTTTCCTTCTCGCTCCCTATCTCTCTTTTACTTTTATGCTCCATTGTTATTATCTCATATCATATTATTGTTTATGCTTCTGCCGCTCTTTTTCTTTTGTGCATTTGGACTATACTTCGTTTAAAACATTAATAAATACTTAAACCACTGAAATATTTGGTTCTCTTAATCTTGCGTTCTTGTGGATGGACCTAGACCTTGGACTTCAATGCTACTGGAACGGCAGCTCCGGTGATGATGAGAGACGGCGCGGGGGGGGGGGGGGGGGGGGTGGGGGGGTGTACCTGCAAGGTACTCCGACGCTCAAGTGAGAGAGTGAACAGAATATAAGCAAATACAGAAAGGGTGAATGGTAGGAAGAAAGTGTCTAACCTGACCCTCTCAAATGAGAGGGTATTTATAGAGAGCCCCCAGCGCGGGGCCAATGGTTACCTGCAATGGGCTGGATCAACTAGGCTCACTCCAAGTAACTGGCAGGCCTTACGTGTAGTAGTGAAGACCAGCACGTGGTCTTCGCCCTAGAGTAACTGCTCCTAGATTTCCGGAAGTAGGGCAGACTGAATCTTTCGAAAGTGGGAGGTTACTTGGAACGTGTCCACGCGGGGTGGACCGTTGGGTGCTCCTCGCGGGGGAGGAGCCTCGTGTGGTCGAGGAGATGTGTTAGATGTCAATCATGATATATTTGAGTATGAGTTATTTGGCATTTTTCATGACTTTTCATGTGGAATAGGTTGATTTTAGTGTGAATTGATGTTGTTATGCATTATTTGAAATATACTTGTGGTGCTTGTAATTTGTGTGCTAAATGTGCAGAAATAGGAGTGAAAAGATCAAAGTTGGAAGACCCAAAGAAATAGTGCAAGCTGCCAAAGAATTGAAATCAACAACAGTGTTCGCTAGGCGAGTGTTGGCGAAGGTGCCAGCGAAGGTTCGCCTAGCGAACGTCAGCGAGCATGCCAGCGAAGGGTGGCAGAAAGTGTGCAAAACTTACAGTAGGAAAACTGGGTAAATTCGCTGGGCGAGTAGGCCAGCGAATGCTCGCTGATATGCTCGCGGGGCGAATGTGCCAGCGAAGGGTGGCAGAAACTTTCCATTTTTGAAAACACCCAAGCTTCGCTGGGCGAGGGTTGCAGCGAATGCTCGCGAAGCGAATGTTTTGGTTCGCCTAGCGAACCCACGATAATTCTGAGGGGCGGTTTAAGTCTGAGGCACTTAAATGTGCCATATTTTTGGGCATTCGCTGGGCGAATGAAAGGCTTCGCTGGGCGAATGGTGCTGTTTGGAAATGTGTATAAATAGAATTGTTACTTTTTGGAACAGGGATCTTGCTCATTTTTACATTAGAATTAATTGTTTACAGTATTTTGTTCAGAAAAGCTTGTATTTTCATTGGAGAAGCTGATTTTGCATCCATTCTCGATTATTCGTTGTGGATGCTCATTCATCTCCTCTCTTTACTTGTCATCCAAGCTACCATGAGAAGTGGTAGCTAATCACTCAATGTTGAGGTTAGAGGTAGTTGATTCTGTTTTTATGTATTGATATTGATCTCTTGTATATGAACAAAGTCTTTGATCAATATAGATGATGTTGTTTTCTCTTAATGATCCATTTGTGAATTGTTTTGCTCTAGACATAGACTTTACAACTCTTGACCTAACAATTTCATCTCTTAAAAACCAAACTCTAGACATAGATTTGGGATTTGCTATTCGCATTGTATTGATCTTAATGATCGTTGCTTAGATTGTTAGCGTGAGACATCATCTAACGGTCTAAACAACGGTACTCACGATTCCGCTTTAGACATAAACGTAGTCGGGAGGATACGCGGTTATATTGGTTGGAAACCGAGTTCATATGCTTGATTAATTGTTTATACATGAATAGGATTGATGAAACCTAACCTTAACATGCTTTTATAAAAATCTTTGTGACCTAATTAATCTTTTGCTACAAGTGAATGATAACAACAAGTGAAACTTTTGAAAACCTTAACTTAGAATATCACAACTATTGAACGGCTGGCATCAAATATCCGACAATCCCTGTGGAGACGATAACAAAAACCCACACTGATATTCAATTCGAACAAATTGGCGCCGTTGCCGGGGATTGTTAGTTGATATTGCAAGCATTGCGATAGTTGAGTTATTGTAAGCTGTTACCGCTTTATCTTGAACTTGTTAATCTGTTTGTTAGTGTGCAGACTTAGTTTATGCGAGGGAAACTACCGGCGGACCAACTTCTTTTCGATCCTGAGATTGAAAGAACCGCTCGTAGAATCAATAGCCGAACTAGAAGAAGGAGGCAGCTAGCGAAACAGAGGCGAGAACAAGAGGAGAGTACATCTGCACCACCACCATATCCACACATACTTCCAATTATAGAGGGAGATCCACCACCACCACCACCACCTGCTTCTAGGCCTTGTATAAACAGTCCGAGGCATAATGCTCAGTTCGCCCGTCATGCAAACAACGGTCGTCATGCTGAGATGAAGACCGGAATCCTCCAACTGTTATACCAAAGTCCCTTTACGGGTATGGATTATGAAGATCCTTTCACCCATTTGACAAAATTTTATGAAATCGCTGGAGCGACGGGTGCGCTGGAAGCAGAAGAGGAGTCTCTGTTCAAGAGACTATTCCCGCATTCCCTCATTGGGAAGGCCAAGGAATGGTACCTTGATCAGTCAACTGCCATCATGACTGATTGGAATGCTTTGGAAGAAAAATTTTTGGAAAGATTATTTCCGCACACTCGGTTCATGGAAGCGAAGACCGCTATAGCTGTATTCACACAAGGAGCTAACGAATCTCTTAACGAAGCTTGGGAGAGGTTCAAATTAATGTTACGAAAGTGCAAAGGCCATGGTTTCGATGAATTGTCACAGATTCATATATTCAGAAATGGGTTGCAGCTAGTACACAAAACCTTGTTGGATGCCACTGCGGGTGGGTCTTTGTTAAGCAAAACTGCAGCGGAAGCCACTGCTATCATTGATAAAATGGCCTTGAATGATCATCAAGGCAGTCACAATCGGGGACCAGCTCAACGAACGCCGGGTGTGTTGGAATTAGGAACAAGTGACGCTATCCTTGCACAAAACAAATTGTTATCACAACAGGTTGAGCTGTTAACAAAGCAAATGTCTAAGCTGCCTCAACAATTCAAGGAGATGCATGAATCTTCAAGTAAAAAGGTGCAAGTGTTAGTGTGTGAGTTATGCAGAGGTGACCATTTGACCGGTTATTGTCCTCCGGTTGTGGAGGAAGCGAACTATGCGGGAAATCAAAGTTACCAACCCCGTCCTCCGTATCAACAAGGCAACCAAGGTTACCAACAACAGGGTAACCAAGGTTATCAACAACCATGGAGACCGTAAGAAGCCGGGCCATCAAACCGTCAACCTTACCAAAATTACACCCAACCTTCGCAAGCTCCCGTTGGAAATTCAAAGATGGAAGATACTCTAACACAATTTATGCAAATATCCATGTCTAATCAAAAGAATACAGATGCTGCGATAAGGAACCTCGAAACACAAGTCGGGCAATTATCTAAACAATTGGCCGATCAACAAAAAGGTCCCTTTACGGCAACTACTCTTCCTAATCCGAAAGATTGTAAAGCGATTATTATAAGAAGTGGACGTGAGATTGACATGAATGTGGGTAAAAGAGTAATGGAGGAGGTTGTGGTTGAAAAAGAACATGTGAGTGAGGAATTAGAAGTAGAAAAGAATGTCGAGGGTGTTGTAGTTGAAAAAGAGATAGAAAAAAATGAGAGAGAAAAAAAAGAGAATGAGAGAAAAATTGATAATGAGGAAAGAGTGAAAAGAACGAAAAAAGGAAAAGAGCCGGTGAGTAATATTCTGATACAACACTTACCTTATCCGCATGCTCCTACGAGGAAAGATAGTGCAAGGCATTATACTCGGTTTATGGATATTTTTAAACAGTTGCAAATAAATATCCCATTTTCCGAGGCCTTGGAACAAATGCCCAAATACGCTAAATTCATGAAGGACATCCTTACGAAGAAGAAAAGATACACAGATCAAGAAACTATTATGGTGGATGCGAGTTGTAGCGCAATCATTCAACGGACTCTCCCTCGGAAAGAATGTGATCCGGGAAGAGTTACATTGCCGGTTACGATTGGAAACATGTATGTGGGCAATGGGTTGATTGATTTGGGTTCTAGCATCAACTTGATACCATTATCGATTGTGAGACGCTTAGGCCAGATGGAATTAAGGTCCACTCAAATGACTTTGCAACTCGCCGATAAATCCACTACCCGTCCTCACGGTGTAGCGGAAGACGTGTTGGTCAAGGTGGACAAATTTTTGTTTCCAATTGATTTTGTTGTCATTGAAATGGATGAGGATGAGGATGCACCTTTGATTCTTGGAAGGCCTTTCATGAAAACTGCCCGTATGGCAATTGACATGGACGATGGTCTCATGAAAGTGAGAGTCCAAGATGAAGAGGTTTGTTTTAATCTTTATGATGCAATGAAGCACAAGAAGGATAAGGGTGATTGTTTTCGAATTGATGTAACGGAAGAAGCAAGTTCGGGGGTGAAAAATCAAATTCATGTCATTGAACCGTTACAAAGAGCTTTAGATGAGTCCTTGGAAATATTCTCGGTTGAAGAAGAACAAGCTTTAGAAGAGTGTTTATTGGAACTTGAAGCTTTGGATGAAATGCAACCATGGGAATATGAAGAGGAGATTCTAAAAAAATTAGTTAATGATGATGAACCACCAAAAATTGAATTGAAAATGTTACCTTCCAACTTGAAGTATGCTTTCCTTGATGAAGGAGGGAATAAACCGGTGATCATAAGTAATATTTTGTCTGAAAATGAGGAAAACCGATTAATTCAAGTGCTGAAAAAGAATCAAGATGCAATGGGATGGACATTGTCCGATCTCAAAGGCATTAGTCCGTCATATTGCATGCACCGTATTTTTCTGGAGGAGGATTTTAAACCGGTTGCTCAACCTCAACGCCGCCTTAATCCAATCATGAAAGAAGTGGTCAGAAAAGAAGTGGTGAAAATGTTGGACGCCGGAATGATTTACCCTATTTCCGACAGCCCATGGGTTAGTCCGGTGCATGTGGTTCCAAAAAAAAGTGGAATGACGGTGGTTCGAAATGACAAAAATGAGCTTATTCCAACAAAGACTGTTACCGGGTGGAGGATGTGTATCGACTATCGTAGGTTGAACAAAGCTACGAGAAAAGATCATTTTCCTTTACCTTTTATGGATCAAATGCTCGAACGTCTCTCCGGTCAAGAATTTTATTGTTTTTTGGACGGTTATTCGGGTTATAACCAAATCATTGTTAACCCGGATGATCACGAAAAAACTGCGTTTACATGTCCGTTCGGAATCTTTGCTTATAGAAGGATGCCGTTTGGATTATGTAATGCACCGGCCACTTTTCAGCGGTGTATGCAAGCTATCTTCGCGGACTTGATCGAAAAGACAATCGAGGTCTTTATGGATGATTTCTCAGTTTTTGGGCAATCGTTTGATTTGTGCTTGAAAAATCTGGATACGGTGTTGGAGCAGTGCGTGGAAACTAATCTGGTTCTTAACTGGGAGAAATGCAATTTCATGGTTAAAGAGGGAATTGTGCTCGGTCACAAGGTGTCTTCAAAAGGCCTAGAAGTTGATAAGGCTAAAGTGGACTTAATCGAGAAATTACCACCGCCGATGAATGTCAAAGGAATACGGAGCTTTCTTGGACATGCCGGGTTCTACCGGAGATTCATCAAGGACTTCGCAAAGGTCGCGAAGCCGTTGAGCAACTTGCTTGTCCAAGGTAAGGTTTTTGACTTTGACGAGTCATGTCTTTGTGCTTTAATTTTCTGAAAAACAGTTTAACAACTTCACCGATAATCGTTGCACCAAACTGGAAAATGAATTTTGAATTAATGTGCGATGCTAGCGATTATGCGGTGGGGGCTGTTTTGGGACAAAGAAAAACGAAGGTTTTCCACGCTATACATTATGCGAGCAAGGTGCTAAATGAGGCTCAAATTAATTATGCGACAACTGAAAAAGAGTTGCTCGCCATAGTGTATGCGTTGGAGAAGTTTCGTTCTTATTTGATTGGTGCGAAAGTCATCGTTTACACTGACCATACCGCTATAAGGTATCTGCTTACCAAACCTGATTCTAAGCAGAGGCTTATTAGGTGGATCCTTTTGTTACAGGAATTTGATCTTGAAATTCGTGACAAAAAGGGATCCGAAAATTTGGTAGCAGATCACTTATCTCGTTTGGTAAACGTTGAGGTGACCAAGAATGAATTTGAGGTAAAAGAGGAGTTCCCTGATGAAAAACTTTTTAGAGTGCAAGTTAGACCGTGGTTCGCCGACATGGCTAACCACAAAGCCACCGGATTGATACCGGACGGTCTAACGCACCACCAAAAATGGAAATTTTTGTCTGATGCCAAGTCATTTGTATGGGATGAACCCCATTTATTTAAACTTGGTGTCGACAACCTCCTCAGAAGGTGTGTGTCAGTGGAGGAAGCCACGAGTATTCTGTGGCACTGTCATAACTCTCCTTACGGAGGACACTTTAATGGGTTGAGAACGGCCACTAAAGTCCTACAATCGGGCTTTTATTGGCCGTCCTTATTCAAAGATGCGCATGCGCATGCCCTTAGTTGTGACAGGTGCCAGAGAAGCGGCGGTATTTCACAGCGGCAAGAAATGCCATTACAAAATATGTTAGAAATCGAAGTTTTTGACTGTTGGGGGATCGACTTTGTCGGTCCATTCCCATCTTCGTTTTCTAATGAATATATTTTGGTCGCTGTGGATTACGTTTCCAAGTGGGTAGAGGCGATAGCTTGCGCTAAAGCCGATGGAAAAACTGTGGTAAAATTTTTGAAGAAAAATATTTTTGCACGTTTTGGTACTCCTCGAGTGTTAATAAGTGATGGAGGATCTCACTTTTGTAACACTCAGCTTGACAAAGCTTTGGAGCAGTATGGTGTGAAGCACAAGGTTGCTACACCATATCATCCACAAGCTAACGGTCAAGCAGAGGTATCTAATCGTGAAATTAAACGGATTTTAGAGAAAACTGTTGCAGCCTCGAGAAAGGATTGGGCGAATAAACTTGATGATGCTTTGTGGGCGTATCGGACCGCTTTTAAGGCTCCGATCGGTCTCACACCGTTTAAATTGGTCTATGGTAAGAATTGTCACTTGCCGGTAGAGTTGGAGCACAAGGCATTTTGGGCCTTAAAATTTTTGAATTTTGATCCAACTCTAAGCGGGGAAAGAAGAAAAGTACAATTACACGAGTTGGATGAATTGCGCCTTCAGGCGTACGATTCCAATAAACTGTATAAGGATCGTGTCAAGTCTTACCATGACAAAAGAATTATCATCAAACATTTTGAGGTCGGACAGCTGGTCTTATTGTTCAATTCTCGATTAAAATTGTTTCCCGGAAAATTACGATCTAAATGGTCCGGACCTTTTCGGATTGTGGAAATCAAGCCCTATGGAGCAATCGTAATTGAGGACACAAAGTCAAAGGAAAGTTGGACTGTCAATGGACAGAGGCTGAAAGTTTATCTTGGAGGAGATTTCGAGCGGAATCCCGCCATTGTTCCCTTCCGCGATCCGTGAGATTGCGGTGGGCCGTCGAGCTTAGCCGACGTTAAACAAGCGCTGGTTGGGAGGCACCCCAACATTGTAAGTATTTCTGTTATTTCTGCTTTGAGAATGTTTAGATATCACTATGAAGCTTAAAAAAATGGTGGCAGTTTGGAAAATTTTTGAAAATTTTGGTCTTGTTCGCTGGTGTTCGCCTAGCGAGCTGTGGCGAGCATTCGCTGGCCTTCGCTCCGCGAACCCAGCGAGGCAGACCAACCCAAGTTCCTGCCACACCAGAAAAAAATTGATTGTGGGTGGGCCACCAAATTGGGCCCAAGACCCACTTTGAATTCTGATTAGAGGGGGGAAAACCCTAGCCTCTTGACCTCTTCATCATTTCCCTCCGTGTCATTCTTTTCCTTTCATTCCCTCTTGTACACTTCAACACTCATCTCCTTCTACTTTCCAATTGCCCTACTCCACCATTAACAGTGCGAAATTCAGGTTTGTTTACTCTTTACAATTTATTTCTGTAGGCATTGTTTATTTTCTTAAGTGATCAATATGGGTTTGGTGAAAAATTGGTATGCTCTGTCATATTATTTGTGTCTTGCATGTTAGAAACTACATAAGCAATATGACTAGAATGATATTTGAAATTAGGAGATGGGAGAGGGACTGTTTGTAACTGTGTTTTTCTGAAAAATCGTGCCTTCGCTGGTTCGTTCGCCTCGCGAGTCTGCGCGAGCATTCGCCAGACTTCGCCTAGCGAGTCTGGCGCGAACAGAGGCAGATTTTTAATTTTTTTTCTTGTCAATGCAGAGCTCTGGCTGGTTGTTTTTAGTTGCTAATGCGTTTGTTGCCCTTTGTTTGGTTTCATTGTTTGTTATGTGCAGATGGCACCAAAAATGGCGATTCACGCGGCTAAGAAGCGAAAGGCTCAAACCTCCAGACAAGTGCCCGTGCGATTTGACGAAGAACGATTCAGGGGAGCTAAGCAGGCTGCCAGGTACGAGACCCTTGAAAGAAAGACCATCCTGCCGGAGAAAAGATTCCTTCTTAGTGATCGAGGAAGTTACCGAACAATTGATGCACTTTTCGTGGCAAAGAAGTGGGATCGTCTAATGATGCCGCTGGATGGGTACAACATTGAAATTGTTTGGGAATTTTTTGCGAATGCATTACCGGATGATGGTGAAAGATTCAGTTGGGCCTCTTGGGTTAGAGGTACTGTTGTGAGGTTTGATCGTAGGACGATCAGCACTGTTTTGGGAGATCCTTTACCGTTGGTTGGGACTGAGATCGATGCCTATCATCGAGACTTGCATCTTCATCGTGATATTGAGAAGATGACTCGGGATTTGCTTCTTGAAGGTAAAGAAGTTGCGCGAAATTCCTCCGGGGTGCCGGTTAGGTTCAGAAGGGTGGACATGTTGCCCTTGGTTCAGGTTATTTTATTGTTTGTGCTCACTAACATTTGTCCCAGGTCGTATCATAGTACAATTCCTATTGCTCTGGCTCATCTTATCCACAGCATTCAGCAGAATGTCCAGATTGACGTGGCCCGCATCATCGCGGATGAAATCAGGGCAGTTGTGTTAAGTGGTTCGGGAGGTACGGCGGCGCGCAAGAATGCCCCGCTTATTTTTCCATGTCTGATCATGTCCTTGTGTGCTCACGCTGGTGTTGATATGCCAGCCCGCAGGCAGGTCACTATTCCATCTGCTATTGATGATCGGTATGTGGATAAGTTCTGTAAGGCTAGAGGGATGGTTGGAGCCTCTTCTAGTGCTGGTGCTGATGATGCTGCTGAAGCTGAGGAGGGTTCTGAGCCGGCAACGCCGGCCTATTATCCATATCAGCAGGAGATCTGCAATTATAACTGGGATTGGATGGCTGCCCAGCAGCGTGCTATGACGGATATTCATGATTCCTTGCAGGCTCTTCAGTTGCAGATCCGTGACCCTTCTTCTGAGCATCTTATGATGACTAGGGAGCAGTTCCTAGTGCATGCTGGTTGGCCTGAGGCCAGACCAATATTTGGAGGGGGTGAGGACGATGCTGATGACGATGTTGATGATGATGAGGCTACTTCTGCTGGAGGTGAGGAGGAGCACTTGGACGATGATGATGAGGAGGATTGATTTTTTTTGTGATCTTAGACTTGTGTACTTCCTTTGGTCTCCAAAGTGAAGTTTTCTTATATTATGTATTTTTCAGCTTTTACTAGTTAAGTATTAATGTACTCGTACCCGTGTGGTACTTTTTGGAATTATGTAGGTGTTTTATACACCAGGCACTTTATGACATTATTAGTAATAATTATGGTTTGTAGTAAAAAAAATTTTGTTTCGCTTTACTAATAATTGTTGGTTTTTAATTATAGTAAGTGTGTTTTTGTATGTGTTATTTTGATTTTTCTTCTTTAATGGTGGAACTTTGGGAAGTAGGTTGGACTCTTGGGATTATAGAGAAATTCCTCCAAGATGTGAGGGCGATGATAGTACCGTAAGCATGGTGTTGCGAAAAGGTATATCGTTACCTTGATTCAAGAATTTTTTATGTTTAAGAATTTTGTGTCTTGGGCAAGTGTAAATGTGTTTCATGTTACAACTTCTTTTGAATACATATGTCATTTTAGGATCTGAAGCTAGTAAAGTGAGAAGCCTCAAAATTGTATCATATGTCAAGGAGTGTTGATGAATGTTGTCTTTATTTTTAATTCATGCCTTATCTTGTGATCGTGTGATTTTGTGGAAGTAGGAGAAGTGATCAAGGCAATTTTTGTTAGTGAGCACAACTATGCCCAAATATTATTTAACCTGTGAGCAGTGAGCATTCGGTAGCCCCTTTGAGCCTAAACAGTTTAGAACTCAATTGAATGATGAACTTGTTTTATGTACATAATTTGCTAGTTGGTTCATCATTGAATTTAATGAGTTTCTAACATTTTCTTCTTGTACCTTTGTAAATTGTTTATTTTGACTTCCTTGCCCTAAAAAGCAAGGAACATTCACTTTAGGTGGAGTTGAAAATGAGTTGGGGAGAGAATAAAAAGGAAGATAGGTGCATTACTCCTAATTATGAAAAGAAAACATTTTTCAAGCAAGCATGTCAAAAGAAGAGTGTGAAAATATTGTACAAAAGAGAAAATGCTTGCTTGAACGAAAAAATATAATAGAATCAAAGAGTGCGCACGGTAGTTTGTGAAGGTGGAATGACAATTTGGTGAAATGAAGTGTGTTGTGGAAATAAGTACATAGTGAATGTTCTTTTGCGTCGGCATTTTCGTTTCATAGACCTTTAGAAATGTCCCTTTTTTGTTCACCCGACCAAGCTACATCCCTTGAAGTCCTTAGTGATCTTTTACTTCCATAATTTCTGTTATGATCATTGAGATATGATATGAATTGCTTAGTATTGCATCATTTGTCAAGTGAGTTTAATTGTCCCGTGCTTGTACGCGCCTTTGCCTTCAATCCTATTTCGAAGAGGAGTGTAGAATGACATGTGTATGATAAGTTAGTTGTCTCTTGAAGCATGGTTGAAATTGTTTAGGATTCAAGTTCTTGTACATGATTGGTTCTTGAATTGTGTAATTGATGCATTGTTGTGATTACTGTTTAGCTGAGCCATTTTCGTATCTTGGTTGGATTTAATCCTCGAGCAAATCCTCGTGAGAGGCATACTTTGCTTGAGGACAAGCAATGAGTTAGTTGGGGAGAGTTTGTTAGATGTCAATCATGATATATTTGAGTATGAGTTATTTGGCATTTTTCATGACTTTTCATGTGGAATAGGTTGATTTTAGTGTGAATTGATGTTGTTATGCATTATTTGAAATATACTTGTGCTGCTTGTAATTTGTGTGCTAAATGTGCAGAAATAGGAGTGAAAAGATCAAAGTTGGAAGACCCAAAGAAATAGTGCAAGCTGCCAAAGAATTGAAATCAACAACAGTGTTCGCTAGGCGAGTGTTGGCGAAGGTGCCAGCGAAGGTTCGCCTAGCGAACGTCAGCGAGCATGCCAGCGAAGGGTGGCAGAAAGTGTGCAAAACTTACAGTAGGAAAACTGGGTAAATTCGCTGGGCGAGTAGGCCAGCGAATGCTCGCTGATATGCTCGCGGGGCGAATGTGCTAGCGAAGGGTGGCAGAAACTTTCCATTTTTGAAAACACCCAAGCTTCGCTGGGCGAGGGTTGCAGCGAATGCTCGCGAAGCGAATGTTTTGGTTCGCCTAGCGAACCCACGATAATTCTGAGGGGCGGTTTAAGTCTGAGGCACTTAAATGTGCCATATTTTTGGGCATTCGCTGGGCGAATGAAAGGCTTCGCTGGGCGAATGGTGCTGTTTGGAAATGTGTATAAATAGAATTGTTACTTTTTGGAACAGGGATCTTGCTCATTTTTACATTAGAATTAATTGTTTACAGTATTTTGTTCAGAAAAGCTTGTATTTTCATTGGAGAAGCTGATTTTGCATCCATTCTCGATTATTCGTTGTGGATGCTCATTCATCTCCTCTCTTTACTTGTCATCCAAGCTACCATGAGAAGTGGTAGCTAATCACTCAATGTTGAGGTTAGAGGTAGTTGATTCTGTTTTTATGTATTGATATTGATCTCTTGTATATGAACAAAGTCTTTGATCAATATAGATGATGTTGTTTTCTCTTAATGATCCATTTGTGAATTGTTTTGCTCTAGACATAGACTTTACAACTCTTGACCTAACAATTTCATCTCTTAAAAACCAAACTCTAGACATAGATTTGGGATTTGCTATTCGCATTGTATTGATCTTAATGATCGTTGCTTAGATTGTTAGCGTGAGACATCATCTAACGGTCTAAACAACGGTACTCACGATTCCGCTTTAGACATAAACGTAGTCGGGAGGATACGCGGTTATATTGGTTGGAAACCGAGTTCATATGCTTGATTAATTATTTATACATGAATAGGATTGATGAAACCTAACCTTAACATGCTTTTATAAAAATCTTTGTGACCTAATTAATCTTTTGCTACAAGTGAATGATAACAACAAGTGAAACTTTTGAAAACCTTAACTTAGAATATCACAACTATTGAACGGCTGGCATCAAATATCCGACAATCCCTGTGGAGACGATAACAAAAACCCACACTGATATTCAATTCGAACAAGATGTGAATCCTATATACTCCTCGCGGGGAGGAGCCTTATGTGTCGAGGAGAGACGATGCCCGTGGAACGGACATGGCCTCGCGGGGAGGAGCCATGGTCATCGAAGAGTGACATGTAGCATTCTCGCGGGGAGAAGCTAGACTGTCGAGGAGTAACCTCTCAGCAGGACGTCCTCTCCGATTATCCCAAGTGCCCGACACCGCTTAAGTGCCCGGCGAAACTGCGGCTGGCTCGTGGCAGTCGCGTGTCTTGCTGAAGGGCCTTATTGGGCCTCCCCAGGCTGTATGGGTTGGGCATGCTCGACTGTTGGGCAGCCTCGGCCCAGTCCAGAATAGGAGCCCCCGAAGTTGTTAGTCTGAGATGCCAGAGCAATGACTTAAGGGTTTTGGTCATGTCGGGGATACACCAAGATAGGAACCGAGGAGGACCTTCGGTCATGTATAAGCCGGGCATCGGATAGATGTGTTTGGTCGTAGCGCCGGGGAGATGAGGGGTTTCAGATTCGAAACGTTGGGGAGAACTGAAACGACACGCGTAGAGAGATGAGCGGCTGCATGTGTGCCACGTGTCGCCTGCCATTATTACCTAGGGAGGCTAGGGCGGCTGGCTAGGGTAGCGCACTCGAGTGCCCTATGTCCCCTCGAGTTCTGCGAGAATCGCTTATAAAAGCTGCTCCCCTCGTTCATTTTCCACTTTTCCATTTCTCTCTCAACAATCTCTCTCCTTCTCTCTCTACCTTCTTTAGTAGCTGTTCACCGCCGTCAACCGCCGGACACTCCGTACCGGAAACCTAATCTCTTCTACAGCAGCCGTTCGCCACCGTAAACCGCCGGAAACTGCGTGCCGGAACCCTAAACCACCGCTTACAAGGTACTTGCTTCAAAACTGACCTTTCTCTTGCATTTTTCTTTAATTTCAACTAGTGTATAGCATTTCCTTGGTGAACTGATGATGTTCCCACGAGAAATGAAAGGACTCCTGGCGAATACGGCGGGAATCTTTAGCTGTTGAAAGAGGGGGTGCTAAGAATTTCACCCGCTTTTGTTGAATATTTCGGGGACCAGGGATGAACATGTCGGGGACACGTTGAATGTCTCGGGGTCCCCAATAATTACTCTTTTCGTTAGCATCACAGGAACACGGGGGCAGAATCTTCCGGGGAGGCGATGAGTTCCCCGGTGAACATGTTGACCCTCGGCCGGTTGTGTCGGGGAACCGAGAGAGCCTTGCCCCTTCCTCGCCCGTTCGCTTGAACAGTGGTGGAGGGGTGAATTTGATATGACCCATCGAATTCACCGTTTCCTTCTGCTTTTCAGGTAAATGGGCGATTTGGCTGCGAAGGTGGCCGTAGGATCTTTCGAAGAAGACGACCAACCCGAATCCCCTATGGCTCACATGGCTTTCGCACAGGAGCGCCCGCTCGAGGAGTGGGTCTGCGAAGAAGCCCTGGATATGTCGTCTATCTTCGTCTACAAAGACGTGGACGACGCGTTCTACACCGTCGAGCACAGGCTCATCGCGTCTGACAAATCCTGGAAGGTTTTCTGCCCCGAGGAACATCATCGGATATATTCGCCTTACCGGGGAATGCGCATCCCATTATATGAATTCATGTTCGACAAGGAGGGGTGGAGGCTGCCCTTCACGGACTTACAAGAGGGGATCTTCGCCTGGTTGAAGTTGGCCCCTTCGCAGATTCATCCAAACTCGCTGGCCTTCATCCGGGCCTTCGAGCTCGTATGTAAGTACTTAAAGATCGTTCCGACAGTGTCCCTCTTCTTTCGGATATTCCACCTTCAAAGGTCATCAGCCGGTGGATGACACAGATGGGTGTCCTTCAAGCAGAGCAAAGCTCTGTTCCATACGTATTTAGATTCTATCCGGGACTTCAAGTTTCACTACTACTTCGTGAAGCCGGTCACCCTCGGGGCTATACACTCATTATACCAGAAATTTACCCGGGAGGTCGACGGCGTCTCCGAGGAGGTTCTGGAGCCGCGGTTCCCCCTATACTGGACGGAGGAACACTTCAAAAGGGGGGTTGACAAATACAAGGTGAGACATAATCAGCTGGACGTCGACGACCGGGCAGCTTACGACAAGATCGTCGCGTTCATCGAGAGCTTCAACGAGGCTCAGCATGAAACGCTGGACGACCAGCCTATAACGGGAGTAGACGGGCAGGTGAAGAAACAACGCCGTTTGATCAATACCCGTGTTCTGCTCGAAACCTTCTCCGACGAAGAAGCAGTCGAGTTATTAGGTGGTGAAAATGTCCACGATCTTATCCTTCCTCGCGTATGTATACCTTACCTTACTAATGTTTTCTTTTCTTTTTGCAGGAAAAATGGCCGGAGCCGAGGAGAGACTCAAAAAGTTGAAGGCGAAAAGGGCTCGGGAAGAGCAGGCCCGGGGAGAGGCATCTCATTCAAAGGGTCAAGATGTTACTCCCTCTGGGGTCGTGCCTGAGGGTGTTTCCTCCGTCGCGATGCCCGAGGGTTCCAGCCAATCTCAGCCGGCTGCGACCGTGTCGGGGGTTTCGGACAGGCGGACACCTCATGCTGGGAGCCAGTCTCCGGGTGCTTAAGGGACGCCGAAACGACAACGGGTTTTGAACGCAGAGATCGTCGACCTGGGCAATGGAGACAGTCCCCCGCCTCCTTCCAGCTTTGATCTCCCACCATGCCATCAAAAGTCCCGCTTCTTCTCCGAAGTCATCTATCCCCGCGTCCCTCCCTCTGAAGTCCAAGCTGTGCTGGGGGCCGCCGCGGAAGCGAGGAGGCAAACGATCTTTAAGGACCTGTCTGCGGTCATGCGGCTTTGCTCGACTACCATTATCCTGAATGATGAGACTCGCCCCGCTGCTGAACTTTCTCGACTACAAGAAAAGCTCGAGAAATTGGATGCTGAGATGCTCGACCTGCGCAAAGAGTTGAAGGAATGCAGGGACCTGAACGAAGAACAAAGCGAGCAGCAGCAGCGGGCTGAGACCAAGTTAAAGGAAGTCGAGGAAGCGGAGAGAGGCCACCTGGCCCGAATCGCCGAGCTGGAGGCAGAGGAGAAGCGGCTCAAGGAGCGGGTCGCCGAGTTAGAGGATGCTGTGCGGCCAGCTGAAGGCGAAATCGAAGAGGACAGGCTCCTAACCACTCGAGCAGCGCTGGTGGCCCAACTCAGGAAACTCGAGCAGGATCTCCGGCTAGCCGAGGATGATGCTCTTGAAACTGTGGGCATAGGGTTCCGGAATGCGGTGGCGCAGCTTCGGGTCCTAAACCCCGACCTGTTGACTGATGGGGCAGATGCTGACTTCGAGGTGGTCGACGGCCGGATAGTGCCGCCCGGGCAAGGAGGAGACGCCAACGAGGGAGGTGGGCCAGACGCCGCTGAGAATGCCGCAGAGTAGGGATATAGTTTGCTTGGCCTGCGTGCTATTTTGTTGTTTTTGCCCGGCTTGTGGGCTTACTTGATGTAATATTAGCACAATGGTTATTTTTGCCCGGCTTGTGGGCTTATATATGTAACGTTTATACTAAGGGCTTTGCCCGATTTTCATACTTCGCTATGCCTCTTTATTGATTTTGCTTGTGTGTGATATTTTATACGTTACTTATTTTTGCCTAAGTAGTTGAGATAGCTGGCGCCTTGGGGGTTTGCTCGACTTAGACGATCCTCGACTGCAGAGAGAGCTAGTCGATTGGTCGGGGGTTGTTCCCTGACCTTCAACGGGGCTAAGACGTCGGTAGAGGTCTTAGCTCCTTGGCGCAAACTTCCCATCGCGAGCTGGGTGTTCTGCCTAATTGGTACGTCGACGACGGAGCTCGATTGAGGCCTCCTCGTCGGGCCAAAAAGTCTCACGCACACACTTCGTGGTTTTTGGACATCGTGTGTTATATAGAGGTGTCGCACATGTACCGTTGCACGCCCCCGTGGTCGCGATGTTGTACTGTCACAGACAGTGTCTAACTGTAGTATTGCTTGAGCTTCTCAGCATTCCATGGTCGAGCAAGTTGTTCACCGTGGAGGTTCTCGAGGTAATAGGCACCCGTTCCCGTCTTTGCAGTGACGCGGTATGGGCCCTCCCAGTTTGCGGCCAGCTTTCCTTCGCGTGAATCTTTTTGATTCCTTCGTAAGACAAGACTGCCTACTTGGAAGTCCCGTTTGATAACTTTGTCGTTATAACGCAGAGTTATTTTCTGTTTTAAAGAGGCTTCTCGGAGGGAAGCGTCGGTCCTTATCTCTTCGACAAGGTCGAGTTCCTCTCGCAGGGCTTCGTTGTTTGTTTCGTCGTCGAGGGGAGCCTCTGTCCTCCTCGAAGGTTCCCTGATCCTCACGGGGATAACCGCTTCGGTCTCGTACGTTAGACGAAACGGGGTCTCCCCGATCGTGGAGTGTGGGGTCGTTCGATATGCCCAGAGGACGCTGTGCAACTCCTTGACCCACCATTGTTTGGCCTCGCCGAGTCGTCGCTTCAGTCCCCGGAGTATCACTCTGTTCGCTGCTTCGGCCTGCCCGTTGGTTTAAGGGTGTTCGACCGACGTGAAGTGCTATTTTGTGCCCAGTTTGGCGACGAAGTCTTGGAAGTTCCTGTCGGTGAACTGTGTCCCGTTGTCCGTGACAATGGCTTGGGGCACCCCGAATCGTACGAGGATGTTTCTTCTGTAGAAATGGAGTATGTTGAAAGCAGTGATCTTGGCCAGTGCCTCGGCCTCAATCCACCCCGACGATGAGGTACTTGTTTTGGTACGACCCTATGACGAAAGGTCCGAGGATATCCATTCCCCACCACACAAATGGCCACGGGGACGACAATGACTTAAGCTCGTTTGGAGGAGCGAGGTTTATGTCTCCGTGTCTTTGGCAGCGGTCACATTTCTTAACGTGCTCCTTCGTATCATGTTTCATAGTGGGCCAATAATACCCTGCTCGGAGTGCTTTTCGGGCTAGGGACCTTCCGACGAGGTGCTGGGCGTTGATCCCTTCGTGGACCTCTTGGAGGATCCCAGAGACTTTGCCTTCTTCGACACACCGGAGTAAGGGAATGGAGAATCCTCGACGGTATAGCTTACCCTTGACGACGGTATACACACATGCCCGCCTTTTGACTATCCCTGCTTCTTCAGGATCGTCGGGCATTTTGCCCATCGTCAAGTATTCGTAAACCGGGGTCATCCAACAGTTTGCGTCCCTGATTGCGTTGACCTCTATGGTCGGTGCGGTTTTGTTTATGCTCGGCTGGGTCAGTATCTCCTGGATAACTGATTTGTTCCCTCCTTTTTTCTTAGTGCTCGCAAGCTTGGAGAGCACGTCTGCTCGAGTGTTGTGCTCGCGCGGGATGTGAGCCACCTCCGCGGGGACAAATTTCTTCAACTTTTCTTGCACCAAGGTTAGGTACTCGATGAGACTATCGTTTTTGGCCTGAAATTCTCCCCGAACCTGCGATGCCACGAGCTGGGAGTCTGTAAAGAATTTGACTTCTTTTGCGCCAAGGTCTTCAGCAAGTCGAAGTCCCACGAGGAAGGCCTCGTATTTGGCTTGGTTATTCGATGTCTTGAAGGACAGTTCGAGGGAGACCTCTATCAGGATGCCCTGCTCGTTTTCGAGGATAATGCCCGCACCGCTACCTTTTGTGTGACGCCCCTAATCTACACCCCCAATTAACATGCATTTAAAGCAATAAAAGAAAATTCAAAATTTGGTCAGAGTATAATTGAATCACGGCATAGACGGGGAAATCACATCAAAGTAACATATACAGAACATACAACACCTACCCATAAAGATATGCAACAGTGGGGTAGCAATCATATAGAGGAAACTCAGTTCCTTACACCCACTTCTCAGAAATTAGAATTAAAGCGGAAAATCTAAAATCTGAATAGCATATATACATATAAACATATAAACATGTCTGCCATACATCAAGTTATACATGTACAACTAAAATATATCGTCAGATATACAAAATAATCACAACGGCCACCCTAGCTACCCGTGTCACATATCAGAGCTGACCGACAAAAGAATGAAGACACAAAGCTTCACAAAAAGAATACCTCCAGCAACTCTAATCTGCAACGCCTCATAGAGCGTTATAAAACAGCAGAAGGGTGAGAAAAACAACCATAATATAATTGCATAAAATTATATAGTAACACAAACATACGCAAGTAAACACATTTCTCACCACAGTTGTACCACAATTTCTCATAGATCAAACATAACGTAATACAACACAATTCTCACGTATTAACACCAATACACATCAAACATACAACATACACGTAATCACCAACCCAATCACACATATTCCATCCCATCAATCACATTCACAATTACATGCACAATTAATTCATGCTTTATGCAAATGCACAGAGACCGACACAACGACTCTATGCACATGCCATGCGGTACCGACTTCCAATGTCACATGTCTCATCAGTTCACTCAGGAACTATTGGAACCATCGCTCGTTACTGAGAATCTCAAGTAACTCCCCGTCGGGCCTACGATGTTCACCCGTCGCTTTAGGTCCTCAGGCATCGCCTCATATTTTCGAGGCACACGACGTTATGGATTGCTTTAAGTCCTATCCAAGGCACACAATCATCTATAACCACCGCTTTAAGTCCTCAGGCATCGCCTCATATTTTCGAGGCACACGATGTTATAGCAGATTCCCTCTGGAACCAAATCGTCACTCAGGACGTTTCCATAATGCATATCATGATGCTTGGCATACAATGACTCGTGAAATTCACATTGCATACATATATACATCCACAATCATGCATATATCATCAACTACCACACTTAGCATTTCTTGCCTTTCGGCCACAATTCATCACAACATCATCTAAACACATACATTTACATCATACAACAGCACCTTGCACAATACACGTCGATTACGTACAAGTATAACGACAAAAGTCGACAACCGACACTATTCCTGACTTTTCGACATAATTAAATCGGTTAACAATTTCAAAATCATCATCACAAGAAAGTACAGCTCAATAGCTACGCAACGATACCAAAAATGCAAAAATTGGATAAACGGATCAACAGTTACGAACGAAAACGAAAAACGATATTTTGAAAAGTCACATTTTGCAAAAGTCCTGCCCATACGCGTATCACCATGAGCCATACGCGTATGAGCAGAGATCTCATTTTCCCAAAGTTCACGTTGAAATGACCGTACGCGTAATGCCCAAGCCCGTATGCGTATTGACCTAAAAAGCTACGCGTATCGTATGCAAATGGACAGATGGCCGAGAAAACAAGCAGCCCATACGCGTATTGCCCTCATGGCTCGCCCACCTTACGCGTAATGCCAAGGTTCATACGCATAAGAACATGCCCCATACGCGTATGACCTGGAAATTTCAGAAAAATTCTGCAGAACAATGTTCTGCGTGTTCCACCCAATTCCAACCAATTTTTTTGCCTAAAACTCAGAAAATCACCAAATAGAAGTGTAATAATACCTCACAAACATGTATAGACAATCATTAACATAGTCCACAAGAATTTAGACACATTTATTTCCATTTCTAATCAATTTTTACCAAATAGGGTTTACACTAAATTTTCTTCAATTCAATCCAAAACAACAATAAACACACATACATAATCATATACAATCATACAATAATCGAGTTTCGCACCCTTACCCGATTTAATCGACTCTAGAACTTGATCTTGATGATTTTTCCACTCTTCTCCAATTTTCTCTCTTCTCCTCTTTTCTTCTCTTTTTCCTTCTTTCTTCTTTCTTTCTCTCTATTTTTCTTTCTTTCCCTTTTCTATTTTCTTTTCTTACTAACTTATCCAAATATCTATGAAATGTCCAAAATACCCCCACACTCAAATATCTCGCAAATGTTCCCGAAACACGATAAAATATATTCACGACTAAAAATAACATATTTTCACACAAAAGTCGGAAATAAAATAAAATAATAATAAAATAATCAAAAGACTCAATAAAACTAAAATTGGCAAAACTGGGGCGTTACAACTCTCCCCCACTTAGAAATTTTCGTCCTCGAAAATGTTACCTGATACAAACAATTCTGGATACGACTCCCGCATCCTACTCTCCAACTCCCACGTCAAATTCCCCTCAGCCGCGCCTCTCCACGCCACTTTCACAAGTGCAATCTCTTTACCCCTCAACCGCTTCACCTCGCGATCCAAAATACTAACCGGTAATGCCTCGATCGTAAGGTTATCCCTTACCTCAACCTCGTCCATCAGAATCACATGTGAAGGGTCCGGAACATACTTTCGAAGCTGTGAAACATGAAACACATCATGCAAATTCGACAGACTCGGCGGTAACGCCACACGATACGCCACAACACCAACTCTCGCAGATATCTGGTAAGGACCAATAAATCGAGAAGTAAGCTTCTTATATTTCAAAGCACGACCAACACCCGTTACCGGCGTAACTCTCAGAAATACGTGATCACCCTCTTGAAACTCAAGATCCTTCCGTCTCCGATCATGATAACTCTTTTGTCTACTCTGAGAAGCCTTCATTTTCTCACGAATAAACTTTACCTTTTCCGTCGTCTGTTGCACCAATTCCGGTCCAACCACCGAACTTTCACCAGTTTCGTGCCAACACAACGGCGTTCGACATCTTCGTCCATATAAAGCCTCAAAAGGTGCCATTCCAATACTAGAATGGAAACTATTATTATACGTAAACTCAACCAAAGCAAGATAACTGTCCCACGCACCACTTTGTTCCAAAACACACGCTATCAACAAATCCTCCAAAGACTGAATAGTTATTTCGGTCTGACCATCCGACTGCGGATGATAAGCCGAACTCAACCTCAATCTAGAACCCAAAGCCTTCTGTAAACTTTCCCAAAATCTCGATGTAAACCTAGGATCTCAATCAGAAACAATATTCAAAGGAACCCCATGCAATTTCACCACCACACCAATGTAGATCTCAGCTAACCTCTCCAAAGAAAAACTGATGTCAATCGGAATAAAATGCGCCGATTTAGTCAGCCTGTCCACAATCACCCAAATAGCATTATACCCTCGCTGAGTGTTTGGTAATCCCGTTACAAAATCCATCGAAATGCTATCCCATTTCCACTCAGGAATATCCAACGGTTGCAACAAACCACTAGGCCTCAAATGTTCCACCTTCGATTTCTGACAAGTCAAACATGCATACACAAACTGAGCCACATCCCTTTTCAAACCAGACCACCAGAAAATCTTCTTCAAATCTTGGTACATCTTATTCGCTCCAGGATGAATACTTAGGTTACTCCTGTGTCCTTCCTCCAAAATCATTCTTTTCAACTCCGCATCATCAGGAATGCAAATACGACCACGAAACCTCAAAACACCAAAATTATCCACCTTGAAATCCACATTCTCATTCCTCATCAAATCAACGAATTTCAAATCCAGCTTTTGTTTCTCACTAACAGACAACAAAAATTCATTAGTAACTTTCAACATTCCAAGCCTTACACTAACCGACGTCACTTCACAAACCAAACTCAAATCTCTGAACGATTCTAAAAGTTCCCACTCTTTCACCATCAATGCAGACATATGCAACGATTTACGACTCAATGCATCGGCTACCACATTAGCTTTACCAGGATGGTAATTCAAGCCAAAGTCGTAGTCTTTCAAGAATTCCAACCATCTCCGCTGCCTCATGTTCAACTCTTTCGGATCAAATAAATATTTCAAGCTTTTATGATCACTGAATACTTCGAACCTCACACCATAGAGATAGTGCTTCCAAATCTTCAACACAAAAACCACAGCCGCTAATTCAAGATCATGAGTAGGATAGTTTTTCTCATGAACTCTTAACTGCCTTGAAGCATAAGCTACAACCTTACCTTCCTGCATCAAAACACCACCCAAACCAATTAAAGAAGCATCACAATACACAACAAATGGCTCATTAGGATTAGGTAAAATAAGAATCGGAGCTGTCATCAATCTTCTCTTCAGCTCACAAAAACTCTCTTCACATTGAATATCCCAAATGAACGCTTTGCCCTTACAAGTCAACTGCGTCAAAGGTAATGCTAGCTTAGAAAAACCTTAAATGAACCTCCGATAATAACCAGCCAAACCTAGAAAGCTTCGAATTTCAGTAACGGATCTAGGAGCCTCCCATTGTAGAACTGCTTCTACTTTAGATGGATCCACTGCAATACCATTACCTGAAATTACGTGCCCAAGAAAACTCACCTCAGACAACCAGAATTCACACTTGGACAATTTGGCAAAAAGCTTCCTTTCCTTCAAAACCTGCAAAACAATATGCAAATGCTCTGCATGTTCTTCACGAGACTTAGAATAGATTAAAATATCATCAATAAACACCACGAAAAAACGATCCAAATGCTCGTGGAAAATACGATTCATGTATTCCATAAACACACCTGGCGCATTAGAAACCCCGAACGGCATCACAAAATATTCATAATGACCGTAACGTGTTCTAAAGGCCGTCTTCTGAATATCCTCTTCTTTCACTCTTATCTGATGATACCCCGATCTCAAATCAATCTTACTAAATACACAAGCACCAGCCAACTGATCCATCAGATCATCAATCCTTGGAAGCGGATACTTATTCTTAATCGTCACTTTGTTCAACTGGCGATAATCAATACATAATCGCATACTCCCATCTTTATTTTTCACCAACAAAACCGGAGCACCCCAAGGAGAAACACTTGGTCTCACGAACCTCTTTTCCAACAACTCATTCAACTGCTTTTTTAGCTCTACCAACTCAGATGCCGACATTCGATAAGGTGCCATAGAAACAGGTCTAGTACCAGGAACTAGATCTATAGAAAATTCAACCTCTCTCACCGGCGGCACATCTGAAATATCATCAGGAAACACCTCGGGAAAATCACACAACAGGAAACACTTCAAGAGAAACTTGACTATCCACAGACAACGATGCAAACAAACCAAACAACTGAGCTTCATCCGCCAAAAGTTTCTTCAACTCTTTGGTAGATAAGAAACTCGAGTCTTCATCTTCCTCAAGAGAAGGAAACCTTACAAGCTTATGATAACAGTCAATGTGAACCCGATTGAATTGCAACCAATTCATTCCCAACACCACATCTAAACCTTCCAACGATAAACACACCAAATCCATCACAAAGTCTTTACCATAAATGGCTAAAGGACAACTTAGACAGACCAAAGAAGTAGTTACTGACCCCATCGCTGGATTATCAATTACCATCTCAAAACCCATCACAGACAACACAAGATTCAAACGCTTCGCGCACTCAGACAAAATAAACGAATGAGTCGCTCCAGTATCAATAATAGCAATTAAAGACGTATTATTAATAAAGCAAGTACCTCTTATCAGACGATCAGCACTTGAAGTCTGAGTTCCCGCCAATGAAAACACTTTCCCACTAGTCTGAGCTTTCTTCAGATTAGGACACTTCGAACTAATGTGACCAGGTTCCCCACAATTGTAACACTTCACCACATTCTTCCTTTTACAATTCGCTAGAACATGTCCAATACCACCACAATTAGAACACTTATCCAACTTCTTCCTACATTCATGTTGGTGATGACCCAATTCACCACATTTAAAACACCTAGGAGAATTAGACATACCTCCTCCACCTGACCTCCTATCAAAAGTTCCCCTTTGTTTACCTTTATCAGCCGGTGACACATACGGACCACCACGGAACTGTTGTTTCCCTTTCCTGTCACTTACACTTTTATAGTGAGCAGAACGAGCCTTACTATCTTCATCATAAATCCTACAGCATTCCACCAAATCAGCAAACCTTCGAATCCTCTGATAACCAATAGCCTACTTTATCTCAGGACGCAAACCACTTTCATACTTCACACACTTAGAAAATTCAGCAGTCGCTTCCACATAATGAGGATAAAACTGCACAAGTTCCACAAACTTAGCAGTATAATCAACTACAGACATATTACCTTATTTTAGTTCCAAAAACTCAATCTCCTTCTTTCCTCGGACATCCTCGGGAAAATACTTCCTCAGAAACTCTCGGCTAAACACCTCCCAAGTAATCTCTTCTTCTTCCTCCTCAGCTTCCAACACCTGACGAGTACTGATCCACCAGTCGTCAGTCTCTTCATGTAACATATGAGTGCCCAGCCTCACCTTATCATCATCGTCACAATCCATTACCCTGAAAATCCTCTCAATCTCTTTCAACCACATTTGTGCACCATCCGGATCATGTTTCCCTTTAAAGACCGACAGCTTATTCTTTCTAAACTCATCATTCCCTGCCGCATTCGGTGCACCCTGCACAGCTCGTGCCATAGCCTCCATCGCCGCAGCCAAAGCAGCATCATTACGACCAGCCATATTCTGTTCGTCCAAAACAGAAACTATGGTTAAACAACAACTCGCTCAACATAACTCGCCCAATATGCCAGACACAACAGACACAACAAACACAATTGACACGAACTGGCTCTGATACCACTTAATGTGACGCCCCCAATCTACACCCCCAATTAACATGCATTTAAAGCAATAAAAGAAAATTCAAAATTTGGTCAGAGTATAATTGAATCACGGCATAGACGGGGAAATCACATCAAAGTAACATATACAGAACATACAACACCTGCCCATAAAGATATGCAACAGTGGGGTAGCAATCATACAGAGGAAACTCAGTTCCTTACACCCACTTCTCAGAAATTAGAATTAAAGCGGAAAATCTAAAATCTGAATAGCATATATACATATAAACATATAAACATGTCTGCCATACATCAAGTTATACATGTACAACTAAAATATATCGTCAGATATACAAAATAATCACAACGGCCACCCTAGCTACCCGTGTCACATATCAGAGCCGACCGACAAAAGAATGAAGACGCAAAGCTTCACAAAAAGAATACCTCCAGCAACTCTAATCTGCAACGCCTCATAGAGCGTTATAAAACAGCAGAAGGGTGAGAAAAACAACCATAATATAATTGCATAAAATTATATAGTAACACAAACATACGCAAGTAAACACATTTCTCACCACAGTTGTACCACAATTTCTCATAGATCAAACATAACGTAATACAACACAATTCTCATGCATTAACACCAATACACATCAAACATACAACATACACGTAATCACCAACCCAATCACACATATTCCAGCCCATCAATCACATTCACAATTACATGCACAATTAATTCATGCTTTATGCAAATGCACAGAGACCGACACAACGACTCTATGCACATGCCATGCGGTACCGACTTCCAATGTCACATGTCTCATCAGTTCATTCAGGAACTATTGGAACCATCGCTCGTTACTGAGAATCTCAAGTAACTCCCCGTCGGGCCTACGATGTTCACCCGTCGCTTTAGGTCCTCAGGCATCGCCTCATATTTTTGAGGCACACGACGTTATGGATTGCTTTAAGTCCTATCCAAGGCACACAATCGTCTATAACCACCGCTTTAAGTCCTCAGGTATCGCCTCATATTTTCGAGGCACACGATGTTATAGCAGATTCCCTCTGGAACCAAACCGTCACTCAGGACGTTTCCACAATGCATATCATGATGCTTGGCATACAATGAATCATGACATTCACATTGCATACATATATACATCCACAATCATGCATAAATCATCAACTACCACACTTAGCATTTCTTACCTTTAGGCCACAATTCATCACAACATCATCTAAACACATACGTTTACATCATACAACAGCACGTTGCACAATACACGTCGATTACGTACAAGTATAACGACAAAAGTCAACAACCGACACTATTCCCGACTTTTCGACATAATTAAATCGGTTAACAATTTCAAAATCATCATCACAAGAAAGTACAGCTCAATAGCTACGCAACGATACCAAAAATGCAAAAATCGGATAAACGGATCAACAGTTACGAACGAAAACGAAAAACGATATTTTAAAAAGTCACATTTTGCAAAAGTCCTGCCCATACGCGTATCACCATGGGCCATACGCGTATGAGCAGAGATCTCATTTTCCCAAAGTTCACGTTGAAATAACCGTACGCGTAATGCCCAAGCCCGTACGCGTATTGACCTAAAAAGCTACGCGTATCGTACGCAAATGGATAGATGGCCGAGAAAACAAGCAGCCCATACGCGTATTGCCCTCATGGCTCGCCCACCTTACGCGTAATGCCAAGGTTCATACGCGTAAGAACATGCCCCATACGCGTATGACCTGGAAATTTCAGAAAAATTCTGCAGAACAATGTTCTGCGTGTTCCACCCAATTCCAACCAATTTTTTTGCCTAAAACTCAGAAAATCACCAAATAGAAGTGTAATAATACCTCACAAACATGTATAGACAATCATTAACATAGTCCACAAGAATTTAGACACATTTATTTCCATTTCTAATCAATTTTTACCAAATAGGGTTTACACTAAATTTTCTCCAATTCAATCCAAAACAACAATAAACACACATACATAATCATATACAATCATACAATAATCGAGTTTCGCACCCTTACCCGATTTAATCGACTCTAGAACTTGATCTTGATGATTTTTCCACTCTTCTCCAATTTTCTCTCTTCTCCTCTTTTCTTCTCTTTTTCCTTCTTTCTTCTTTCTTTCTCTCTATTTTTCTTTCTTTCCCTTTTCTATTTTCTTTTCTTACTAACTTATCCAAATATCTATGAAATGTCCAAAATACCCCCACACTCAAATATCTCGCAAATGTTCCCGAAACGCGATAAAATATATTCACGACTAAAAATAACATATTTTCACACAAAAGTCGGAAATAAAATAAAATAATAATAAAATAATCAAAAGACTCAATAAAACTAAAATTGGCAAAACTGGGGCGTTACATTTTGCACTAGAGGCCCCGTCGACGTAAATCGTCCATTTCTGGGAGCCACTGGTCGAGGATTCAGGGACGGTCATTTCCGCTATGAAGTCGGCCAGTACTTGGGCTTTCAAGGCTTTTCTTGCTTCGTATCGAAGGTCGAACTCGGATAGCTCGAGAGACCACCGGAGCATTCTCCCCGCCATATCTGGCCGACTGAGGAGCTGTCTGATGGGCTGCTTTGTCCTTACCACGATCGTGTGGGCTAGGAAGTAATGACGTAATCTTCTGGCTGCAGATACGAGGGCCAAGGCGACCTTTTCAATCTGTTGGTATCTGAGCTCGGGCCCTGGAGGGCTCTGCTCGTAAAATAAATCAGTTTCTGTCCGTCGGGGGTCTCCCGTATAAGGACAGCACTCACCGCTTCGCCGGTGACGGCTAGGTTTAAGAAAAGTGTTTCCCCGATATCTGGTCGGGACAAGACCGGGGGTTGTGATAAGACTTGTTTTAGATGGAGGAGGGCTTGTTCGCATTCTTCACTCCATTCAAAAGTCGCCTTCTGCCGGAGAAGCTTGAAAAAGGTGAGTGCGTACTGAGCAGATTTGGCCACGAAACGGGAGAGAGCAGTCAGCATTCCGTTGAGTAACTGGATCGACTTTTTCGAGTTCGGGGTAGGGATTTCGGAGAATGCCCTACATTTGTCGGGGTTCGCCTCGATGCCCCTCTCCGTGAGGTAGAAGCCGAGGAACTTCCCCGCGCGAACACCGAAGGTGCACTTGTCGGGGTTGAACCTCATGCGACATTTCCTCGCCGTGTCGAACACTTTCTGGAGGTGAGTTGCATGGTCGACTTCTTCCGCAGATTTGACGATCATGTCGTCCATGTAAACCTCGAGTACGTCGCCGATGTCTGCCCGGAAGACCTTGTTCATCATCCGTTGGTAGGTGGCGCCAGCATTTTTCAAGCCAAAGGGCATTACGTTATAGTAGTAGTTGCCCGACTCGGTCATGAAAGCGGTATGCCGCTTGTCGGCCTCGTCCATGGGGATTTGGTTGTACCCCGAATAGGCATCCATAAAGGATAGTAATTTAAATCCTGCAGAATTATCGACTAGTTGGTCGATGTTAGGTAAGGGATAAGAGTCTTTCGGGCATGCCTGGTTAAGATCCGTGTAGTCAATGCACATCCTCCATTTTCCATTATTTTTCTTAACGAGTACAACATTTGAAAGCCAAGTTATGTACTTGGCCTCAGAAATAAAGTTTGCCTCTAGGAGGTCTTTTACAGCTTTTTCAGCAGCCTCCATTTTTTCTGGAGACTGCCTACGCCTACGTTGAGCTACAGCCCTAGCGGCCGGATCTATAGCCAGCTGATGGCAAGCTACTCTAGGGTCTAGTCCGGGCATCTCTGCAGCACTCCAGGCGAACAGATCTGCATTTTCTCGGAGGCATGCCTTCAGTTGCCTCTTCGCCAGGTCAAGGAGTCTAGAGCCAATCTTCACGCTTCGGTCGGCGCTGTCGCCGAGAGGAACTAGCTTGAAATCTCCATCTGGGACGGGGCGCGTTGGGTGGAGAGTCTGCCTGTTGTCTTCGACTGGGAGGTCCTCGCCTGCAGCTTCTTCCTGTTCCCCGGAAAATCTGCTGTCAAGGTCGACCGCGCTGACCGGCGGGAGTGGAGCCTGCACGACGTCTGGGGGTGTCTCGGCCTGAGTCTTAGATTTGATGCCGCCAACGACACTCAGACCTCTGATGGCTGCGTTGAAACATCTTCTGGCCGCGTTGATGTCTCCGTGGAGAGTGACCACACGTCTGCGCTTCGTATAGTATTTCATCTTCAGGTGGACCATTGATGGTACGGCCGTCAGTTCCGCCAACGTGGTCCTCCCCATTATACAGTTGTAGAGGGACGGGCAGTCCACCACCAAGAAACGCGTCTTCACCTGTCTGGCAGTTTCCTCAATCCCGAAGGTGACCATCAATTCCACGAAACCCCACGGTCTGGTGGTCGCACCGTTGAAGCCTTGTAGGACTGATCCTACGTACGGGGACAAGTGTTGCTTGGTCAGCTGGAGGGTCTCGAAAAGGTGGACGTACATGATGTCCACCGAGCTCCCCTGGTCGACCAAAATTTTGTGGACGTCAAAGTTGGCCATCTGTGCCTGGATCAAGAGGGGGATGTTGGCGTTCGGTGCCCCGCCGGGAAGTTCCTCGAGGTAGAAGATAATCGAATTTGATCTTCCTTTAACTCTCTCGAGGGTAGGGGCTCGAGGAGTTGTTGCTTTCAGTTCGTCGAACTTCCTCTTTATTGACCCCACGGTCAAACGGTCAGGGGCTCCGCCCGATATGACCAGGGCTTGAGGGAAAGACTCCCAGGTGTTGCGGGTACTTATCGAGTCTTCTGCTGGGAAGTTCTTCCACATGTTTTGGACAGCTTCAGGGCTGTCGAGGTCTCCCGAAAAACTGAAGTCTTCAGGTCGCTTGATGCTCAACGCGACTTACAGCGATCCGTTGTTGGGGGAGGGAGTTGACTCCTCGACATTCTGGGCCTCCTGGCCGTTGGGGCGGGGGGCCTCTTGCTGCTTGGCGTACTTTTTCAGGTACCCTTCTTTAATCAACGTCTCGATTCCGTCCTTGAGGTGGACGCAATCTTCAGTAACGTGCCCGTGACTGCGATGGAACCGGCAATACTTGGACTTTTCAGCATTTGGTTTGGAAGCCGCCGGTTTCGGGAAGCGGATTCCCCCTTTGACGAAATTCGAATTGGCACAGTCGCTGAAAATGCGCGAGCGGGACACGTTTAGCGGTGTGTAATCTTTGAAAAGGCCAGACGGTCCCCGTGATTCGCGGGGCTCTTTGATCCGGGCCTATTTCTTTCTTTCCCCGCCTCGCCTGGGTGGAGGGGAGTCTTCTCTTCTCCTGTCTCCACCTCGCCTGGGTGGAGGGGAGTCTTCTTCCTTGTTGCCGCGGGGTCTTCTCTGCGCCTCGAGTCGAGGGCAATTTGTGCAGCCTCAGCTTCCTCGAACTCAATATGCGATTGAGCCCTCTCGAGGAGGCCTTCAAAGCTACGTGGACGGTGCAGCCCGACGGATTCTGCGAACTTAGATCCTATCCTCAAAACCTTGATGATGAGATACATTTTGATGTGATCGGTCACGTGGATTTCGACCGCCTCTTTGTTGAACCTCTCTATGTAGCTCCAGAGAGGTTCGTCCTTCCCCTGAAAGATGGCTTCCAGGGAGGCTATCGTCTTCGGGTGTCGACGAGAAGCCGTAAAATGTTTCCTGAAACGCTCCCTCAGGACTCTCCACGACGTGATTGACTCGGATGCTAGGTTTTTGTACCAAGCCATGGCCCCTTTCTGAAGAGTCGTAGGGAATAATCGGCATTTGATAGCGCCAGAGACATTCTTGAAATCGGGCAGCGCTTCAAAGTTCTCGACATGGTCATCCAGATCAGATGTCCCGTCATATGTCCCCAAGGATGGGGGCCTCTCCAGGCCCTTAGGAATAGGGACGTCCATGATGTGCCTGGCCAGAGGTGTCCGGTAATCGTCGTCCTCGCTGGCTCCCGGAGATATGGAGGAGAACGCTGTTCACGAACATGGTGACGTCTCGGGGAGTGGTCCTTTGGATGGCCTCTGGGTTCCTCGGCTTCCGGCCTGCTCCTTTTATTTTTCGAGGAGCGAACTGGTCCCTTTGGTGGCGGGGAGCGGTGGCGTTTCTGAGGATGCTCCGGCTGAGTACGCTCCAAGCGTGGTCTGCGACCCCTGGGAACCGGGGAGGGGCTGCGAGATTCCTCCGGGGACAGTGAACGTCTTGGGAATGGCGGTGGTAGGTGCCGTCGCGGGGAAGACCGGCCACGACTCTTCTCCAGCGCCTCGATCCGGATGTTCTGGTTGAAGATCATCTGGTTGGTCTGATTGACCAATGCAAACAGGGCAGCAGTGCTCGGATCCGCACTTAGCGGCGGGTCCACGGGCTGGAAAACGGGCTGGAGGACGGTTTCCTGTACGTCCTGGTGAGCTGTCTCATACTCCACTTCTTCAGAAGACGGAGAAGCGGTGAGTCCGTCTCTAAAGTCGTTCTCCGCGACAGGTCGGGCAGAGTTGTTGTTGACGTGGTTGCCAGTGCTAAGCTGCGCAATAACGTTGTCTAGAGCTTGATTCGCCGACGGGTTGGCCATGATGGTTGTTGAACGGAGAAAGCTTTGGTTTATCGAACAAACAAACGGGGAAGCTTATGAATCCCCACAGTCGGCGCCACTGATCTTACCTGGATAAGACAGTGATAGTGGCCAACGGCGTCTAGAACGGCAGCTCCGGTGATGATGAGAGACGGGGGGGGGGGTGTACCTGCAAGGTACTCCGACGCTCAAGTGAGAGAGTGAATAGAATATCAGCAAATACAGAAAGGGTGAATGATAGGAAGAAAGTGTCTAACCTGACCCTCTCAAATGAGAGGGTATTTATAGAGAGCCCCCGGCGCGGGGCCAATGGTTACCTGGAATGGGCTGAATCAACTAGGCCCACTCCAAGTAACTGCTAGGGCTTACGTGTAGTACTGAAGACCAACACGTGGTCTTCGCCCTAGAGTAACTGCTCCTAGATTTCCAGAAGTAGGGCAGACCGAATCTTTCGGAAGTGGGAGGTTACTTGGAACGTGTCCACGCGAGGTGGACCGTTGGGTGCTCCTCGCGGGGGAGGAGCCTCGTGTGGTCGAGGAGATGTGAATCCTGTATACTCCTCGCGGGGAGGAGCCTTATGCGTCGAGGAGAGACGATGCCCGTGGAACGGACATGGCCTCGTGGGGAAGAGCCATGGTCGTCGAGGAGTGACATGTAGCATTCTCGCGGGGAGAAGCTAGACTGTCGAGGAGTAACCTCTCAGCAGGACATCCTCTCCGATTATCCCAAGTGCCCGACACCGCTTAAGTGCCCGGCGAAACTGCGGCTGGCACGTGGCAGTCGCGTGTCTTGCAGAAGGGCCTTATTGGGCCTCCCCAGACTGTATGGGTTGGGCCTGCTCGACTGTTGGGTAGCCTCGGCCCAGTCCAGAACATTTTCAAACTTTGTTTCTTTAATAAATGTCAATAAATGTTAATCATACTTTGACTATTTTCCAAAATACTTTAAAAAAACACTCAAACTCATTCAAACTCTTTTTGTGCCTTAAACACTTTTTTCATTTAAAACTTTTCAAAAGTTTAGACATGAATCATTTTCATAGTTGAGATGTAATTCTCCAATTCCCCATAGTATTCAAGATGTTGAAAATTTCCACTTAGATGTTGAGCGATAGACTTGTTGATCTTAATCTAAGCGAAATCCTCCATTTTAAGATGATGCAAATGTTGTCTTATACTTGTGGGCGACTAGTCGTAGTTTTCTCCTTAAAATGACGACTTGTCTTTACATTTAAAATGAACCATAACAAACCTATTTTGTTATTTGTACCAAGAACTACGAGGTTTTGATCCTATATTGCACTTTGTGGGTATGTAGGCATGAGGCGACAAGTCTCTCCAAACACAAAAATCTAAAAAATACTTCTCTTCTCATCTCCTCAATCTCATTTCAAACAAACCTTTTCAAACCAAAAAGCGTAGATATTTCAAAGGGTTCCTATAGAGTACCATAGACGTTTTGGGTGCTAACACCTTCCCTTAGCGTAACCAACCCCTTACCCAGTCTCTGTTTATATGTTCTTATTTAGAACTTGTTTAGGTTTTGTTCGCTCTTTTTCCTTTCCGTTTGGATAAAAATAAAAGTGCAGTGGCGACTCTTGCTTTATGAGTTAAGTTAATCAATAGCTTACACTCATGATTTTTGTCGTTACACTAACTTTCTGGTATAACATGTCCTGGACAATGTCACAACATCTTGCATAACAGATGTATGACTGTCATGGCAAAACATCTGGTTCAACATCTTGCTAACAACATGTTGTTTTACCTAAATATAGCCAATCCAAAAACCACAGAACTTACAATCTACCCCTTTGGCAAATTTTGGCTAAAACAACCTTAGCATACATCAGAGGTACGTAGCAGAAAGAAAACAAAACCAAGGAACCTTAAGAACCACAAAACTATCAAACTAATAGAGACAACACAATGTCAAGACATTAGGTCTGACATCACAAGCCAACACAAGCTACATGAGAACATGTAAGCTTTATACAGACTGCAATCTTGTAGCGACAAAATAGACAAGTGCACAGCTCCCACTGTCACACATAATATGTACTCCCCCTGAAGGGGAAAACCAAAAACACATGAACTCCCATGTAAGTTCATATAGTGGAACCACACTTAAAAAAACACAAGCACTAGCACAAGCACACTCCCCCTGAACACCATAACCTACTACAGAGAATAAAGCATTCTCCCAGACACAGCAAATGGTTCCACATCAGCAGCAAGAACAGCAAGCATGACAGATTATCATGCACACTCCTAAAAAGTTGCATATAGTCTAGCAACTAAAACAAATACTCTTCCTAAGCAGTAGTACAAACATGACATAAAGTCATGACATCTTATCTAACATCAGAAACAACAACCAAAACAACACTTTACTCCCCCTTTTTAGCCAAAAATTGACAAAAAGAAAATAGAGTAAATGTAAACAAAAACAAATGGAATCACGCAAATGGAAGCACAAAAACACAATGCATAGAGCATAAGTATAGATGGAAACACACATTATTCAGATGGAAACAAAAAATGTAACAGATGGAAGCACACATTGCTATAATCATTGCTTTCTTTTGGAAGTACAAAACAATTACATAAGGTGCCAAGAAAAAACCTGGGCAACGCCACAAAAACAATATAAACAACAAGGCAAACAAAACCATTCATCAGTTGCTAGTGGAATCATCTGTACTGACAGTAGCACGACTTGTATCATCACTATCATCATTGTCCCCTTCAGCAGCATGCCCTTCTTCAGTCAGAGACCTGATCAGTCTTTCAAACTTGAACTTCCTCTCGGTGCTTGCACGAATCACATCATCCAGCTCCTTGCAAGCCTCTTTTAGCTCAATTATAATTCTAGAATTTGAAGTTGAATGCCCTGTCTCCTTAGCAGATGTCATAACAATGTTTGAGACATATGTTCCTGCAAACAGTTTATAGTGGAGGGACAAGGTAGAATCCCTTTTGTAGGCACTATCAGCACTAGTTAAGATACCAGGGTGCTGATTCAGGATGATACCACAGATAAGAGAAGGAAAAGGTATTGGCATCTTTACAACACAAGTTCCAGCTTGCTTTAAAGTTTGGTAAAAAAGTGAGCCCCATAATCAAAACTAGACTTTGTCCCAACCATATAGATGAATCTACCCAAACTGGTAGAAATGGCCGATGTGTAGTTGGTTGGCACCCAATTAGCAGTTCTAATTCTATATAGAATGGCTTATATCACACTAAGTTTACTAGCCGAGAGTTTCCCTTTTCTAGACAAATGTTCAACCTGATTTGCAGTTATTTCCTTGCAAATCTTGTTGTCTGATTCTTCTAGCTCAACTTGAGGGTCTTCACCTCTTCCCAAGTACCTGTTAATTATGGAGGGAGAAAATTCAACACGTTTTCCTCTCACAAACACCTTTCTAAAGTCTTTACTCCTCCTGTCATCACACTCAGACAGAACATTCACCACAAATTCTTTTACCAGAACCTCATAGCATTTAGCAAAATTAGTTACTGATCTAATCAGTCCAGCATGTTCTATGAGATCCATGACTTCCTTGCACTCTAAGGCATCCTATCCTAATTCTCATTCCAGAGTTATCCTCCTCTGATACACATATTTCAATCTCTTGACATTCTCAACAGAGTGAAAGGAGATGTTGTCCAGGAGAGCATCATGCACCTTCACAGAAGCTTTCTTAACCACATATCTTTTAGCAGGAGTAATGTTCTGGACATCATCCTCGGCATCATATTCTGACTCACTTACATAGACAACCTTCCTCTTCTTAGAGGGAGTATCCACTTTACTCCAAGTTTTGGCAGGACCAATAACAGATTTCTTCTTAAGGCTCCTTGAGGGTGTGTTATCAATAACAACAGCTTTACCTTTCCTACTCTTTAGTCTTTTAGCAATACCAGGGGCAAGATTTTTAGTAATGACTTCTTCATCAGATATCGTTTCATCAATGTTGACGACAACAACATGAATATCCTTCATCCTACTTGGAATATCCTCTTCTACAGACACACCTTAGTCCTTAGCATAATCTGGATCCTGTTGTTTAGAAGAGCCAGACACATCACCAGGAGGACTAATGATGGTGGCACCAGCAGTACCCTTTTCTTGTGTCATAGATGTTTCAACATCTAACACATTTTATGCCCTAACTTCTTTTAACACAGATGTAACAAGTTTATGAATATTTCTATCGATAGCCCTTTTCTCAAATTCATCTTTACTTGGGTTTTCAGTCACATGTTCAGAGATTTTCTCAGCATCCACCTTAGTGGTTCTAGTTTTAATAGGGTCAATGTATAAGCTAGTCATAGTGTGAACCTTCTTAACCCCAGAGGAAGATGTAGAAGAGTTAATGTTAACACGACTCTTCTTAGTCTTGGAAGGAAGGGTTCCATCTCTTCTTTGCATGTTATCAATGCAAGGAACCATTGACAACGACATTACATTAAGCACTTCCCCATTTGTAGCTCCCAAAGCCGAGAGAGGATCAACCCTAACATTTGAAGAAGACAAATCTTTAGTAGCATTTGTTGGGGATGAAATGTGATGTTGAGACATCTTGCAGATGATTTCGAGAGAGTAGACAATGATATCCTTGTTGAGTTGGAAGACGAACAGATAGGAGGGCAAAAATGCAGAGGGCAGAGAACAAATTTAAAATTTTTGATATGATTTCCCTAGACAGATGTGTGCCACTTGATTGAAGAAAGAGAAAACTTTATTGGCACACTTGATAAACATTAATTGACATAGATTTTCAAATGTGTATATTCCAGATTTACCCTTCAGTTTTTAAACTGATTAACATTCAACACTTTAGCGAAAATGACTGTCAGTTGCTAATTAGTCATCACATGCTCACGAACACCAATCTTGTTCTCTTTAGGTTCTCTTAAAAGTGATGACAAATATCATGGTAGTGCTGAATGAGAGTTTTTGAAATGATTATGGCATTCAGATATAATGTCATGACTTCTTTCTTGACATTATACTCTATTAACATCTATTTCATGCATACCAGTTAATAACAACTGCTTCCTATGTTCACTTCCTCAATAGTGGACAAGGTGACACTTTTTCCCTTCTTTCTGAACCAAGATATAAGAGTGTTCCCAAGGGAGAAACAACTTCCTGATGTGCTCTTCCTATCGCTACTTGCCCAACTAGCATTTTTGTACAGACTTTGATCCACACTCATACAGTTCTCATCATGCTCAACTTTGAGTTTTGGAATTTCTCCGAGAACTCTATTAGAGATGATCTTCTTTATACCATTCTGATGTAAGTGGTCAAGACTTTGGTCCCATAGTTTAACTTTATCTTCCTTGAGTAGAATACATGCGGGGAGACAACTCATTTCTTAAGGAACATGCAAGTTGCAATTATCCTTAGATCTAACATCCTTCACAAGCCTTTCATTTCCCTTTCTATCCCCAACACCAGAAGTAAAATTGCTACTAGAGCAAAACCTAATGTCTGCCAATAGATTCTTGTCACTTGTCACTAGCCTGGAGCATCCACTGTCTAAGTTCTAATCTTCTCTGAGAGAGATGTGAGCTGCAAGACAATTAGCAACCTTAGGAATCTACTATTTAATAGTATCCTTTTTAGGTCTGGATTGCAGAACAGGTTTAGGATATCAATAAAATTTGTAGCAGAAAGGTTTTATGTGACCAAAACGACCACAACAATGACATCTCCAACGATGGAATTTGCCTCTAAGTTGGTTTCTTCTATGATGTTGAGACATTTGATTCAACATCCTAGATCCAAGTTTAGCAAGAATAAAGTATGTAGTAAGATCTTTCCCTCTTTGAGTTTGATTATCAAAACCTATTCCATTCATGTCTCCAGCCACTTTTCCATCCTGAAGTATTTTATCTAATGTGTCAGTACCATTGTTCAGCATTCTAACAGACTTGGTCATGTTGTCAAGATTTGAAGACAGTAAGGTCACTTTATTTTCAAGCTCAGAGATAATTACCAGGTTTTTTTCTTTTTCAGTCTGCAATTTGGATATGATTTTCTTTTGTTTTTCTATCATTTGGCATACTTTTTCACTTTTAATACACAATTCCTTGTATGAAGCAGCCAACTCATCATAAGGCACTTCTTCATTACATGAGTCTTCTTCAAAATCACACCTTTCAGTCAAGACATTTACATGCTTGGCATACTCGTTATCAGCCCCACTTTCAGAGTCATCATCAGACCAACATACAAAAAAACCCCTTCTTCTGTTCCTTGAGGTATGTAGAGCATTCATCTTTAATGTGACCAAATCCTTTACATCCATGACATTGAGTCATTTTTACCTTGAATGGAGTTTTCTTCAGCCATTGGCTTGTCCATAGTACCAGAATACAAACTCCCTGGAGCTCACCCAAAAATAGAACAGGGTGACCTGCTCTGACGCCAATTAAAATTTTGGCACGCAGATACCAGATGTCGAGACAAATGTCACAACACTGGGATCAAGACAACTTGATCAAACAAACAAAGATGCAGGAATTTAAATGACAGAAAAATAAAATACACTAGAATTGTTAACCCAGTTTGGTGCAACTAACCTACATCTAGGGGCTACCAAGCAAGGAAGGAAAATCACTATGATAGTATTAGTTCAAAGCTAAACTCAGCCGTTTATAACTTCTCGCCTAATCCCTACCTTGTGCAACTTCTACCTAGACACCCTCTAGATACGAGATCCCCCTCTCACTTCCTAACCAGTGACAATCCCAGTGACAATCAACAATTCCACAAACAATAGAAGTAGTACACTTCCAAGACAATACTTGATTTTGCTTAAAAGCTTCAATCAAGAACAATACACTCTTACTTAAAAGCTTTAGAGTGGACAATGAACAATGAACAATCAGTCAACCTCATTGCATCAGAAGATACATGAGTGACATACAATTAACAAGCACTAAACCCTAAAGACCAACCAAGACACGAATAATCCTTATTTTCCAAATTCTTCACATGTTGTTCTCTCTTTTCAATAGGGTTCGATCTTCACTTTAAATAGCCTTTAGACCTACTGGACTTAGGCTTCTTGAGGTGCACAAATATCAGCAATCAGTATAAACTGGATGCAAATCACCCTGCACAATAATAGGAGCATAATACAAACTTTCCTAAAAAGGCTCAAGGATCCTTTTTATGAAAAGTAACCAAATCTGTCATAACAGAAAATCTCACAATATACTCCTATGAAAAACGCACGTGTGTGAGTTAGAACACACTCAAAAATCACACTAAAAATACCAAAATAGTTATGCCCTAACTTTCTGGTATAACATGTCTTGGAACATGTCACAATATCATGCAGAACATGATGTCTGACTGTCATGGCAGAACATCTGGTTCAACATCTTGCTAACAGCATGTTGTTTTACCAAAATGTAGCCAATCCAAAAACCACAGAACTTACATCATGTTCAAAATTTGATTCGAATCAAATCAAACAGAATCAAACATGAATTTTGAAATATGAAATTGATTCGAATCATGTTCAAAATTTGATTCAAATCAAGACAAACAAAAACTGTTCCCAGGAAAATGATCAAGATCAAGTGTAAAATTTGATCAAGATGAAATGTCTGAGTTTTGCTTATTTCCAATTTGACCAGGATAAAAAATTCAGTGTAAAACTGAATGATTCGAATCAATCTTGTAAAATCTCAAATTTTCAAAATTTCAAAAGCAATATGAGATTTTACCTTTGAATCAAAGTTGAACCAAAACACAAAATGATCTCATTCCACTAACATATGCTATAGATCAAAGAATATTTAGATCAAGATCAAATCTAACCAAAGTTTTACACATGCTAAAAACGAATTAAATCAAACTCGATTCCGAGGAATGCAATCAAGAATAAGACTCATTAAATCAAAATAAAACAAATATGAAAGTGATAAGACAAGTAACAAAATAACCGGATAGAAGGGACATGCAACTACAATATCCCCCTTTTTGATGATTGAAAGGTTTTTCATTTTGAATTGAGTCGACCTTTGACTAAATCATGTATGCTCCCCCTGAATCACTGCACACCAACAAATCACATCATAAAACTCATAAAACAATTCTAGACTCATTACAACTTCTCCCCCTGTGACAACATCACAAAGAGATAGTTTGAAATTCATCTAAAAACCAAACAACCACTAACAGATAATTCCAAGGAACATATGAGCTAAACCGATAAGAAGCATATACAATAACCATGATCACATATACAACGATGATAGACATGTCACAAGCAACATAACAGAAATAGACATGCAACACAAACATTCAACAAATTACAATTAAGTGATAAAACTTGTAAATCAAGGTATGCATTACCAATCATAAATAATGCATGAACAAGTAATCAAACGTTCTAATGAACATAATTAGCAATACACATTTAAAAGACTTAAATGCAAGTAAAAGCAATCAAAGACATAAGCTAGAGATGAATGAGTGAGATATGGAGGAAATAGGAAAACCAATGCACATCTCTAGCACAAACACGTCGAATTATATAAGGGTTAGTGACATTCCATTGTAGGTTGGTAAAAACAACGATTTTCTACAAAAAGTGTTAGTACAATCGATATATATATATATATATATATATATATATATATATATATATAGCAAATGTAACTAAAAACAAAAACCTCATTCTATTTAAGGAATGAAGAGTCTAAGAATCTCAAATCCCTACAAATATTATGGAAGGATTCCGATGACAATGGTTTTGTAAAAATGTCAGCAACCTGACTTTTGGTCTCAATGTACTAAAAAATAACGTATCCTTTTTCCACATGATCTCTTATGAAATGATGTCGGATCTCAATATGTTTAGTTTGTGAGTGTAGTTACAGATTCTTAGTAAGACTTATAGCACTAGTACTATCGCACTTAATTGGAACACAACCAAGTTTTAAATCGTAGTCCAATAGTTGTTGCGTAAGCCATACGACTTGTGCACAACACCTATCGGCGACTACATATTCAGTCTCGGCGGTAGAAAGAGCAACACTATGTTGCTTTTTACTATGCCAAGAAACTAAGCAACTTCCAAATAAGTTACAGGTAACATTAGTACTCTTCCTATTTGACTTGCACCCTGCAAAATCAGAATTAGAATATCTTACTTAGCTACAATCACTTCCTTTAGGATACCAAAGACCATGATTGGAGGTTCTGTTAAGATACCTCAAACTACATTTAATAAACTTAAAGTGGAAATCCTTAGGCGATGCTTGATATCTAGCACACATACACACACTAAACATGATATCAGACCTGCTTGTAGTTAAATAGAGTAAGGATCCGATTATACCTCGATACATGGTTATGTCGAAATCCATTTCTCTTTCATCTTTGTCTATGAGCACATTTGAAGCCATTGGAGTTGAGATAGTCTTTGAATCTTTAATTTCGAACTTCTTGAGAAGATCTAGACAATACCACTACTACGAAAAACTCATTTAACAACGGTTGGGAATGACATATAATGACGCGGGCGAAGGCGTTGTTATGTAGATTGTTGTTGTATCTTCGATGTTTCTACAACGGTCTGGAAACCGTTGTTGTATTTTGGAAAACGTGCTATATATTGCAACGGTTAGTTGTATCAACCGTTGTGAAATATATTATTAATCACAACGGATATTAGTTTCAACCGTTGTGAAATATATTATCAATCACAACAGATATTAGTTTCAACTGTTGTTACATGTACCCTTAGTTTATTATATACAAATGTATATTGCTTGTTTTACCATACACATAGTTAAAGAATTACAACCATTAAATTGGTAAGGAAATATATAATCTGAAAATTAAAATATTCTTGAAAACCAACTTAAACACACCACTGTTTTTCGAATTGCATCCATTTCATTCCGCACATTTTATGTTCCTTAACACATAATATACGATTCAATGGTTTGATTCACTCTACTCATAGATATTTTTAATTATATAGTTTACCTCTCCATCGCCCAAAATCATCGCGATTTTATCATCATAACAATCATGATCATAAAAACCACGATGATTTTTGGTGATGAATAGGTAAACTATATAATATAAAAGATATCGATGTGTAGAAGGAATCAGACCGTTGAATCGTATATTATGCGTTAAGGAACATTCAATGTGCTGAATGAAATGGATGCGATTCGAAAAAAATTGACATGATAATGGTTGGTTTTCAAATACATCTTAATTTTCAGATTATAAGTTTCGATACATATTTAACAGATTGCATTTTCATTAAAAGGATAGTAAAACAAACAATATACATAGTATATAATAAACTAAATTTCATATGTACAATATCAGAATAATAAACTAAATTTCATATGTACAATATCAGAATGAATTCATATATATATATACCTTATTAGAATGAATTCATATATATATGTACCACCATCATCATCACCATGTGGAGCAAACCTAAGAAGTGGGAAAGCAATGAAGAAAATTAGTTATTATTCAAAACAAAACAAGAAAAATTAGAAACAAACCCTAAGAAGTGGGAAGCAATGAAGAAAATTAGTTAGTATTCAAAACAAAACAAGCAAAAGGTGAAAGAAAACGCTAAGAAGTGGGACTGTACCATAACAATGAAGTTCACCTTGCTTGTGAAGCATTGAAGTCGAATCTGCGCAAAAAGAGAACAATCAACAAAAACATCATGAAGCAAACGAGATAATGAGTACTATTTAACAAAAAGATTGAAGTGGAAGACTACCTTATTTTCAATAAACAATATGTACATTACGCTTGCTACCGCCAGCATCATCACCATGTTCACCTAGTTTTAGATTTTGCAAGAAGAACTACAAGGAGGAAGAAGCTTAAATCAAAAGCTTCATACTTCTTGTATTTCTTCTCGCAGATTCTAAAAAAAGATGAAGTTTGGGTGCTAGGGTTTCGCTGTGAAGGAAACGGCGCGACTGTCAAAAAGGAAAAGTTAATTCCCTTATATAGGTAAATTTTTCACAACGGTTTTCTTAAATAACCTTTATGATAGATTATATATTAATTTAATAATATCACAACGGTTAGTTATGATAACCGTAGCGATACCCCTTATACGTGGTACAAGGTTCGACACCAAGCAACAACATTTTCCTAAAATTACGCCTGGATTATAAATGATATCGCTACGGTCATTACTTATAACCATCGTAATATTATTAACCATTGCACTTCCCAACATATTAACGGTTTACAAGAAAATTTCGTTCCAGAATATGAACGGTTTATAAGTTATCATCATTACAAGCATTAAACTATCAGTCTTTTCATCTTCAACCTCATCTATATATAGACAATTTTACATATCTAAATAATATATTCTTCTTAACAATGAGTTCAACAAATGAGAATCCTAGAAACCTCAATGAGGAACGTCAGGCGCCAATCCAGGAGGTCGTCCAACCAGCAACTGCCAACTTCAGGGATGCCTTAAGGGTAAGGAAGGATAAGAAGAAGAAGAAGAAGCCGAAGAAGAAGAAGATAAAGAAGAAAAGGAGGCCTGTATATTATGATTCCGATAAGGGGAGTGAGGAGAGATGTCTAGATTATGAAGATGCATTTTATGCTATGGGCTCTGACAATGATCTTGATATGTAATGTGTTTATCAATGTACTCTCAATGGAATATTAAAAAAAAAATTATCTCTATATATGTTCATCTCTTACAGTTTTAGTTTTTAAGTTATATATATACTCTATTGCACTTAAAAATACTAAAGAATACATTGCTGGGAATATACATCATACATTACATGGCGTTAGACATGTTTAAAATCTAAAAATATGACAAAAAATACATTGCTGTGAATCGAAGCGTGATACATGTATTAGAACGGTCTTCTAATACAAGCGTGTTAAAATGTAAAAATATGGAAAAAAAATATAGTAGCTGGGAATCGAAGCTTGTTACACAGCTTGTATTACAACGGTTATGTAATACAACCGTCGTTAAACATGGCGTTATAAATTTTTAGTCCTTATACAACGGTGGGATACGAAACCGTGGTAAACCTGGCGTCGTTAAATGGGGTTTTCGTAGTAGTGTACTTTGTTTGACTTATGAAAGTCCCTTCTTCACCTTGCTTGATTTGCAATCCTAATAAGTGTGTTACCTCTCCCATAAACGACATCTCAAAACCCCTGCATCAAACTAGCAAATTCTCGATAAAGAGATTCATTAATAGACCCAAATATAATATCATCTACATAAATTTGTACTAAAAGAATATGTTTTTCCTTATGTCTTATAAATAAAGTGGTGTTGACTTTTCTACAATCGAATCCTTTTTTGATTAAAAAAACCAACTCAATCTCTCATAACAAGCTCTAGGAGCTTGTTGGAGACCATACTAGACTCTTTTCAACTTAAAAACATGATTAAGATTATTGTTGCCGTACCCCAAATTTTGCACATCCTTCATATGCTTCCTAGTGTCACTTTATTTTGAATAAGTGAAATGATACATTTGGTAGAAGAGCATATGTAAGAAGTTACAAGGGAGAGGTCTTGAGTTCGAATTCCACTTCCTCCATTTTTAGAGATTTTTCTTTCTTTTTTTTTTTAATGTTTTTACATTCATTTACATTATTTTTAGATAAAAAATGGTACTTTTTATTATTTTTATTTTATTTTCGAATTTATTTTAAATTATTTTTAATGATTAATATTTGTTTTAATATATTTTAGTCTAAAGATCAAGAAAAATCAATATAAAATAAAATAAAAAATCAAAATCTTTTTATTCCTGTTATTATGACCATTTTGCAATATTATTTATTATTTTTAAATTATTAATTAACATTATTGCATTATTATTATTATAACATTAAAAATTAAAAAAAAATCATTTATATTTTGCTGTTACATTGTACATAGTTCATGAATCCATCTGTATTTATTGGCTTTGTCCCTAAAAAATAAATAAGATCGAATCTAATAAAATGTTTTCTAAACAATTCAATCAGACATTCAATTCTTGACGTAATGCTACCCTATAAATAGACTTATAATTACCACAGAAAATTTATCTACATTTATAAATCTACAATCTTAAAATTGTTGCTCTTCACATAGAAGAACAACAACAACTAAAAACCTTAATCTAACCTTCAACCGTCCTTACAATTAAAGAAAAACGAGAAGAGGAGTTAGAAGGAATTCAAAGTAGAAGGAGGAAAGAAAGAAAGGAGTGAAATAAAAAGAAACTATACCTTTGACTGATGAATCCTTTAACCTGAAGGTAGGTCCTCCATCTTTATTTACATTTTTGTGCATATAATTTTGTTGTTACTGAATCTTCTTTGTCTTGATTTATTGTTTGATACTTGGGATTAATTGTGTGTTTGATGTCACTGAATTAAAATCATATAACAACTTTTTAAATAACATGGAGCAATTTTTAAAAATCAGTTTTATTTTGCCTTTCAACTCATTATGGATGAAATGTTTTCTAACAACTCATTATGTTTTCTAAGATGGAATGTTTTCTAACAACTCATTATATTTTGCCTTTATTTTGCGTTTCAACTCATCATCATGGAGCAATTTTGTAATATACATTAATTTAAGATGGAATATTTTCTAACAACTCATTATGTTTTATAAAATTATTATAAAATCAGTTTTATTTTGCCTTTCAATTGATTCTTAGAGTAATATTTTAATAATTCAGTTTTATTTTGTCTCTCTATATTAATATAATTTATATTAGTTAATTTAAATTAATTAATTAGGTCATAATAGAGTAGTATATGTGTCAACAACTAACACACATTTTCTTTTCACAGGTTGCTTAGTTGAGTGATACTCGTTTTGACACATAGTTTCGATGAGTGTCTTAATTTCTTTATCTATCTTATTTCTCGAAGTACCTCCAACTAGGGGTGGACAAAATAATTTCAACCGACCGTACCCGTCCGGCCCATACAAACCGAATGCATTCGGTCGGATCTGTTTCGGGTTTTCGGGTCCATCGGGTGACCTGTTTGGATTTTATTGGATAACACCGGTTCGGTTCGGTTGGACAAATTCCACCCAACGAAAACCGAACCCGACCGTAAAAAATATATTATTTCCATTGTTCTTCATATTGGGCTGGACTGGGTATATTTTGAAGCCCAACACACACATATATATATCATTCGTTCGTGAAGAAACAAACCCTAGCCGTTTCCATCTCCATTTGCCTTGCTCTCACATTCAGAAACTCATCAAAAATAGTTTGTTTTCTTGTTCTTTCATTTCATCTCTATCTCATGTTTCCTTGGTTCAATCATTTCTCCTCTATCTCATATCACTAATTTCTATCTCATATTTTTTCACCTGTCTCTTTGATTAAAATTTCTTGAAGATTCATTTTTCATAAGATCTAAATACTTGAGATGAAGAATATGAAGCAAATTTCAAGATTTCAAGATGAAAAGGATGCTACAGCAAAACCATGAAAATGTTCATTAGTTGAATTTTATTAAAAATAAATTGTAAGTTACAAAACATGAGGAAAAGTTTTTCTGTATATGTAAATCTTAACCAACATTTTTATATTTGTTGTTTTGTTCAATATTGTTATAATAAAAGTTTCAATTTAAGTATTGAATTTTTTCTGTCAAACCATTGTTATTTCTGTTATATTTATGCTAAATCCGAAAAAAACCGATTCACATAACCGAACCGATTTAATCCGAACCCGAAAAAACCGAAATCTAAACTGGTCGGAAGTTGGGTCTGTGATTATCACCCGTGGGTTAGGCCGGTTTGAGAGTTTGGGCCCGAACCCGAACCGGCCCGAACCGATGTCCAGCCCTACCTCCAACTAAGAAATCAATAAGTTCTCGTCAACCTTCTCATAAAGTGTGACAACTGATCCATTGAACTCAAACTGTGATTCGGGCACTTACGGAGTAACACTTTGAGTCTCTCCCAAGCATCAAACAAAGACTCACTATTATTTCGGATGAAATTCGTAATTACAATTTTTCTTTCGAAAAACTGCACATTCGAGTAGTATCCTTCCAAGAACTTATCCTCTAACTCTTTCATGTTTGTATCATACCATGGGAATACAATGCAAACAATCTGCTCCTTATTGTTTGCACATGGAACATGTCTCATAGAATTTGGCAAGATGTTCCCAAGGATCACAAATAGCCTGACCATCAAATGGATTATCTCGCAGGCCTTTCAACATTCATCATTGTGTTTATTAATGTTGATCACTTGTGATTAATGATTGAGAGAAAGTGAAAGGGAATTCTCATATTTAGGAGAAAAATCTAAATAGAAAGACACTGAGGGTAGAATTAAGAAGAGTAACATTGAATAAGGGGCTTATTCATCTAAGACCATTTGTACTAATTCTATTAAAAAGTGGATTTACTTTCATGGATAGAGTGTCCCCCAGACGTAGGCGATTTTTGCATTGAACTGCATTATTTATTCTCTTATGTGTTTTATTATTTTTACTTTGATTCTGTCTTGCTGTCATATAATGTTTATCCTGATATAACAAGTTGGATAAATTATCTCACACACCTGTCCTCTGATAAACATAATTTCAATTGAAAACTTAGCAACTAACTTTTAAATCTAGTTCCTAAAAATGCATGTTACAATTTTGAAAAAATTCAAAGCGTTTACACACACACTTCATACCTTCAACAGTACCTAATACTTATAAAAACACCACCATTGTTCTGAAATTTCTAAATCAACAATACTGTCAAAATGCCAACATAGATATGATTGGTGTTTGATTATGTGATACTAGAAAATTAGGCACACTAAGTGGAGGAAAATAATCCTAATTGAAACTTATGAAAACTAACAAGATATGAGATAACAAGTTGGATAAATTTTCTTTCTTGGTATCTCCCTCCTCACGCCGTTGTGGTTTCTTAATCATCCATAATAGTATAAAAAATCATAGTATCAATGAAATGAATGTTTTCTAGTGTAATTTTTCCTAACTTTCATTTGTCTTTTTATGCTATAATTAAAGCAAAAAATAAAGTGCATCTGCTCTTCAAAGCTAGCCAACCTCATTCAAATTCAATAAAGCAAAAAGAATGAAGATTTGGAACAAAAAGGGAAAGAAATTACAAGGATACAGTCATAAATGATTATTTAACATATTATTTAAATGTATGTATTTATGTATATAATTACAAAACAAATGGTTGGGGAAAAGTTGCAGGACCACAACAAAGTGTCAAATCTAAATTTAAATTTAGGGTTAATACACATTTTGCACTCTGTCATTTGGGGCGAATTCGAAAAAGGACCCTGTAAAAAAAAAAAGATTCCGTCTCTGCCATTTGAAGATTCTTTTAATTTAGACCCTGACGCTGCTGCCATTTGAAAATTGTTTCATTTTGGACTCTGACACTGCTTTGTTGGCTTTTTTTATTTAATTTTTATTTTTTTAATGTGACGTGGCTGCTTTGTTGGCTTTTTATATATTTTATCTTTTTATTTTAATTACACGCGTGGCTTATTTATTATTATTTTATTGTTGTGGTTTAGATTGTTAAATTTCAAAAATTAAAAATTTTGCTTCCAAGGAGTGTTGAACCCATGTCCTTTTGGTTATATGAAACGGCCTTTACCACTAGGTTAGTTGTTTCTTCTGTATATATGTTTGCATCAAATGTTTTTAGTTTACTTTCAGGTTACTATTTAATTTAATTTTTAACTTACTTATAATATACATCAAATACTTATTTTAATTTAACATACTTATGATATGCATCAAATACTTATAGTTATTAAAATATTTATTTTAACATACTTATATTAAAGTATTTATATTATACATAATTAATATTAACTAAAACATTAATTTTATCATCCTTATATTAATATTAATGTTAATAATTTAATTAAAATATTAATTTTAATTCAAATAGTCATTTTTAATATTAGAAATTAATAATAAACTGAAAATAAAAATATTTTTAATTAAAATAGCAGTTTTTAATATTAGTGATTAATAATAAACTGAAAATAAAAATATTAATTTATAAGTTAGTTAAAATGTTAATATTAATTTAGGTTAGTTTTTTATTAATATTAATTTAGTTAAAACATTAAAAAAAATAGTTTAGTTTAATTTAGTTTATATTAATATTAAACATATATGCGTAAATTGAAAATAAAAATATATAATTAGTTTTAATAATAAATTGAAAATAAAAATATATACGTAAATTAAAATTAAATAATTATCTTAACATTAAGTATATACGTAAGTTGAAAATAAAAATATATACGTAAATTAAATAGTTATTTCATTTTATTTCATCAAAAAAATAGTTTAGTTTAATTTAGTTTATATTGATATTAATTTAGTTCAAATGTTAATATTAATTTGGGTTTGTTTTTTATTAATATTAATTTAGTTAAAAAAAAATAATTTAGTTTTTTATTAATATTAATTTAGTTAAAAAATTTAAAAAAAAATAGTTTAGTTTAATTTAGTTTATATTGATATTAATTTAGTTCAAATGTTAATATTAATTTAGTTTAATTTATTAAAACATTAATATTCATTTATAAATAAAATATTAAAATAAAATTTAGTTTATTAAAACGTTTGAAATGCTGTAATTAAATAAATTTTAGATTAGCTTATATTAAATATTAAATATTAAATAAATAAACAAATCATAAATATTTTAACATGCATCTAAATTTAATTTAGTTTAGTTTATATTTTATATATATATATATATATATATATATATATATATATATATATATATATATATATATATATGATACAAAACATAAATAATAAAAGCATAGTAGCATAGTGGTAAAGAGACTTTCATGCAAGCAAAAAGATATGGTTTCAACACTCTTTGAAAGCGAAATTAAATAAAAAAGCCAACAGAGTAGCGTCAGAGTATAAAATAAAAAAATCTTCAAATGGCAGGGACGGAATCTATATTTTCGAATTCGCCCCAAATAGCAGGGTCCAAAATGTATATTAACCCTTAAATTTATTGTGATACTGAGTTTTCCCTCGTTTAGAGCGTTGAAGAAATCAAAGCTATCTTTGCTTGTGGTACAACTGCAAGAGTTTGAAGCTTTTAAGGGACTCATATAATCATATTTACCCACCTTATTGTTTGCCATAATTTCGATAACAATGATTGAAGAATAATTCAAAGTCTCCAAAATCATATTAATCACATATATACATGGCCAACCTAACAATTTGATGCTTAAGGCCATTTTTAAAATGAGATTTTTTTTGTTTGAAAAAAAATTTGGTTAACAAGACTTTTCTAGTGCTTCTGTCAGTTTCCTCTATTTTGTTCAAAACTGCATGTTACTGATTTAAAAATCACATGCTACTGTACACATAAAGAAAAACATTAGTCACCCCTAACAATACCTAGTAGATATCATCTTTGTGAGGCCCAATGCAATGGCCTTGGTGGATCCTTCTTGGGCCTGGCCTGTATATGTATAATCACATTCATGTTCCCTCAACCATATAACAGAAACAAATTAACAACTATAATCAGTGACAGCATTTTCCATTTCTCTTGGAAGGAATTGAAGTAGCTATAGTGTCAATTTGGGGTTACCACTTGACAATAGAATTCAAAAAAACAGATTAGGTTACCACTTGCTTGTCTAAATTAAATATCCAAAATCAGATTTGGTTCATGAATCACACGCACGCATATATATATATATATATATATATATATATATATATATATATGCGCAAGCTAAGTGGTATATAATTCAAAATATTTAGGATTTTATAAATTATACAACATAATTAATCACATACTCAAACTAAAATAAAATTTCAACTTACATTGTAGAAAGATGATTGACCGCCGACTGCAAAAGATTCATCAAAAAGATTTGTGTTATCTTCTTGAATAATGAAAGATATTATGGAAGAATTTCTTTAAATTTAGTTGACAACTATTACAAATAATACGTTTTATGTCAATGTTTTCATCTTACTTAACAAAAAAAATTGATGTATAATTTTTATACGTACTATATTTTATTTTATTTTCTAAAACTATGTCATCTATTCCATCGATTTTAGTATATAACCAATGAGAGAACTAGTTTTGGGGTAATGCTTCGAATCCAAGCAATTACAGTTTATGTTTTAATTCTTTAAAAGTGGCACCTTTGATCTATTCCTTCGGTGTCCCCAATAATCGAAGAGTTAGATACACATATTTAACTATTAAAGTAATCGTTCATTAAGTTGTACCCTAGACCTAAGTCATCTTCAGCCGCCCAAACTCGTAAACTTCATTCTTTGGGATAGATTACAAGACAAAAAAATCTTCAAGTTTTCTTAATTAGTTAAAAAATCTTTTAAAGTTCGGTATTGTTGTTCTTCTAAAATCAATCTTGAACAAAACATTTTTCTTTTCTTGCAATTTATCTCACATAAAGTTGTTATCGTTGTTCTTGTTCTTGTTGTTGTTTTGTTGTTGTTTATGGTGGTGGTGGTGATGTTGTTTCCACCTCTTGCTAGGTAATTGTTATATTTTGAAATAACTTTGCAATATTTTCAGTTAAAGAAAACATTATTGCGTTCTTCAGTTGACAACATTAATAAATTTATTCTTATTCATTGTGCAATGTATTTGTTTCACAAAATAAGACCATGAAAATTTTGTTTTAAATATAGCTATTTGATTTAATATTACAACATACAAAGAAATTGATAAATGGTAAAAAATTAAAGAAGAAAACAATACATGTTTCTTTAAATTTTGTACCATACATCTTTTTTTTTTTGTTGCAATAAAAGTAAATTACTGTAAGAAAAAATTGATTGTAAATTAAACTGATCGAGACTAAAATCGTGCACAAATCACTTTCCTTATAGTATTTTAAACACTCTCTAATTGGGTTAGAGTTTGAATAGGAACCTCTTAGATAATTCAGCATATACTCGAATTTTCACAAGAGTGATGAAAACATGAATGTAGGAAAGATGAAATTAGAAATTTTGTGTGAAAAGAATATACTTTTTGTTCTGGACTGGACCAATGGATAGAATTGGCCCAATAAGCCTCTGCTACAGAGCGGCCCAAATCGCCTAAGTCCAATCCACAGAAGGGCAAAAGTTACCTTTCTGCCCCTCCTACCGGGCAAGGAACATAACGTTCCTCCCCGGACATTCTGCCCAACACGCACAGCTTCAGTGCTCCCCGAACAGCCATGGGCAGATGCCCGAAACTAAGCATATGCCCGACATAACGGCTAGTTTTGGACACCCTGCCCGTCGTAACGGCTAGTTTGGGCAGCGACCGATTCTTTAGGGAAAACGGTTATTTCGCCCCGAAAATAGGACCGTTAGCCACGCGCTTAGAGCCCTATATAAACCCTCTCACTTGAGAGGGTCAGGTATCAAAATATTCACCCTACGAACTGATACTTTGTATTTGCCCCTTTTCTCTGACCCTTTCTTACTTGAGCGTCGGAGTGCCTTGCAGGTACACCACCACCTCTCCTCAATCACTTACCGGACAGCGAGTACGACCAGCACCCATCCGGGCACCTCCATAACGACCAGCCCGCGTGGACCAGTTCGTGTACATCGGATCAGTGGCGCCGTCTGTGGGAAATTCTTGTTCTCCCCTTCTTTCATTCCTCTTCGGAAACCGAAAGATCAAAACATATTCTCTTTGATCCGCCCACGTATGGCTGCCCAGAATTCCGCGATAGGTGCTAACACCACTGTTCTCGTCCCCGTCAACAAGATGGACGTTGACGGCCATTCTTTGTTACTTTCTAACCCCCGTTTCCGTCGGGACGGGGCTACTGCATCTCCAACTCCCCCTCCCATCGGGCGAGGAGACGTGCAGATCCCATCGGAAGACCGGCCAGTTCTCGGTCCGCCCAGCGCCGACTTGGCTGTGGCAGCCCTTCTGGAAGCTGTTAACCGCACCAACCTCCTCATCCTACAACAAGGAGAAAGGATAGGAGCTCTTGAGGAGGCATCTTTCCCAAAATCCTCTCCTCCCCGGAATAAAGCCCGAAGATCCAAAAGCCCGCCACCTAGGCGCGGAGAAGACCGTGCGGTTAGGCACGAGCCTGAGATACGACCCACTCGCAAGCGCGACCAGATCTCCCCGCGAGATCGATCCCCGTCGAGACGCAAAAGAACGAGGCAAGATAGGCCCTCCCCGCCGGGCAGACCTCGTGACCGGTCCCGTTCACCCTCACCTCGCAGAAACCGTCGCCGCGAGCGCAGACGACGGTCATCATCAGAGCCAAGTTCAGATAGCGACGACGAACCTCGCGGCCCGTTGTCCCGGGAGATCCTAGCAACCCGCCTTCCTAAGGGGCTGGAGAAGCCTCCGTCGCTGGGGACGTACGATGTAACCGCCGACCCGGACGAGCACATAGAGAACATCGACGCTCTCTTAGATTACAGAGGGGTACGGGGAGCCATCAAGTGCCGCCTGTTCCCGACCACGCTCCATAAAGGTGCAATGACGTGGTACAAGCAGCTGCCCGAGGAATCCATCACATCATGGAGACAGCTGAGGAGGATCTTCTCCCGTCACTTCACTGCTTCACGACGCCACCCCAAGACCGAGGCGTCCCTGGGAGCCGTCGTACAAGGCAGAGAGGAGCCCCTCCGGGCTTATATCGAGCGCTTCAACAAGGAGGCTGTCCAGGTACCAACGACCGACGCCATGAAGAAATTCTTGCTCGAGCAAGGGTTACGTCCCGGTTCCGATTTCGCGAAAGCCATCGGCCTCGAACCACCGAGGAATCTCAATGCACTTCTCCACCAGGCCCAGTCACATATACAGTACGAGGAGAAGGTCGTTGCCCACTCGGTCCGGACATCTCGCAACCAAGAAGGTGCCCGGACGTCCAGAGTTGAAGAACCCTCGACGTCCCGTCGAGGAGACAAGAGACGCGACGATCGACCTCGCGATACACGCGAGCAGAGAGAACCCTCCGGGCGATTCCACGATTATACCCCCCTCACTGCCTCGAGGGAGAAAATACTGTCCGAGTGCGCCAACTCGGAGTTCAAACAGGCGGGAGTCTGTTTCCCCAAGCAGCTGCCGGTCAGGCCAGGGATGGACAAGTCCAAGTACTGCCGTTTCCACAAGAGTCACGGCCATACAACGGAAGAGTGCATCCACCTCAGAGATGCCATAGAGATCCTCATTCGCGACGGCCATCTGAAGCAGTTCGCAAAAAAGAAGGACGCTCCCCGGCAAGAGGCCTAGGAAAGCAAAAAGGTCGCAGAGGAAATTCTGCCCTCCGACGACGCCAACGTCCAGGTCGCTATGTCCGTGACCCGACCAGAAGACTTTCGCATCCCGGACGATCTGCTCGCCTCCACATACCTCGCTGCCAGCAGCCCATGGGAGGCCTTCCCGTCGGCCATGGTGATCTCCGGGGGTGGATTCAACAAAGTCACAGTTGGCTCGGTCAAAAGGAGATTCGACCAACTGATCAGCAAAAGCTCCAACGAGGTCACCACGCACAAAGGGTCCGCTCCCATTTCCTTCTACAAGGAAGAACTCCTCGGCGGGGTACCGAATTCGAACATCCCACTGCTTATCCGGGCCAGGATGGCGAATTTCGATGTCCGAAGGATACTCGTGGACCAGGGCAGTTCGGTTGACATAATGTACAACCACCTGTTCGAGACATTGCAGCTGAACGACTCTCACCTCACTCCATACGTCGGATCCGACCTGCAAGGGTTCAACGGAGCGGTGACAAAGCCCCGAGGTTACGTAGAGCTCATCGTAACCTTCGGTTCAGGAAAGACAACCCGAGCAATCAAGGCACCGTTTCTGGTAATCGATTGCCCGTCACTATACCAGTGCATCTTCGGAAGGCCAACCCTGGCAGAGTTGATTGCAGTACCTTCCACCGTACATCTCAAAATGAAGTACTACACTTCTGAAGGGATGGTCGCCACCCTCCACGGAGACATCGAGGCTGCCCGCCGCTGCTTTGAAGCAGCGTCAAAGGGACTTAACACCATCTCGGCGAAGCCAAGAGCATCTGGTCGTTCCCCCTTGCCCAGCAGCTCCGAGCAGCCAAGACCACTTCCCCAGGTCGAATCAATCGATCTAGACAGCCGGTTCAGCGAAGAAGATCGCGCCAAGGTTCCAACGCCGTCGGGCCGTAAGTCCGACAACAGTGGCCATCTCCTACGACCTGTCCCAGATGGCAACTTCGAGATCGTTCCGTTCGGAGAAGACCCCCAACGGGGAGTGAAGATCGGAGCAGATCTGCCCGACCTGGCCAGAAGACAACTGAAAGCGTGCCTCTGCGAAAACGTAGACCTGTTCGCGTGGAGTGCTGCTGAGATGCCCGGATTAGACCCCTCCGTCGCCTGCCACCAGCTCACGATCGACCCGACCGTCAAAGTCGTTGCCCAGCGCAAAAGGAAGCAATCCCCGGAGAAGACAGAAGTCGCGGAGAAAGCTGTCAAAGACCTTCTAGAAGCTAGGTTTATTTCCGAGGCCAAATATACTACATGACTCTCTAATGTTGTACTTGTACGAAAAAATTATGGCAAATGGAGGATGTGCGTTGATTATACTGATGTTAATAAGGCCTGTCCGAAGGACGCCTACCCCCTCCCCAATATAGACAAACTCGTAGATAATTCGGCCGGTTTTAAACTTTTATCGTTCCTCGACGCCTACTCGGGGTATAACCAAATACCAATGGCCGCGAGCGATAAAACTTACACAGCCTTCATGACCAAATCGGGCAACTATTACTACAACGTAATGCCCTTCGGACTGAAGAACGTCGGCGCTACATACCAACGAATGATAAACAAAGTCTTCCACGAACAGATATGCGATATGCTCGAGGTATACATGGACGACATGATCGTCAAATCCCACGAGGAACTAGACCATGTTGCCCACCTCCGCAAAATTTTCGAGCAGGCAAGGAAATACCAAATGCGTTTTAACCCGGAGAAGTGCACGTTCGGGGTACGGGCAGGTAAGTTCCTCGGTTTCTACCTAACAGAACGAGGAATAGAGGCTAACCCCGACAAATGCCGGGCATTCTCCGAGTTCCCAACGCCCACATCTAAAAAGAACATCCAATCCCTCAACGGAGTACTGACCTCGCTATCCCGCTTCGTCGCAAAGTCCGCCCAGCACGCCCTTCCTTTCTTCAAGCTCTTGCGGAAAGAAGCAGCGTTTGAATGGACCGAAGAATGCGAGGTGTCCCTCCTCCACTTGAAGCAAGCTCTATCGAAACCGCCCGTGTTGTCACGACCAAATACCGGGGAGGTCTTGTTCCTGTACCTCGCCGTCTCCGCCGAGGCCGTTAGCGCCGTTCTCATCCGCGAAAATCCTAGCGGGCAAAAGCCGGTATATTTCACGAGCAAGGCACTGCAGAACATAGAATCGAGATATCAACAGATAGAGAAGGTAGCATTGGCCCTCGTCAATGCTGCCAGACGACTAAGACACTATTTCTTGGCCCACACGATCGTGGTGAGGACATATCAGCCCATCAAGCACCTACTGGGACGGCCAGACATGGCCGAGCGAATGCTCAGATGGTCGCTAGAACTATCCGAATTCGACATCCAGTACGAAAGCAAGAAAGCTCTTAAGGCTCAGGCCCTGGCCGATTTCGTAGCAGAAGTAACTTTCTCAAATTCCTCGCCCCACCTAGTGAACAGATGGACCATCTATGTGGACGGAGCATCCAGCTCTAGTGGCAGCGGGGCAGGCGTAATTCTGGAAAACGACGAAGGAACCATAGTCGAGGCTTCCCTCACATTGTCTTTCCCCACGTCGAACAACCAGGCCGAGTACGAAGCCTTCCTCGCCGGACTACGCCTAGCCGAAGACCTGGGGGCCGAGGAAGTCATCATCTGCACGGATTCGCAGCTCCTAGCCAACTAGGTATCCGGGGAATATCAAGCCAAAAACGACAGTCTCTCAGAATACCTCACCCTCGTCAGAGAAAAGATGTCGAAATTCAGAACAGTGAAAGTAAGACACGTTCCACGCGAACACAACGTACGAGCAGACGTACTGTCAAAACTGGCAAGCACCAAGAGGAAAGGCGGAAACAGGTCAGTCATCCAAGAGATACTTCCCCGGTCCAGCATCACTAAGGGATCTTCGACCCTACACGTACACGCGATCGGGGATAGCGATTGCTGGATGACGCCCGTTTACAACTACCTCACCAGGGACGAACTTCCAGAGGATCCCAAGAAGGCCAGCACCATTAAACGAAGGGCCTGCTCGTACATTATCCTCGAAAACAAACTCTACCGGTGGGGCTTCTCTATCCCACTTCTTAAATGCATAGAAGAGGAGGTCGTCCCCCCGTATTGCGAGAAATCCATGAAGGCATCAACGCCCAACACCTCGGAGGAAAGTCCCTTGCCCGTAAGGCCCTCCGAGCAGGGTACTATTGGCCGACCATGCAACAAGACGCCAAGGAGCATGTGAAGAAATGCGACAAATGCCAACAGCACGGGGATATGCACCTAGCTCCGCCAAACGAACTAAAAAGCATGACCTCCCCGTGGCCATTCGCCTGGTGGGGCCTGGACATCCTAGGACCCTTCGTGACGGGGTCCAGCCAAAATAAATACCTGATAGTGGGCGTATATTACTTCACAAAGTGGATAGAAGCAGAAGCTTTAGCCAAGATAACAGCGCTCAACATTCTGCGCTTCTACAAGCGGAATATACTTGCCCGGTTTGGGATCCCCCAAGCAATTGTCACGGACAATGGATAACAATTCACAGACAAAATATTCCAAGACTTTATCGCACACCTCGGAACGAGGCAACACTTCGCTTCTGTAGAGCATCCCCAAACCAACGGGCAGGCAGAGGCGGCCAATCGTGTCATACTGCGCGGCCTCAAGCGAAGACTGGACGAAACAAAGAAAGCCTGGGTCGAGGAGCTTCACAGTGTCCTGTGGGCATACCGCACCACTCCCCAGTCCACCACCGGGGAAACACCTTTCCGTTTGGCATATGGCACCGAGGCAGTCATACCCATTGAAATCCACGTACCGTCCAGGAGGACGGAATCACCCCTGGACGAGGAAATGAACGACGAAGCGATAAGAGAGGAGCTCGACCTCGTCGAGGAAATCCGAACGGGAGCAGCCCTCCGCGAGGCATCTCTTAAGAAAAAAATAGCGATCAGGCACAACACCAAAGTCTTCCGACGGGAGTTCGACGTGGGTAGCCTTGTCCTGCGAAGAAACCACAAGGACTCCCGCGAAGGTAAACTGGCGGCCAACTGGGAAGGACCATACCGAGTCCGCGCCAAAACGGGGAACGGCGCATACTTCCTCGAAAACCTCAACGGGGAAACGCTCCCTCGACCATGGAACGCTGAAAAACTTAAGCAATACTACAGCTAAAAGGCACAAGAAGCTTCCTCGCGTCACAAGGCCGTCTAACGGCCATCATGCTCGTTCAGGTACAAACGACGCATACGTACAAAGTGGAATCCCGCTCAAATAAATGAGCCGGAGCTCCGCTCGTCGGCGGTCCTCGATCGAGCATCGCCTTCGCCCAAGTACCATGATTGGCAGAACCCCAGCTCGCGATGGGACGTTCACGCCGCGACCTCAGGCCTCAATTGCGACCTGAGATCCGCAACCTCGCCAGGATCTTCCCCGGCTGTTCGACCAGTTCCCCGCACTGGCGAATTCATAACGCAACGAGCAATCTGTCAAAAATAAGCCTTGTTGACAAACACACCCTTCGACGGGCAGTCACACATGCACAACTAAAACAAAGTACAACAGTATAAACAGAAGTTGTATAAATTAACCGGGCATTAAATTAAAAGGCCACAAGGGCCAAAGATTGTGCTTGTTACATTAAAAAGGGGGCCACGCCCCCAGAACAAAAATAAGATTACAACGAGTTCAACGGTACGCAGGCCGGACAAGATACAGCTAAGCAACAAAAACTCTCCAGTCTTCCACACGCTCGGTTGACGCAGCTTCAGGCCTCGGCTCCTCCACGGGCTGCTCCTCGATATGTTCCTCGGGAGTATCGAGAACAAGACCCTCGGGCAGGACAATGCGGCCACCCTCCACACGAGCTAGGTAGTGAGTACCCCCGGTTGAAATCTTGAGCCCAGGGTTCACCACTCGCAACTGGGCCACCGCACTATCAAAAGACTCCGCGGCCACAGCAATACCATCATCCTCGGCCTGCAGAATGCCAGTGACCAGCTCTGCCCGAGTCTTCAACACTCTTATCTCCTCTGGTTCGTCATCACCCGAGGCATTGGCCGCCATCAACTCCGCGTTCAACTCCTCGGACGCCTTCTTCTCCGACCTTAGCTTGGTGACTTCCTCCCTCAGCGTTGTCGCCTCTTCCTCGGCTTTCTTCTTAGCCTCACGGGCACGCCGGACCTCCTCCTTCAGCGTCGCTTCGGAGGCCCGAGCAGCAGTAAGCTCAGCCTCAAGCACGTGGTCCCCGTCAGCGTACACAGCTGCCATCTCGAGCATCCTCACGAGGGCAGAAGCATCCCTGGCCACCATCGCCCTTTTGCCCGCGCGATCCATGTTCCCCAGGCTAAGAGATTCAGCCCGAGGAACAACCAAGGTATTACCCTCGAAGAACCTCATATCGTTGATGCACGGAGGAAGTTCGAACTTCCCCTTCTCAACTGCCCCCCTCAGATCCACCGTATCTGTTGTCCGGAGGCGCTTCGGTCGCCCGACCAAAGGCAGCGGAGAATCCCGTGGACAGGGAGTGGGAGAACAGGAGGTCCCCGGAGCAGTTTGAACAAGGGGAGGTGCACGAGCACCAGCAGCAGTCCGGGTCTTGGAGGTCGTCGCTCCAGCCTTGCCTCTCGCCATGGCATTCCTCACCACACGGTCACGGGCTTGAGGCATCTCACATGCACAAATAAAACAAGCGCGTCAGAAACGGGGAAGAAAGAATAGCAAATAAAGTCTAAGTAACTAAATCTACCGAGCAGCGCCGTGACATCCGCAGAAGTCTTGCACTCCAGCAGTGCCTTGACGGGGATAAACCGGCACTCGACCCTTTGACTCCCATCCTCCTCGAAGATAGGATTACCCTTGCTCGTCCAACAGGTCGCGAGCTGAAAGGAGTTAACCTACTTCACCAGGGTCTCGTAAGACACGGCATCCTGCCCGCGTAAAGCACTCGGCTAAAAAACATAGGCACTGGGCTTCTTTGAGAAGTGGTCGGGTGTCCAGCGGATTGGAAACTTATACACCCTCTCCCCGACGTACTTCCCCTCCTCGGTGAGCAGCTCCTCTCCGTTCTCGTCACACTCTAACTCCCAGGCATACACGCTGTCCTGAGCAGCTTCGGACAGAGGCTCGACGATGTAGTACCGTCCCTTGAAGTTTCGGATGGACTCCGAGAACGGCTTGAACAGTTTTTTGGGCTGCTTCAAAGAGACCCATCCGTACCTCTTCCCCGTCAGCTGCTGCTGTAGGTGGAAAACAGCAAAGAACAAAGGGATGGTGGGCCCCAAAGCAAGGTGCTCGCACACCAACTCAAAAGCCCGTATAAAGGCCAGCGAATTGGGGTGGAGTTGGGAAGGCGCCAACTTCAGATGATGGAACACAGACCGCTGGAAGTCAGTGAAGGGCAACCTCAGCCCCAATTCTTTGAAGACATATTCGTACATCCCGAAGCAGTCCCCGAAGCTCGAGCAGATCCGCTCGCCCACACTAGGCAGAAGCACCCTCCATTCACCTGAGGGCCCCACCTCAGTAAAAGCGTCTGCCGCAAACCTCGCAAACGTGGAAGTGTGTTCGGAAGGCTCGGCCACCTCCCACTCTTCCGGGCAGAACGGGTCTACGTCCTCTTCCATTACATCTTCCTCCACGACCCCCAGGTCATCTCCCTCCTCAGTATCACTCGCTTCCCCCTCGACGTCACTCGAGGAATTCGAAGCCGACGAACTCGAGGATGCATAACTCGAGGCCGTTGCACTGCTGCTCTCATCGGAGACAGTTTCTTCGGACGTAACGGGTATAACCTCCCTCTCGGGCTCCATCTCCACTATGATCACCTGAAAAAGCAGAGAAAGGCAGTGAATTCGACAGGAAATCAAATCCACCCTTCCACCGCTAAGACAAGTTAAAGGGCGCGCGAAAGGCTAGGAACTACATCCTCGGCCTAAGCCCTAACATCAAACAAAGAAGGACAAAATATCCCCGCGCCTGTACCCAGATTCCGTCGAAACTCTACCGGAATCTGGAAACGTCCTAGCGGGAAACTCACCAAATCCATCAACGGATGATAGAACGCGATGGTCACGACTCGCAACCACCACGTGGGCCACAACGACCACCAAACGTGCTACCTAATCCGGCGAGACATTTGGTACAGAAAAAAGGCAGAACCTCCGCCCACCACCAACACTCGCCGAAAATCTACCTATTTTGCCATCTAGAACTAACCCTAGCCGCATGAAATCTACCACTAACAACAAAAGGAAGCAAAACAAGCAAAAAATCAAGATACTTACTTGCTTTTACTAGAAGAAAGTGGAACAAAACGGCTGCTCGAAACTTGTCACGGTGGTCGGCACGACGGTCGGCTGCTTGAAGAAGGTGACGAGCAAACGCACTGGTGACGAGGAAGAATCAGAAGAAGGAAAAGTGGAAAATGGGACGGTTTCCCCCATTTTATACCAAGGGGCACGTACACACACGCGCCCGTAGGCAATAATGACGGCCCACTAGCCATAATTGCCTAGGTAACTGCTACACAGGTCTCGATGCACACGTGGCGACCCAACGTTTCCCATTCCATCTGACGCGTCACCTCCCTGAATACCGGGCAAGATGGAGTCGACCACGAATATCGCAGACACGGAGAACCACGAGCACCTCGAGGCAGTCGTCCTCGTATCCAACGACGGCTTCATGATAGTTCCCCGGGACAACGAGGAGTCCTTAAGTCATCACTCCCATGCTCGGGAGCAACGACTTGGGGGGCTCCTGTTCTGGACTGGACCAATGGATAGAATTGGCCCAATAAGCCTCTGCTACAGAGCAGCCCAAATCGCCTAAGTCCAATCCACAGAAGGGCAAAAGTTACCTTTCTGCCCCTCATACCGGGCAAGGAACATAACGTTCCTCCCCGGACATTCTTCCCAACACGCACAGCTTCAGTGCTCCCCGAACAGCCATGGGCAGATGCCCGAAACTAAGCATATGCCCGACATAACGGCTAGTTTTGGACACCCTGCCCGTCGTAACGGCTAGTTTGGGCAGCGACCGATTCTTTAGGGAAAACGGTTATTTCGCCCCGAAAATAGGACCGTTAGCCACGCGCTTAGAGCCCTATATAAACCCTCTCACTTGAGAGGGTCAGGTATCAAAATATTCACCCTACGAACTGATACTTTGTACTTGCCCCTTTTCTCTGACCCTTTCTTACTTGAGCGTCGGAGTGCCTTACAGGTACACCACCACCTCTCCTCAATCACTTACCGGACAGCGAGTACGACCAGCACCCATCCGGGCACCTCCATAACGACCAGCCCGCGTGGACCAGTTCGTGTACATCGGATCACTTTTCTTATTTAATTGTACTTTTTAAATCTTGCATTATGAATTTATAGGCCAAGTAGTGTTGTTTCACAAGGTTGTAACCCTTGAAGAAGCACACCCTTTCCACAACACTTTTTATCGAGTGTTGCAACTTTTCGTCAGCTGCAATACTTTAGAAGCGTTGCCTATTCTGACTGCATTCTGCAACACTTTACGAATTTTTGTGTATTTTCGAGCTCAAAATGCAGCTGCCTACTGCAACACTTCATAAAGTGTTGCCTATTTCTGAATTCAAAACAAACTGCTTACTGCAACGCTTCAGAAGTGTTGTCTATTTCTGAATTCAAAAAATAACTTTCACTTGCTTATTTTTTTGTCATTTTGGAACACACCTATGGTAATTAATTATTATTAATTACAACGTTCCCCCACTTGTTATAATAATGAAAAGATCAATTAAAAAAAGAGAAATAAAAAATGTTAATACAGTTAAGTATCTTTCGATTTGAATGTAACCTTAGTAAGGAAAGCACAAAGCCTAATAAGAATTTTAGGTAGAAATGCTTTGAACCGTTATCCCTTGTGATTAGACCGATGTTATCTTACACATACTCTTTAATGGTTCTTCGCCTACATCTCTCGCCTAACACTACTTATGGTCACGTGTTTCTCTTAGTTTGTGAAGTTTTTGTGAGAGAAACACCAATTCTCACTTTGAGACGAAACCATCTCGAAATTCACATAGGTGAAGTTCATATTGTATTTATTTTCTTGAGATGCATATTCTTGACATTTAACTTCATAAAGGATTTGTAAACACCACCCTCAATATGCATTCGTCACATTATTAAATAATGTCGCACAAACATCCAAATTAGCAGCTTGTTATTACTCTTTGAATCTTAGGTTAAGGTTTTCTTAACTTCAGATTGGGTTACTACCGTTGTTGGAACTCTTATTCAAGGAGTTTCAATCTCATATCTTTCGAGGTAATCTTTGCTAAGTCTCTAACTAGTGGTTTAGTAAATGAATTTGCCAAATTATAACTCGATAGTATATACGTGAGTGAAATGATTCCACCTTAATCAATTTTCTCATGAAAGAATGTCTAAGTCCTATATGCCTAGACTTTCCATTATACACTTCGTTGAATGCTTAAGCTAAATTGGCTTGACTATCGCAGTGTATCAACAACACATTTAAAACATTGTCTTTTGCCAATAGAACTTCCAACATAAGATCCCTCAACCATATTTAGCTTCATGACCAACGAAATTAAAAGCCACAAACTCTGATTCCATAGTTGAAAAAGTAATACATATTTGTTTCTTTATTTTCTAAGAAATTTCACCTCCAACCAGTGTAAGTATCCACCCAGATGTGGATTTATAATCTCTAACACTCGATATCCAACTAATATATATATATATATATATATATATCCTTTTAGTATGGCAGGAAACCTACCATAATGAAAGCCAAGATTTTTATTTACAAAATATAGCCAAAAATCTGAATGATAACCTTCCTTTGCTAACATTTGGATTACTAATAAATCTGCTTATTTTGAGGGCAACGATTTAGACGGAGGTGAATAGATCGCAAATAAAATTTTCTTTGATTAAAAATTTATTTTAAAAAGAATCAAGAAAACATAATAATTATAATAGTTTAACAATTTGCTATTTGTGTAAGTTTAATTGTTTGCATTGAAGAAAAAGAAAATCTATGTCTGTGTTGTAAATTTATATTTATTAAACTATTTTAACGTTAGAAATTTGCTTATCATGTATCTAATATATATCACTTTCAAAAATGAAAATGGATGCACTTTTTATAATGTGATATAATCTGAAGCATAAAAGTGTAGAAAATTTATTTCATAGGAAAACACTACGACGTAAAAGCTATTTTCAACGGTTGGAAAATGAGTAGCGAGCGATTTTGGACGCGGTTCTTAAGCGCTGGTCGCTCTCTGCGGTTGAGCTTTGACTACAGATCGATTCATTTTTTATCCTATTAAAGCTGATGAAGGAAGGGAAATAGATGTCTCCAATTAACCCTGCTTTGCATACTGAGTTTAAACAGCAGTCTGTTAGGTTACGAATGCTATCAATGTGGGGGGCCTTTGTACTGGTTATTTGTATTTTCGCCAATACTGTTTTCTTTCTTTTCATTTTGACAGAAGGTTTCTGGCGGGGAACAAGGATTAGGATGTTAGGACTGATGCTTTTTGAATTACCGCTTTTGATTGATGGAGGTGTGGGATTTAGGTTTTTTGTTGATTGTGCTCGCTAAGATCTTTTCTTTCGATCTTATGCCTACGTATTCCCGTTTACCGAAACAGGGAAATCAGAGCCTTCGTAGTTCCTCCTATTCTATGGAAGGAAATGGGTGTTTTGGTGTCTTGTTCAAAGCCCAAGACGTGAAGTGAAAGGGTAGTTTGTATCTTGTTCAAAGCCCAAGATATGAAGCTAAAAGGTCTATTTGTGTCTTGTTCAAAGCCCAAGACATGAAGCTGAAGGGCCTCGACTTTAGAGAGAATTTGTCACCTCTAAAGAGGGGGTTTTTGTCACAACTGTTTATAAAGGGGAATTACTTTAACCGGAATATGTGAATCCAGCAATGTCATAATTTCCTTTATAGGGGAGTTCCAACCTGAAGGAGAAGACTTTAACTCAGTGTAGATCAATGCCATCTTTCCTTAGGAATTTCTCATGCTAAAAGAGGGACAGTGGCATGGATGTAGATGATCCAGAGGCTTGCCGCTTACAGCGATTAGATGAAGGGGAAGGAGTTGTTGATGTTTGTGTACTGTGAATGAGGCACAACTTTGATGCTAAAAGGTTAATTGGATTAACCAGTGGTTTTCTTATACAAAGCCTAAGAGGAGGCTATTGGCCCAACAAGAGGGAGTTTTTATGTGTCTTGTACGAAGCCCGAGAGAGAGGCTAAAAGGGGTGATCCTACAAGAGGATCTTTTATACTCAACAAGAGAGTGTTTTTGTATCTCGTACAAAGCCCGAGATGGAGGCTAAAATTTGTTTGGCTCAATAAGAACCTTTTTGTATCTCGTATAAAGCCCGAGATGGAGGCGAAAGGGTGATTGACTCAACGAGGAAGTTTCTTGTGTGTCTCGTACAAAGCCCGAGAGAGAGGCTAAACGTTGTTTGACTCCACTGGGGAGAATTTTGGTATCTCGTACGAAGCCCGAGATGGAGGCTAAACGTTTACTTCGCTGGGAAGAATCATAGTACAAAGCCCAAGAGGAGGCCAAGGTAACTGTTTCAGTTAAGTGACAGGTCCAGTATACTGATTTTAAAGAGAAAATCAGTTCTTATATGAGCAACACTGTACTCAGGGATTTGATTTGAGGATCAGGAATATTTTATTCTCTTTGAGGAAACGGGAAATCCAAAGGGTATTGAGACTGTCCGAGTCTGCGGGTTTCCTTCCTACTTAACGAAGGGGTCACTTGAGAATGTCTTTGAGACTCAAGGAGATTAGACTGTCCGTGTCTAGAGTTTTATCTTTTGTACCATGCTTTGAGAAACAGTAGTAGACTCTTGAAAGGACTGTTCTGTGAAGATGACTAAGTTCTGTTCCTATACCTCTAGGAGGTCGTCGGGACAATTTGTATGAAGCCCAAGAGGAGGCTAGAAGTTTTTAAGAAGCCGACGGGTCCTTGTACTAAGCCCAAGAGGAGGCTATCATTCCTGGAGGAAGAGATCATTATACGAAGCCTAAGAGGAGGCTGTGAATACTTCTAAGAAGCCGTAGGGTCCTTGTACGAAGCCAAAGAGGAGGCGGGGTTGCTTTTAGGAAGCCTGTGGGTCCTTGTACGATGTCCAAGAGGAGGCCGATTGCTTTTAAGAATTCGATGGGTCCCCAAACCCCGAGAAATTCAAGGCAAGCTATTCACAAGGAATAGATCAAGTCAGGAAAGTTCGAGAATTTGGAAGAAACTCAAGAGATGCCATTCACGGAGAAAAGATCATCTCTGGGGAGTAGAGTTTCTTGACAAGTGCTTTTAAGAAGCCTGTGGGTCCCCAAACCCTGAGAAATTCAAGGCAATGTTATTCACTGAGAATAGATCAAAGTCAGGAAAGTTCGAGAATTTGGAAGAAACTCAAGAGATGCAATTCACGGAGAAGAGATCATCCCTGGGGAATAGAGTTTCTTTGACAACTTCTACAAGTGACAGTCTATGAAAGGGTTCACTGAGAATGTTGCCTTTCATATCTCCATATGGTTTAACCCCAAGAGGAGGGAAGACTGTGTCTGGTAATCCTATGGGGATCTAGTTTTGACTATTTAAGAGTGATTGAAACGGCTTTACCTAGTGCTAGACGTAGTTGCCGGGGAAACTCTAAATATCTATACTATTATTACACAGTTGATATGAGTTTATGAAAGAAGACTTACAGCGAAACAGCCCCACAATACAGTTATATATATATATATATATATATATATATATATATATGAGTTTATGAAAGGAGACTTACAGTGAAGCAGCCCCACAATACAGTTATATACATATGAAAGCGGTAAATGAAAGCGGGTAAACACTTACTCGGTTGTAGAGCTTCCATGCTGTTTGGTTAGTTGTTCAACAAAGAAAGATTGAAAACAACAGTATATTCAAAATCAAAGGAGAAAGTGCTTTGAAATAAAAAGATTTGGGGCTTACAGCTCAAGAAGAGGCCAAGGGTTTTATCAGTGAGCGCACTGTTGAATTTGTACAGAGGGACTTATACAAGTGACTAAGGCCCAAGAAAGGTTTTCTCTACAAAGGGATGGGTCTTACACTCTATTAGAGGCCCAAGTGAGTTTTAAGAAAAGAAATGGGTCTTACTACTCGAGGGTAGGCCCAATGGTTAATTTTGAAAAGGGCGACGATCGCGCCGAGGTTTTGGAAACACTGTGGGACTTATACAAGTGACTGAGGCCCAAAATTTTGGTATTTACAAAGGGATTGGGTCTTACACTCTATTAGAGGCCCAAAGAGTCTTGAAACATTTTAGTATGATTAAAAATCAAAGAAACCCCAATTTTCACTTTTTAAAAGTAATTTTTCAAAGACAATTAATAAAAAATGACAAAAAAAAAAACAAATAAGTTTAAGTAAACTACTTGTGATTTTTGGTTAAGGTTTGAAAAATGAGGTTTTAATCACAAGATGATTTAAAACTTATTTATTTTTTATTTTCAAGATGAATATTCACTTTTAAAATGTTTAAAAACAATTAAAAATGAATTTATTCACAAAAATACCAACTATATTAAATAAATAATATAAATTTTATTTTTTTGTAGAATAAAATATTTTACTATTTTTGTGATTTTTCAGAAATAGAACCAATAAAAAATAATCAAAATTGAGGGAGTTATTAATTTTCCAAATCATTACAAAATAATATGAAAAATGAGAAAATATAAAAAAGAGTGGTTGGGTCTTACACTATATTAGAGGCCCAAAGTGTATTTTTGTACAAAAGATGGGGCTTACAACTCAGGGAGAGGCCCAAAATATTTTCAGTTTGAAAATGGCGATCGCGCCGAGATTTTTAACATATCGGGACTTATACAATAGCTGAGACCCAAAATTGTTTTGTTAAAAAAAGAGTTGGGTCTTACACTCTAATAGAGGCCCAAGTGTTTAAAAATGAAAAGAAATGAGACTTACAGCTCAAAGAGAAGCCCAATTGATTTTCGTTTGAAAACGGCGATCACGCCGAAGTTTTCTTTTAACGCAGAGGGACTTATACAATAAGTGAGACCCAAAATTGTTTTGGTTAAAAGGGGATTGGGTCTTACACTCTAATATAGGCCCAAAGTGTTTGAAAAAGATTTGTTAGGGTGAAAATCAAAGAAAACCCCAATTTCATTTTTTAAAAGTAATTTTTCAAAGAAAATTAATAAAAAATGACAAAAATATCAAATAAAAATCATTAAATAATGATTAAGGTTTATGAAAAAATATTTTATCCACATAAATATTTAAAATCATTTTGGTTTTAAAAATCAAGAAAAAAGAAATCATTTTAAAAACATTTAAAACAATTTAAAACACTATTTTTAAATATATTAAAAATAATCTAAAAATAATACTTTTTTTTGTGATTTTTGTGTGGATTAAAATATTATGGGGTATGAATTGGAAAATGATGATTTTTTGCTATGTAAAAAAAATTGGTTGAGTTTTGAAAATAAAAATAAGAAAAAGAGGAAAGATGTCACAACATCATCTCCGACATCTCTTATGGGGTAAAAACTAGTACCGAAACTTTAATTTTCAACACGTTTTTTATCAAATTTCAAACACTCATAACTCTCTCAATTTTTATCGGAATCAAAATCCGGAAGTACCTATCTTGACCGATTTTTCGCAAGGAATCCAATGGTACCACACATACACACTAAAACTCGACGTACGAAACACGCAAATCGAAAAACCAGAACTGCTATTAATTCGAAATATCGTTCCGCGTCGAATTTCCAACACGTGTAACTCTCTCGATTTTTAACCGAATTAAGATCCGGAAGAGCCTATCTTGACCGATTTTTCGCGAGGAATCCAATGGTGTTACTTATGCACACTAAAACTTAATGTATAGAACACATCAATAAAAAAAACCAGAACTGGACATGATTTTAAAACAACCAAAATTCCACATATAAACATGTTAAAATGAAAACAGTGAGAGGATCACAACATACACATTAAAGACTACATTTTTGCCTCAAGAATCGTTCAATATGATGCATGTATGTGGACAACAAAGGAAAGCATGATTCAAAGAATTCAAGTTGTGAAATTTACCTCTTTTTTTGGAGATTTTGGGCAACCTACCAAGTGCTTTGTTCCAGAAATGATTTGATACTTTGGATAACCTCAAATGACCTCTTAGAAGCTTTTAGGATGGTTGGAATCAGCTGGAAACCTCTAGAGCAAGTTTGAGCACTTTCTCGCAAAATGGTCAAAAGTGGCCAAAATGCCAACTCTCTCAAATGGTGTTCTAGATGTGTGGCACCATTTGGGATAGTTCAAGGATGATATTTAGAGTGTGTTTGAGGTTTTATCTGGTTTGGAAAGTGACTGAATCAAGACATGGCTTGAAAAATACAAAAAAAAGTGCCATTTTGAGGTTTTGAGAGGTGACTTTGTGATGTTGGTGTTATAGGTCACTTGTGAGAGTTTGGATCACCTACATATGATGTTTATGAGGTGTTAGGATCATGAGCTGTGATGGAAATGTTCTCTAACTCAAAAACTCAGAATTTCCTTACTAAAGAAGGCATTTTGGAGTGAAAGAGAGAATTTGAGGAAAGCATCTGTTTGATGGCTTTGGTGTACTCAAACTGAGCACAAATGAGCTCTATTTATAGTAGAGCAAGTTTGTTTTGCAAGCAATAGTGAATGGTGGCTGCAGCAGAGGTTTGGCCAATGTTGGCCAATGAAAATCCAAGTCTCCTCTAGCCATTGACTAAAGGTTAGAGCACAGGCTGCTGGTTCCCTAGTTGTTGGAGGAATCTTAACTGAATTCAGTTGGAGGAAGCTCAGTTCATGCCACCTCTAAGCATCCATTAAATGCTCCAAACCAAAATTGGAGTTTTGTCCCTCTTTTAGGGATTTCTAGGTTTTGGCATGCTTTTTTTGGTTCCTTGGACTTGGGAGGTTCATGGATTAGATCATCCCACTTGGATTTGATCCTTAGAAGTGTCCAAAATGATGACAAGGCTAGAAAATTTGTGTGGCACAAAAAATGTGCAAATCTGCCCTGAAAAATTCAGCTGCAGCAAGCCTTTTTGTAAGATCCATAACTCCCTGCTCGAGTATGCTACATGGACGTTCTAGGACTTTCCGGAAAGCTTAGATGACGTACTTCAACTTTGATGTTTGGCCCTAGACCTGGTTCAACTTGGATCATGGAGAAAAACAGCCTTGAAGTTGGGACATTGTGCTGAAATTACAAGGCAGATTTTTGCTAAGTGCTGAAAAATGTCAATTTTAGGTTTTTAGCCATTTTGATCCAACCATAACTCAAAATCCATGATGAATTGGGATGAAGTGTATTTGACACTTTTGTAGAGGGCCATGAGGGCTACAAATCCATCTTTGGATGGGGAAAATGGCTTTGTGGTTTAGGAGTTATGATCCTCCAAAGTTGGTACCCTTGCCACTTTATTCCATAACTTAGAAAAATTTCTAAGTTTTTATGGTTACCCCTTTTACAAGTTATCCCACTTTCTTTGATTTTTCTTAATGAATGATGATTCCAATCACACATTAACATCATTTTAGGGTTAAAAAACCATTTTTATGAAAAATCTCAAAAAGTCAAAGTTTGACTTTTGTGCATAGTTGACTTTTTATCATGTCCTTGACCTAAATCAAAATTGATGTACATGTTCCATGGGTGTTATAGGGTGTATTTAATCATGTCCCACGGCTTGGGAGCATGTCCTAGTCAAAAGTCAAAGCTACAGTTGACTTTTCTCGCGAAACCCTAACTGTGGTTCAGATAAAATTGAAACTTGTTGCTCAAGCTTCTTGGGTCAATCCATTGTTGCAAATGGATCAACGTGGTATGTTGGAGACCCTCAAATCATGTCTTGAGGTCTTGGCTCATGATTTGTCCCAAAAGTTCACTTAGGGGTGAATTAGGTCAAGAAACCCTAATTCCTGATTTTTGATGTATGCATCCCCTGAGGCTAAATTGACTTGATGATGGGGTTTATGATGTTCCATGGAGCATTTTAGGTTATGCTTTAAAGCATTGGCTCATGCCCAGAGGAAAATTTCCATCTGGAGGCCCTAGTCGACCAAACCCTAATTTGGTGACTCTGGCGATCCTGAGGCTTGATCCACCTAGAAGGGAGCAGCCTTGTGCTTAATCCTTGAAGTGGGAGTCCTCTTGATCCATTGTGTATATTTGAGAGGCTAGACAAGTTGAAGATCATGTCATTCCTTGATTGATCCTTTGTCTAAGAGCTCTGCGAGGGCTTGAAACCCTAAATCCTATTTGTAGTGAATGCTCACCCACCTTTGGGGAGACTAATGAGGTATGATGGTCCATCCATATTGTGCTGATGATTTGCACAATGATGGGAAATCTTAGTGGTCAAAATTTGGGGTATGACAAAATGGATATCACCACGAGTGATTAACCGCTGTGAGGTAAAATGTAGTTGTATGTATAAGGCTTTTCATCGCGGTCGTGCAGCCGTGATTATGAGCTATGTAGCACGCTATCTATCACAACAGTTACTTCAAACAACTCTTGTAATATTCTTAAAGCATAACATTTAACAACGGTTGTGATAAACAATCGTTGTGATATATGCACTGAATTTATTATAAATCATTTTAAATGTTTATTTCGTCAATACTCACTAAACATATAACCTTTAAATTTGATATAGGACATTATTATATGATAAATTAAGTTATATTAGAAGAATAAATTCACGTTTAATGCTAGACAAGAGTTCTTCAACTCCTTATCCGTATTTTGCTCTTTAACGGTTAGAACTTGGTTTAATGCTCCTAGTTCTTCAACCTACCCTTCCTTCACCTCTAGTTCATTTTGCAAAATATCATTTACTTTGCAAACAAAATTAGAGGTGGAAAAAGGGGTGGTTGAAGAACTAGAAGCATTAAATAAAATTCTTACTGTTAAAGAACGAAATGCAGATAACGACATAAAGAATTCTTGTCTTGAATTGAACGTGTAACTTGTTTTCTAATATAACTTTATTTATCATTTTATAAATTTCTAATGCAATCTAAAAATTTATGTATTTGCTAAGGGGTTTGAAAAACACTCAAATCACATAAGATATGATAAACTCATCTTTTAAACAAACATTAACAACAACATTCATCAACAACAAACCTTAAACAACATACAAGATACAACAAACAACTCTTATTAAAAAAAATCATCAACACATAGCATAAACTACATACAACATATAACTTTTATTAACAACAATAACATATAAACTCATAGAACGTTTCAGAAATTTACATGTCCCATAACAACATCTAAAATGAAAGGAGGATGAAGTTGAAGTGAGAGCTGCAAACTTGTGTTAGTTTTGAATGGATGTCATTCTGGGTCTTTCACACGAGTTTGCAACACTCACTTTAAATTCATCCTCGTTATTGAAAAAAGCATCCCTACCTACAAGTGAGAACAAGCATAAAGTTCAAACATTATGAAACAAGCTATTAAAACATAAACAATAATACATAAACATATTTTGAAATATAAACTATTATGAAGACAAACCTGTAAGGTAGCCATTTGCTAAGATTTGATGCAACAAAGGTAACCCTTCGAAGAAGACGAGTTCGCTGCATAAGTTTGGGGTTTCCCCATGAGAGAGACGAGTGACAGAGGTGTTAAAGTATTATTTTGAGAGAGACGAGTGAAATAGATGTTAGGTTTTGTTTTGAGAGAGAAAACTCTTATATACTGAAACGAGAGATAATTTCACTTCTATATTAATATGTAACACCTTTCACCATGGTTGATAATATGAACCGTGATGAAATGATTGCACCTTACACCATGGTTGATTATAAGAACCTTGTGATATAAAAAGTCAAACTCATTATGTCTCGATAAATGAAAAATTGTTGGTGGTGGGATTCGAACCCTTTTACTCCAGGTACATTTCACTACGATTGTTAACTATGACTGTAGTGAAATTTCTTTTAGTAAATACAAAAAAAAAATCCCAAAAAAAGAGTTATTACCATTGTTAACTGGAAGATTGTTGTAAAATGGTTGTTACGAAAGATATATTTTGTAGTAGTGAGATAAAATATTTTTGACAAATCTAATCACATTGTTTAATTATTATCAGAAAATCATAATATCGTAACCATGCTCTGATACCAACCGTTAGAAAATTTTATATTTGGATCTTGATAGTATGATTTTCATAGTGATATAGTTTCTATGAAAAAATAATAATAACGTACGTGGATTTTCTATTACAATTCTTATTCTTATGTTCAGAGTGTGTCTACGACACAACAACTCATCCTTTGATCTTTGAACGGAAGTCCTGGATGCCATTATTTGTAATACGGTAAGATTGTTAGAAAAAATTGATTATAAATTAAATTGACCGAGGCTACAATCTTGAAAAAGTCACTTTTCTTATAATATTTCATACACTCTCAAATTATCTTAGAGTTTGTATAGGAATACCTAGGATAAATCAGCTTATACTCGAGTTTGCACAAGACTGATGAAAACTCGAATGCAATGAAGATGAAATCTGGAATTTTGTGTGAAGAGGATAGACTTTTCCTATTTTATTGTATTTTTATGAATATCAAATTATGAATTTATAGGCCAAGTAGTGTTGTTTCACAAGGTTGCGACCTTTGATGAAGCACACTTTCAACAACATTTTTTTTTTGCCGAGTGTTGCAAATTTTTTCCTACTACAAAACTTCAGAAGCGTTGCCTATTCTGAATGCATTCTACAACACTTCACAAAAGGTTGTATATTTTCGAATTCAAAATACAAATTGCCTACTCCAATACTTCACAAAATGTTTCCTATTCCCAAATTCAAAATACACTGCCTACTGCAATGCTTCACAAGTGTTGCCTATTCCTGAATTCAAGAAACAATTTTCACTTTATATTTTTCTTGTCATTTTGGAACACACCATTGGTCATTAATTATTATTAATTACAATATTTATTACCTAAATTGACTTAGAAACCCGAGTGGAAAAGTCTCTTTTTATTTAAAAAAGAAATAGCATTTTACCTTGGTTTTTCGTTACAACTAAAAGGAAAAGTAAGCCAGCTTTTTCTTAATATATCTTTGTTGTCCATACACAAATCTTTTTCGTCCATATATTGAATATCAATGCTCAAGGAACTACCAATGTAAATCTAGAAGAAACATTAGCGATCCACGTGAAACCGTCATAACATCCATTCAAAACGCGAACGTCATACTAGATATCTAAATCATAAACATTCTAAATCACAAACATTGATAATGAAAACATTGGGATTGAAAAATGGCGTATTTAAAGGAGCATAGAAAAAGTCTTTGTGATGGAATGCAAGAGACAAAAATAGTATTGGTTCAAGGTTTGTGTTCGTTACTTAACCTTTTGTCTTTATACATGATAAATTATATTCCTTATCTAACTCTTGTTAATTTTATATATCATAAATAAATGAATGAGAAGTCATTGAGAGCATATTGCAATATACAGATATGCAATAAAATTTAACATTGATCTTCCCTAAGATTCACAAGAATAGATTCACACATCACATTCTATATAAATATCAAATATGCACCACAATATCATGTAGTCACATTTCACCCAGATCACAATCATACTCCTACAATTCAATACAAGAGCATTTAACAACACTCAAACATCTCACTTGCACAAATGTTATTTAATGCAATGCAATATCAACTCAACTCATGCATGAGGCACCGACTCAAAATTTGGTTCTTCATACGAATCAGGTCCCAATCAAATGCTAACACGAGCCCCCTACTCTATGCTCTAAGCACCCACTCTGACCTTGGGACAAGCCAATAGTCCCCACTCTGACCCGGAGAACATGCTTCTTTCATAGCAACGACAACATATGATGCATGACATATCACAATGCAATGACAACAACACAACAATGAATATAGACCCACTCTGACTGTAACAATCATATGACCAGAGTAACATAGCAATGAATACAGTCGCACTCTGACTGTAAATGATCATGGATTCAATGCATCACCAGTAGTTCTCACTCGAACAACTCATTTCATAAATTGTCAGCAATTATGTACTATAAATAACATAATTAAACTTGCATTTCACAAAAGAAACACCACATCAAATATATGTCCACACACAATACTCATTCATGTTAAATCATCTTAACATTGATTCATCATTAAGCATGTACAATAATTCAGTCAAGTATTCATACATTCACACATTTAACATACATACACACATCATTAAAAAATTCAATTCATCTCACATGAACCTACCATAATGTATCTTTTTGCATTAGGTTTCTGACGCTTCAAATGACGCCTTAATCCGAGTCATGAAACTCAAGTTATGGCGAAAACAGTAAGTGAACTATTCTATTACATCTAGGAACCAATCTATTGTTCCCGACTCCTTGTGTCACTGATTTTTCATGTTTCAAAGGGGATAAAATCGATCACTCTAGGTAACCAATCGATTGTTTCTTGGATTCTGGCAAAAATCCCAGTTTTAAAAGGAACCAATCGATTACATGCTTGAGCCAATCGATTGGTCCAAACTTTCTCTCCCAATATTTTTAGTTATAACAAGTGAACCAATCGATTTTTCCTGGGGAACCAATCAATTGTTATCTTGAATTTTTCCAGAAATTCCATGTTTAACTCGTCTTCTTCACCCTCTATCAATTCTAAACCCTACCCTATCATGCTCTAACATGTCCATGCATCTCATAACATGAACCCAATAACATACATCAATTACATGCCATTAAACACATCACATTACACAGATTAATCATGTATTCCATCAATTAATCACAAAAATTTATAATTATGTTCATGTTATAAAACCCTCATTTTCAAATCAAACACCATGCTTATGAACAGTTTAACACAATCAATAATCACCACATTCATAAAGCATAAATTTCAATCAAATCATTGTGTAACGCAACATCACATTCATGAAATTCATCAAACAACCAATTAAAAGAAAAAGGAAGAAAATCCTATTGGAGGTTAAGGGAAACCTGTCTACCCTTACTTGATTAAGGCACCCTTAGATGAATAATCTCCCCGCTTACCTTTTATTTCCAGCAAAATCAACATTCTATGATTTTCTCTTCAACAAGCTCTAACTCTCCTATTCCTCTCTATTCTCTTCTTTTTCATGTACTATGAAAAACTCCAACAACCCTTGTTTTTCTAATTTGTTTGAATATATAATATTCTAATTAACTTCTCATAATTTAGTTTTTGACCCAACTAAAACTCAGTTTCTCTCCCCTGACTCGTTATTTCTCTTATTTCACAAAATCTGTCAAACTCTACATTTCTACAAATTTTCTATTAATTAATTAATTAAATCCCACCAAAATATATTAATTAAGCATAAACCACCACAAACGCCAACACCGGCAAAACAAGTCGTAAATCGTATAAAATAATTATTTAAATAATTTAATCAATTAAATCAAATAAATAATTTTAAAAAACTAATTAAGTCGGGGTGTTACAACTGTCCCTCACTTAATAAATTTTCTCCATCGAAATTTACCTGACGGAAAAAGCTCTGGATAAGACTCTCTCATCCTACTCTCAAGCTCTCACGTCTCACTGCCACCAGCAGAACCTCCCTAAACAACCTTTACTAAAGCGATCTACTTGCCCCGCAAGTGCTTCAATTCCTGATCCTCAATCCTCAACGACAAGGTTTCAATTGTCAAGTTCTCTCTAACTTGCACATCATCCAACTGGATCACATGAGACAAATCAGGAATATACTTCCTTAGTTGAGACACATGAAACATATCATGAAGATTTGAAAGATAAAGTGGTAAAGAAACTTGGTAGGCCATCTCTCACACTCTCTGAAGAATCTGAAATAACCCAATAAAACACGACGTAAGCTTCTTAGACTTCAACACATGACCAACACCAGTTACCAGAGTTACTCTCAAGAACACGTGATCTCCCTCTTGGAACTTAAGTGTCTTCCTCTTCTTGTCATGTTAGCTCCTCTGACGACTTTACCAAGCTTTCATATTTACATGGATCATCTTGATATTCTCAGTAGTCTGCTGAACTATCTCAGGTCCAAGCACAACACTTTCACCATAATCATACCATACCATACAAAGGTGTTCTACACCTCATACCATACAAGGCTTCGAACAGTGCCATCCAAATACTAGAATGGAAACTGTTGTTGTAAGTGAACTCAACCAATGACAAGTAACTATCCCAGTTACCTCCCTTCTCTAAAACACATACTCTCAGCAGATCCTCCAAAGACTGAATAATCCTCTCAATCTGACCATATGTCTACGGATGATAAGAAGAACTCAACTTTAAGTTAGTACCCATATCTTCTTGCAAACTCTACCAAAACCTCGATGTGAACCTAAGATCCCTATTCGACATAATACTCGACAGAATACCATGCAAGCTAACAAATTTCTCAATATACAACTCAACTAACTTATGCAAAGGATAACTAATCTTAATCGATATGAAGTGAGCCAACTTAGTTAGTCTATCAACAATAACCTATATGGAATCACATCCTTTTGTTGTCTTCGGCAAACTGGTCACAAAATATATGGAAATTATGTCCTACTTCCGCTCATGAATACTTAATGGTTGCATCAGTCCCGACGACTTATGATGTTTAATCTTCAACTTCTAGCATATCAAACGTGCATAAATAAACTCAACTACTTCCTTCTTCATTCCTTGCCACCAAAACATTTATTCAAGTCTTGGTACATTTTAGTAGCACCGAGATGAATATTCAGACCACTCTTGTGACCTTTCTCAAGAATAATCTTCTTAAGCTCAGGCACATTAGGTACTCAAACTCTGTTTCTGAACCTCATCACACCATTCTCATCTATTCTGAAATCACCTCCTTTACCTTGGTTGATTAACACTAATTGGTCGATCAATCCTAATTAGATTTTATGACCTTCTTTGATTTCTTCAAGGATACCACTAGTCAAATTTAACATGCCCAACTTCACATTGTTAAGGATCTTTTCACACACCATAGTTAGATCTCTAAATTACTCAATTAACTCTAATACTCAAACCATATGCATCGACATATGTAACAACTTTCTACTCGAAGCATCAACTACGACATTGGCGTTACCAGAATGGTAACATAAACCAAAATCATAATTCTTCAGAAATTCAAGCCACCTCATTTGCCTCATATTCAACGCTTTATGATCAAAGAGATACTTCAAACTCTTGTGGTCATTAAACACTTCAAATCTGGAACCAAACAGATAATGCCTCCAAATTTTCAACACGAACACCACAAATGCCAACTCTAGATCATACGTACGATAATTCCTCTAACGAACTTTCAACTGTCTAGAAGCATAAGCCACCACCCGACCATTTTGCATTAACACACTACTCAGACCCATCTTCAAAGCATCACAATACACAACAAAGGATTCACTTGGACTCGAAAAAATCAACATTGGAGCTGACATTAACTTCTTTTTGAGTTATTGAAAACTCTCTTCGCACGGATCACTCCACACATAGGCTTGACCCTTTCTAATCGAATGAGTCAAATGCAATGCCAACTTTGAAAATCCTTTGATAAACCTTATGTAGTAACCAGCAAAACTAAGAAAACTTCTAATCTTAGTAATAGACTTTAGAGTTTCCCATTGCAACACTGAATTTATCTTTGATGGATCCACTGTGATACGACCCCTAGATATCACATGACCAAGGAAAATCACTTATTTCAGCCAAAACTCACACTTAGATAAGTTCGCATATAACTTCTTATCTTTCAAAGTCTGCAACATAACCGTCAGATGCTCCGCATGCTCTTCATCAGACTTCGAATATATTAAAATATCATCGATGAACACAACTACAAATTGATCTAAGTATGGATAAAATATTATATTCATGTACTCCATGAACATTCTAAGTGCATTAGACACACCAAACGACATCACTGAATACTCATAGTGATCATATCTCATTCTGAACATAGTCTTCAGAATATCCTCTGGCTTCACACAAATTTGATGATAACCTAAACGCAAATCAATTTTGATGAACACGCAAGCACCATCCAAGTGACCCATCAGATTATCAATTCTCATAAATCATACTTGTTATTGACAGTAACCTTGTTTAGTTGTCGATAGTCAACACACAAACTCATGCTTCCATCTTTCTTCTTAACTAATAGCATCAGTGCTCCCACGACAAAACACTCAGTCAAACGAACTTATTCTCAAGAAGGTCCTCTAACCGTCTCTTTAGCTCACTCAACTATGAGGAAGACATTCTGTACGGAGCCATCGAAACAGGAATAGTACGTGGTACTAAGTTTATAGCAAACTCCACCTCACGCTCTGACGGCAACCCACTAATGCCATCTGGAAACACTTCCGGAATCTCAAACACTATAGGTAGATCCATAATTATTCTATCGCTTCCCCCACTCAAGGACGCGAGCACCATGAACATTTGAGCATTCTCTCTCAAGGACATATCTACATGCCTTGTATTCATGAAACTCAGCTCCGTACTCTCTTCAAATTCAATAAACTTCACTAATTTATCAAAAAAATTGATAAACACAATTGAACTCCAACCAAATCATTCCCAGAATGACAAAAAGTTGACTTAGAGGCAAACACACTAAGTTAATCCCAAAATATTTCCCAAACATTATCAAAGGACAATTTAAACACACTAATGAAGTAGTCATTGAACCATTAGTTGGGGCATCAATGACCATGCTACTGCTCATAGTAGCCACATCCAAATTCAATCTTGACACACACTTCCAAATCACGTACCTTGAATTAGGTTATCAGATGCATTGGTCTCTGCTCCACTCAAAGCAAAACCCTTTCCCCCAGACAGAGCCTTCTTAGGTTTCTTGTAACACCCCCAATCTATACCCCCAATTAATTAAAGCGATAAAAAATAATCAGAGTATAATTCAAACATTCATAGCATAGACGGAGGCATCACATCAATTGAAACAAAACACAAAAACCTGCTCATAAAGATATGCAACAATCAGGTAGTACTACACACAGAGGAACTCAGTTCCTAGCACCCACAATTCAGGTACAGAATAAAAACGAAAAATCTGCAACTGAAATCTCATATATATAACATAAAAAGTTTGTCTGTCATATACAGAGTCATACATGTATAATCCAAAAGATATATCTACATATACACATAAATCGAAAACGATCTCCCCGACTACCCGGTGCTACATATCAGAGCCGACCGACAAAAGAATGAAGACCTAAGCTTCACAAAAAGACCTCCAGCATCTAATCTGTAATGCCTCATAGAGCATTAAAAACAGCAGAAGGGTGAGAAACACAATCATAATATAATTGCATACAATTATATAATAACACCAAAAATACACATACAAAACGTTCTCACCACAATTTACCCCATTGTTCAAATTCAAAACAACACAATGCAAAACTCATATATCCATCACCAAGGCATATCAACCATGCACAATACAATTATCACCAACATATATATATATATATATCAACAACATCAATTCCATTCACAATTCCACACAAAATTAATCCATTCATGATTTATGCATATGCACAAAGACCGAAACAACGACTCAATGCAATGCAATGCGGTACCATCCATCCATCATTCTCATCATTAGTACACTCAGGAACTATTGGAATCATCGCTTGTTACTTAGTGTAACTCCCTGTCGGGCAAACGATGTTCCCCGTCGCTCACACCTCTTTGTATAAGGCACACGACGTTTATGGATCGCTCACACCTCTTTGTATAAGGCACATGACCCGATCGCTCTCACCTATTTGTATAAGGCACACGATCGTCTATAATCATCGCTCACACCTCTTTGTATAAGGCACACGATGTTATAGCGGATTCCCTCTGGAACCGTTTCGTCGCTCACACCCACTAGGGCACACAACATCACAAGAATGCATATCATGATGCTTGGCCTACAATGACTCATGACATTCAAATGCACACATATACACATCCATAATCATGCATTCACATCATATAACATCACACAAGTCATACGATATCCATATCAAAAGCACATTGCATGATACACATCAATTACACACAATTACGACGGTAAAAGTCGACAAAAGGACACTATTCCAAATTCCTGACATAATTTAATCGGCCAACAATCTCAAACCATTTTAATAAGAAAGAACATCTCAATAGCTTTCCAACGATACCAAGAATGTTCAAAACGGATAATCGGAACACAAGTTATGGAATAAAAAAGAAGTGTAATCGCGAAAAGACAAAATTCTGCACTCTCACTGGCCATACGCGTATTGCCTTGAGCCATACGAATATTGGCCAGCTCACTCGCCCATTCCATACGCGTATTTCCCAACTTGATACGCGTATGGGCAGAGACCAATTCCTCTTCTAAATTCCCACTAAAACCCTAATACGGTAATGCCTCACTTGTTATGCGTATTGCCTTGCCAAATACGCGTACCATTACGCAAATCAGCAGATGGCCGATAAAAATGGATTTCCATATGCGTATTTCCTCTAATTCCCCTTGCCATACGCGTATTGCCCAAACCAATACGCGTATTGCCATGCGTGTTACGCGTATGGGCAGAGAAAATCTAGAATTTTTCTGCAGAATTTTCTGCTGCGAAATCAACCAGAAATCACTCCAAATTTCGCCTAAACACCAGAAAATTACTAATAGAGTGCACAACAACATCTATCTAACATATCTCAGCAATTATGAACATCAAAACATGATTTCAGACACAATTTGAATCAATTCCCAACAATCTCAACATATTATAGTTTTGGTTCTATACTCAATTTCAACCCAACAACAAACAAATACATACATATATAATCATACACAAGTATAAGATAATCGAGTTTCACACCCTTACCCGATTAATCGTGTTTTCAAAAGTCGGTTGATTAGATTTCTTCCTTTCCAAGTTTTCCCTCTTTTCTTCTTTTCTTTCTCTTTTCTTTCTTCTCTTTTTCCTTCCTTTCTATTTTCTCTCTTTTTTTCTCTTTAAGTTCTAACTTAAAAAAATAAGTAAAATGACTAAAATACCCCTACACTCAAATATTTCGCAAACGCTCCCAAAATGCGATAAAACATAACAACGATGAAAAATAATATATTATCAAATAAAAGTAAAAAATAAAATAAAATAATAATAAAAATAATTAAATCGACTTGATTAAATAAATCTAACAAAAACTGGGGCGTTACAACTCTCCCCCACTTAGAAATTTTCGTCCTCGAAAATATTACCTGATATGAACAACTCCGGATACGGCTCCCGCATCCGACTCTCCAACTCCCAAGTCAAATTGCCCTCAACAGCGCCTCCCCACGCTACTTTCACAAGTGCAATATCCTTACCTCTTAACCGCTTCAACTCGCGATCCAAAATTCTCACCGGTAATGCCTCAACCGTAAGGTTCTCCCTTACCTCGACCTCATCCATCGGAATCACATGCGACGGATCCGGAACATACTTCCGAAGTTGTGAAACATGGAACACATCATGCAAATTCAAAATATTCGACGGCAACGTCACCCGATAAGCCACATCACCCACTCTCGCAGATATCTGGTAAGGACCAATAAACCGAGAAGTAAGCTTCTTCGACTTCAATGCACGACAAACACCCATCACCGGTGTAACTCTCAAAAATACATGATCGCCCTCTTGAAACTCAAGATCTTTCCTCCTTTGATCATGATAACTCTTCTGCCTACTCTGAGAAGCCTTCATTTTCTCACGAATAAGTTTCACCTTTTCCGTAGTTTGTTGCACTAACTCCGGTCCAACCACCAAACTCTCACCAGATTCATGCCAACACAACGGTGTTCGACATCTTCTTCCATACAACGCTTCAAAAGGTGTCATTCCAATACTTGAATGGAAACTGTTGTTATACATGAATTCCACCAACACAAGATAACTATCCCAAGCACCACCTTGCTCAAGAACACACGCTCTTAGAAAATCTTCCAACGACTGAATAGTTCTCTCGGTCTGACCATCCGTCTGAGGATGATAAGCAGAACTCAATCTCAACTTGGAACTTAACGCCGTTTGTAAACTTTCCCAAAATCTGGAAGTAAACCTCGGATCTCGATCTGAAACAATACTCAACGGAACACCATGTAGCTTCACAATCACACAGATATAAATCTCAGCCAACTTCACCAAAGAAAAACTGATATCAATCGGAATGAAATGCGCCGATTTAGTCAGTTTATCCACAACTACCCAAATGGCATTATGTCCCCTCTGTGTATTCGGCAACCCTGTCACAAAATCCATAGAAATGTTGTCCCATTTCCACACGGGAAAATCCAACGGTTGCAACAATCCACTAGGCTTCTGATGTTCTACCTTTGACTTCTGACACGTCAAACATGCATAAACAAACTGAGCCACACCCCTCTTCAATCCGGACCACCAAAAGATCTTCTTTAAATCTTGATACATCTTATTAGCTCCCGGATGTATACTCAAACTACTCCGGTGTCCTTCCTCTAAAATCATCTTTTTCAAGTCCGAATCATCAGGAATACAAATTCTACCATAGAATCTCAAAACACCCTTATCGTCCACTTTAAAGTCACCATTCACACCTCGATCTCCAACCGTCATCAAATCAACAAATTTCACATCCAGTTTCTGTTTCTCGCTAACGGTCAACAGAAAATCATTAGTGACCTTTAACATACCAAGCCTCACGCTGTCAGATCTCAATTCATACACCAAACTCAAATCTCTAAATGCTTCCAAAAGTTCCCATTCTTTAACCATCAAAGCGGACATATGCAAAGATTTTCGGCTTAACGCATCGGCTACCACATTAGCTTTACCGGGATGGTAATTCAAGCCAAAATCGTAGTCCTTCAAAAATTCCAACCATCTCCGTTGCCTCATATTCAACTCTTTCTGATCAAACAAGTATTTCAAACTCTTATGATAACTAAAGACTTCGAATCTTGCACCATAGAGATAATGCCTCCAAATTTTCAATACAAACACCACAGCTGCTAATTCCAAATCGTGAGTAGGGTAATTCTTCTCATGAATCCTCAATTGCCTCGAAGCATAAGCCACAACCTTACCTTCTTACATCAACACCCCACCTAAACCAATCAAAGACGCATCACAATACACCACAAACGGTTCAGTAGGATTTGGTAAGATCAAAATCGGAGCTGTAGTCAATCTTCTCTTCAGCTCACTAAAACTTTCCTCACACTGAATATCCCAAATAAACGCTTTACCTTTACAAGTCAGTTGGGTCAAAGGAAGTGCTAACTTGGAAAAACCTTCAATGAATCTCCGATAATAACCAGCTAAACCCAAAAAGCTTCTAATTTCAGTAACAGATCTAGGAGCCTCCCATTGTAGAACTTCATCTACTTTAGATGGACCCACATCAATACCATTACCTGAAATCACATGCCCAAGAAAACTCACTTCTGACAACCAGAACTCACACTTGGACAACTTGGCAAAAAGTCTCCTTTCCTTCAAAATTTATAATACAACATGCAAATGCTCCGCATGTTCCTCCCGGGACTTAGAATAAATCAAGATGTCATCAATAAACACAACAACAAATCGATCTAAATGCTCATGGAAAATACGATTCATATACTCCATAAACACACACGGCACATTAGAAACCCCAAACGGCATCACAGAATATTCGTAATGTCCGTAGCGTGTCCTAAAAGCCGTCTTCTGAATATCTTCCTCTTTCACTCTAATCTGATGATAACCCGACCTCAAATCAATCTTACTAAACACACACGCACCTACCAACTGGTCCATCAGATCATCAATTCTCGGAAGAGGATACTTATTCTTAATCGTCACCTTATTCAGCTGGCGATAATCAATACACAATCGCATACTTCCATCCTTCTTTTTCACCAATAAAACTGGAGCACCCCAAGGCCACACACTCGGTCTCACAAACCTCTTTTCTAACAATTCATTCAATTGCTTCTTTAACTCAACCAACTCAGATGCCGACATACGATAAGGTGCCATAGATACAGGTCTAGTACCAGGAACTAGATCTATAGAAAACTCCACCTCTCTCTCCGGCGGTACATCTGAAATATCCTCTGGAAACACCTCTAGAAATTCACACACAACTGGAAACAGATCAAGTACAACCCGAACAACTGAGCTTCATCCGCCAAAAGTCTCTTCAACTCTTTGGTAGATAAGAAAATCGATTCCTCGTCTTCCTCAAGAGAAGGAAATCGCACCAACTTATGATAACAATCAATATAAACCCGATTGAACTGCAACCAATTCATTCCCAGAACCACATCTAAACCCTCCAACGGCAAACACACCAAATCCATCTCAAAATCTTCACCATAAATGGTCAAAGGACAACTTAAACAAACCAAAGAAGTAGTTACCGACCCCATTGCTGGAGTATCAATAACCATCTCTCCACCCATCGAAGACAACAAAAGATTCAAACGCTTCACGCACTCAGACGAAATAAACGAATGAGTCACTCCGGTATCAATAATAGCAACTAAAGGCGTACTATTAATAAAACAAGTACCTCTGATCAGACGATCTGCACTAGTAGTCTGAGTTCCTGCCAATGCAAAAACTTTTCCTCCAGCCTAAGCTTGCTTTGGTTTCAGACACTTCGTACTAACATGACCAGGTTCACCACAGTTGAAACACTTCACCACATTCTTCTTACAATCAGCTGCAACATGTCCTAAACCTCCATAGTTGGAACACTTTCTCATATCCTTCCTACATTCAAACTGACGATGTCCTAAGTCACCACACCTATAACATCTCAGAGGATTAGACATACCTCCCCCACTTGGCCTTTTATCGAAATTACCCCTTTGCTTACCCTTATCAGCTGGTGGCACATAAGGACCACCACGAAATGGTTGCTTCCATTTCCTTTCGTTCACACTATTATAGTGAGTAGAACGAGCTTTGCTATCCTCCTCATAAATCCCACTACAATCCACCAAATCTAAAAACCTCCTAATCCTTTGATAACCAATGGTCTGCTTGATCTCAGGACGCAATCCGTTCTCAAACTTCACACACTTGGAAAACTCCGCAGTTACTTCAGCATAATATGGATAAAACTGAATAAGTTCCACAAACTTAGCAGTGTAATCAACAACATATATGTTACCTTGTTTCAACCCCAAGAACTCTATCTTTTTCTTTCCTCTTACATCCTCAGGAAAATACTTCCTCAAAAACTCCCTGCTAAAAAAAGCCCAAGTGACCACTTTATCTGCAGCTTCCAACACATGACGAGTACTAACCCACCAATCATCAGCCTCCTCCTGCAACATGTGAGTACCCAGTCTCACCTTATGTTCCTCAGCACAGTCCATCACTCGAAAGATTCTTTCAATCTCCTTAAGCCAAATCTGTGCACCATCAGGATCATGTCTCCCTTTGAAGACAGGCAGTTTGTTCTTCCTGAACTCATCATTCCCACCAGCATTAGGTGCACCCTGCACAACCCGAGCCATAGCTTACATATCAGCAGCCAAAGCAGCATCATTCCTACCAGCCATATTCTGTTCATATCCAATAACAACAACTATGGTTAAACAAACAGCTCACCCAAACACATCGACCGACAAGGACTGACACGGACTAACACAAACTGACACGGACTGGCTCTGATACCACTTAATGTAACACCCCCAATTAATTAAAGCGATAACAAATAATCAGAGTATAATTCAAACATTCATGGCATAGACGGAGGCGTCACATCAATTGAAACAAAACACAAAAACCTGCTCATAAAGATATGCAACAATCAGGTAGTACTACACATAGAGGAACTCAGTTCCTAGCACCCACAATTCAGGTACAGAATAAAAGCGAAAAATCTGCAACTGAAATCTCATATATATAACATAAAAAGTTTGTCTGTCATATACAGAGTCATACATGTACAATCCAAAAGATATATCAACATATACACATAAATCACAAACGACCTCCCCGACTACCCGGTGTTACATATCAGAGCCGACCGACAAAAGAATGAAGACCTAAGCTTCACAAAAAGACCTCCAGCATCTAATCTGCAATGCCTCATAGAGCATTAAAAACAACAGAAGGGTGAGAAACACAATCATAATATAATTGCATACAATTATATAATAACACCAAAAATACACATACAAAACTTTCTCACCACAAATAACTCATATATCCATCACCAAGGCATATCAACCATGCACAATACATTTATCACCAATATATATATATATATATATATATATATATATATATATATATATATATATATATATATATATATCAACAACATCAATTCCATTCACAATTCACACAAAATCAATCCATTCATGATTTATGCATATGCACAGAGACCAACACAACGACTCTATGCAATGCAATACGGTACCATCCATCCATCATTCTCATCATTAGTTCACTCAGGAACTATTGGAATCATCGTTTGTTACTTAGTGTAACTCCCAGTCAGGCAAATGATGTTCCCCGTCGCTCACACCTCTTTGTATAAGGCACACGACGTTTATGGATTGCTCACACCTCTTTGTATAAGGCACACGACCCGATCGCTCACACCTCTTTGTATAAGGCACACGATCGTCTATAATCATCGCTTACACCTCTTTGTATAAGGCACACGATGTTATAGCGGATTCCCTCTGGAACCGTTTCGTCGCTCACACCCACTAGGGCATACGACATCACAAGAATGCATATCATGATGCTTGGCATACAATGACTCATGACATTCAAATGCACACATATACACATCCATAATCATGCATTCACATCATATAACATCACACAAGTCATACGATATCCATATCAAAAGCACATTGCATGATACACATCAATTACACACAATTACGATGGTAATAGTCGACAAAACGACACTATTCCAAATTCCCGACATAATTAAATCGGCCAACAATCTCAAACCATTATAATAAGAAAGAACATCTCAATAACTTTCCAACGATACCAAGAATTTTCAAAACGGATAATCGGAACACAAGTTATGGAATAAAAAAGAAGTGGAATCGCGAAAAGACAAAATTCTGCACTCTCACTGGCCATACGCGTATTGCCTTGAGCCATACGCGTATTGCCCAGCTCACTCGCCCATTCCATATGCGAATTGCCCAACTTGATACACGTATGGGCAGAGACCAATTCCTCTTCTAAATTCCCACTAAAACCCTAATACGCGTAATGCCTCACTTATTACGCGTATTGCCTTGCCAAATACGCGTACCATTACACAAATCAGCAGATGGCCGAGAAAAATGGATTTCCATACGTGTATTGCCTCCAATTCCCCTTGCCATACGCGTATTGCCCAAACCAATACGTGTATTGCCCTGCGTATTACGCGTATGGGCAGAGAAAACCCAGAATTTTTCTGCAGAATTTTCTGCTGCGAAATCAACCAGAAATCACTCCAAATTTCACCTAAACACCAGAAAATTACCAATAGAGTGCACAACAACATCTATCTAACATATCTCAGTAATTATGAACATCAAAACATGATTTCAGACACAATTTGAATCAATTCCCAACAATCTCAACATATTATAGTTTTGGTTCTATACTCAATTTCAACCCAACAACAAACAAATACATACATACATAATCATACACAAGTATAAGATAATCGAGTTTCGCACCCTTACCCGATTAATCGTGTTTTCAAAAGTCGATTGATTAGATTTCTTCCTTTCCAAGTTTTCCCTTTTTTCTTCTTTTCTTTCTTCTCTTTTTCCTTCCTTTCTATTTTCTCTCTTTTTCTTCTCTTTAAGTTCTAACTTAAGAAAATAAGTAAAATGACCAAAATACCCCTACACTCAAATATCTCGCAAGCGCTCCCAAAACGTGATAAAACATAACAACGATGAAAAATAATATATTATCAAATAAAAGTCAAAAATAAAATAATATAATAATAAAAATAATTAAATCGACTCGATTAAATAAATCTAACAAAAACTGGGGCGTTACATTTCTCACATTGGGTACTAATATGACCCTGTTCTCCATAATTAAAGCAAGTCATATTATTACTCCTACAATCAGCAAATTGGTGATTTGGCTTCCCACACTTGAAACAATTTACAATTGTGCTCTTACACTATGAAACACGATTTCCAAACTGACCACATCTGAAACATATCACAGAATTAAGTTCCCTTCCTCCACTTCGCTTTTTCCCACATATAGTCTTCTAATCATCCTCCTGCTTCCCTTTGTCAACTGGAGCACTATATGGTTTCCCACGATTCTTATTCTCCCATTTCTTCTCACAATGACTCTTATAATGAGCAGATTGGGCTTTGTTATCCTTATCATATATTCTGCGCTTATTCACCAGTACATAAAATCGGCAAATTCTTATAACGAAACCCGCTCTCAAATTTGATGCATTTTGAACCCTTAGTAACCGCACTATTATAATGTGGACGTGGTCAAAGCTTTACAAGCTCTTCAAACTTAGCAGAATAATCTTCAATTGTCAAATTTCCTTGTTTCATCTCAAGGAACTCGATCTCTTTCTTACTCGCACGTCCTCAGGAAAGTACTTATCTAGAAAGTGCGCTCTAAACACATCCCATGCAATCTTAGTACCTACAACCTCTAGTCTCAGGCACGCATTATCCCAGTAGTCTTCAACTTCCTCTAACAACATATGAGTACCAAACAATACTTTCTGTTCCTCAGTATATGCCATCACTCAAAAAATTTTCTCAATCTCTTTGAGTCATGCATGAGAACACTCTGAATCATATATGCCCTTGAAGGTTGGAGGATTATTTCTCTGAAATTTCACTAATCCACGAAACTCGTCATCAACCTGATTTTGCTGACCCTACAGTGCCTAAGGCACTAACTCTAAAGCATCAGCAATTTCATGATCATTCCTTCCAGCCATTTCTCTACACACCAACAAACATCAATTAGAAGAAACATGCATCAAAAATGTTCACACACATGTCGCATACCAAAGAAAAAACAACATGACAAAAATATGGCCAGATGAACCGACCTGCTCTGATACCACTATGTAACATCCCACATGATAATAAACCTTGATTCATTTGATAAGCAGCTGAATTATGAAATAGTTGGCATAAAAAGCCTAACAACAATAAGTTTGAAAAAAAAGTAGTCTTATATCCAATTAGAGAAAAAGATATGCAATATAAGAAAACAAATCAAACAATAACTCGTCCTCATTTGTTACATATTAGAGCGAATCCCACTATAAGGCTGGGCCGACAAGCAACTAAAGAGGCATAACACCATCCTCAGCCTCAAGCTCCTACTCAGGTACTTGATTGTCTGCACTCTAGAAAAGCACAGCCGCAACAACACAAAAGGTGGTGAGAATGCATTCAAATAATAAACAGTGCACAAAACAATCAGAATATATTCACACATCACAGACTATACAGATATCAAATATAAACTGCAATATCATGTATTCACATTTTACCTAGATCATAATCATACTCATTCAATTCCATACAAGAGCATTCAACAACACCTAGACATCTCATTTCCACAACTTTTATGTAATGCAACTCAACATTGACTTAACTCATGCAAATGGTACCGAATCAACATTTGGTTCTTCATATGAACTAGGTTCCAATCAACTGTGAACCTTGAGCCCCCACTCTGAGCTCCAAGCCCCCACTCTGAGCTTGGGACAAGTCACTAGTCCCCATTATGAACTAGAGAACATTCTTTTTTCACAACAACGACAAGATATGATGCATGGCATATCACAAAGCAATTACAATAACACAACAATGAATACAACCCCACTCTGATTATAAAAAATCATACGACCATAATAACATAGGAAGAAATACAACCCCACTCTATCTATAAACGATCATGCATTCAATGCATCGCCAATAGTTCTCACTCGAACTACTCATCTCATCAATCATTAACAAGCATGTACAATGAATCACGTAATTAAACTTTTATTTGACAACATCAAAACCACATCAAATACATATCCACACACAACACTCTATCATGTTAAATCATCTTAACATTAATTCATCATTAAGCATGTAAAATAATTCACACAATTATTCATACATTCACACATTTAACATGCATCCACGTATTATTCAAACATGTTAATTAATCTCACAAGGCACTATCATAATGTAGCGGTGTGTATTAGATTTCCAACGCTTCAAACCGCGCCATAATTCTAGTCACGAAACTCAAGTTATGGCGAAAACAATAAGTGAACCAATCTATTACACCCCGAAACCAGTCTATTATTCCTGACTCCTTGTTTCACTGATTTTTCACGTTTCAAAGGGGACCAATCGATTATACTAGGTAAAAAATTGATTGTTCTATTCATTCTGGCCAAAAATCCCAATTTTAAAAGGAATTGATTGATTGCATGCTTGAACCAATCGATTGGTCCAAGCTTTCTATCCAAAAAAAATTTAGTTGTATCAAGTGAACCAATCGATTGCTCTAGAGGAACCAATAGATTGTTGTTTGGAATTTTTCCAAAAATTCCATGTTTAACTCGTCTTCTTCACCCTCTATCCATTCTAAACCTTACCTAATCGTGTTCTAACATGTCCAAGCATCTCATAACATGAACCCAACAACATACATCAATTACATGTCGTTAAACATGTTACACTACACAGATTAATCATGCATTCCATCAATTAATCACAAAAATTAAGAATTATGTTCATGTTATAAAACCCCCAATAATCACCACATTTACAAAACACGAATTTTAATCAATTTATTGCATAACACATCTCCACATTCATGAAATTCATCCAACAACCAATCAAAAGAAAAAGGATCCTATTGCAGGTTAAAGGAAACCTCTCTACCCTTTCATGATTAAGGCACCTTTAGATGAATAATCTCCCCCATTACCATGTAATTCCAGCAAAAAGAACCTTCTATGGTCTTCTCTCTAAAAAGGCCTAACTCTCCTCTTCCTTTGTATTCTATTCTTTTTCACGTCCTGTCAAAAATCCCAATAACCATTGTTTTCTCTAGTTTTGTGAATATATTATATTCTAATTAACTTTTCATAATTCAGTATTTTGCCCAACTAAAACTCAGCTACTCTCTCCTCACCACTTACTTCTCTTATTTCGCAAAATATGCCCAACTCTACATTTCTACCAATTTTCTATTAATTAATTAATTAAATCCTAGCAAAACTTAATTAATTAAGCACAAACCACCATAAATGCCGACATCGTTCAAATACATTATAAATCACATAAAATAATTATTTAAATAATTTAATCAATTAAATCAAATAAATAATTAAAAAACTAATTACGTTCGACTTTTACACACGTTTCTATCAGAGTAGTATTAAAAAGTATCGTTATGCTAATGATCTATTTATGAGTAATGAAATTTTTTATTTTCATTATTTATCGAAGACAATTATATGATTGGTTTGTTTTGAACTATTTATAAAATAGGATTTAAGACCACGATTTCTTTTCTAGACTTGCTCACCGTGATTCTCGTTTTCTATCAATTATGAGAAATTATGATTTATAGAAACGAATAGATAAAATCAAACATACCTCATTTTAGCACTGTATGATCTTGTCCTAAGCTAACAAGTTACCCACTTTTGCAAAGCAATTTCTCGTTTAGGATCCTATAAGTTTGGATATTTTAAAAAATATTTTTTTTGGTTAAATCAGTGACACTTTCGTAGCCTTAGTTTAATTGTTTATTCTTTCTAGTTTCAATTTTAATCACACCCTTTCAGTACATGATTGATATCTATAGTTATCTCTACTTTCATAGAGATATACACATTCATAGGAAAAAAATACAAGCAAAACATTTCTCATAATCAATAATTAGCAAACAAAACCTACACGAGGTTTGTTATTTGGACAATCCTCATGGTTCTAAATACAATGGTAAACTACTCAGAAATATTAAAGGAAAGAGCATACATGATTTTGATTAAAGGCATAAACATAAAACGAATTATAATAAGGAACAATAGTTAAAATAAAGTTTGAATGATAGTAGAGTATAAAGGCGTATGTGCTCTAGCAGAGGAATCCCAAAAACAAGAACATGAACTAAAAACTTATCCAAACAATTCTAAATAATGTAAAGTGTAAAAAATCACAGATTAAAATGACCTTTTATGGGCTTAGAGTCATAAACCTAGAAATTATTTTTCATTAAAAGGTTTTAAACATGGGGTAAAACAAATAGGAAGTGCAGAAGTCAAAAGAAAATGTCATAAAATTAGAATTCCAAACTGCATTGGGGCCATTACCGCCGTAGCAACCTCCTCAACAAAACACTATGGAAGTAGTTTTTAGAAGGAGGTGTTTAGGGCCATTATGGATGTAGCAACCATTACAGCCTATCCATAATGCCCACAAGTTTTTTTTACGTGTTCCAATCCTTATGCGGTCTACGTGCAGTCTTTCCTAGTTTCACTCCATATTGCTATATCATTACTTTCCATCTCTGAAACAACTGAAACACAAACAAAACATAGAAATGAAGTAAATCGAACAAAGAAGGAATAAAAATACTAGAAATAACAATCAAATCAAACACTTTAATACGATAAAAATATTGCTTATCAAACTCTTCCATACTTAAATAATTGTTTGTCCTCTAACAATTTAACTGACATAGAAAAACATTTGGACAAAGAGAATTTGTAGAAAAACTTTGAAGAAATGCATGCACGAATAATTCCTCAAAAGCCATGGTCTGTTTATCCTAAGCCTAAGTCATTCGGTACTCGTTCAGTCAATATGTTCTTGTAGAAACGCTTACTAGAGTCACCCTTAAAGATAAAAAAAAACCCGCCATAGAGTTGACTAAAAACCTCCACACCTACAACCTCTCCTTTTAAACACAAGTATGATCTAATTAATGAATTTCATTTGATTCTACACTGATTCTGATTAACGTGGTGCGATGCTTGAGCAAAGATTATTTTTTTTACATTCTTTAATTTGGGGACCGATTAAATTTTGGGACAGACAACAGGGTTGAGGTTATCCAAATTACTCTAATTAATCATTATTTATTCATTGTAAATATTTTTTTCTAGGCATTGGAGATCAACTCACCGTTTGATTGAATATCCGCATATTGGTTACCTAACTTAGTAAGCGTAGTTTCCTTTTAATGCCCTTATTCATTTATTTGTTTAGTTCTCAATTCACCATGACAAATTACACAAAATTAACATTATGCTAGATTAATCATGTGAAAGACTCATAAATTTAGTGTAGTAGAATAGGTTACAAGTAAGTTAAGCTATATAATAAATTAATTGGGAGACACTAGGCGTTAAGATAAGAACGATTGCTAAATCTTCCCAAACTCTTTAACCTTAGGCATCACTTTTCTTGAAATTTTTGCTTTTTTCCGTACAATTTGGATAATTTTTTTTCATATACCATCATGATTCAACAACATGGGAAAAATCAATAGTAGTAGTCACACAAAAATAAAAAATTAATAAAATCATAAAATAAATACTATAAAATTCTCGCATTATTGAACTAAACATTAACCCTAATGTTTTAAGTAAAAAGTAAAATAGAGGAGAGGGTAAATCAAAAAATTATGAAGGAGGAGGGAAGTGTCCCTGAGATATTTGTCAATTATACATAGCGTATATAATTTCATTTCATCTATGGGAAGCTCATCTTCATATAATGATAGATCTTCAGGATAGAAGATCCGAAAATTGTATAACCAGTTAATGTGGCTGGATGCCATTTTTCTTTGTGGGTTAGACAACTAAATGGATTATGTACTGTTTTCTGGTTAAAAGCTTACATTTAGCGTCAGAGTGGATGATCATCTTCTTTGTTCACAGGATCGGTCTTGACTTTTTCGAGGCCTAAGACAAATAATGAAAATGGGCCTTTAATAAAAAAATATATTTTAAAAAGAAGATAATTTATTTAAATTTTAAATATCATCAACAACATTAAAAGTAATTATTAATCTGTGTAAGAGTTAAAAAGGAAATAAATACGTGAAACCGACGGTGAAAAGATAAAAGAGATATAAATATGTGGAAACTTGAAAACTTCATGAGGAAGAAGTAATTTTTTTGTGAGATTACTTTTGTTTTACTGAACCTTTTATTGACCGTAGAATCATCTCAAGAAATTTTGAAGCTCTATACGAATTTTTAAATTAAACTTATAAGAAATAGAAAGACAATAAATTTTCATTTATCAATTTCTAAAATAATTTTGTTGCTAAAATGATTTAATTTTTTTGCAAAGATAAGAAATAATTCACTATTTCTACTCTTGACTAGAACCTAAAAATTAAAATTTGTAAGAAATAAGTCTTGTCATTTTTTTAGTTTAAAGTTCATCCAAATTTTATTAACATAAGATGATAATTTTAAAATTTCTAAACTCTCACAACTGAAAGTAGAGGATTAATTATATAGAAAGACAATATCTATTACTAGTACTATAATTAAGTGTGGTAGATTATTATTTTCTTGCCCTTCATTCTCCACAGAGTCAAGGACGGATATTTAGCAGTGGAGGCAATATATATAACATTTCATTTTTAAAAGTACAAATATAAATTAAATATTCTTTGTAATAATATTAATCTTTTTATATAAGTTAGTGCACTATCATTTTACCATTAATCTCTGGTATGATTTTACATTCTATTTTTAATAATATTAATGATAGATTTAACAATTTAAAATTGCTTCAATAACATAAGTTAAAAAAAATCAAAAGTATAAATTTAATATTGAAAAAATCACAAAAAAGTTTTTAAAATTTTGAATACAAGCTTTTTAAAATAATATTTTTATTTATAATTTTTTAATATATGTATTTAGAACACATATTAGCATTTCCTTAGTAGTATTTAATTTTAAAATAAAGTTAAAAAAATATTTCAAACTTTATGTGTGTATAGACTTGCAAAAATTATAGCGCAAGAATAATGTTGTATAACATTTACAAAATTTGTTACTATTACTTTTTTAACCAAAATACCAATATACTGGTTTGAGATTTGTGAGTATATGCATCTTTGTAGTCCTACATCGGATATTATAAACATTAAAGAATAAGATTTGATTATAAATATGTAATCTAAGCAATCACTTAAGCACGCAATATAGTAAATTGGCTATTGTGGGCCCATTAGCAAGAGACTAGTAGCAAGTAGCAGTCATGCTTAGTTATGTTCAATTCAAATGACATAATTTATTATTTATTTATTTTCAGTTCAAATTTTTTTTGAGGCCCCAAAAATTATGAGGCCATGGGCTTGGTTGCTCTGGCCCAAGGCCGACCCTGTTTGTTCATAATGCTTCCAAGTTAAGCCTAGTGGTACCTTAAATTTTATATAGGTTATCCAAGATGGGCTCAAATTCCAAGAACTCATCAATATGGGTAATCAATTCTCCTACCGCATTGTTTTCACTAACGGCTCTTGACACCTTGTCAAGATGCGTGGGAAAAAACCATGTTAAATTTACATCTTATCCATTAAGCATGTATGAAATAAATAACATTTCTCGCTGACTTATTACACCTGTATGTTCTCCCCTTGCAAACATTGTATGCGCTAACACATTTTTAATATACCTAAAACTAGGGTTTTGAATATAGGTGGTCTTAGCCCTAGCAGAGTCATAAATCTCTCTATCAATTGTTTCCCAAAAACTACTACATATGAAATCTTTGGGTACATCCATATGCCTTTGTGAATACAGTTGGAAAATCTCACAAACTTATTATTGTTTTAATCAATAAGAATTATTTATCAGACGAAATGCAATATTTGCATGGATATTATTTAAAGTACTAAAAAAATCTAGCAGGATAAAATTCTTGGGGAGTTTTTTTTCACTAGGGAGCATTGAATATTATGAGACTTTCTTTTTTAGAGCAACACCTTTGTGAGAGACACACCACATACTCACTCAAAACCTTAAAGTGATAGGTGTGTGAGTTCTCTCACTTATAAATGCTCAAGTCTCCACATTTCTAGCCAATGTGGGACTGTTACAAATACTACTCACACTTGTTATACTTAACACCCCCCTCAAGTGTGAATCTATCCACAATGCTTCCACAATGATACCCCTTAAGCGGAAACTGTTTTCATCCACATACACTTCCACCACCTGTGGGGACACTTTTGATACACGTAAGCTGGTCCTTCACTTGAACCAAAGGCTCATGTTACCACTCTTGGGGAGTTTTTTTTCCACTAGGGAGCATTGAATATTGTGGGACTTTCTTTTCTAGAGAAACACCTTTGGGAGAGGCACACTACATACTCACCCAAAACCTTAAGGTGCTAGGTGTGTGAGTTCTCTCACTTATAAATGCTCAAGTCTCCACATTTCTGGCCAATGTGGGACTATTACCAATACTACTTACACTTGTTATAATTAACAAAAATGACTCAAATTTATGTTATTAAACAACCTTTAAACTTTATTTTTTATACATATATAGAGTGGTGAGAGTTTTCGTCCATATACCTTGTTGGGTTAACTTTAGGTTTGGCAAGAATCTCATACCTTTCTTGTTTTTTCAATGACATGAACATTATCCCATATGGTTTAGAGCTCATGCCACTTCATATCTTTCTTCTCACGCTTGATGTTTTATTTTTCGTAGAGGTTGAAGGATTTTTTTTTCCTTTATCGACTCTTTTGGGTGCCATTGAGAAAATAAACTTAGTGAAAGTGTATTCAATGAGTTTAAAGGTTTTTAGTTTGTGAGGATGAAATATTGGTAGAGAGAGGTTTTGGAGAAGGTGTGGTGGAGTTTGAATATTGGAAGTAGTGTTTTTGGTTATGGAGGTTTTGTGTTGACTAAGGTATAGGGAAGATGGAGGTTTTGCAGAGCGAAAATGAAGGGTTTAAGAAAAGTTGAGTATAGAGAATTTGAAAGTTAAAAGTGGGTATAAAATCAGTTTTTGTTAGTATAAAGGGTTATTAAGATATGATTTAATTGGTGGAAGGTGATTTAGGAACTGTTCCGGACTGGACCAATGGCTAGGCATGGACCAATCCACTTCTGTTCCCAGAACGGCCCAATTGCCTAAGTCCAACTGAGGAAGGGCAGCATTTACATTTCTTCCCCTCTACCGGGAATATGTGGACAGATGAGCCTTAAGGTCATTTGCTCCTCCCCGGCATTTTTGCCCGTTACACACGGCTCCATCATCCAAGAACGGTCATGACACCTGTGCCCGGAACTATACCCTTTCCCATAGCAACGACTAGTTTTGGGCACCCCTGCCCGTCATAACGACTAGTTTTTTGCAGTTACCTATTCTTCTAGAAACGGTTATTCCGCCCCGAAAATAGAGACCGTTGGCCACGCGCTGGGGGCACTATATAAACCCTCTCACTTGAGAGGGTCAGGTATCCAATAATCATCCTAAGAACACACTTTGTACTTGCCCTTTTCTCTGACATTTTCTTACTTGAGTGTCGGAGTGCCTTGCAGGTACACCCTCTCCTCCTCCTTCATTCCAGCATCACAGACGCTCTTCTTGGCCCATCACAGGATCTGATCAGCCTTCACGATCAGTGGCGCCGTCTGTGGGAAACTATTATCCCCGTCTTAACATCCACCTCAAATTCTAAGACCAAAACACATTCTCTGTCCAAGATTACGATCATGGCTTCCCAAGATTACGTCCAAGATGCTCGCAATCTTCCTGTTCTCCCCGTCAACAAAACTGATGTTGAAGGGTCTACATCATTCCTCGGAGGGGACGCCCGTCATCTAAGAGACGGAGCTACTGCGTCTCCCTCCTCCACTCCTGCCGGCCGTATTGACGACTAGCCTCTGTTGGCCCCCAGCCCATTCCAGCGCCACCCAACGCCGACTCGACCGTGGTGGCCCTTCTTGAAGTGATGAACAAGACCTACCTCCTGATCCTCCAACAAAATGAGAGGATTGGGGTACCCCCCGCCGAGGAAGAATCAACGACGATCAAAGAGTCCACAACCCCGATGGGAGGCGGATCATCGGGTGCGCCAAGAACCAGAGTCTCATGCCTGTTCAGAAGCGCGATCACGTTTCCCCGTGAAACTAGCACTCCACGGGCCATAAGAGAGCTCGGAGAGATCAGCGTTCACCTCTGGCCACACCAAAGGGCCAGGCACGTACACCTTCACCCCGAAGAAGTCGCCGTCACGAGCGAGTCATCCGCTCCCCTTCCCAAACCAGTTCCAACAGCGACGATGAGCCCCACGGCCTATTGTCCCAAGAGATATTGGCTACACGCCTCGTCAAAGGCTTGGAGAAACCCCCATCCTTGGGCACCTACGACGGAACGACTGACCCCGATGAGCACATCGAAAACATCGATGCGCCGTAGACTACCGTGGCATCCGGGGCGCCATCAAGTGCCACCTGTTCCCGACCATGCTCTGGAAAAGGGCAATGACCTGGTACAAACAACTGCCTGAGGAATCCATCACCTCGTGGAAGCAGCTAGGCAGGATGTTTTCCAGGCACTTTACGGCATCACGCTATCACCCCAAGACTGAAGCCTCCCTTGAAGCCATAATTCAAGGGGAGGATGAGCCTCTCTGAACATATATTGAGAGGTTTAATAAAGAAGCTGTGCAGGCCCCACTACTGACGACATGAAAAAATTTCTGCTCGAACGTGGACTCCGCCCACACTCAGAATTTTTGAAAGTTGGTTGCCTTGCACCTCCAAGGAGCCTGGACGCCTTCCTCCCCAAGGCGCAGTCGTATATTCAATACGAGGAAAAGGAAGCGGCCAGCTCCGCCCGAGCCTCCCGCCATCAGGAGAATGCCCGGGCCTCTAAAGGTGATGAACCCTCGACATCCCGTCGGGGGGAAAGAAGACGCGAAGATCGTCCTCGGGAATCCAGGGACAACAAGGGGCCTTCCGGCTAGTTCCACGATTACACTCCCATAACTGTCTCCAGGGAAAAGATTCTCTCAGAATGTGCTAATTCGGAGTTCAAACAGGCGGGAGTTCGGTTCCCCAAGCAGATACCGGCCAAGCCCAAAGCCGATAAATCAAAATACTGCCGTTTCCATAAAAGTCACAGCCACACCACTGAAGATTACATCCACTTGAAGGATGCCATAGAAATACTGATCAGGGATGGCCACCTAAAGCAGTTCACAAAAAAGACGGATGCTCCCTGGCAAGACGCCCAGGAGTAAAAGAAAGTAGAGGAAGAGGTGCCTTCCTCGAAAAAAACCAACCTCCAAGTAGCCATGAGCATATCGTGACCGGAGAATTTCTACATTCTGGACGAGCTCATCGCTTCCACATATTTTGCGGCCCATAGCCCATGGAAGACTTTCCCCTCTGCGATGGTCATCTCCAGAGGGGGGTTTAATAAAGTCATCATGGGCTCCGTGAAGAGAAAATTCGAGCACCTGATCAACACTCGACAAGGCCCATAAGGGATCGGTCCCCATCTCCTTCTACCGGGAAGAACTCCTCGGAGGATCCCCGATGAAATTCTGGCACAGATATCAGATGTCCTACACCGAAGTTGAGACACTGATATCCAACACAATGAACAAGTTAACAATAATAACAGTGCAGAAAGTAAAGAACACAGTGATATGTTTACCCAGTTCGGATCAACAATCCTACTCTGGGGGCTACCAAGCCAGGGACGAAATCAATATACGATAGTATCAATTCACAGATCATACAACAACCACACCCGGTTACAATCCGATCACTTAATCACTACCCTTCCTATGACTTCTACCTAAGACTCACCTAGGTATGAGGCCCTCCTCAAATCCCTCTTCAATCACAAACCGTGACTGGTTCCTTTCAACATAAGTAACAAAATTAAAGCCACACTTTCAAAACACACAATTCTCAATACTTCAAAGCTTATGAGAATTGACACACAAGAAACTCAATGCTTAAAAGCTTATGAGTAACTGACAGAACTTACAACACAAAACCAGTCCTTGTACTGTTATCAGAATGATACCAGTTAGGCTCACAAATAACACTAAAAAAATCTAACAAAAACACACGTAAGTTCCATACCTAAACTAGGTTTACACCAGTCAATATATAGCATTAAATCTGGACTAGATTGGGCTTCAAAACGCAGCAAAGAGACTGCACACAATTCTGCAAAATAAACTCCAAGAAAATAGGTCTTCAATCTAAAGTTTCCTAATATGTCTCCATATTTAGAAAATGTCGAAAATCCGAAAACCAACACAAAAACTCAACCCAAAATACTTTGGATGCCACATAGGATAACTAAATATTCACAGAATATTCAGTAACAAATACCAACAATAGAATCTTCCTTTTAAACCAAAATCAGACGCGATGTCCTATGATCCAGGATTGGACATCTTTATCCGACATGTTTAATGCAGAATATTAGAACATCTTGTTTCAACATCTTGCTGCTAGAATAGTTTTAGCAAAATAAATGCCAACTACAAAATCAAAGAAATAACAATCTCCCCCTTTGACTTATTTTGGCTAAAACTACACACCAAACAATCTTGTAAAGATAACACAAGCAGCACAACAATATCAGAGACAGCAGTGAAAAACACACCATAACACCAACACACAACACAGCATAGCCACAAAAATTCACACCAAAAAAAAACTCCCCCTCAACTGCAGCAACACAACAACGTTCAACATTCTCCCCCTCAGCTGCAGCACCAGCACAACACACCACAAACTTACCACAAGCACACCACAAGCACACTACTCCCCCTTTTTAGCAATAAATATGACAAAGGCAAGTAGAACAGTTCAAAACAAAACATAATATAGCAAAAGATAATGTTCAGAAGGAGAGACAGAGATATAGTTATCCTAGGTGTTCAGCACCAACAACAAAACAAGCAAAAAAACATCATCTTCTGCAGTTATTCTGCAGCACCATCATCATCTTCATCTGACCCAGATTCCGCAATTTCTTCACCCTCTCCATCAGTCTCAACATCAATATCACCATTCCCAAATACAGAGTCATCTGAACCCTGTGTACTCTCTCTATCAGATCCACCAGAGGCATCACCTTCAGCAGTTTCTTGGTCTTTACCAACTGTTCCAGCAGAAACATTCATTTTCTCCATGAAAGTTTTAATTAACTGTTCAAGTTTGGACTTCCTAGCAGTGTCTTTTCTGATGGAATCTTCCAGTTCCTTACACGTCTCTTGCAGCTGTGCAATGACTTCATCATCAAAGGTAGTATGACTGGAAGTTTGAGACGATGTCCCAACAATGTCTGAAACATGTGCCCCACCAAGTAACTTGTAGTGTAGGGACACATGAGGTTTTCTTTTGAGAGCACTGTCACTCCCTAACAAAAGGTTAGGAAACTGATCTAAAATAACACCACAGATCAGGATGGAAAGCAAATAGGCATCTTGACAGCAGTTGAACTTGCTTATTTCAGGATTTGTTCAAAGATGTATGTCCCAAAATCAAAAGAGACCTTTTTCCCAATAGCATAAATGAACCTACCAAGTATGGAGGAAATAGTAGATGTATGATTAGTAGGTACCCAATTCACAACAGCAATCCTGTGGAGAATAGCATATTTAACACTCAGTTTTCCAGAGGACAACTTTTCTTCATTTGGCCAGTGTTTAAGACAACCACCCGTAATCTCCTTACACACTTTATTGTCTGTGACCTCTAACTCAGGCTGAGGTTCTTCACACCTGCCCAGAAAGTTTTTGATTACTTCAGGAGAAAAAGTGACGACTTTTCCTCTCACAGACACTTTTCTGAAGTTGTTACTCCTGTTATCATCACAATCTTCAGGAATATTCACAACAAATTCATTGACTAATTTCTCATAGCAGGGTCCTATCTTGGACACAGTTCTCATCAACCCAGCATCTGCAATAAGAACCATGATTTCTTTGTATTTAATGAAATCCTTACCCAACTCTCTCTCCAAGGCAATCCTCCTTTGATCCACAACTCTCCACCTATCTGCATTCCTCATAGAACCATCAGCATAGGTCTTTTTACATGTATAGTTTTTCACATCAATGATGTCTTGAACATCTGTTGCAGCCTCATATTCAGACTCACTGTGAGCAGTGACTTTTCTCTTCTTAGTTGGAACAACAACCTTACTCCATTGTTTAGGAGGCCCAGCTCCAACTTTTCCCTTGGTACTATCCACACCTCCAGACTTTCTATGCAATTTTGCAGACTTTGAACCTTCAATCATAACAGTTTTCTCTCTTCTTCTCTTAATTCTCCTTAACATCCCAACAATGGGTTCCTCATCAGAAGTGAGATCATCAACATTAATAACTACATCGGCTTTCTTTTTACTCCTTCTTTCGTGACCCACATGAATGGGGACACCATTATCAGTCTTATCTGTAGGGCTGCCATTGGCATTTCCTGTCAAGGATGTTGGAACATCAGACCCAACATCTGTATCAACTCCACTCAAAACCATGGCAATAAACTTCCTAAGTTCCTTATCTTTTCTGACTACATCAGCATTAGTAGGATTCTTGTTTATACCACATGATTCAGTAGCATTCTTCATTTCAATCAAACCAGACTTAGACCCTTTTTCAGACAAGTTTTTTCTAGTGCTTATTTGGTCTGCATATAAACTAGTCATCGAGTGAACTTTCTTCCTAGATGAAAAAGGTTTAGACTTCTTACCAGGAATATTGACATCCATTGAGTGAGAAACTTGTCGTTTTCCTTTAGGATCAGCCGGTACTACGTTCAAGGAAGCAATATCAAGCACAAGATCTGAGAGGTTGATCATTTGAAGTGGTTCATCATCTCCAGCATTGGTCCGAGGAGATCCTTAGTTATCAGAAGAGCCATGCATGGATTCTGATGCATGATGTTGAGACATTTTCGATTGATCACAAGGCACAATATTGATGATGTTAAGAGAAAACCCTAAAGCCCGTGAACTTTGGAGAGAAAGGGCAGGAGGAATTTTTGTACAATATGTTTGATGTAGGTAGAGTGTCTTTGCCCGCCTATTTATATTTTTGAGATGTGGGCCCAGAGAAGTGCGGCAGTCACAAACTTTAAACACCCGATTCGCCTCAAATGCGCATCCATCAAACTTTCTTTTAAATTTTCCGCGCTGACATACTTACTAAGTTTAATCTTATTATCACAGTTCACCATGCTAACATTTTGAGTTGCTTTAAAATTGATCAACACCTATTTTAACTCAATATTCTTTTCAATAGCTTTCTTAGTTTCCAAGCATATTGCAGTGCTCTCAGACCTCCACAAATAACAATTATCTGATGCTCTCTCGCCTCTCATGACAACCTTACCCTTCTCATTTGTTATTAGACATTCAGAATTGGTAAAGTTGACCCTGAGACCCTGATCACATAGTTGACTTATGCTTATCAAGTTTGCATCTAAGCCTTCAACAAGTAATACCTCCTCTAGATTGGGTTGTCCTGTACAGTCCAATTTTATAACACCCATTACTCTCCCTTTTGATCCATTACCAAAGGTCACATAGTTAATAGAATGAGACTTAACATCTGACAAACATCCCTTGACACCAGTCATGTGCCTAGAACATCCACTATCAAAGTACCACTTTTCCCTTGTAGAGACTCTGAAAGACTTATGAGCTATGTGTTCTTCCACAGTATTCTTGGGAGTCCACACCTTCTTTGTTCCAACCCAATCCTGTTCCCTACTAGACTGTAACCCAGTTTTGGGGTAGCCATATAATCTGTAGCAGAAGGGTTTTATATGGCCAAACCTTCCACAATAGTGACATCTCCATCTTTGGTTCTTTCTTCTTGTGAAATTCTTCTGATGTCTGTGAGGATGTTGCAACATGTTATTTGGCGTCTTCAATTCTTTCTTAGATTGATCAGGTGTCACTTCAGGCCATTTTCCCTTGTCTATCTCACTTGAACTTTCAAACCCAAGACCACTAACATTTCCAACATCTCTCCCTGACTTCAGAATCTCATCAAGCACATCAGAGCTACTATTGAGCATTCTGACAGTCTTGATCACATTATCTAGTTTTTAATTCGGAACAACCACTTCACTTTTTAGATCAGAGAAAGTAGACAAATGCTCTACCTTTTTAGCTTTTAGATGAGCAATAACTCTCTTTTGTTCTTCTCTCTGCTGACATACTTCTTCACTTTTAATGCATAAATTCTTATAGGAAGCAGCCAGCTCTTCAAAGGTAAGTTCTTCACTGACTGACTCTTCATCAGACTCACACACACCTGTTAATGCTGTAACCAGCTTTCCAGACTTCTCATCAGTTTCAGTTTCAGAGTTATCTTCTGACCATGAAACTGATAACCCCTTCTTTTGCCTCTTGAGATAAGTGGGACACTCAGATTTTATGTGCCCAAAACCTTCACACTCATGACACTGAGCTCTTTTCCCTTGGTTGAAATTTTCTTCAGTACTGGCATTTCTCCCAGCATTCTGGTTTTTGCTGATGTCGAATGGCTTGTCCCTAACATTTGATCTTGACTTCCAATCCATCCTTCTGAACACTTTGTTGAATTGTTTGCCAAGTAACACTAGGTCTTCTGAAAGGCCTTCATCTCTGTCCAGATTACTTTCATTTTCTGAGTCACCTGCCTTTGACACAAAAGCTATACTCTTCTTCTTTTCAGACTTTTCACTGATCCCCAATTCAAATGTTTGAAGTGATCCCACAAGTTCATCCACTTTCATCTTATCTATGTCCTGAGCTTCCTCTATAGCAGTCACTTTCATGTCAAATCTCTTAGGTAGAGATCTGAGGATTTTTCTGACCAGTTTGCTATCAGACATCTTTTCACCTAGGGCACTTGAAGCATTAACTATCTCAATAATGTTCATGTGAAAGTCATGAATGCTCTCATCTTCCTTCATCTTCAAATTCTCAAACTTGGTAGTGAGAATCTGAAGTTTTGACATCTCCACCTTTGAAGTCCCTTCATGAGCAACCTTCAAGACCCGCCAAGCCTCTTTTGCAATGGTGCAGTGTTCAATCAACCTAAAGATATTTTTGTTAACACCATTAAACAATGCATTCATGGCTTTGGAATTTCCCAAGGATCCTTTGTAGTTTGCATCATCCTAGTCTTCCTCTTCCTTCACCACATCAGTAGGATTACCTTCTCTATCTCTAACCTTTGGGGGTTGCTATCCTTTGATAACAGCTTTCCATGCTTGATCATCCATGGATTTGATGAAAGCTATCATCCTTGGTTTCCAATAGTCATAGTTGGAACAATCAAGCAGAGGTGGTTTGTTCAAAAATCCTCCATCCTTGTCCATTGCACCAGAAAGTACCTTCCCTGAATCTCACCCAGAACCAAACAAGGGTGCAAGCTCTTGATGCCAATTGAAATTCTGGAACAGATATCAGATGTCCTACACTGAAGTTGAGACACTGATATCCAACACAATGAACAAGTTAACAATAATAACAATGCAGAAAGTAAAGAACACAGTGATATGTTTACCCAGTTCAGATCAACAATCCTACTCTGGGGGCTACCAAGCCAGGGACGAAATCAATATACGATAGTATCAATTCACAGATCATACAACAACCATACCCGGTTACAATCCGATCACTTCATCACTACCCTTCCTATGACTTCTACCTAAGACTCACCTAGGTATGAGGCCCTCCTCAAATCCCTCTTCAATCACAAACCGTGACTGGTTTCTTTCAACACAAGTAACAAAACGAAAGCCACACTTTCAAAACACACAATTCTCAATACTTCAAAGCTTATGAGAATTGACACACAAGAAACTCAATGCTTAAAAGCTTATGAGTAACTTACAGAACTTACAACACAAAACTAGTCCTTGTACTGTTATCAGAATGATACCAGTTAGGCTCACAAATAACACTAAAAAAACCCTAACAAAAACACATGTAAGTTCCACACATAAATTAGGTTTACACCAGTCAATATATATCATTAAATCTGGACTGGATTGGGCTTCAAAACGCAGCAAAGAGACTGCACATAATTCTGCAAAATAAACTCCAAGAAAATAGGTCTTCAGTCTAAAGTTTCCTAATATGTCTCCATATTTAGAAAATGTCAAAAATCTGAAAACCAACACACAAAAACTCAACCCAAAATACTTTGGATGCCCCATAGGATAACTAAATATTCACAGAATATTCAGTAACAAATACCAACAACAAATCTTCCTTTTAAACCAAAATCAGACGCGATGTCCTATGATCCAGGATGGGACATCTTTATCCTACATGTTTAATGCAGAATATTAGAACATCTTGTTTCAACATCTTGCTGCTAGAATAGTTTTAGCAAAATAAATGCCAACCACCAAATCAAAGAAATAACACCCAAACTCAAGTATCCCACTGCTCGTTCGGGCCTAGATGGCCAATTTTGATGTTCGTAGGATTTTAGTCGACCAAGGCAGCTCGGTTGTGTAATACCCCAAATTTTGACCACTTAGATTTCCCATCATTGTGAAAATCATCATCACAATATGGATGAACTATCATGCTTCATCAGTCTCCCCAAAGATGGGTGAGCATCCAATACAATCAAAATTAGGGTTTCAAGCCCTCTCTGAGTGCTTAGACAAAGGATCAATCAAGGAATGACATGATCTTCAACATGTCTAGCCTCTCAAATATCCTCAAAGGATCAAAAGGACTCCCACTTCAAGGATTAAGCACAAGGTTGCTCCCTTCTAGGTGGATCAAGCCTCAAGATCGCCAGTGTCACCAAATTAGGGTTTTGATCACCCAGGGCCTCCAGATGGAAATTTTCATCTGGGCACAAGGCAATGATCCAAAACATAACCTAATATACTTCATGGAACCTCATGAACCCATGTATCAAGTCAATTTTGCCTCAGGGGATACATTCATCAAAAATTAGGAATTAGGGTTTCTTGACCTAATTCACCCCTAAGTTGACTTTTGGGACAAACCATGAGCCAAGACCTCAAGACATGATTTGAGGGTATCTAATATACCATATTGATCCATTTGGAACAATGGATTAATCCAAGAAGCTTGAGCAACAAGTCTCAATTTCATCTGCACCACAATTAGGGTTTTAAGAGAAAAGTCAACTGTAACTTTGACTTTTGACCAAGACATGCTCCCAAACCCTAATGCATGATTGAATATACCCCATGACATCCATGGAACATGTCCATCAAGTTTGATTTAGGTCAAGGACATGATTTCCTGAAGAATTGCACAGTTTGGAATTCATCTGATAAAAAGTCAACTATGCACAAAAGTCAACTTTGACTTTTTGAGATTTTTCACCAAAATGGATTTTTAACCCTAAAATGATGTTAATGTATGATTTGAATCATCATTCATCAAGAAAATTCAATAAAAGTGAGATAACTTGTAAAAGGGGTAACCATAAAACTTAGAAATTTTTCTAAGTTAAAAATAAAGTGGCAAAGGTACCAACTTTGAAGGACCATAACTCCTAAACCACAGGGCCATTTTTTCTCATCCAAAGATGGATTTGTAGCCCTCATTATCACCTACAAAAACTTCAACTACAAGTCATTCCAATTCATTAAGGATTTTAAGTTATGGAGTGATCAAAGTGGCTGAAAAGTGAAAATGTCACTTTTTCCAACACTTAGTGAAATTTTCACTAAGTCAGATTCTGCCTCACTTTTTGCCAAATATAGGGGGATTTTTCACTTGGAATCAAAAGAGATCAAAACCAAACTTGTTCAAACAGTTGTTGTATCATGTAAGAGCTTTCCAAAATGGCCAAGAACATTGCCAAATTCAACCTACACTATGAGATACAACATTGCTAAGTTGCCTTGCTGAAATCTGTCAAGGCAAGGCAGAATTTGCAACTTTGGTCCATTTGCCAAAATCAGCCAAATTCAATTGCTCCTATCCACTTGGACACCTCAGAGGATTGAATCTAAAGGGTACAATCATTGAGCCAAGCCTCCAAAGTCCATGGGACAAGAAATAGCATGTTGAACCTAGAATGGCCAAAATAGGGACAAGACTTCAAATTTGGAATGAGGCATTCAATGGAACCATCAAGGTGGCATGGACTGAGCCATTCTCATCTGAAATCAGTCAAGACTTATCCAAGACCAAGGGAACCAAAGCTCTGTGCCCTAACCTCTAGTCAATGGCTAGAGGAGACTTGGATTTTCATTTGCCAACATTGGCCAAACCTACTTACCAGCTGCCATGCACTATTCCTTGCAAAACAAACTTGCTCTACTATAAATAGAACTCAATTGTGGTCAGTTTGAGTACACCAAAGCCATCTAACAAATGCTTTCCTCAAAATCTCTTCTTTCACTCCAATTTTGCCTTCTAAGGCAAGTCACTATCGGGTTTTGAGTTTGAGAGCAATTCCAATCAAACCAATCACTCACACACCTCACATACATCACATATGAGCTGATCAAACACTTAGATTACTTCTGAAACATCAATTTCACAAAATCACCAGCTGGTTGCTTAAGGTTTTAACCAAAGTGCAGCTGAGGTGCCACAAAATGATCCAGCCAATTTCAATCAAGTCCAACCATCCAAACACAATCCATAGGGTGTAGGGAAGCTGTTCAGATCATCACCACCCATCTGTAACACCTCCAAATCAAAAATCACTTTGAACTTGCTGTCACGGCTTGGAGGTAAGCACATGCTTGGTCATCTCTCAATCTATGCATATTTCCTCGCACAATAATTTGGCCATATGTTCATAATCATGCATGGAATGTTTTCCCTTAATTAATTGCATTGTTTGAATCGTGTATCAAAAATCCTAGCCTTCATGCAGAAATTAGGGTTCTTGAGGTCTCTTCGTGATTTCTTGTTGTATGTTTAATTTAAATGAAATTAAAGTACATAGACATGATCGTGAGGTTGAGACGAGCATAATGATATGTGGATTGCATGATATGATTACGTATTCATAGAGATTGGATAGAAAATGCAAATCTGAGAAACCAAGAACACGCGCGTGTTCTTCAGCTGTTCTTGGCGCCATTTTTCATATATTCAAATATTTGAATTTTTGTGATTTTGTTTAATTGATTCAAAAATTAATTTCTCTCTGAGTTTTAATGATTTTGAGTTGATTCTTTTTTTAATAATTCACAAAAATGTTAAAATATTTTATTTTCCCAAAAAATCCCAAAAATATTATTTATTTCATATAATTGATATTTTTGCAAAGAATTAATATTTTGATTGTTTTTGGCACTTTAAATATTTTTTCTACATTGATTTTGCAACTTTTAATGCTTTCTAATTATTTTGTAGGTCAATACTTAATTTTTGAAGCATTAATCCAATATCACAATTGTTTTTCCACGTGTTAAATAATTTTTGATCATTTTAATTGAATTTTTATTCAATTAAATACATTTTGAAAACAAATTAGGGTTTTTGGATTAATTCAACCCTCATAAATCATTTTCAAAACACTTTGGCCCTCTAATAGAGTGTAAGACCCAATTCTTTTTTGACCAAATCATTTTTGGGCCTCATTCATTGTATAAGCCCCGATACCGTAAAAAACAAACGGCGCGATCGTCGCCTTTTCAAAATTAACCATTGGGCCTACCCTCGAGTAGTAAGACCCATTCCTTTTCTTAAACCTTTTTGGGCCTCTTGAGAGAGTGTAAGACCCATCCCCCCTTGTACAAAAACTTTTTGGGCCTCACTCATTGTATAAGTCCCTCTATACAAGTAAACGGCGCGATCGTCGCCCGTTTAAAAATAAAAAATCATCTGGGCCTCTCCTTGAGCTATAAGACCCATTCAAAACACTTTGGGACTCTATTAGAGTGTAAGACCCAATCCCCCTTTTAACCAAAACATTTTGGGCCTCACTTATTGTATAAGTCCCTCTGCGTTAAAAGAAAACCTCGGCGCGATCGCCATTTTTAAACGAAAAATCATCTGGGCCTACCCTCGTGTTATAAGCCCCACTTTTTTTTTCTTTTTTAAACCTTTTTGGGCCTCTTGAGAGAGTGTAAGACCCATCCCTTTGTACAGAAAACCATTTTGGGCCCCAGTCACTTGTATAAGTCCCGCTGTACAAAGTCAAACATTGCGCTAACTGATAAAACCCTGGGCCTCTCCTTGAGCTGTAAGCCCCAAATCTTTCTTTTTCAAAGCACTTTCTCCTTTGATTTTGAATATACTGTTGTTTTCAATCTTTCTTTGTTGAACAACTAACCAAACAGCATGGAAGCACTCCAACCGAGTAAGTGGTTATCGCTTTCGTTTACTGCTTTCATATTATAAACTGTATTGTGGGGCTGCTCACTGTAAGTCTCCTTTCATAAACTCATATCTACTGTGTAATAATAGTATAGATATTTCAAGTTTCCCCGGCAACTACGTCTAGAACTAGGTGACGCCGTTTCATTTATTCGTAGAAATAGACGCCTAGATCCCCAATAAGAGTACCAGATACAGTCTTCTCTTCGACTGTCCTCCTTAGGAATCGTCAAGAAGCTCTACTCCCCAAGATGAATGTATTCTCCGTGAATGGCATCTTTGAGTTTCTTCCAAATTCTCGAACTTTCCTGACTTGATCTATTCCTTGTGGATAGCTTGCCTTGAATGTCTCGGGGCTTGGGTACCCACTACGGTCATAATCTTGGACCTTAACTAAGGAACCCTCTTCAAAAGCTAAAAGTCGCTGGATAGTAAACCTCGCACGTTTACCAGTGGTTTTTATCTTTAAAAGAGTTATCTCTCCTAATGGAAAGGAGATGATAGACCCACGGGCTTCTTAAAAGCATCAGCCTCCTCTTGGGCATTGTTCAAGGACCCACAGGCTTCCTAAAAGCAACCCCGCCTCCTCTTGGGCATCGTACAAGGACCCTACGGCTTCTTAGAAGTATTCACAGCCTCCTCTTAGGCTTCGTATAATGATCTCTTCCTCCGGGAATGATAGCCTCCTCTTGGGCTTAGTACAAGGACCCGTCGGCTTCTTAAAAGATTCTAGCCTCCTCTTGGGCTTCGTACAAATTGTCCCGACGACCTCCTAGAGGTATAGGAACAGAACCTAGTCATCCTCATAGAACAGTCCTTTCATAGAGTCTACTACTGTTTCTCAAAACATAGTACAAAAAGATAAAATTCTAGACACGGACAGTCTAACTTCCTTGAGTCTCAAAGACATTCTCAAGCACCCTTCAAGAATAGGAAGGAAACCCGTAGACTCGGACAGTCTCAATACCCTTCGGATTTCCAGTTTCCTCAAAGAGAAGGAAATATCCCTGATCCTCAATTCAAATCCTTGAGCACAGTGTTGCTCATATAAGAACTGATTTTCTCTTTTAAAATCAGTATATTGGATCTGTCACTCAACTGAAACAGTCACCATAGCCTCCTCTTGGGCTTTGTACAATGATTCTCCCAGCAGAGTCAAACAACATTCAGCCTCTCTCTCGGGCTTTGTACGAGACACATAAGAGACTCCCTCGTTGAGTTAATCACCCTTTTTGCCTCCATCTCGGGCTTTATACGAGATACAAAAAGGTTCTTATTGAGCCAAATAAACAATAGCCTCCATCTCGGGCTTTATACGAGATACCAAAAGATTCCATCGTCGAGTCAAAACCTTTTAGCCTCTCTCTCGGGCTTTGTACGAGACACAAAATAGCCTCCTCTTAGGCTTTGTTTAATGATTTTCCTAGCGGAAAATAGCCTCCTCTTAGGCCTTGTATAAGAAAACCACTGGTTGATCCAATCAACCTTTTAGCATCAAAGCTGTGCCTCGTTCACAGTACACAAACATCAACAACTCCTTTCCCTTCATCTAATCGCTGTAAGCGGCAAGCCTCTGGATCATCTATATCCACGCCACTATTCCTCTTTTAGCATGAGAAATTCCTAAGGAAAGATGGCATTGCTCTACACTGAGTTAAAGTCTTCTCCTTCAGGTTAAAACCCTTTCTTTGGAAATTATGGCATTGCTCGGATCCGCGTATCCCAATTAAAGTAATTCTCCTTCTCCCTTCTTTAGAGATGACAAATTTTCTCTAAAGCCGAGGTCCTTCAGCTTCACGTCTTGGGCTTTGAACAAGACACAAATAGACCTTTCAGCTTCACATCTTGGGCTTTGAACAAGATACAAACCACCTTTCGCTTCACGTCTTGGGCTTTGAACAAGACACCAAAACACCCATTTCCTCCCATAGAATAGGAGGAACTACGAACGCTCTGATTTCCCTGTTTCGGTAAACGGGAATACGTAGGCATAAGATCGAAAGAAAAGATCTTAGCGAGCGCAATCAACAAAAAACCCAAATCCCATATCTCCATCAATCAAAAGCAGTAATTCAAAAGCATCAGTCCTAACATCCTAATCCTTGTTCCCCGCCAGAAACCTTCTGCCCAGGTAAAAAAAAGAAAGAAAACAGTATTGGCGAAAATACAAATAACCAGTACAAAGGCCCCCCACATTGATAACATTCGTAACCTAACAGACCGCTGTTTAAACTCAGTATGCAAAGCAGGGTTAATTGGAGACATCTATTTCCCTTCCTTATTCAGCTCACAATAGGATAAAAAATGAATCGACCTGTAGTCAAAGCTCAAACCGCAGAGAGCGACCAGCGCTTAAGAACCGCGTCCAAAATCGCTCGCTACAGAAAGGTGGCGCCCACCGTGGGGCTTTTCAAAGTTAGATCTAGGCACGGTCTTCCTTCTCTTCACTTGTGTGAATACCACAGATTGGGGCTCCCACCGGGGAACCCATTTTCTGTCAGGAACTTAGGATTCTTAGCTTTAAAGGTCTAGGATGTTTAGGACAAATATATATACTGCTTTTCCTAATTGCTATACATGTTTATTTTTCTGCTAATGGGAATGCGTGTGATGCCGCATGTGGTGAGAATGAGTATTCACTTAAGATAAGTGATGGCGACGGGGTCGACCATCAACCTCAGTGGAGGCTGAACAACGCAACCCATTCACTCTTCTAGCCAATGGGCCGGTTGTTAAGTCTGAGAAGCTGAGGAGCCAAACCCTTTCGTAGTGCGGAAACTATCAGAAATAGTTGTTACGCGATACTACCCTCATTTGAGGCTGGTGATCTATTCTCGGTGAATGGCACTTACTCTAAGATTGCTCTACAACTCGCTGGCGATCCGCTTGTTGTTTTGCTTTCCTGGGAGGAGCTGATGATAATGAGTACAGGTACAAAAATCACCCTAGTATAAACCTTTGGGGATGGGTAGAGCCTTGACTTCATGATAACGACCCTTTGACCCCATGTTTTTTCTATGTTTTTGTGTGCTGCATTCATGCATCCATTTAATAAAACATTAAAACATTCAAAAAACTTCTCTTCTAGCCTCTTTGTTTTTCAAATTAAACTAAAACTGTGATTGCAAATATCAGAGAAAAAGATTGCATTAATGGATTTCGGTAGAAGGAGAACTCACCAGTATACCTTCAAGGTTCCGAAGCTAGAGGATTTGAGAAAGTTAGCGAGGATGGTCGTTAATCCAGAGGCTTTCAGAGCCAAGCACGGTGGTTTGCTACCACTGTTAAGAGTCCATGTGATTAAGGGGATCATGGACGCGCTCATTCAGTTCTATGATCCGGTTTATCACTGTTTCACATTCCCGGATTACCAGCTTGCACCAACGCTGGAGGAGTATTCTCATCTGACTGATTTACATATCACTGATCGAGCTCCATTTTCTGGACTGGAAGAAATTCCAAAGAATCAGACTATTGCAATAGCAATTCATTTGGATGAGTCTGAGGTCAGGACTCACATGACCACTAAGGGTGGCATCCAAGGTTTGCCAGCCCAGTTCTTGACAAAAAAGGCTCTATACTTCGCTAGTATAAGGAACGGGACTGCTTTTGAAAGCATCTTTGTCTTGCTCACCTACGGGTTATTTTGTTTCCCAACATTAATAATTTCGTCGATATTAACTCCATTAAGGTTTTTCTCATTGGAAATCCTGTGCCGACTTTGCTCGCAGATGCGTATCATTCTGTACACTTAGGAAATTTGTACAGTGGAGGGGAGATCACATGCTGTGTACCTCTGCTTTACAAATGGTTCATCTCTCACTTGCCCAAGTCTACTGCATTTTGGGATTGTAAGAGTGTCTTACGTTGGTCGCAGAAGATCATGTCTCTCACCAACTCTGATATAGATTGGTGTAATAGGATTTATGAGGGAATCAGGATCATTGACCGTTGTGGAAACTTCCCCAGCGTACCCCTCATAGGAACTAAAGGAGGAATCAACTATCATCCGATATTAGTTCTTCGTCAATTTGGATACCCGATGAGACACATCCCATTGGGTGTTCATCTGGAAGGTCTTTTCTTCAAAGAAGGAGAAAATGACAGAGCACTAAAGATGGAAATAGTGCAAGCTTGGAAACATGTTCATAAGAAAGGACGAGAGTCTCTGGGAAAACCGGACTGTGTCTCGGTGGAGCCTTACCTCCATTGGGTACAAACTAGAGCTCTCAAGCTAAAGATGCCTTATCCTCGTTACGGAATTCTTCCACCGAGGGAAACTGTCATGTACTTCATGACGGAAACTGAAAAACTTCAGGTTACTCTCAACAAAGTTCAAAAGGAAAGAAGATCTTGGAAGAACAAGTACCGCACCCTCGACGAAGAGTGTATCCAAATACAACAACTACTAAAAGAAAAAGATGCTCTGATTGAAATTTTGGAGCAGCATGCTGTAGAGAATCAAGATGACCGAAGGAATTTGCTCGCTCCTTTCACCTGGCAAAGGAATGACAACCCGACAACGGCCCAAGCGCCCCGGTCAAAGAAGAGGACTCGGGACCCATTAGTTTAGGTTTCTATTTCTGCACTTTGTAATCTACTGTATTTCCATTTCTGTAATCCTTTGGAATTCAATAAAAAGGGGTTTCCCCACTGTTTGATATTTGCAATCTAATTGTCGAAGTTTATTTTGATTAAACAAAAAAAAACAACAATTAATATAAATCATTGCATTCATCATTCTCACATCGCGTATTCTTCTTCCCTACGAATCTCACGTTTGTGTCTCGGTTCTAGAGTCAATCTGTCTCATTCATATAATACTCGGGCCAATCGTCAGAAAAAGATGGATGATCTTGAGGAAGAAAACAGAGAGTTGAAAGAAGAGATCGACGCTCTGAGAGAGGATATGAGAAAGCTTCATAACGACATGCAAGCCATGGCAGAAGCTCAGCTACAAAGAAATGTGATCTCAGAGATCACCTCAACGCCCATCATAGAAAAGTATGATCCTAGGTATCAGATGCCGAAAGATCGTCCTTGGGGCATGCCTGTTAATTATATCCCGGAAGGATATGTTACGCCGATCACTGAAGATCAGGGAATCACAACAGAATCCGCTGGGCCTGAAGGTTACAAACTTCGGGAAAGCGAAGATGCCAGGGGCATACTCAAGACTCCTGAAGGTTACAAACTTCGGGATGCGCCAAGACTTACTGCCGTAGTCACGGTACCACCCCTTGTGGTGCACACTGTCCCGGAAGGACAGATTCCACAGACACCTTCTAGTAAGAAGGAAACTATGTTTGATAGAATGGATGGATTCCAGGAACAGTTCTTGGAAATGCAGAAGGAGCTGCAAGCCATTCGCGGTCAGGATCTATTTGGAAAGGACGCCGCAGACCTCTGCTTGGTCCCAAATGTGAAAGTCCCGCACAAGTTCCAGGTGCCCGACTTTAAAAAGTACAAGGGTAACTCTTGCCCTCAAAGTCATCTGGTGATGTACGCTCGGCGGTGTAATACCCCAAATTTTGACCACTTAGATTTCCCATCATTGTGAAAATAATCATCACAATATGGATGAACCATCATGCTTCATTAGCCTCCCCAAAGGTGGGTGAGCATCCACTACAATCAAAATTAGGGTTTCAAGCCCTCTCTGAGTGCTTAGACAAAGGATCAATCAAGAAATGACATGATCTTCAACTTGTCTAATCTCTTAAGCATCCACAATGGATAAAAAATGACTCCCACTTCAAGGATTAAGCACAAGGCTGCTCCCTTCTAGGTGGATCAAGTCTCAAGATCGACAGTGTCACCAAATTAGGGTTTTGGTCGACCAGAGTCTCCAGATGGAAATTTTCATCTGGTCACAAGGCAATGATCCAAAACATAACCTAATATGCTTCATGGAACCTCATGAACCCATGCATCAAGTCAATTTTGCCTCAGGGGATGCATTCATCAAAAATCAGGAATTAGGGTTTCTTGACCTAATTCACCCCTAAGTTGACTTTTGGGACAAACCATGAGCCAAGACCTCAAGAGATGATTTGAGGGTCTCTAATACACCATATTGATCCATTTGGAACAATGGATTGATCCAAGAAACTTGAGCAACAAGTCTCATTTTCATCTGCACCACAATTAGGGTTTTAAGGGAAAAGTCAACTGTAACTTTGACTTTTGACCAAGACATGCTCCCAAACCCTAATACATGATTGAATATATCCTATGACACACATGGAACATGTCCATCAAGTTTGATTTAGGTCAAGGACATGATTTCCTGAAGAATTGCACAGTTTGGAATTCATCTGATAAAAAGTCAACTGTGCACAAAAGTCAACTTTGACTTTTTGAGATTTTTCACCAAAATGGATTTTTAACCCTAAAATGATGTTAATGTATGATTTGAATCATCATTCATCAAGAAAAATCAAGAAAAGTGAGATAACTTGTAAAAGGGGTAACCATAAAACTTAGAAATTTTTCTAAGTTAAAAATAAAGTGGCAAAGGTACCAACTTTGGAGGACCATAACTCCTAAACCACAAGGCCATTTTTTCTCATCCAAAGATGGATTTGTATCCCTCATTATCACCTACAAAAACTTCAACTACAAGTCATTCCAATTCATTAAGGATTTTGAGTTATGGAGTGATCAAAGTGGCTGAAAAGTGAAAATGTCACTTTTTTCCAACACTTAGTGAAATTTTCACTAAGTCAGATTTTGCCTCACTTTTTGCCAAATGTAGGGGGATTTTTCACTTGGAATCAAAAGAGATCAAAACCAAACTTGTTCAAACAGTTGTTGTATCATGTAAGAGCTTTCCAAAATGGCCAAGAACATTGCCAAATTCAACCTACATCATGAGATACAACATTGGCAAGTTGCCTTGCTGAAATCTGTCAAGGCAAGGCAGAATTTGCATTTTGGCTCGATTTGCCAAAATCAGCCAATTTCAATTGCTCCAATCCACTTGGACACCTCAGAGGATTGAATCTAAAGGGGACAATCACTGAGCCAAGCCTCCAAAGTCCATGGAACAAGAAATAGCATGTTGAACCTAGAATAGCCAAAATAGGGACAAGACTTCAAATTTGGAATGAGGCATTCAATGGAACCATCAAGGTGGCATAGACTGAGCCATTCTCATCTGAAATCAGTCAATACTTATCCAAGACCAAGGGGACCAAAGCTCTGTGCCCTAACCTCTAGTCAATGGCTAGAGGAGACTTGGATTTTCATTTGCCAACATTGGCCAAACCTACTTACCAGCTGCCATGCACTATTCCTTGCAAAACAAACTTGCTCTACTATAAATAGAGCTCAATTGTGTTCAGTTTAAGTACACCAAAGCCATCTAACAGATGCTTTCCTCAAAATCTCTTTCTCTTGGCAAAAATGCCTTTCTTAGCAAGGTAGCTATCGGGTTTTGAGTTTGAGAGCTTTTCCAATCAAACCAATCACTCTCACACCTCACATACATCATATAGAAGTGATCCAAATACTCACATAACATCTGGAACATAGATTTCACAAAATCACCAGCTGGTTGCTCAAACTTTCAATCAAGTTGCAGCTGAGGTACCACAAATCGTTCCAGCCATTTTCAATCAAGTCCAGGCATTCAAACACACTCCCTAGGGTGTAAGGAAGCTATTCAGATCATCACCACTCATCTGTAACACCTCCAAATCAAAAATCACATTGCACTTGCTGTCACGGCTTAGAGGTAAGCATACACTTGGTCATCTCTCAATCTATGCATATTTCCTCGCACAATAATTTAGCCATATGTTCATAATCATGTATGGAATGTTTTCCCTCAATTAATTGCATTGTTTGAATCGTGTATCAAAAATCCTAGCCTTCATGCAGAAATTAGGGTTCTTGAGGTTTCTTCGTGATTTCTTGTTGTATGTTTAATTTAAATGAAATTAAAGTACATATACATGATCGTGAGGTTGAGACGAGCATAATGATATGTGGATTGCATGTTATAATTACGTATTCATGAAGATTGGATAGAAAATGTAAATCTGGGCAAACTGAAAAACGCGCGTGTTCTTGGTGTTGTTCTTGGCGCCATTTTCATATATTCAAATATTTGAATTTTGTGATTTTTGTTTAATTGATTCAAAAATTAATTTCTCTCTGAGTTTTAATGATTTTGAGTTGATTCTTTTTTTAATAATTCACAAAAATGTTAAAATATTTTATTTTATCAAAAAATCCCAAAAATATTATTTATTTCATATAATTGATATTTTTGTAAAGAATTAATATTTTGATTGTTTTTAGCATTTTAAATATTTTTTCTACATTGATTTTGCAACTTTTAATGCTTTCTAATTATTTTGTAGGTCAATACTTAATTTTTGAAGCATTAATCCAAGATCACAATTTGTTTTCCATGTATTAAACAATTTTTGATCATTTTAATTGAATTTTTATTCAATTAAATACATTTTGAAAACAAATTAGGGTTTTGGATTAATTCAACCCTCATAAATCATTTTCAAAACACTTTGGGCCTCTATTAGAGTGTAAGACCCAATCCTTTTTTTGACCAAATCATCTTTGGGCCTCACTTATTGTATAAGTCCCGATAGGACGGATGAGCACCCTATTCAAAACGTAACAAGCCGTACTAATATTCTTTGAAAAAACTTGAGGAGGAGGTGGTTGATGCACGTTAAAGATTTTAAGAATCCTTCACTGGGTTGCGGAAGCCATGTGTAGGGTCTAAGATAAAATGTTAGAGTAAGTGCAAGAGCTCTGTCCCGACCTTGATGTCATTACTGATCAACTGAATCTTTTCCTGGTGGTTCTTGGAGAGGATGTCGGAGGTGGTCCTGGTGCTTCCGAGTCAGGCGCTGATGTTTGAAGGCTTTTTATTTTCCTTTTTCTTATTTTTATTTGTTCATGTAAGGTTTGGTCGGACTTATATATATATATATATATATATATATATATATATATATATATATATACATATATATATATATATATATATATATATATCGTTACCCTTTGTCTCCTTGGGATTTTTTGCTTTTGTATTGCTCTTTTTTCATCTGTTGTTATTATTACGCTCAGATTTGAGAAAACTAGGGCTTGCTTTGAGCCATGCAGTTTTCATAATATGTTTGCTATAGAGAGCAGTAAATAATATTTGCTTAAAGTTTAAATGACCTTAAGTCATTTTGCGAAGCCATGTCTGATTGCTTTGTTTGAAAGTGTGTCGTGTTAAGATGTACGCGATGTTTTGGAGTAATTCCTAGCACATCTAGTGGGGCTGTTTTTTTTAGTGTGCTTGCGCGTGGGAAACATTGGTACAACTTAATGTGTTTGTATATCGAATTAGAGCTAATGAAATATGAGCTTGGTTCCAGGCATTTATGCCTTCAGGTGTACTTGTAAGTATTTCGTATAAAACTAACTAGATGTGACTATGCCTTAATCATGTTTTGCACGCATAAGACATGAGTCTGGTTGAGTGTGATTATGTTTAGAATTATACTTACATACGATGGGATCAATCAGGGTGATCCTTTAATAGAAGTTATTTTCAGACGTAATTTCTAGTATTATCATCCGGACATGAGTTGTTCTTATATCTGGCCGGGGCCTGACACTCTTACGCCTAAATACGTGGATATTTACATTTGTCCTTTCGTGACAGTTCGAACTCAGTATCATTGTTCAATCAGAATTGGATCGGAGCTCGGAGGATCAAAATGGCGTAAGTATGAGATTTTGGATTCTTGAGACTTCAATTTCTCACTACTACAAAATGCGCAAACAACAATGCTAGGTTTACAACAGATTCATATACACCGTTGTAATAGGTTAAAATTTTCGCGCCCAGTGAGTAGCTAGATTTATAAACAGTAATTTAATGATGGCTGTCTTAAAATGCCGTAGTAATAAATGATGTGTAGCAAGCTTCGATTCCCAACAACTATATTTTTTCCATTTTTTAGAGTACATTAAGCGTGTGTCACTTAAGTCTATTATTTAAAAAATAAATTGTAAATGATTTTACAACGGTGAGGTAAACCAACTGTTGTTAGAGGACTTACAATTCCACTACGGTTGGGTTGTCCAACCGCGATTAAAGGGTTTACTGATAAATTAAAACAAAACTTATTTTGTATTTCTTTCATAAGACGCCCTAGGCGAACAAGCGAGCCAGAGACGACAGCAGTGGCGTAATCTTTACACTCTTTGTATCCATTCATTTGGAGCTCAAATCTTTACCCTCTTCGTTCATTTGATTCTTCAGCTTCGTTCATTTGGAGCTCAAATCTATTTTCTTCCATCACCTTTGTTGTGATGGTATATGTCAAAATTATATAATATGGGCGTGGCATGGTGAGGAGGATAAAGAGGAAAGTCAGGCGTCACAAAGTCAAAAAGTGGGTGAAGATGAATATATGGAAGATCAACTAGAGGATATGTTCCGTGATATTGGGGAATCTTCTTTTAAGAATGCTCATATTTATGATACTTTATGTAGTGATAAAGACACCCCTTTATATAAGGGATGCACAGATTTTACACGATTGTCAGTGGTGTTAAAGTTGTTTAATCTGAAGGCAAAAAATGGATGGTTGGATAAAAGTTTCGCGGAGTTACTTGAATTGCTAAAGCAAATGTTACTAGAAGATAACAAATTGTCGGATCGTTGCTATGAGGCCAAGAATATATTGTGTCCAATGGGTCTGGAGTATATCAAAATACATGCTTGCCCTAATGATTGCATATTATACCGGAAAGAGTATAAAGACTTGTATCAATGTCCGAAATGTGGTGTGTCGCGTTGCAAGCTGAAGGCCAACAATGGTGATGACAATGACTATGATAATGTTAGTAGGAAGCATCCTCCTACTAAAGTGTTATGGTATTTGACGATTTAAGATACTTTTTGCTAATTCGAATGACGCAAAGAATCTTAGATGGCATACAGATGAAAGGACTCGTGATGGAAACATTCGTCATGTAGCTGATTCGTTGCAATGGAAGAAAATAGATTCGTTGTTTCCGGATTTTAGAGTTGAGCCAAGAAACCTTAGGCTTGGGCTTGCCACCGATGAAATGAACCCCTTTGGTAATCTGAGCACTAATCATACTTCGTGGCTTATTCTTCTCACTATTTACAACCTATCTCCTTGATTGTGCATGAAGCGCAAGTATATACTGTTAAGTATGATGATTCCTAGACCACGACAACCTGGTAACGACATAGATGTTTATCTAAGTCCATTAATTGATGATTTACGACTCTTGTGGTATGAAGGCATTGAAGTTGATGATGCATATTATGGGGAAAAGTTTAAGATGTGTGCAATGTTATTTTGCATAATCAACGACTTTCCTGCTTACGGTAACTTGGCTGGATATAGTGTCAAAGGACATAGAGCGTGTCCTATATGTGAAGATGATACTTGTTATCACCAACTTGAGTTTGGAAAAAAGACCGTTTACCTTGGGCATCGAAAATTTCTAAAACCCATTCATCCTTATCACAGATTGCGGAAGGCTTTTAATGGAGAGCAAGAGTTTGATGAGGCTCCTCAACCTTTAACCGGGGATGAAGTTTATAATGGCGGGAACACATTAATGTTGTCTTTAGGAAAAGAGAAAAATAAAAAGGGGCAGTTGCAAAAAATATATGGAAAAAGAGGTTCATCTTCTTTGATCTTCCATATTGGTCAAGTCTTTATGTTAGACATTGTCTTGATGTGACGCACGTGGAGAAAAATGTGTGTGATAGTTTGATTAACACACTTCTAAACATTCCAGGGAAGACTAAATATAGTAAGACTTCCCGTCTTGATATGGAGAAGATGGGTATATGAAAACAGTTGGCTCTAATAGAGAAAGGAAAAAGAACTTATCTGCCTCCAGCATGTCACACTCTATCTAAAAAGGAAAAGAAAATTTTCTGCAAGTGTTTGCAAGGTATTAAAGTTCCGCAAGGTTACTCATCAAACATCAAGAAACTTGTATCAATGAAAGATCTCAAGTTAATTGGTTTAAAATCTCATGATTGTCATGTATTAATGAAACAACTTCTACCAGAGGCTATCCGTGGGATCCTACCAAAAAATGTGAGAGTAACTATAACGAGATTGTGCTTATTCTTCAATTCCATATGTAATAAAGTTCTTGATTTCAAAAAATTAGATGAATTAGAAGATAAGGCTGCCGCAATCTTGTGTCAATTGTAGATGTATTTTCCTCCATCATTTTTTGACATTATGGTTCACTTACTTGTGCATCTAGTTAGAGAAATCAGAATTTATGGTCAAGTTTATTTAAGGTGGATGTATCCAATGGAGCGATATATGAAGATCTTTAAAGGATGTACGAAGAATCATCACCGACCGGAAGCTTTGATTGTTGAAAGGTACATCACAGAAGAACCTGTTGAGTTTTATACAAACTATTTGTCGGACGCAAATTCTATAAGAATTCCAAAGTCTCATCATGCTGACACAGACGGAAGAGGTATTCAAGGTCTAAATGTTAAGTCAATGTCTCGGGATGTAGTTATTCAAGCATATTTCTATATATTTAATAATATAGATGAAGTTCAACTTTTCATAGATACTCACAAAAGACTTTTGAGGAAAAAATATCCCCGAATGAGTGACAAGTTGTTGTTGATAGAGCATAACAAGAGATTCATAGATTGGTTTAACTAAAGTGTATCTAATGATCGTAGTGTATACGAGATACTTAAATGGTTGTCATACGAGCCAAAATTGTGTGTCATTACTTGGACTGCATACAACATTGGTCATTATTCCTTTTATACAAAATCAAAAGATGATCGTAGTACAATGCAAAATAGTGGGGTTATGGTTGAATCCGAATCGATGTATTTCTCTATTTCGAAAGATAAGAATCTTGTATTGGCAACTACCGCGTTTTATGGTGTCATTGATGAGATTTGGGAGATTGATTATGTTATTTTCAAAGTGGCTTTATTTAAATGCAAGTGGGTTCCCAATAATAGTAATGGTGTACACATTGATGACTTAGGATTCACCCGGGTCGACCTTTGCAAGGCATCTTTTATGGCTGGACCATTCATCATGGTTTCTCAAGCAAAACAAGTTTTCTATGTTACCGACCCATGAGACATATCGGGGAAATGGTTAATCGTTCTCCAAGGAAAACAAATTCCTCTTAGTGATGAAAGTATTGATATTCCGTCCACACCTTCTTACACAACACAAGTTCCTACCTCATATGATGAAGTTGATGGAGATGTCGTGCATGCTATTCGAATCAATCATAAAGAAGGCATATTGGAAAATTAACAAGTGCGTAATTTATTCTTTATTCATAATATATTAATTGTATGTTATAGTTTCTAAGTATTTTTACTAACAAATATAATTATTTGAAATCATAGGTCTTTAGTGTCAAGACACTAAGAGACAAAAACCAAAACACCAAGTTACAATTATATGATGTTATGTAATGTGTAAACTGTAGGTTGTTTGTTCTGATAAATTGTAGGATGTTTCTTCTGATACAATTGAATATGATACAATTATGTGATATTATGAATATGATACAATTAATATTATTATGATAATTTTATCACAAATGTGAGTTGTATTTTCTGCTGTGATATGGTGAAGAATAATACAGGTTAAAAAAATGGGATTAATTATAAAAGCAGGATAATATTTGTTAATTATGCAGAAAATGTAACAACCGTTATATATCATAACCAGTATTGTTAGACGACGGCAATTGATCTAGGAGGGGGCTGAATAGATCACTACTTTTTAATGGAGAGTCGACGCTTAAATTTGGTTTTAAAAATTATTTACGGAAGCGGCCGAGGACTATATCGTCTAAACGAACCGGTTACCGAAAGGACCGGATATGCGTAAGCCAAATGGAACGATAGGCTCGATAAGAAAAATTGAATCTCAACTTTTAATATTAATCAATTTACCAACAGCACTCAATGTTATGCAATTTCCAATGAACAATAAAAAATTAAACCAAATCGACAATTTATCAAACACCTTGTAAGCGTTCAATTTATCGAGCACTTGGAGTGCGAAACACTCCAAACTATACCTTCTATGTTACCAAGTGCAGAATTTTCACCAAGCACAACCCAAATTGATTGTGCAATGTTTTCAAATCAGTTTTTCTGCACTATACTATACCAAAATTTTTATCGATCAATTAAACAATCACAAGCGTAAACAGTTAGAATATTAAAGAGATAGGGAAAGAGAAAACGACACCAAGTTTGTTTAGGCAGTTCCCCTTTCGTACTCGCTTCGGGTACGTCTGCCTCTAATTCTAAATCTAGAATTGAGATATCTATAATCTTGTTGCAAATTAATTTTACAAGAGAAGCCTTAGCTATCACACACTCAAGAAACTTCGTTGATACTGATACTATGTCTTCTCTTCCCTTGATTCGAGTCGAATCAAGTGCCTCAAACTTGTTGAATGAACTCCTGGTTGACGCTACTAAATTGACAGAACCCATCGTTCTTCGATTACCTTCGCTCGGCTGATTACAATTCACATGTAACACCCCAATTTTAGTGATTATTTATTTATATTAATTAATTGGGTAATTTTATGAATTAATTGATTTATATGATTTATTTGATATTTTTATGCAATACTTTTTACATCGGTTTCAGGTTACAACCGATGTAACCGAACCACATTTTACATCGGTTTCTAGTTACAACCGATGTAAAAACACTCTTTTATATATAAAAAATTACAATTATATTTTTTTTTTCACATCAGACTTAAAAAGTTGACCGATGTGGTTGGTGACTTTTTTACTTCGGGCCATAACCCGATGTAAAATGTCTTTGATTTACTACATCGCCTGACTTTACATCGAACCCAGACCCGATGTAAAAAGTCATTTTCGCCCGATGTAAAAAGTCATTTATGTACTAGTGATTATTTGAATTATTTGATTTAGTGAATTTATATGAATTGTTTGATTTATATGAATTATTGGAATTATATAAATTAATTGGTTTATTTAATTTATTTGAATTAATTGATTTAATTAATTTAATTGAAATATGTGACTTATTGAATTATTTGAAATAATTGATTTGTTGGATTTATCTAATTATTTGATTTAATTAGATTATTGGAATTAAGTAATTTATTTAATTTAATTCAATTTGGTGGAATAATATAATTGATAGATTTTAGTTGGGTTAGTGTAAGGTGTGAATAGTAAGGAAATGGTTGGGTTAGGCCTATTTTGTGTAAGACAATTTAGGGTTTTAGAGAAACAAAAGTTAGTAAGAAGAGGAAATTGGGAACAAAGAGAAAAACTAGAAGAAAAGAGAAGAAAAAGTAGAAGAGAAGAAGAAGAGTGGAGAAGAAGAGGAAATCAAATCAAACTCAAAAAATTCATCCAAAAATTAAGGTAAGGGTGAGTTTTCACTCAATTATTGAGACTATTGATGATGATTAGTGGGTAGAAATAGGTTTAGAGTCAAATTCCCAAAAAATTTCTATGAGAATGAAATTATTAGGTTAATATTAATTTTTGAAAATTATTAATTTTTGTGTGTTTAAAATTGATTTTTGGTATTATTTTAGAAATCTATTTAATATTTAGAATACCCGTTTTGAATTTGAAATAATATGTTTTACAGAAGAGTAGCAATGATTTTCTTCATGATTCCTTGTATCATTACTGTAGCGAGGCTTTTATATATTAGGAATATTTGGCATTGAAATGTGATAATTGTTTCCTTCCATTCAATGTAGCGGTACTACTAGTAGAAGAATTGGAATCAATGCTATCTTTTTTTCCAATTTGCTTTTCCTGTAAGCTTTTTCTTTAGTTTTAATATTAATTAAATAGTGGTTAAAGTCATGAATATAATTAATGCTTTGTTTTTGTATTCTAATGATGAAATTAGAATCTATTTGTTTGATTTGAGGCGAAAGACATTGATGTGCATACATTGAAATTAATCAATAATCAAACATTATTAATATTTATTATTTATTTTAAGACTTTCATGTCCTCATAACTATTATGTGTTTACCTCACATTATTGAATTAGAACTTCTCATATATCCCACATATTAACTTAGTCACCACATTGTTGGATATTTGACCTTATTTCTATGTAAAAAGAAAAGTTGATAATAGGATAATGATATGGCATCCTTTTCCTACCCATTGTTGTAGCAGAAATATTTATAAATATATTTTATTTCATTAATATAATAATATTAATAAATATATCTTACTTGATTATTATTATTTATTTTAACTACTATATGAATATTGAATTTAAATATTGATTATTTATTTAATTATTGGTTATTTATTTATTTATTGATTATTCATTGAATAATGAAATTTTATTAAATATTGGAACTTTATTAAATATTAACTATTTATTAAATATTTACTATTTAATTAAATATTGATTATTTATTTAAAATATTGATTGTTTATTTAAAATATTGATTATTTATTTAGATATTGATTAATTCTAGAATATGGAATAATTATTAAAATGTTTAATAATTATTAAATAATTATTAATATTGAGTTGTATTGAATATTTCCTAAATATTGAAATATTGATTTTAAATATTGAGTTATTTATTAAATATTGAATCTTTGCTAATTATTGAATGTCTACTAATTATTTGAACTTATAAAATATTGGAATTTTATTAAATAGTGAATATTTATGTAAAACATTGAATATTTATTAATTATTGAATATTTATTACTTACTGAATATTTATTTAGAATATTGAATTATTTATTGAATATTAATTATTTATTCAAATATTAATTATTTATTAAAATGTTGATTATTTATTAAAATAATGATTGTTTGTTAGAATATTGATTACTTATTAAATATTGAATTGTTTATTGAATATTGGATTAGTTATTGAATATTGACTATTTATGAATATTAAACTTAATTATTGATGATGGATTAGTTCTTTTAAATTTAATCGGCAATATGTGTTTCGTGAATTGAGATTGGATTGTGTTGATGCTTGTGTATGTGCAAATATGTTGTAATTCAAGTGTGATGAATTATTGAAGATATGCATGAATATTAAGATTAGAGAATGATCTTAATTGCATATGATTGTTGAATTTGCACACGCATCATTTGTGTCAAGAGGTAATGTTTGTTAGTTCTGTGGGAACTAGTGACTTGTCCCAAACCTAGAGTGGGGTTTGAAAGCTTAGAGAACGGGCTTTGTGTGTTATTGGTCTAAAGAACGGACCCGGTAAAAATCGAAAAATAATAACAAGTATTGGTACCACATGACATGAGTTGCATTGAGTCTTGCATTGAGGCTCATTGTGTATATGTGTATTTATGGGAATTGTTGAATTGGTGAAATTGTGGATTGTGTGGATATACTTGTGAATGATATGGCTACTTGAACAATACTTTATTGATGAAACCTTGAAGTGTGAGAATACTTGTAATTATGTTTGTATACTTTTGAATTAATTATTATCTTATGATTTCAATATTGATGTGAATTCTCACCCTTCTGTTGGAATGATGTTTTGTATGACATCACTCAGGTAACGAGGGGTAGAGTTGCTCGTAGCGGGAGGTAGCCGCTGGAGTAGCTGTTTAGTTTCTTTATTTATGTTGGGTCGAGTCATGCTCTGATCATGTAACATTGGGATCGTTTCGGTTTATGTTTTAGAGATACATTATGTACTCTACTTTATGCTTTTAGGTTATTTAAATTGTATGAAGTTTGGCTTTTATGCCTAAGTATTGATTATAAATGTGATGAGCATGAAACCTTCTTTATGTCAATTATGATTAGCTTGAATCTGCTGCTACATGCCATGTGTGATTTTTGAAAAGCATGAACTTAGTTGAAGTGTTATTGAGCATGACAGGTGTTGTATGATTTAATTGAGATTATGTGTGACACCCTTTTATGAAAGGCATGATCATTTACTCTGATTTGTTTATATTTATTGCGCGGGGTTTAGAAGGGTGTTACATCACACACCGTTCGATCCCAAACCTAGTTGCACAATCCTCCGGTTGACGCTACTAGATTGACAGAACCCACCGTTCTTCAATCACCTTCGCTCGGCTGAATTCAATGCACACAAAGATCTGAACCAAAAACCCCCAAATCCAATTGATCTTGGAGGACAAAACCCTAGAGGTTTTATTCAAGAAAAAAACTCACTGAAAAACTCACCCCAAACAAGATACACTTCTATGTTTGGACGTTATCACCTCATGATGCAAAAGATCAACAAAAATGGTTATGTGTATTTGTTGAGAAAATGCAATAATGGGGATGAAGATGATGAGAGAAAATTTTCAGTGTAAATCTTTCACTTTTTCTTGTTGTTGTGTAAAAAATTGAGGAACAAAGTATTTATGTGATGCTAGGACCAACTACCAAAAATAACAACTTTTTAAAACTTAGAAAAACCAGAAAAATGACCCTCATTTAGCGAAGAGTCTACCTAACTTTTATGAATGTCAGCCTGCACTGACCCGTGGGCAAAACTGTTGAAGTTTGAGTACCTTGCGTCGACTGCCACAGGGTCATGCCTCGATGCAAGGCTGATGAAAAACCACAATGAAGAAATAGCTCCAGTATGCGTCGACCGGTGGGCCGACGTGAGCCAACCTGTGGGAAATGCAACAAAATCAACATTTCATGAGTCGACTAAAGCTTGGTTTGGGTCGACTCAAACTACCAAAATTCTCAAAAGTTAGTTTTTGCACATGTTTTCATCTACCTAGGCCATGTTAATGCATACCTATGACATATAGCATGATCACACACATATAATAGATGTATAAGACTCTTCCTATACGTTTGGACACATGATTATTGATTGTTTATGCATTGCGAAATACAGATGCCGACAATGATAAGATGATAGCGTCCAAATTACATACTATGAGCTAGTACATGTTTTGACATCATTAAAATAAAGATTGAGTGTAAGACACCTTGCCCTTACATACTCCCCATTTTTTATGACGGCAAAATTTCTTTAGCTTGTCTTGTAATTTGAAACTCATCCTCCCCCTAACTTTGTGCATTCTTCTAAAATTCAATTTGATGCTGCTTTTGCTTGTAGATACCCTTCTCTCCCTTTGACAACATCAAAAAGAGAAAAAGACATGGTCAAAGAATAACATACTACATACTTATGTATTCACTCATCAATTTGCAGCCAAGATACATTAACACACATCCACAGATAATGATGTTAATGCAAAGATAACATGGATAAATAAGTCAAAATAACGCATAGATAGAAACTCAAGGTACATTCCATAACCATAAAATGTCAACAAACTCCAAGTCATACAAAGTACAAAAGCAAATCTAAACATATAATAATCATGCAACATAAAAAAAAAATATGAAATGCATTAAACTAAAAATCCTAGTCCTCAAGGTCTCCTCCCCCTAAAGTGGTGACCCCTTCCTCTGAAGTAATGGTCTGGAGGTGGAGGAAGTGGTTGCTCATCCAACCGCCCGCTAAGCTCAAACACAACCTGGTTTAGAGTATTGAGACTGTTAGTCAAACACTGAGTCTGACTTTCAGCAGTTGTAGTCAGAGTGTCAAATCTAGTCATTACTACATAGGAAAACCGGTTAAAGTTCTGATTCTGAGCTTCTAACTGGTTTATGAGAGCAGTGTGCCTCTCCTCCTGAGCAATCATAAAGGTCTGTTACTGGAGCTGCTTTGATCGCAATATTTCTAAGACTTCCTCATTGTTTTGTTGTGGTTGCGGTGTAGGAGTAGGAATGTAATACTCTTGCTGATGCCACTTATACTCTTGCTGGTGCCACTCATTTGTTGGAGGATTATAAGATGAACCAAGTGAAGTCCATAGTATGTTTCCACTCACCCCATCCCTGATTAGGATAGGGATCTTGAGATGGAGAGTGACCCATCCACTCAGCATTGTCCTCTTCCGCATTATGCTCATCTGTTTGCATTTCATCACCAGCTTCTTCTTCTTGCTCATTTCCTTCTTCATCTTCATCTTCATCCTCTTCAACACATTGAACACCTAAATGTGTAGTTCTATGCCGAAACTTGTACTTTTTCTCTTGATTATCCCAGAAATATCCCATCATGGTGAGAGTTTTCTGGCTTAACTCTTGATCAGAGGTCAATGACATATAAGGAATACCTTGAACTACTACTTCAGCCTTGTTCAAAATAAATTGAATAAAAGATGCATAACATAGGGTCGTACCTCGACTTGACTCACGGAGAGCAAACATCCGACTTGTGATATAATGAGGCCAGTCAATACGCTTCTTATTTTTCAGTAAATAGATCGTATGAACCTCAGCCTGATCAACCCGGGAGTATCCTCCCTTCTTAGGACCGAAAATGTGAGCAACTATCCACTGTAGGATCCTATCAACTATTTTTAAACACCCTGTGGTAACCGTCTTAGGAAACAAATTACTATTCAAAATGCTGTCAAGATAAGGATCTCGCAGCATGGAGTTTAAAGCAGTCTTAAATTCATAATCATCAACAAACTTAGAATCAGTAGCCTTAGGAAGAGTTAATCCATGTGGATCTATGTTGACCAAATTCTTCCAAACAGTTGCATTAACCGAGTACATTTTACCATCTATCTCGTACCTAAAAGCAGAACCTTCGAACTTACCCTGAATTCCTGCGTAGAACAACTTAACAAAGTCCTCATTGTACTTGGTATCACACTCCAAGAATTCATCAAAGTTTTGAAAATTCAGTAGATCAATAACTTCGGTCAAATGCATACGCTCAACCCTCAAAGGATAATAAGCATATTGTTTGACAATGGACCAGTTACCAAAATTCTTGTTGTAAGTCTCAGTTAAATTTTAAAATAACAGAGAGAGAGAGAATTTACCAACATATTTGACGTACCCACTCTTGAAGTAGAAGCTCTTGATGTTCTCTTTCCGGTGATCCTTGTGGAAGCCATTGAAATACACCCTTTTTGACACAGATGAACAATGTACAAAATTCTTGATGATGATGAACAGTGTTCATACCTTGATGATGATGATTAACAGAAAAGAAACATTGATTTTATGTTGAGCAATCCCTTGAAAACCTTTTAATTTTGGAGCTCTTGTATTCTTGAGGCACTACTTGTAATGGGTTTCTAGGGTTTTTGGAGGTTTGAAGGAGAGGAGAAGAAAGAGGAAAGTTTCTAGATGCAATGTATAATGATGATGAGACTTGAAAATTTGTAACAGACCATTAAATTGGTCAAATTTTCTTACACACAAAGGGGGCGCACGCCTTTCCAAGAAAAAAAAATCAGATTCTATCAGCGACGCATCGACCGAAACAGGTGTGCGTCGACGCATACTGAAAGAAATTTTATAATTTCAAAATTTAAAAGGATGCATCGACCATAAAGTCGACTTGCGCTAACTCGCTTCAATATGTGAGAAAATTTGACGTCCATGAGTCGACCCATGCTCCTGTTTGGTAAACTCAACCAGTTAAAATATGGAAAAATGCACATTTTGAGAACATTATGCATCAAGTAGAGATAAATAACAGGCCAAACACATACCAAACTTAAAAAATGGATCAAAATCACCTCTAAACACCAAATAAACATAATTCCAATCCATATTTTGGCACAATAGGTCACACATATAATTGATCAAGAATAGTAATCTAAAAAGGAACGATATTACCTCCGACGATTGATGATAGATTCCCTCACATGTAGATTAATCTTTTCAATTATTGTTAGTCAAAGAAAAATATAGACAAGCAATAGTATAGAGCATGCAATCAAACATACATAATCAAACGTGATCCGAGATATCGAGAACCCCAAGTTCCCTACGGATATTAAAGAAAGGCTCCGTCGCAAGAGGTTTGGTGAAAATATCCGCAAGTTGATTCTTAGAATCAACATGCTCAAATACCACATCGCCTTTCTCTACATGATACCTAAGGAAATGATGGCGTATTTCTATATGTTTCGTGCGAGAATGTAATACCGTGTTTTTGGTCAGGTTAATGACACTTGTATTGTCACACAAAATAGGAATACGTTCAAGTTGAACATTGAAGTCGAGTAATTGTTGCTTAAGCCACAAGACTTGAGCACAACAACTACCGGCCGCAGCGTATTCCGCCTTGGTTGTTGACAAAGCAACGAAAACTTGCTTTTTGCTATGCCAACTCACTAAGGAATTTGAAAAAAATAACAAGTACCACTAGTGCTTTTCCTATCCGATTTGCAACCAGCAAAGTCGGAATCGGAATAGCCAACCAAAGAGCAATCGCTTCCCTTGGAATACCAAAGCCCATACTTTGGAGTACCGCATAGGTATCTAAGTATGCGTTTCACGGCTTTTAAATGAGATTCCTTGGGACACGATTGGTACCTAGCACACATGCAGACACTAAACATGATATTTGGTCAGGATGGGGTAAGATAGATGAGAGAACCAATCATACCTCTATATCTCTTCACATCTACATCTTTACCATTCTCATCTCGACTCAAGTTGATGCAAGTAGGAATCGGAGTGTCAATATCCTTTGAGCTAGCCAGGTCGAAGCGCTTGAGTAGCTCAAGACAATACTTCGTCTAGCTCACGAATGTCCCTTCTTCAAGTTGCTTGATTTGTAATCCGAGGAAATAGTTTAGCTCCCCCATCATGCTCATCTCGAACTCTCCCTGCATTAACTTAGAAAACTCCTTGACCATATTTATGTTAGTAGAACCAAATATAATATCGTCTACATATACTTATACCAAAATTTAGTGTTTTCCTTGACGTTTAATGAAGAGGGTTGTGTCAACCTTCCCTATAGAGTACCCTTGATCAAGTAGAAATTTGCTAAGACGCTCATACTAAACCATAGGGGCTTGTTCGAGACTGTATAAAGCACGTTTGAGCTTGTAAACGTGATCGGGATACTCATGGGATTCAAATCCAAGAGGTTGGGCTACATAAACCTCTTCATTAATGTAACCGTTTAGAAAAGCACTTTTTGCATCCATTTGAAATAATTTGAAGTTTTTTGCACATGCGTAGGCAAGCAACAGGCGTATAGTCTCGAGTCGGGCAACAGACGCATAAGTTTCCTCATAGTCTATGCCTTCCTCTTGGTAATACCCTTGCGCAACTAAGCGCGCTTTATTTTTAGTTATAACTCCATTTTCGTCGAGCTTGTTCCTAAACACCCGTCGGGTGCCAATTACTCGATGGCCTCGTAGAGGAGGGACAAGGTTCCAAACCTCATTTCTTTTAAATTGATTCAACTCTTCTTGCATTGACAAAAGCCAATGTTCATCGAGTAAGGCCTCTTTTGAGTTTTTAGGCTCAACTTGTGAAACGAAAGCGGAGTAATAACAGAAGTTACTTAGCTTGGAACGAGTTGATACTCCATTTGAGATGTCACAGAGAATGTTGTCGATGGGATGGTCTTTAGAAGACTTCCAAGCTGGAGGAAGGTCATCTTTATTAGACAGATGATCCTCCTCACTCTTCACAGGTTGGTGATCTTTTTCCTCCTCAATATGCAATGCTTCAAGTTGATCAATCCCTTTATCAGTTTCCTTGAGTATGTCTTCTGAAGATACTCCTGCACCATGAAAAGAACTACCTTTTTTTGACATTTTTTGAATAAGACTCATCAAAAGTAACGTGTACTGACTCCTCAACAGTAAGTAACCTCTTATTGTAAACCCTATATGCCTTACTAGACTTAGAGTATCCAAGAAAGATACCTTTATCGGCCTTAGCATCAAACTTACCAAGTGTCTCTTTACCATTATTCAACACAAAACACTTACAACCAAAAACATGAAGGTGAGTTACATTGGGTTTCCTCCCTTTTAAAAGCTCATACGGTGTTTTGTTTAGAATAGGACGGATGAACACCCAATTCAAAATGTAACAAGCCGTACAAATGGCATCAGCCAAAAGTATTTTGGAAGGCCACTCTCATTGATCATAGTCCTTCCTAATTCTTCCAAAATTTTATTTACATTCCACAACCCATTTTATTGAGAGGTACGTGGTGCGGAAAAATTATGATCAATCCCATGGCTATCGCAAAATGCTTCAAAAATTTGATTTTCGAACTCACCTCCATGATCACTTCTAATTGATACAATGTTTGTGTTCAATTTTTTTGAGATAACTTGGCAAATCTCTCAAAAGCCGAAAAAGTATCGCTCTTGCTTGCTGAAAAAATAGTCCAGCAAAACCTAGAATAGTCATCGACAATCACAAAACCATAATAGTTACCACCTAGGTTCTTAATCCTAGATGGTCCAAAGAGGTCCATATGGAGGAGCTCAAGGGGTCTCGTGGTTGAAACAATGTTTCTAGACTTAAACGAGATCATGTTTGCTTCCCCATTTGGCACGCATCATATAAGTGATCCTTTGTGAATTTGATTTTGGGTAAGCCGATTACTAGGTCTTTAGAAACTATGATTAAGCATACCAAAATTGACATGTGCCAAACTTCTATGCCATAACCATGAATCTTCACTCATGGTGACTAGACACTTGTCGCTACTCAACGATACCTCATTCAAGTCTAGCATATAGACATTATTGACCCTCAGGCCTTTAAACACATCCTTTTTATCACTATTTTCAATTATGCAACAATATTTTGAAAATGATACTTCATCATCCTTGTCACATAATTGACTAATGCTTAATAGCTTGTGTTTAAGACCCTCAACAAGAAGCACGTCTGAGATAGTAGTAGAAGAGGGATTACCTACACTACCTTTTCTGAGTATTGACCCTTTATTGTTGTCTCCGTAGGTAACAAATCCCATTTTCTTCGCCACGAAGTCGATGAAAAGAGATATGTCCCCCGTCATATGTCTTGAGCAGCCACTATCAAGAACCCATCTTCTTTCCGTGGTCTCAAGACTTTGTACCTACACAATCAATCAAGGAAAATAGGTACTAAATTCTTATTAGGTCCTTGGTTGTGAGTGAAAACAGGATTGCATTTGGGCAACCATTGATAAACGCCTTTAGGAACTAAGAACCTCCTAAAGTGACATTTTACAATGGTATGACCCTTTTTGCAACAATACAAGCAAGTAAGATTAACACGAGAATCACTTTTGCTAGATTGATCTCTAATCACTTAAGTGTATTTTTTATATGGATTAATCATGCTTTTCTTAAAATGTGATCTATCAATAGCAAAAGTCATCTTTGGTTCTAGAGCCTTGTCAAGTTTGGCCTTTAGAGTTCTAACCTCTTTTTGCCAAATATGACAAGTATCACAACCAAAGTTTAACCATTTACGCTTGTCTTCCTCAACATCTACTTTTGTTACTTCCACCATAGACTTTTTGAGAGCCTCTAATTCCTTTTCGGAATCGGAGATCTTTTGCTCCAAATGAGAAAATATTTGTTTATTTGAAGCTAAACGTTTAAAGGCTTCCTTAGCCTCCAGTTGCACCCCAAAATTTGCCCTCCTTACTTTATTACTAACTGGCTTATGTTACATTGCATTTTGCATTATCATGTGTGCATATCATTGGTTCTTAGCATGGGGTCAAGGTGCCTAAGGCAGTGCTTCAGAGGGTCAAGCAAGAGTCCTGGTATTGTCCAAGAGAGCTCAGGTGGATCATCCTCTCCTAACCAGTGCATAGATTAGGGTTTTGAGATTCTTGGGTTTATTGCTTTAATGGGCAAGCTCTTTGGGTTTTTATCATCATCAAATGGCATATCTTATCTTTGTTGGAGAGGATACACATCATATTCAGAGGAATTTGGATTTGGAGACTGTGTTATTTCCTCCTAGATTGAGGGTACCACAACTAGGGTTTGCTATAAAGTCAGTTTATTTCTGATTTTTTGGGCAAGACTTGATTCCATGGTACTCCTTGGGTCCCTAAGTACCTAGGGATGGGAGCTTGTCCATCAGTTTGTTTCAGGGGAAGTTCAATTGGCCAATGGATTAAAAATCAGTTGAATTGGATACAAGTCAACAGTGAGAGGAGAAGTCAACTGTGGAATTTTGAGGTTCTCTCCAAGGTTTCAAGGTCTCACATCCTCATATGGTCCTCAAGGATCAAGCTTCATACATATTTATCAGAAATCAGGAGTTGGTGCAAAGTTTCTAAATTTGGAAAGTGACCTATAATGAAAAGTTTCCATTTTTGGCAAGTATCTACACTGCATTCAACTTGACTTTTCATCATCAAGAAAGCTTCAAATTAATTTCTCTCCAACATGAAAGTTGAAGATCATTTTCTCCTCTTTCCAACAAGTACTAGTGGGTCTCCATATAATTTGTGAAGCTCTAGTTATGATCCAAAGAAGGCAAGATGGTTTTTAGGGTTTCATTTTCACAACTTTTAGGTTTTGGGACATATGGACCTATGATTAATTCCATTGCTTCAAGACATGTTCCAACATCCAAAAACAATTTCTAAGAAGCATTTTTGGCTTTTTAATCAAGTGATTCCATGGTTTATTCTTCACTTATTTTTTATTATTCAAAAAAGCCAAGTCATCAAAAAACTCATGAATCATTTGTTTTCAAGGCCCAATTTAAATATGGTGTGATTAGCAATCCAAATGAAGGTGATCCATCAAATAATTCTCAAGTATCCATGCAAGGAGAAAGGTGTAATTCACATTATGCATTTTTCCAAAATTATTCAAAAATCATTAAACAATGGATTACCCAAGCCCAATTCCTCATCAGAAGAAAACCCTAGCCTATTTAAACCTATCCATGCACTGGTTAGGGTTCATTCACGTGCATTTGGAGGAGAACCACAATTTGGAACCCTCAAGCTTTCTTTCCTTGGATCTCATGAATTACAAGGTCTTTCTTCAAAGTTCTTCCACAAATCTCTTCCTGGTGATTTCTAGAACACAACCCAACCACCATTCGCAGCCAAAAGCAAGGATTGGAGCTGTGCCATCTCAGGTTGGTGAATTTTTCGTGCTCCTAAAACTCTCCTTTTTTATGTCTATATTGAAGTGTGATGAATGGTGATTATCCTGATGTAATTATTTTTAATTATGGACGTGTGGTTTGCTTGTAATATGGATTTAAAGTTTTGTGCCCTAATGGTTTTTTATTCGTTTTTTATTATACACTAACAATTTGGGGTTTTTGATGCCATATTTGGATTCCTGACGAAATTCTGGGTCGGATAGTGTACCCATACGCATTTTCTGGAAAAATATAGGTTGCAGGTAGTGGCCGGCGGTAGGGTTCCGGCGGCTGGCGGTGGTCCGGCGAGGGGAGGAGCTCCAACGGAGAAGACGCAATCTAGACCCTCCATTTTCATGATCCAAGGGCCAGCAGCGCGCCACATGTCTTTTTTTTTCTTTTTCTGAGTTTAATTATTAATTACGTGTATATTCACCCACGGTAACTACCATGTTCTCCCAATCATTTTATTTCATTGTTTTACTTTTATTTTAAGTTGACCAGATCAGGGACATTGGATGAATCGGGTGGCCATGCATGAGCCAGCACATTAAAATTCGCATGTGCCAGTCACATGGCACTCCATGGTAGTCTTTTTTATTTTATTTTTTTTGCTGATGGGCTGGGTTGCTGTTCGCAACCCCCATCTTCAGCCCATGTATCATTTCCAATGCAATTCTTTACTAAACGCACCCCATGCCATTTATTTCCCTTTTTTTTATTAAATCATTATTATTTCATTTTTAATTTTTAAAAATACATTCTTGCATTTAAAAATTCCCATAAAATTCATACATCATTTTTATTATTTTATAAAATTTTTACAAATTTTATTTTTTATTTTTATTACTTAAAATAATTATTTAGTTAATTTCTTTTTACATTACTCATATCATGCATACATGAATTTGTTTATTTTATTTCTCTGCAACCATAAAATATTTTTGATCCGTTCTTTTTGAATTTGTTCACTAACATTATAAATTGCATAAAAATATTTTTCTTTAATTTTTAAATTTATTTCATACTGCATTTTGGTCCTTCCCTTTGGCTCATTGAACCCTACCTCTCACCTGAGCTTTGCCCAATTGTTTAAATGACTAACACTTTGATTTTTTGCAGGGATTTTTGATATTTAGTTTATCTCTGGTTGAATAATATTGATGTTTAATTTGGGAATTTTAGGAGTTATTTTTCTAATTATTTGATTGGCTTTCACTTGAGATCTTCTCGTATGCCTATTTCTGACCATATCTGATTATCTGTTTGAAAAGGCACTTGTGCCATTTGCTTTGGGGTTGTTTCTCTAAATTCTGAGTTCATGTTTGGATTATTATCACTATTGTTTGCCATTGTTTGATTTTCATTTGCTTTGATATTATTTATGTCTGTTTCTCACTAACCCTTTATGCAGGGACTAAGGTAAGTTCTTTAAGGGTATGGATAAGTATCCATGGTTACCCTTATTCTTTCTTTCTCTCCTATCTTTCTCCTTTAGGATTTAGGTTGTCGTCAAACCTCACTAACCATAGGTCACCCATGCATGACAACTTTAGGATTCATAGTCCCCTTTAGAGTTACCCTTGCGTCTTCTCTCTTCTCATCTCAAATTTCTTTAAAACACTTAATAAGAATAAAGTGTATTGCGCACGAGCCTTGAGTGTGGGGAATGAGAAATGAGGGGCTTCCTCTCATCTTTCTAGAGTGCTTAGCGAGCGTCCTGTCTTGGGATGATGCGTTAAGTATTCGCCCCTGTGCCCTAGACTTTGGCGCAATGCAATTTAGGAACTAACTTAAGCCACTTCTGTCCTAAAAAACGCAAACCAACTTCAAACATTTTTGTCCTTCGGGATTTCCAAACTAAAGGATATTTTCAAAAAGGGCACGTTATTTTCCGTCTGAGACGCAAACAGGCATCGACCCTAACTGCCGGACGCGAACTTAACGTCGCTCATAAAAAACACAAAAAGAACTTGGTCCGAACTACGTTGACCCTGAATTCCCCATTGCACAAAGGGGGTATGTAGGCCTAGGACGTCGACGTCCTACCGAGTCTGTCTTTGTCTTCCCCTCCCCGTCTTAGTACAGCCATAGATGATAGGATAACTCACCCTTAGAATAAACAACAAGCGTGGATCCCATCGAGTACGATGGACGCGTGGGGTGCTAGCACCTTCCCCTCGCGTAACCGACTCCCGAACCCAGGTTATGGTTGCGATGACCATTCCTTTCCCTCTTCCTCAGGTTTATGCGGTGTTCCCTTTCCCTCTCTTGGGATAAATTTACACGGCTGGCGACTCTGTTTTTTCGCGCCACTCTCGCGTTTGTACCTGGATGAAAATCCTGGGAGCGACAGCTGGCGACTCTGCTGGGGACTCTGGTTGACCTATGCTGGTTCATCCCTAAGCGAGTCAATCCTAACGCTTGCTTGTCCCTTTGGGTGTTTTGTTTTTGTTTTGCTTTATGTTGTACTTTATTTTTATTTTTATTTTTACCGTATTTTCTGCATTTCATCCTTTACTGTCATGCTGCTGTGCTATGCTGGCTGTCTTTGTTTTGCAGGTTGGGTGGGTCTGAGAGATAAGCCCAATACCAAGGCTTGAGAATACCCTAGGACTAGAGTGGAAAGTAGTGGGACCTACGTGCCCGCTTGGTACGTTTGTGTGTTCACGAAATTCACAACCAGACGAGGCTATCTTGTGATGCATTCTAACGTGTGTGTCTTGCGCATGTTGGGGTGTTGATCTAGAGAGCTGTCGACTCTGGTGACCGATCATTGAGGACCTTAGTAGAAACATCCCTCTTTAGTAGTGACAGTGGCAGACCACATCCAGTGGCAAACCCATTCGCACCCGAGGGCCCGCTTTGGAACTCGCATAGGATGGCCCCTACGTTTTGAAGAGAATCAGTGGAGGCACTCCTCGATTGACTTTAGTACTGTACCCCGAGGGATGAATGTACTATTGTTTCTCGACCTCAGTGCCAAAGCTGAGGACCTTCCGCTTTGGAGAATCAGTTGAGGCCTCCTTGATTGATGATGATGCCAAACCAGAAATGGTGAACGTATCATCATTTCTCGACCTGAGAGCCCGGGATACTGAACATCCTAGTACCCACATGTGAGAGAGGATGGGCGTTTGCAGGTTTGCAGGTAACCGAAACCTTCAACCTACCCTTATTCCGGATTTCATATCAATGTCTGATTATTTGAGTTCCTCAGTGGTTCAGAATTCTTGGTTTTCTGGGTTGTGGTTCTCGTTCAACTAACAGTGCAGCAGTTGTCCAGTCTGTGTGGTATCCTTGATCCCATATGTGCATTTGCATCATCATTTTGCATCCCAACATGTTTATTCATCTGTAGGGTTGCATCCTAACTCTGATTATGGTTTTTGAAATTAAACTGGAATCAAGGGGTGGATCACCCTGCGAATTTTTAAACATGTTCATTTGCATTCGCATATCCATAATCATTTTGCATAACAGGTGTTTATCTCTGGCGTTCTTACTTGGTTCTCTTCCACCGCACCAGATTATAGATCAACACATTCACCGGTATCCTACCAGACAGAATCAGAAAGGACCCATGGATCAGATACAAAATGAGATGACTGAGATGCGGACTCGCATGAACCAATTCATGGATTTGATGCAAGGGGTTGCGCAGGGCCAAGAGCAGTTAAGAACTGTTGTCCAACCACTGATTGCAAGGATTGATAACGAAGTTGTCCTTCAGGGAGGAGTCCATACTGGCGTTACTGGTACTAGTGTGCAGAATGGCCCTCCGGGCGGAGGTATTCCTGTTTCTGGTGTTGTGATTTCTCCGGGCAGAGGAGAAAGTATTGTGGTTCCCACTGCAGCGGGAGGAGGTAATGGCGCTGGCGCAGTTCATGGCCGTCAGTATGATGATGTTCAAGATGATGCATTTTCTCTGCCAAGTGGGGATGCTGGTCCCCAGATTAACAATGATCAGAGGATCAGGTTGATTGAGGAACAACTAAGGGGTGTTGTGAATCAGGATGCTTTGGGTATGGATCTAGAGGATTTGGGGCTAGTCCCAGGCGTTGTTATCCCGTACAAGTTCCAGATCCCTACTTTTGAGAAGTATAATGGTATGACTTGTCCGAGGACCCACGTGAGGGCATACGCAAGCAAAATGGTTGCGCATGCGAAGAATGAACAGCTGATGATGCATTACTTCCAGGATAGCCTATCTGGGGCATCCCTGGAGTGGTACGTACAACTAGAAAGGAAGGATGTGCGTAGTTGGAGAGATCTGGCAGGGGCATTTATTAGACACTACCAATATAACACTGATATGGCTCCTAACCGAACGCAGCTACAAAACTTATCACAGAAGAACAATGAGAGTTTCAAAGAGTATGCCCAGAGGTGGCGTGAACTGGCAGCTAGGGTTCAGCCTCCCATGTTGGAACGTGAAATGATAACTATGTTTATGGCCACCTTGCATGGTCATTACTACGAAAAACTGGTACCGTGTATGACTGGAAAGTTTGTTGATTTGATCTTGGTAGGAAAGATGGTAGAAAGCGGAATTAAGGCGGGGAAAATATCAGGCGGTGATGGGTCCTCACCTGGAGGAAGTAAGAAACCTTATGCTGGGTCCTCCAAGGGAAAGGAGGGAGAAACTAGTGTTGTGTATGTTCCCCCTGTTATTCAACGGTCTGTTCAAAATCAGCGACCTTATGCCCCTCAGCAACAGAGACAACAAAGATCACGAAGGCCTGCGAGAAGTTTCGATCCACTCCCTATTCCTCACAGTGATGTTCTTGCCCGTCTACTTGAGAGTTCTCTGGTTGAACTAAGGGATGCCAAGCCTATTCCTGACCCTATTCCTCCTGATTATGATCTGGATGCCAGATGTGAATATCACTCAGACACACTGGGTCATTCAATTGAAAACTGCAACGTGTTCAAGCACAAGGTGCAAGACCTGGTAGACTCAAAGATCATTGCATTCACTAAAGATGATATGTACATTAATTGAAGCCTCCCTTCTCAAGTGAGCACTCAGTCTGCAAGTACATCCAGGCAGAATCAAGCTTCCTCAGCAATGGCAATCTTCAGCTTCTTTACTGCATCTTCATTTGTAGTTTTTCATTTCTTGTTAAAGCATTGTATGCATATAAGACTTGCTTGTTTCTAATGACGATATTAATGCGATGAGTATGTTTTTCTTGAAGTAATCCATTCGTTTTCACTCTTAAATGTTTATATGCACTGCAATACCAATTTTCTTTGTTTAGAACTCTTGAGGGAGGATGACGAAATAAGAACGCAGATTTCTAATGGTATGCTTTTGGATAAAACCCTGTTGAGGATGTACAGGCATTGTTTCAAATCCCTAAACACTGGAGATATAAGGGAGATAGACCCTCGTTAACCCCTTTGAGCCTTGAAGTAGGAGTTTCCTTCGTATGGAAAAACCCTCATAATTAACCCAGGGGCAGGGTAGACGTCAGTCAGTTTGACCGAGCGTTCAAATTTCAAGGAGAGTGTGCATCTGAGGATCTATTACTTTCCATCCCACCATCAAGAGGTCAAGAGAGGTCAAACCACAATGGTTATCCATCAACAATCAAGGAGTGAGGCAGTCACAACCCTTTCAAGCAAGTAAGACAACCAGTGTCACACGCTTTGTTCAAAAGAGGGATATAAAAAGAAAGAAAAAAGAAAAGCCCGCTAAGTCAAAGTGACTTAGGCAAAAGTTAGGGCATCCCGCTGGACTTCAAAATCGAAAAAACTCAAAAGAGCCAGTCCAGGCAAAAATTAGGGATAAAAAAAAAAGCAAAAGAAAGAAAAGGCGAAAAGCGTTACAAGAGAAAATCCTCGATAAGAACAAATTCGTGTGATTACGGACACAAAAGGTGTGACTGTCATTCCAAACCCTCCCTAAGTGCCAAACTATTAGTTGCGTGGGTTCCTTGAGGATCACAAAACTTTTGAGAGATGAGCGTTTGGGTCAGATTAACTGAACGTACGACTGGGGCACATCACGGAGAGTGGGTGGGCACTGATAAATTTTGAGCCATAAATCTTTTTCCTGAAACCGTGAACCAGACCACGTTACAACCCTTAAAAAGTCCTAATTGAAACAGGGTTTATTTCGAGAGCGTACTTCAACAGGATAGCGTTCCTGACTCCTACGAGTTGTACTAATAAGATTTGTTGGTATTGCATGTGCGCATTGTTTTGCCATTCAAAAATCAAGGTCGCATCCCAGCAAGTGATTCGTTCACAAGGCCTGGCGACGCATTTTCAATAAAAACTTCAAGGTTAACATGAGTGTTGCATTAGAATTATCATTCTCATAAATAACCTGCTCTGTTTGCATATATATGCCTAAGCATAAATGTAGCTTACACAGTGAACATCAGTCAAGAAGCTTAATCCTGCCAAGTTGGGAAGCTTGAAAATTCTGAAGGACAATCATACCAAGAGGCATGCTGCCAAGAGACTCAGTGTAGAGTGGGCTCTCCCCAGTAAGTCGTGTTAAGATCTGGGGAAGTCACGTCAAGAAATCTCTCCGAAATTCAGTTATTCTGGGGCATTCATTCTAAGATCAGGGGCAAAGTCGCTTCAAAGCCCATAATGGGGTAGGACACCTCTAGAGCGGGGGAGATTGTCCACTCCTGAAAATGGTTAATTGAAAACACCTCCTCAAGGTTCAAGGTACTAAAGCAGAGTATTTTCAAGTCATTGCGATCCCTTTCAAGGTGATGTACGTCGTGGATCATGAAGACTGGGGCAGTTATGTCGAGATATGATAAATCTCTCCAAGAGTTTGAAGACCCTGAGGCAGTACGAACGCCCGACCTTCTATAAAATCCTCTTGAGATGATTCCTTCCATTAGACTTGGTGGTCTGGGGCAAGTAGAAAAGTTCAAAGGGGCATTTATTGGATGGCAACAACATTGTACTCTCTCAGCAGTTTGCCCTCCCCAGCGTTGAGATTACAACTTTCCTCAGCAGAACAGACCCTCCACAGCAGGAGACTTGGAAAATATTTTCTCCGGATCAAGACGTTATTTCCCTACAGAATCAGGGTGTTCACCTCCCCCATCCAGTCAGGAAGCGTGCTTTCGCCGATGATGTCATATTCTAAATCCCCAGCAAGGTGGGAGTAAAGTCATTCTCCCCATCAGCAGGCTAAGTTCAGCAGTATCCCCAAGCAGGATGATTATGGGCTGGCATCCCCCAGCAGGTCCTAAGCCCAATTGCTATTGGCAATCCTCCGTAACAAACTTCCGGTTCTGTTATTGGCACTCATTCTCAACTCCCCCAGCAAAGGAGAAATCTCAGGTTTTGGATGTTACCTTCGGTGAAAGACAGGTGTGGCCCCCGGTAGCTCTTTCGGGATTACATCCCCAGCAGAAGTCGTTGATCCGAAGAGTCGATCAGTATGACCCTTCTCAGCAGAGTTCCTGGATTCAGAGGACAATTTATTTTTTGTCATCCCCGGCTGAATTGGTCTTTTCTCTCCAGCATTTATTTTGCTGGAGAGACCCCTTTTGCATATCATAAGCATTTGCATTGCATCCTCAAAATGCGTAGCATTTCCATTTCGTATGGAGCATTACGCCATAGAAAAAATTCAAACATGCATCGAAGCATAAGCCAGATTTGGTACCTTGTGCGAGAGCCCAGATCAACCCTCAATATAGTGATCCCAACCTCAGAGTTGATGAAATATCCTTTCTTCCCCAACTTCAAAGTTGTCGTATACCTTTTCTCGACCTCAGAGTTGATGAAATATCCTTTCTTCCCCAACTTCAAAGTTGTTGTATACCTTTTCTCGACCTCAGAGTTGATGAAATATCCTTTCTTCCCCAACTTCAAAGTTGTCGTATACCTTTTCTCGACCTCAGAGTTGATGAAATATCCTTTCTTCCCCTACTTCAAAGTTGTCGTACACCTTTTCTCGACCTCAGAGTTGATGAAATATCCTTTCTTCCCCAACTTCAAAGTTGTCGTATACCTTTTCTCGACCTCAGAGTTGATGAAATATCCTTTCTTCCCTAACTTCAAAGTTGTCGTACACCTTTTCTCGACCTCAGAGTTGATGAAATATCCTTTCCTCCCCAACTTCAAAGTTGTCGTATACCTTTTTACCAATCTCAGCGTTGATGAATATCCTTTTCTTTACCAACTTCGAAGTTGTTGTAAATCCTCTCTCCAACCTCAGAGTTGAAGCCTTTCGTCCCCAACCTCAGAGTTGTCGTACCTCATTTCTTCCAACCTCAGAGTTGTCATACCTCTTCTTCTCCAACTTCAAAGTTGTCTGACACCTTTGCTCGACCTCAGAGTTGATGAATACTTCCTTTTGTCCAACCTCAGGGTTGACGCCCCTTTTACCAACTTCAGAGTTGACGTATATCCTCCTTCTAACCTCAGAGTTAAAGTTATGTTTTTTCCTCGACATCAGAGTTGATGTCTACCTTATCCTCTAACATTCAAAGTTGGTGTTTAATCCAGATTGTCCACAACCTCAAAGTTGATGGTCTACCTTCTTATCCCCAGCGGAGTCATCTTTGTAGGTCCGTTGATTCTACAAACCTCCGGTTGTAGGTCCACATTCGGCTGGCAATCACTATGTCACTTCACTCCCCACAGTTTGCAAATTTCCGGGTTCCTTGGTATTCAATCTCCGTGCACCCCGAATGTCTGAGAGTCGTCGCTATCATACCTTCAGGACCAAGTTGATTGAATAGGGGCAGCTGTTGCACCCCAAAATTTGCCCTCCTTACTTTATTACTAACTGGCTTATGTTGCATTGCATTTTGAATTATCATGTGTGCATATCATTGGTTCTTAGCATGGGGTCAAGGTGCCTAAGGCAGTGCTTCAGAGGGTCAAGCAAGAGTCCTGGTATTGTCCAAGAGAGCTCAGGTGGATCATCCTCTCCTAACTAGTGCATAGATTAGGGTTCTGAGATTCTTGGGTTTATTGCTTCAATGGCCAAGCTCTTTGGGTTTTTATCATCATCAAATGGCATATCTTATCTTTGTTGGAGAGGATACACATCATATTCAGAGGAATTTGGATTTGGAGACTGTGCTATTTCCTCCTAGACTGAGGGTACCACAACTAGGGTTTGCTATAAAGTCAGTTTATTTCTGATTTTTTGGCCAAGACTTGATTCCATGGTACTCCTTGGGTCCCTAAGTACCTAGGGATGGGAGGTTGTCCATCACTTTGTTTCAGGGGAAGTTCAATTGGCCAATGGATTGAAAATCAGTTGAATTGGATACAAGTCAATAGTGAGAGGAGAAGTCAACTGTGGAATTTTGAGGTTCTCTCCAAGGTTTCAAGGTCTCACATCCTCATATGGTCCTCAAGGGTCAAGCTTCATACATATTTATCAGAAATCAGGAGTTGGTGCAAAGTTTCTAAATTTGGAAAGTGACCTATAATGAAAAGTTTCCATTTTTGGCAAGTATCTACACTGCATTCAACTTGATTTTTCATCATCAATAAAGCTTCAAATGAATTTTTCTCCAACATGAAATTTGAAGATCTTTTTCTCCTCTTTCCAACAAGTACTAGTGGGTCTCCATATCATTTGTGAAGCTCCAGTTATGATCCAAAGAAGGCAAGATGGTTTTTAGGGTTTCATTTTCACAACTTTTAGGTTTTGGGACATATGGACCTATGATTAATTCCATTGCTTCAAGACATGTTCCAACATCCAAAAACAATTTCTAAGAAGCATTTTTGGCTTTTTAATAAAATGATTCCATGGTTTATTCTTCACTTATTTTTTATTATTCAAAAAAGCCAAGTCATCAAAAAACTCATGAATCATTTGTTTTCAAGGCCCAATTTAAATATGGTGTGATTAGTAATCCAAATGAAGGTGATCCATCAAATAATTCCCAAGTATCCATGCAAGGAGAAATGTGTAATTCACATTATGCATTTTTCCAAAAGTATTCAAAAATCATTAAACAATGGATTACCCAAGCCCAATTCCTCATCAGAAGAAAACCCTAGCCTATTTAAACCTATCCATGCACTGGTTAGGGTTCATTCACGTGCATTTGGAGGAGAACCACAATTTGGAACCCTCAAGCTTTCTTTCCTTGGATCTCATGAATTACAAGGTCTTTCTTCAAAGTTCTTCCACAAATCTCTTCCTGGTGATTTCTAGAACACAACCCAACCACCATTCGCAGCCAAAAGCAAGGATTGGAGCTGTGCCATCTCAGGTTGGTGAATTTTTCGTGCTCCTAAAACTCTCCTTTTTTATGTCTATATTGAAGTGTGATGAATGGTGATTATCCTGATGTAATTATTTTTAATTATGGACGTGTGGTTTGCTTGTAATATGGATTTAAAGTTTTGTGCCCTAATGGTTTTGTATTCGTTTTTTATTATACACTAACAATTTGGGGTTTTTGATGCCATATTTGGATTCCTGACGAAATTCTGGGTCGGATAGTGTACCCATACGCATTTTCTGGAAAAATATAGGTTGCAGGTGGTGGCCAGCGGTAGGGTTCCGGCGGCTGGCGGTGGTCCGGCGAGGGGAGGAGCTCCAACGGAGAAGACGCAATCTGGACCCTCCATTTTCATGATCCAAGGGCCAGCAGCGCGCCACATGTCTTTTTTATTTTATTTTTTTCTGAGTTTAATTATTAATTACGTGTATATTCACCCACGGTAACTACCATGTTCTCCCAATCATTTTATTTCATTGTTTTACTTTTATTTTAAGTTGACCAGATCAGGGACATTGGATGAATCGGGTGGCCATGCATGAGCCAGCACATTAAAATTCGCATGTGCCAGTCACATGGCACTCCATGGTAGTCTTTTTTATTTTATTTTTTTTGCTGATGGGCTGGGTTGCTGTTCGCACCCCCCATCTTCAGCCCATGTATCATTTCCAATGCAATTCTTTACTAAACGCACCCCATGCCATTTATTTCCCTTTTTTTTATTAAATCATTATTATTTCATTTTTAATTTTTAAAAATACATTCTTGCATTTAAAAATTCCTATAAAATTCATACATCATTTTTATTATTTTATAAAATTTTTAAAAAATTTATTTTTTATTTTTATTTTATTTTTATTACTTAAAATAATTATTTAGTTAATTTCTTTTTACATTACTCATATCATGCATACATGAATTTGTTTATTTTATTTCTCTGCAACCATAAAATATGTTTGATCCATTCTTTTTGCATTTGTTCACTAACATTATAAATTGCATAAAAAAAATTTTCTTTCATTTTTAAATTTATTTCATACTGCATTTTGGTCCTTCCCTTTGGCTCATTGAACCCTACCTCTCACCTGAGCTTTGCCCAATTGTTTGAATGACTAACACTTTGATTTTTTGCAGGGATTTTTGATATTTGGTTTATCTCTGGTTGAATAATATTGATGTTTAATTTGGGAATTTTAGGAGTTATTTTTCTAATTATTTGATTGGATTTCACTTGAGATCTTCTCGTATGCCTATTTCTGACCATATCTGATTATCTGTTTGAAAAGGCACTTGTGCTATTTGCTTTGGGGTTGTTTCTCTAACTTCTGAGTTCATGTTTGGATTATTATCACTATTGTTTGCCATTGTTTGATTTTCATTTGCTTTGATATTATTTATGTCCGTTTCTCACTAACCCTTTATGCAGGGACTAAGGTAAGTTCTTTAAGGGTATGGATAAGGATCCATGGTTACCCTTATTCTTTCTTTCTCTCCTATCTTTCTCCTTTAGGATTTAGGTTGTCGTAAAACCTCACTAACCATAGGTCACCCATGCATGAAAACTTTAGGATTCATAGTCCCCTTTAGAGTTACCCTTGCGTCTTCTCTCTTTTCATCTCAAATTTCTTTAAAACACTTAATAAGAATAAAGTGTATTGCGCACGAGCCTTGAGTGTGGGGAATGAGAAATGAGGGGCTTCCTCTCATCTTTCTAGAGTGCTTAGCGAGCGTCCTGTCTTGGGACGATGCGTTAAGTATTCGCCCTTGTGCCCTAGACTTTGGCGCAATGCAATTTAGGAACTAACTTAAGCCACTTCTGTCCTAAAAAACGCAAACCAACTTCAAACATTTTTGTCCTTCGGGATTTCCAAACTAAAGGATATTTTCAAAAAGGGCACGTTATTTTCCGTCTGAGACGCAAATAGGCATCAACCCTAACTGCCGGACGCGAACTTAACGTCGCTCATAAAAAACACAAAAAGAACTTGGTCCGAACTACGTTGACTCTGAATTCCCCATTGCACAAAGGGGGTACGTAGGCCTAGGACATCGACGTCCTACCGAGTCTGTCTTTGTCTTCCCCTCCCCGTCTTAGTACAGCCATAGATGATAGGATAACTCACCCTTAGAATAGACAACAAGCGTGGATCCCATCGAGTACGATGGACGCGTGGGGTGCTAGCACCTTCCCCTCGCGTAACCGACTCCCGAACCCAGGTTATGGTTGCGATGACCATTCCTTTCCCTCTTCCTCAGGTTTATGCGGTGTTCCTTTTCCCTCTCTTGGGATAAATTTACACGGCTGGCGACTCTATTTTTTCGCGCCACTCTCGCGTTTATACCTGGATGAAAATCCTGGGAGCGACACCTCCTGGTGTAGAGTATCAAAAGCATGGTGTAATTTAGAATAAGACATTGTTTTAGAGTTATCATATTTAGAATGTCTTACCTTTTTGTTCTTTTTCCTTTGGTGAGCGAAAAGGCAAAGGTTAATGGACTCTCCTTCATCACTTGAACTTTCATCACTAGATGATTCACTATCGCTTTCTCAAATGATATAGGCTCTTCTAGGTTTACCCTGTTTCTTCCCTTGATGACTTTTATCCTTTCCTTTGTCCTTCTTCAACAATGGACAATCCGACTTATAGTGGCCGACTTTTCCACAGTTATAGCAAGACCCCTTAGTTTTTCCACTCATTTTGTCTTCATTCTTGGAAGATCTTGATTGTTTTCTAAAGTTGACGAGGTTCTTTCACGAATGTTGAATACCATTTTTCTTTATATAGCGATTGTATCACTTCACGAATAATCCCATGTCTTCATTCAAATCTTCTTGCTCGTTATCACTAGATTCACTCTCGCTTAGCTCATTTGCGGAGGACTTTGAACTAGAAGCCTTTAGAGCTATTGAATTCTTTTCCGCATCTTTGGTCTTGGTCTTTTCCTTCTTCTCTCTTTTCTCAAATTGGTCTAGGCTAATGAGCATTTGCTCATGTTCCTCGAGCTTCCCAAATAAAGTTGTGATGTCTAACGTCATGAGGTCGTTGGCTTCTTTTATGGTGGTCACCTTTGGTTTCTAATCCCTAGTAAGACACCTCAAGATTTTATTAGTAGCAACGTCATTGGAAATTGGTCTACCAAGTGAACCTCTTTTGCATGTCAGCAATGGTTTCCCCTTGCTTCATGTGAAAGAGGTCGAACTCTTGAGTCAAGGTATTGATTCTAGCTAGCTTGACATCGTTAGTTCCCTCATGGGCAACTTGCAACGCGTCCCACATAGCTTTAGCACTCGTACAATGTGAAACTCTATAATACTCATCAACACCCAATGAGGAGATCAGAATATTTCTAGCTTTCCAGTCGTAGTTGTACTTTTTCTCATCTTCTTCAGTCCATTGTGCTTCTGGCTTAGGTACTACCACGTTATTCGCATCGGTCATGGTAATTTCCATTAGACCGTTTTGTATAGCACTCCATACCTTCCTATCAATAGAATTGATATGCACACACATATAATTCTTCCAGTAACTATAGTTCTCACCGTTAAAAACCGGTGCTATATTGTACGCCCCTTTCAGTGTATTTGCCATTTTCTAAAAAGTTATACTTGAAGCACTAGATTAACCGGTGCTCTTGATATCACTTGTTAGACGACGGCGTTGCGGTGAAAATCGGATAACAAGCTAATAATTAACTTGCATCATATTTCTTTTACAACCGACTTTGATTTATCCAAAGGAAAGGTTCAAGATCGTTAGAAAAACCTAAAGGGGAAAGATCTAAGGTTCGGGGGTTGGTTACGCCTAGGGAAGGTATTAGTACCCTAAACGTCCGTAGTACTCTACGGGAGCCTCTTGTTAAATGTTAACTTATGTTTGCTAAAGGTTCTATGCTAAAGGTTGAAAACCCTAGGGGTTAGTATCTAAGTATACTCGATAAAGCATCGCACTTTACGCCCACGTATCCTCGGGAATAGAATCAGAGTATGCGTAGTTCTACTTCTACTGAATGATTGACTATGGTCAATATTCAGAGGGGAAATGAGTGCAAGCTCATTATAGAGTTTAAGAACTCTCTAGATCTAGTTGAAATGGACCTATGATTATGTTTTAGTTAGGAGGGGAAAGTGATAAATTCATTAGGATGAATATCACTTAAGAGTTTAAGAACTCTCTCCTAGAACTAGTTGCAATTTCTATGGCTCTGATGAGGCCAAGAAATAAAGTTTCTCCTAAGAGATTTACTTAGGTTAAGGTGGAAGGTCATGACTTATGAGTCAATATTTTTAACCTTCCTTTGGACCAGGGATAAGATAAACAGTTATAGAATAAGAGAAATGATAGCACAATGATATAAGGTGATAAATTATAAGAAGGCATAAATAGCATAAGCATGGCAAGAGATGCTTCATGATAAATAATGAATAGACATAAGTATGAATATTACACAGATTATGAAAGCTAAAGCCAAATCAAATATATACACTTGAGAAATATGTCACAAGTAACAATCACAAGTCAAAGAACGTGATTAGGCATGAGATTAATCAAGGATGATATTCAAATAGAAGAACAAAGTTCATATGTTAAGTTAACAACTATATGACGAATCAAACAAAGGATAAATTTGTTCAAGACTTTCAAATAAAAATTAGTGAATTAATTCAAGATTTATCAAATAAAGTTGTGAACAAAGTCTAGCAATTTATCCAAGATAGAAGAATAAAACTCACACATTAATAATTAATTTTAAACAAAATTTAAGAACAATTACTAAATAGGATTAAATAAGGATTAAATATCTTTGGAGTTTTACTATTAAAAAGGTTACTAATCCAAATTTCTAATTAAAATACAACTAAAATTAGAATCTTGAAGGAAAACACGAATCCTATTATTTCCAAAATTACTAATTAAAGAAGGTTATAAAAACCTAAATAAAAAATGTTAGCCTTAATCCTAAATTACTAAATGAAATTAAGCTTAAATTTACTTAACACTAACTAATTGAAAGTGAAACGTATGCTGAAATAAAACAAAATGGCACACAGGCCCAAAAGGGTGGTCCACGGATAATGAAGGTAAGCCCAAGCAAGAATGGGGCGTTGGGTACTAGCTGGGTCATGGGTTTTGACCCGGTTCGGTTACATTAATGGAAAAAGGAAAGAACCAAAACCTAATTTTTACACGGCCGTAAAAAAACACTTCTCTCATTTTCTTCTACTTAGTGCCCTGTTTCTCCATTCTCGCGATTCCGTTCCCTGCCTTCCTTTCCGATTCTGAATCTCTTTTCCGCGAATCCTTCGTCTAAAAAAAAAACCTCTCCGCTCTTCTCGCTCGACTTCTCTGCGCGTTTGGGTTGTTGCTGATGTTACGGCGTCGTTCCGATATGTGTTACAGTGGTGGAAGTGACGGCGCGATGATGGTGAGGACGGCGGTGAAAGTCCAATGGTATTGTTTGAAAATAAACTTGCGTTTTGGTTTACAGAAATTTTGGAAGCTGGATGGGTTAGGTTGGAAGAAGCGGTGAGTTCAAGATGAGGGTCGTCGCCGGAAAATGTTCGTCGCGGAGGATCGCGTGAAGATGACGGTGAGCAGAAACGAAAAAGCAAGCTGAACAAAAGTGAAAAACTCTCCAACCTTGCTCGCTAACCCGTCTCAATCGCTAAGTCCGTGTTGGTTTGTTTCAGGTTTTATTTGAGATCTCATCTTCTTTAATTTCTCCTCATCTCCATCTCTCTTACTTGTTTTTTTGGGTTTTATTTGTTTTGAGATTGGTCTGTGGTGCGAGTGAGACGAACAGAGGGAAGGTTCGTGTAGAGTTTTACGAAGGAAGAGGTTTTTTGTGAAGGTTGGGAGAATGGAAGGCTGAAACAGGGTGTTTGAGAATTAACAGAGGGCGGAAGGTTTTGATTGGAAAAGAGCATTTCAAATTCTACTCAAAAGCTCTAACAATTATAAAATAAAACAACCAAGGATGTACGAGCTCAAACAATTATCAAGTGGAAAAAAAACGAAGAAATTCAAGGAAAACTCACATAACTGGAGCTAGTCCGGCGAGTTCCGATTCCGGCACGGTGAAGTGAGCTCCTCCGACAGGTTCGTCCCTTTCTTTGCTTGTGTTGACGTGAACCTTACTTGCGTATAAACTTGTGACAAAACTCTGTTATCCTTGCTGTTGCTCGCCCATCTTCATCTGCCGTTGGGGTATGCAATGGTTGTGAGGTTGGCATCTGTGAATGGAGGGGTGTGAACCTTCTACAGTGGCGTATATGGATTTTTATGTGAGCTCTTCTGTATATGCGTGTGAATATTCTTCCTGGTGAATAATGCTGTCTGTTGATGAATTGGTTTTATATTTTGGTTGTGAAAATTTCGCCCTGTGCTGGTTTGGTTTTACACAGGTTTTTGTGTTGCTTCCCCCTACCCTTCTGTTCTCCTTTTCTCTTATACAGGTCTTCTTCTTCTTTTTAATTTGAAAAATTATGACCGTTGTATGTTGTTATTCAGGCTGCAGAGGGTTTGTTGGTCGTACAGCAGGTTTACGTTGAGCAGGCTGTATTGGTTCGTACAGATGAGCAGAGACGGAAAAAGTGACTGAAAAGCTACTGCTATTGTCAAAAGGACCCTAATGTAACTGGTCATGTATTTAATAAGGATGGATATTGGCTTCTAGAAAAACAAATTGGTTTTATTTTGTTTTAAATTCTGAATAATATAAACTTAGTTAAACTAAACATAATTAATTTAAAATTTAAAATTAAAATTAAACTAATTGTATTAAAGTAAAAGTAAATTGGAATTAAACTCAAATCAAATCTAAAATGATGAAGTTAATCCAATTACATTAAATTAGAATAAAAGTGATAGCTAAAGTAAACTAAATTTAGAATTGAAAATGATAATTGAAAATTAACTATATTAAAATTGAAATTAGACCAAATCAACAGTTAAAACTCAATCAATTCTCAAAATGAGAAAAATTCTAAAATGAAATGACAAACTTGGTTAAAAACATGATTAATGCTTAAAAAACTAAGAAAATGCGTGAATGGCCGATCGAAAATGATATGATGGTGATCAGACGAATCTGAGGGTAAAATTTGGGGTGCAACAGTTGCCCCTATTTAAATATCTTCGCCTGATGACACGAGAGATGAAGATCTCATGGAATCAAAAGTGAAAGATATTTAAATACAGATAACCGAAAATTTTGCCCTCAGATGCGCAGACGTGCAATGCAACAAACATGATGCCAAGAAGATGCAAAGATGCAAATGCAACGAGACACCAAAGGACAAACAGGAAGCAAAAAATGAGCTTCACTGGGGAAGGACGAAAGCTAAAGTATCCATGAGAAACACCACACTGGGGATACAAGCTAACCAACAAAAAAGACCCACCGGGGAGACTCCAAAGAAACACTGGGGAAAAACCAAAAGCAATCTCCACTGAGGAAAGATCCAGGGAGATAGACTACTGGGGGACAAAATAAACCCACACTCTTCCTGGGCACGAAACCAGAAAGAAGAACCTGATCACTAGGGATCAGCCTAAAAAGACAGACAACCAAGCAGAGACTTCCTGGGGATCTTATACTGAAGAGTTCAAAATGGGATCTTCAAGAAAAGCTAGGAAGACAGAGACAAACCCTGCGCACCAGATATGAGTCTTAAAGTTGAATAAATTTGTTCCATGAAACTTAGCTTAAAGCAATTTTAGAAAAGAAACAAGATAAGGGTTCAATGTCCGACATGATTCGAACAAGAACAGTTTTAAAACAAAAGACAGTGCTTGACACGATTCAAGCAAAGTCCTAATTCAAGTTCGACACGATTCGGATAGGAACGGTTTTAAAACAAGGGTCAGTGTCCGACACGATTCGAACAAAGACTCTGTTCAGGTTTGACACGATTCAAACAAGAACACAGAAGACAGTGCTTGACGCGATTCAAACAAAGTCCAAGTTCAAGTTTGACAGGATTCAAACGAGAACACACAAGACAATGCTTGACATGATTCAAACAAAGTCCAAGTTCAAGTTTGACACGATTCAAACGAGAACACTCTTCCAAAATCTTTAAAGTTAAACTTCTTGGGGAACAGCTAAAAGGTTTAAAGATTCAAATCTGGCGCGCAAAGGTTAAGACCGAATAAGCACGACACAAAGCAAACCGGGAATGTCTTTACTTCACTGGAAATAAAGACAGGCACAACAAAAGACCACAAACAAAACACAGCACAAAGAAAGGAAAATCTGGCACTCAAAGGTGGTGACCGAACATAAACCTAGCTTAGGCAAAGATTTTGGATATACCGGGAATGTTTTTACTTCACGGGGGAAGTAAAGGTTCACATCGTCAAAGGATAGACGGTAAGGGATAATTGAATTGAAGATTTACATCACCAAAGGAAGAAAACTGACATCGTCAAAGGATTGACGGAAAAAGCAGTAGGACGGCGCCATCAAAGGGTTGATGGAGAAAACTGACACCGTCAAAGGGTTGACAGAAAGAGCAATTGATCGGCACCATCAAAGGGTTGATGCAGAAAACTGACACCGTCAAAGGGTTGACAGAAAGAGCAATTGATCGGCACCATCAAAGGGTTGATGAAGAAAACTGACACCGTCAAAGGGTTGACAGAAAGAGCAATTGATCGGCACCATCAAAGGGTTGATGGAGAAAACTGACACCGTCAAAGGGTTGACAAAAAAAGCAGTTGATTGACATCATCAAAGGGTTGATGGAAAACGGCTGATTGAAGGTAACACTATTGGTAACTGTAGAAGTATGAATAAAACCAAAGACGGATAAGCTTCTCATGGGAGAGATTGCCACTAATTGTTGGGTACAAATTCCAAAGATATGTTAGTATTGCAAAATTGCTGGAGAAGTAACTTTGTCTTCAATGGGGATTCGTAAAAGAATCTTCTTGTGAGACACGGTGTAAAATAAATGCACTAAACAAAAGTAGGTTCGGAAACCACACCTGCCAGGGACCAAAGTTCAATCTAGGAACAAGCTAGAAAGAATCGGCCAAACAAGACCCCAATTGAGGAAAGAACTCAAATGGGATTTATCTTATCCAAATGTGGAAAAGATAACTGAACCAACCATCATCCACGAGAATCAAACTCCGTCGGGAATTCAGAAAAGATGGGCACTTTATGCCTAGGGCTGACTTTCTATTGGAGAGAATAAACAAACCCAGTCACTTGGGGGACAAACGCCAAAGTGAACCCAAAACAGGTAAACACCAGAGAAAGAAACAGAACAGCAAAGATGCTATGCATATGAATGCTTATGCCATGCTTATGCTTATGCTGACAAAACAGACGAGAAGCGAGACTGGAGATGAAATAAAACATCTCGGCAAGGGTACCCAGCTAAACCCAACAGATTGGACCATCATTGGGGATGAAGAAGAGTCAATAACTTCGTTGGTGAAAAGGGTATTCCACCTGAGGTATAACATCATGAGGATCACCATCGTGAGCTTGATCTCTTTGCTAGCAGAGAATCCATGGAGAATTTGTCAAGATTTGCTGAAGTAGCAATTTACTGGAAAGCTTAGCAAAAGATATCACAAGAACAGAGTAATCCTGCATCCTGACTTATATGACGATCATCTTTGAATTTTGTCTGCCCCAAGCTAAGACGATAACAAGAAGATTTTATAGAAGAATTGGCATACAGGGTGCTTCAATATCTTCGAACTCTTGGAGAGATCTCGGCATAACTGCCCCAGATTAGGGGGTGAATAACAAAAAGAATTTTACAGAAGGATTGAAATACCAGATACTTCAATATCTTCCAACTTGAATAATCAAAAGAATTTTACGGAAGAAATGAAATACCAGATGATTCAATATCTTCCAACTTGAATAATCAAAAGAATTTTACGGAAGGATTGAAATACCAGATGCTTCAATATCTTCCAACATGAACAATCAAAAGATTTTTACGGAAGGATTGAAATACCAGATGCTTCAATATCTTCCAACTTGAATAATCAAAAGAATTTTACGGAAGGATTGAAATACCAGATGATTCAATATCTCCCAACTTTTGAATCTTGACGTAGCTGTTTCTGTTCAGTTATACTCGAGATACTCAAACTGTAGTAGAAATCACTGGGGAACGGATTTTCCCCTGCTGATGGGTCACTGCAGACAAAACTTGTCATAAGATGATCTCAAGAATATTTGCCCCAATATTTTAAATTTGCATAATTCTGCCTCTGATTTGTCAACTCTTGGGATAACATATTGGCAAACCTCACACTTGGTTGCCCCTGAATGAGTCAAATTCCTTTATCAAGTTCAATTCCTTGACTGGCCGCGTTTGTTGGGATTCCTTGATATCAAACGGTATTGCAAACAAGTGTTGTTCATTAAAATTGGAAAAATTTAATGCAAAGTTTTTAATGCAAAGTTTGAAAATAAAGCTTTGATAAAATGCACAGTGAAATGATTAAAATATTCAAAGACAAAAGTGGGTCTAGTCATTAAGGAAGTGACCAACACACGCGAGCAACAAATATTATTAGGAGTCAGGTTACTCAACCTTGTTGTAGTATGCTTTTCAAAACAACCTTACCTCAATTAGGTAATGTGGTATGGTTCATGGTTTATGAAACAAAAGATAAAGGCTCACATCCTACGCTCAGTTAACTCAAGATATACGTTCAAATCTCCAAAATTAGGAAATCACTTGATTTGAAAGCCGACTGGCGCCTTATGTGAAACGCTCGTGTTTGAATGCATAACCGAGTTAAACTGAGAACTACCCTGCCCCAAGGTTGAGATTGAAGGGTTTTTTGTGCAAAGAAAGGAAACTTCTAGGCTCGAAAGGGGTTAACAAGGGATGAATTGAAACAATGCCTTACATCCTCGACGAGGTTAATTTGAAGGCATACCACAGCAATTATGAGGTTTTCATCATCCTCCCTAATCTTTGCTTTAACAAAAGGTTTGAAAAAAAGGAAAAGAAATAAGATGAAGATATATTTTTTCATGAAAATAAAACGAGTGAAACGAATGGACTTAATCAAAATGTGCATAAACGTTTCATTAATCTTGCCAATTTGAAAGTACAATAGCTTATAAGCAAATACAATTTCAATTATGCAAAGAAAATACAACAAAATGCTGAAACAGTCTAAAGTCTGCCAGCCTCAGGGAACTGGGCTTTCCTTCTTGACTTGCCAAACTGAGATAGTCATCTTCAAAACTGATTGTCGAAGTCCGTCTGAGAATTATCTTCACATCCACTCTCGACAATTTCTTCCTCTTCAGGGTCTGATGAATCTACTCGAGTAGGTGAAGAACTGTTGATTTGAATTCCTTGAGGCGTGAATGAGAACATATTGGAGTTAAGCAGAGTCTGAACCTTGCTTCTGAGTACCTTACAGTCTTCGGTTGAATGCCCCTGTGCCCCAGCGTGGTAGTCACATCGGGCGTTGACGTCAAAGCCTGGTGGGTAGGGAGGGATCACTGGATCTATCCCTTTTGGCACTATCAATCCCCCTTGGATTAGATCTGGCAGGAACTGATTGTATGGTATTGGCAACGGAGTGAAATTCCTCTCTGGCTTCCTTGGCCTTTGTCGTGCATGCTGACGTGGTTGACGGCGGTATGACCGTTGATACAGAAGAAGTCTTTGGTTTGTAGAAGAATATTGCCCACATGGAGACATTGGTGTCTGATTCAAGGACCCAAAAGGTTGCTGACGCTGAACACTTGAGTTGTAGAAGCGCTGAGGTATTTGGGATTCCCGTATAGGATTACTTTCCTTCTCTCATTCTTCTTGCGAACTGACAACTGATTTATTCTCACCGACCGGGACATTCGAGATGCCTCGGATATTTACTTTCTGGAGACCACTCTCAACGCGTTCTCCAGTTTTTACCAATTCAGCAAAGTTTGACGTCACAGTGCTAAACAACTTTTCTCGGTATATACCTTGCAAAGTATCCACGAACCAGTCAACCAATTCCTTGTCCGAAAGTGGTGGTTGAACATGAGCAGCTACTTCTCTCCACCTCTGAGCATACTTTCTGAAGGATTCATTTTCTTCTTGAGATAAGTCTAGAAAATGTAGGCGGCTGGGAGCCAAATCAAGATTGTAGTTGTATTGCTTCAAAAAGGCACTGGCTAGGTCTGACCATGATTGGACATGACTACTCTCTAGCTGCATATACCAATGTAGTGATGCTCCACTTAGACTATTTTGGAAACAATGGATCATGAGTTTGTCATTGAGGACATGTGAAGTCATTCCTCTGCAAAACATCACCAAATGCTGCTTTGGACAGCTATCCCCTTTATACTTCTCAAACTTTGGCATTTTGAACTTAGGAGGTATCACAAGGTCGGGCACCAAACACATGCCCAAAGCATTCAGATCAGCAATGTCACGGCCTGCAATGGCATCAAGCTTCTTTTCCATGGCACGACATTTTTCCATTAGCTCAATGTCTCGTGGATCCTGGGTCTTCCTCATAGGGACTACTTCTTGGGAATCTGTCTCTTAGAATGCAAAACTGCGATATTCGGTAGCATCAATAGAAGAAGAATGTCCATCTCGGACAACGACATGTTCTTGTATAAACTGGTTCCTAACAGGAATCTGCACAGGTTGAGCTTGGGCAACATTGTTCATACCCTGAATGTTGGCATCTCTTTTTGCCAAGGCTGGCATAACCTGATCCAACTGGCTTCTTAACAAGTTGAAATCTGCTCTGGTCACAAACTGGTTCTGCTCCTCTGAATTCATGATCCCTTAAAAGCTACTTCAAGTCCAATGCGGGTTTCAGGAAGGTTAGCTGGGTTACAGACAAAGGACGGAGGAGACTCAAGACCGAGAAATGCAAATGCAATGCAAATGCGAATGCAATGCTAAAGCAAGCCAAATGGTTTCAAGGAACTCGAAAAGCGAACCGCAAACATTTTCGGGAAAATTGAAAAGTTTTGTTTTAAAATCTAAGATCCTGATTGATCTTTGCAAAGAAAAGAACGTCTGAGTTCATTGAAACCAAATGGTTATCATGAGAAGTATGCAATGCACCAACATGGGCACACAAAAAAACACAAACATGCACAATCAACACAGAAGTCCTAGGTTTAGGGGTTACGAGCATGGAGTCAAAGGTCTACCCATCCCAATAGGTATGTACTACTGGTTTTCACCTGTCGAACGGGGTTCTAAGAAGTTCCCAGAGTCTACGATCCATCTTTCGGATTTTAAAGATTTCCCAGATGACTTGGTAATCGATAAAATTCTCAAGAGGACCTCGTCTGAGTGTAGTATCGCGTGACAACCAATTCAGAAATAGACTCCATCATGGTCTCCGCACTACATCCTAAAGGCTTAGTGGGGTTTGGTAATTACGGTTCTCAGCCTCAATGGCACATACATTGAGAGTAGCACGTTTTCACGAAAAGGATCGTTCAACATGACTAAACTCTCAAGAAGGCCTAAGCTGAGTAATGGTGTCTCAAGTTAACTTTTTAAGGAATCGACTCCTTCAAAGCCCCCTTGAATATACCATCGTCCTATCATAAGTGCACTCGAAATCCGGGTATAGGATTTATCTCACTCATAGATGCCATGTCAACCCAAAAGATCAAACACGAACAAATGTACAGATATATAAGCAAATATGTCATACATAAGCACATACAATCAAGTAAGCAAACATGAATAACATAAAACAAAGTTAGGCTTAACCCTCTTAGGAATGGACCAGCAATAGGTCTATCTATCCTCAGTGAAGTCGCCATTTCTGTTGCGGTGAAAATCGGATAACAAGCTATTAATTAACTTGCATCATATTTCTTTTACAACCGACTTTGATTTATGCAAAGGAAAGGTTCAAGATCGTTAGAAAAACCTAAAGGGGAAAGATCTAAGGTTCGGGGGTTGGTTACGCCTAGGGAAGGTATTAGCACCCTAAACGTCCGTAGTACTCTACGGGAGCCTCTTGTTAAATGTTAACTTATGTTTGCTAAAGGTTCTATGCTAAAGGTTGAAAACCCTAGGGGTTAGTATCTAAGTATACTCGATAAAGCATCGCACTTTACGCCCACGTATCCTCGGGAATAGAATCAGAGTATGCGTAGTTCTACTTCTACTGAATGATTGACTATGGTCAATATTCAGAGGGGAAATGAGTGCAAGCTCATTATAGAGTTTAAGAACTCTCTAGATCTAGTTGAAATGGACCTATGATTATGTTTTAGTTAGGAGGGGAAAGTGATAAATTCATTAGGATGAATATCACTTAAGAGTTTAAGAACTCTCTCCTAGAACTAGTTGCAATTTCTATGGCTCTGATGAGGCCAAGAAATAAAGTTTCTCCTAAGAGATTTACTTAGGTTAAGGTGGGAGGTCATGACTTATGAGTCAACATGTTTAACCTTCCTTTGGACCAGGGATAAGATAAACAGTTATAGAATAAGAGAAATGATAGCACAATGATATAAGGTGATAAATTATAAGAAGGCATAAATAGCATAAGCATGGCAAGAGATGCTTCATGATAAATAATGAATAGACATAAGTATGAATATTACACAGATTATGAAAGCTAAAGCCAAATCAAATATATACACTTGAGAAATATGTCACAAGTAACAATCACAAGTCAAAGAACGTGATTAGGCATGAGATTAATCAAGGATGATATTCAAATAGAAGAACAAAGTTCATATGTTAAGTTAGCAACTATATGACGAATCAAACAAAGGATAAATTTGTTCAAGACTTTCAAATAAAAATTAGTGAATTAATTCAAGATTTATCAAATAAAGTTGTGAACAAAGTCTTGCAATTTATCCAAGATAGAAGAATAAAACTCACACATTAATAATTAATTTTAAACAAAATTTAAGAACAATTACTAAATAGGATTAAATAAGGATTAAATATCTCTAGAGTTTTACTATTAAAAAGGTTACTAATCCAAATTTCTAATTAAAATACAACTAAAATTAGAATCTTGAAGGAAAACACGAATCCTATTATTTCCAAAATTACTAATTAAAGAAGGTTATAAAAACCTAAATAAAAAATGTTAGCCTTAATCCTAAATTACTAAATGAAATTAAGCTTAAATTTACTTAACACTAACTAATTGAAAGTGAAACGTATGCTGAAATAAAACAAAATGGCACACAGGCCAAAAAGGGTGGTCCACGGATAATGAAGGTAAGCCCAAGCAAGAATGGGGCGCTGGGTACTAGCTGAGTCATGGGTTTTGACTCGATTCGGTTACATTAATGGAAAAAGGAAATAACCAAAACCTAATTTTTACACGGCCGTAAAAAAACACTTCTCTCAATTTCTTCTACTCAGTGCCCTGTTTCTCCATTCTCGCGATTCCGTTCCCTGCCTTCCTTTCTGATTCTGAATCTCTTTTCCGCGAATCCTTCGTCTCAAAAAAAACCTCTCCGCTCTTCTCGCTCGACTTCTCTGCGCGTTTGGGTTGTTGCTGATGTTACGGCGTCGTTCCGATATGTGTTACAGCGGTGGAAGTGACGGCGCGATGATGGTGAGGACGACAGTGAAAGTCGAATGGTATTGTTTGAAAATAAACTTGCGGTTTGGTTTACAGAAATTTTGGAAGCTGGATGGGTTAGGTTGGAAGAAGCGGCGAGTTCAAGATGAGGGTCGTCGCCGGAAAATGTTCGTCGTGGAGGATCGCGTGAAGATGACGGTGAACAGAAACGAAAGAGCAAGCTGAACAAAAGTGAAAAACTCTCCAACCTTGCTCGCTAACCCGTCTCAATCGCTAAGTCCGTGTTGGTTTGTTTCAGGTTTTATTTGAGATCTCATCTTCTTTAATTTCTCCTCATCTCCATCTCTCTTACTTGTTTTTTTGGGTTTTATTTGTTTTGAGATTGGTCTGTGGTGCGAGTGAGACGAACAGAGGGAAGGTTCGTGTAGAGTTTTACGAAGGAAGAGGTTTTCTGTGAAGATTGGGAGAATGGAAGGCTGAAACAGGGTGTTTGAGATTTAACAGAGGGCAGAAGGTTTTGATTGGAAAAGTGCATTTCAAATTCTACTCAAAAGCTCTAACAATTATAAAATAGAACAGCCAAGGATGTACGAGCTCAAACAATTATCAAGTGGAAAAAACGAAGAATTCAAGGAAAACTCACATAACCGGAGCTAGTCCGGCGAGTTCCGATTCTGGCACGGTGAAGTGAGATCCTCCGACAGGTTCGTCCCTTTCTTTGCGTGTGTTGACGTGAACCTTACTTGCGTGTAAACTTGTGACAAAACTCCGTTATCCTTGCTGCTGCTCGCCTATCTTCATCTGCCGTTGGGGTATGCAATGGTTGTGAGGTTGGCCTCTGCGAATGGAGGGGTGTGAACCTTCTACAGTGGCGTATATGGATTTTTATGTGAGCTCTTCTGTATATGCGTGTGACTATTCTTCTTGGTGAATAATGATGTCTGTTGATGAATTGGTTTTATGTTTTGGTTGTGAAAATTTTGCCCTGTGCTGGTTTGGTTTTACACAGGTTTTTGTGTTGCTTCCCCCTACCCTTCTGTTCTCCTTTTCTCTTATACAGGTCTTCTTCTTCTTTTTAATTTGAAAAATTATGACCGTTGTATGTTGTTATTCAGGCTGCAGAGGGTTTGTTGGTCGTACAGCAGGTTTACGTTGAGCAGGCTGTATTGGTTCGTACGGATGAGCAGAGACGGAAAAAGTGACTAAAAAGCTACTGCTATTGTCAAAAGGACCCTAATGTAACTGATCATGTATTTAATAAGGATGGATATTGGCTTCTAGAAAAAAAAATTGGTTTTATTTTGTTTTAAATTCTGAATAATATAAACTTAGTTAAACTAAACATAATTAATTTAAAATTTAAAATTAAAATTAAACTAATTGTATTAAAGTAAAAGTAAATTGGAATTAAACTCAAATCAAATCTAAAATGATGAAGTTAATCCAATTACATTAAATTAGAATAAAAGTGATAGCTAAAGTAAACTAAATTTAGAATTGAAAATGATAATTGAAAATTAACTATATTAAAATTAAAATTAGATTAAATCAACAGTTAAAACTCAATCAATTCTCAAAATGAGAAAAATTCTAAAATGAAATGACAAACTTGGTTAAAAACATGATTAATGCTTAAAAAACTAAGAAAATGCATGAATGGCCGATCGAAAATGATATGATGGTGATCAGACGAATCTGAGGGTAAAATTTGGGGTGCAACAGACGGCAATTGATCTAGAAGAGGGGTTGAATAGATCACTACTTTTTAATGGAGAGTCAGCTCTTAAATTTGGTTTTAAAAATTATTTGCGGAAGTGGCCGAGGACTATATCGTCTAAACGTACCGCTTACCGAAAGGACCGGATATGCATAAGCCAAATGGAACTATAGGCTCGATAAGAAAAATTGAATCTCAACTTTTGCTATTAATCAATTTACCAACAGCACTCAATGTTATGCAATTTCCAATGAACAATAAAAAATTAAACCAAATTGACAATTTATCAAACACCTTGTAAGTGTTCAATTTATCGAGCACTTGGAGTGAGGAACACTCCAAGCTATACCTTTTATGTTAGCAAGTGCAGAATTTTCACCAAGCACAATCCAAAATGATTGTACAATGTTTTCAAATCAGTTTTTCTACACTATACTATACCATAATTTTTATCGATCAATTGAACAATCACAAGCATAAACAGTTAGAAAATTAAAGAGACATGGAAAGAGAAAACAACACCAAGTTTGTTTAGGCAGTTTCCCTTTCGTCCTCGCTTCGGGTACGTCTGCCCCCAATTCTAAATCTAGAATTGAGATATCTATAATCCTATTGCAAATTGTTTTTAAAAGAGAAGCCTTATCTATCACACACTCAAGAAACTCCGTTGTTGCTGATACTATATCTTCTCTTTCCTTGATTTGAGTCGAATCAAGTGCCTCGAACTTGTTGAATGAACCTCCGGTTGACGCTACTAGATCGACATGACCCACCGTTCTTCGATCACCTTCACTCGACTAATTACAATTCACACACCGTTCGATCCCAAACCTATGTTGTATAATCCTCCGATTGACGCTACTAGATTAACAGAACCCGCCGTTCTTCATCACCTTCGCTCGGCTGAATTCAATGCACACAAAGATCTGAACCAAAAACCCCCAAATCCAATTGATCTTGGAGGACAAAACCCTAGAGGTTTTATTCAAGAAAAAACTCACTGAAAAACTCACCCCAAACAAGATACACTTATATGTTTGGACGTTATCACCTCATGATGCAAAAGATCAACAAAAATGGTTATGTGTATTTGTTGAGAAAATGCAAGAATGGGGATGAAGATGATGAGAGAAAAATTTCAGTGTAAATCTTTCACTTTTTCTTGTTGTTATGTATAAAAATGAGGAACAAAGTATTTATATGATGCTAGGACCAACTACCGAAAATAACAGCTTTTTGAAATTTAGAAAAACCATAAAAATGACCCTCATTTAGCGAAGAGTCGACCTAACTTTTATGAGGGTCAGCCTTCGCCGACCAGTGGGCAAAACTGTGCAAGTTTGAGTACCTTGCATCAACCGCACAGGGTCATGCGTCGACGCGAGGTTGATGAAAAACCACAATGAAGAAATAGCTCCTGTATGCGTCGACCGGTGGATCGGCGTGAGCTAACCCGTGGGAAATGCAACAAAATCAACGTTTCATGAGTCAACCAAAACTTGGTTTGGGTCGACTCAAACTACCAAAACTCTTAAAAATTGGTTTTTGCACATGTTTTCATCTACCTAGGCCATAATAATGCATACCTATGACATATAGCATGATCACACACATATAATAGATGTATAAGACTCTTCCTATATGTTTGGACATATGATTATTGATTGTTTATGCATTGCAAAATACGGATGCCGACAATGATGAGATGATACCGTCCAAATTACATACTACGAGGTAGTACATGTTTTGACATCATTAAAATAAAGATTGAGTGTAAGACACCTTGCCCTCACAGGTATAATATCTCACGCGCTGTCCAGAAAAAAAAATTAAAACGGCGTAGCTGGGAATCGAACCTAGGACCATTATTTTTATCACAACGGTCTTTTGGAAAACCTGTTGTGATTGGACGCGCGCTTTCCAGTTTATTACAACGGTTACTGGGCCGTGATTGTAAGTATCATATATACAACGACATTCTACATAACAGTGCATGGGCCCGCGTGATTATATATATCTCCCAACTGTTGTTAAATGGGTTTTCCGTAGTAGTGTCTTCACTTGAGACGCTTTTAGAATTCAGATATGAGTATCGAATATGGAACCGTGGAAATTGCAAGAATCAGAATTCGTTTCCCACAAACGATGCCACTTTTCCGTTGCAAAACTAGAAATGGATAGGATTGCGGAAATCGCGGTGGAATGGAGCTTCGCAAGTGACTTTATGATGTGGAACACAATCCTTCTTGAACTAGAAGCGTTGATCTTTAGTTAGCGTCGATAATATTCTATACGACGGTTCAAAGGAGGGTACTTACATGGTTAACACTGTAACGCTTAAGTCAGTTTAGAGTTTGAGATAACCGCAATAAAAGTGAAGATTAAAGATTGTGCACCTTAAAACTATTTGTAAGGGTATTTAAACCTTGGACTTGGTGTAGCGGGTTTAACAAGTGGGCCTCACGTTATAAGATCTTTGGTCAGCATAGAACATTGAATCCTAGGCCTTTGGCTGACACGAAACAGATATTAATTAACTAAATCTTTTTATAACCTAATATATATATATATATATATATATATATATATATATATATATATATATATATATATATATTGATTCAAATTTGAAGTTAGTTCGCTTATATAGTGATTCCATTGTGATAAGGGGGGTGATATGGGCAAGATGTATAAATGCCAATAATTGGTAGTAACACAATTGTTTGCTCACTATGGGACTCTAGAGACATGCTTTAGAGATGTTGACCATGATTATAAATGCTCATAAAGGCATATCTAGAGTATCTCGGTTCTGGACGGTTTATAGGACTTCTCCCGACCCTTATTCTTGCATTATCTTGCCAGAATTTGAGATGAATATCTATAGGGGTGTAATTGGTTCGATTTGGATTAGTTATTGGTGAAAAAATGTCCAAAATGATGAGATCTTCATCGGTTTGGTTTGGTTTGATTTTTATTGTTTTTCAAAAGTTGAACCAAACAAACTAATTAGTTTGGTTTGGTTCAGTTGATCGATTTACACTATTTTTGTCAAACATTATATTCATTTATGTATTATCTACTATCATGGTTTATGTGTATTTTATGTTATTATTTTTTCAATTAATACATTTCATATAATCTATTTCGTCTATTTCATGTTCTACTTTTGAAACAACTTACAACTTGTATTTTTTCAATACAAAGCAGTAACAAATAAAACACAACAATAACAACAAAAAAGGTTGCCAAACACATAAATTAACATGCTTCAAACTTCAAACACACATCAAAACTATTTTGTAACACGACAAGAAAGAATTTCGTTAGAGAAGAAGCAGAGAAGGTATAAAAAAATATATGAAAACTAACCAAGAGAATTTAAAACGTGAATAAGGCAACTAGAACAGAGCTGGACGACGGTGGCGAGAGAAACAGTGATGACGGCCGACGAGAGCAACAATTCGATGAGAACAAGTTTTTGTGACTTAAGATTTCTAATCTCTATGTTTGGAATTTGGTTGTTGATTATGTGTTTTTTTAAAAGAAGAAAGCTTAAAAAAATATAGAGAAGAGTTGGACCGGTGTAAAATTTGGACTTAATAATGGGATTAATAAAATATCAAATGGGTAATTATAGTTATCGATTCGGTTCATCAATTTTGTGGTTTCTAAAAACAAAAATCGAGAATCAAACCAAACCAGCTCAATTTTCATCGGGTTGACTCTGTTTTTGAACCGAACCCAAAAAATAAGGTTATTTCGGTTTGGTTTAATTTGAATTATCAATTTAATTAGTTTTTTTCAATCCACTTATACCCCTAAATATCAAGAATGCACATAACCTGAAAGACGAAACTCTCTAGAGTAATGTCATTATGATCGTCGATGCCTGACATACATTATCCAGGATGTACACAGTCTCCCAAACGTATGACTCTAAGAGACGAAGCACCTAAGGGTGATGCGCTTTTCACCGCCGACACCCGAGATACTATATATATATATATATATATATATATATATATATATATATATATATATATATATATATATATATATAATGAAATGATACATTTTATTTATTGATTTAAAATATTTCATATTTTTATTGGTTATTCATAACCTGAAAAAAAAACTTGCATTATGGAAAGGAAAACAACTATCAATTAGGACAAATTCACTCTCATTAATGATGTCATCAACAATATTCCACTATTTTTAATCTTTATTCAAAGCACCCAAAAAGATTACTCAGCCTGTAACCATCATTCAAAGAATATTCATTTAGGGTGAATGCACCGAGAAGAGTTAACATCAACTAGATAAGTTGGGACAAATTGTTCAAGAGAAAGAAGAAAGAGGCCAAAACATAAAATACTTAGAAGCTTTCAATTTAACTTTACTTAGAAAAGGGAAGTGGAGATTCATGACACTCAAGCAACATGGTTCAATGTACATTCCCCTATTTCCTAAAATTACCCATAGATATGAATTTTATTTAGGGCATAAAGACTCAATATGGTGGAGAGACTTAATGTTGGCTGCCATAGGATAGAGATCAATAGAAAATCTGTTACCAACAACTTGGCATGCAATATAGGCAATGGTGAGTTAATCAGATTTTGGCTTAGTTAGTGGATTGACAATGAAATTGCTGCTAATAAAAAATGGCTATAGTGACTAGTATGGGAAATTTTGAAAATGCAGTATGGAAATGGAACATTCATTGAAAATTTTGAAAATGCAGTATGGAAATGGAACCTTCATTGAAAAAGATACTATATAATAATTGGAATGTTGATTTAAGAGAATTAAGTAAGATTTTTGTTGAAAATAACAAGTGTGCATTGTACATTTTGAAAAATTAAATGTGGGGAAGTCTTATATTAATCGAAAAAGTGGAGATTTAACATTTATAAATGGGAGAATCGACGCATCTATCACCTTACAATTTAGAGTAATTATGTAATGTGTCTTTTAAAAGATCTTAGACCTATGGAGTTGGATACCAAATTGGGGAAATAGATTCTCGGTTAAATTCTATTACCTTATATTAACAGGTAAAAATATTCATGATCCTGGACGAGAAAATTAGGAAGTTGTGTTGAAACTACTTTGGAAAGCAGGTGTCCCTTTAAAAGTGCAGACTTTTGGGTTGGAAATTGATTTTAGAGAAATTACCAACCTGAGTAGCTCTAGTACACAAAGGCATTTGGCTACCAATTTTAGACACCAGTTGTGCATTATGTTATATGCACTTGAAACATGCAAACACCTATTCTTCCATTCCTCTTTTGCTAAAAAAAGTATTGCAGTATACTATTATGGCTGAAATCGAGTAATATCATGGGTGATAATGCTAATGACAATTTCCTTATTTTAAATTGCTTGTTCATCGTTAAAAAAAAAACGAAGTTGAAGACTCTAGTTTGGTTAGCCACAATTTGGTGTTTGTGAAATACCAAAAACACAGATATTTAAAGGAGATGAAATGAATGTGTCGTGGGTCGTAAGACAAAGATATTATGGGGTGTATTGGATGTCTCTAGATATATTTGGATGAATGCAATAATAGTATTATTGAAAATTTTGTTGGATATGTGACTACATACACGAAAAGGGTGAATTATGGAAGTTTGAAAAACTTTAATGTAAACAAAATCATTTGAAAAATCATAGTTTATAAATATTTTGTAAAACTAATGAATAAATAGGTAGCAGAAAACCAAAGGAAAGAAAATGACTGAAAAGTAAAAGAGATAAGGGAGAAGAAATAACACCATAGAATTATATAGATCCAGCCTTAAGGTGACCTACTTCTATTCCCAAGAATTATTCTTGAGAGTATCCACTAAACTTGAGAGTTTTTATAAGGATGCGCCCTACGATCCTCCTTATACAAGGAAATGAAGTTTTTAGGGTAACTATTGGGAAAAAACAAACAAATCATAGAAAAAAAAAAAGAAACACAATCACAACACAAGAACATAATATGGAAACTCCAAAACCGGAGAAAAAACCACAGTTGTTGTCAATAGACAACTAGAGAATAATCAAATGTAAAAATTGTTACAACACATAATATACTCTCAACTAACCCAGACCCCTAATGCACCCACACTCTCCAAAACAAATATTAAATTACATCTCACAACACTCTAATACAAGAGTATAAGAGAACAAAGAAAGTCAAATACAAGCTTAAAGTGATTTTGACTGGTGCGTCTTGGAATGAAGAACTTGAATCCTATATATAGCTTTAAACTCTCTCTTCCTTCACAAAACTAAGTGATGTGGGATTTCAAAGAACTTGTATCCTATATATAGCCTTGGACCCTCTCTTTGTTCACAAAACTAAGCGATGCAGGACTTCTTCAACATGTATATTTTCAACCAACCCCAACAATCTCCACCTTGATTGAAAATAATACATAAGCTTTTATTATCTTCATTGACAATCATACTCCACCATAAAGAGTATAAAAATGTATATTTTCAACCAATCACAACAATCTCAACCTTGGTTCAAACTAATACATCTACGTTCTCTAGCCCAAACTGCATAACGGAATTCGTGATTGCAGCTATACAACACTTTCGCAACATTACCCTTCTTTTCTCTAGGGGAATCATACTTGTGGAGAAGAATGTTGGGTGCAAGTGTGAGTGGTTAAAGTCCCACATTACCTATGAATCGGTGGAATGCTGGATTTATAAGAGATCTGACCCATTTACCTAACACCTAAGATTTTGAGGTGAGATTTGTCGTCTCACTCTCTTGTGGTCTTGGAGCATCAGTCCCGTTGGTGCTCCTCACTCTCTCGGACTCCCCAAAAATGGAATCAAAGTCGTGGTTCGGCTTGGCTAATCTTCACGAACCAAGAGAGAGCTTTTATTTCAAGGCGAAACTCACAAACCAAATGAAGACTTCTTAAGACAATCCCCTAAGACAAACAAAATTTTTTAACTGGTTTAGCTCGCAATGAAAATAATAACATCCTATGGAAGAATTATTTACTCAAGAGATAATACACTCTTGGGTAAATTTACAAATTTTCCCTCACCCAGAACAATGACCCTCACTTAGACTCAAGAATACTCTCGAAGAACTATGGCTAAATATATGTGAGAAAAATGAGAAATTTAAAGAAAAGATGAGATAAATGAAAAGTGAGATCTAAGCTAATATTTTAGATCTAACAAAGTTATATAGAATCTCTTTATTTATAGGTCATGGCATGGTATAGATTTGGAATCAATTTATGGGCCAAATCAAAGCCATAATCGATTAGGCTAATTAATTAGACACCCTAAAAAATCAATTGTTAAGTCCACAAATTGAAAGTTTTGATGTAGAGAAGTTACAATCATTAAGATACTGTCCCAAACAATTTTAGAATCAACCCACATGATGTAATCGATTAGGTTTATGGTCTAATCGATGATTCAGTTAGAATAAGGTCTTCTAATCAAATAATCAAATGGCTAGGCTTCAAGAACATTTTTTTTATTGCTTAAATGAAATAATAAGAGACTTCTCAAATGTTTTTAGTGTGTGTGATTTAGCCATAATATTTCTAAAAATACCATTGTGTCTTTACAAGACACCAATTACTCATACAGAAATGACTAGGTGAGCTTCCACACTTCCTCTCTTTCACAACTCTAAAGCTTCAAGTTTTGGCATCACTATCTTTGAGTTTAACACCATACAAGAGCTTTGAAATCTTATTAATGAGACTTGAGATATCATCATATTTATTTCCATCATTTGAGAGGTTAAACCACCAACAACTCTTGAAATAGAAGTCTCTACTTGAATGTCATTGGACCACAGTGTCGACTTGATGTTTCAAGAATATCTTTAAGAGCGTAGCTTGATTCGAAAGGATACTTCATCAACCAACTTGTGCATCTTTGACCACTTGAGCTATCTTCGGCGAATTCTTGACTTCACCAGATATCGTTTGATATTAATTGTTGTCGTCAAAAAAACTAAAGAGCTGCTTAGTTGTCTTCACCATCTAGGATCATCTTGACTATACCTGCAAGCACATAGATACATATTCTTCCCCCTTTTTTATGATGACAATGCATCTATTCGGAGGTGGTAAAAGAGAAAACAGATAAATAAATTTCTAAGTGGTTAAACTCCCCCTTACATGAGTAGAGAGTATAACTCTCTCCCCTTTTGGCATAATAGAAAAAGGCAGGAAAATATGCTAAAAATATATTGTTAATATGTAATCATATAATTCACATAGATCAAACATGTTTTATTAAAGATGGAAAGGCACGTGGTTATCGCAGATCAGATGAGTTTAATCAAACAAAGGAATATTTCATTAATTTTAGCACGTGGAGTACAAATAAAGGAAACAACAATAAGGAAAGAAAAAATAGGAAAGAGGTAGAAGGGATGTTATAATCGAAAATTCGACGAGATTGGTCTGAGTGGATGCTTGACTGGGTCCTCTTTTGCATTTTCAATTTTTCTTGTTAATTTTGGATGATGGTGCTGAATTGAGCATTAGAGGAAGAAGTAAAAGGGATGTCATAATCAAAATCCTCTAGATTTTTATTTTCTTCTTGCTGTTGTTGGGCACGTGCTCTTGTTGGTACTTTTGAAGGTAGCTAAACTAGTACCCCATTTTCGACCTTTTTTTCTCATCAAAATTAGAGTTCTTTTAGAATCTAGTGTGCTCTAGGATTTTTGTGGCTAGTCCACTATATGGTATAAGCGTGTTTTTCTTTTTTCTCCCCACTATATGATGGATGACCACACTAGCACAATTCTTTTCAAATATATTAGCCAATAACCAAACCCGAACTATGTCAGATTTGCTTATGTGGCTAGAGTTTCTTTTTCTTTGGAATAGAACATGATTCACGACATAGTGAATTAGACGAGTATTTGGGCATATTATGTCAATGGTGAAAGGAGAAGGAATGATAGTGCTTATATATACAAAGAAATATATAGAAGCATCTATAGTGTTAAATATTTTACCTTCTTCATTATCATCATAGTCAACGTCAAACTATGGAAGGTTAAAAATGTGTGGAAATTCTTCAAGAGTCTATCGTATCTGGTGTTTCTTCTCTTCATAGATAAGAACCTCATCTACGTAGTTGAGGTTAGCATAACACATTCTCACCATAGTACGAAATATCTCTTTGGGTACTTTAGAGATGAAGCTCTTCAAACCTGCCTCTGAAAAATCTTAAACGAAACCACAATCTTAGAAGAATTTTTATCCAAGTAGTCAGAATCAAGAAGCTCTATTTCTTTATAGTAAAAATTGAAGTTGGTTTCTTGCTCTTAGGAAAATAAAATTTCTGAGTAGTGGGAGGAGAAGGCTCCAGAGGTGCATGATCTCTTTGGTTCCATTGATGATGATGAAGAATGAAGAGGAAAATTTTGCTCTAAAATACTTAACTATGCACACAAAAGAGAAAGGTAGAATGAGATGAAGAGAAAGGAATAAGAATACATTTATATAGCCTTTGTCAAATCGATTATAACACCTTAATCAATTAGATCATTGAATACATGTGGCTGGTCGTTAGGAACTAGATGTTACGTTGTTTACCAATGCAATAATCGATTACTGTTAGACGAAGGCAATTGATCTAGAAGGGGGTTGAATAGATCACTTCTTTTTAAATGCGAGTTGGCGCTAAAATTTGCTTTTAAAAATATTTTGCGGAAGCGGCCAAGGATAATTCATCTACACGAACCGAGTTACTGAGAGAATCAAATATATGTAAGCCAAATGAAACGAAAGGCTCGAAGAGAAAAATAGAATTGCAACTTAACAATTAATCAATTTTCCAAAAGCACTTAATATGGTGCAATCTCCAATGAGCAGTCAAAATTTAAACCAAACTTGACAATATATCAAACACCTTGTAAGAGTTCAATTTATCGAGCACTTGGAGTGCATAAAACTCCAAGTTAAACCTTCTATAATAGTTGATGCAAAATTTTCACTAAGCACAATCCAAAATGATTGTGAAGTGGTTTTCAAATTAATTTTTCTGAACTAAACTATACCAGAATTTTTCGATCAATTGAACAATCACAAGTGTAAACTGTTCAAAATATAAATGAGATAGGGAAAGAGAAGCGACACCAGGTTTGTTTAGGCAGTTCCTCTTTCGTCCTCGCTTCGGGTACGTCTGACCCCAATTCTAAATCTAGAATTGAGATATCTATAACTTGTTTGCAAATTGTTTTTACAAGAGAAAACTTAGCTATCACACACTCAAGAAACTTCGTTGATGCAGATACTATTTCTTCTCTTCCCTTGATTCGAGTCGAATTAAGTTCCTCAAACTTGTTAGATGAACCTCCATTTACCGTTACTAGATTGCAAGAACACACCGGTCTTCAATCACCTTCACTCGGCTGATTCAGATCCAAACAATTCGATCCCTAAATCTTGTTGCACAATCCTCCGGTTAACGCTACTAGATCGAAAAAACCCATCGTTCTTCGACCACCTTCGTTCGGCTGAATTCAATGCATACAAGATCTGATCCAAAAACCCCCAAATCCAATTGATCTCGGAGGACAAAACCCTAGAGGTTTTATTCAAGAAAAAACCCACTGAAACACTCACCCTAAACCAAGATACAACTCTATGTTTTGGACGTTATCACTTCATGTTGCAGAAAATCAACAAAAATAATTATGTGTATTTGTTGAGAAAGGTGCAAGATGAAAATGAAGGTGATGAGAGAAAAGTTTCAATGTATATCTTTCACTTTTTTCTTGTTGTTCTTGTAAAAAATGAGGAACCATGTATTTATATGATGCAAGGACCAACTGAAATTCATAACAGAATTTTGAAACTTAAGAAAACCAGAAAAATGATGTACAAACAGCGAGCGATCGAACAAACAATTAATGAGGGTCAGCCTGCGCTGACCCGTGGGCAATCTGCGCATGTTTGAAGACCATGCGTCGACCGCTACAGGGGTCATGCGTCGATGCATGGCTGAGAAAGATGCATAATGAGAAATGCCAATAGCATGCGTCGACCGCAGGTTAGGCAAGCGCTTACCCGAGCAAAACTCAGCCACGGTCAACATCTCATGAGTCGACCAGACCTGAGTTTAGGTCAACTCAAGCTTTAAAAACTCCTAAAAAATGATTTTTTGACACGTTTTCATCTACTTAGGCACAGGTTATGCATACCTAATACTAATACCATGATCACACACACGTAAGGGATATGCAAGACTCCTATATGTTTGGACTCATGATTAGGCATTGCAAAATTAGAATGCCGACAATAATGAGATAATACCGTCCAAATTACAAACTACGAGCTAGTAAACATTTGACATCATTTAAATAAAGCTCAAATGAGAGACACCTTTCCCTCACATACTCCCCCTTTTCATGATGGCAAAATCTTATATAGCTTGTTTTGTAATTTGAATCTCATCCTCCCCCTAACTGTGTGGAGTCCTCTAAGATTCAACCTTGCTGCTTGTAGATGTCCTTCTCCCCCTTTGACAACATTAAAAAGAGAAATAGACTATGGTCAAAGAAACTCATATCATATACTAATGGATACACTCAACAACTTGCAAACAAGATACATCAACATACATTCACATATAATGATGCTAATGCGAATATTTTACAGATAAATAAGGCACAAGAAATGCATACATAGAGACTCAAAATACATTTAATAATAGATCAGAGGTCAACATATTCCAAAGGTAAACCAAGTACATAAGCAAAATGCGGCAAATAAAAAGTTATACAAGCAAAAACTAGATATAACATGCATTAAACTAGGATCTTATTCCTCATGGTCTCCTCCCCCTAAAGTGGTGACCCCTTCCTCTGAAATGCAGGTCTAGAGGTAGAGGAAGTGGTTGTTCTTCCAACCGCTCATTCAATTCCAACACAGTCCGGTTAAAAGTGTTGATGCCATTAGTCACACAACGTGTCTAACTTTCAGCAGCAGTATCCAACTTGTCAAAGTGATTCATGACAGCAATAGAAAACCTGTTGAAGTTTTGATTTTATGCTTCCAACTAGTTTGAGAGAGCCGTATACCTCTCTTCTTGTGTGGTCATGAAACTTTCTTGCTGAAGCTACATTGAGCGTAACATGTCGAGGATTTCCTCATTGTTATGTTGCGGTTGCTGTGAGGGTGTAGAAATAGACTATTTGGGCTGGTGCCATTCACATTCTTCATGTTAGTTCCATTCATGATTCGGAGGAATATAAGATGAACCAAGTGAGGTCCATCTGGTGTGCTGCCATTCACTCATCCCTGATTAGCATATGGATCTTGAGGTGGAGAGTAGCCCATCCATTCAACATTATCATCTTCCACAGTATTCACCTCAGTTTGCATGTTGTTACCAGTTTCTCCTCCTTGTGCATTCTCTTCTTCATCCTCTTCTTCATCTGTAATATCATACTGAGTATCTTGATATGTTGTTTTGTGCCTAAATTTGTATTCCTTGTCTTGAGTGTCCCAAAAATACCCCATCATGGTAAGAGTGTTCTGAGTAAACTCTTGATCAGTAGTAAATGTCACGTAAGGAATTCATAGGACTGGTACCTCAGCCTTGTTCAAGAGACACTGAATGAAAGAGGCATAACATAAAGCCGTACCTCGAGTAGAGTCGCGGAGTGTAAACATCCGACTTATGAAGTAATGTTTCCAGTCAATGCGCTTTTTATTTTTCAGCAGATAAATCAAATGAACTTCAGCTTGATCGACCCGAGAGTACCCTCATTTCTTAGGTCATAAGATATGACCAACAATCCATTGAAGAATTCTATCGACAGGTTTCAACAGTCCTGTTGTGACTGTCTTAGGAAATAGATTGCTACTCACAATGCTCTCCGAGAAAGGGTCTCGTAACATTGAGTTCAAGGCAGCTTTAAACTCATAATTTTCAACAAATATAGAGTCTGTGACCTTAGGAAGATTTGATGCATCTAGTTTAACCAAACTTTTCCAAACAGATGCATTGACAGAGTACTTTTTACCACCAATCATGTATTGAAAATCAGTACCTTCGAACTTGCCCAGAATCCCAGTATAGAACAACTTGACCAAGTATTCATTATACTTGGTATCACATTCCAGAAATTCGTCAAATTTTTTAACGTTTAGAATTTCAATAATTTCAATAATTTTAATATACTCGGCGCGCGTCTTCCCGAGGAAAAAAGAATATGAGTTCGTCAGCGATGCGTCAACCTAAACGGGTTATGCGTTGGCACACGCTGAACGAATTTTAATAATTTCAAATATTTAAAGCGATGCGTCGACCATAGGTCGACCTGCGCTGACCCGCGCCCACATATGAGAAAAATTGACATTTCTTGAGTCGACCCATGCCATGTTTTGGTCGACTCAAACAAGCAAGACATGGAAAAATGCATATTTTGAGCATATTATGCGACAAGTAATAATAAATAACAAACCACACACATGCCAAACTCAAAAATGGATCGAAAATACATCTAATCATGAATTAAACATCAATTCAAACCACATTTTGACCATAATAGTTTACAAACATGATTGATCAAGAATAGTAATCTAAGAACGAACAATATTACCTCCTACGATTGATGATGGATGCCCTCACATATAGCTTAATCTGATCACTTATTGTTAGTTAAAAAAATAAAGACAAGCAAAAGGATAGAGCTTGCAATCATATAATCAAACGCGATCCGAGATATCGAGAACACCAAGTTCCCTATGGATATTAAAGAAAGGCTCCGTCGCAAGAGGTTTAGTGAAAATATTCGCAAGTTGATTCTTAGAATCAACATGCTCAAATACCACATCGCCTTTCTCTACATGATCCCTAAGAAAATGATGCCTTACTTCTATATGCTTTGTGCGAGAATGTAATACCAGGTTTTTGGTTAAGTTAATAGAACTTGTATTTTCACACAAAATAGGAATACGTTCAAGTTGAACATTGTAGTCGAGTAATTGTTGCTTAAGTCACAAGACTTGAGCGTAAAAACTACCGGTCGCAACGTATTCTGCCTCGACTGTTGACAAAGCAACGGAAACTTGTTTTTTGCTATGCCAACTCACTAAGGAATTCGAGAAAAAGTGACAAGTACCACTAGTACTTTTCCTATCCGATTTGCAATCGGTAAAGTCAGAATCGGAATAGCCAACCAAAGAGCAATTGCTTCCTTTGGAGTACCAAAGCCCATAATTTGGAGTACCGCATAGGTACCTAAGTATGCGCTTCACAGCTTTTAAATGAGACTCCTTAGGACACGATTGGTACCTAGCACACATGCAGACACTAAACATGATATCTGGTCATGATGCGGTAAGATAGAGAAGAGAGCCAATCATACCTCTATATCTCTTGACATCTACATCCTTACCATTTTCATCTCGACTCAAGTTGACACATGTAGGCATCAGAGTGTCAATAGGCTTTGAGCTAGCCATGTCGAAGCGCTTGAGTAACTCAAGACAATACTTCGTTTGGCTCACGAATGTCCCTTCATCAAGTTGCTTGATTTGCAATCTGAGGAAATAGTTAAGCTGCTCCATCATGCTTATCTCGAACTCTCCCTGCATTAACTTAGAAAACTCCTTGACTATATTTGTGTTAGTAGAACTAAATATAATATCGTCTACATATACTTGTACCAAAATGTGGTGTTTTCCTTGACGTTTAATGAAAAGAGTTGTGTCAACCTTTCCTCTAGAGTACCCTTGATCAAGTAGAAATTTGCTAAGACGTTCATACCAAGCCCTAGGGGCTTGTTTGAGACCGTACAAAGCACGTTTTAGTTTGTAAACGTGATCGGGATACTCATGGGACTCAAATCCAGGAGGTTGGGCAACATAAACCTCTTCATTAATATAACCGTTAAGGAATGCACTCTTGACATCCATTTGAAAAAATTTGAAGTTTTTTGCACATGCGTAGGCAAGCAATAGGCGTATAGCCTCGAGTCGAGCAACAGGCGCATAAGTTTCCTCATAGTCTATGCCTTCCTCTCGGTTATACCCCTACGCAACTAAGCGCGCTTTATTTCTAGTTATAACTCCATTTTCGTCGAGCTTGTTCCTAAACACCCATCGGGTGCCGATTACTCGATGGCCTCGCAGAGGAGGGACAAGGTCCCAAACCTCATTTCTTTTAAATTGATTCAACTCCTCTTGCATTGACAAAAGCCAATGGTCATCGAGTAAGACCTCTTTTGAGTTTTTAGGCTCAACTTGCGAAACAAAAGCGGAGTAATAACATAATACTTAGCTTGGAACGAGTTGTGATCTTTTTTCTCCTCAACATGCACTGCTTCAGGTTGATCAGTCCCTTTATCAGTGTCCTTGAGTTTGTCTTCTGAAGATACACCTGCACCATGAAAAGAACTACCTTTTCTGACATTTTTCGGATAAGACTCATCAAAAGTAACATGAACAAACTCTTCAACAGTAAGTAACCTCTTATTGTAAGCCCCTTATTGTAAGCCCTATATGCCTTACTAGACTGAGAGTATCCAAGAAAGATACCTTCGTCGGCCTTGGTATCAAACTTACCAAGTGTCTCTTTTCCATTATTCAACACGAAACACTTACAACCAAAAACATGAAGGTGATATACATTGGGCTTTCCTCCTTTTAAAAGCTCATGCGGTGTCTTATTTAGAATAGGATGAATGAGCACCCTATTCAAAACGTAACAAGTCGTACTTATGGCGTCGGCCCAAAATTATTTTGGAAGTCCACTCTCATTGATCATAGTCCTTCCTAATTCTTCCAAAATTCTATTTATACGTTCCACAACCCCGTTTTGTTGAGGGATACATGGTGTGGAAAAAATATGATCAATCCCATGGCTTTCACAAAATGCTTCAAAAAGATAATTTACAAACTCACCCCCATGATCACTTCTAATTGATATAATGTTTGTGTTCAATTTGTTTTGGGATAACTTGGAAAAAATTTCAAAAGCCGAAAAAGTATCGCTCTTGCTTGCTAAGAAAATAGTCCAGCAAAACCTAGAAAAGTCATCGACTATCACAAAACCATAATAGTTACCACCTAGGCTTTTAATCCTTGATGATCCAAAGAGGTCCATATGGAGGAGCTCAAGGGGTCTCGTAGTTGAAACAATGTTCTTAGATTTAAACGAGATCCTTGTTTGCTTCCCCATTTGACACGCATCACACAAGTGATCCTTTGTGAATTTGATTTTGGGTAAGCTGATTACTAGGTCTTTAGAAACTATTTTATCAAGCAAATCAAAATTGACATGCGTCAACCGTCTATGCCACAACCATGAATCTTCATTCATGGTGACTAGACACTTGTCGCTACTCAGCGATACCTCATTCAAGTCTAGCATATAGACGTTATTGACCCTCAAGCCATTAAACACATCCTTTTTATAACTATTTTCAATTATGCAACAATCCTTTGAAAAAGGTACTTTATAGTCCTTGTCACATAATTGACTAATGCTTAAAAGGTTATGTTTAAAGCCCTCAACAAGAAGCACATCAGAGATAGTAGTAGATGAGGGGTTACCTACACTGCCTTTGCCAAGTATTTGTCTCTTGTTGTTGTCTCCGTAGGTAACAAATCCCTTTTTCTTCGCCACAAAGTCGATGAAAAGAGATATGTCTCCTGTCATATGTCTTGAGCAACCACTATCTTGAACCCATCTTCTTTCTGTGGTCTCAAGACGTTGTACCTACATAGTCAATCAAGGGAAATAGGTACCCAATTCTTATTGGGTCCTTGGTTGTGCGTGAAAACAGGATTGCATTTGGGCAACCATTGATAAACGCCTTTAGGAACCAAAAACCTCCTAAAGTGACACTTAGCAATGGTATGACCCCTTTTGCAACAATACAAGCAAGTAAGGTACACATGAGAATCACTTTTGATAGGTTGATTTCTAATCACATAAGTATATTTTTGATATGGATTAATCATGCTTTTCTTAAAGTGTGATTTATCAATAGCAAAAGTCATTTTTGGTTCTAGAGCCTTGTCAAGATTGGCCTTAAGAGTTCTAACCTCTTTTTACCAAATGTGACAAGTATCGCAACCAAAATTTAACCACTTACTTTTGTCTTCCACAACATCTACCTTTGTTACTTCCACCATGGAATTTTTGAGAGCCTCTAATTCCTTTTCGGAATTGGAGATCTTTTGCTCCAAATGAGAAAATATTTGTTTATTTGAAGCTAACCGTTTAAAGGCTTCCTTGGCCTCATGGTGTAGAGTATCAAACGCATGTTGTAGTTCAGAATAAGACATTGAATTAGAGTTATCGTACTTAGAGTGTCTTACCTTTTTGTTCTTTTTCTTTTGGTGAGCGGAAAGGCAAAGGTTGACGGATTCTCCTTCGTCACTTGAACTTTCAGCACGAGATGATTCACTATCGCTTTCCCAAGCAATATAGGCTCTTCTAGGTTTAGATTGTTTCTTCCCTTGATGACTTTTGTCCTTCTTAAACAATGGACAGTCCGACTTATAGTGGCCGACTTTTCCACAGTTATAGCAAAACCCTTAGGTTTTTCACTCTTTTTGTCTTCATTCTTGGAAGACCTTGATTGTTTACGAAAGTTGACAAGGTTTTTCTCCGAATGTTGAATACAATTTTTCTTGATATAGCGATTGTATCGCTTCATAAATAATCCCATGTCTTCATTCGAATCCTCTTCCTCGTCATCACTAGATTCACTCTCGCTTAGCTCATATGCGGAGGACTTTAAACTAGAAGTCTTTAGAGCTATCGGCTTCTTTTCCGCTTCTTTAGTCTTGTTCTTTTCCTTCTTCTCTCTTTTCTCAAATTGGTCTAAGCTTATGAGCATTTGCTCATGTTCCTCGAGCTTCCAAAATAATGTTGTCATGCCTAACGTCATTAGGTCGTTGGCTTCTTTTATGGGGGTCACCTTCGGTTGCCAATCCCTAGTAAGACACCTCAAGATTTTGTTAATAGCAATGTCATTGGAAATAGGCCTACCAAGTGAGTTAAGTCTATTGATTAAATGAGTGAACCTCTTTAGCATGTCGGCAATGGTTTCCCCTTGCTTCATGTGAAAGAGGTCGAACTCTTGAGTAAATGTATTGATTCTAGCTAGCTTGACGTTGTTAGTACCCTCATGTGCAACTTGTAACGCGTCCCACATAGCTTTAGCACTCGTACAATGTGAAACTTTGTAATACTCGTCAACTCCCAATAAAGAGATCAGAATATTTCTAGCCTTCCAATCGTAGTTGTACTTTTTCTCGTCTTCTTCATTTCATTGTGCTTCAGGCTTAGGTACTACCACGTTATTCGCATTGGTCATGGTTATTTCCATTGGACCATTTTGTATAACGCTCCATACCTTCCTATCAATAGATCTGATGTGAACACGCATACAATCATTCCAGTAACTATAATCCTCACCATTAAAAACAGGTGCTCTATTATAAGCCCCTTTCGATCGTTTGCCATTTTCTAAAAAGTTATACTTAAAGCACTAGAATTAACCGGTGCTCCTGATACCACTTGTTTGACGAAGGCAATTGATCTAGAAGGGGGGTTGAATAGATCACTTCTTTTTAAATGCGAGTCGGCCTGAAAATTTGTTTTTAAAAATATTTTGCGGAAGCGGCCGAGGAAAATTTGTCTACACGAACCGAGTTACTGAGAGAATCGAATATACGTAAGCCAAATGGAACGAAAGACTTGAAGAGAAAAATAAAATCGCAACTTAACAATTAATCAATTTTCCAAAAGAACTTAATATGGTGCAATCTCCAATGAGCAGTCAAAAATTAAACCAAACTTGACAATATATCAAACACCTTGTAAGCGTTCAATTTATCGAGCACTTGGAGTGCATAAAACTCCAAGCTAAGCCTTCAATAATAGTTGATGCAGAATTTTCACTAAGCATAATCCAAAATGATTGTGCAGTGGTTTTCAAATTTATTTTTCTGAACTAAACTATACCAGAATTTTTCGATCAATTGAACAATCACAAGCATAAACAGTTCGAAATATAAATGAGATAGTGTCATACCCCAAATTTGTCCTACCTGTGTATAGCTTTCATCTGTACATCCATCCACTAGCTATTATTCAAAAATAAAAAAAGGGTGTTGTTTCTGCTTGAGGTGTTATTGAGTTGAATTGTATTTCAGGCAAGATAGTGTTTCATGGTCAAGTCAGGGGCGTATGGTTTTAACCTAATTTGTCTATCAGACCAATTTTGTTTCAAGATCAAAATTTGAGTGTGGTAAATTCAGGTGATGTGTCTGAGTTTCTAATTAGGTCTTGCGTCAATTCAAGCCACTTGGTGTCGGGGCCGAGTTGTCAAGTTGTCAAGTTCATAGTGCTTCATGGTCTATTTTATTTTTCAATTAGTGTTCTAGATGGATTTATTATGTAAGTTATATATAAGCCTAAGAGGGGGGGTGAATTAGGTTCTTAGAATATTATCCCAATTTTTGACGATTTTTTATCTTTACTTTCCTAGAGATTTCTAAGTGATAAATTGGTAAATGCGGAAAGTAAATGAACACCGAGACGTATAGTGGTTCCCCTCACACGTCGAGAGTACTCCACTCCCCTTTCAACTTGAAAGAGAATTTCACTAAATGTTAGATTCCTAGACAAGACAAAACTATGTCTCTCTATACTACTCTAACAACCAAGAACAACCCTCTTGGATTTACAAATGCTTAAAGTCTAATCGAGAACAAATCTCTCACAAATGGACCTCTTGTATCCACTAATCCGGATCACAAGGAAAAACCTTACAAACTTATCTTTAACAATCCTAAAAATAAGTTGTAATCAAAATAACAAAAAATCTTAATTTTGTATATGTGTAGAAATTTTGGATCTTCAATATATCAATCTAGAGATTGATCTTCTTCTTTGTAGAAATCACTCTAAGAATGTTATACAAGTTTTCAACACAATGAGGATGAAACAAATGCAATATATATGAAAGTTTCTTGTGCAAAAGTTTCACTTATTGATAGAACATTTTGATAAAAATGTAAGAATAGAGAAGAATGATTGTTTGAAAATTATAGCAAAGAAGGTGAGTTTAAAATCTGACAATTTTTATGTTTTTATAATGGTTAAACACCTCTACAAACAGCTATAATTGATTAAGGGATGCCATGGTTCGTATGGAAAAGGTTTGATGAAGAAGCATGAAGAGATGTAATTATTTTTGAATTCTGATCAGCGGTAACCGGTTAAAACTCTGTCAGTAACCGGTTACTTCATGCAACGTTTAAATAATTTTTGAAAAAATGCCCAGAGTAACCGGTTAACATACTGTCAGTAACCGGTTACTTGAAGTCAATTTTGAGAAAAAAGTTTAGAAACAGAACTGCAACAATCTTTTGATACTTAAAATATTTTCCAATGATCATGACATAAATAAAGACTAGTTTGAACACTTGTATGTACATTGCTAATGAGTAATTGATTATACCTTTCATCAATCCTTGAGAGTTCTTCAATACTTGAACCAACACACAATTTTGTTCAATTCTACAATGTAGCTTCAAAGTCCTTGATCCAATTCCATTTTAAGCAAGCATAGTAAATGACATAACCAATGTTGTCTTCATCAAAATTCTTGAGAAGCCATGTCTTCACATTCTCCCCCTTTTTGATGATGACAACCTAATATTTGAAGATTAATTCCACCATTGTTTCTCTAACCACATGAAAGCCCCCCCTTAGATGATGCTCCCCCTAGATCCAATGTTCTTAGGAATGTTTGAAAGCTTCTAAAATATTCTGCATAATTTTTTAGAGAAACCATACAACATAATATAATCTTCTCCCCCTTTGTCATTACCAAAAAGGAAAGGGAAAAAGACTTTGGGACAAGATATCACACGTTGTATGAACAAACGCTAGAGATGATGAAAAACTACTAACACACATAAATAGATGAGTACAAACGATAACATAATACTTAAATAGATTAACCAAAGAAAGTACCAACTTAATAACCAAGTACAACCAACACAAAATAACTTAGCAAGTTTTAGACATAAAACATAATGAACTAAACTTAAAACAAAACATAAAAACAAGAACAATTAATCACTTCCAGAATATTCCTCCATTTCCTCATCATCATCTCCTTCTCCTTCCTCTTCACCATCATCATTTCCTCTTTCTTCTTCATGAGAGGCTTGGTTGCGGAACATGGACCGGAATAGCTTCTTGAGGGACTTTATGCCACGGGTGGTTTGTTGATCGTTTTGGGTCATTGTTGTCTTTAAGCTCTGAATTTCATTGTATAGAAATTCATTTGTAAACCCTCCTTCCGGAGCAACAGTCGGGGCAGCCGCTTCATCTTTGTAACGGTATGTTCCATTAGGTGCCACAATAATGCCGGTGTTTTTAGTAACCGTTGTAGCATTGATTTCACACGCCCTAGCAGTCATTTGATTTTGTGGCTCCCTTTTGAGCAAAAGCTTGTTATATTCCAGAATCTTTGACACAATTCTCGCATATGGTAACCCGCCAGAAAGAGATAGTTGATGTTCCATGTGGTGAAAAATCACATAAGCCCAATGGATTTTCAGACCCATTTTCATTGCCCTAATGAGTTATACTTCTAGCTCACTTACTTGAGCGTGATTGGAGTGCTTGGGAACCAAAATGTATGCCAAAATATAGTGTAGCATACGGTCACTAATAGTAAAAAAAGCAGCATATTTGATAACCCGTCCAGCATTTGCCGGTTGTTTGGCAAGGAGTTCATCATACGTTCCTCTAGATATTTCCACAAAATATGCCAAGCTATCAAAATCTTTCCAAGTCCTAGAGTTTGGTAAAATGCCTCGACGAAGTTCCTCACCATTATATGGAACACCCAAACATTTTCCTAGGTCTTCTAAATCCATTGAAATTTCCTTATCCTTAACAGTGGCAGTAAGCAAAGGTTCATCTAACTCATCTTTTCCAAAGGTGACAGTATGGTAAAATTCCCTAATAAGGTCTGGGTAATAAGGTCCAACATCACAGACTAAATCCTTAACACCAGAATCTTTCAACAATACTTCAAAGGTAAAACTATGATTCGGAAAAGCTGAGAAATTTACATATTTTACCTGCATTAGAGTTCGGGTTCTGACATTGAAATCCATTCTTTGAAGTTTCACAGGTTGCATGTGGTGTTCTTCAACAGAGTCAGAACTTTCTCCCATTTTCTTCTTTCCCTTATCTTTTCTTGAAGGAGCCATAGAAGCTTTGAATTTCTTTTGGAGGCTGAGATTTTTAGGGTTTGGAGATGAAATCCGAAAAAAGACTAGAGAGAGGTATTTAGAGGAAATATAGTAGAGTGGGGTTTTAATTTCTTTGAATGGAGATGAGGTTGGAAAGAGTGGAAGAATGAGTGGAGGAATTAGGTTGAATGCATTTTATGACTATTAGAAGCACTTTGACCAACATATAAGACTAAAAATAAATAATAGAACATAAAAAACACGTAACATTTAATGAATTTTTTTTTCAGAAAATAGCAGTGGTAACCGGTTACTTACAAAATGTTAACCGGATACTGCGTGTGAAAAATAATATTCTAGGAAAAAATGCAAAGGGTAACCGGTTACTTACCGTTTGTTAACCGGTTACTCTGGCAAAACTTCTAAAAACAGTGGCTTTGCAACGTATAACTCAGGATGTTTTCCCAAAATATTAAAGTTTGACATGTTAATAGACATAGAAAGGCGAATTTGAGAGAAAAAATAACGTTCATAAAAATAGATTAAGTAATTGTAAAAACTAGAAATAGTAATTTTTTAACATAAAGCAAGCTGTAACTAATACTCGAAATATTTAAAACAATAAACTTTTGTGTACCTTGGCTTTATTTGAATGTGAAATGAAGAAATATTGAAGAGTTATAGATCACCTTCATCTAAAATGCCAAGTTCTCGATGAATCTTGAAAAATTGTTCTTTTGCGAGCGGTTTTGTGAAAATGTCCGCTAGTTGATTATGTGTATCCACAAATGTGACTTCGACATCTCCTTTAAGCACATGATCAAGTAGAAAATGATGTCAAATGTCTATGTGCTTGGTTCTTGAGTGCATGACGGGATTCTTTGTAATATTGATTGCACTTGTGTTGTCACATTGAAGTGGTATGCATCCAAGATTGATTCCATAGTCACTTAATTGTTGCTTTAGCCAAAGATTTTGAGCACAACAACTACCCGCTGCTATGTATTCTGCTTCAGCCGTACTAAGAGCAACACACGCTTGTTTCTTACAGGACCATGAAACTAAGGCATTTCCTAAAATGTGACATGTTCCACTCGTGCTTTTTCTATCAGTTTTGGAACCTGCATAATCCGCGTCAGAATAACCAACTAAATTACACATACTACCTTTTGGATACCATAGACCAACGTTCGTCGTTCCCTTGAGATACTTCATGATTATTTTCACAGCGGTGAGATGTGGCTCCTTTGGATTTGCTTGAAAACGAGCACATAAACACACACTAAACATAATGTCAGGACAGCTTGCCGTCAAATATAATAAAGAACCAATCATACCTCGATACTTCGTCATATCAATGGAAGCGCCCGATTCATCTTGATCAACATAGGTTCCGGATCCCATTGGTGTAGCCATAGCCTTGCAACTATCCATGTCGAATCTTTTCAACAATTCTTTGCAATACTTGGATTGGTTGATGAATATACCGTCCTTTAGTTGTTTGATATGAAGTCCAAGGAAGTAATTCATTTTTCCCATCATTGACATTTCAAACTCTCCTTGCATCATCAATGAGAATTCTTTACAAAGATCTTCATTCGTTGAACCGAATATGATGTCGTCAACATAGACTTGAACTAACAAAGTATTAACTTTTGCTTTCTTAATGAACAATGTCTTGTCAACCTTGCCTTTTACAAATCCCTTTTCACAAAGAAGATTGCTAAGACGATCATACCATGCTCTTGGTGCTTGCTTTAAGCCATAAAGAGCTTTCTTTAATTTGAAGACATGTGAAGGATTCTTGAAGTCTTCAAATCCCGGGGGTTGTTTGACATAGACTTCTTCATTGATGTAGCCATTCAAGAATGCGCTTTTGACGTCCATTTGATAAAGCTGAAAATTTAATGAACATGCATAAGCAAGTAATAAACGGATAGCTTCTAACCTTGCAACCGGAGCAAATGCTTCCTCAAAATCAATGCCTTCTTCTTGATTGTAACCTTGAGCCACCAATATTGCCTTGTTTCGAATTATTATCCCATTCTCATCAAGTTTGTTTTTAAACACCCATTTGGTACCGATGATGTGCTTATTACTTGGTCTAGGAACAAGTTCCCAAACTTGATTCCTTTCGAATTGGTTTAACTCTTCTTGCATAGCAATAATCCAATGATCGTCACTTAAGGCTTCACCAACTTTGGAAGGTTCAATTTGTGAGACAAACGCCATATTTAAGCAAGCATCTTTAAGATTTAATCTTGTTGCTACACCTTGACTAATATCACCAATAACTTTGTCAATCGGATGATCTCTATGAGTCCTCCATTCTTTAGGTAGATCATTTAAATTTGTCTCTTGTTGAATCGGTTCTTCTTGGAGTTCCTCTTGATTCTATCTTGAAGTTTCTTCTTGGGGAACTTCTACAATTTCATTATCATCATCACACAAAACAATATCCTCCTTGGAGGGGTTAGATTCATCAAACTTAACATGCATAGATTCTTCAATTGTTAAAGTTCTTTTATTATAAATTCTATAAGCCTTACTTGTAAGTGAATAACCAAGAAATATACCTTCATCCGATTTTTTATCGAACTTACCAAGATTGTCTTTATCATTGTTTAAGACAAAACATCTGCATCCAAAAATGTGAAAGTAAGCAATGTTTGGTTTCCTCCCTTTGAAAAGTTCATAGGGGGTCTTCTTTAGAATAGGTCTAATGTTAACACGATTACTTACAAAACATTCCGTGCTCACCGCATCCGCCCAAAAGTATTTTGGAAGATTTGAATCGCTAAGCATTGTTCTTGCAAGTTCCACCAATGACCTATTCTTTCTCTCCACCACACCATTTTGTTGAGGAGTCCTTGGTGCTGAGAAGTTGTGAGATATTCCATGTTCTTCACAAAATTCTTCAAAGGAAGCATTTTGGAATTCTCCACCATGGTCGCTTCTTATGGAGGCAATTGAAAGTGACTTCTCATTTTGAATTTGCTTTGCATATTTCTTGAATGCCTTAAATGCATCACTTTTCTGCACTAAAAAGAAAGTCCAAGTATATCTAGAGAAATCATCAACAATAACTAAAGCATATACATTACCTCTGAAGTTTCTTGTTCTTGATGGACCAAATAAGTCCATATGCAACAATTGTAGTGGCCTTGAAGTGGACACCACATCTTTAGATTTGAAAGTTGACTTGGTTTGTTTCCCCTTTTGACATGCATCACACAACTTATCTTTGGCATATTTTATCTTTGGTAATCCAATAACTAAGTCATGCTTAATTAATTTATTCAAATGCTCCATGTGAATGCGAGCAATCCTTTTGTGCCAAAGCCATGAATCATTATTACTTGCCATAAGACATTTAACCTTCAAAGAAGTGTCATCAAGGGAAATCATAAAAATATTGTTAATTCTATTACCTTTAAGCATTACCTCATTAGTGACTTCGTCTTCTATCAAACATTCATCTTTAGTGAACTTGATTTTGAATCCTTTGTCATAAAGTTGGCTTATGCTAATAAGATTATGCTTTAAGCCTTCAACATAAAGCACATCTTCAATTGTTGTGAAAGGTGGTGAACCAACATTGCCTACGCCAAGAATCTTTCCTTTATTGTTATCTCCATAAGTAACATAACCCTTGGCTTTAAGCACTAGACTTGAAAATTTGTTTATATCTCCGGTCATATGCTTCGAACAACCACTATCAAGATACCATAGATTAGAAGTGGTCTTCAAGCACACCTACAAAACAAGTTAAGTTTTGTTAGGTACCCAAATAGCCTTGGGTCCTTCATAATTAGTACCTTTCTTTACCCACACATAATTCCCACTTGCAACACTAAAGTTTCTTACATAGCAAGCATTAGGTGTATGGCCAATAATACCACAATAAAAACAAGTAGGAACAAAATTACTTTTATATCTAGGAACATATGATTTCTTTTTAGGAAATCTCTTCTTAATGGGAGTTCTTTTCTTTTTAGGATACGGATGCACATTTTTAGGTTTGTTCACTTTCTCCTTAGAAGTTTGGTCACTAGCCTTAACAAAGATTGTTTTACTAGAACTTGGTTTAGAAAATTTAGAGTAACCAAGTCCACTTTTATCATTTGAATATCTTTGTTGACTAAGGACCGCTTCTAAACCAATTTAACCTTTGTCATATCTTTCTAAGACTCTTTTTAATTGAACAATTTGGAATGAAAGTGACTCACAATTTTTACACACCAACTCTTGTTTTTCTTCACTTGCTCTCTTTTGTTTTTCAACTTTTGACTCTTTTTCCATAACATCGACTTTTTCTTCTAAAGATGCTATTTGTCTTTTTTGTGAAGAAATTGTTTTACATAAGACCTTACATTCATTTAAGAGTTCATTTATGGCTTCTTGTGCATCATTATCATAAAGAGAAAATTTAGTACTAACCTCGTCATTTTCATCTACGGAGTTATGTGTAGCCATAAATGCTAGTTTTGCACTTTCATCGCTCTCCGAATCGGATGATGAACTAATTTCGTTGTCTTCCCATGCAATGTATGCCTTCTTATTTATTAATTCCTTCTTGCCTTTAAAACTTCCTTTCTTTTCAAGTTGTGGACATTCGGGTTTTATATGACCTTGCTTCCCACATTCATAACATGTAATGTCTTGAGATGAAGTTGAAGTATCCTTTTTCTTAAATTGTTTCTTCCTTTTAGCATAAAAGGACTTATCTTTATTTCCAAAGAATTTTCCAAGTCTTTTTACTAGAAGCATGAAATTTTCGTCTTCCTCCGATGAGTCGTCATTTTGTTTTCCTTTTGTATCTACCTTTAAAGCAATACCCTTGGACTTCTTGTCTTGAAGTTCATGTTTTTCAAGTTGTCCAAGTTCTAACTCATGTTCTTGAAGTTTTCCAAATAGAGACGCGGAAGTCATCGTAGAGAGGCTTTTCTTTTCCGATATTGCCGTTACTTTTGGTTGCCATTCTCTTGTCAAAGATCATAGAATTTTGAGATTTAGTTCATCATTTGAGAATGTTTTACCAAGTGCTATTAAGTGGTTAGTCAAATGAACAAATCTTTTCTGTAATGCAACAATGGTTTCTCCGGGCTGCATTCGGAACATTTCATATTCTTGACTTAATGTGTTTAATCTGGATCTTTTAACTTCAGTCGTTCCTTCATGTGTTTCTACCAAAGTATCTCATATTTCTTTAGCAGATTTACATTGTGAAACTCGGAAAAATTCATCCATACTTAATGCACTTTGAAGAATATTAATAGCTTTCTTTTCATCGAGCACTTTCTTTCTATCATCTTCATTATAAGCAGTTTTAATCTTTGGAGTTGCAATATTGTTTACAACACTCATTGGTTGGTGTGGACCATTTTCAACAGTTTCCCATATACCTTCTCCTTATGCTTCAAGATGTGCTCTCATACGAATCTTCCAAAAATCAAAATACTCTCCAGAGAAAAGTGGGGGCTTTTTACTACTTCCACCATCTTTGAAAACCGGGTTCGTGCTTGCGGAAGCCATGCTGGATCTTGTCGGAACAGGTTACCTAACCTGCTCTGATGCCAATTGTAAGTTATATGTGAGCCTAAGAGGGGGGGTGAATTAGGTTCTTAGAATATTATCCCGATTTTTGATGATTTTTTATCTTTACTTTCCTAGAGATTTCTAAGTGATGAATTGGTAAATGCGGAAAGTAAATGAACATCGAGATGTATAGTGGTTCCCCTCACACGTCGAGAGTACTCCACTCCCCTTTCAACTTGAAAGAGAATTTCACTAAATGTTAGATTCCTAGACAAGACAAAACTATGTCTCTCTATACTACTCTAACAACCAAGAACAACCCTCTTGGATTTACAAATGCTTAAAGTCCAATCAAGAACAAATCTCTCACAAATGGACCTCTTGTATCCACAATCCGGATCACAAGGAAAAACCTTACAAACTTATCTTTAACAATCCAAAAAATAAGTTGTAATCAAAATAACAAAAAATCTGAATTTTGTATATGTGTAGAAATTTTGGATCTTCAATATATCAATCTAGAGATTGATCTTCTTCTTTGTAGCAATCACTCTAAGAATGTTATACAAGTTTTCAACACAATGAGGATGAAACAAATGCAATATATATGAAAGTTTCTTGTGCAAAAGTTTCACTTTAGAAAAGATTGATAGAACACTTTGATAAAAATGCAAGAATAGAGCAGAATGATTGTTTGAAAATTTTAGCAAAGAAGGTGAGTTTAAAATCTGACAATTTTTATGTTTTTATAACGCTTAAACACCTCTACAAACAGCTATAATTGATTAAGGGGTGCCATGGTTCGTAAGGAAAAGGTTTGATGAAGAAGCATGAAGAGATGTAATTATTTTTGAATTCTGATCAGCGGTAACCGGTTAACACTCTGTCAGTAACCGGTTACTTCATGCAACATTTAAATAATTTTTGAAAAAATGCCCAGAGTAACCGGTTAACATACTGTCAGTAATCGGTTACTTGAAGTCAGTTTTGAGAAAAAAGTTTAGAAACAGAACTGCAACAATCTTTTGACACTTAAAATATTTTCCAATGATCATGACATAAATAAAGACTAGTTTGAACACTTGTATGCACATTGCTAATGAGTAATTGATTATACCTTTTATCAATCCTTGAGAGTTCTTCAATACTTGAACCAATGCACAATTTTGTTCAATTCTACAATGTAGCTTCAAAGTCCTTGATCCAATTCCATTTTAAGCAAGCATAGTAAATGACATAACCAATGTTGTCTTCATCAAAATTCTTGAGAAGCCATGTCTTCACATATTAGAGGTGTGTATGTGCATTTTGGGTTCATTTATCAATTCTAAAGCCCATTTCTTAAAACCATATCCATTATCCATTAACCTTTCTTTTGATCCATAAATCTATAATCCATTTATGTCCATAACCATTTTTAATTATCTTTCTTTTTTTAACCAATTTCCACATTTCAAAATTCAATTCCAAATGACCATTCCTAAATCCATTTTCTTTCCATTTGATTCATTACACATTATCCATTAAGCAATTTTATTAATCATAATTACAAATATTCAATTCCATTTTTCTTACCAATAATATCCAATATCATTATCATTTTTCAACAAAAGTCACAAAAAAAAGCCATTGTCCATTACCAAAAGTCTATTGTTCCAAAATATATAACAAAAATCCACTTGGACCATATGAAAGTATCTTCAACCGTGCCTCATTTTCCAACAAGTTAATCAAAACCAATTTGTCTCTCCTAAGTTGTTTGACATGATCCATATTACCACTTCCATATGTATCAACCACCACGCATCACACAGTTATCTGGAGTGAATAAAAATGGTCCCACCTCATCAATGCACAGCTGCTATTCACGCAACAAAATGAGATGCATTACCACAACGTGAGCTTTTTGCAGCCAACAAGACTGCTGCAGTATCCAATTCGTACATCAGGCTGCTACTCCCACATATTGCCACAACTTGCAACCAAATTCATCAAATAAACCTGCAGCTTTCCCAAATGAAACGCACACACTAGCCACAACAACATCATGGTTCTCAAGAACCAAAAGCCACTCCAAACAAACTGTACGACCAAAATTCACACCAACCTGTACAAAAACACGCATTAGTGCACCCACTCTGAAAAACCAAAAACGAATTCCACAACCGACACTAACTTACTAACGCATTGTGCGATTCCACCCGCAACAAGTATTTCTAAAACGAACAAACTCTTTAACCCGTACACAAAACGCAGCAAGGAATTCCTCCCATTTAATTCCCTATAATACCCTCTTCAACTCCTATAAAACCAACCCTTTTTCACTCTCATGAGGAGCCCTAGCCGCCAATGCTCTGCCAGAAATTCTTCTCCAAATCTCCTTTCAAACACACCGATAAACAAACCTTTCTCTACAACCCCAAATCTCCACCAACATCAACAACCCTTCACATCCAAAACTTCCTTCAAATCAACCACATCACCAATCCATAACCTGAACCAACAACACCAAACGAAATCCATTCCACAAATCGTTCACCTGTTTCTCAACCTCAACCTTCAACAAACTAACACACCAAAAACAACCTCCTTGAAACCCCTCAAAACCATATCGAACCTAAACCCAGAAACATCTTCAAATCCTTAACAACCTTCTTCACCCACATATCATTTCTTCAACCCGAAAACATCAAACCCAGAACACATAAACACACTCAGAAACAGAAATAAGATGAAGGAGAAGAGAGGTTGAGGAACAAGTGACCAAAATCAAAACCAACTTCAGCAAACCTGAATCGAATCGCGAGGGAAGAAAAGCAAACGAGATTAGGAGAGATCGAGACCGTACGCAAAGGAAAAGGTTGAACATGCTGATTTCGTTGCCGTTGACTTTGTTGTTGTCAATTTGTTCTTGGAAACGCGATGACGGTGATAAAGCTCCGAGCGTTTTTCTTGTGTTTTTCCTTCGTTGACTTTGTACCCTGTTCATATTGATGCATCGTGTTGTTGCTCTGTTTTGAAATAAGTTTTTTATAACTTTGATTTTGTTTTTAATCAGAAGAATAGTGGGTCTTTGACCCACATTCATTATCCACCACCTTCATTGCCTTTAACCGTGTATTCTTTTAGCCCTATTGTTCGTTTGAGATGATGGGCTTCTTAAAGCCCATGTGATTCGCTTCATGTTCATACTCTGTCCATTTCTATTCCACACCCCTCCGTTTTTTTATTATTCTTTTCTTTAAAAAATTTAATATCATATTCTATTTTGTCTTTTTTTTAGATTTTAAAAGTTTTTTTGAGATGTTGAGAATTTTTTATTATTTTGTATGATTTCTCTTTGATTTTCTAATTTCGATTTGGGCCAATGATGTCAAAAACATCTTGATATTGGGTGATTTTTTTAAAATCGGTACCAAATCTTGATTTATATGAGGCCTACCACCTATTTATTTTTATCTCGATTTATTTTTTTTTTTTATTCATTTTTGGGTCAATGAAAACCAAATATCAATGATTTATCGATTTTTCGATTAAATCTTGATAAAGGTGAGACCTTTATTCTTTTTCCTACCTTTCTCGATTTTATTTCATTTTTATTATCTTTTTCATTATTTTTCTTATTATCGGTCAATGAAAGTCAAATACCAAAGATCTTTCTTAGTTTTTTTTTTCGATCTAATTTTTATCTCCATTTAATTTTCGTATATTCTTTTATTTGGTCAATGAAAGTCAAATATTAAATATTGTCGATTTCTCGATTAAGTCTTGATTAAGACGAGACCGATTTTATTTCTATTTCGATTTTATTTTTTATTATCTTATGTCTTTTCATTTTTGGTCCATGAAAGTCAAAAATCGTTGATTATCGATTTCTCGATTAAATTCGATTAAGACGAGACCAACTTTATTTTTATGTCGATATTATATCTTGCCAATATTATCTTGATTATTATTGTTCATATTCTTATCATATTATTCATATCATATTCATATCTTATTCATCTAACCATTTTCTTTGTTTATACGCTTAATCAAAACATACTAAAATTATCGAAACGCCTAAGCACTTAATTTTCGATTAAAATACTTAACACACCTATTCAAATCATTTTCATAATTAAATCGCGAAAGAACAGAATTCTTGAGGTCTAGCACTTCTTGGGTTCTTGAGTGACCGCTATTGAGGCGCACGCCTTAGGTGGTGATCATTCGACCTTTCGCTCCTAAAACACTCGTCTTAACTATTTGGACAAAGAAATTCCATTGGAGTCTAGCATTCCACGTGGTACTTTCATCGTCCAACAAACAATATTTCATATATCAATCGAATGAAAAAGGTGTCGTTGGGATCTAGCATCCCAATAATGCCCCGATTAATTGGTTGCGAGGCCGACGTCTTGTTTATCGAATAATCGTCATTCTCCCTAAAACATTTAGCAAACCAAATCATTTTCAAACCAATACTCGATTCGTCGTCGAGCTACTTCTCGAAACATTCTCGTAAGACGAGCGCCTTTTGCCTCGACATCAAACGCACACTTGCACATCTCGAGGTTTCGTTACTAGGAGCACCCCTGGGGACTAGTATCAATCCTCACCTCTTGTCGCAACCCAATTCGACCCAATCTTTTTTCCAAACGCTTTCTTAATCAACTTACAAAAGGAGGAGATTCTTGGAGTCTAGCATTCCTTGGGTCTTCGAATGAATGGCTCTCGAGGCGCGCCCTTGGGTTGTTGTTCATTCCCCCTTTCGTCTTAAAACACTTAATCTTTATCGAACATTTTTGCAATCAATCACGAAAGAACTGAGTTCTTGGAACCTCGCATTCCTTGGATTCTTTAGTGACTGCTCTCGAGGCATGCCCCTTGGGTTGTTTGTCATTCAATCTTTCGTCTCCTAAAACACTAACCCCATTCTTTTCGTGGGCGTACCACGAACTACGACTGCTCTGATTCTTTACTCTCGTCCGAGTAAAGATACGTAGGCACAAGATTGCAATGATCTTGGCGAGCTACCTTCCCTCAACGGACGTGATCGAACTAAGAGGTTCCCGTTGAGTACAACGGACGTGAGGGGGTGCGCGTACCTTCCCCTCACGTAACCAACTCCCGAACCCGGAATGTGGTTGCGACGACCATGTTCTTATCTTTCTCTTTAAAGGTTTTCTCGATATTTTCCTTTCCCTCTTTTGGGATAAATAAAGTTCGGTGGCGACTCTGTCGAACCGTTTTCTGCGCCTTTCACGCGAGGGTCGTGTCTTCGATTAAGCGATTTTTTCGAGGTACGACAGTTGGCGACTCTGCTGGGGACCAATTGCTCATGCAAGAGAGAATCGAGCCTAACTTAGTGCGATTTATGAGGAGTGTTATCTTTCTTTGCTTATTTTCTTCTCGTTTACGTATTTGTCCTCTTATTGCTTTCCCTTATGCTCATTATCATTCTTGGCTATTGGATCATGGGTTGATATCATGAGTAAAGCTCTACACCCGAGCTTTGGTAAAAGTATAGGGAACACATAGTTTAGAATTGGATGTCGAGTAGTGTTAGTCCCCAAGGACTCGCTCCTTGCGTACCTAGCATGAAAGCTCCCCTAGAGTAGACCTTTTCGTAGATCTTGTTGTAACACAGCTAGCCTGTTGCACGACTTGATTCATGAAGGGTTCGTGACTCTAGGAACCACTCCTAGAACCAAGTTCTATATTGGTGGTCGTGTAGTGTTAGTCTCCAAGGACTCGCTCCTTGTGCGCCTAGCATGAAGACCCCATTCAGGGGAGGCCTTGTCGTCATTCTCGTCGTAATGCAGCTAGCCTGTCGCGTGACGTTGATGCGATTAGTGTCCGTAATCCTGGGAACCTTATCCATCAACGTAGAAACCATCCCGTGAGTGGATTTATGGTAAATCAAGTTGATTCCTCGACACCGGTACGCAAATCGAGCCAATACTAGATGTATAATGGAGCAGATTCAACAAGAGCAAGCCGCCTTTAGAGAAGAGTTGGATTCTATCAAGGGAAAGATTGACCAGATTCTCGAAGCCATCATGATGGCCAGAAAAGAAGAAGAACTGCGTGAAGCCACTGCTGCCAACAACATTGTGCCTGTTCAAGCATCTACCTCAAGGCTCTCAGTTCCTGTTCCCAACCCTATCAATTATGGGATACCAATGAACTTCACTTCTGCCGCTGAAGGAGCCACTTCTCAACCACTTCCAACATCTGGAGTTACTGTTGGAGCTATTCCGCAAGCCCAACCTGTTGTCACTCAGATTCATATTCCACATGCTGAAGAACATCTGCTAGATCAGTATGATGAAGTTCAAAATTATCATGCTGCTATCCCCATTACTGCTGCTCAGGATTCTGAAGCTATCAAGATGTGTCGTGATCTAGCTGAAAAAACTCCGAGTCATGCAGGGGCGCAACTCAAAATCACTAAATGCTCTGGAAATGTGCTTGGTGCTAGATGTTGTCATTCCTCCCAAGTTCAAGGTATAGGAATTCCCGAAGTACAAAGGCCTCAGTTGCCCACACATTCATCTGAAAACGTACTGCCGCAAGATGGATACCTATGCCAAAGACGAAAAGCTGATGATCCATTACTTCCAAGACAGTTTTTCTGGGGCATCTCTTGAGTGGTATATGCAGCTGGAGCGTAGCAATGTGCGCACTTGGGATGATCTAGCTGATGCATTTGTCAAGCAATACAAATACAACACTGACCTTGCTCCAAATCGTACTCAACTTCAGAGTATGGCTCAAAAGGACAACGAATCCTTTAAGGAGTACGTGCAACGCTGGAGAGAGCTAGCTGCAAGAGTGCATCCACCTTTGGTTGACCGTGAACTAATTGACATCTTCATGGGTACTTTGCAAGGCCAGTACTACGAGAAGCTTATTGGTAGTGTTTCTGCTAGATTCTCTGACTTGGTTATCGTCGGTGAGAGAATTGAAGAAGGTTTGAAGAGCGGAAGGATCCAAGGAGGTTCTAGCAGTCAGATTGGAGCTAAGAAGCCTTTCAATGGATACAAGAAAAAAGAGGGAGAAACAAATGCTGTCTCTTCTCAAAAAGGGCAAGCTCCACAAACTCCTCCTCCAATGCCTTTTCAAATTCCCTACTTCCAGTATCCATATGTTGCTGCTGCGCAATATGCACTAATGCCATATAAGCCAGCTGTTCAAGCTGTTCAAGCTCTAATGCCTCAGCAACAGGCTCCTCAACAACAATCCTACAATCAACAAGGGTATCAATATCCTCCTCAACATCAACAACAGAGAGCTGCTCAACAACGTCAGCCTAATCAACAAAGGACAAGGAGGTCTGATAGAGACTTTGATCATCTGCCAACCTCATATTCTCAGATCTTTGCTCAATTGATGGAGAAGAAGGCAATCGCTCTGAGGGACCTAGCTCCTCCAACTGTCATTCCCCCAGATTATGATGCTAATGCTCATTGCGAGTTTCATAAGGGTGCTCCAGGGCATACGATTGAGGACTGCAGAGCTTTCAAACACAAGGTTCAAGACATGATCGACTCAAAGTTTCTCACGTTTAATGGGAGGGCTCCAAACGTTATCAAAAACCCTATGCCGCCGCCAAACTAGTGTCAGCATCAAGTCAAGTCAAGTTCATTCCCCGAAGAAGGTAGTTATGTTGCCATCTCATCATTTACATTCTTGTATTTTTGTCTTTATTTGTTTAAGTACTGTATGCTTTGGACATGGTCGTTTGTATTTGGTTTTCTTAATGTATTGACAATGCATGTTTTGAATCAGTTATGTCGTATTCACTCATTTCTTCCATTTACTGCAAAACACCGACACATTTATCCACGTCACTATCTTTATCAACTGCCATTTAGCAATGATTGGAGGGAGCATGATGACAACGAAATACCCATAATTGCAAAATGTATGCTTTCGGATAGAATCCCACCGATGATGTACAGGCATTGTTTCAACCCCCAAACACTGGAGAGACAAGGAGTTAATCTCTAGTAAACCACTTCGAGCCTAGAAGTAGTAGTTTTCTTCGGATATTCAAACCCTTACACTCAACCTGGGGCGGGTTAGTGTTCAGTTAACTCAATTACGCACTCAAATCACAAAGACAAAATCCCAAAGACATGTCGGTTGTTCATCAATACCCATGACTTGGCAGTCACAACCCTCCAAAAAAAAATCAAAAGCCTGCTAAGTTGAGCACCTCAAAGGAGACTTAGGCAAAAAAAAAAGGCAATCCCGATGGACTCGAAAAGCGAAATCAGTCCATGCAAGAGATAGGGATCAAAAAACAAAAGAGGCCCTCGAATCCTCACCAAAAACAAAATAAGACTCAGTGACCACCAAATCAAAACCAAAGGGTCACTGACACCCATCAAAAACAAAATAAGGTGACTGCCATTTCGAGCCAAACCTTGAATCATCACTCTTACACTGTCAACCCTTTTGGAAGACAAACATGTGTAGAATTAACTGAACGTAGGACTGGAGATCATCACGAAGAAGGGGTGGGTACAAACCAAAATTTGAGCCTTATATCCTTTGTTTCTTAAAAGCGTGAACCAGACTACGTTACAACCCTCGAAAGACCTAATTGAGGCGAGCTTTATTCTGAAAGCATACTATTGCAAGGTTGCGTAAACTGACTCCCCATATTTGCTAATCTTCAGCATTGGTGTCGTTCTCCTTGCTATATCTTTCACACCATCAAAATCAGCACATGTTTGGGCTAATGGTCCATTCGTTTCACTATCACGACACTCCAATAAACAACTCTTTTTCAAAACTTGCATGAGTATTGCATTAAGATTACCATTTGTGAATGTGCAATTTTAACCGCAAATCAGTGCTAGACATTCAGGACAACTCTAACAAGGGGCAATCAAAGAGGAACTTGACTTTTCGACGGTGTTGACCCGAAGCAAGACTCCCTCAAACCCTCAATCTGGGGCAAACCCTTCAACAGCTCAATTAGGGGCAAGCCATCTCAAAGCACATCAAATCTCAACCCCCAAAGATCAGACTACTTCAGAATTGGTTAATCAGGGGCAGACCATTACCATGTTCAGACTGGGGCAAGATCCATTGCAGTAGGCAGATCCCTTTGTATCTTCAAGTTGGTCAAGTAGGCTATCCGGACCATTAAGCACAGAGTTGTGGATCTCTCAGGAGTGAACCCACAATTCATCAACAAGTCATCAAACTTGAGGCCTCAAGAGCATCTTTGTCTGCATCAAACATTGCGTCTTCAATGAACTGAGTGTCGAGGAAATCAATCCCTCCCACCACCCAAAGTCCAATCCGTATTGGCAACTACCAAAAGACCACCACGCTGGCACCTTCACAAACATATCCAATCACCCGTTTGCAATCATACACATCATACGCATCATAAGCATCGCATTCAGAATCATAGACATCATGTGCATCCAAAAAAAAAACCAAATCATACTTCCCCAGCACTTGCATCTCCGCGCATCAGCATTTGCATTGCACATCATTATAAAATCAAGCATTCATACGTGCATGCGTAAGATCCAGGATCAATCTCAAGACTGCAAGACGATCTTCAGCCCAGCCAGGGGCATCTTCTTCAAGTCCGTGGGCGTTCCTCATGAAGTAGTTTCAACCTTTGGTTGATCAAACTCAAAGCAATCTTTTGCCCAGCCAGGGGCATCCCCTTCAAGTTCATGGGCATTCCTCATGAAGTTACTTCAACCTTTTGTTGAAACTGTGATCTCCAAGAAAGTCAGTGGGCGTTCCTCATTGAGCTGTATCTTTGCCTCAACCTTTTGTTGATGTTTTCAAATAAGCATCACTCATCATATCCCCAGCAAACGTGACCTTTTGTCAATTGCCTTACTATCATCCTTTTGGTGATAACCAATCCATGTCATATTAACCTAACCTGCATCCTTTTGGTGTCGGTCCTCGCAAGTGGGAAGTTCTTATCATCCTTTTGGTGGTAGTAGCTTGTATTGATCCGTCATCCTTTTGGTGTCGCCGATCCATGAACCTTTGGCCTGTGTATCATCCTTTTGGTGAATGACAGCCTCTGATATCGTGTTCGCTTACTGTTATCCTTTTGGTAGTAGTAAGTTGTGACCTCATTTCCATCCTTTTGGAGGAAGGGTCTATGCGTGTGTGTGTGTGTGTGCCCTATTATCCTTTTGGTAATAGCAGGCTTTGACCTCATTTTCATCCTTTTGGTGGAAGGGTCTGTGTGTGTGTGTGCCCTATTATCCTTTTGGTAATAGCAGGCTTTGACCTCATTTTCATCCTTTTGGTGGAAGGGTCTGTGTGTGTGTGCCCTATTATCCTTTTGGTAATAGCAGGCTTTGACCTCATTTTCCATCCTTTTGGTGGAATGGTCTCTGTGTGTGTTTGTGCCCTATTATCCTTTTGGTAATAGCAGGCTTTGACCTCATTTTCATCCTTTTGGTGGAAGGGTCTGTGTGTGTGTGTGCCCTATTATCCTTTTGGTAATAGCAGGCTTTGACCTCATTTTCATCCTTTTGGTGGAAGGGACTGTGTGTGTGTGTGTGTGCCCTATTATCCTTTTGGTAATAGCAGACTTTGACCTCATTTTCATCCTTTTGGTGGAAGGGTCTGTGTGTGTGTGCCCTATTATCCTTTTGGTAATAGCAGGATTTGACCTCATTTTCATCCTTTTGGTGGAAGGATCTGTGTGTGTGTGTGCCTTATTATCCTTTTGGTAATAGCAGGATTTGACCTCATTTTCTTCCTTTTGGTGGAAGGATCTGTGTGTGTGTGTGCCCTATTATCCTTTTGGTAATAGCAGGCTTTGACCTCATTTTCATCCTTTTGGTGGAAGGGTCTGTGTGCGTGTGTGCCCTATTATCCTTTTGGTAATAGCAGGCTTTGACCTCATTTTCATCCTTTTGGTGGAAGGGTCTGTGTGCGTGTGTGCCCTATTATCCTTTTGGTAATAGCAGGCTGTGATCTCATTTTCATCCTTTTGGTGGAAGGGTCCGTGTACGTGTGTTACTATCATCCTTTTGGTGATAGGTCTGTCATCCTTTTGGTGTCAGATTCTCCCGTTATCATCCTTTTGGTGATAACGACCTTTGCAAGTTTTTCAGTGTCCACTCGAGAGTGACGTTGATCCATCGTTTCACTTCCCAAGCATTTTCTTTTCAGACAAATTTGTGGTCTTCTTAATATCTAATTGACTTTTACCTTGAAAGAATGAACGCCGCAGCAGTTCACCTTACTAGGTCCAAGCCAATTAGATGGGTGCATCTGTCATACCCCAAATTTGTCCTACCTGTGTATAGCTTTCATCTGTACATCCATCCACTAGCTATTATTCAAAAATAAAAAAAAAAAGGGTGTTGTTTCTGCTTGAGGTGTTATTGAGTTGAATTGTATTTCAGGCAAGATAGTGTTTCATGGCCAAGTCAGGGGCGTATGGTTTTAACCTAATTTATCTATCAGACCAATTTTGTTTCAAGATCAAAATTTGAGTGTGGTAAATTCAGGTGATGTGTCTGAGCTTCTAATTAGGGCTTGCGTCAATTCAAGCCACTTGGTGTTGGGGCCGAGTTGTCAAGTTCATAGCGCTTCCTGGTCTATTTTATTTTTCAATTAGTGTTCTAGATGGATTTATTAGAGGTGTGTATGTGCATTTTGGGTTCATTTATCAATTCTAAAGCCCATTTCATAAAACCATGTCCATTTTCCATTAACCTTTCTTTTAATCCATAAATCTATATTCCATTTATGTCCATAACCATTTTTAATTATCTTTCTTTTTTTAACCAATTTCCACATTTCAAAATTCAATTCCAAATGACCATTCCTAAATCCATTTTCTTTCCATTTGATTCATTACACATTATCCATTAAGCAATTTTTTTAATCATAATTACAAATATTCAATTCCATTTTTCTTACCAATAATATCCAATATCATTACTATTTTTCAACAAAAGTCACAAAAAAAAAGCCATTGTCCATTACCAAAAGTCTATTCTTCCAAAATATATAACAAAACTCCACTTGGACCATATGAAACTATCTTCAACCGTGCCTCATTTTCCAATAAGTTAATCAAAACCAATGTGTCTCTCCTAAGTTGTTTGACATGATCCATATTACCACTTCCATATGTATCAACCACCACGCACCACACAGTTATCTGCAGTGAATAAAAATGGTCCCACCTCATCAATGCACAGCTGCTATTCACACAACAAAATGAGATGCATTACAACAACGTGAACTTTTTGCAGCCAACAAGACTGCTGCGGTATCCAATTCGTACATCAGGCTGCTACTCCCACATATTTCCACAACTTGCAACCAAATTCATCAAATAAACCTGCAGCTTTCCCAAATGAAACGCACACACCAGCCACAATAACATCATGGTTCTCAAGAACCAAAAGCCACGCCAAACAAGCCGTACGACCAAAATTCACACCAACCTGTACAAAAACACGCATTAGTGTACCCATTCTGAAAAACCAAAAACGAATTCCACAACCGACACTAACTCACCAACACATTGTGCGATTCCACCCGCAATAAGTATTTCTAAAATGAATAAACTCTTTAACCCGTACACAAAACGCAGCAAGTAATTCCTCCCATTCAATTCCCTTTAATACCCTCTTCAACTCCTATAAAACCAACCCTTTTTCACTCTCATGAGGAGCCCTAGCCGCCAATGCTCTGCCAGAAATTCTTCTCCAAATCTCCCTTCAAACACACCGATAAACAAACCTTTCTCTACAACCCCAAATCTCCACCAACATCAACAACCCTTCACATCCAAAACTTCCTTCAAATCAACCACATCACCAATCCATAACCTGAACCAACAACACCAAACGAAATCTATTCCACAAACCGTTCACCCCGTTCCTCAACCTCAACCTTCAACAAACTAACACACCAAAAACAACCTCCTTGAAACCCCTCAAAACCATATCGAACCTAAACCCAGAAACATCTTCAAACCCTTAACTACCTTCTTCGCCCACATATCATTTCTTCAACCCGAAAACATCAAACCCAGAACACATAAACACACTCAGAAACAGAAATAAGATGAAGGAGAAGAGAGGTTGAGGAACAAGTGAACAAAATCAAAACCAACTTCAGCAAGCCTGAATCGAATCGCGAGGGAGGAAAAGCAACCGAGATTGGGAGAGATCGAGACCGTACGCAAAGGAAAAGGTTGAACACGCTGATTTCGTTGCCGTTGACTTTGTTGTTGTCAATTTGTTCTTGGAAACGCGATGACGGTGATAAAGCTCCGAGCGTTTTTCTTGTGTTTTTCCTTCGTTGACTTTGTACCCTGTTCATATTGATGCATCGTGTTGTTGCTCTGTTTTGAAATAAGTTTTTTATAACTTTGATTTTGTTTTTAATCAGAAGAATGGTGGGTCTTTGACCCACATTCATTATCCACCACCTTCATTGCCTTTAACCGTGTATTCTTTTAGCCCTATTGTTCGTTTGAGATGATGGGCTTCTTAAAGCCCATGTGATTCTCTTCATGTTCATACTCTGTCCATTTCTATTCCACACCCCTCCCTTTTTTTTATTATTCTTTTCTTTAAAAAATTTAATATCATATTCTATTTTGTCTTTTTTTTAGATTTTAAAAGTTTTTTTTGAGATGTTGAGAATTTTTTATTATTTTGTATGATTTCTCTTTGATTTTCTAATTTCGATTTGGGCCAATGATGTCAAAAACATCTTGATATTGGGTGATTTTTTAAAAATCGGTACCAAATCTTGATTTATATGAGGCCTACCACCTATTTATTTTTATCTCAATTTATTATTTTTTTAATTCATTTTTGGGTCAATGAAAGCCAAATATCAATGATTTATCGATTTCTCGATTAAATCTTGATAAAGGTGAGACCTTTATTCTTTTTCCTATCTTTCTCGATTTTATTTCATCTTTATTATCTTTTTCATTATTTTTCTTATTATCAGTCAATGAAAGTCAAATACCAAAGATCTTTCTTAGTTTTTTTTTTCGATTTAATTTTTATCTCCATTTAATTTTCGTATATTCTTTTATTTGGTCAATGAAAGTCAAATATTAAAGATTGTCGATTTCTCGATTAAATCTTGATTAAGACGAGACCGATTTTATTTCTCTTTCGATTTTATTTTTTATTATCTTATGTCTTTTCATTTTTGGTCCCTGAAAGTCAAAAATCGTTGATTATCGATTTCTCGATTAAATTCGATTAAGACGAGACCAACTTTATTTTTATGTCGATATTATATCTTGTCAATATTATCTTGACTGTTATTGTTCATATTCTTATCATATTATTCATATCATATTCATATCTTATTCATCTAACCATTTTCTTTGTTTATACGCTTAATCAAAACATACTAAAATTATCGAAACGCCTAAGCACTTAATTTTCGATTAAAATACTTAACACACCTAGTCAAATCGTTTTCATAATTAAATCGCGAAAGAACAGAATTCTTGAGGTCTAGCACTTCTTGGGTTCTTGAGTGACCGCTATTGAGGCACACGCCTTAGGTGGTGATCATTCGACCTTTCGCTCCTAAAACACTCGTCTTAACTATTTGGACAAAGAAATTCCATTGGAGTCTAGCATTCCACGTGGTACTTTCGTCGTCCAACAAACAATATTTCATATATCAATCGAATGAAAAAGGCGTCGTTGGGATCTAGCATCCCAATAATGCCCCAATTAATTGGTTGCGAGGCCGACGTCTCGTTTATCGAATAATCGTCATTCTCCCTAAAACATTTAGCAAACCAAATCATTTTCAACCCAATCCTCGATTCGTCGTCGAGCTACTTCTCGAAACATTCTCGTAAGTCGAGCGCCTTTTGCCTCGACATCAAACGCACGCTTGCACATCTCGAGGTTTCGTTACTAGGAGCACCCCTAGGGACTAGTATCAATCCTCACGTCTTGTCGCAACCCAATTCGACCCAATATTTTTTCCAAACGCTTTCTTAATCAACTTACAAAAAGAGGAGATTCTTGGAGTCTAGCATTCCTTGGGTCTTCGAATGAATGGCTCTCGAGGCGCGCCCTTGGGTTGTTGTTCATTCACCCTTTCGTCTTAAAACACTTAATCTTTATCGAACATTTTTGCAATCAATCACGAAAGAACTGAGTTCTTGGAACCTCGCATTCCTTGGATTCTTTAGTGACTGCTCTCGAGGCATGCCCCTTGGGTTGTTTGTCATTCAATCTTTCGTCTCCTAAAACACTAACCCCATTTTTTTCGTGGGCGTACCACGAACTACGACTGCTCTGATTCTTTACTCTCGTCCGAGTAAAGATACGTAGGCACAAGATTGCAATGATCTTGGCGAGCTACCTTCCCTCCATCTTCCGTCTTCCCCCTATCCCTTCCCGTAGTCGAACTACAAGTGCTCTGATTCCTCATTCTCGTCCGAATGAGCATACGTAGGCACGAGGTCGCGATGATCTTGCCGAGCACCCTATCCTAAAACCACCCCATTTCCCTTAATAATCGAAACCTTTTACTTTACCTTTTCGCATATATCATTGAGAAGAAAACAAATAAGCTTAGATAAGGTTCATCACAAATCGAACTAAGAGGTTCCCGTTGAGTACAACGGACGTGAGGGGGTGCGTGTACCTTCCCCTCACGTAACCAACTCCCGAACCCGGAATGTGGTTGCGACGACCATGTTCTTATCTTTCTCTTTAAAGGTTTTCTAGATATTTTTCTTTCCCTCTTTTGGGATAAATAAAGTTCGTTGGCGACTGTGTCGAACCGTTTTCCGCGCCTTTTGCCCGAGGGTCGTGTCTTCGATTAAGCGAATTTTTTCGAGGTACGACAGTTGGCGACTCTGTTGGGGACCAATTGCTCCATGCAAGAGAGAATCGAGCCTAACTTAGTGCGATTTGTGAGGAGTGTTATCTTTGTTTGCTTATTTTCTTCTCGTTTACGTATTTGTCCTCTTATTGCTTTCCCTTATGCTCATTATCATTCTTGGTTGTTGGATCATGGGTTGATATCATGAGTAAAGCTCTACACCCGAGCTTTGGTAAAAGTAGAGGGAACACATAGTTTAGAATTGGATGTCGGGTAGTGTTAGTCCCCAAGGACTCGCTCCTTGCGTGCCTAGCATGAAAGCTCCCCTAGAGTAGACCTTTTCGTAGATCTTGTTGTAACGCAGCTAGCCTGTTGCACGACTTGATTCATGAAGGGTTCGTGACTCTAGGAACCACTCCTAAAACCAAGTTCTATATTGGTGGTCGTGTAGTGTTAGTCTCCAAGGACTCGCTCCTTGTGCGCCTAGCATGAAGACCCCGCTCAGGGGAGACCTTGTCGTCATTCTCGTCGTAATGCAGTTAGCCTGTCGCGTGACGTTGATGCGATTAGTGTCCGTAATCCTGGGAACCTTATCCATCAACGTAGAAACCATCCCGTGAGTGGATTTATGGTAAATCAAGCTGCTTCCTCGACACCGATACGCAAATCGAGCCAATACTTGACGTATGATGGAGCAGATTCAACAAGAGCAAGCCGCCTTCAGAGAAGAGTTGGATTCTATCAAGGGAAAGATTGACTAGATTCTCGAAGCCATCATGATGGCCAGAAAAGAAGAAGAACTGCGTGAAGCCGCTGCTGCCAACAACACTGTGCTTGTTCAAGTATCTACCTCAAGGCTCTATGTTCCTGTTCCCAACCCTATCAATTATGGGATACCAATGAACTTCACTCCTGCCGCTGAAGGGGCCACTTCTCAACCACTTCCAACATCTGGAGTTATTGTTGGAGCTATTCCGCAAGCCCAGCCTGTTGTCACTCAGATTCATATTCCACATGCTGAAGAAAATCTGCTAGATCAGTATGATGAAGTTCAAAATTATCATGCTGCTATCCCCATTACTGCTGCTCAGGATTCTGAAGCTATCAAGATGTGTCTTGATCTAGCTGAAAAACTCCGAGTCATGGAGGGGCGCAACTCAAAATCACTGAATGCTCTGGAAATGTGCTTGGTGCCAGATGTTGTCATTCCTCCCAAGTTCAAGGTACAGGAATTCCCGAAGTACAAAGGCCTCAGTTGCCCACACATTCATCTGAAAACGTACTGCCACAAGATGGCTGCCTATGCCAAAGACGAAAAGCTGATGATCCATTGCTTCTAAGACAGTTTTTCTGGGGCATCTCTTGAGTGGTATATGCAGCTGAAGCGTAGCAATGTGCGCACTTAGGATGATCTAGCTGATGCATTTGTCAAGCAATACAAATACAACACTGACCTTGCTCCAAATCGTACTCAACTGCAGAGTATGGCTCAAAAGGACAACGAATCCTTTAAGGAGTACGTACAACGCTGGAGAGAGCTAGCTGCAAGAGTGCATCCACCTCTGGTTGACCGTGAACTAATTGACATCTTCATGGGTACTTTGTAAGGCCAGTACTACGAGAAACTTATTGGTAGTGTTTCTGCTGGATTCTCTGACTTGGTTATCGTCGGTGAGAGAATTGAAGAAGGTTTGAAGAGCAGAAGGATCCAAGGAGGTTCTAGCAGTCAGGCTGGAGCTAAGAAGCCTTTCAATGGATACAAGAAAAAAGAGGGAGAAACAAATGTTATCTCTGCTCAGAAAGGGCAAGCTCCACAAACTCCTCCTCCAATGCCTTTTCAAATTCCCTACTTCCAGTATCCATATGTTGCTGCTGCGTAATATGCACCAATGCCTTATCAGCCAGCTGTTCAAGCTCCAATGCCTCAGCAACAGGCTCCTCAACAACAATCCTACAATCAACAAGGGTATCAATATCCTCCTCAACATCAACAACAGAGAGCTGCTCAACAACGTCAGCCTAATCAACAAAGGAAAAGGAGGTCTGATAGAGACTTTGATCGTCTGCCAACCTCATATGCTCAGATCTTTGCTCAATTGATGGAGAAGAAGGCAATCGCTCTGAGGGACCTAGCTCCTCCAACTGTCATTCCCCCAGATTATGATGCTAATGCTCATTGCGAGTTTCATAAGGGTGCTCCAGGGCATATGAATGAGGACTGCAGAGCTTTCAAACACAAGGTTCAAGACATGATCGACTCAAAGTTTCTCACGTTCAATGGGAGGGCTCCAAACGTTATCAAAAACCCTATGCCGCCGCCAAACTAGTGTCAGCATCAAGTCAAGACAAGTCAAGTCAAGTTCATTCCCCGAAGAAGGCAGTCATGTTGCCATCTCATCATTTGCATTCTTGTATTTTCGTCTTTATTTGTTTAAGTGTTGTATGCTTTGAACATTGCCATTTATATTTGGTTTTCTTAATGTATTGACAATGCATGTTTTGAATCAGTTATGTCGTATTCACTCATTTCTTCCATTTACTGCAAAACACCGACACATTTATCCACTTCACTCTCTTTATCAACTGCCGTTTAGCAATGATTGGTGGGAGGATAATGACAACGAAATACCCATAATTGCAAAATGTATGCTTTCGGATAGAATCCCACCGATGATGTACAGGCATTGTTTCAACCCCCAAACACTGGAGAGACAAGGAGTTAATCCCTAGTAAACCACTTCGAGCCTAGAAGTAGTAGTTTTCTTCGGATATTCAAACTCTTACACTCAACCTGGGGCGGGTTAGTGTTCAGTTAACTCAATTACGCACTCAAATCACAAAGATAAAATCCAAAAGACATGTCGGTTGTTCATCAATACCCATGACTTGGCAGTCACAACCCTCCAAAAAAAAATCAAAAGCCTGCTAAGTCGAGCACCTCAAAGGAGACTTAGGCAAAAAAAAGGCAATCTCGATGGACTCGAAAAGCAAAATCAGTCCATGCAAGAGATAGGGATCAAAAAACAAAAGAGGCCCTCGAATCCTCACCAAAAACAAAATAAGACTCAGTGACCACCAAATTAAAACCAAAGGGTCACTGACACCCATCAAAAACAAAATAAGGTGACTTCCATTTCGAGCCAAACCTTGAATCATCACTCTTACACCGTCAACCCTTTTGGAAGACAAACATGTGTAGAATTTACTGAACATAGGACAGGAGATCATCACGAAGAAGGGGTGGGTACAAACCAAAATTTGAGCCTTATATCTTTTGTTTCTTAAAAGCGTGAACCAGACTATGTTACAACCCTAGAAAGACCTAATTGAGGCGAGATTTATTCTGAAAGCATACTATTGCAAGGTTGCGTAAACTAACTCCCCATATTTGCTAATCTTCAGCATTGGTGTCGTTCTCCTTGCTATATCTTTCACACCATCAAAATCAGCACATGTTTGGGCTAATGGTCCATTCGTTTCACTATCACGACACTCCAATAAACAACTCTTTTTCAAAACTTGCATGAGTATTGCATTAAGATTACCATTTGTTAATGTGCAATTTTAATCGCAAATCAGTGCTAGACATTCAGGACAACTCCAACAAGGGGTAATCAAAGACGAACTTGACTTTTCGACGGTGTTGACCCGAAGCAAGACTCCCTCAAACCCTCAATCTAGGGCAAACCCTTCAACAGCTCAATTAGGGGCAAGCCATCTCAAAGCACATCAAATCTCAACCCCCAAAGATCAGACTACTTCAGAATTGGTTAATCAGGGGCAGACCATTACCATGTTCAGACTGGGGCAAGATCCATTGCAGCAGGCAGATCCCTTTGTATCTTCAAGTTGGTCAAGCAGGCTATCCGGACCATTAAGCACGGAGTTGTGGATCTCTCAGGAGTGAACCCACACTTCATCAACAAGTCATCAAACTTGAGGCCTCGAGAGCATCTTCGTCTTCATCAAACATGGCGTCTTCAACAAACTGAGTGTCGAGGAAATCAATCCCTCCCACCACCCAAAGTCCAATCCGTATTGGCAACTGCCAAAAGACCACCACGATGGCACCTTCACAAACATATCCAATCACCCGTTTGCAATCATACACATCATACGCATCATAAGCATCGCATTCAGAATCATAGACATCGTGTGCATCCCAAAAAAAAACCAAATCATACTTCCCCAGCAGTTGCATCTCCGCGCGTCAGCATTTGCATTGCACATCATTATAAAATCAAGCATTCATACGTGCATGCGTAAGATCCAGGATCAATCTCAAGACTGCAAGACAATCTTCAGCCCAGCCAGGGGCATCTTCTTCAAGTCCGTGGGCGTTCCTCACGAAGTAGTTTCAACCTTTGGTTGATCAAACTCAAAGCAATCTTTTACCCAGCCAGGGGCATCCTCTTCAAGTTCATGGGCATTCCTCATGAAGTTACTTCAACCTTTTGTTGAAACTGTGATCTCCAAGAAAGTCAGTGGGCGTTCCTCATTGAGTCGTATCTTTGCCTCAACCTTTTGTTGATGTCTTCAAATAAGCATCACTCATCATATCCCCAGCAAACTTGACCTTTTGTCAATTGCCTTACTATCATCCTTTTGGTTATAACCAAACCATGTCATATCAACCTAACCTGCATCCTTTTGGTGTCGGTCCTCGCAAGTGGGAAGTTCCTATCATCCTTTTGGTGGTAGTAGCTTGTATTGATCCGTCATCCTTTTGGTGTCGTCGATCCATGAACCTTTGGCCTGTGTATCATCCTTTTGGTGAATGACAGCCTCTGATATCGTGTTCGCTTAATGTTATCCTTTTGGTAGCAGTAAGTTGTGACCTCATTTCCATTCTTTTGGAGGAAGGGTCTGTGCATGTGTGTGTGTGCTCTATTATCCTTTTGGTAATAGCAGGCTTTGACCTCATTTTCATCCTTTTGGTGGAAGGGTCTGTGTGTGTGTGCCCTATTATCCTTTTGGTAATAGCAGGCTTTGACCTCATTTTCATCCTTTTGGTGGAAGGGTCTGTGTGTGTGTGTGTGCCCTATTATCCTTTTGGTAATAGCATGCTTTGACCTCATTTTCATCCTTTTGGTGGACGGGTCTGTGTGCGTGTGTGCCCTATTATCCTTTTGGTAATAGCAGGCTTTGACCTTATTTTCATCCTTTTGGTGGAAGGGTCTGTGTGTGTGTGCCCTATTATCCTTTTGGTAATAGCAGGCTTTGACCTCGTTTTCCATCCTTTTGGTGGAATGGTCTCTGTGTGTGTTTGTGCCCTATTATCCTTTTGGTAATAGCAGGCTTTGACCTCATTTTCATCCTTTTGGTGAAAGGGTCTGTGTGTGTGTGTGTGTCCTATTATCCTTTTGGTAATAGCCGACTTTGACCTTATTTTCATCCTTTTGGTGGAAGGGTCTGTGTGTGTGTGTGTGCCCTATTATCCTTTTGGTAATAGCAGGCTTTGACCTCATTTTCATCCTTTTGGTGGAAGGGTCTGTGTGTGTGTGTGTGTCCTATTATCCTTTTGGTAATAGCAGGCTTTGACCTCATTTTCATCCTTTTGGTGGAAGGGTCTCTGTGTGTGTGTGCCTTATTATCATTTTGGTAATAGCAGGCTTTGACCTCATTTTCATTCTTTTGGTGGAAGGGTCTGTGTGTGTGTGCCCTATTATCCTTTTGGTAATAGCAGGCTTTGACCTCATTTTCATCCTTTTGGTGGAAGGTTCTGTGTGCGTGTGTGCCCTATTATCCTTTTGGTAATAGCATGCTTTGACCTCATTTTCATCCTTTTGGTGGAAGGGTCTGTGTGCGTGTGTGCCCTATTATCCTTTTGGTAATAGTAGGCTGTGACCTCATTTTCATCCTTTTGGTGGAAGGGTCCGTGTGCGTGTGTTACTATCGTCCTTTTAGTGATAGGTCTGTCATCCTTTTGGTGTCAGATTCTCCCGTTATCATCGTTTTGGTGATAACGACCTTTGCAAGTTTTTCAGTGTCCACTTGAGAGTGACGTTGATCCATCATTTCACTTCCCAAGCATTTTCTTTTTGGGCAAATTTGTGGTCTTCTTAATATCTAATTGACTTCTACCTTGAAAGAATGAACGCCGCAGCAGTTCACCTTACTAGGTCCAAGCCAATTAGATAGGGGCATCTGTCATACCCCAAATTTGTCCTTCCTGTGTATAGCTTTCATCTGTACATCCATCCACTAGCTATTATTCAAAAATAAAATAAAAAGGTGTTGTTTCTGCTTGAGGTGTTATTGAGTTGAATTGTATTTCAGGCAAGATAGTGTTTCATGGTCAAGTCAGGGGCGTATGGTTTTAACCTAATTTATCTATCAGACCAATTTTGTTTCAAGATCAAAATTTGATTGTGGTAAATTCAGGTGATGTGTCTGAGCTTCTAATTAGCGCTTGCGTCAATTCAAGCCACTTGGTGTCGGGACCGAGTTGTCAAGTTGTCAAGTTCATAGCGCTTCATGGTCTATTTTATTTTTCAATTAGTGTTCTAGATGGATTTATTAGAGGTGTGTATGTGCATTTTGGGTTCATTTATCAATTCTAAAGCCCATTTCTTAAAACCGTATCCATTATCCATTAACCTTTCTTTTAATCCATAAATCTATATTCTATTTATCTCCATAACCATTTTTAATTATCTTTCTTTTTTTAACCAATTTCCACATTTCAAAATTCAATTCCAAATGACCATTCCTAAATCCATTTTCTTTCCATTTGATTCATTACACATTATCCATTAAGCAATTTTATTAATCATAATTACAAATATTCAATTCCATTTTTCTTACCAATAATATCCAATATCATTACCATTTTTTAACAAAAGTCACAAAAAAAAAAAGCCATTGTCCATTACCAAAATTCTATTCTTCCAAAATATATAACAAAAATCCACTTGGACCATATGAAACTATCTTCAACCATGCCTCATTTTCTAACAAGTTAATCAAAACCAATTTGTCTCTCCTAAGTTGTTTGACATGATCCATATTACCACTTCCATATGTATCAACCACCACGCATCACACAGTTATCTGCAGTGAATAAAAATGGTCCCACCTCATCAATGCACAGCTGTTATTCACACAACAAAATGAGATGCATTACAACAACGTGGGCTTTTTGTAGCCAACAAGACTGCTGCGGTATCCAATTCGTACATCAGGCTGCTACTCCCACATATGCCACAACTTGCAACCAAATTCATCAAATAAACCTGCAGCTTTCCCAAATGAAACGCACACACCAGCCACAACAACATCATGGTTCTCAAGAACCAAAAGCCACGCCAAACAAGCCGTACGACCAAAATACACACCAACCTGTACAAAAACACGCATTAGTGCACCCACTCTGAAAAACCAAAAATGAATTCCACAACCGGCACTAACTCACCAACGCATTGTGTGATTCCACCCGCAACAAGTATTTCTAAAACGAACAAACACTTTAACCCGTACACAAAACGCAGCAAGTAATTCCTCCCATTCAATTCCCTATAATACCCTCTTCAACTCCTATAAAACCAACCCTTTTTCACTCTCATGAAGAGCCCTAGCCGCCAATGCTCTGCCAGAAATTCTTCTCCAAATCTCCCTTCAAACACACCGATAAACAAACCTTTCTCTACAACCCCAAATCTCCACCAACATCAACAACCCTTCACATCCAAAACTTCCTTCAAATCAACCACATAACCAATCCATAACCTGAACCAACAACACCAAACGAAATCCATTCCACAAACCGTTCACCCGTTCCTCAACCTCAACCTTCAACAAACTAACACACCAAAAACAACCTCCTTGAAACCCCTCAGAACCATATCGAACCTAAACCCAGAAACATCTTCAAACCCTTAACAACCTTCTTCACCCACATATCATTTCTTCAACCCGAAAACATCAAACCCAGAACACATAAACACACTCAGAAACAGAAATAAGATGAAGGAGAAGAGAGGTTGAGGAACAAGTGAACAAAATCAAAACCAACTTCAGCAAGCCTGAATCGAATCGCGAGGGAGGAAAAGCAACCGAGATTGGGAGAGATCGAGACCGTACACAAAGGAAAAGGTTGAACATGCTGATTTTGTTGTCGTTGACTTTGTTGTTGTCAATTTGTTCTTGGAAACGCGATGACGGTGATAAAGCTCCGAGCGTTTTTCTTGTGTTTTTCCTTCGTTGACTTTGTACCCTGTTCATATTGATGCATCGTGTTGTTGCTCTGTTTTGAAATAAGTTTTTTATAACTTTGATTTTGTTTTTAATCAGAAGAATGGTGGGTCTTTGACCCACATTCATTATCCACCACCTTCATTGCCTTTAACCGTGTATTCTTTTAGCCCTATTGTTCGTTTGAGATGATGGGCTTCTTAAAGCCCATGTGATTCTCTTCATGTTCATACTTTGTCCATTTCTATTCCACACCCCTCCCTTTTTTTTATTATTCTTTTCTTTAAAAAGTTTAATATCATATTCTATTTTGTCTTTTTTTTAGATTTTAAAAGTTTTTTTTGAGATGTTGAGAATTTTTTATTATTTTGTATGATTTCTCTTTGATTTTCTAATTTCGATTTGGGCCAATGATGTCAAAAACATCTTGATATTGGGTGATTTTTTAAAAATCGGTACCAAATCTTGATTTATATGAGGCCTACCACCTATTTATTTTTATCTCGATTTATTATTTTTTTTTATTCATTTTTGGGTCAATAAAACCAAATATCAATGATTTATCGATTTCTCGATTAAATCTTGATAAAGGTGAGACCTTTATTCTTTTTCCTATCTTTCTCGATTTTATTTCATTTTTATTATCTTTTTCATTATTTTTCTTATTATCGGTCAATGAAAGTCAAATACCAAAGATCTTTCTTAGTTTTTTTTTTCGATTTAATTTTTATCTCCATTTAATTTTCGTATATTCTTTTATTTGGTCAATGAAAGTCAAATATTAAAGATTGTCGATTTCTCGATTAAATCTTGATTAAGACGAGACCGATTTTATTTCTCTTTCGATTTTATTTTTTATTATCTTATGTCTTTTCATTTTTGGTCCATGAAAGTAAAAAATCGTTGATTATCGATTTCTCGATTAAATTCGATTAAGACGAGACCAACTTTATTTTTATGTCGATATTATATCTTGTCAATATTATCTTGATTATTATTGTTCATATTCTTATCATATTATTCATATCATATTCATATCTTATTCATCTAACCATTTTCTTTGTTTATACGCTTAATCAAAACATACTAAAATTATCGAAACGCCTAAGCACTTAATTTTCTATTAAAATACTTAACACACCTATTCAAATCGTTTTCATAATTAAATCGCGAAAGAACAGAATTCTTGAGGTCTAGCACTTCTTGGGTTCTTGAGTGACCGCTATCGAGGCGCACGCCTTAGGTGGTGATCATTCGACCTTTCGCTCCTAAAACACTCGTCTTAACTATTTGGACAAAGAAATGCCATTGGAGTCTAGCATTCCACGTGGTACTTTCATCGTCCAACAAACAATTTTTCATATATCAATCGAATGAAAAAGGTGTCATTGGGATCTAGCATCCCAATAATGCCCCAATTAATTGGTTGCGAGGCCGACTTCTCGTTTATCGAATAATCGTCATTCTCCCTAAAACATTTAGCAAACTAAATCATTTTCAAACCAATCCTCGATTCGTCGTCGAGCTACTTCTCGAAACATTCTCGTAAGTCGAGCGCCTTTTGCCTCGACATCAAACGCACACTTGCACATCTCGAGGTTTCGTTACTAGGAGCACCCCTAGGGACTAGTATCAATCCTCACCCTTGTCGCAACCCAATTCGACCCAATCTTTTTTCCAAACGCTTTCTTAATCAACTTACAAAAGGAGGAGACTCTTGGAGTCTAGCATTCCTTGGGTCTTCGAATGAATGGCTCTCGAGGCGCGCCCTTGGGTTGTTGTTCATTCACCCTTTCGTCTTAAAACACTTAATCTTTATCGAACATTTTTGCAATCAATCACGAAAGAACTGAGTTCTTGGAACCTCGCATTCCTTGGATTCTTGAGTGACTGCTCTCGAGGCACGCCCCTTGGGTTGTTTGTCATTCAATCTTTCGTCTCCTAAAACACTAACCCCATTCTTTTCGTGGGCGTACCACGAACTACGACTGCTTTGATTCTTTACTCTCGTTCGAGTAAAGATACATAGGCACAAGATTGCAATGATCTTGGCGAGCTACCGTCCCTCCATCTTCCGTCTTCCCCCTATCCCTTCCCGTAGTCGAACTACGATTGCTCTGATTCCTCATTCTCGTCCGAATGAGCATACGTAGGCACGAGGTCGCGATGATCTTGCCGAGCACCCTATCCTAAAACGACCCTATTTCCCTTAGTAATCGAAACCTTTTACTTTACCTTTTCGCATATATCGTTGAGAAGAAAACAAATAAGCTTAGATAACGTTCATCACAAATCGAACTAAGTGGTTCCCGTTGAGTACAACGGACGTGAGGGGGTGCGCGTACCTTCCCCTCACGTAACCAACTCCCGAACCCGGAATGTGGTTGCGACGACCATGTTCTTATCTTTCTCTTTAAAGGTTTTCTCGATATTTTCCTTTTCCTCTTTTGGAATAAATAAAGTTCGGTGGCGACCCTGTCGAACCGTTTTCCGCGCCTTTCGCGCGAGGGTCGTGTCTTCGATTAAGCGATTTTTTTGAGGTGGATAGATAGGGAAAGAGTAACGACACCAGGTTTGTTTAGGCAGTTCCCCTTTTGTCCTCGCTTCAGGTACGTCACCCCCGAATTCTAAATCTAGAATTGAGATATCTATAACTTCATGGCAAATTGTTTTTAGAAGAGAAAACTTAGCTATCACACACTCAAGAAACTTCGTTGATGCAGATACTATGTCTTCTCTTCCCTTGATTCGAGTCAAATCAAGTGCCTCGAACTTGTTAGATGAACCTCTGTTTACCGTTACTAGATTGCAAGAACACACCGGTCTTCAATCACCTTCACTCGGCTGATTCAGATCCACACACAATTCGATCCCCAAATCTTGTTGCATAATCCTCCAGTTAACGCTACTAGATCAACAAAACCCACCTGTTATTTCTGTGCTTTTGTGGTTGGCATTTATTTTGCTAAAACTATTATAGAAGCAAGAAGTTGAAACATGAAGTTCTAATTTGCTGCATTCAACATGTCGAAGGAAGATGTCCCATACCTGATCTTAGGACATCGCGTTTGGACTCATTTTTAAAGCAGTTTCTGTTGCTGAAAATTGTTACTAAATATTCTGTGAATATTTGGTTATCCTATGTGGCATCCAAAGCATTTTTGGATTGTGTTTATTTGTTGGTTTTTCAGATTTGCTGCTATTTCTAATTATGGAGACATAATAGGAAACTTTGGATTGAAGACCTATTTTGTTGGAGTTAATTTTGCATATTTGTGAGCAGTCTAATTGCTGCGTTTTTGAAGCCCAAATTCAGTCCAGATTAAATGATATATATTGACTGATGTAAACCTAGTTTAGGTGTGGAACTTACTTGTGTTTTGTTAGGGTTTTCGAGTGTATTTTTATGAGCCTAACTGGTATCATTCTGATAGCAGTATAAGGACTGGTTTGTTTGTGTTGTAAGTTCTGTCAGTTACTCATAAGCTTTTAAGCATTGAGTTTCTTGTGTGTCAATTCTCATAAGCTGTGAAGTATTGAGAATTGTGTGTTTTGAAAGTGTGACTTTCGGTTTGTTACTTGTGTGGAAAGATACCAATCACGGGTTGTGGTTGCAGAGGGATTTGAGGAGGGCCTCATACCTAGGTGAGTCTTAGGTAGAAGTCATAGGAAGGGTAGTGATTAAGTGAGTAGATTATTCGGTTATTGTATGATCTGTGAATTGATACTATCGTATATTGATTTCATCCCTGGCTTGGTAGCCCCCAGAGTAGGTGTGTTAGACCGAACTGGGTAAACATATCACTGTGTTATTTACTTTTTGCACTGTTATTTTCATTGTTATCTTGTTCATTGTGTTGGATATCAGTGTCTCAACATCTGTGTAGGACATCTGATATCCGTGCCAGAATTTCAATTGGCATCAAGCGCTTGCACCTTTAATTGGTTCTGGGTGAGATTCAGGGAAGGTACTTTCTAGTACAATGGACAAGGATGTTGGATTTCTGAACAAACCACCTCTGCTTGATGGTTCCAACTATGACTATTAGAAACCAAGGATGATAGCATTCATCAAATCCATGGATGATCAAGCATGGAAAGCTGTTATAAAAGGATGGGAGCCCCCAAAAGTTAAAGATGAAAAGGTACCCCTACTGAAGTGGTGAAGGAAGAGGAAGACTGGGATGATGCAGATTACAAAGGGTCCGTAGGGAATTCCAAAGCCATGAATGCATTGTTCAATGGTGTTAACAAGAATATCTTCAGGTTGATTGAACACTGCACCATTGCTAAAGAGGCGTGGCAGGTCTTGAAGATTGCTCATGAAGGGACCTCAAAAGTGAAGATGTCAAAACTTCAGATTCTTACTACCAGGTTTGAAAACTTGAAGATGAAGGAAGATGAGAGCATTCATGACTTTCACATGAACATTATTGAGATAGCTAATGCTTCAAGTGCTCTAGGTGAAAAGATGTCTGACAGCAAACTGGTCAGAAAAATCCTCAGATCTCTACCTAAGAGATTTGACATGAAAGTGACTGCTATTGAGGAAGCTCAGGACATAGATAAGATAAAAGTGGATAAACTTGTGGGATCACTTCAAACATTTGAATTGGGGATCAGTGAAAAGACTGAAAAGAAGAAGAGTATAGCTTTTGTGTCAAAGGCAAGTGATTCAGAAAGGGAAAGTAATCTGGACAGAGATGAAGGCCTCTCAGAAGACCTGGTGTTACTTGGCAAACAATTTAACAAAGTACTCAGAAGGGTGGATTGGAAGTCAAGATCAAATGTTAGGGACAAGCCATCTGACATCAGTAAAAATCAGAATGCTGGGAGAAATACCAGTACTGAAGATAATTCCAACCAAGAGAGAGGAGCTCAGTGTCATGAGTGTGAAGGTTTTGGGCACAAAAAGTCTGAGTGCCCCACATATCTCAAGAGGCAAAAGAAGGGGCTATCAGTCTCATGGTCAGAAGATGACTCTGAAACTGAAACTGATGAGAAGTCTGGAAAGAGGGTCACAACATTAACAGGTGTGTGTGGGTCTGATGAAGAATCAGTCAGTGATGATCTTACTTTTGAAGAGCTAGCTGCTTCCTATAAGAACTTATGCATTAAAAGTGAAGAAGCGTGTAAGCAGAAAGAAGAACAAAAGAAAATTATTGCTCATCTAAAAGCTGAACAGGTAGAGCATTTGGCTACTATCTCTGATCTAAAAAGTGAAGTGGTTGTTCTGAACTCTAAACTGGATAATGTCATCAAGACAGTCAGAATGCTTAATAGCATCTCTGATGTGTTTGATGAGATTCTGAAGTCAGGGAGAGATGTTGGAGATGTTAGGGGTCTTGGGTTTGAAAGTTCCAGCGAGATGGACAAGGGAAAATGGCCTGAAGTGACAACTGCTCAACCAAAGAAAGAACTAAAGATGTCGTATAACATGTTGCAACATCCTCACAGACATCAGAATAATTTCACAAGAAGAAAGAATCAAAGATGGAAATGCCACTATTGTGGAAGGTTTGTCCATATAAAACCCTTCTGGTACAGACTATATGGCTACCCCAAGACTGGGTTACAGTCTAGTAGGAAACAAGAGTGGGTTGGAGCAACGAAAGTGTGGACCCCCAAGAGTACTGCAGAGGAACACATAGCTCATAAGTCCTTCAGTGTCTTTGCAAGGGAAAAGTGGTACTTCGACAGTGGATGTTCCAGGCACATGACTGGTATCATGGGATGTCTGTCAGATGTTAAGTCTCATCCTGTTAAGTACATGACCTTTGGTAATGGATCAAAAGGGAGAGTAATAGGTGTTGGAAAACTGGACTGTGAAGGTCAACCCAATCTGGAGGAGGTATTGCTTGTTGAAGGCTTAGATGTAAACTTGATCAGCATAAGCCAATTATGTGATCAAGGTCTCAAAGTTAAATTTACCAATTCTGAATGTCTGATAACAAATAAGAAGGGTAAGGTTATCATGAGAGGTAAGAGAGCGTCTGATAATTATTATCTGTGGAGTTCTGAGAACACTGGAATAAGCTTGGAGACTAAGAAAAATATTGGAAAGACTATTAAGTTAGAAGAGGTGCTGATAAATTGTAAAGCAACTCATGATGTTTGCTTGGTGAACTGTAATAATGAGCTTAATAAGTATGACAGCAAGGTTAGTTTATAAGGAGAATTTGATAAATGTACTCTTGAGGCGAATCGGGTAATCAAATTCTATGAATACCGCTCTACTCTGGGCCCAGTCCTCAAAAGTATAAATAGGCGGGCAAACACACCTTATTTTCAGCAAACTTATTCTACACAAATTCCTCTTGCCCTTTCTCTTCAAAGCTCACGTGTCTTAGGGGTTTCTCCTAATATTCTAAAGACTGTACCGTGTGATCAATTAAACATGTCTCAACATCATAACTCCGAATCCATGCACGGATCCTCTGATAACTCTGGTTCTCCACGAATCAATGCTGGAGAGGATGAATCACTGCGGATGATCAATCTCTCTGATCTAGTGCTAGATATTGCTCCTTTGAATGTTGTGTCGGCTGACCCTAAAGGAAAACATCAAGCTTCTCACACAACGAATGTCAATATTCCAGGTAAGAATTCTAAACCTCTTTCACCTAGGAAGAAAGTCCACTCCATGACTAGTTTGTATGCTGACCAGGTTAGCCCTAGGAAAAATGTGGCGGAAAAGGGCTCTAAATCTGGGTTAGTTAAGAAGAAGAAGGTTACTAAATCATGTGGTGTGAATAAGAATTCCACTGATGATGATGTTGTCAAAAAGGATAAGGAAATTAGGAGGGTTGTTGCCACGATTCTGAGTGGAATTAAGGCAAATGTCGAGTCTGATGTTCCAACATCCGTGACAGAAAACATAAATAGCAACCCTACTGATAGGACTGACGGTGGTATTCCCATGCATGTGGACCGTGAAAGAAGGAGTAAGAGGAAAGCTGATGTAAGAAGGAATGATGATGTTATTAATGTTGATGACCTCAGTTCTAATGAGGAACCGATTGCTGGAATGCTGAGAAAAATTAAGAGAAGAAGAGAAAAAATTGTGATAAGTGAAGGCGCCAAGTCTTCGAAACTGCATGGAAAATCTGGAGCAGGGCCTCCTAAACAATGGAGCAAGGTTGTAGTTCCCACTAAAAAGAGAAAGATCACTGATCACAGTGATTCTGACTATGAAGTTGCAACAGATGTCCAGGACATCATAGGTATGAAAATCTCCTCCAGCAAAAAGGCTTATGCTGAAAGTTCTATGAGAAATACAGATAGATGGAGAATTGTAGATCAAAGGAGGATTGCTCTAGAGAGAGAATTGGGGAAGGATTTTGATAAGTACAAGGAAATCTTAGATCTCATGGCAACGGCAGGATTGATGAGAACAGTGTTAAAGATGGGACCCTACTATGGCAATCTGGTCAAGGAATTTGTGGTGAACATATCTGAAGAGTGTGATGAGAACAGGGGTGACAACCTCAGAAAGGTATCTGTGAGAGGAGAAGCTGTAACTTTTTCTCCTGAAATTATCAACAACTATCTGGGCAGGAGTAAGGAACCTCAACCTGAGTTAGAGGTTACAGACAATATTGTATGCAAGGAAATTACAGGTGGCTGCATTAGACACTGGCCAAATGAAAAGAAATTGTCGTCTGGAAAACTGAGTGTCAAATATGCCATCCTCCACAGGATTGCTGCTGTGAATTGGGTTCCTACAAATCACACATCTACTATTTCCTCCACACTTGGCAGATTCAGGTATGCTATCGGGAAAAAGATTTCCTTTGATTTTGGATTATACATCTTTGAACAAATTTTGAAACAAGCTAGCTCACCTGCTGTTAAGATGCCTATCTGTTTCCGTTCCTTGATCTGTGGTATTATTCTAGATCAGTGTCCTAATATTGTGTTGAGGGATGACACTGCGCTCAAAAGAAAACCTCCTATGTCCCTTCACTACAAGCTACTTGGTGGAGCACATGTCTCAGACATTGTTGGGACATCTTCATAGACTTCCAGTCATGCTAATCTTGATGATGAAGTCATTGTACAGCTGCAAGAAACGTGCAATGAACTGGAAGACTCCATCAGAAGAGACACTGCTCGGAAGGCCAAACTCGAACAACTAATCAAAACCCTCATGGAGAAAAGGAATGCTTCTGCTGGGACAGCTGGTAAAGACAAAGGAACTGCTGAAGATGATGCCTCTGTAGAATCTGATAGAGAATGTGAACAGAGTTCAGATGACTCGGGATCTAGGAGTGGTGATACTGATACTGATGTTGTTGCTGATGGAGCGAGTGAAGACATTGTAGAATCTGACGATGATGGTGCTGCAGAATAATGGCATAATTTCTGCAGAAGTTTTATTTTGCTTTTGTTGTTTTTGTCTGAACACCTAGAATAGCTTTTCTTGTATCTCTTCTGAACTTTAACCTTGTTGTGTTTTACTTATAACTTGTTCTACTTACCTTTGTCATATTTATGGCTAAAAAGGGGGAGTAGAGTGTTTCTGTGGGGAGTGCTTGAGTGCTTATGCTGCTGCAGTAGTTGAGGGGGAGTTTTGCTATGCTGCTTTGATGTGTTGTGTTGTGTGCAGCTGAATGTATGCAGCTGAAGGGGAGTGCTGCTATGCTGGATATTTTTTTGCTATGCTGCTATGATATGTTGTGTGTGTGCAGCTGAAGGGGAGTGCTGCTATGCTGGATATTTTTTTGTTGCTGTGTGATGCTGGATATTTCGTTGCTGTCTGATATGGATGTTTTTTTGTACTGCTTGCTACTTCTTTGAAAGTTTTTTTGTGTGTGAAGTTTTAGCCAAAATAAGCCAAAGGGGGATATTGTTATTTCTGTGCTTTTGTGGTTGGCATTTATTTTGCTAAAACTATTATAGAAGGAAGAAGTTGAAACATGAAGTTCTAATTTGCTGCATTCAACATGTCGAAGGAAGATGTCCCATACCTGATCTTAGGACATCGCGTTTGGACTCATTTTTAAAGCAGTTTCTGTTGCTGAAAATTGTTACTAAATATTCTGTGAATATTTGGTTATCCTATGTGGCATCCAAAGCATTTTTGGATTGTGTTTATTTGTTGGTTTTTCAGATTTGCTGCTGTTTCTAATTATGGAGACATAATAGGAAACTTTGGATTGAAGACCTATTTTGTTGGAGTTAATTTTGCATATTTGTGAGCAGTCTAATTGCTGCGTTTTTGAAGCCCAAATTCAGTCCAGATTAAATGATATATATTGACTGATGTAAACCTAGTTTAGGTGTGGAACTTACTTGTGTTTTGTTAGGGTTTTCGAGTGTATTTTTATGAGCCTAACTGGTATCATTCTGATAACAGTATAAGGACTAGTTTGTTTGTGTTGTAAGTTCTGTCAGTTACTCATAAGCTTTTAAGCATTGAGTTTCTTGTGTGTCAATTCTCATAAGTTGTGAAGTATTGAGAATTGTGTGTTTTGAAAGTGTGACTTTCGGTTTGTTACTTGTGTGGAAAGATACCAATCACGGGTTATGGTTGCAGAGGGATTTGAGGAAGGCCTCATACCTAGGTGAGTCTTAGGTAGAATTCATAAGAAGGGTAGTGATTAAGTGAGAAGATTATCCAGTTATTGTATGATCTGTGAATTGATACTATCGTATATTGATTTTGTCCCTGGCTTGGTAGCCCCCAGAGTAGGTGTGTTAGACCGAACTGGGTAAACATATCACTGTGTTATTTACTTTTTGCACTGTTATTTTTATTGTTATCTTGTTCATTGTGTTGGATATCAGTGTCTCAACATCTGTGTAGGACATCTGATATCCGTGCCAGAACTTCAACACCGTTCTTCGATCACCTTCGCTCGATTGAATTCAATGCACACAAGATCTGATCCAAATACCTCCAAATCCAATTGATCTTGGAGGACAAAACCCGAGAGGTTTTATTCAAGAAAAAACCCACTGAAACAATCACCTCAAACCAAGATATAACTCTATGTTTTGGACGTTATCACTTCATGATGCAGAAAATCAACAAAAAATGATTATGTGTATTTGTTGAGAAAGGTGCAAGATGAAGATGAAGGTGATGAGAGAAAAGTTTCAATGTATATCTTCCACTTTTTTCTTGTTGTTCTTGTAAAAAATGAGGAACCATGTATTTATATGATGCAAGGACCAACTGAAATTCATAACAGC